>JAPYXD010000450.1:0-1288468 GCA_030998225.1 Diplolepis rosae
CTTCTTAAAAGATTCCTCGTTTTATGTTAGGATCGAAAAGGATCCACTCTAAGGGATGAGGAGAAGTCAGTGATTGAGAATGGTTATTGATATAAAGTATGTTTATTAACAATCAAATTGAGAAACGAATAAGCATCATGGAATTGGAAATCGAATTGAAATTTAGATGTACCTTTGAAATTACCCGAGTGAAATTTGTCTGATGAATTATTGAGTCCAGTGGAGCGAAGGTGGTCAGTTGAGTCCTCGTTGAGATCGTTGAGATAGCACTTGTTTGATGGGAAATTCCTTGTTGAGACGGTTGGTCTAGTCGATTCTTGATCCAAGTTTAGAGAGAATTTTGGACGGTGATTCCCCTTCACTTTCTAATGTTGAACTCAGCGTCGAGTAGGAATTCGTCTGAGTAGCGGTAAAATCTGATGAGGCTGGACTGAACTCGTAGCGTAGAGATAATAAAACTGGACTAGACTCGCTGTGTAGAGATAATGAACTGGACCAGACTGAACTGAACTCGCCGTGTAGAGATGATGGTACTGGACTAGACTGAACTGAACTCGCCGTGTAGAGATGATGGTACTGGACTGACTTCTCTTGGGATTTTTGCCTTTTATAGAACTTTTGCAAGGTTGCTTATGGTGGGAGCAAAACCAAGGTGTACCACCTTTGGTATTAAGATCGGATGAGTTGCCCTCTCTGATGACTCGTGCTCCAGTGAAATTCGGTACCTGGCACTAATGTCGCAATCTATTTTATCTGTTATTCGATTCTAACGAAAAGGTCAACTACTGTGGAAGTAAACAAGGTGTAACATCTTTTCCATATTTGGTATTTTAAGATCGGATGAGTTGCCTTCTCTGATCACTTATGCTTCGATGAAATTTATTACCTGGCATTAGTGTCATAGTCAAATATATCAAGTCTATTTGATCTGTTATTTGATTCTGACGAAAAGGTCAACATTCCTCGTTTTATGTTAGGATCGAAAAGGATCCTCTCTAAGGGATGAGGAGAAGTCAGTGATTGAGAGCATGGTTATTGATATAAAGTATGTTTATTAACAATTCAAATTGAGAAACAGAATAAAGCATCATGGAATTGGAAATCGAATTGAGAAATTTAAGAATGTACCTTTGTAATTACCCGGAAATTATGGAAATTTGTCTGATGAATTATTGAGTCCAGTGGAGCGAAGGTGGTCAGTTGAGTCCTCGTTGAGATCGTTGAGATAGCACATGTTTGATGGGAAATTAAGCCTTGTTTGAGACGGTTGGTCTAGTCGATTCTTGATCCAAGTTTAGAGAGAATTTTGGACGGTGATTCCCCTTCACTTTCTAATGTTGAACTCAGCGTCGAGTAGGAATTCGTCTGAGTAGCGGTAAAATCTGATGAGGCTGGACTGAACTCGTAGCGTAGAGATAATAAAACTGGACTAGACTCGCTGTGTAGAGATAATGAACTGGACCAGACTGAACTGAACTCGCCGTGTAGAGATGATGGTACTGGACTAGACTGAACTGAACTCGCCGTGTAGAGATGATGGTACTGGACTGACTTCTCTTGGGATTTTTGCCTTTTATAGAACTTTTGCAAGGTTGCTTATGGTGGGAGCAAAACCAAGGTGTACCACCTTTGGTATTAAGATCGGATGAGTTGCCCTCTCTGATGACTCGTGCTCCAGTGAAATTCGGTACCTGGCACTAATGTCGCAATCTATTTTATCTGTTATTCGATTCTAACGAAAAGGTCAACTACTGTGGAAGTAAACAAGGTGTAACATCTTTTCCATATTTGGTATTTTAAGATCGGATGAGTTGCCTTCTCTGATCACTTATGCTTCGATGAAATTTATTACCTGGCATTAGTGTCATAGTCAAATATATCAAGTCTATTTGATCTGTTATTTGATTCTGACGAAAAGGTCAACTACTGTGGAAGTAAAAACAAGGTGTACGATCTTTTCCATATTTTGGTGTTTAAAGTCGAATGAGTTGCCTTTACCGATGAGTCACGTTCCGATGAAATTTATTACTTGGCGTTAATGTCACAGCCAAATATATCTATTTAGATTTCCCTTTCGATTTTAACGATCTTCCTATTTCTTGTTAGATCTTGCTGTTGAGTCAATATAATCAAGGACGTGGTAATATTGCCTTGATCTCTTCATTGGTTCCTAAATTTGTTTATTACTCTAGGTGGTAGAGTCGCGGGACGTGACACCTCCCCCCTTAATTCGAACGCGGGGAGTTAACAATCCGCGATCGAAACTTCGGTAGAAGAGTACATTTCTAATCCAAGATGCTTACTCAATCAAGTACATATTTTTAATTTAATTTGACAATTTGTAACATAATAGCTTCGTTTATACATAATTATAGGAATTGACATTTCAATTTATTATTGCGAATTAAAATTTTATAACAAGTTTTATATAAGTGCATAGTAATAACAGAGGATATAATTCTGAAAATATTACAATCATTGATTTCATGTGTTATAGTGGTAGTTAGGAAATTTGACAATTTCTTTTTTTTTTTTTTTTTTTGATAATAACTATTAAACTTACAACATAATGGTTGTTGATAGAAAGAAGATCAAAGATTGTAAAATTTTATCGATTAGATATAAAATAGTAAAGAGTAATTTCCAAGAATTACGATTGTTAATGTATACATTAGTAAAATTAAAATTTGGAAAATAATATAAATTATTGATTATACATGAAAAGAGATTGAAATATATAATATTAGTAGAGATTAAAAAAATATTAGGATCGTTGATTACATATATTAATTAATAGACTCGTAACTTGGTACATTAAAGAGAAAAACTTGGTTAAATCTAAAATTGATTTCTTGAAAACATGCATTGCTATTGCTTATTATTACTTTTACATGTTTCTAACAATTAATTTCATGCACTTCAATTTGATTAGTGTATTATTAAATGAATAAAATAATCATAAGAAAAACAATTTTACATAATAACAGGGTAATAGATGAATTATGAAGTGCTTATTTATTCTTGTCAGAAAAAGTCTTTTTTTCATCCAAAAAAGAAGAAAAGTGCAAATATTTCTATATTTTTCTTTAAGTGATAAAATAAAATGTTGATTCGAATGAAAACTAGCATTTGTCTTAATAAAAAGGTTAATAGTTTGTTTTTTAAATAAGTATTCATAAGAATTTTAAGGAGGTATAATTTTTTGTGATGATATTAGATTTTTAGTTTGTGCTGAACAGAAGAGAAAAGTTGAAAAATTTTAATGCATTTGATAAGAACTTGCTAGTTTGAGGAGTTTAATTTACTCTGAAAAAAAAAACATGGAATCTATTAAAATTTTTTGATTGCTATTTAAAAGGTACAGTGAGCTTCTCGAATCTCTGAAATAGAAAAATAAGATTAGAATAAAATTTCAAAAGATCTTTTTGTTTAGAACATTTCCTGGTTTAGTTATTCAAAACGCTTTGGTTTTATGCAAAGTTTATATTCTTTTAAGTTTGAATTCAAATTCAGTTAATCAGTTTTGTATATTTATGTGCGATCTTTTTATTCGATTGATGTGAACTACTGTCGGTTTTCCTCTTATGTTGATTTTTACATTTCCTTTTCCCAGTACATCTAAAACTTCGTGAGGTCCTGTGTATTGATTATCTAGTTTTTTAATTTTTCCTCCCTTTAATAAAAATACATTATCCCCAATCTTTATTTCCAAGGGATTTATTTTTCTATCGTGGTACATTTTTGATTTTTGATCATAGGTTTGCAATTTTTAATTTTGTGATAGAGGTTCACTAGAGGGTTCACGGGCTATTTTGCCAAAAGCTAATTCGTAAGGCGTACATTTTGTGACTTCGTGTACACTTGTGTTATATGAAAACATTGCTAATTCTAGCCAATCGTCCCATTCTGAGTTTTTTGCTACAAATTGTTTGAGATATTCACCTAGGACATGATGTGATCGTTCAAGTGATCCATTGGATTGAGGGTGAAAAGCTGTGGTACGAAATTGGCTGATTCTAAAGCGTTTTGCTAATCTTTTTAATAAATTGCTTAAAAAATCTCTGCCTTGATCCGTTAGTACTCCTTTTGGCGATCCAAATATGCAAATAAATTTTTTCACGAATGCGTCTGCTATTGTACCAGCTTGATGATTAGGAAGAGGTATTGCCAGAGAATATTTTGTAAAATTATCTTTCATAGTAAGAATATACAAATTTCCAGACTTTGTTTCTGGTAGTGGACCAACAATATCCATTGATATTTTTTCGAAGGCAGTAGTAGGTGTATCAGTAATAACCATAGGATTTTTAGTTTTAACCCGAACTAATTTTTTATTTGGCATTGTAAACAGCCTTGAATATACTTTTGAATATCGACTTTCATATTTTCCCAAAAAAATTTTTGGCGAATTCGATTATAGGTCTTTGTGACGCCTTTATGGCCTCATAATGCTGAGGAGTGTGCTTCTTCAATTAATTGTGATCTTTGTTCTTTTGTTGGGTATTGCGTTATGCCATTACAAACTATTATTTTCGCAAGAGAATTTGCAAAAACTAAATCAAATATTAATTTTATTTCTTCCCAAGCTATGTGGTTGATTTTCGAAGTCTTTGAAATACTAATTGATCGTAAATTTAATTTTTGAGATAATTCGTGTAATGAATAAATTGACAATTTGATATTATTTAAGGTTTCAGATAAATTGTCTTGAATTTCTCCTTCAATCGGAAGAGCAAAATGATAATAGTTTCCTTTTTTTATTTCTTTCGCTGTTCCCTTCTGTAAGTTTTTGAATTTTGGTAAAGTTCCACGTTTTTCTAGACTTTTTCATCCATTATCTCGAGGATTTCCATTTGTTGTAACAAAATATACATAATTATCTTTTCGCATTGTTAATTGATCGTGACATTCAGTGATATTTTTATTCATTAAAATTTGCCTGGTAGATTTTGGGTTGGGTGGAGGGGGCTTTGGGGGTGGACGGTTTTCTTCGAATTCTGAATTATTATAATTTTCGAGATTTTCCCTGGTTTCTATTTGTCGATTTTTGTTTATTTCAGAACTTCGTTCATTAAAAGTGTCTTCGATATTTTCATTTTCAAAAATTTCTTCAATACAAGAGCTTTCAGAGCTCTCTTCATCTTTAGGTTCCATATCAATTACTTCATCTTCAGAAGTAGAAAAATAATTTTCGCTTTTCTCCTCTTGAGGTATAATAAATTGTTTAGGCTTTTTGCGATTTTTATTTCTTTTACTTTTTGCTTGGATTTCTTTTAAATAGACCAAATATTCAGGATCAGAATCAGGATCAGAGTCGGAATCTGATTTTACTTTTGTTCGGCTTCCTTCTTGCATATTTATTTCTGGTAATTCATTTTCATATATTTGTTTTCTTGGTCTACCTCTCTTTCTTTTTGTTTGAGAGGGAATAATTTTTAAATTTGTAAGTAGAGTTTTTCTTGGCCTACCTCGAGGTTTTTTCACAAGAGGTTTAGAAGAAAAATTTTCGTCTAATTTTTCTTGGATTTCATTTTGATTTAAATTTTCTAGATTTTTATGCTGATTTGAATTTTTTATTTGTTCTTGTTTTTTCTTTTTACCCCTAGTAGTCATGGTTTTCCATGGCGAATTTTCATAATTTTTTCCAAGTATTGGGCTTAAGAGTATAATAGTCATAAACAGAAGCTTTGATGCTAAAAGTTTCAAAAAACTTGTATATTTCATAAAATTGTTACAAATGTTATTAAATAGTTCTTCATTGGGAGAAACATTAAAAGTTTCTAAAAAATTAGGATTGATATTTAATATTGGATCTTGTGATGATTCAATAAAGTCATTTATATCATCTTGGCTAAATATCGAATTGAAATATTCTCTTTTGGAATTATTTCCTTGTTTGATATTATTTTCTTCGTTATTTTTCATAAAGGTATTCTCAAGATTCGTTTTTTCTTGAGATGTCATAAAGGTATCGTCAACATCTTCGTGTAAATTTCTTGATCTCTCTTCATTAATAATAGGGTTTCTTGAGAGAGCGTCTGCATTGACATTCATTTTTCCTGCCTTGTATACTACATCAAAATCATATTCAGCGAGTTTCAGTCTCCAACGTGAAACTCGTGAACAAGGGTCTTTAGAATTTTGAAACCAAACTAGAGGTTTGTGATCAGTCACTAAAGTAAATTTTCTCCCATACAAATAAGGATCATATTTTTTCTCAGTATCACTTAGACTACGTGAAGCATATGCTATTGGTTTATCTTTACCTATTTTACCTTGTGATAAAATACCTCCTATTGCGTATCCTGAGGCATCTGTTGTGAGAACAAAGGGTTGCGAAAAATCGGGTCGTTGTAAAAGTGGTTCTTCACATAATCTTGATTTTAAAATATCAAAAGCTGTTTGCTGTTTATCGGTCCATATGAAAGGGGTATCCTTTTTTGGAAGTTGATTAAGAGGATTGGCAATTTTGGAAAATCCTTCGATAAATCTACGATAATATCCTGCTAATCCTAAAAATTGTTTGACATTCTTTTGTGTTTTTGGAACTGGAAATTCTTTTACGGCTATTATTTTTTTGGGGTCCGGTCGAACTCCATTTTTATCAATTATATGACTTAAATATCCTATCTCAGGTCGTAGAAATTCACATTTGTCTGGTTGTAAATGAAGGTTTGCTTTTCGAAGACGTTGTATTAAATTATTAAATTTTTTCTCATGTTCTTCTAGTGTATCAGCAAATATGACTATGTCGTCAAGATATACAAAGAGTTCTGTCCCTATTAATCCAGTTAAAGTAATATCCATTAACCTTTGAAATGTTGCAGGGGCGATTTTTAAACCAAAGGGCATTCTATCAAATTCATAATGGCCATGAGGTGTAGAAAATGCAGTTTTATGAGAGTCTTTAGGGTCCATTTTTATATGATGAAAACCAGTAGCTAAATCAAACACTAAAAAATATTTGGCAGATCCGAGTGAATCCAGTATATCGTTTATGTTAGGTAGTGGGTAAGAATCTCCAATTGTTTTTTCATTAAGTTTTCTGAAGTCTAGAACCATTCGCCATTTTATTTTACCTTTAGAATCTGGTTTTTTAGGAACAATCCAAACTGGAGTGTTATACGGTGACTGTGAAGGTTTTATTATTTTATTTTTTAATAATTCGTCAACTTGTTTTGTAATTTCTTCTTTATGAACAGGGGGAAATCTATATTGTCTTGAAAAAATTGGAGAATCATCTGTAGTTGGAATTGAATGTTGCAAAACGTTAGTAGCTTCAAGTGGTTCTCCTGGGATTTGAAATCTGTCTGCACTGTTAATAATTAATCTTTCTACATGTTCGTATTCGTCTTGATTCAAATGATCCAAACGAAGAAGTTTTTTAATGCATTCTATTCTTTCTTCACCTGTTATGTTAAAAAATCTGCATGGATTGTTGAAAAAATTTTCGGTTTTTAAGAAGCTATTCAGAATTTGGTTAGATAAATCGTCATCACTTAAGTATTTTAAATTGCTTGATTGACTTGTTACATTTTGAAAATTTCTTTCTTCAAAGTCTTCTAAAGTAATAGCTGGTATTGATATCGTTACTGAAATTTCGTTTGTATTTGCAAATTTGATATAAGCTTTACCGTTGCAATTTTTTACAATTGCGTCTCCTGCATAAATTCCTTCGCCAAAATGTGGCCGAGGTACGTAACCTTCGATTTTTTTAGTATTTTCAATTGGAACATAAAATGTTGTTACTGTTCTAGCTGGAATTGTTAATATCTGTGTCGATTCAAATGGATACAATTTATTTTGTATTTCTAGACATTTTGATACATAATTTATATTGACTTTATTTTCTCGAAAAAATTCTGAGCCTAGAACTCCGTCTTCATCTATAGGAACTTCATTAGGAATTATATTCAATATTGTTGGATATCCGAGAATGTTTATTTGTATTTGTTCCATTGTAAAAAGTGGTAAATTATTTATTCCTGTAAGTTTTAACACTCTTTTTCCATCTATTGGCAGATTAGGATTTACGGAACTTTGTTTAATCAAATTACGACCAGCACCGGTATCTATCATCATCCGAGCAGGGCTTTGAAGACCGTCTGCGCATATCATTATCGATGGAATTATACTTGGTTTGGAAACGCTTATCTTTATAGCCGGTTGATCGTTAAAAGTGGATGCTTCTGGTTCTTGCCTTACGCTTTCCTCAGTGCACCCGTACTGGGGAGAGCGTTTGAGTTTTCCGAATTTTGCGATTGTTGTTTATTTAATCTAACATTACAATTTGTTATAATATGTCCTGGTTTTTTACAATAGTTGCATATAACTTCTGACTTTTGTGGATAATTTTGATTTGGTCTACTTAATTGCTGATTTCGTATTTCTCGTTGGCTATTTTGATTTAAAAATTGTCTGTGATTTGCATATCTGTTGTGATCTAGATTTTCTTGTCTATTATCATTATTTCTGTTTCTCGAAAAATTATTGTCATTATGGAATCTATTGCTGTTAGGATAATTGTTTCTGTTACCTGAAAAGTTATTGTAATTGTTGTTCCTGTTCCTTAAAAAATTGTTATTCGGATAGTTATTATTATCATAATTGTTATTTCTGTTTCCTAAAAAGTGGTTATTCCGGTAATTATTTCTTGCAGAATTATTGTAAATATTTTCTCGTCGTTGGTGATTATTACTAGGCGGTTGATTTTGCATAAAAAAATTAGGATTTTGTTTTCTAGATACTGCTTCTTGTGCTTTGGTTAAATGATAACAATTTTCAGCAACATGACCTGGTTTTTTACATATTATACAATTTATGTTGTTATCTCGTGCAACATTGAACCGAGTTGTTTTATTATTTCTATTATTTATAGAATCATCCATTTTTAAATAATCTGAATTTTTATTTCTCCGTAGTGCGGATGATGCTGCCAAGTCTCTTTCTACGTTGATTGTGTCATTGAAAACTTCTTTAAATGTTTCCTTTGTTTTCACACGAATTTCTAATTCGGGACGCAGACCACGAATAAAGCATTGAATAACGTCTTTTTGAAGGTTCTGTTTGAAGGTATTATCTACTTGTCCATTGTTGTTGAGTCTATGAGCGTCTTCGATTCTGTCAGCAATCTCCTTAATTCTGGCTGCATAGGAAAGTACGTTCTCTTTTTCCCACATATAGGTATTCCCTAATTCTCCTTGTAACTAATACACACTTTTTGCTGGGGCGTATACTCTTTTAAGTTTCTCAATTAGTTCCTCCATATTATTATAAGTCGATCCAAAGATACATTTTCTCGCTTCTCCTGATAATTTACTTCTTAATAATCGTCCTAGATTTTCTTGAGCTGCGGGTGTTGGCAGCATTGCCTTTGCCTCATAACATCCTTCAATGAAATGTGATAATGGAATGTTACTTCCATCAAATAAGGGTACTACTTCTAACGCGTCGCGTAAGAATACTTGTTGATTATTAGGTAGGACCATTTCGTTGTTTCTAATTGGATTAACGTTTTCTGCAGGATTTTTGTGAACAATTTGTTCCATTTGTTCGTTGTCGGTACTATTATCGTCGCTATCGTTAATACTTAAAACTGTTTGGCGTTTAAGAGAGTTTTCTGATAAATTTGTTTTAGTTCTTTCTTCGACTGTGTTTTTTGGAATTATCGTTAAACTAAGTAAACTTATATCTTCGTTGTCAATATAAGTAGTTTCGTTTTTTAATGTTTCGTCCTGATCAATTAATGCACAAATAATACTCGAATTAGTTTTTGAATTTGAATTACGCCAATTATTCGAGTCAGATGAATTGCTTGTTCCAGCAGTTTCGAATTGTTCAAACGTTAAGGTTTTCTCTAAAGAAATATTATCTAATTGCAAACTGATATTTCTTTTGTCCTTGTTATAAATATTTTCAAAATTATCTTTAGTTACCTTTTCCTTTACAGTAACTGTTCTTTTTGGTTTAAGGGGACCAGTTTGATTTTGTGCCACAATTTTTGCAAGTTCAGTATTTTTCTTAACTTGACTGCGCGTAATAGGATTTTCTTGAATTTGTGATTTCCCTAATTCACTGGGGTTGGGTCCCGACATAGGTTATTATAAAATAAAATTTACTGATACGTACATGGAGACACTTTTAAAATTGCAATACATAAATATTAATTTGGATCAACAGAAAATTTTTTCAAATATCTTTTGTTTAAAATTTTTTGTAATCAATAAATGTGATTAATAATTTGTTATTAGAAAATATGAATTGTCTCAATGTTCCGAGTCAGGTAAATTTATAATCATCAATCAAAATTCTTAAAAATAATATGCCTTAATTCTACCAATTTCCATGTGCTTACAGAAAAAATATTTATTTAGAATTTTTTGTTTCAAATTTATTCTTATTGAAAATAATTTTGTTCCTTGTCTTACCTGGGATACTTGATATGTTTTTTTTTAAAAAAAATTGGCGAATGGTATAGGTCATAAATGGGTTTTAAATAATTGTTACAATCACAAAAAAAATTTTTTTGTTATATTTTTTTTTATTACACAGACATAAACAAAATTATAAATTATACAGAATTTAATTAATGCAAGATTGGACAAGCCTGACTCAAGCACAACATCTTGGTCAATCTTTTGCAATTAAAAATATTCTGTTTGTTAACAGAGTTAAAATAAAAGTTTCAAACGATACTGTATGAGCACTTGAATTTCGCCTTACCCAATTGATCGTAATCAAATGGTGACCGTTCAACGAATCTAAAAAGGACTTATAGTCTCTTGTGCTGCTTTTACTCGTTTTAACTCAAATTAAAACTTAGTCAACAATTTAGAATTAAAGAAGTACGAGATTAGACAGGCATGACTCAAGCACAAAATCCTATGTAATCTCTGCACTTTCAAAAATTCCGATAATAAAATTTCAAATAAAATAAGTCTTTTGATCAGTTAGGTTAGCCTCAGGGTCAAATCCCTGCGTGAATCAACAGAATTTATTTTATTTTAACACAGTTTGTACAAAATAACAAGAAATCAGAAAATATTTCAAATAAAATAATTATTTAATCACTTAGGTTAGCCTCAAGGTCAGATCCCTTTGTGATTTGATAAAATTATTTTATTTTAACAAGATATATGTGTAAAATTTCAAATAAAATAAAATGATTATTTAATCACTCAAGTTAGCCTCAAGGTCAAATCCTTTCATGATTTTATCAAATTTATTTTATTTTAGCAAAATATGTGTGAAATCATATAAATTATAATTGCAATTTATCAAGTTTGATTCCTATTAATTATGAAATTTCGATATCCCATTCACTGACTTCAAGTGTTTCCGGCCGATGCACCAAAAAAAGAGATTGGGTATGTTACGTCAGAAACGTAACATTTCTCTTCTTAAAAGATTTCTCGTTTTATGTTAGGATCGAAAAGGATCCTCTCTAAGGGATGAGGAGAAGTCAGTAATTGAGAATGGTTATTGATATAAAGTATGTTTATTAACAATCAAATTGAGAAACGAATAAGCATCATGGAATTGGAAATCGAATTGAAATTTAGATGTACCTTTGTAATTACCCGAGTGAAATTTGTCTGATGAATTATTGAGTCCAGTGGAGCGAAGGTGGTCAGTTGAGTCCTCGTTGAGATCGTTGAGATAGCACTTGTTTGATGGGAAATTCCTTGTTGAGACGGTTGGTCTAGTCGATTCTTGATCCAAGTTTAGAGAGAATTTTGGACGGTGATTCCCCTTCACTTTCTAATGTTGAACTCAGCGTCGAGTAGGAATTCGTCTGAGTAGCGGTAAAATCTGATGAGGCTGGACTGTACTCGTAGCGTAGAGATAATAAAACTGGACTAGACTCGCTGTGTAGAGATAATGAACTGGACCAGACTGAACTGAACTCGCCGTGTAGAGATGATGGTACTGGACTAGACTGAACTGAACTCGCCGTGTAGAGATGATGGTACTGGACTGACTTCTCTTGGGATTTTTGCCTTTTATAGAACTTTTGCAAGGTTGCTTATGGTGGGAGCAAAACCAAGGTGTACCACCTTTGGTATTAAGATCGGATGAGTTGCCCTCTCTGATGACTCGTGCTCCAGTGAAATTCGGTACCTGGCACTAATGTCGCAATCTATTTTATCTGTTATTCGATTCTAACGAAAAGGTCAACTACTGTGGAAGTAAACAAGGTGTAACATCTTTTCCATATTTGGTATTTTAAGATCGGATGAGTTGCCTTCTCTGATCACTTATGCTTCGATGAAATTTATTACCTGGCATTAGTGTCATAGTCAAATATATCAAGTCTATTTGATCTGTTATTCGATTCTGACGAAAAGGTCAACTACTGTGGAAGTAAAAACAAGGTGTACGATCTTTTCCATATTTTGGTGTTTAAAGTCGAATGAGTTGCCTTTACCGATGAGTCACGTTCCGATGAAATTTATTACTTGGCGTTAATGTCACAGCCAAATATATCTATTTAGATTTCCCTTTCGATTTTAACGATCTTCCTATTTCTTGTTAGATCTTGCTGTTGAGTCAATATAATCAAGGACGTGGTAATATTGCCTTGATCTCTTCATTGGTTCCTAAATTTGTTTATTACTCTAGGTGGTAGAGTCGCGGGACGTGACAGTAATATAGATTCTGATACATTAGGCTGTGCTCTTGGCTTATTTCCTACACAAAAATATATACACACAAATATAGAAATATAATCATGAATTAATTTAGGTATGATATATTATGATATATTAATTTGTTCACGAAGAGAAATTAGTAATTGAAGTAGCTTTTTGTGTAATGACTAATGAGAGTAAAACATTTGCATCAAGTACCCAGCGCTTGGATTTCCAAAAATATGCATTGTTGCAAAAAGTAGATTTTCGAAATTATATAACGTCGAATTAGGTTGAGAAGATCTTCAGACCAATTATTATTTTACATTATAGAAGAATTATCTTACAGTATAGATACAAAAAAGTGATATTACAGGATTAGGCTTTCATATTACAAAAATCAGCTCTACTTTTTTTTTGACTTGGGTAAATTTTATTACAAGAAATTTTCAAAAATGCGAATTTCGAAAATCGTAAAGCTGTACTGAATTGTACCAGGGGTGTTAGTTGAAGTTTGCCAGTTTTTTCAATAAAGAAAACACTTAATTCTCAAGGGAATCTCAAAAAAATTTTATTCAAAGTATTGAAAAGTATTTCAAGGCAAACCATTCGACGAACCATTTTTCGACTTCTTCAAAATTGACGAAGCGCTGCTCTGCGAGTGAGTGTCCCATCGATGCGAAAAGGTGATAGTCGGGCGGGGCGAGGTCTGGAGAGTACGGCGGGTGCGATAATATTTCCCAATTCAATGCTTTTAATGTGTTTTTCACCACTTTAGCGGTATGAGACGGTGCGTTGTCATGTTGTAGGATAACTTTGCCATGTCTTCGGGCCCATTCCGGCCGTTTTTCGATCAACGCATGATTGAAATTGATAATTTGTTGTTGGTAGCGACCCGTATTCACTGTCTCACCAGGTTTTAATAACTCGAAGTACACCACACCACACTGGTCCCACCAAACACAGAGCATCGTCTTACGGCCAAAGCGATTTGGCCTTGGAGTCGATGGGCCGACCTCACCAGGTGAAAGCCATGATTTTTTCCGCTTCGGGTTCTCGAAATAAATCCATTTTTCGTCCCCCATGACAATTTGATGCAGAAAAGATTTCCTTTCGAACCGTTGAAGCAGTATTTCACAAATGGTTTTCCGATTTTCCATTTGTCTATCGTTCAGTTGGTGTGGTACCCATTTTCCATACTTTTGGATTTCTCCCATGGCTTTTAAACGTTGGTAAATTGCTCCTTGGGTCACATTTAGTGTTTGTGCCAATTGTTGTTGCGATTGGGTTGGGTCTTCATCCAATAACGCCTGCAATTCCTCGTCTTCGAACTTTTTCGCTGCACCAGGATGTTCATTGTCTGTTAAATCGAAATCTCCACTTTTAAATTTACGAAATCATGTCTCACATGTTCTAATCACTGGAGCATGTTCACCATGAGTTTCTACCAGCAATTGATGAGTTTCAATTGCTTTTTTTTTATGAAATAAGAAAAGCAACGAATGCCACAAATGCGATTTACTTGGAACGAAACTCGACTTAATCACTGAGGTAAACAACTATGATGCTATTATTTTGGCAGAATGTAATTGTGTATTTTTGAAGGTTATTGTCCATAGAAAAATATGACATAGATGCCAAATCATAGAAATGTATACATATCTCTAGCGACATCTATGAGTAAAACCGGCAAATTTCAACTAACACCCCTGGTACTAGCGTAGCACAACCAAACTTCCCCGAGATACTTTGTGCTCAGATAAATACTTTAAAAATTTATTCAAATTGTTGGGACTTGGAAAAATCTTTGGACAAGATATGTTCAAGAATGCGATTTTTGTAATTCATATTTTTGAAAATTTCTTGTAAAAAAAGTTTCCGAGTCCAAAAAAGTTGAGTTAATTTCTAAAGTATTTATCCGCATGGAAAGTATCCCAGGGAAGTTCTGCTGTGCTAGGCAAGCACGACTCAGCATAAGTTTTCGTTTTGAGATATTCTGAAAGTAATCATTAAAAAAAAAAAATTTTTAATCTTTTTTTTTTCGAAAGCGGTTGACGATTTTGTTTTCATATTTGCAGCACAATATTATACTTATCAGATAGTTTGGTTGACAATATCAAATTTTGGTTCGCAGCACATTTTTGTGTGACTTTTGTACTACCCAGCAAAACATTTGTTTTTTAAAAACAAAAACTGACGAGGCAGACATGAAAAAATGTTTTTTATTTTATTTGGTCTATAATTTTAATTTAAGAAAAAAATCTTTTGCGGCATAATAGAGCACAAATTTAACAGAATTCAGCGAAATTTTAATTCTTTTGAAACTTAAAGTTGGCGTTGCCAACTTCCTGGACATCTAAAATTCATCTCAGAATGATATACCGAAATATTGTGACTTAAAAAGTTCTGGACTAACTGGGCGAAAATGCTGCTTCAATTGCCGATGTCTTATCATCTTGAAGAAAAATTATATATTGAATCGGAATATTTTGAAAAGATCAAAGAAGATCTTAAGATATAACGCTAATAAATAATTCAATATTGCAAAAAAAATACACGTAGATACTAACTTGAAGCATTTAATTGATTTTTCCATTTCATATGCGTACGTGGATGTACGGATACGGAGTTATAAGTAGGTAACAAAAAAGTTTTCCTAAACTTTCTTCTCATGCAGTTCGCAATCAAATGATCCATTTTTATGAAGTATAGTCATATTCGTTTACTTCTGTGTATATATCTGATAAATATAATATATTATAAATAAGATTATACTCGATATAAGCCTATCTTTATAAATGAAGATACATGCCATTTTACAGGATAGCGTATATTGATAATAATAGGCCCTCACCGATCTGTACATATCGTATTACTTACCATGTTCTTATTGATCTGCAACGTTTCCAATCTTTTTTTCAAAGCCTCTTGAGCAGATTTTGCTTCAATTACTTTCTATATAATAAAAGAAATAAAAGAAACTGATTTTGAAATACTTTCGAATTTTCTTCGATATTTTAATAATATCTTAAAGCTCCCGTGTGGGAAAATTTCCTGACAGTCTATAATCATGCTAACGCCAGTACGATTTTTATCACGCCTGACTATTCACGGAATGTTAGCCTGACGTGATCTTTGCACTGTCTAGTTTTTCTGTAATTATTTTATAGCTTTCTTCTGTCTAGTCCCAGTCCTGTTGCTTTCTAAAAGTTCGTTATGAATTTGAATTCGAACAAGAATTTATTTGTTGATTTATTGAATACATGAATATTTTGATTTTTATACTTACATGGAATGAAATAATAATGGTAGCTTCATTAGGAAATTTCAGGTTAATAATTTAAAATCTAACTTTTTAGTATTTTGAATTGAATTGAAATTCATTACCGGCAAACAAGAATAATTTTTCAATATCTGAAATAGCTCAGTTAATTTGATCTACGGGACAAAATTATAACAACATATTCTAGTGCTTCATGAAAGGTTCGATTTTCTCTGTATGTGCGAGATGCGCGGAGACTAATTTTTTAATTTTTTATGTGCAGGAAATTTTTTTATTTTCAAGTAACTCAGAAAAATGTATATTAGAGTCTTATTCAGTAAAAAGTAATTATGTTACTCAATTATTAAGTATGTTTTACCAAAATAGCCAATCTGTCTAGAAAGTAGCCGATCTGAACGTAAAATCCCAGTCTAGCCATCGGAAGAAAGACTGTCCTGCGCCAGTGCAGATTTAAGACGGACTAGACTGAAACAGTACAGTGCCACGAAATTTTTCCACACGGGCTATATCTTATTTATATTTCAAAGATTTAATTTTTTTTACGCGATATTTAATGTAGGGAATTTCTGATTCGAGAAACAATAAAAACAAAATTTTTGGAGATTTCTGAAAATTCAAGGTAAAATAAACGAGAATTTTGTTTAATTTATGAATTACCAAACATTTTCGAAAATTTAAAGCGAATATCTGATGTTGCGTTTAGCGGAGGAGAGTTGTGCGACTATGCATTTGGGTATGCTGCGTTCCCTCTGTGGGTGAGCAGCTGCCCCTTTTTGGGGGAGCAGTTGACTTACGTCGAAGGAACACAGCGCTCCTTTCGGTAGAGAGTGTAGTTGCACCACATCGTCAGGCAAATGCAAAAGCAGGCGAAAGTACAAATTTTGAGTTTTTTATGATTCCTGTATATATTTATAGAAGTACTTTTTGGTTCATTACGATCTGTTTACAAATAATCTGACCTCAATGTTGAGATTTCAAATAATTTCACATCATTTTAAGAAATTAAACAAATTCTTCAAAAGATATAATAATTAACGACGATTTCAGAAATATCAAAACAATCGAATTGTCCATTGAAAAGTATAGTCAAATATCAGTTTATATGACTCGCTGCAGCAATCCCTCCTGTAGGGCAGCAGCTTTCCCGCAATTGTGGGAGAGCAGTTAGTCCACAAAAAAGTAAACCTGCTAACCTATGAAGAGCGCTGCAGTTGCCCTCCAGTGCAGTGGCGCAGGAGCACCAGAGGTAGTACAGCATTTCTACCAAATTTTTTTCCGTGTAATATAAACAAAACTTTCACACACCCTTGCTTTTTGGTGTACGTTTTCTTCATCTGCATTCAATTCTGAGGCTGAGTCGAGATTACGCGGAGGAGGTGCTACTAACCTTCTACTGTTATTTTCAGCCATTTGAAATTTCAGAGCTTCTAGATCATCTAAATGAAACAGAAAATGACAAGCACTTAATACTGGATCGTTCATAAACTACGTTACGCGTTTTTCTTTTGTTTAGCAGAAGACGAGAATAAATTTGCTGTTAAATTAAAAATGACACAACGATATGAATAAAAGAAAAACGCGTTACGTGGATTGTGGACGATCCTTAAGTCATTTCCTATTTTTTTTCTTTTTTTTAATAACGAAAAACTTTTTCAAATTATTCAATAAGATTTAGTTGAAAATAAAAAATTTGATCTGTGCAAAATAGCCGAATTGAATATTTGTTTTTTAAAATGTTTATTACCAATTTTAATAATTATTTACTAGAAGTTTATAATCACTATCTTTGTTTGAAATAAATACAAGCAATTCCAGTTCAGAAAAGTGTTTTTCCACAAAAAATGGCGTTCAATGAATTATTTATTTTCTTTAAGTGTATCTGCATGCATAGTTCTCTTGTAATTTTGATTGTCTACAATCTAAGAAAAGGAATTTGTAAACCGGATTAAATGAACTGAAAACTGTTATAATTTGGGAATTTTTTTTGTAAATATAAACATTCAGGTGGAGAAAAATGTTTCTTAGTATCATTTATTTTATCTCCTAAAATTTTACTTCGATATTTTATTTTGTGTGGACATAAGAATAGCGAAAAAATATGTACCTACAGTTTTGAACGTTCATTGTACGATGAAAAATATTTTTTTTGCGAACTGAACGACTGTTTTCTTCTCATTACATTGAAAAAAAAGAAAAATTTTTGTCATCGTTCAATGAACATTCAGAACTGTAAGTACATGAAAAAATAGTAGACAAAAAAATTCCAGTCTTGTTGAATTAAATTTATCAGTATTATTATTATTATTCAAATTCCAGGACAATTATAGCAAAACAAGAGTATTATCCAAGAAATTATAAAAAAAATTACTTACCGTTTACTAAGAAAACGAACGCCTCCACCCAAGGGCTGTCTTTAGCGTCTTCTTGAACGTTGTAAAACTTATTTTTTGCCGGATTTTTTACGTCGAAATTAGAAACGTTTTTGAAAACTACGTTTTCTTTTGAGCCGCGAATTCTACACGTGTTCACATTCACATGATATATACCGGTAGCCGGCCGGCGATTTGCTACTTTTTCAAGTGAGGCACATGAAATGAATAAAATTATCGTCTCAGGTGTACCGTTTATATTCTTATATTTTCCAGTCGAAAGGCACAAATTAATTGTGATGCAGAAAAACGCGTAGTACACAACAACAAATAATGACCGCAAACTATAATGAAATTCACAATGCCTACAACACACTAATTGATGCTAAGGACGTTTCAGGTTACGAGATGTGCTATAGCTGCGCTTCCACTCCTTCCACTAGCCGCATACTTCTTCCCGTGTAACTAGCGATGCCCAGGTATTTCCTGTTGTGACATCCAGTGGCAAGATGGCCGTATAAAGGGGGCCAAACAATATGTAGTAGCAAATTCGTGTGAAACTGAGTTTTTTTTCATACCTTCTCATATTCCTAAAGAAATAATTCTACACCAGAAGTGCATTTAAATATATTTTTTTGGAAAGGAATTCAATTAAATAATTAAATCAATCATTTTTGTGTCGATTCTATTAAAAAATCGAATATGACTTTTCGGAGAATGAGGGAATAATATTGAAATATATTCGTGGTTCATTTTTTTACAAAGATATTTAAAAAAATAGAAAATTCTCTCCCCGTGCTTGGTATAACATCCCTGGTGAAAGTTTCGGATAGGAATTTATTCGAAGACAATCAGGACTATTCCGAATCATTACAATATATTTGTATCCGAGCAAATGCGAATCGATCCGAAAAATTTCATCAATCTCGTTTGTTGAAAAACGCTTGCAATTCGATCCGACTCAATCCAAGAAAAGTAACCGAATTATTCCGAACGAACCCGAAGTAACTTTTCAATTCGGATTCATTCGGATTAGATCTGTGTCCAAACTGATTCTGATTGATTCGGATTACAAATTTACTTCAGATTCGTTTGGATTTATTTGGGTAGAAGTCTCGGATTGAATGGGATTCATTTTCAAGCATTTCCAACGAACGAGATTCCAAACGTTTTTTGGATTGGCTCGGTTTGCTTCCATACAGGCGGAGGAACTTAGCGCCCTTTTAAAAAAATCCTGTTTGGGAATCCATACAGAAACCAGAACAAATTATGTTTGGAATTCGTTAGAGATTAGATTCTTAGAATCTCCATACAGATTCATACAGCCGGAGGAACTTGACGCGCTTTTGAAAAAATCCTGTTTGGGAATCCATACAGGAACCAGAACAAATTTTGTCTGGAATTCCTGACAGATCACATCCTTAGAATCTCCAGACAGATCCATACAGCCGGAGACACTTAGTGCGTTTGTTAAAAAGTCTTGTTTGGAAATCCATACAGAAACCATAACAAGTTTTGTTTGGAGTTCCATACCTATTACATCATAGGAATTACCATGTAGATCCATACAGATTTTTCAAGTGGAAAAATTTTTCTGTACGCCACTACCATCTGAAACCAACAGGAACATACAGATACATACAGAAATCCTGTATGGTTCTGTATGGCATTTAATGAAGGGGACTTTAATTAGTTTTGAGCAATTAAATAAGTTTTAGTGTCGGTAAAACAGGAATTATTATTTCTTATTGTTTCAAAGTAATTAAAGTCTACAGACATCCGCTAATATGACCTTTATTATGTCCTAAATTTTCAAATAACAAAATATATTTCTATGGGAAAATCGTGGGGGGAAACTGATATTATTGATTTAGTCAGCTGTACTGGTTGATACATGATCTTAAGTTCTTCCAATTGGATATACATCTGTATATTCGAGGTAATATCACCCAAAATAATGCAAATACAAATACTGTCAAATTATAAATATTGTTTCTCTTATTTTGCGTATTTTGAATTACCCCAAATCATTTATCAATACATTTTGCAAAATACTTTTTAGGATTTGTGACTGTGGTCCATGAATTCGCATCATGCAAAAAAGTAAAAAATGACATCAGAGACTTAACATTATTCATGCAACTTTAATTAATATCAGCAACTTTTATCACGTAAATGTCATTATTACATTAATTTATTTTACACATTTGCATTTCTTAATCCAAATGATTTGTTTGATTTGTTACGGCGGTCAGTAAAGTAAAAAATGACAATTGAATGACGTCAAAGACTTTACATTATGCATGCAACTTTAATTAATATTAGCAACTTTTATTACGTAAAGTTCATTATTAAATTCATTTATTTTACACATTTGCATTTCTCAATCCAAATGATTTGTTTGATTAGTCACGGCGGTCGGTAAAGTCGCATCATGCACAAAAGAAAAAAATTACAATTGAATGACATCAGAGGCTTTAAAAAATACTGTTTGCATTATTCATGCAACTTTAATTAATTTTAGGAACTTTTATTACGTAAAGTTCATTATTACATTCATTTATCATACACATTTGCATTTCTCAATCTTTAATTCTGTTTTTAAATTTAGCGCGCAAAATGCGACTGAGAGCAGTTGAAGCCGCCTTCAGTGACAGGTATTATGTTTTTCTAGTTTTTATCGCTGAAAAATAAGATAATTATATTTATTGCTTCACCTTCTAATCCAAATTTCGCCACAGAATCATAATTATAATGCTTTTAATGTCTTTTTTACCGTTCTTAGCCGTAATAATGCGAGGTCATAGAACGGTCATAGAACGGTCAGAGAACGGTCAGATATAATCGAAATATTTACAGTAGGAAATGAAAATGTTTAAACTTGATACCAGATATTCAATCCTGAACCTTTAATTTGAAACCTCAAGAAACTAATGTCGATGTCGGTTCGCTACACTAGGCTACACTCGGTGTATCTATCGCACGAGGACAAGTGAAATCAAATGGCAAGCCTGTCCCTCTTGTTCTCATACTTCGTATAACGTAGCGGCCGTAGCGGCGAATGGAAACCTAAAAACATCGACTTTCGAACCATCGAAAACAAAAAGTTTCGATGTTAGATGTAAAATCCAACATCGAATCTTACACATCGAGATCGAAAGCAAAAACCTCGACGTTTCTGATGTTTTCGATGTCAAGGTACCATCATTAGTGATGAGAAATTTGTTTTACTATGAACAAAAGTAAAACATCTATCATAGCAGGGTCCACGCGAACTTTGGAAGCGCTACTTCAACAGCAGGCTTGCTCATTTGAGATATTGAAGCGTCACTGTAATTCAGTAAAACGTGTATCGGGCGATTAACTCACAGTAGCTGATCTACGGAACCGACTTTAACTAATTTTACGAATTTGTGAGTTGTGTGTAATTACGGACACACAAATCCAAAATTTTATGACTCCCTCGTCAAAGGATCCTTATTTTTTGCTAATGCATTTTGAGGAAGCTGAAGAGTTCTTTCTGACTTACAATGATTATATTTTAAAGAGGATTACGGAATTAGAAAACTAGAACGCCATATCGTCTTCGGAATCCACATCGACTTTCCCTTCTCCGTCATCGCATCAGCAACGACAATCTACATCGCTTCCAACGATAATTATTCCTCGTGTCACAAAAGTTAGATGCTAATACTTGATTAGCTTGGGAATTGCAGTTGGAAAATACTACCGAATATCCACAATTTCGATTCCTTTCAAATTTATTGAATCTCGGATTACAGCTATGGAAGCTGTACGGCGCAATGATGAAAACAAACCAAAATTAGAAGCATTTCGATCTCATGTCGTCTCGGATGGAAATCGTTGCCCTCTCTGTGATTTAGTTCATAAGATATTTACTTGTTCAGAATTTAAAAAGAAATCTGCGGAACAATTATTTCACTTTGTAAAAACTAAAAGATTGTCTTTAAATTGTTTTAGAAGTGGAAATTCTGTTAATTCTTGTCCAAGCTCATTTTCGTGCGCGCAATGTCAAGCGAAGCATCATACGCTATTACATTTTAAGCGAGATTTTACTAATAAGAAATCGAAGCCCGCACCAAACAAAGGTGCAGACTCTGGTACATTATCGCAACACACAGATGTGTTGCGCATTTGCTGCACATTGCTTCTAGGCAAGTGAAACCCCATAATGCTCTCATGGCAACCGCTAAAATGATCGTTTCTTCGGAATCGGGGCGTTCCGTTAAAATTCGCGCTTTTCTTGATCAAGGGTCAACTTGGACTTTCGTAACCACGGAGTTGGTTAATGCTTTCAAAATTCGCCCTGCACGATTAAATGATATAACGCTGCTTGGTTTGGGAAGTGTTTCGGCTGGTGAATCGCATTACATGGCTCCTGTCGTGTTGTGTTCTCGTACAGGTCAAGGGCAGACTTTTTCGAAAAATGCATTAGATGTAAAAAATTTAACGAATTATGTGCCTGGAGTTTGTTTTGACGTTTTAGACAAGCTGTATTTGCCAAATTCGAATTTGCTCACGATGATATTACAGGCTTACAACCAATTCACATGTTAATTGGAACTGATCATTATGGGTCTATTTTACAGAATGGATTGAGACAGGGTCATCCGAATGAACCGCTTGCACAGAATTCTGCATTTAGCTGGATAATCTCCGGGAAAACTATTAATATTTCTTCGAAGAAACTTCTCGGTAATCTGACAGAAGTGGTTGCACATCATTGTGTTTCAAATGTCGACTTGAATAAATCAATACAAAATTTGGCTCCCACGAATGTCTTTGTAATTTTGAATTATTTCCGACGTTCAAAGGAGAGGATTAGTTAAATACCTGTAACATCGCATTTAATATAGAATGAAAACTGATTCGACGGTTTGACTTTCTTGTTGACATGATTCAGCCATAAGCGGTCAGATCTTGGCTTCTTTATGGTACAATCAGAGGCTAACTTACGAGTGCGCCATGAGTGAGCCTCCAATCCGTCTCAAAAGACGAGCCTTCGTTTTCATATATAAAGGCAGCATAACTGCGCCGTCGAAAACGAGTTAATGAATGATGTAACATTCTTCAATCTGTTTATTTTTTCAAGAAACTTTTTCGAGTCCTCTAGAATAATACAAAAAAGTTATTAATGTGATATGTGCATGAAAGTTATTTTTGCACATTTTACATAGTTAACAAGTATGTCTGTGTATCACTGAGAAAAATATATCTGAATTTTTCCTGTTTTTTATAGGAATTCTACCTCAGGGGGTAGAAAATAGAAAAATTTGCTAGTTGAAATGAAGTGTATGCTATTGCGAAAGTGAAATAAGGGGATAAAAAATGAAAGTATTTACTTTTTTTTAATAGGAAAGTTGTTATTCAAATTTTGACGGAAATAGTACGTTACTTAAAGAAAATATGTACAGTAACTGATTCTGATAAAGTCCGATAAATAAAGTTGAAGGCAAATTATGTATCAACTATACACGAATCCGTGCATTAGCATACGGCGTGCTCACGCGTGCAGTGGACTTGTGTGTGTATGTGGATACAGACGTGCGTCATGTTCGAATGTAGTAGTGTATTTTTGACGCACAAAGTGACTTAAATTTACCTATCTTATAAAACAAACTTTATAAAGTCCACCAATTTTGTAAACTCAATAAAATACAAACTTTACAATTTTTCTAAACAGTTCATATAAAGTCATTTATAAAAACTTTATAAAAATACCAAGCTATGATAAAGTCAACAATAAAAAAATTTTACAAAGTTAAGAGTTTCATAAAGAATCGTACCTTCATAGAAGTACAAACTTTATAAAAGTCAGTAATTTCATAAAGTTTCGTGTTTTTAGAAAAAAACGCATTTTATAAAGACAATTTTTATAAAAAATTTTATAAAGTTGACTTCTTAAAAATGTTTATAAAGTTGACTTCTTAAAAATTCACTAATTTTATAAAATTTTAATTTTAAAAAGGTGACTTAATAAAGTTTTTAATTACTAAGGACCATCTGCATATTTACGGCATAGTTGATGTTTTTCAATACTACCTATTTTTTTTAGTGAAACATCATGAAAAATTGAACGACGTGCTTCACATTATTATTCGAGAAGCGCATCGGTTACGATTGTCATTGATTTTAAGCTTTATTTTCGAGTTTTCTAAAACAAAACACTTAAAAACGTTTTGAAACATATTGTGTTCTTTCCGGTTTTCCAATTTGATAATACGATTTTACTAATTGGTCTTTCAATTTGGTTATTAAATAAAGTCATTTTGAAAAACCGCTGGTTTTCCTATGTAGAATCTGCATTTAGGAAAACAAATTTGTTTTTTACGGTTGGGAAACGATTACACCAACAACAGCAGGGGTTTTCAAAGTAAAACTCGTAAGAAAATGGGGCATCTCAGGCTGTGGGTCATGTAACTAATAATCGAAGTGCCGTTGCAATGATTTCACAGGTCAGCGATCTTCGTTGCATCTACGGACCACGAGTGTGCGAGTTTGAACCCAGCTTGGAACAGAATTATTTTCAGATTTTTTTGACTTCACTAGAAAAATATTTAAATTGCCTAACATAATTACTAACATTGTTTCATAATTGTGCATGATAATAAAAGTCTGAATAATTTCTCCTTTCACACAGGTTGACAATGATAAGTAGAAAAATGAAGGTAGAAACGTAAAAAGAGAGGAGGGAAGAAGGAGAAAAGGATCGATAAAAGGGAAAAGAAATAATAGATAGGGTATTGTTGACATTGGCAGAAAGTAAGCATTTTCTGTTAGCATATCAGTTAGTCACGCATTACCATCTAATATAAGGACATCGGGACGCGAAAATGAACGATTTTCAAGAATATTTTGATATCTTCATGGTGCTGGGGGAATGCCGTAAACATTACAGAAACGCCTAAGATTTGTATGCGGCTCGTTATCCGG
Organism: Diplolepis rosae; assembly: GCA_030998225.1. Taxonomy (NCBI): domain Eukaryota; kingdom Metazoa; phylum Arthropoda; class Insecta; order Hymenoptera; family Diplolepididae; genus Diplolepis; species Diplolepis rosae. The sequence goes on from JAPYXD010000450.1 coordinate 25,236, forward strand.
ATAGGCAAGAAAAATCGCACATGGCTTTTAAGCGATTATCTGACCATTTCTGTTGCTTCGGTACAGTGAAAAGAAAACGTGAGTCAAACGTCGACCAATTGTTAATGAAAACAATGCGAATGCTATTTAGCTTTTGCTGCACTAAATCCACATGCGAGCAGCAAGCAAATGGAAAAAAAGAGTGGAATTAGTCAGCGCTCTGTATTCAGAATCTTACATCAACACAAGTTCCATCCGTATCGTATGTCATTACATCCGGATTTGTACGGCAATGATTTCCTAAGACGCGTCAATTTCTGTAATTGGATACGTATAAAAATGCGCACACATGTCTCCTTTTTGAATCATGTGCTTTTTTCTGATGAAGCTAACTTCGCAGATACGGGAAATGTGAATAGGTATAATATGCATTATTGGGCAAATTAAAATCCTCGATGTATGAGAACTGTACGATTTCAACATTCGTGATCCGTTAATTGTTGGTGCGGCATTGTCGGCGATCACGTCATTGGTCCATATTTCTTTGAAGGTCCCTTGACGGGGCAAGTTTACGCAAACTTTCCGCAAAACGTGCTGCCTCAATTAATGGAAGCCGTGCCCTTGCATGTTCGCATGAACATGTGGATGCAACACGACGGTGCACCGCCCCATTATGCTCTGTGTTCAAGACAAGTGACAAGTAGCTTGGCCACCCCGTTCACCAAATCTAACATCACCAGATTACTTTTGATGGGGTATTGTCAAAGAACGCGTGATGGCGATAGCTCCTGACATTCGTGACGACATGAAGGAAACAATACGCCGAGCATGTACCGAAATTACACCACAAATGTTGGCTGAAGTTAGACGGTCTTTTCATAAGCGAATTAAGAAGTGCTTAGAAGTCGAGGGTTATCACTTCGAGCATCTTCTGTAGATAGACGCAAACCAAGGTTAGTGGATTCTTGGAAAGTGATTATTCCGATATGTTTCGATTTTTCGATTATTTTCATATTTTGCATGACTAGAATGACCTTGTGTTGTAGGTTGCTGAATTGGTCCTAAAATCGGTAATAATGTCATCAAAAAAATACCTGTTTCCATTTAAAAAAGTGGAGTTGACCTTGACGTAGCTTAAGTGCCTCCACCGATAAAAAAATAGCGTGGTCGAGTATGACAGCCTTCTTGAATACTGAAACTTTTTCTGAAACATTTCTGGATATGATCAATAGTTTGAGTGCTATTGCTCTGTAACACTTTATGTGCCTCACCCTGTATATGCCGAGTCATGTCGCCATTTTTGGCGCCCTGAAGCAGACATAATCCGAGAATTAGAATTGTACATTTGTTGTCGTATTTATGCTGCCGTAAAGCAGGGACTGCCCCTTGCTGAACTTTTGCCATGTCATGCTGTATTGATGCATTCTTAAACTACCCATAAATATCATAATTATGATGCATGAAAAAACTCTGCCTTAGGCGGACGCATCTACGCTCAAACATGTATACCTTTTAGTATATCTGATGGCGTTTTAAAATTACGCTTAAGCCTACGATCCTGCTATCTGGATTGTAGATTGAACACCTTAATAAGTTACGGTACAGCATCGGCAACATACTTGGCATTGCGGGTTATTAGACAATTGATAGAAGACGAAAGTTCTTCATTTCCGTTAACTTCAGACGTTCTTCTGCGTCAGTTTTATATTGATGATTGTCTTTTCGGTGCTGATTCTGAAGAACAAATTCTCAAGATTCGAGAAGAAATTGAAACTCTCCTTGGCAAAATAAAATTTCAATTGTGAAAATGGGTAAGGAATTCCGCCTTATTGCTTCGGGATATTGATCCCGCTGATCACCGTCTCGCTATTGAAATGTCACTATGAAAGTTCTTACGAAACGATCAGTGCTATCTTTGATCGCTCGACTTTATGATCCATTTCGATGGCTTTCCCCAGTTGAAGTTCTCGCTAAATGGTTTATGCAGTAATTGTGGTTGAAATCACTGAGTTGGGCCACCCCTTGGACTGGTACCTTGACGGAGTCCTTCTCTTGGCTCTGCCAAAAAAGGACGTGTGTAGAGGCTTAGCAGTAAGCCCTCAGGCAATGGAAGTTGTAGTGTCCTGATGAATCGCTGAACAAATGCAGGGCGCTCTATAGACGAGCAGCTTCCCAGTGCGTGAAGTGTGCCCTATAAACAGGTCTATACCAGGTTGAAAGCGGAGGATGCTTTAGACGCGTCTATCCTCATGCATGGAGAAGGATGTATGCCCCAGAAGTGAATGAATGACAGCGCCGCATGCCTGTGATATATGTCCTTTGAATGCGAGAGAAGATCCTATAGAAGGGCTCTCTCTTGAATGAGGCTCAGAATGAACTGGTGTATGGAATCTCATGGGGAACACTGCAAAGCCTCCGCAGTCTGTGACTAAGAACAGCCCAAACGATCGTTCCCGTATGGCATCCTACTGACAGTGCTTCGTCGCCGAGTAGTGTCTTCCCCGGCCCACGAGGAGACGAGGCTGATGTGAGCCTAGCTCTGCCGAGGTGGTGTGCCATGCGAGGAGTCAGCCCCTTCGGGACCTTGATCAGGTAGTGCGTATTGAACACAGGTGTTGGAGCCTGTGTTACTTCGAGCGATTCCGGTCTCTTCGTGTATTCCGGGACCGGCTAAGGGGAGGTTGGGCCTCAGGGAACTGGGGTAGGACTTCGGTCCGAGGGTACACACGTTCCTAACTACTCCGACCCGCTCCTCTACGCACGATGCGTTAGTAAAACAATTCATGGATAATTTAAAAAATAAATGTGGGAATGAGAAGATAGAGGCGCCTTCGGGAGCGGGGGGATGGAGAGTCATCCTTCATCTCCTAAAGGAGTAAAGTGATAAAATGAAGAAGCTGGGCACAGCTCTAAAGTGCATCCAGGAGGGTATGTAAAAAAACAACCCTCGACCAGTGAAAATGAGTGTTGGGGAGGTTGCCGAAGTGCTGGGCAGCCTGGTCAACACCCATAAGCACTTGATGCTTAGCTCAGCGTCTCTGGGGGACCTAGTTGGGCACTGCAGGCTTCACAGCCGTTTCGGCGGGGTAAGGACTGTGTTGGTCCAGCTGGCGGACGCAGACGTTCCATGCCTGCTCCAGCTGGGAAAGGTGAGGAGCAGGTGGGTGAACTGCCGCATCTAGGAACATGCCGAAATTGTCCAGTGTTTTAGGAGCCAGAGGTATGGCCACGTCTCGCGGGGCTGAACCCACCCCAGCAGAAAGGATGCTACTGGAGGTGCGGTGTTATAACGCACAGGGCCAATGAGTGTAAGGTCCCGCCGAAGTGCTTTACTTACACCGGTAGGGGCGAAAAGGAAACTGCCCGTGTTTCTGGAAGCGGCTCTTGCCTGGTGTTCGGGGAAGAATTCCGGAGGTTGAGGGGCAGGAATCCTGCAGCTCATCCTCGGGAGAGGAAAAGATACCCTGGACCTCCTAATGCAGACTGCCAGGGAGAGGGGGGCCGATGTGTTGCTTATGAGTGAGCAACACAAATGGTCCGAAAACTCTGCTCTGTATCAGGATGCATCACAGAGGGCTGGGATCGTAGTTTGTAGCCCTGGTTTGAGCATCGGGGATTTTCTGGAGTCCGACGCGGGGTTTTCTTGGGTGGAGGTGGCGGGTGTGCGTGTGTACAGCTGCTACTTCTCTCCCATTGATCCTTTCAATGTCTTCGAGACCCAGATCCTCCTCCTTGAGGAAAGTCTCAGAGAGGCTAGTGGGCGGTCCCTTATTGCGGGCGACGTCAATAGTTAGTCGCCCGACTGGGGAGAAGACCGTCTGGACAGGAGGGGAATCCTGGTCGGTGCGATGTTCGCTAGAAATGACCCGATTGTATTGAGCCAGGGCAGGGATTTTACGTTCAGACGAAGAGCGGGGGAGTCTATCATCGACCTGACGATTGCCGCACCCTGTCTACCCTCAAAGATAGGCGACTGGTGCGTCTTCGAGGTCATAACCTTGAGTAGTTCGAATTCTGTCGGAATTAGCAGCTCATAAAGTACGGCAGCTTCACACAATAAAGAAAATATAAAGGATGTATTCACAAACATTACAGCGTATCAAAAAAGGGGTTTCAAACACACGAAACTGACTGATAAAATTCTTTGCATGATTTGTAAAGACTCTCAGCTTGTAGCAACAGTGGAAAGAGAAGGATTTCAAGAATTAATTAAATACGTAGCACCAAATTATAAATTGCCCGGCAGAAAAACCTTCTCACGCCATCTTAACGAGAAGTACTCAAACATATCGAATGATTACAAAGAAACTTTAAAAAGCATCAAGGACATAACGCTAACCACGGATCTTTGGTCTGACACCTTAAACACTAGAAGCTTTCTAGGGATTACGGCACATTACCTAGTAGGGTCGGAGATTATCAGCGTTGTCATAAAATTCTATGAATTTGAATTAGCTCATGCATCAGCCAATGTCGATGAAAAATTACGAGAATTGTGCACAGAATGGGGGATCGACCCTGATAATATTATCACAATTGTGATAGACAACGCGGATAATATCGTGGAAGCTGTTAAAGCTTTCGTCGGCAAGAAAAAGTGTTTGGGATGCTGCGCTCATAAAATTAATTTGGTTGCAACCAATTCCAACAGGAACGTGCAAGGACTGCCATATTTGATCAAAAAAGTTAAAACGATTGTCACATGGTTCAAACAATCTAACATTGCAAGCGATGCTCTGAGAGCTGCTTCAGATCTCAAACTAAAGTAGGATGTAGAAGCGAGATGGAACTTAACGTTCTACATGCTGATAAGGTTCATCCTTTTTAGCACAACTGTTCATGGAATTCTCTTCAAGCATGCTTCAGCGCCTCCTATGGTTACTACACAAGAACTCAATGAACTGACAGAAGTTTCTGCTGTATTAAAGCCTTTAGAGGAAATTACACGAGAATGGTCAGCAGAAAAGTACGTTACTCTGAGTAAAGTGATTCCTATGATCAACCCTTAAAAGGAACAGCTTCAAGTAATCGAGCCGAAAACTCCGATGGCACATCAGTTAAAAACATTATGCTGGGTGAAGTTAATAAAAGATTCGGTCAGGTGGAAAAAGTTCCAATGTTCTCCATTGCAACACTCCTGGTCCCAAGATTTAAGAAACTTGATTTCAACAGTCCTGTCGATTTTTCGCACGCTGTGAGCAGTTTAAGGAACATGCTACTGCAGAATCGTCCGTCTCTGAATATTCTCGATGTTGTATTTATCTCGTATTATATTATTAAAATAAGTTTTAAAATGCAAAAGAATGTAATTTATTTATGGAAAAGGGATATCCTTCTGGCTCCTAATTCTTTAGAATAAAAACCTCCTGTCTGCCTAATTAAACGAACTTTTGTTATCAACGCTATCAAGGATATCAAATCCTAATTTTCTAGCCTTTCAATTCAAGTTGTTTATTTCAATTTTTGAATATTTATTTTCAATGTCCTATAATTTTTATTTTAATTTTGTATTATATTATTAAAGTCAGCTTTTATCTGCACAAAATTATAGTAATTTACTTACGGGGAAGGAAAAATCTTACATCGATGTTTCTTCAGACATCGATGTTTTTGTTTTTGATGTATCGATGTTTCGATGTATCGACGTTTTCCATTCGATGTCCCTGCACTAGTGAGAAGCTTGTTTGCACATATGCAGTCATTTCTGAGACAGGACCGAAGTTCCTGCATTGTCCGTCGCGAGGATCTTTTCACTCTCGAGGAACTGAAGAGAGCGGGTGGAAGGCTTAAAGCCAATACGGCGCCGGAGATCGATGGGGTACCAAATGAGATCCTCAAAGAAGTGATCGTGGTATACCCGAGATCCTTTTGGAAGCCTTTAGTTCCTGTCTTCGGGAGGGAAAGTTCTTCAACGAATAGAAGAGGCTAAATCTGAGCGACAGGTGAGTGATATTCGAGGGCGACAAATAGTCTCTTAAAGAAGAGATGACATGTGTCGCCCCTCAAGGGTCGCGGGTGGGTCCACTCGTCTGGAACGTTATGTATGACGATTTCCTGCGTATGGACTGCTGGAATCTTGGAGCTGAGGATAAATGAAAGTCTGTTGCGGGCAAAGCGTTGGTTGAATAGTAGATGCCTAAAAATGACCCCTGAAAAGACCGAGGCTTTGCTGGTCACAGATAGGAGATCCTTCCAGTTCTCGAGAATTGTTCTCGGTGAACATGAGTCGGAGGACGATTGCCGAATGCTCCTTTGATGTTTAATCGACGCCATCCGGCTATACTTAGGAAATATCTAGTCGTCAACCTGATCATACGCTATTATCATGAGAAATGTCTACATGGGGCAACTCAACTCACTTTGAGTCAAGTACGCCAATGTTTTTGGGTTTTGAAGTCCCGACAGTTGGTTAAGTCGGTAATTTTCAATTGCGTCCAATGCGCTCGCCTAAAAGCTGCTGTCGCTGAGCAATTGATGGGTGCCCTGTCTGTCAATCGAACTTTGCGCCTGTCAAGACCTTTCTCTCACGTCAGTATTGACTATGCCAGACCTCTGAAAATAAGATTACATAGAGGTCGCGGTCATGCTTCTCATTCCGCATACGCTGCAGTATTTGTTTGCTTCGCGGTCCGTGCAAACCGTCTCGAAGCTGCAAGCGATTATACTTCCGAAGCCTTTGTGGCAGCGCTCAAACTTTTGTATCTCGTCGCGGCTTACCAAACACAATATACAGTGATCAGGAGACTAATTTCAAAGGTGCACAGCGCGAATTAGACGAAGAGTTTGCTAAAGTTATCCAGAGTTCCCTTGTTCAAGTATATTTAATCAATGACCAAATTCGATGGAAGTTAATTTTGCCGGCCGCTGCGCATTTTGGTGACATCTGGGAATCAAGGGTTCGTAGTACCAAGCATCACTTGCGGCAAATCTTAGGGAATCGTGCTCCTACTTTCGAGGAGTTAAACACATTATTGTGTCAGATTGAAATGTGTCTTAACTCGCGACCTTTAAGCCTTCTTCAGGACGATCCACAGGATTTGCGACTGGTCACATCGAGTCATTTTTTAATAGGGGAAGAATTATCCGCAATTACAAAGGCCTCACTCCTGGGCGTGAAAGAAAATCGTTTATCTCGATGGCACCTCTGGAAGCAACTCCTTGAATCGTTCTGGAAGGGTTGGTCTGAAAACTATCTGCTGTCATTACAACAACGAAACAAATGGCGGATTCAACAAGAAAATCTTTCCATTAATCAACTTGTATTGGTTTAAGAAGACACTTCATCCCCTACTAAATGGCCTTTGGGCAGAACAATACAAGTAAAAAAGGGATCCGATGGTTTTGTTGGAGTAGCTACTGTTCGTACCGCTACGGTCACTTACGCTTGACCTATTACAAAGTTAGCTTTACTTTCTGTTGAACATGTGGATACCGATAAAGACTAATTGTTAAAAAATTATACCGTCGCCAAAATTCTATGTTTTCTAAGTTTGAACCGTAAAGGCTCGCGGACGGCAATGTATTAAGGATTAGAATAATTTTATTTTTATTTCTAGATTTAACAATAATGTTGGGCGATCGATAAAAGCGAGCGTATTATTATCCATCATTTCAAACTTTCGATTATCGCTCAGTTGTTCAAGGCAAAATCGATAGTGCCAACTTCAAGCAAAAAAAGTTGTTGCTTGTCTAGTCGTGTGGGCCATTGTCTTGTTTTTCGCTTGTCGATTCGCTAACCACTTTTGTGTTATTGTCAAATTTAGTTGGAGCTTTTACGCTCAAGCGTTTTGCTATTGGAAAATCGTCGGATTTATGTCAAAAGTTAAAATGTGAAAAGAATAAAATGTGGTGTGAATTAGACAAACGTTATTGCGTCAGCCAATGGTTGTGCTCATAAGCGTTAGTTCAAACCTGAACCTTTCGTAGACTTTAATAGGTGGCGATCCTCCTTTCTACCCAGTGACGCATGCGCACTTTGAGAGTGGGCTGGAATCACACATTCACGCCCGTATCATCAGGCGGGAATGGGCTTACTGACCGCTTACGAAACTTACATCCGTTACCATAATCGGACATGTGCGCCAGTTTCAACTTTTATCTAAAATTTGATTTGTAGCTCACTTCAAGTTTGGCCTGCCATAATAAAATATGCAATTTTGAAAGCTAAAAGCAGGTAATAATTTCCGTATATGCGTACTTCGACCTTTGAGATACATTTTTATCGCCTAGTTTACTGTGCACTTAAACGAAAAATATAATATAAAAAATATATAACTTGTCTTCCTTGCCACGCAATATACTATTATACTCTTCTCCTATGGCATTTATCAATTCTCTTCTAATTCATTCAGGGTGACCATAATTGATTTTCGAAAAGTAGGACAAAAATTTATTTAAAAAAGAGGACAACGTAGGACAGAAAACTTTGAAAAACAGGTCAAAGTAGGACAGAAAAGTTTGAAAAAGGGGACAAAGTAGGACAGGAAAGTTTGAAAAGGGGGACAATGTAGGACAGAAAAGTTTGAAAAAAGAGTACAAAGTTAGACAAACTAGTTTGAAAACAGAACAAATTAGGGCACAGTAGAATACAACGTATTAAATAAAAAAGAGAATTTTGAAACATTTTTTTCAAATTAATTATTTCATCAAATGTTATTAACGCTTAACATTTTATATTTTTATTTTTGAACCCTAGTGCATTCTAAGCAATAATCTATTGAGTTAAAAGTTTATTTTTGAGTTGTTGAGACTTGTGAATTAACGAAGAAATCGTTAAATGGCAGTGAAGGATAAAATTTTGTACAAAAAAAAGATCCAAAAGTGGATTAAAAAATAAAAAATTAATCATTTGAAAAATCCGGACAAAATAAAAAATCCTATAGAACAACTTACACAAGCCCTGAAATGAGGACACATCCGGAGAAATCTGGACGGCTGGTCACCCTAAATTCATTGAATGTCCATAACCTGTTCGGAGTAATTTTTCCTTTTGACAAAACCGTTCGTACTGTTTGCCTATTTTTTTCATCTCATAATCCCCCGCACACAGAGAATCATAGGCTTTTATTGCAAGTTAAAGGGCGTTGGCTATAAGATTAAATGGTTGTTGGGTATTGCTTGTGCTTATTGAGATGACTACCTTCCATTTCTCGTGGTGAAGATGAGCTTTTCCGTCTTCTTCTAAAAAAATATTACCATTAATGTGACATGTTTGAAAAAATGCCTGCTATTATATTGACCCAAAATTCACAGAATTTTTATTCATTTCATTATTTTGGCATAGGGTCAGATTCTTTTGATTTCCATATGAAAAATTATCAATGGCAGATATAAAAAAACATAAAAAGTAAAGCAAACGTTTCGGTCACAAATGGGGGCCCTCTTCAGTTCCATGAATTAAAAGATTAATTTTAAATTGCATCAAAAGATTATAATATAGAAGATTACAAAAATAAGGAAAGGCATAAAAATCGAAAACTTATCTCATAGCTTGCAAATAAAAATGAAGCAGTCCGGTATGCACAACATGTATAACATGTAATTTCGAGAATTTTTCTTGAGGACTTTATTACCGGGGTCTCTCAACGATCAAGTTAAACTGTTTTAAAAACCGACTCGGTACAAGTGGAGGTAAGCGTGTATTTTTGAATGGAAAATTTTTTAGACAATCCATTTAAGATTGAATTTGCAAGCAAGGCTTTGCAGAAATATAAATTATTATCATATCTATATATTTTAATTTACCCAATTTTCGACAGCATTATTACCGATTTTAAGACGAATTTAGCGACCTACAACACAAGGTCATTCTAGTCACGCAAAGTATGAAAATAGTCGAAAAATCGAAACATATCGGAATAATCACTTTCAAAAGATCTACTGACCTTGGTTTGGGTCTATCTACAGAAGATGCTCGAAGTGATAACCCTCGACTTATAAGCACTTTTAATTCGCTTATGAAAAGACCGTATAACTTCAGCCAACATTTGTGGAGTAATTTCGGTACATGCTCGGCGTATTCTTTCTTTCATGTCGTCAGGAATGTCAGGAGCTACCGCCATTACGCGTTATTTGACAATACCCCATAAAAAGTAATCTGGTGATGTTAGATTTGGTGAATGAGGTGGCCAAGCTACAGAGCCGCCTCGTCCTATCCACTTTTCGTCAAAAATCTCATTCATCACTTGTCTTTAACTCAGATCTTAATGGGGTGGGGCACCGTCGTGTTATTTCCACATGTTCATGCGTACATGCAAGGGCACATCTTCCATTAATTGAGGCAGTACGTTTTGCAGAAAGTTTGCGTAAACTTGCCCAGTCAAGCGACCTTCAAAAAAATATGGACCAATGACGTGAATGCTGGCAATGCTGCATCAACAATTAACGGACCACGGATGTTGAAATGGTACAGTTCTCATACATCGAGGATTTTCATTTGCCCATTAATGCATATTATACCTATTCACATTTCCCGTATTTGCGAAGTTAGCTTCATCAGAAAAAAGCACATGACTCAAAAATGAGACATGTGTGCGCATTTTTATACGTATCCAATTACAGAAATTGACGCGTTTTAGGAAATCATTGCCGTACAAATCCGGATGTAATGACATACGATACGGATGGAACTTGTGTTGGTGTAAGATTCTGAATACAGATCGCTGACTAATTCCACTCTTTTTTTCCATTTGCTTGCTGCTCGCATGTGGACTTAGTGCAGCAAAAGCTAAGATAGCAGTCGCATTGTTTTCATTAACAATTGGTCGACGTTTGACTCACGTTTTCTTTTCACTGTACCGAAGCAACAGAAATGGCCAGATAATCGCTTAAAAGCCATGTGCGATTTTTCTTGCCTATCCGGATAACGAGCCGCATACAAATCTTAGACGTTTCTGTAATGTTTACGGCATTCCCCCAGCACCATGAAGATATCAAAATATTCTTGAAAATCGTTCATTTTCGCGTCCCGATGTCCTAATATTAGATGGTAATGCGTGACTAACTGATATGTCAATAGAAAATGCTTACTTTCTGACGATGTCAACAATACCCTATCGTTGTATATTATCATGGGTATCGTAAGAAATTAAAAGAAATGAAAATGATTTTTCGACTATTTCCATACTTTGCGTGACTAAAATTACCTTTTGTTGTACGTCACTGAATTCGTCTTAAAATCAGTAGTAATGTCATCGAAAAAAATACATGATTCCATCTAAAAAAGTGGATTTGACTTTGACGTAGCTTGAGCGCCTCCACCGATTAAAAAATATGGTGTTCCAGTATGACGGCCTTCTCGAACACTGGAACTTTTGTCTGAAACATTTTTGGATGTGATCAATAGTTTGAGTGCAATGGCTCTGTAACTCTTTATGTGCCTCACCCTGTATAATGTGACATGTTTGAGAACATGTTTGCTATTATATTAACCCAAAATTCACAGAATTTTCATTCATTTCATTATTTTGGCATAGGGTTAGATTCTTTTTATTTTCACATTAAAAATTACCAATTGATGTTTATTATAGTATAATTTCCTCGGCTTCTTTCTATATGGTATGAAAGCAGAAACTATATGAGAATCATCTCAAATTATATGTAATAGGGCTGTAATTGGTTAGTATGGATACTTTAAATTTTAATATCAAAAATAATTTTGTAATTATTACTTTCTATTTGTCCCAAAACAGTCGCAGGTTCTTAATCAAATAGGGGAAAGTTTACTGGAAGGTGTTTGGTTTATAAGTTTAACTAAATCTCTTGATACGTAAGTTTCTTGTGGTATTATGATTCTTGCATCCCCTGCAAGACCTAAGAAGGGTTTTAAAGGGCTCTAAATGGTTCCAAAAATTGTGCACCAATCAGATTCTATATGGGTGTCGAGCAGGTTCTAAGAAGAACTTTAAAGAGTTTTATCTGGGTTTTATGCGGGACTTGGTCAAATTTTCCAATCTATGTCCCCGCTATAACCTGTTTAGATCCTGTTAGACGCCCATACCTTCGATCCAAGAGATCTCTCATAGTACCACGGTAGATCTGTTTCGATATCCAGAGTGCACTTTGACCAAATTTGCCAATCAATAAATTTGTCTAATCTAGGGACCGTTTAGACCCTGATAGATGCCCACACCTATGATTCCTTAGATACCTGATACAACCACGCTAAACCCGTTTAAACACCCAAAGTGCACTTTGAAAGAATAATTTTCATATACTAATGTCGGATGGTGGCCAGGTATACCCTGTTAGGTCCCGTTTTCCAATTAAAATAATATAATTTGAGTACTAATTACCCATGTAGAACTCGCTTACACTCGGACAGCATTCCACAATTATGTTATAATTTTCCGGTAGAACCCAGGTAGGTACGAATGAAGTGCGAGTGCTTATGACAGGAACCCATCCGGGTTCTAAATGGCGTTTTACCCAGTTCCAACCATGGTTATAACGGTTTTTTTAAGCATGGTCTTGTTGTTTCATAATTCTTGCGTCTTGTCGTTTCTTGTATTTTTCCTTTTGCAAACTTATTTTTTCTTTAGCTTTATTGAATTTTTTTTTATCCCTATTTTTCCACCGCTGAATAAAATTTGAGTATTAAATTGAAAGTGTTGTGTTGAGCATCGAATAAGTATTTGGTTATCTTCTAAAAGTAAAATGGAATGGAGAGTGCTCAATACCTTCATGCTTCATTGTATTATAGGCTTCCGTTTGATTGCGGCTGGTGAGGATATGCCGGATTCTACAATGTGTCAAAATGTTGAACAAGTTCCGAGACGAAATTAGCTCCTTCATTAGTAAATATATATTTGGGAGCTCCAAACATGTCGATATGATGGTTAAAAAGTCCTTCGATAATGCCTTAACGTCCTTAAGTGGGGTCAAAATAAGATATTTTGTAAGTTGTTCTTAAATAGATACTATTTAGCTATTTCCCACATGAGTAGTTGGCGATAGTCTAAAAATGTCCATTGATATTTTATCATTAGGGTCAACTGGTGTGTCGGAGATGACAGATTCGCTCTGATTTTTAATTCTAGTTATTTTTTGCAGTTGGCACACCGGACATCTTTTCCCGAAATAAATAATTTCTTTTTCCATGTTTCTACATTCGCCGATTGTTCTAGCTCTTTTTAAAGTTTCCTTTCCACTATAATGCTGCGCTATAATAGAACTGTGTGCTTCTCTATCACTTGTTTGCTTTTATCGTTTGTCAATTCTCTGGTGACCGTGCAGCAAGTGTGAAAACTTAGTGCTGGGTACTTGTGACATATAAACCCTATTATCTCCTGGATTTTTATTTTTTCTAGGGGTGTGATCATTGGGTAAGGAAATTGAAGTCGTACTATTGTTAATTTATTACCCATGAGACCTTGTACTTTAAAGTGAAAAATCTCAACCATAATTCTTCTTGGTAATCTCCAAGTTGAGATTTTGTGATTATTTTCCAGAGTTTTCCATAAGCATTTGGTTTTTTGACTTTCCTAGTGACAGTTTTATCCTTTTGTCATTCAAGATAATGTTGGTACAGCCTTCCTTGATCTTCTGGTAAGTCTTCCTTATCGGAGATGAGATCGTCTGCAGCTATTCTTGTTTCCTGGTGAGAATGAAATTTTGGATCTGGGTTCATCTTTTCAGATTCTTCAATGATTTCCCTAGCGGACCCAGTCCAGTACCATAAACGATTAACGAATTCGCTCACCATTCACTGACCATTCACTGATCACCATTCGTTGACCTCGTAATAATATGAGTGAGAAAAGCATAAACATTTAAATCAATTCAATTAGGATTCTGTGGCACATTCTGAGTCTGAAGGTATCGAAGTTGTTACAATAATTTCATTTTTTACCATTAAAATCTTAAAAAATTCATAATACCAGTCAATGATGGAAGTGTAGTGGTTCAGCATGGATTCACTACTACCACCACACTGCACACTGGGCCAGGAGCTAGCCAAAAGTCGAATTTTCCAATTATTTCCAAACTAAAATTTTATTTGATGTCTTCGTCTTCAATTATTTAAAGTATATTATCTGAAATCATTACCTCGGTAATGTGCTTATTGAAATTTTTGCGACACAAAAGGCGCATATTAAAATTTAATATTCTGCGACGCGTATGTAAGATGAACATGAGATATGTGCATCTGAAAATAATTTTAAGGCTTTAGTCTTGTATAAGATAATGAGATAAAACGTAATTTTGAACAAATCATTAATTTCAAAGTCGATTATTTTGACCCTCCCATATCCTTCCATTTGGTGAGCATATAGGTTTTACTGATACATATCTGTAGTTTGAAATGAAATCACTTTGGTGTGCATTGAAAAAAATCTTTTTCACCAAAAAATTGCTTTTTATCCTTTTTAAATATTTGAAATTAAATCGGAGTATAAAATTTCAATGCAGTGAAGTTATGTATCATCACATGAAACAAATTTCAACTTTTTTTTTCTACAAGCTACGTACGATTATCTGTCAGTTTAGATACATATGGATGGAAGAACTCAGGTAAGAATGAAAAGTACGTAGTTACTTAGATTCATAATGTGAGTGGCGAAAAATGTTTCCTAAATTTATGGGATGTCATTGAAAAAAGTAAGACTGCGTTCGCATTAAAAGATGTCGTAGAAAAAGCTACTGTAGATGCAAAAGAAAAATATAATACGAATGGATTCGCGGTTGTTTCTGACAATGTTTCATCTTTGTTATGTATGGGAAATATGATCGAACAGTCGCGGCGGCGATTTATTGGCTAAAGCCGTGGTAGATCATTTTTTTTAAAGAAAGTAACTCAAGCGTCACACACCGATAGCAATGACGTAGGCAACATTTGTCAATAACATATCCATCGGATTTACCGAAATTTATACATAATTGACCTAAGATGCGACCGCAAAACGCTAAGATTTTCTATGCATTCAAAATGAGCCTACTGACAGAGCAAAATCTGCAGCATAACAGATCATTCGTATTGAGACCTTCCATTCTCTTACTACCTCTCCATTACAGCAGCATAGTGTATGCATCAAATGTAGCATTCTGAAAGATGCATTTAGGCTGCTTTTTTGCACCACGCCATTATAAGGCGACACAGCATATGATACTCAAATAAATGTGTCACTACTCATGACTTTAAAATAACATGTGGAATATTTGTTGGGTTGGTATAGAATATATTTGGCCAACAAGTTGATCACACCAATGCAAATTTATTTTCAGGCTACTTGTCGAAGTTGAAAATTAACATTGAGTAATGCTTACACAAAAATTATTAGCATTAATGCAAAATCCTAATCTTCGTTTTTTTTTAGTAATAAGGAAACGAACCTCAAATGCCTCACTGACATCACGAACCAAACAAACAAAAATTCTCGTGTTAACGATTTTCTGATGAAAATGATCGGAACACAGAAAAATGTTGTAAAAACCAAAAGAAGTAGAATAATATTACAAAATAAAAGCAATTTATCCGAATACCAGTTGGCACGTGATACAATAAAACCTAACATTCAATGAAATAGAGGTATTCTTTCTGTAATCCCAAAAATGTATTCCGCAATTTTCAGCCATCGATAATATTTTCGAAGAGTTCATGCGTATAAATATTACGTAAACCCTAAAAGTTTTTTTTACGAATTTCGAATTCTGTATTTTTAATGTGATGCGCAGCGACAGAATTTTCTATTCACAGTCATTAGGCAAATTTCGGAGAAACTTGCTGTCACACAATACAATACAAAAGTCTCAATAATGCATAAATATGAAAGTAAATTTCGAATCACTGTCACGCACTGCGGCGTCTTTAATGACTGACTTAATGCTCATTCGTGGCAGAATCGTATTCAACACGTGATTGCGAAAAAAAAACGACAAGATGTGACCCCATATTTCTGTGTTATTCCGGCATCACATTTTAACGCGTTAATCTCACGTTAATACACAATGAATAGTACACTGGAAATACTCAACAAATCTTTTTCGTGAATAAACGCAAATAAGTATCAATCATTGATACATATAAGTGTCTCATTTCAATTGACGAAATGTTGAGCTCAATTTTTTGTTATCGGGGCAGTTATAGAAACAACTTACAAAACTTGGTGGAAAACGAATCGTTCTACACGGAGAAAAGTAAACCTTTATGGTTACTCCCAAAACCGTAATAGTTTCGCGCAGCGGGAGATAGCAGTAGCATTAACTATTTAAGCGTGAGCGGTTTCGGAGGGCGCAGTAACTGTTACTGTGCAAGACCATAACAGGAATCGCAGTAACCGTTACGGTCCTGACAGTAACTATTGCTGCACTGGATCCGCAAACGTTTCCGCTAGTGCAGTTTTCTGTTCAAATATCTTTTTAATGTCGGTTTTCTGTATATAACAAAACACGGCACGCGTATCTGAAAAAGTCGGCACAGTGCGCTCAGCTGTTATATTCAGTGGCGCCCCTGCCGATATTATATGCAACGAGAACTGCGCTGGGCGAAACACTTTCGGTATAGAGGAGTAACTGTTAATGCTAACGCAGTAATTATTCCTCCAGATCACGTTCTGGTTTCGCGGAGTAATAGTTACGGTCTAAGGAGGAACTGTTCGAGCTAAGATAGTAGCAAACGCAGAATAGCTAGAACACAAAATTTCTGCCCAACAATTGCGGTCAGTGCAATAACCATTGTGGTTTCGGTGGTAACTATTCAGGTTTACTTTTCTCCGTGTACCAGGGGATTCAAGATGCTATATTTGCCGGGATACTTTTCCATGCTGCCTTAAGAATTTTGATTTTATGCGAAATAAAAATGTCTTGCACCTCGCATACAAAGGAAAGCTTTTCTTTAATGATCCAAATTATAATGGAATGGCCTTCAAATCATTTCAAGAAAATTTAAATGACTATGGTTTAAAGGACTTAGCTGCCTATCAAAGGGAAGAGGGAATTTTTCAAACTCTTAAGAAAAAAAACGTGAAATCTCTTGAAACGTATTGGTCTTTAGTAGAACCAAAGCATCCTGCATTAACAGTACTGGCTAAAAACCTAATGAGGATACCGAGTTCAACTGCGTCAATCGAGCGACTTTTCTTTCAATGCTCGTTTGTCCATAACAATCTCAGGAATCGCTTGACCACTGAGAGATCAAAAAAACTAGTACATTTTTACTATGCATTAGAATTGTCCGATACTAATGTAAGCGATTATTATTAATTAATGTCTTTAAACCGTGTAAATTTAAATTGTGAAGTATTAAATTGTAAATACTATAAATATGTTACGTAAATGCGGTATTCGATTATACGTTCTTCATTCAGTATTATTACCTTTATTTTATGGGCACAATTTGAAATTTGTAACAATAAAAGGATCAAATGTGCGTCAATTCATAAAAATAATAATGCAAGAGGATACAAAACTTTCAAAATTAATTAAAACATATATTTCATATAAATTATTTTATTTCTCTTTCATAAACAATAGTTGATATTCTTTCAAAACAGAATAGAAACATTTAAAATTTTTAAACAAAATTTTTTATGTAATAAATTCGTAATTTTAATATTTTATATATACTTTAATAGTTTACTTGTATATAAAAATTCTTGAGTTTATGTATATCAACCCTTAGATTATTTTCAAACATGTACATATGCCTTTGGTGTTTATGAACAATTGTATAATAAACTTTATACATTTCACCTTACATAAGCCTGCACAAACTTTTCACTGCTAGAACTTAAAACTAAAGCATTTCTTAAAAACTAATCTTTTGTTCAAATTTCGTAATCTTAAATCGTAAATTATGTAATGAGTTTAAGCTATTGTACGCTACACAAGCCTTTTTCATCATTTAAGCTTAAAAACATAAAAATGTATTGAGACATAAAAAACGACGTCAAAAATTACGTAAAAACGAGTTTAAAAATTGGGATAGTTTTTTACGTCATTTTTTACGTCATTTTTGACGACGTTTTTTACGTACTTTTTTGTCTTTAAGAAGCCTTAACAATTTATATTCGGTCGTTCATTGGATATCGTAATTGAGAAATGCTTATCAGTAAAAGAACTATTGTATAATAAAATAATTAATTTCAAAGTGGAATGGGCATTCCGTAAAGGAGTCAAAAAAATATAACAGGAAATGTAAGGCTTCTTAAAGAAAAAAAGGACGTCAAAAATGACGCAAAAAACTATCCCAATTTTTAACCTCGTTTTTTACGCCATTTTTGACGCCGTTTTTTACGTCATTTTTTACGTCGTTTTTTTCGTCAAGTTTTTCAATAGGGTATTCATATCATAGATTCTTTAATCACAGAGACATCAACAAGATCAGTAAATTTTTCACGAAATACAGAGTTTGGGATCATAAATTCTCGCTCTGTTTCGAATCACGTATTCTCAAGTCATCATACAGGTTTATTAGTTTATCCGATTGTCCTGGAGACAAATTTTTGCGTCCAAGGAAATGGCATTTCAAGTCAATTATGCAAGGTGGAATTTGAGCAACTTTCAGAGCTACCAATGATAATTCATAAGCTTTATGTTCTGCAGTGTGCCAAAATCCTGTAAGTGACTTTATGTCTCTAGTAAAAAGCTTTACAAAGATTCCTTTTCCATTCTTATAATCCCTTAGTTGATTTGAACCTTCGCCATGAAGAAGCTCCAGTAAAAACTCATTAGCTATCCCTATTTCATTTGAACATAATTTACGACCCTGAAATTTAGGATGTAAAACGAATATGCATAACACTGCTTAGTTTAAGACTCTGCATTGTCTGTTTTGGTTGACAGTAAACAGATTGACGAGGAGCAGATAATTTCTTTGAATCAATTTCAATCAACTCTCCAGTGGTGCAAAGCTCCGAATCAACAAAGTTTATTGATTGGTCAATAACCTAAAAATATATTTTTAAGAATCAATAATTACCCTTTCGAAAAAAAGTATTGGTAAGTATTAAAAATTATACTTTTTTCACGGATGATTCAATTCTTAATCGCGAAAAAAGACAAAGACAAATATTATACATAATCATTCACAAAATCGAGACAAATTAATTGACATTTGATTTTTATTTTTGTAACTGTCCTTCTTATAATTATAAACATTTGACACAAGATAAACTCTCCTTAGAGCCTTTTATTTAATTTTACAAATTTTCAACATGATGTATATAAAAATTTGAGGTAAGAAAAACGTAGTCGGTAGGAGTTGCAGTGGTTCAGAAATCGATTTTTCAATTCTGAATTTTTAACTCTGCGAAACGAAACTCTCATTTTGATACTTTTACCGACTGAGTTTCGTCGTTACGTCACGTTGCTTCATTCCGTTTATGACGATGATTATCTTCAATATAACCTTTATTTCTAGGTTCTTATGAGGACTATTCTCGTGTGCATTATAGAACTCTATTCATCTTTTAGAGTTAAGTGTATTTCTGGTAATAATTGTAATAACAGTTTAAACTTTAAATTACGATTTGTAATTTTTAATACGCAAAGTAGAGCCCCCAATGTTTGGTGGTTTTAAGGGGGGAATCCCGTGTAGCGAATGCAAAAAATCGATTTTTTTTTTGCTTAAACGATAGCTCCTGGAATGTCCGAGTAACGATTGGAACCCGTAAGATATCAAGAACTTACTTTTTTCCAACAATTTTCTCTATGTTAATCTTTAAACGCGTTTTTCTTGGTTTCACACTTTTCAAAACTGCCCGATTCATAGCTCAAAAAGTATTTGACCGATCGACTTGAACTCGAATATACAGATTGCTTAAATATGTCATTTGTCGGTGAACCACTCCAAATTGAAAGAAAAAATTCTTTCAACAATTTTTTTTCAACAAATTCAGGAAAATTTTTGGGTAAAAATCGAATTTTTCTTCAAATGGCCGCCATTTTGTGAAATATTAATATTTTTCGAAATTTGTTTGGTTCACTGACTAACCAAGGATCCAAACTTTAAAAACCTTTTTGTTTTTTGTGTTTCAGACGCCTGTGTGAGGAGCTAGAAATCGGCCAGTTTGACCTATCAAATTTGGACATGTCGGAAATCCGCCCTTATAAATCAAAATATTATTAATGTATCAGTCTGAAAGAAATTTGTTTTATACTTCAAGAGTACCTCAATAAACCACGAAAGTTTTGGAAAGATTCGTTATTTTTTTGATACCCAAAAAAATCCCCCAAAATACTCTAATTTTCGGGCTGTTACATGGGATGCCCCCTTTAGTACTGCTCTTGTGTAGTGATGGGACATCGACATCAAAACATCGAAAACATCGATGTTTTGGTTTCGATGCATCGATGTTTGACATCGATGTTGTCACCCTCGATATATCGATGTCGATATCGATGTTCGTGTTTCGATTTCGATGTTTTGTTTCTCTTCAGAAATCATTAACGGTTTCATCGTTATTGTTCATTGAAATTGAAAGCTGCAAAATTGATTAAGTGAAAGAATTTGTTTATCAGAGTATGCAAGGTAAATAAATTAATATGTATTTCACTTCTGTTTTTAAATATGTATTTAATACTTCCAATTCTAATTTTCAATCATATATGAAATCAATGTACCCTATAAAAATCTGTTTTTAGTTAAATTCATAAATCCGTGATCTCTTATTATCTCCTAAAACAAAAAACGAAAATCAAACATTTTCGACATCAATATTCAACCTCTAAATTTAAATAATATTAAAATTATTAGATATAAGGATTATTAGATATAAGAATATTATAAGATATAAAAGTGGGACATTATAGAAACTGCTTTTTCAAATTTTAATATTAGTTAAATTTGGAAGTTGGATATTGATGTCGAAAATGTTTGATTTTCGTTTTTTGTTTTAGGAGATAAGAGATCACGGATTTATGACGTTAACTAAAAACTAATATCTTATAATATTAAAAATTATTATTATATACAATTATTATATATTATTATATATAATTATAAATAATAATATTAAATATTTTACATTAAATTAAAAAAAAAGTATATTACGTCTAGGTTATTTGGCACATCCAATTTGTTTTCGCAATAGGATTCCACCGAGGTAGTTCCGCTTTTCAGTACTGTCTTATTTTTAAATAAATCAGTATTTTACAACCAATAGTTCGAATTATTCATTATTATGAATAAGGTGCTAAAATTGAGTGCTTCATGTTACGCTGAAACTTGCTAAAACTTTATAATTCTGCATTTTTTTCTGAATTTTGAGACGTAAAAAGTAATTTTATAAGTTTCCTAACGTGATTGAATTTTCAGAGTGACGTCTTTTTGCGTCAGTGTCGTTAGTATGGGTCGGAATCCAAGCGTGTGGTGGACACATTTCAAGAAAATCGACAAGAATTCTGCGTCTTGCGTATACTGCGACAAAGTGATAGTGACATCAGGAAACACCTCAAATTTAAAAGGTCATTTTGAAGCAGTTCATGGCAGCATAATAAAAACAGAAAGAGAAAATGATAAACGGAAAAGCACGCAAATTCCTTTGAATCTTGATCAAAACAGATTAAAGGTCGATTCTGCCGCTGGTTCCAGTTCCACTGCAGCGAACAGTAGTAGCAGTTCCATTCCTGGTTGCAGTTCCACTCCTGGTTGCGGTTCTGTGCGTAGCTTGTCAAGCAAGATACCATCAAAAACTAACGAAATAAGTATTAAAGATTGTTTTGAAAGCATGAAATCGTTTGAAGAAGGTGGCAGGAAGCATACCAAATTAACGAATAAGATACTGTTCATGATCTGCAAAGACTCTCAACCTGTGGCTACTGTAGAAAGAGAAGGATTTAAAGAACTTATGAAACACGGAGCTCCGAGTTACAAAATACCATGCCGAAAGACGTTTGGAAGTCGTTTAGATAAAAAATATGAAGAATTGTCAAAGGATTATAAAAGATTGTTAAAAACAGTCAAGGATATAACTCTAACAACTGATCTCTGGAGTGACACGTTAAATACTCGAAGTTTTCTAGGAATTACGGCTCACTTTCTTCAAGGATCAGAAATCGTGAGCGGGGTAATAGGAGTTTATGACTTTCCAACAACTCACACATCCGCTCATCTAGAAGAAAAGCTATGAGATGTGTGTAACGAGTGGGAAATAAATCTGGATCAAATCAAGCGCAATCGTTACAGACAATGCGTCTAATATAGTAACGCGAGACCTGGTGGTCGACAAGCGAACTAATCAATATGGCTACCGTTGGGCTTCGCACTGTATTGTGTATACTATACTAAAGCCAGATGCTCACAGTGTAACGCAGTAAATTAATCAATTGTTTGACAAATAAATATATAGTTAACATAAAAAGTAAGTGAAAAGTGCATAAATAAATATAAGCGTGAAAATGGAATTCTCACCGAAACACAGGAAAGGAAAGGACTTTACTCGTAAAGGCAGTGCTTGTACGTACTCGCATAACGTATTTAATGACAACAAAAGCATTTTTAGCATTTACAGATAAACGTTATTTGAAAAGTCCTATTCAGATCAACAGTAAATACGTGAACGCCGAAGCCCTGCGGCAGCAATGATTGTTTTCATGCAGCAGCACCCCTAAGCCCGCGGTGGACGTTTGTTTTGCCAATAGGATGCTGTGCACACGAAATTAATTTGGTGGCCACAAATTCCATTAAAGGCATTAAAGACTTGGTGACTTTAATACAAAAAGTCAAAGCTATCGTCACGTGGTTCAAGCAATATAATAATGCCAGTAATGACTTGAAAGCCGCTTCTGACCTTAAACTTAAACAAGATGTAGATACAAGGTGGAAATCGACGTTATATATGTTATTAAGGTTCATCCTCCTTCGTCCTATTGTCAGCGAAATTCTTTTCCATCAGCCTTCAGCACCTTCTATGATAACACCACAAGAATTCGAACAGTTATCAGAAGTTTGCGATATTCTGAAGCCACTAGAGGAAATAACACGCGAATGGTCAGGAGAGAAATATGTCACACTTAGCAAGGTAATACCAATGATTAACGCTCTACTAGAGGAGCTTCACCTAATGAAACCAAAGAATGAGATGACACAGCAGCTGAAAATCGACATGTTAGCTGAGATTAAAAAGCAGTTTGAAGTTTTAGAAAAAAAAACCGATGTTCGCTGTTGCAACTCTTCTCGACCCTAGGTTTAAAAAACTTGACTTCAAAGATCACGTTGCCTGTGCGTACGCTGTGAACCTTGTAAAAAATTTATTGTTGCGACTACAACCTCCAGTTCCTGAGTCTCTCGAAGAAGTGACCACCGACCCTCAACAGCGCATTTCAGGTAAGGCTATCTAAGTAACAGTATTCAATTTAAAAGTAGCCCCAGAATATCTAGAATTTATTTAGTAATTATTAATTTTAATATATATATATATATATATATATATATATATATAACTATTATTCGGTGAATATTTTTTTCAATTAAATAATAACTATTTCCTAAACTTGTGTTACAGAGAAAGAATCAAGATCGACGCTGTGGAATAGGCATTTGCTTCTTGTAAAAATGGCCGACCAAAGGAGACAAATGACGTCGAATCACGAGATGCCTGATGAACTGTCTCTATTCTTGAGGACACCAACTGCTCCTCTTGAGGCAGACCCGATCAAATTATGGATCGATTTGACACCAACGTACCCGAAACTGGCTAAAATAGCATTAAAATATTTGCCCATTATGGCAACTTCAGTGCCAAGCGAAAGGCTCTTCTCAAAAGCGGGTGAAAATATGAATGCAAGACGAAATCGCCTGTCAGGCCAAAGACTACACAAGCAGCTATTCTTAGGCTCGCTTGCGAAAACCCTTTGGTAATAAGAAGAGTTTTAATCGCAACAAAAAAGGGGCATGCTGATACTTTCTGTTGGAAGTGATTGAGAAAAATAATTTGAAGTGTTTCTTG
Organism: Diplolepis rosae; assembly: GCA_030998225.1. Classification (NCBI taxonomy): domain Eukaryota; kingdom Metazoa; phylum Arthropoda; class Insecta; order Hymenoptera; family Diplolepididae; genus Diplolepis; species Diplolepis rosae. The sequence goes on from JAPYXD010000450.1 coordinate 49,100, forward strand.
TTCATTTTTTAGTTTCTTTTCGTTTGCAGTTTTTTTTCTATTTTTAAATGTATTAAGGGCTCTAGAAGTTGCAAGGCCTAAGAAGCAAATTTTTGATCGATGGTGAAGAAAAATAAGCTGAATTCACAGTAATATATTATTATATGGTTTATTATTAATTATTAAAGTTGAGATGCTTTCTTTCTTTTTCTCCCTTCCTTTCTTTCTGCGCATGTTTTTAAACTATTAATTTACTATTTACTTTGCATGTTTCTTCAGTTGAATTTTCATGTTTCTTTCTTTTAGTTCTTTCAATATACCGCATAATTGGATTTTTATTTTATTTCGTATGTTTATAGCAGGATAAATCGAGAATGCAGAATTCAAGGAAACCTGGATGGTAAAAACGTATTTCTACAAAATTTAAAAACCAGTAACAGAGTATTTAGGTGGGCAATGCACTACAATTACTCTTAATTCGACAGTGTATTCTTTTGGATACATAATTACATATGTATAATATATCTGTCTTCATTTAGAAAGTTTTTGAAACATATATTGCTTTTTAATATATTTTAATCGAAAATTTATTGTTATTACACCCGAAATTCATAACTTGTTTTGAAACCTTTAAGCGATGTCAATTTTCATGCAAACAAGTTGTTTCGGATATTTTTAATTGTGGTTCTATATTTTAGAATATATATCTATAAAATTATTTGCACCAAAATATTGTAAAAGAAAGATTATAAGTCGAATTAAGAGTTATAAACATACAAATCATTTTAAATCAACACTGTCATAATTATGTTTATTGATTTCCATTTAACTGATTGTGTTTCAGATTCAAGAATAAGAGTAAATCGATTTGTAACAATCGTCAAGAATCTATAGCAGCGTTTAAAAGTGAGCAATAATTAAAAATCAAAACTGTTTCATCTCGAAAATTACTTTATAATTATTTTGATTAATTTTAATTTCAGTAATTTTTTTTTTAGAACTGAAAAACCTTAAATCGACGCTCAAGCAGCGAAACTTTCAACTTTAAGTCATATGTAGCTTTTAAATACACATTTATTTTTAACAATTGATTTGTTTTTTTTTCCTTATTGACCATGTTCCACGTTTGAATAATAAAAAAAGCTTTCATATGTGCACAATTATAGTCTTTATTATTTACTTTATTTAAAAAAAAATATATAATAGCATTGTTTAAATAGCATTGTTCAAAAAATTATATATTTTAAACATCGATGTTTCTTGCAACATCGATGTTTTTGCTCTTTAACATCGATGTTTTGTTTTGACATCGATGTTGTTCTTCCGATGTATCGATGTTACGAAACATCGATGTTTTATTTCGATGTCCCATCACTACTATTGTGCAAACGCACTGGCTCAGACGGCCAACATTGAGAATACTGAACGGAACTTACGGAAGCTGAAATGACTCCATTTTCCTTTTCCCGGATAACCTCTCGATGCTCTGCTGATAGCCTTGTGGTCGAAAATATAGAAGAAAAGAAGAAGGTATGAAAAATATTTAACATCCATTTACATATCAGTACTTCGGGCATTCAATACGTAAAAATCCACACACACCTGTTTTAAAAATACTTCCAACATGCCGAAATTCAATATATTTTTTCCAAACAAAGGCTATGTGTTCTCACACGAAAAAATTTCCATACAGATTTCTTTTCCAAATTTTTGATTAATTAATTTTATTATTTTATTTTGAAATTTCAGGGTGCACAGTCTTTTCTTTTTTTTTCTTTGTTTCCCCTTTTCTTGAGCAATTCCCCTTTCTTCCCAAATTCTCGAAAATCTTCCCTTTTTTCATTAAGAATACAATATTTGAATTACGCGGAAAAATTCTTTCGCATACGAGCGCACACAAAGACTAATTACCATAAACTCAGTTTAGGTAACACAAATAAATATATTCGTCTACGGCAAGGACCAAAAAATATTGAATGGATTTTTTCTAGGTGTATAAATCAGTTTCCAAAAGATATTTCTTTTTCACAAAATTGTGCGCCAAAAAAACTACAACGTACTTCGATTAGATTCTCAAATAACTATAAGTTCCTTTAAAAGTTTAAGATGTTTATATTTCTCCAAGTTGTGAACCAAAAAATGTTTCTATATATCTATATTTCACATAGACCTATAAAATTCGTAAACTGAATTAAGAGAAACGTATAGAAGTTGAATCTCTATTCTATGATAATTTTGTTCCTTTAGTCTACAATGTGATAAAAACAATAATTAATATGCTTCGTCTAGATTTAGAAAATTGACTGAATAGAACATTATAACTATATAAAGATGAATAAAAATATAACATTTCCTTAAAAAACATTTTTTCCTTGTTTTCAACATGTAAGAATTAATGTTTAATCTTTCCCCTTTTTTCTCCTTTTCCGCGAAAAATTACCCTAATTCCCCTTTTTTGAGTTCATTTTACGCTGTGCACCCTGAAATTTGTATGAAGATGAAAACTAGAGTTGTATGCTATGATAGTATATAATTTATTTTTCTTGCCAAAAAGTCACAATTACTGAAAACTTGAAACTTTTTTTATTGAAAAAAATATATGAAGTTGTAATGGAAATATATATACATATGTAACTTTGGGTTTAGAGTTTTGTTTTTATAATTTTTGTCAATGATCCTATTTATTCCTATAGTATATTTATTTATTTGGAGCTATAATTTTCTCTGCTTATAAAGCATTCTTTCTTTACTACAAAAACGATTATTGTTAAAATGACATTTAAAATTACTTCTTCTGTCTTTTTAATTCAGGCTCACTGAAAAATGATAAGAAGTGATACTATACGTCTTTGAATGTGGAGTAAAAATTCTCCATTGCTGAATAGCTACAATTATGTCATCGTACAACAAGGTTAGGTTTTGAAGAGAAAAAAAGATATTGAGGAAAGTCAGGTTATCTTTATAGTCTTATTTTAGAGAATTTGAAATCTTTCTGTTGAGAAAAAGACTTTGACTACGCTGGGATACGAACCCACGTCTTTCGATTGCCGGTTGACTGCTCCAACCAACTGAGCTGTGGGGAGCGCTAGTATTTAGGTTCCCCCTCCTGCTGAGGGAGTGGGGATACCACCGCGCGACCAGGGGAGTCGACTCGCTAGTTAGTTAGTGGCTTGCTGGCCGGCACACGCGAAGTGCCAGAGATATCTCTTCACTTGTAGAACTATATATTAACAGATGTAACTTAAATAAAGTAGTGTTGTCTTGGTTTATTTAATCAGTGCGTCTCTCTCTCGTCCCGCATTTACGGTTCAGAGTAAAAGGTGCAAATGGATAGACCTTTAGTCTACTGAGTCTAAGAACTCCATAGAGCTACGCAGGCGTCCGACATCTTCTTTTCCACAGGAAAACCTCTTTATATTGCCTCGTGGAACTGACTTACGGCTGTAAATGATTTCAAATTAGATGGTTGAGTTTGAAATTTTTGTCACTTCAATAATATAGGCAGTGATAAAAATTTCAAACTTAAGCATCTATTTTATATCTTTATAGTAACAGGCACATCAAACGACTGCCAGAAATATAATTTTCAGGGGTATAACTCACTTTTTTTATAACCTTATTTATAATGTTTTATTTAAAAAATATTTTCAGTATTTCTATAACTTTTTTGTGCTTTTCTTTAGGAGACAATTTAAAATCTAAAAAACTTTGCAGCGATTTCAAATAAGAAATGCTGCACAATAAATATGTTTATGTGCCTCCGGCACGTAAACTCACTTTTACGCTACAGTTGAGAGTAGCGTAATGTTGTGTCTTACGATACAGAGGAATGTAATGTAAGTAGTATAACATAGGGGGTATGACTCCACTTACCGACGGAGCAGCAGGCGGCCTCTACCTTACCGGCAGTCGGTATTGCAGGACACCGCTAGGTTACGAAATTTCATCGGCATATGGGATCCCTACCTTACCGACCGAGCTGTTGCTCACCTATGGGTGGTGCAACTGTTGTTTTCCGAAAGTGTCATTGCACTCTGTCTGGGACATCAGCTGTTTTACCGGCAGAGTATTTGCGCTATTATGCAAGGGAGTGTGCTTACATGTTAATTAAGAGATAGCGCTACTAAAGTTTACCGACAGTAACATTTGACAGTGTACCTAACTTATCAAGCAAGTGGAAATCTCACGTTGAGTTTCCCTCTTTTATATAAACGTTTTTTTTTTTTTTTATTTTACCACTGTACAACTTTGTGCTTGTTAGTTTATTCTAACAATTTAACCAGGTAAGTATTTATTTGCATTCCTCCTCAACCTAGAACTTTGCTTTATGAATTATTTGGTATGGCCGATTATATTTACTTGTGATGTACTTAAATATAAATTAAAAAAATTTAAATTTAAATTTAAAATTTATTTCTAAATTCAAATACGAGCGCGCTATGTAATAAGCTATCTCCGTGGTGAAGAGAGACAGAACACACCCTTTGATACCACCTTGTTTATTCCCACCATAGCTACCTCTCCGTGAAATGGCTTCTATCGTCCAGGCTCCACCAAATGGTAGCAGTACCTGGAAGTCTTTCTTAGTGAATATCTTCGAGATCAATTTACTTTAATCGCGTAAGTTACATTCAATATGTATCAAATGTTTGTTTTATGAACTATATAGTTACCTAAAATGTAAATGTTTTAGTTTATTTTAGAAGTAATACCCTAATAGCACAGTACATTCCATGAACATTCATGGAACGTTCCGTGGGGACATACGGAACGTCCCCCGGGAACGTTCCATGAACATACCTGGAACGTGCGAAATGTCCGCACTCCGGGGACGTTCCGAAGGGACGTTACCGGAAAGTCCCACCGAAACATTTCTGGGACCTTCATATTTCATTAGCAAAAAATAGTTCTAAACTTAACCGAGAGGTGGAGACATTGTCTACTTTTACTAGTTCTGTAACAAAATGTATCTCTTACCCACAGAGCAAAGGAAAGTTAGGTTGCAGTTTTGTCGGGAGATGTCGCTGCTAATGATTGCTGGATACTTTGTGAAGTGAGAATTTATCCGCTAGATGTCAGTGATGTCAACTGAATGCTCAACAGAAATGAGTACATAGTTCAGCCTAGGGAAGTTTCATGGTTTTTTTTCATACAGTTATTATAGAGTAGGCACACAATAGGGGCGTGTCAAAGTGGAAGCGTACGGTCGTTAGAAAGAGAGAGAAGGCGAGGTTGGTGAAGCCCTCTCACTCTACTAGCGACAGCGTAGTTCTTGTTTACATTTTTAAGACTGTCAGGTTAGGTTGCGTGTTTTTTTTCAAGTCGTTGGCGAATGCTTATCGCGTTCTGGACGAGAGAGAGAGAGGGATAGACTAATTCGATTCAATTCAATATTCACATTTGTTACGTCATTATTGCATAACTGTTCTGGTCCCATGCGTATCACAGTTACATAACAAATTTTTTTATGTAATTGTTATAGAACAACTATATAACGATTCTTATTATGTAACTGTGATCCGCATGGGACGCCATTTTTATAGAACTGTTATGTAACAATGACGTAACAAATGTGAATGTTCACTGGGTTTTGCCTACTCTATGTATAATAAATCTATTCTTTTATTGGGTATTATATTTACATATATTGCGTTACATTCTTTCTACATCCAGCCTTCGTCTCCGTATATTAGATTACGTTGATTCAATGTAGTTTATTTATATTGGCATTGGGTCATAATTTTTCATTAAAAAACAATGTTCAAGCAAACATATCAAAAAATTTTTAAAGGGGCAGAAAATATATTGTAGGGATGAAAAAGGCAAACAAAATTATGACCCAATGCCAATATAAATAAACTACATTGAATTTATTTTTGAGTCAAGATAAAAACTGAAGACATTAATACAAACATGTCTCAAAATTACGTTGATTATTAAATTGAGCTGCCGCGTCATAAAGGGCACTTGAAATTATTTTAATATTTTTGGTCACTCAATGACCTTAAGAATTTTTAGAAAATGTTTCTCCAAAACATACACTCTTATAGAAAATTCAAGAACACAACTTTTTTCTCCCAAGGAATGTTACAAAGCTGTCAAACTCTTTTCACGTTCCTCTCTCCAGTGAGGAGACTTCAGTTGAGTCTTGATTCACCTATTTATTTATAATTTGGGAAAATAATGTAAGGTATCATTTATGAAGAATCACTTTTTTTTACACAATTAATTAATTTCGTTGTTTTTTAAATTGATACTTTTCGTGAAAAATATTAATTTTTTTATAATGTAAATTCTAAATGTATAAGATTTACCAGCGATAGACTCTAGTCGAACTGTATGCATGGACTAACGCAAGACGTAGTCAAGTGCCACGTAGAGGCGATTCGACTTCTCCATCAGCTTATCAAGTAGTCAAAAAAAATATTCCAAAAAGTTTAATGGAATATTCCATGATTTTTGATAATTTTGGGTTGGCATATCTGTATACATAATAAACTTACTGCATAAAGGCTGAACAATTAAAGTTTAATTATCAGCAACATGATGAAATTAATATTTTATGAGCTTGTAGAATACAAAATGAATTTTAATTTAATTATAATCATTTTATCCACTACAGTTTCTTATCGTTTATCAAATTACCACGTTTTATGCTCGAACCGCCACGTAGAGGCGGTTCGACTTCTCCATCAGCTTATCAAGTAGTCAAAAAGAATGTTCCAAAAAGTTTAGGTCAAACTTCTCGGAATATTCCATGATTTTTGATAATTTTGGGTTGGCATATCTGTATACATAATCAAATTATTTCATAAAGGCGAAACAATCAACGCCTAATCATCATCAACGTGAATAAATCAATATTTTCTGGGCTATTAGGATACAAAATGAAGATTAATTTATATTAATTTTTTTTCATTATAAATGTTTAGTTAAATTTTTCGGAAATTTATAATTATATATATACATCTAGTCTTCGGCCCTGCAGAAAATAACTTACCTGCAAACATTATTTGTTATTCATGAAATTCTATCATGAATTCTCCTTTACAAAAATCTCGCATTGAACTGTTGGAGGCCAATACTTTCCATTGCGCTACTGGTAATTGAACTCAATACACACTTGATTATACAATCCATTTTGCCTACTTTTGCACATACCTGTGTCTAAGGTTTAGAAGGGCGTAGATACTTTCAAATCTTATATAATATTAATTTGTCCAGTCTAATTTTGCTACCGTCTTAATTTATCACAAAATACATAACTCACTAATAGATCATTCAATGAAAACATTATCATTTGAAGCAACGTTTCAAAAAATTCTCTCGTTATGTGTGCAAATTTTTATCAAGGCGTATTTCCATCTAGTAGCCATCTACCTGGATTTCTAGCCCAGTGATTTTGTGGTCAATTGAGTTTGTGACAAACTCAGGCTGTGGAAAAATCTATACCTACTACGAAATAAATACCAAATTATACCTGAAACTAGTGTTGTAAATTTACCGGTGTGTCCTCCTTTAACCTTTAGCGACGTGACTATAGATTAAAGGAGGAAAAATCGTTAAATTTACAACACTACCTCAAACTGTCTACAGGTCGCCTATAAGTTCGAGATGTGAATCTTCTTTTAACAAGGATTAATTCCGAAAAAGTTTTCTGGGTGATTTAGGAATCAAATTTTTCCGGACTATTTCTATCTTGAAAATTTCCTAAATTATCCTTAGTCTCTAGACCACTTTTGTCAGAGGTACTTCTAAGCAAATGCTGTGCAAGAATTGTGACATAGTGTGAAGAATAAATTCAGAAGCAAGATAATACTGCAAAATATTGTCTTTTACGTAAGTATTCATTTGCATAAAATTGTTAATACAGTTATATTTTTGACGTGATAATAAGGTTTATTTTGTAGAAATTTAATTACATTGAGGAAATTAATTTGTGAAACTACTCGAATGAGTTGAGTAAATATTTATTCAGGCTACTCTTTTCAGCCACAGTTAGGTACAAAGATAATTGGATAAGTTTATTAAATATAGGAGTTTTAAAAAAAATTAAAACAGAAGATTTATTGTGCAGTTCAATAATTAAAAGATAGTTTAACTGAAGGTTAAAGTATAATTCGCAGTTGTGTAAAATGTAAGGTACAATGTAGTATAGTGGAAACCAGTCGAAGAAACCGTGAGAGTCTGCAAAGAAACTTTCAAGCAGTGTTTGCAACATAAAGCACTTGCTTTTGAAAGCTTTGCTATATACATTTACACTTTCGAGCATATACACAATACACATATACATACAGAAACATATAGTCTTGTTTATAGCTTATAATTTTATAAAATTTCGCAGACATACAGTGTAAATACTTAGCTATGATTTACGTACATATATACTAAACTATTCTTATATTACACGCTTGTATAAACCTATACCCAAGTACTCGAAACTTCCATCGTTTCACATTGAGAGTAAAGTTTTGCACTGTCCTTCAATACTGATACCTTTATATTTATTTTTTTCTGTGTTACATTCTAAGTGGAACAAATGTCTCACTGCTTGTAAAAAATGACACGCCAAAAATTGCTGGTTCTCCAAGTTCTATCTATAAAGGATCAAACATTCTATGGACCCAGGGTAATTTGAGAAAATTAGTACATTTTTCTGAAAATATTGTAGTTAAGGTTTGAATAAAATATTCAATAAATATAAACTTTCACAAACCGTTTGCTGACCATTCGCTGCGATCTCGTAATAATATAAATAAAAAGAGCATAAAAGACATTTAAATTGTTTCAATTATGATAAAAACGTAAACTTTAAGATTGAATATTACATTTTCATTTTTACGTTACACACATTTTCATTTCACTTTTTTGCAGCCTAATCACAGACTTTTCATTACAAAAATGAATTGCTTTACGGAAAGGTAAAATTTTCTAATAGAAGGAGATAAATTAAAAAGCTGAAAAATGTGTTGAGTGATATTTGCATATGACCACATAAGTATTTATTAATTTCAAATTTGACATGAAAATTTTTTTTTCAAGTTAGTGTTTAAATCTTGTCACGATTTTACAAGATCTTATCCCTATTGAAAAACTTGACGTAAAAAATGACGTAAAAAACGACGTAAAAAATGGCGTAAAAAATGACGTAAAAAACGACGTCAAAAATGGCGTAAAAAACGACGTCAAGAATTGGGATAGTTTTTTATGTCATTTTTTACGTCATTTTTTACGTCAAGAATCTGTTGTCTTGAAAAGTGATATTGAAAAAGTGTGCGTGCATGTTGTAAATAATGGCACTGAGTATTTGTGTGTGGTACTTAATTTATACTCTTATTAGAAAAATATAGTCGATTCATTATATTTAATTGAATATACTCTTATAGAATCAGTAAACTAAAGTTAACCATAAAATATTGTACTATTTATTTTCCTCTTACATTTTTATGTCACTCCTTTACGGTAGGCGATTAAATATAAATTGTTTAGGCTTCTTAAAGAAAAACTTTACATAAAAAATGACGTAAAAACTTTACATAAAATCAATAGGGATAGACAGCTGCAATCTGTTAAATGGAATATTTTGTAATTCTTAACTTGCCTGTTCTTATGAAATCGTGTGAAAAATTTAAAGTCGATAAATGGTTAAAATTTTATATCAAGATTTTAATTACAACATTTTGCAGCTTTGTGAATAAACTGTTTCATTTAGAAAATACTTCAACTCTGTAAAGCATATTTAAATTTTAAGTGTAAAATCCGTGCTTAAGTCACAAAAAGTAAGATAAAAATACTCTCATTATAAAATTAAGAATGTAGATTTAGCACTCATTAGGTCAAATGTTTATTTTTCTTCATGTAAAATACTTTAAACATAATTCTCTGATTAAATATTTTTTAAATGTTGGAACATTTAAGAAATTCATGAATATTTAACCTATTTATAAAAACTAAAAATTAACAAATAAAGCTTCGACTGACAAATCTGAGAATTTGTCAATTATTGATCTTTTTTCTTGTAACTTTGAACATAGGAGGACTTGAAATACCAAAATGACATTATTTTCCAAGTGATGGTTAAACCTTTCTTTATTTTTATGAGGATTCTTTCCGAAGTTTATTTCAGGTGAGTGACTTTTTTTTTAATGAAAGATTTTGTAATTCTAAATTATAGGCTCATCTTGTAACATTGTAAAAAGATTTAAAAACTTTAAAGTTAATTGTATAATACAAGTACTTTTATCCCAAGTTTTAGTCGACCTATCCGCAGACTTTTAATTTGAAAATTGGGATTCTTTATAAAGAGGAAAAAATTGTGTTATTAACCCTCCGTTACCAAACTTAAAAATTGTTACACGGTTACCAAACCCTAGAGGATTTCTCTCTGCGTGTTAGAACATCTGCAGTGTTGCCAAATGTTGCGACTACTTGGTTGAACATGTAACATCAAAATGTGGCAACACCGCACTCAAGAACTCAAGCTATTTTCATTGCACGAAAGCCAAACTATGGAGGGATTCCCTCAGAATCCACGCACCTCTGGTTTTGAAAAGTGATTATTGAATGAGTATTCTACTTGAACATTTTTTATTGCTACAAAAAGCTTCAGGAATAATTCGTGGAAAGGTATTCAAACGGACCAGACTGTGTCAAGTGCAAAATAGAAGTTATTTCGAAAAAACTGACCCCACTGAGGGGATCCCTCATATGTTTGGTAACAGAGGGTTAAAGCAGTTAATTCCCAGAGTTTGAATATCTTCCATTTAATATTTTGATTTGAAACATTGAATACTTATTAGCTTTGAATAAGACAGAAAAATTTACTTTGAAGCTTTAGAATATTTTTACAATTTTACAAGATGAGCCTAATTTATAATTACAAAGTCTTTCATTAAAAAAGAAGTCACTCACCTGAAATAAACTTCTGGAAACATCCTCATAAGAATAAAGAAAAGTTTAAGCATCACTTGAAAAATAATGTCATTTTGGAATTTTAAGTCCTCCTATGTTCAAATTCACAAGAAAATAGGTCAATAATTAACAAATTCTCAGATTTGTCAGTCGAAGCTTTATTTGTAAATTTTTAGTTTTTATAAATAGATTCTATATTCATGAATCTCTTGAATGTTCCAACATTTAAAAATATTTAATCAGAGAATTATGTGCAAAGTATTTTACATAAAGAAAAAATAAACATGTGACCTAATGAGTGCTAAATCTACATTCTTAATTTTATAATGAAAGTATTTTCATCTTACTTTTTGTTACCTAAGCACAGATTTTACACTTAAAATATAAAAATGCTTCACAGAGTTGAATTATTTTCTAAACGAAGCAGTTTATTTACAAAGCTTTAAAATGTTGTAATTGAAATCTTGATATAAAATTTTAACCATTTATCGACATTAAATTTTTCATACGATTTCATAAGAACAGGCAAATTAAGAATTACAAAATATTCCATTTAACAGATTGCAGCTGTCCATAAGGTCTTGCAAAATCGTGACAAGATTTAAACACTAACTTGAAAAAAAATTTTCTTCTAAAATTTGAAATCAATAAATACTTATGTGATCATATGTAAATATCACTGAACACATTTTTCAGTTTTTTAATTCATCTCCTTCGATTAGAAAATTTTTCCTTTCCGTAAAGCAATTCATTTTTTGAATAAAAAGTCTGTGATTGGGCTGCAAAAAAGTGAGATGAAAATATGTCTAACATAAAATTGGGAATGTAATATTCAATCTTAAATCTTATGTTTATCCATTCTTAATGCTAAATAACTCGCTAATTGAAAATTTTTTAAATTTACAAAATTGGTCAAAAGTATGGATATTCGAAATTTCTAATTTAAGCTTTCCTTTAAAAATGTCAAATATTTTCAATTTATATATATCAGTAAATATCAGTTATTTTTCCTCAACTTCAGATTAGTCTTTGGGAAATAAATTTACTCATGAATCAAGATTAAAAGTTTCATAAATGTTTTTTTCAACTGCACATGCATTTCTAAATAAATGACAACCATGAGAGTTCCAAATAAATGACATAAATTGTTAAAATATAAACAATCTGTAAGGTTATCAAAGAATTGATAATTAGAATTTGTATATCTTCAGTATTGTTAAAAATTTAATACGATGTTCTTGTTAATAATCACTTTAGGGTCCAGAAATAATCATATTTTCAAACGTTTCGACTGTGATCGGAGTTCTCATCAGTGATCTTTATTTCTAAAATATAAAAACATTAATTAAAATATTTTACATATGAGCCGTATTTTGGGATAAACTTTGGTAATGTGAAAAATGTAAAAAATGTAAAAAAAAAACCATGAGAAAATTTACATAAATTGTACAGAAACATCGATAAATTACCTACAAATTTCCTTAGGAATGACAATAAATTTGTACCACATAACTTTAAGATACATCAACTAAAAAACTAGTATATATTTGTGTTTGGATAATTTGGATAACTTCGAGAAGGGGCTCGAATTTTCAACCTTTTACCGCGCACGCTGATACTCAATTAACCATAACTTCTACAAAAGTTATCCAAATTAATTTTTTTATGGAGGTCTTAGGAACTTTTTTTCATCAGCTTTACGCTGAAGGCAATGGTTTTAGATTTCAAAAATTATTTGAACTTCATTTTTTAATTTTAAACATATTTTTGACTTTTTCTCCAAGTGTGGCCGTTAATTTTTTTTCAAAAATTATGTTTAAAAAAAAGCTTGACTTTCTACTTTTTCTACTTTTGTAGAAGTTATGGTTAACTGAGTATCAGCGTGCGCGGTAAAAGGTTGAAAATTCGAGCCCCTGTATAGTGATAACCCGTTGTACTAGAGACGTGTGACAACCCGTTGTACTAGAGACGTTATCTTAGGGGAATTAAAAGAGGTTCACTAGGACAATAATTTCGCGGACTTTCAAGGAAATCGGAGACAAAGTTTTTAGGCGGGTACACTTATAATATAAGTATAAAATTGCACAGGATTATTCATGAAAATTAGCTTAGAGTTGCTAATTTGAATTCTACACTCTAATATTCAACACTTTATAACTGAAAAAAAAGAAATCAGAAATCAGTTTCGAAACTTTTGAAAGTATTAAACCTTCTGAGTTATTATTTCTTGAACCTAAACTAATTATTAACAACATCGTATGAAATTATTATTTGAGGGTCGATACAAGTCCTATTTTATGAATATTGTTGAAAATATTATTGAAATTGATATACCAAAGACAATTTAATTTTAATACGGATATATTCATATTTCAATAAACCTGTATATCAGCTGAAATCAATATTCCAAAATATTTGAATCTTCAGACTTATACATTTCAAGCTTAATTTGTTCATGATACATTTTATCAAACTTTAATAAACAGTTATACTTTTTTATGTTATTTTATGCAAAGTTGCATGCATTTAATACATTTTTCATAATAATAATTGCCCAAATAAAATCCCATTCTACTGTTTGAAAGTTTACTCAACTGCTTCGGAATCATTTTTAATTTGCTATCGAATAATGAAACAAAATTATTGTAAAACTTCCTCATAAGCCTTAATTCACTTTTGGCTAATCATTCGCAAATTACTGTTTTCAGTGTAATAAGTGAGGAAAGCATGCAATTACAGACAAGTGTGGTCTTTACGAGTTCTGTAAACATCAGAAATTTCCGATTGGGACATACTTTTAGATATTTTATTCCTTTCTTTCCAGATTTGACTCACGTATAGTCGACTAAAATGAAGAGAACTAAATCTACTTTAGGAATCAGTGCCCGGCATTGTAGGAGGATCAAAGCTAGCAGAGTGGCTGCTGAAATGCAAGAAATAATACATGGAAAACGGAAACTTACTGATCTCAGTGACGATGACTTATCTGATACGATTGATTACACCGAGCAAACTTTTTCACAAAAATCAATGGATGTTGATATTGCAGCAGGCACTGCGACTCCTATACCCCAACCAGAAGATGACCTTATATTTCCGTCTAGGAACGATGATTTTTCACACTTTGATGGTCTTTTTCCTCATGATGCAGACACTGACACTAGCAGTGAACCTGATCCGAATAGTGAATTTGAAAATGATGTTGAATTGCAATGGTTCGACTGTCAGGAAAATTATAATGAGCTCTCTGTTGATAATGTACCAGAATACGACGATACAACTTTCCCGGATTTCACGGAGGAAGATAGACGTTTAGATCGGTCAGATAAATTCAAACATCATCTCAGTTTGTGGTCTCTTGCTTTTGGAATACCACATATTGCTTTGAAAGTTCTTCTCGTCATTTTACGAAATTACACGGATCTCGTTTTGCCACGCGACAGTCGCACACTACTGAAAACTCCTCGGCATGTTGACATGATTGAAATGCCTAATGGTGCTCAGTACTGTCATTTTGGTCTGACGAAAGCAGTAGAAGAAATTGCACATAACTATCGAAAACGTGGAATTCGTACTAGACAAATTAGACTGATTTTTAACATAGACGGTTTGCCCATTTAAAAGTCTTCAGAGAACTCACTTTGGCTCATTTTATGTTCCGAAACAATATTAAAGAAAGTTTACACCGTAGGGATTCATGTTGGTGCAGGAAAACCGAAATACCCAAATATTTTTCTCGATCGCTTTGTGAATGAAGCAGCGGAATTGTGTGGCTCTACAAGAATTATGAATGGTCATCAGTTTGAAATACTCTTCCACGCTTTAGTGTGTGACGTTTCAGCAAAATCTATGGTTTTAAATACTGCGGGACATAGTGGGTACAACAGTTGTTCCAAGTGTACTCAATGTGGAACGTGGCAAGTACCGCAAGGTCGAAAGGTTCAAGGAAAAGGAAGAGTATGTTTTCCATTTGAGCAGAATCAACCAGAAGTTCGTTTACGCACTGACGAGGAGTTTGCAAATAATCTGTGTGATGGTTATCAACACGGAAACACCAGTCTTTTGAAAATACCTGGATTCTTAGGAGTTACAAGAGTTCCCCTGGACTATATGCATTTGATTCTTCTAGGTGTGGTTAAACGTCTGATTCGCCTATGGTTGCAGGGTCCCAAGATTAATAGATTAGGTAGACAGGACATTATGAGAATTACGTCAAGGCTACTGACATTATCTTCAAGTACCCCCAATGAATTCTCTAGACGCCCTGGTGCTATCAGCCAATTTCATATTTGGAAAGCTACACAATTTAGATCATTTCTCTTATACACAGGACCTGCAGTACTCAAAGGGGTTCTTAAAGAACCACTTTACAAAAATTTCATTCTACTGCATTCAGCAGTCACAATATTGGTCGACAGTGATTTAGTAATGATTCCACAAAATGTTGAGTATGCTGACCAGTTACTTATCGCTTTTGTAAAAACCTTTCAACATATCTATGGAAAAGTGCATATGTCACACAATGTTCACAACTTATTGCACTTAGCAGCAGATGTGCGTTCATTCGGACCCCTAGATAATTTTAGTGCATTTCGTTACGAAAACCACATGACAGTAGTAAAGCGTCAAATTCGTAAGTATGACAAACCTATACAGCAAATAAGTAAACGAAGTTATGAAATTAGAGCTGCTGATATACTGAACGAAGAAGACGAAAACTTGTCTCCTCTGGGAAATCTTCATAGCAGCGGACCACTTTCCAATCTTCCAGCAGAAATTCTGCAACAGTACAAATCTTTCACAGGAAGTCGATATTATTGAGTAAAATGTAGTAAAAGATTTTCGCGTTGAGATGTTAAAGAAATGTTCATATTTATAGAATGGTATGTTGATGGAAAATTGGCTTTAGGGTCCATGAAATGATTAAGTCAAATTTAATCAAACGTTTCGGCTCTGATCGGAGCCCTCATCAGTGATATTTATTAAAATCTAGAAAATACAAAAAGGTTCATGTCGCTAATTTCACATATTTTCTCGGAGTTACTGGAGTACATAAAATATGGCACAAAAGGGGTACTTGATATATTAAATAAAAGAAGGAAAGTTTGGATATATTCTTTGGTGCAACACTGAAAATGAATAGCCTGGTATAGACAATTAAGGCTATCTTTTGACTAATTTTTTCCCAAACTATTTTAATACTATTTATAAGCTATGTATAAAAATATTCACATTTATGTATTTCTTGTATATTATAGCCTTAATTGTCTATACCAGGCTATCCATTTTCAGTGTTGCACCAAAGAATATATCCAAACTTTCCTTCTTTTATTTAATATATCAAGTACCCCTTTTGTGCCATATTTTATGCCAATTTTTATTGCTGTAGTGTGAATATTCGTCAGTTAAGCTTTTTATAAGGGTTACCGTTCCTTAAGAAATTTAAAATTGAAATGAAAGCTGAAATTTTCACTTTGATTTCTGAGAGTGATTATAAATCTCCTCCAATTATCCCTATGATATTTTTCAATCAGACCAAAATTAACATACTTCAAATATTGTAAAACATGGATAAATCAATATTGAAATTCAATATTTAAAGAATTTGAAAATCTTTCTGTGGAAAAAAAGACGCTTTCGACTGCGCTGGGATTCCAGCCAAGGTCTTTCGATTGCTGTTTTCCGTTAAGGTCATGTGTGACGTCACCAAGTAATCAATTATTTTTTCGCCCATATAACATTTTTTGTAATAAAAATAATATTCTAAAGCTTTGCACCCGGAAAACAGTTTTTTGGCAGCTCGAAAACCGTTTCTTTCAATCAAAGAAACATTTTTTTGATATACAGTCGAAGAAAAAATTCTTTGTATTGCAGAAAGTTTTGTTGATTTAATAAAATTTTCTTTAATGTAAACAAATCTATTTCTTTGGATCAAAGAAAATATTTTTGAATTATCAAAACTTTTTTTAATTCAGACATTTTTTCTTTGACCGTATATCGAAGAAATATCAGTCAAAATTTGTAGATTATTGATAGAAACAAATTTGCATTCTTACTTTTCTTTTGTATTTCACATATTATGGTTGAAAAAATTGAATTTTTCTTGTAAAAAAATGTAATGATTTAAATTTGTAGATCTTTATGTAGTAAACAATTTTTTATCATAACTTTTTTCGTATTTCGAATAATGCCACTGAAAAATGGAAATAACAGATATAAATTCTCAGTGATGAAGAATCCAATTTGAGTTGAAACGTTTGAAAATATGAAACTTTGAGTTACTTTGAGTCATTTTACATGACCTTAACGGAAAACGGCAATCGAAAGACCTTGGCTGGAATCCCAGCGCAGTCGAAAGCGTCTTTTTTTCCACAGAAAGATTTTCAAATTCTTTAAATATTGAATTTCAATATTGATTTTTTGCATGTTTTACAATATTTGAAGTATGTTAATTTTGGTCTGATTGAAAAATATCATAGGGGTAATTGGAGGAGATTTATAATCACTCTCAGAAATCAAAGTGAAAATTTCAGCTTTCATTTCAATTTTAAATTTCTTAAGGAACGGTAACCCTTATAAAAAGCTTAACTGACGAATATTCAAACTACAGCAATAAAAATTCATGTTGTCGTAGTGATTTTACATGTTTATGAGGGAATCGAGGAAAAGGATAATTATCAACATAGGAGATAGCTTTTTCGACGCAAACTACCTGCGTACTTTGTCTCTTCTACACGCAGCACAATAGTTGCCGTACTGCTGTCACCATTTCTTGCCAGCGTGGGGTCCATTGTACGCAATAAAGGTGAAAATTCAACAAAAAAATTTTTTATTTTTTGCAAACTACTATTCAAAAATATCATATTTAAAATATATGGATTTTTGCGATTCTAACGACATCATATTTTCATTAAGAAGTTAAAAATTAGAATAAATATGAACATTTCTGTAACATCTCAACGCGAAAATCTTTTACCACATTTTACTCAATAACTTCGACTTCAATAAATTAAAATGTGAAGATTTTCAGAAATATTAAATTGTTACCAATGTGGAAATCTATGTTATAAGAATCTTCGATATTTTCTGAATCAAAATTTTAAAACTTTTAAAGTGAATCAAGCTACTGAATTTGGAAAATGTCTGTGTGCACCTCGCACAAGATTTAAATTTGGAGGGTGTGATGGATCAAAAGATTAATTATAATGCAAGATATATATAATTATTATTTTTACATTTTTTGTTAATTGTAGTTATATGGAGCAAAATTAAGTAAAAAAACTTAATTTTAAACCTCCATCAAATGTTTTGTTTTTTAAATTGTTTATAAAAAAATTGCATATTAACAAAGTTAATGTTTATCATTTTTTCTTATAATCTGTAATCGTAAATCTGAGCAATTACCGTTTGGAAATCAACATTTTTTATAGTTAGGAATCATAGTACAGTTATTGTCTATAAAGTTTGTTAATAACAATTATTCTCACCGCCCAGTAAATTATTTGTATTTATTAATTATATGTACCACATTTATCACTGATAATTAGTTTAAAATAATTTTTTATAAAGATAAAAAATAATCTTTTTTAACATGCTTATTTTATCGCATTATTCATCTACATATTATTGAATACGGAAATAAATTAAAGAGTTTCTTTAGTCCTCATTTCATAAATTTTATAAAAAATACCTAAACTATAGGATGGAATACGAAGTGAAGACAAATAATAATTTAAAATGAATTAGTTGAGTTTGAAATTTTTGTCGCTGCCTACATTATCGGAGGACCACTAGCCGCGTATCAGATAGGATACGTTGCAGACAGGCGTCCTCGTAGACAATTTCAAACTCTCATATCGCAAATAATGCAAATGTATTCAATATTTAAAGAATGGCGCAGTCGAAAACGTCTTCTTTTCCAAAGAAAGATTTTCAAATTATTTATTTAATTCAAATAATCGAAATGTTATTCTTAACTTTCTGATTTCCAGGACCTTTTCATGCACAGCAGAAAATTTTTTTTGGGTTGCTTTTGCATTAGCACCCTCTATTAATGATCTCTGGTCGAAAATAAATGGATCATTCAATTTTTTTTTGCAAAAAAAGGTTACAAAATATGTTCGTTCATACATGTACGAACATGTACAATATATTGAAAAAAAAATCTTCAATTCAAAGAAGTTTTTTCTTTGACCGTATATCAAAGAAATTTTTCTTTAATTCAAAGAAAATATTTTCTCAGTGTGGAAAATGGTCCAGAATATAAATATGCAATCGTATTTTTCAAAATTGGAACAAAAGAAAATATACGTTTTATCAGAAACTGTGACAGACAAAATTTGTGGACTATTGATACAAACAAATTTGCATTTTAACTTTTCTTTTGTATTTCACATATTATGGTTAAAAAAATTGAATTTAAAATAGTATTTTCGTAAATTAAAAATAAAAATATATATCTTATGAAAAAATTTTGCGATTCAAACTTGTAGACCTTTATGCAGTAAACAATTTTTTATGCGTATTTGTACATGATTAAACAAATTTTATCTTCTTCCAAATATCTCAAAAAGGAAAAAAATTCGTAGACTGTTTTTAAGCAAACAGTTTTTTTTAACTCTTATTTTGTATCTCACATATTTTGGTTGAAAAATAGAATTTTTGATTTTCAATATTTAAAATCAAAACATAAAATATATATCTTGTCAAAAAATGTCTTACTGAGAAAATGTAGACCTCATTTGGGTAATTAATTTTCCATCAACGTTTTTTGCATATATCACATATTTTGTTTAAATAATGGAATTTTTGTGTGATGAATTTTAATCGTAATTTCTTTTATTACAATGAAAAATCTACGTTTTAATAGAAACTATGAATTTTCAATAGCATTTTTATAAACTAAAAAGAAAAGTATGCATCTTATGAAAAAATGTTACGATTCAAACTTGTAGATCTGTATGTAGTAAACAATTTGTATCATAACTTTTTTTCGAATTTCTTAAATTTAACTGAAAGTGGAATTTAGATATTGACTTTTTTCAAGTTTTAACATACTGTAAGTTTCATAATTTTAGTTTAATCGAAAAATTTTATAAGGATAATTATTAGAAATTTATGAGAAGTATCAAAAACCAGTATTCAAGTTTTGGAAATTTTCTTAGTTTTTTTCAGACACCAAAATGCTCCTATTTTGACAGTTTTTGTCGGATGTGGCTGGTTAATGAACTTATTCTCACTTTTTTGGCTCCGATAAAGTATGCCAAAGTTCAATTCAATCCGATAAATCTATCGAGAGTTATCGAGTATACAACCTGTATAGACAGACGATAGAAACTTTCGTAAAAACCATTTTTTCTGACTAAGGGGGTCTCAAAACGTAAAGATTTGATGAGATTTTCGAGTCATTTTTCATATAAAACGAACACCTTCTCATTTATGATGAGAATGTAAGAAGGTCATTTTAGTTTCTGGGATTTATTTATTGAAGGCCATGAATCAATCGGACCACGTGACAAAATTATACATCAATTCATTCATGTGGGATAACTTTTTCCTATCATACCAATAGCTGAGAAAAACAGTTTCTATGAATCAAAGAAACATTTCTTTGATATACGATCAATAAAAAAATGTCTTTCAATTAAAGAAAGTTTTGATAATTCAAAACAATTTTCTTTGATCCAACGAAATAGATTTGTTTACATTGAAGACAATTTTTTTGAATCAACAAAACTTTCTTTATTTCAAAGAAATTTTTTGTTTGATCGTATATCAAAGAAACTATTTTCGGTTTGTAATTCGATATGTAAACTGTTTTGGTAAAAAAACTAATTTTATAATTATAAAAATTCATGACCAGACACATCTGCTCAGTGCATTTCATTTACTCTCACGAATTTTCAACTTGTCAAAAATCAATCCGACTTAACGCGATTCAATTCGCATCAATCCAAGGAATAAATCCGAATGAATCCTAACCACGTTTTTAATCTTAATGAATACGAATCAATCGGAGCTCGGATTGATGGAAACCAAATTTTCAATCCAAATAAATCCGAGGTCGGAAATATTTGGATTAATTTGGATTGAAAACTGGGTTTCAATCAATCCGAGCTGGGATTGAATGGGGTTGCAAACTAGGCAACTCTTCATATTATTTTTGAACAAGATTTACGCGGGAAAATCCGAAATCAACATGAGCTTTTACTTGATTGAAATGTTATTTGTGTGAACATTTGTTGTTTATTTATTATTAAAAAAATAATTATGTATTTTATGCAGAAACACTTGAACAAGCTTTAGCAGGCTTAAGAATGATTGAGGAGTTATCAAGCACAGATTTGGAAAAAGAAAATTTTGAAGAGGTAACTAAGCGAACGAGATCCGAACGGAAGAGGAAGTGGTTCGACGACAGCGATGAAGATGAGGAAGTTGAAGAGAACAAGTCAGAGATGGATGTTTCGAGTCACGAAATCGTGCAAAACTATGCCAGCAACTTCGCAACATTTTCGCCAGTAAAAAATAGTTTAGTAACAGATTATAAGAAACCGAAGCTGTTGTCGAATGAGAAAGTACAAATAGATCTTACAAAGATCATAGACTCATCACAACCTAAGCCCGGTCCATCAGGCGTTTCACAACCTAAAAATTCAGAGGGGAATAACTGCTCAGTCATGTTGGATTTTGACAATACACAAAAGGATGATGATTATTTACAATCTGTGGAGTTTCGAAGTGAATATCAAATTTTCTTTCATTCTGTTTGTAAATAGTGTAGTTATTTGCATAAATTTATTCTTACTTTACAGGAGCAATAGAGACGGTTCTGAAAATTCAGAAGGAGCAAAGTAAGCGACTTGAAGAACTTCTAGCGCTTAGAACAGTGGGAAGGACCACACAGCCAGCATGGCAAAAAGTTGCCTCATTTAACGAAGACCCTATGCTGTCTAGAATGCCTTATAAGACGGATGAGGAGGTTAAAATTTTCAATACCCGTCTAGAAGATCAACAATTTCGAGACCTGGTGGTAAGTGCAGCATTTCGCATACGATAAAAGTATGAAAAAATGTAAATTGATTGATACGTAATAATACTTTTACTATTGACACAGTACCATGCCTTTGACAGTATCGGTGCACAAGACGCACGGCGGTGCATCGAAGCAATGCTTAAAAAAATTTTCTCCAATCACTTAGCTGTTGGTTGGAGCTGGACAGGCCGTAAAAACGGCAAAACGCGCCTGTCAGATCAAAAATACATAGTTCGGACTCTGAAGTTTAAGAAAAAGTGCTCGAATACTACACATTATGATAAGTTTATATATAGACGTAAGAAGAATTACGATTCATTTTTTCTGTTTTCAGGTGTTGTGAGACATCAATATGGCCCTGAAATTAGAGAAAAGCAGGTACAACAATGGTCGTCGGACTGGTTAAAGCGCGCCAAAACTCGCCAACAACGGGAGAATGCGTGAGTAATAAAAAAGTGCAGTTTTGTAAAAAGTTTAAAGCCAATGATAGTCTATAAGATGATACAATTTCTACAGAAAAAATCTGCATGATGGTAATAAGGCGCACAGGATGGAGGATATTGAATCGCAAGAATCTGATGTCGATAACTGAAAATGGAAATATCTACGCGGGAAAATTCTATTTTCAAAGTATTGGCACTCATACTACTCAACTCAGTCGAGTAGTTTCAAACAATAATTTTCTCCATGTAATTTAATTTCTACAGAATAAACCTTGTTATCGCGCTAAAATTATAACCGTATTAACAATTTTATGAAAACGAATACTTACGTCAAAGACAATATTTTGCAGTATTCTCTTGCTTCTGAATTTATTCTTCACACTATTCCCCAATTCTTATACAGTATTTGTTTAGCAGTCCTCCCACAAAAGTGGTCGAGAGACTAAGGATAATATAGAAAATTTTTAATTTAGAAATGGTCAGAAAATATAAAGATTCCTAATTCACAGCAAAAAAAATGTCGGAATCAATCCTTGTTTGAAGGGGATCAAGATCTTGAACTCATAGACAACTCGTAGACACTTTCACGTATGATTTGGTATTTATTTCGTAGTAGGTATAGATTTTTCCACAGCCTGAGTTTGTCACAAACTCAATTGACCACAAAATCACTGGGCTAGAAATCCAGGTAGATGGCTACTAGATGGAAATACGCCTTGATAAAAATTTGCACACATAACGAGAGAATTTTTTGAAACGTTGCTTCAAATGATAATGTTTTCATTGAATGACCTATTAGTGAGTTATGTATTTTGTGATAAATTAAGACGGTAGCAAAATTAGACTGGACAAATTAATATTATATAAGATTTGAAAGTATCTACGCCCTTCTAAACCTTAGACACAGGTATGTGCAAAAGTAGGCAAAATGGATTGTATAATCAAGTGTGTATTGAGTTCAATTACCAGTAGCGCAATGGAAAGTATTGGCCTCCAACAGTTCAATGCGAGATTTTTGTAAAGGAGAATTCATGATAGAATTTCATGAATAACAAATAATGTTTGCAGGTAAGTTATTTTCTGCAGGGCCGAAGACTAGATGTATATATATAATTATAAATTTCCGAAAAATTTAACTAAACATTTATAATGAAAAAAATTAATATAAATTAATCTTCATTTTGTATCCTAATAGCCCAGAAAATATTGATTTATTCACGTTGATGATGATTAGGCGTTGATTGTTTAGCCTTTATGAAATAATTTGATTATGTATACAGATATGCCAACCCAAAATTATCAAAAATCATGGAATATTCCGAGAAGTTTGACCTAAACTTTTTGGAACATTCTTTTTGACTACTTGATAAGCTGATGGAGAAGTCGAACCGCCTCTACGTGGCACTTGACTACGTCTTGCGTTAGTCCATGCATGCACTTCGACTAGAGTCTATCGCTGGTAAATCTTATACATTTAGAATTTATAAGATAAAGGAATTAATATCTAGCATAAAACGTGGTAATTTGATAAACGATAAGAAACTGTAGTGGATAAAATGATTATAATTAAATTAAAATTCATTTTGTATTCTACAAGCTCATAAAATATTAATTTCATCATGTTGCTGATAATTAAACTTTAATTGTTCAGCCTTTATGCAGTAAGTTTATTATGTATACAGATATGCCAACCCAAAATTATCAAAAATCATGGAATATTCCATTAAACTTTTTGGAATATTTTTTTTGACTACTTGATAAGCTGATGGAGAAGTCGAATCGCCTCTACGTGGCACTTGACTACGTCTTGCGTTAGTCCATGCATGCAGTTCGACTAGAGTCTATCGCTGGTAAATCTTATACATTTAGAATTTACATTATAAAAAAATTAATATTTTTCACGAAAAGTATCAATTTAAAAAACAACGAAATTAATTAATTGTGTAAAAAAAAGTGATTCTTCATAAATGATACCTTACATTATTTTCCCAAATTATAAATAAATAGGTGAATCAAGACTCAACTGAAGTCTCCTCACTGGAGAGAGGAACGTGAAAAGAGTTTGACAGCTTTGTAACATTCCTTGGGAGAAAAAAGTTGTGTTCTTGAATTTTCTATAAGAGTGTATGTTTTGGAGAAACATTTTCTAAAAATTCTTAAGGTCATTGAGTGACCACAAATATTAAAATAATTTTAAGTGCCCTTTATGACGTGGCAGCTTAATTTAATAATCAACGTAATCTAATATACGGAGACGAAGGCTGGATGTAGAAAGAATGTAACGCAATGTATGTAAATATAATACCCAATAAAAGAATAGATTTATTATACATAGAGTAGGCAGAACCCAGTGAACATTCACATTTGTTACGTCATTGTTACATAACAGTTCTATAAAAATGGCGTCCCATGTGGATCACAGTTACATAATAAGAATCGTTATATAGTTGTTCTATAACAATTACATAAAAAAATTTGTTATGTAACTGTGATACGCATGGGACCAGAACAGTTATGCAATAATGACG
Organism: Diplolepis rosae; assembly: GCA_030998225.1. Classification (NCBI taxonomy): domain Eukaryota; kingdom Metazoa; phylum Arthropoda; class Insecta; order Hymenoptera; family Diplolepididae; genus Diplolepis; species Diplolepis rosae. The sequence goes on from JAPYXD010000450.1 coordinate 73,993, forward strand.
TAACAAATGTGAATGTTGAATTGAATCGAATTAGTCTCTCTCTCTCTCTCTCTCTCTCTTCCATAACGCGATACGCATTCGCCAACGACTTGAAAAAAACACGCAACCTAACCTGACAGTCTTAAAAATGTAAACAAGAACTACGCTGTCGCTAGTAGAGTGAGAGGGCTTCACCAACCTCACCTTCTCTCTCTTTCTAACGACCGTACGCTTCCACTTTAACACGCCCCTATTGCGTGCCTACTCTATAATAACTGTATGAAAAAAAACCCATGAAACTTCCCTAGGGTGAACTATGTACTCATTTCTGTTGAGCATTCAGTTGACATCACTGACATCTAGCGGATAAATTCTCACTTCACAAAGTATCCAGCAATCATTAGCAGCGACATCTCCCGACAAAACTGCAACTTAACTTTCCTTTGCTCTGTGGGTAAGAGATACATTTTGTTACAAAACTAGCAAAAGTAGACAATGTCTCCACCTCTCGGTTAAGTTTGGAACTATTTTTTGCTAATGAAATATGAAGGTCCCAGAAATGTTTCGGTGGGACTTTCCGGTAACGCCCCTTCGGAACGTCCCCGGAGTGCGGACATTTCGCACGTTCCAGGTATGTTCATGGAACGTTCCATGAATGTTTATGGAATGTACTGTACTATTAGGGTATCCACATCAAGACATTTAAGTGATCACGTGACTTTTTCAAATATGTTCAAAGGCAATATGGACATGGAATTAGGCTTAAGTCTCAGTGAATCTAGTTCTGAGGATGAACCAACAAAGGTCGAACCCCAAAATTATGATCTTTGTTTCATATCCTAAATTTTTAGTAAAATTTCGTTATCTTATAGGTCTATTTGAATGTGATATCTATCCTAATTCTGATATTTAATCTATGTATTCAAAATTTAAAGTCAACCTAATTCTAACATTATTGAATCTAACTTATTATTTTTTAGAAATATAAAGCTAACCTAATTCTAATAATAAATCTTATCTATGTCCAAGAGTGAATGTAATCTAATTTCAAAGTCTCTATATTCTCTTATTTTTTGTTTCTTAGTTGGATAGTAAACTTTCAGTAATTTCACGTGGGACGTCACCAATTCGGAACATTGTTTCAAGAGCTACATCACCTATTCCTGATCTTTTCGAAAGCCTCATTGTAAACGATAGTGATGGTAACGTCTACGTCCCAAAATACATCCCGACACCTAAGTGTCTAATATCTGGGAAAAAGGATGAAAACTCACCTAAGAAGAAACGAAAGATTATTGTTGTGAGTCCTCATCATGAACGTGGAAAAGGAAGAAAAAAAGTTAAACCTGAGAGTTCCAGTTCAGAAATAATAAACAAAATTAATAAAAATTATCAGAGTTCTTCTCCACCTTCTTCTTCTCTTGATCAACCTTGGTGCAGAAAACTAACTCAACCTCTAAAAATGAATCGGAAGATTTCAGCCAAGGAATGCAAAATTATGACATCAGTTTCTACAGCTACAATGGCAAAAACTACTGTTACGACTGCTTCTTCAGAAATCATGATTGCTGCTCCAGCAGTTTTTACTGCTTCTTCCAGTGTCGTAACTTCTGATGCGAAAGTCATGACTGCTTCTTCAGAAGTTTCGAGTACAGCTGCAGGTGTTATGACTTCTGCTGGTAAAATTCCAGCTTTTAGTTCAAATATACAAAATGTATTGAACTCTTCGCAACAAAATCAAGGTCCATGTCCTCCAGGTTCCCGTTTCTCTACTTCTCGGCCTCATCAATGGGCTCAAGGTCAAACCCAGTGGACGCAAGGTCCTCATCCTCAATGGATTCAGACTCCGCATGCTCAGTGGATGCAAGGTCCTCCTCCTCAATGGACACAAGGTCACTCTTGGCAGTGGGCTTAAGGTGCACCTTTGCAATGGACACAAATTCCCCTTCCTCCACAATGGACACAAAGTCCTTATCCTCAATCATCTCAAATTCAAGAATCACAAACATCAAAACATTTCAAAAAATAGTTTTACTTAGATTTTTTTTTCTCTTTTACCTTTTAGATTAAAAAATGTATTGTTCAAAGTTTTCCGTTCAGTTTCGATCAAAAGTAAATTATGTTTTTTTGTTTTTATTTTCTTTGGATGTAATTGACTTGAAACTTATTAACCTGACCTTAAACCAATGAGCTATCTATGAACATAATTAAATTAACTTAAAATAGTTAAAATAAAATTATACCTATGATCTGAAAGGATAGGGGGGGGGGGATGTAGTTAATCACAATAAAGACATATTTTTACGATTTTATAAATTTATTCATAGTTAACTTAATTTATGAAAATGATTTACAATTCTCATAAAATTCTTTTAATGTAGTATTAACATCAACTTCGTCCACACCTCTTGTAACATTTATCATACCAAATTCATTTGGAGGATCCAGAATCCAATCTCGGAGAATAATTACATTTCTTACTGCGCAATTCTCGCTGTAATAAGTATGATGCGTACATGTGGTATAAGGTAATGTTTGAGATTTTAATTTCCGTAAAGAAGGGCAGTTGAATTCTTCTAAATCCTGAACACTGAGTAAATATTTATCTAGCCACATCTTCTTCTCTAAGCCCTTCACATATATTACATTTGTACCTCGTGAAGTTTCTTGCAGCAAAGGTCGTACTTCTTCATAAGGTACATCACCAGCTGTCCAGTTGATTCCATGATAATTATGAATCATCCAGAGATTTTCACTTTTGTATCGTCCAGGCAGTGAACTCCAGCTACAGGGTAGTTCAAAGAGGAAAACTAGTGGTTGAGCATCCTGCTGGAGGGGGAGAATAGCTGGCTCTTTGAAGACGAAGTCATTGTAGGACCTCTTGAAGCCCTGGATGTCCACGACAAAATCCATCTTACCTAAAAATGAGTATTGCAGCGAAATCGAGCCTTTTATACCTTGCTAAACCACCCCTACCACCACCTCTTATTTAATCCCACTACTTTATAAAATTTTAACTCCACTGCTGATTGGTTTATATTGAACAAGTCTATCGTGTATAATAAGACAGTAGGCAGTAGTCTCAGCTGGCATGTTATTTTTTGCTTCGAATTCTAACCGTACATCTACTGATACCTGTTTCAGATATTCATTTTGTTTTGAGCAATCAATAACAACCAATGGAGCATGTCGTTTGAAAAGATTCTTACCTAACATAGGTTCTGAATCCTTTTCATAATAAGAAGTTTGAAAATTAGCATATATTTCATACAATAAGGCAAATTGGTTTTGATCGAAGTTTAAGTTTAAATTTCCATAAGGGTAGAAAAAAAGTTTCACATTCGTGATATTACAGTGATCAAGATAGTTGGCTTCTTTTTTACGTTTATCTTTCCTCCCTGTTTGAAAACCAAGTATTACATATCCTGGTTTTTCCAACTGTGTTGACGTTTTGATCTGCCACACCACCTTAGTACTTGCAGGAACTAGTGGATACTCATAAATTTTCCATGATCTGAAACTTATTGATATTGGAGGATCCTTTTCAATAAATTTCAATATTTTAATCTTATGATTGTCTGCAGGTAGTAAATAAGGAACCATCCATTCAACTTTTTCAAGTGAAATTTTGAATTCCTCAACATCTCTTTGACCGTCGCATTAAGGTCCGTACGTGATCTTGTTAAAATGAGTTCATGTTTAGCATTTTCAATTATCTTTTTGTAATCTTCAGCGAAACCAAAAATCATACTGAGTGGTATTGTTACATCAAAGTATCCATCTAATATCAGTGTTGTATCAGTATTTATTTCTAACCATCCTGTATTTTCAGCAACATTTTGCTGATTCGGGGTTAGAGAAATGTAATTTTTCATTGTAGAAGTTTGTCCAACATATTTACATCTATCAATCTCAATGCCATTTAGTTCATAACGAATTTCATCAAATAAAAAGCAAATTGCGTTACTAGTCAACTTTACATTCTGTGTAACTGCAGTTCCAGCAGCATTTGTTAATCTTCCAAAAATATGTAATGAACTTTTGCATGGTAGAATGCATAAGTCTTGATGCTGTACTACAATCTGTATTTCATCACTATTGTTGAATGTCGATGAAGCATAAGGTTGATGAGCATGAATCTCAAAATGTGCTATAGATTCATCAAAATTCACTGGAGCTGGAATTTTCAGTACTTCGTCCATTGTTTTTATGACATTGACAAACAAAATAAATGTAGATTAATTGTTGTTTCCTTTTTTTCTTCGTTGGTTTATAACTTTTAGCCCGAGCTGTTTCAGGAAAAGTTGATTCTGAGGTGTTAACACCTTGCGAGATAAATTGAGACTGGTTGTTCTCTTGCATGTTGGATGATTAATATAGCTTCTACCTATTTTCCGATTATAAACGATACCCATCACATTGATTTTATATGTAATCGAATCGTTATCGTTTCTCCTCGAAAATTGACCAAATCTCCGTCCTGGTCAACTATGCGGAGCTGAAGATTATGTATTGCTTTTACAGCGATCGGAAGGTAAATGACATGTGAAGGTACTTCAACGATCTTATATCGTGGTGGGACTGTTGGAAAGAATTCATGTATGGTGTGTACTTTGCGATTATTTATGTATGCTCCAGTTGTAATACTACACTCAACTCGTAGAGCATTTACTCTTAGAATTGATACAGGCAAATCAGACACATCGATTTTGTTGGCTTCAAGAACACGTTGTTTAAATCCTAATAATTGCCCAATACAATCCTCAGGTTTGAAATTTACTTTCTGATTGCACTTAATTTCACTGCGTAACGTGTTATTATTAGGCTTAATATTGATAACTGTGCTGTTATTTTTCACATTCTTTTCAACAAATTTTTCCAACTCAATTTTATTATTTGATACTATTACACTTGAAAAGTTTCCAGTTACCAAAGACTGTTGTATATATCTTTCAATATCTTCAATTTCATAACTTTCAGGAGGTATCGTTACCACTTGGTTACTGATATAAAATTGATTCTTTCCAATGTCAACGTTAGGAATTGAATTACATGTAAGTAGTTCAACGAGACCAAGAACATAGTTTTTGTTTGGTGAGAGTTCTGTTGGTGGAAAATATCCATCTTCAAGCACTGAAGTATTTCCTGTTATCGTCAGAGTAAATGAATTGTCCATAACGATATCTAAATGTATACTGAAGTTGATAGTTAACTACTCACTATTATATAGACTATATAATTTGATGATTTTGATTTAAATAAGGGGAGATACAGGAAAGGATTTGATTGCTTCATTATTCTATAAATAGAGAATTTATTGGTGTTGAAATTAGTGTTGCTTAAGGCATCAAGACATAAACATGTTTAGGAAAGAGCAAGAAATGCTTCTTCAAATAGCTAAAGCTAGTGATGCTATTCGACGAAAGCACCATATGTCCAAGATGGGTAAGGAAGCTGCGAAAAGTATTTTTAGAGAAACTTTCAAACCAATAGTTACTCCATTGCAAAAGTTAGCAGACGTAACTGATGCATCTATCAGGGAAAGTAAGATTGAGAAGATAGAGAAAGAAGAAAATGATTCTTCATTTATAAGTGCTGTTGATAATGATAAAGAGTTTGATAGAACTCTACTTCAAGAGGATAATGCTCATGATGCTCAAGAAGAAAATGAAAAGTTAACAAACAAGTTCCTTAAATTGTTGAATAAAAATAGGAAACAATATTTGGATATGATTTATGGAGTACGTAAACTTCCTGATGGTTCACTTATGATAGGTAATACACCAATTAGTTTTAAAGGCCTGCACATTAAAATTGGTGGTCAGAAAGACAATTTGAAAACAACTGGTTTGCTTGAGCTCCTGTTTAAGCAAAAACCTGATGAAACTTTTATAAGTCCCAGTGATTTGGACAATTATAAAGGAATTCTCATCCTCACAAATGCTCACAAGAAAAATTATAGTCCCACTCAACCTATTCAATCAAGCAATACTTTGAAGTATACAAATATTATCTCAAAACTTTTCAAAAATTTATCACCATCTAAAAGAGGAGGAGGTTTATTGAAAAAAAATAAAAAGAATACAGATGCCTTACCACAATTTATGGTGGCACAAAGAAATTCAATTTTCGACTATGTCTATTGGGATGACCCAAATGAGCTTGTTGATCGTCTTCGTTTGCTGATATCATCCCAAGCGGCAGGAAATCTAAACCACAATAATGAGATTATGTCCATAATTCAAGAGTTACGAGAAGCTGGAATCATATATTAAGCAATGCAGTCAACTAAAGTCTCAGTATTAAAATGAACGTTGATGTGTTCGGACATTCTCCTCCTCCTCCTGGTGTTGGTTTTCAAGTTACCTCCGACGGTAATTACAACATCGATAATAAAAGGCTCAGTAACATTCAGGATGCTGAAAAACAACAAGATGCTGTTAATTTAAGACTTGTTCAACGTATCGTGAAAAATGAGGTTCAAATACTCTTTCAAGTTACATCATCTTTAAGATCATCTATCGACGATCTGAATATTTTCATACAAGTTATTGAAGATAAAGTCAATGAGAAAATTAGGAATTCACAACAAGAACTATCACTCCATAACGTTGATTTGATTGCTCAACTAGACAATCGATTGACTGCAATTGAAAACCACTGTCAGTGGTCACAGAACTACATAAACCTGCAAGAAAGAACTATCCACGTCGGCGTGTAGAAATGCGACATATTGATGAAACGTGGCAAGCAGATTTAGTTGAAATGATACCATATTCCAAAGTAAACAAAGGTTTTAAGTACTTGCTCACAGTCATTGATATAGTTTCTAATTACGCCTGGGCTGTCCCTGTCAAAAGCAAGAATGGAAAATACGTTACTGTAGCTGTGAAATCAATACTTGATCAAGGGCGTGTTCCAGACAACAAGCATACTGATAGGGGTAAAGAGTTTTACAACTCACAATTTGAGAATTTAATGCAGTTACATAATATTAAACTGTACTCAACATATAGTAATCTAAAAGCATCAATAATAGAACGATTTAATCGTACACTTAAAAATATGATGTGGCTACAATTTAGTTTACAAGGCAATTATAAGTGGATAGATATTTTGCATACTCTTATATCAAAATATAACAACAGAAAACATCGTACTATTGGTATGAAACCTGGAGAAGTGACAGCTAAAGATGAAAAAAAACTGTTGGAACGTTTTCATAAACAAAGGGATATATTAGTAAGACGCCCGAAATTCAAGATTGGTGATAGAGTTCGAATCAGCAAATATAAAAGTACCTTTGAAAAAGGATACACTCCCAATTGGTCGACAGAAATATTTACTGTGGACCATGTTAAGTCAACCAAACCAGTCACATACAAACTCAAGGATTATCAAGATCAACCTATCACTGGTGGCTTCTATGAGCAAGAACTTCTTAGAGTTAAATACCCAGATATATATCTTGTGGAGAAAGTGTTCAAAAAACGTGGTAATAGGGTCCATGCTAAATGGCTCGGCTTTGACAGTTCACACAACAGTTGGATAAATAAGTCAGATATGTAACTTAGCTTTACATCAAAATTAACATTGAACCACAGTTTAGTTGATAATAGACTAATGTTAAACTAATGTTAAACTAATATTAAACTAATATTAAACTAATATTAAACTAATGTTAAAATAATGTTAAACTAATATTAAACTAATGTTAAAGTAATGTTAAACTAATGTTAAACTAATGTTAAACTTATGTTAAAGTAATGCTAAAGTAATTTAAAACTAATGTTAAAGTAATGTTAAACTAATGTTAAACTAATGTGAAAGTAATGTTAAACTAGTATTAAACTAATGTTAAAGTAATGTTAAACTCATGTTGAAGTGATCAAAGTTGGATCTTAGGTTGTATCAAATCTAATAAACATGAAAGGTTTTATCAAATAAAAAACATGTATTGTATGTATACGAATTGCATTTATTTTTTACAATCCTCATAAATCCCGACATTGTTCTTCGATTGACTTATAAATTATTAACAATCTTCATCAACTCCGACAATATGAATCGACTTAAAACTATTTACACTTCTTTTCCATATCTTCAATCTTGTAATGACCCCACGCTAGGGTATTTTTACTCTCTGGTATCAGATACCGCTTGTCATCGAAAGGGTTTAAGGCCACTTTCAATTGCTTCACAGTTTGTAGTTTGTGGAGATGTGATCTGATAACATACTGCGTTCTAGTCTGAGTTGAAACATTCTCGAGACACTCAAGATAGTCATCAAAATGAATACTCTTTTTAACTACGCCTGCTTTAACACCTTTAGCTTTCTTCACAAAATCTTGACCATTAACGCGAATGCTGTACATTTTGCTTCTCAAGCCAACAAATTCAGTAACTATTTTACCATTACACTCATCTTTCATGAGTCCTAGGATCTTTTTGTTGGCTTGAGGCATACCATAAACGTTATTTACAGGATAGTCAGACGTATCGAATTTGTGGATATTTTGTTTCATATCCATGTAAATGTCTGCGCATTCGACTTCATAAATCAAACTATCAGTGTCGGTGTATAGCAGTTTACATTTTCTATCATATCTCTTCAACATATAGTTATAATGAGTCATAGATTAACGTTTTAGATATATCAAGCACACTAAGACCTACATAGATGGGTTTATTCAATAAAACCTCAGTTTTCCTTAGTTCCACAGCTACTAAATCTTTATTAAAGATTGCTCGACTGTGAAAATTAGGTCTTGAAATGAGGGCCTCTACTCCATACCTACCTTCCCATTTTGTCACGAGTTTAACGTCTATGTGTTTACGAACGTTCTCCATTCTTTTACCGTAGACTGCATTGTTCATGAGTTTGAATAAGTTCTTCTCAAACTCATTTATAGCATTTGTTCTCATTGATGTATTAAAATCAATGTAAGGCTTGAGCCATTTTGACTGATTAAATCTCAATATTCGGTGAATTTTTACTAGCTTAAGACCGTTTGCAAGAGCTTGCTTGAGTGCGCGGTAATGGAGAACGTGCTTTCGTTTCGGTAGGAGAGTAGTCAAGAGCTTCTCCTGGTTTGATCCTGGTGATTTCGAGTGCTCAGGACAGAAAGGAAAATCACTGTGAGTGTTATGAAGTTCGTCTGGGTAATCTAGATCTACTTCCAGTATATAGCTAACAGATGAATCATCAGAAATGTTAAAATTAAAACTATTGTCAACATTATATACCCACTCAAAACCACCAAATGGAAGTGCTTGAGCCATTGCCCAACCATAAAGGTTATTTGCATCAAAGTAAACTAAGTAAACGATCTCCTCATTTTCATTGTAACAGTCCATATATGGATTATTGGCTTTAGCATAACGGTTAGAGCATTGACTTAATCCACCCTTTATGCCTAGGTCAATAAACATTAGTTTATCAATGTTAGTAAGAAGTTCTCATTTTACTTTCGTATACTTCAACATGGCATCCCAAGATAAACCAGGAGTCGTATAATAGTGTACTGGATCGAGTTCGTATGCTTCTAGACACTTATTTTGAAAATTTTCAAAGATATCTGCGATCAATAAGACATCTGTTTTCATGTACAGTTACACATAATCGCCAAGATTTTACACTTCAACTCAGACCATACCCAGAGTCATTCAAAATGCTAAACAATTTTTCTTTCGGTGGTAACTGTGTCTCTTTGAGTTTTTCCCTAGAATCAAAGTATTCATAAGGAAAAACACCTTTTTGCGTAAGCAATTGAATTTTATCTTTACTTAAATATGGAAACGTTGAACTTACGATTGGATATTCATCTATGTATGATGCTAATTTGTTTAATGATGAAGCCATGAAACGGAATGAGTCTATAAACCGGAATTTAATTTCACTATCATTAATATTTTTTGTGAAGCTGATATATCTCTCTTTAATCAAAGGAAGTAGGTTGACTCGACCTTCAAATTGAGTGGAAATTGCGCGAATGATAAAGTGAACATCATACCCACTTAAATTATGGAAAACAACAGGTATGGTGCGAGAATCTTGATAGCTCAAGTTACAATTTTCATGAGAAGGGCCTCGGTATTTACCAGTAAGGTGACAATGGTCTCTAACTTTCTTTTCTTCTCCGGGAGTAATATTCTGTTCACAAATGTGACAGATTGTAGCTTCCTTGAAGGCAACCTGCTGTTTAGTAGTCGTCTTCCATGGGTATGGAACATATGAATACTGTTTCAACGTCTTCTGCTAATTGTCGCAATTCATCAGCAAACCACTTAGCAGGATCTGCTTTGTTTTCAGGACATGCCTTATACTTATAAAGTGTATCATCATAACTACATTTTAAGCAATTTTAAGCAACAGATCCAAGATGACTTGCCACAAATGCGGCAAAATAGGACACTTCGCAGCCCAGTGTTTTGTAAACCTCAGGGTTTTCCACCCGGCCAACAACAAAAGCGACCACCTCAACCCATCAGAACAATACAGGGAAACGAATACACAGATCATATGGAAATGGCTAACGAAGAAGTACAGGGTCGAATAGAGTACGAGAAATCAGCAGAATATCAGCCGTATGCAGACGACTCCGGTCCATACAATCACATATTTTTCATATTATACCTGACAATTTTCCACTTCCGGAAGAAGGAATAATAGAATTAAAATTCTTTTCTAAATATCGACGTTATGCAATAACACCAGAATTTTTGATACTCGTCAACATAAAATTACCGCTTCACGGAGATGGGGGATTTATCCCTCGATAGAAAACAAAAGTATTCAGAATAGCAACAACTGATCAAAATTAGGATGTACTTGTATTAGATCAAGAAAACATACCAGATGAAATTTATAGAATTCAGAACAACGAGATTTCTGTACCATTTACTGTATAGAACCTAAACCAATAAACACCAGAATTTAGTATGAACAAATCCTAACTATTAATTCCAGAGACGTGAATCAACGCAAAAAAGACGGCGAACTATGGAATAGATTACAGGAAAATTATTAATTTAAGGTCATATAAACTTCCGGTAAAAGACCGAGAATATTCACTCCAGAAAACGGACCCGGTAAGAAGAGAAGAACTCAGAAAAATTAGTATTTCCAGACTTAAATGAAAGAATGAGAATTATTTAATTTTTTTGAATGTGCTAATTTTCCATCGGAAGAATTGCCCAACGAAAGAATAGGTTTATCCCCGAAACCAATTCTTTTCTATTTCCTTAACGATTGCCAGTTGTGTCGTATTCCATGCAGGCGAACATTTTTTCAATTTTTTTAATTCCTCTTGATCCGAGCATAGACACACCTCTCATGGTTATTTTTAATTCCATTCTTACATGCTGTATTTTGGATTAATCTAATTCTTTCTGATCTGTTCACAAAATATGTGCACGTACATGATTTCTGTTCCTTCTTGTGCAATATAAGTTTGGAAATTTGAATACTTTTGTCAGGTTAATTTTTTTAATTCCATACTTACATGCTTTATTTTCCATTAATTTAATTCCTCCTAATCTGTCCACAAAATATGTATTATATATATGTTTTTTATAGCTTTTATGTAAAAATACATTTTCCCAAGTTTCAGACACGAAAAACAATTTTTTCGCAAAAGTTATTAACAATAAAAGTATAATTTTACAACACGATCAGCATTTTTTTCGTTATTTATGATATTATTTAGAGTGGTCTGCACGATTTAAAAGTGGTGATTTTGGCTTGGAAGACGAAGAACTTCCTGAGCAGCCAAAAAGTTGGGAGATGAAGAACTGGAAGCATTGCTCGATGAAGATTGTTGCCAAACATAAGAAGAGCTCGCAGAATCCTTGAGAGTCACTCGAGCAGCCATTTCAAAACGTTTAAAAGCAGCCGGATACATTCAAAAGCAAGGGAATTGGGTTCCACATGAACTCAAGCCGAGAGGCGTTGAAAAGCGGTTTTGCATGTCCGAAATGTCACTCAAAAAGAGTCAGTAATATTACTTGTTGAGTTGTACGATTTGTCCACGATCGAATATGCATTAAAAATTATAAAAGATTAGAATTAAACACTTTTTTTCATTCTTTACAAAATTAATCGAACGATAAATTACACTGAAAATATATTATGTTAGGTTAAACATTTATTTTTCACATTTTGCTGTTATAAAAATAATTATATTTTCAGATTCCCGGATTTTTCATCAAATGGTTTTTAGATTTTGTGATTCTCAGATTTTTTATCAAATTCTTTTCGGATTTCGTCAATTGTTTCGTCAATGTTCTCGGATCTCGACATTCGGATCGCAGATTTCTTTATAAGTTTTGTCTTAAGAATTGTTTGCACGTAACAAATTTGAGAAATGATAGATTTTCCAAACAGCACCATTGTCAATTAAACGTCATGTGATTGTATGTTCACGGGACAATGTTTTGGGTTAATTATCAACTAAACCCGCTGTTAGGGTTTACATAAAAGCGATTTCACAAATTCCCTTCGTAAATGGATTGTTATAATAGGAAAGAAAACTTTGAAATCATAATCGTTTCGCTTTCTACATTTCAATTCAGATATACCAGGTCTAGAAGTATGAAACCGGAATTTCCCTATTGATGTTGCTTGCCATCAGTTAAGGGACCCTACGACCACTTCTGCAGCGCCATCTTCTCCCTCTAGCCGCTTAGAAAGATTTTCAGTAGACAACAACCCAAGTTCGATATACCGGTGTATTTACGACAAGCATCAACATGTCGAGTTTTGTGCCTACGAACTACGATTTGCGGACAGCACTGGTTTTTTGTTATCACTTGAAGAAAACTGTTGCAGAATCGCATTGAATGCTTGTCGAAGTTTACGGTGAACATGATCTTGGCTAAACACAGTGTTTCGAGTGGTTTAAAAAATTCAAAAGTGATAATTTTGCTGTGAGGAACGAAGATTGTGGAAAACCACCGAAAAAGTTCGAAGACTCGAATCAGAAGGGTGTTATCTATTATGAGCTGCTAAAACCTGGTGAAACTGTCAACACGAATCTCTACCAACAGCAAATGGTCGATTTAAATCGAGCATTACAACAAAAACGACCGAATTATCGAAGAAGGCAACACAAAGTTATTTTTCTTCACGATAATACAAAATCACACACAGCGAAACGGGTCAAGGAAACGATCGAGACGTTCAGTTGGGAAAAACTGGCGCTTGACGCTTATTCTTCAGACTTGGCTCCGTCGGATTACCATCTGTTCGCATCACTGGGCCACGCTCTCGCTGAACAACGCTTCACTTCGTACGAAAATGTTCGAGAATGGCTGGATAAATGGTTTGATTTGAAAGACGAACAGTTTTATTGGCATGGCATTCATCACCTTCCGGCGAGGTGGGAAAAATGTGTAAATAGCAATGGAGATTACTTTGAATAAAATATTTTTGATCATTTTCATGCAACAGACGTGTAACTTTTGCAAAAGAATTCCAGTTTCATACTTCTGGACCTGGTATAAATATTTGACGGTTAAACCTTTCATCTTGCCTCTCTTTTGATCTTTAGTAATCGCCTATATGTACAGAAGCTTTAGAGTAAATCACACGAGTGATTCTCTTGTGAATCTCGAGTGATCTCAATGTGTTTGTGATTTCACATGTAAATCACGAATGTTACCTGGGATGGTTAATTAAAATATCATTGGTTATGTTAAAATTTTCTAAGACTTTATCCAATATCACAACGTTATCAAGAGCATTATAAGCTTGACTTGTATCCATATTCATATTGTTTGCGACAGTTTCCAATTTATTTTCGCCTTTACATTTATTGTGATTACATTTTTTTATCAAAGGCAATGTATCCGCAAATCCTAAAATAACTGATTGGTAATATTTTTCCATAAATGTAGATTTGACCTCTGGTTGTCCAGCTCATGTCGAATGATGCAGCTATGCATACTAAATTTTCTTCTGGATATTGACTATCGTTTCAATACTAACCAGGAAGAATAAACTTATGATCTAAATAGGCCTGAAAATAAATCAAAATGGGAAAAATACAAGATTGAACTTCATTTAGGTTTTCTTCTTTATTTAGTGGTATAAATCAAATTAAGATTCATTCATCAAACAATTATTATTGTAGCGTATACACCAATATATATATATATATATATATATATAGCGTATAATGAATTAATACTTTGTACATTATAAAAATCAATCAATTCAGCTATAAATAATTAAAACAATCAATACTCAATATTTAGCATAATTAGTAAAAAAAAATAAATAAATAAATAAAACTGAACAACGAATACAAAAATCAGAAGTAAATACTTTAAAATTGATCAAAATGTAGAATTAAAAAATCAAAAATATAAATTGTAGATGAGTTGAAAAAAATCAATAGTAAAAAATAATCAGAATGTACAATTTCAAAGCTTACAATAACTTTACAACATGTTGTTTATTTTCTATTGTCTTCATTCTTTCTTCATATGCTGCTCGAACACAACTCTCGTAGGCCATACTCTCGATGGTCACTCTAAGTTCTTTCTCATGATTTTTATGTCGACCAATACATCTCTGGACTATCAAAATTCGTCAATACTTTGTGAAATTTCGTATTTCCAATGCCCCCATTGAGTACACCTATAAATGTAATAATTATTCAGATTAGTCTGCATTTTCGACATTTTACCTCGAATACACTTGTTGCAAAAAATTTGATCTCCAAGAGTCTTCATGTGTATGATTCTACGTCCTTCAATTTCAACCACTTTATAATTGCCATCGTTTTGGAGTTCATCCTTTTTGAGGTTATGAGTACCTCTTTTCGTATCGTAAATATTCCTCAAATTTTTGCCAAAATTGCTCTGGATTTTCTTCCAGCTTCTTCCACTCAGACATGTTGCAGGGTATGACTACGCTTTCCTTAACGCATTATACCTGTATATCTATACAGGGTGGGCACGAGTGGGTTGCAGAATAGGGAATATAATTGGGAGTAGTTTAGTATACGATATACCGCCCAACATGCACTTTTCCTATTCGAAAAGATCTTTTTCAGGCGTTTTTTTTAAATTCGCGCCAGCTCGAAAGAGGTTGTGCATGTCTTGCGCATGTCTGTTCGCTTTTTTCTAGGTCGGTAATAGTGAAACCTGTCCATATTTAATTTTAAATATGGTACAGGTTAGGTTTTCAAACGTCATTTTTGAAAAAATACTAAAAATATTAAAATTAAAAGTGTTATGTTTTAAAAATATTGTCGAAAGTGCGGCAGAATTTTAAACAACAGTGAGTGAATTTATTATTCAGACACACAATTGTAAATAGTTGAAAATTGGAATCAAGAGTGACAGCAAGAAGCTCACCTTTGTAGTGTGTGATAAAAAATATAAATTTTAAACAAATAAAGAGCTTTGTTGCTCTAAAAGATTGATAAATGAGAACAGGAATAATTTATGGCATGGAGAATGGTAAGATTTTAAATCTCTATGATAAAAAATGTTGAATATTTTTTTAATGTAAAATTTTCAATTACAATAATATGTTTTAAATTTTCAGAAAAATACCTACTCACTTCAAATGAAGTTAAAAAAACAAATTAAAAATTTTTAATTTAACGGGAAATTCAGATAAGTATTTTTTATTTCACTTTTAATGATATTCTTGAAAAGAGACGTTTACTTTGTGAAAGGTTTTTTTTATTTTTCAGAAAGAGTCAAAAATGAAGCAGGAGGGAAAAATAAAGGATTTAGGAACTAAAATTGTGTAGGTATTTATGTTTCTTATAAGTTGCAGTAGCAAAAGTACATAAATAATAATGTAATAATACTTTGCAATATCTTAAAGTTAAACTTTATAATTTATCATTCTGAACAAAATATCAAAACACTAACTGATGTTTGTGTAATCAAATCCTCGATAGCCATTGATTATTGTAAAAATTGTTCCCGGGACTAGAAGAAAGGTTGCAAAATTCTGCAAACTGGCTCAGGAGTCTACGTTCAAGTATTCTGTTAGTTCTTATACTAAAAAGTTGTAAAAAATTATTTTTACAAATCTTCAATACAAATTATAAAGTATAGCTTTAGAAACTGATGAGAGACAGTGATAGCTACTTATGAACTGAATTGAAGGAATTTATAGATATTATTTTGGTTACAGTCAAAGGTTTAGGTAATGTTTTGTGTGTATTTAGAACTTGGCCACTCTAGACCGGCCGCTATGAGTATTGAAGATTTGTAAAAATAATTTTTTACAACTTTTTAGTATAAGAACTAACAGAATACTTAAACGTTATTTGTTTAAAATTTATATTTTTTATCACACACTACAAAGGTGAGCTTCTTGCTGTCACTCTTGATTCCAATTTTCAACTATTTACAATTGTGTGTCTGAATAATAAATTCACTCACTGTTGTTTAAAATTCTGCCGCACTTTCGACAATATTTTTAAAACATAACACTTTTAATTTTAATATTTTTAGTATTTTTTCAAAAATGACGTTTGAAAACCTAACCTGTACCATATTTAAAATTAAATATGGACAGGTTTCACTATTACCGACCTAGAAAAAAGCGAACAGACATGCGCAAGACATGCACAACCTCTTTCGAGCTGGCGCGAATTTAAAAAAAACGCCTGAAAAAGATCTTTTCTAATAGGAAAAGTGCATGTTGGGCGGTATATCGTATACTAAACTACTCCCAATTATATTCCCTATTCTGCAACCCACTCGTGCCCACCCTGTATATATGTGTGAAACGTGGCGTTGTCAGATCTACTGCTACGTGAGTCAAGCGACAACAGCAACTCTATACTAACTTGCATCGTAACTGTAGAACCTCCTTAAAATTCATAAACTTCGTGATCAACACCTCCACGAACCAAACTACAGGATATTCCCCCTTTGAATTAAAATTCGGAAGAAATCCTAACATACCCTCGACAATAAATACATCAACAACTTTAACTCACGAAAGCTTAATAAGAAAATGGAAAAAGAAACACGAAGAAAACATCCAGAAAGCAAAAGAAAGAATCCAGTTAGAATTAGAAAAAACCAAGAGGAGATTGGATGATAATATAGACAGAAGACACCCTGTGTATGAAATTGGAGATTCTGTTGAAATACTAAATAACAGTAAACGGAATAAACTTGAACAATCATGGAAAGGTCCTTACGAAATTATAGAATTATTAGAAAACAATAATATAAAGATCCGCAATAAAGATAGAATTATAAGAATACACTTAGGCCAATGTATACATTATTTACAGATAATCATCCTGATAACGCTACTCCTCGTCCTAGTAGCCAATAGCTATGGAAATTACACTATAACACCACTTAACGGAAATGTGTATATTAGAGGAACAAGCGAAAGTACACTTATTTCACGAAACATGGAAACTGGTCATAGGAATCAATTTCTCCAGTAACTCTCAAAGACTTCAATCCATCGATACCATATCAAGATCCTTAAATTAATATTGGATTTATCCTCAGTAAACTATAAGGAACTACTAAGCAGTCAAAATAATGAATGTGAATTAGCTAGAAATTTGAGTAAAGAACTCAACTCTGTAGCACAAGACAGTTTTATTTACAGCAAGCTAGTAGTAGCAACAATTATGATAGATGACACAAGTGAAGACATTGACATTGCTATTAATGCTATCAATGACGGAAAACATGGCATTGTACATCCTCAGATTCTTACACCTGCCATATTAAGAGCTACAACCCAGGAATTTGAAAAAAAACAAAGAACTCGTTTTTCATTTTCATTTCAGACAAAAGCAACTACCAACGCATTATAGACATCAGCCAACTATCAGTTGCTATAATTAAAGGTTTATTCTCTTATGTTTTAAAGATCTCAATCATTGAGAAAGAAGAAGGACAAATCAAAAGAATAATCCACATCCCTCACCTTGTACAAAATGTATACTTTTCCATTATCCCGGACTACGACTATATAATCAAGTACAGAGACTCTTACGTACCTATAGATAAAGAAATCATTAAGGATTGTAAAACGTTAGCCGAATATAAAATTAGCGAAGGAATACAACCTAGTATCAAGTTATTAGACAGTGAAATTTGCGAAGCTACCCTATTTAAAAGATACACTGAAACCAAATGTAAAACCACCGTTCTCATAACACAAAGAAACATTTATACCCATTTTTAATGGATACATAGTAGTGCTAGTTAAACTAACAAAATTTGACATTAATTGCGAAAGCTTTTTAAAATATGAAATTATATCAAAACCTTCGCTACACCAAGGGAACAAGTGTAAGGTTTATAAAGAATTCGATACTATATATTTTGAAGACACCTAACAATCCCTGACAATTGAACAATTCAATGTAACCTACGATGTTAGGCACTCAAGTCAAGATTTAGATAAACTGAGAAATCGGTTAATTCAGTTACCCAAATTAATTGACAATAAGGAATCACAACAAGAACGTTTGAGCTTAGATGTCACCGAGAATATGTTGCGAACTATAGCTCATATATATTTAGTTCATTGTTATATTTCGATATTATAATGAAATGATATTACCAATAAGAACAACTCCATAATTTAGATGAAATTAATATCTGTGTTTATAATGATAATAACAATCATGTATGCATGACAATGGTAATACAAAATAGTAATAATGTTAATAATAATAAAATAATAATAAAAGGATATAATAATAGTCATGGATACGTGACAACACAATTCAATTTCTTTTACTATACGACTGTTTCTAATTTAAATTGTACAATTCTAACCTTTCTTATTCTATTTTCAAGGTGAATGTCAATGTTTCATAAACAGTATCAGTTTAAATTTATTCAGTTGAAATGTTTTTCTTTCATTTCTTTTTTAATGTTTGAGATAAAAAAGAATACAATTTCATTATAACGTCTTAGTTAGAATGTTTCATTGTTTACTGTTAAAAGGATGCTTTAAAATTTTTTGTGCGATTAAATATATTGGGAATTTTTAAAATGAAGTTTTGCGTTTATCCTGCTATACAGGGTGTCCCGGTACTCAAGGTACATATTTATATTTTTGAATTCCAACAAAAATGGAGTAAAAAATTCTAATACAAAAAATTTGTGTAGTGTATAATTACCGAGTAATTAGCAGTTAAAAATTAACCAATCAATAAAATGCGTGGATAGACGACAGTTCATGTGCCATCACTGAGAGAGTGTTATAATATAATTCAAAATTGAAGGAAGAATCCTGGCTAACAGTCTGTATATATTGAAGGGAAACTACTCTTCTAGAATTATCATTCCAGTATAAAGTCGTTCCAGTGGGATGCACTTGGAAATGAGCACGATGCAGCGTCTCGGATGTTAGCATAATTTCCTAAATAAAATACGGTTCTAACTATTTCTTCGGTTACTCTCGGCGGTAACTGACCACGGCTCTTGGTAGTGGTATGAATCCAAGCTTACAAGACTGAAAAGTTGACTATAGTATGTGTATCCATAGACAGGATGCTACTCCTTTCTCGTTTCTCGTGACCACGTTTCGATTATACACCCTAATCCTTACTCGACCTTGAATGAAAGCCTACTAAACCGTGACGATCATCCAAAAACAATTATTGCCGCTGTTCTTATATACAGTCGACCTTGTACCGCCTTCGATTAGTATATGATCATGCGTAATTATTACAGCCGGATTGTCTGCAATCGCAATATGAAAACAAATTTAGGGTGTCTACAAGACACAAACATTGTTGCATGTCTTCCGCGCATATCATTTTCTTAAAAATGGTTAATGAATTTTTTTTAGGTCCGGGCAATAACTTAAATTACGATTTAACTGGCTGTTTAATCTCTTGGGAATCCTTGAAATCCTGCAATAGTTCTTGTATTTGTTTTACCTGGAAATTGTGGAAAAGTAATAAAGTTTGTAAACAGAACTTTAAGGGGGTCTTCCGGTTTGTTGGGCGATACTCGAGCGTATATTTAGAAATTTCTGGTGAACAAACCATTGACGCTTTTTGAATCGGTTTTGGATTTTTTTATTCAGCAAGAACAAATGTTCAACATATGTTTCTTACAGTGTTTTGTCAACCATGTTAGTAACCTCTAGATGATCTTGAATGTGCCTCCTCTAAAACGTCGAGTGAAACGGCGAGCACGATTCCGCTCGTATAAAGAATCTGAAACGCACAATTTTTTTTTTTTATTAACTATCATTATGTTGGCTATCATTTAATCGAGCCGTTTCTTGTTATTCAGATTTTTTTCGAAATGGCCAGCGTAAATGCAAAAAAAACAGAATTTCCATAATTTTCTTTTGTCTTTATAGGCATTTATCCTGAACGTTACAAAAAAAAGGTGTCCCAAAAGACGAAGTAGATTTTTCAAAATCGTGCGCACCAGCTGCAAAAACACAACTTTTGGGAAAACGCATTCAAAGATTTATCGTGTTAGAAAAAAAAATTGACGAGACTTACGTTCATTCCGCAATGCCGGGTCCATAGAGTTCATCTACCTGTTCATTAAGCAATTCTCGATTTGCCACCTGCTCCTCTCTTTGATTGATTCTTGCTTTTTTTGCTGGGCGGCTCAAAGGTGTGTTTACAGATCGCAAGAAAGTTATGCTCGAGGGGCAATAATTCTTGAACCATGAAAGATTTTGCTGAATCCTTTTACCACGACATTCCTAAGACTTCAGAGATTAAAAAGATGTAAAAAAATCGATTTTTTGAAACTGACAAACCGGAAGACCCCCTTAACAAGTATCTTTTTCGTAGCAACCGAATTATAAATCATTGCTCTATGAGTTAATTACTTTACTTAACCCATTAACACCCAAATTTTAGGTTTTCACATGATCATATTTCATCGATTGCCAACAACGCTAGGGTGATGGAAATCTTACAAAAATTCGTACCCGACTATTTTCGAGTATGCTCTTTCCGATTTTGTTACTTAGAGAGCATAAAAAATTGATTTTCCCAAAAAGTTTTGTAATTAAAAAGAAAATTTCGATCAATTTCTGAGGTAGGTTTTCCAAAAAAGTAATTTTTTCAAATCGTTTGATCACTCGAATCGGCCTGTTTTCATCAAAAGTCGTGCAATTTTTATATGTGCTTCAAAACCATGTATTTGGAAAAAATGTATTTTCATTAGTATTTTCAAAATGGCGGCTGGAAAAGTGTAAAACTTTGCGCAACATTGAAAAAATGGACTGAAACGGTTTTACATTGTTTTTTGAAGTGAATCGTTGAATACTGTGTTGAACTTTGTGAAAAATCATTCGTGAGTAATTCTTGTACAACAATTGAGGTTAGATCTCCCAAATTCAAAATGGCTGATTTAAGATGGCGGAGGAAAATGATAGAAAACGAGATTTGACACAA
This sequence comes from Diplolepis rosae, assembly GCA_030998225.1. NCBI lineage: Eukaryota > Metazoa > Arthropoda > Insecta > Hymenoptera > Diplolepididae > Diplolepis > Diplolepis rosae. The sequence goes on from JAPYXD010000450.1 coordinate 95,364, forward strand.
AAATTTTGTCCCCTGGGTTTTCAAGGATGCTGAATACGAATCGAAGTTCAGATCTAAAACATTCAAAATGACGGATCAAAGATGGCGGACGGAATTCTGTTATGCAAGATTGAAGATGGCTGACAATACATCGGTTTAGAACGGAAAATTTTTTCAATGAATGAATTTAAGACGATCAGTCGAACATTATTTGCCAACGAGTTTCTAATTTCTACACTGTTGCCCGATTTTCACTACGTGGAGGTGGACTACAAAATTCTGCAGCAACCAATGTGATAAACGCACTGTGAATATATGCTCTGCTTGTGACTTGTATTTTTGCAAGACATGTTTCGAACAGAAGCACCAAATTTTTGAAACAAAAGGTTAGAGTAAGCAACTTTGAAATTTAAAAATGAAATACATCATTAAAAAACAGAAATATAATACAAAAAAGTTAAAAACCAAAAATATTGAAAAACAAAAACAAAAAAAAATTCAAAAATGAAAACAAGAAACCAAAAAAAAAAACAAGATTTTTCAGAACACAACCTCCACGTAGTGAAAATCGGGCAACAGTGTAGAAATTAGAAACTCGCTGGCAAATAGTGTTCGACTGATCGTCTTAAATTCATTCATTGAAAAAATTTTCGCTCTAAACCGATGCATTGTCAGCCATCTTCAATGTTGCATAACAGAATTCTCAAAACTGATTTCAGATTCGTAATCAGCGAGTTTGAAAACCCCTTAGAACAAATTTCAGCGCAAACTCACGCTATTTTTATGGTTCCATCCCCCATTGTTGATACGCCATTTTCAATGTTTCAGATCTGAACTTCGATTCGTATTCAGCATCCTTGAAAACCAAGGGGACCAAATTTTTGCGTCAAATCTCGTTTTTATCATTGTCCTCCGCCATCTTAAATCAGCCATTTTGAATTTTGGAGATCTAACCTCAATTGTTGTACAAGAATTACTCACGAATGATTTTTCACAAAGTTCAACACAGTATTCAACGATTCACTTCCAAAAACAAAATAAAACCGTTTCAGTCCATTTTTTCAATGTTACGCAAAGTTTTACAGTTTTCCAGCCGCCATTTTGAAAATACTAATGAAAATAAATTTTTTCCAAATACATGGTTTTGAAGCACATATAAAAATTGCACGACTTTTGATGAAAACAGGCCGATTCGAGTGGTCAAACGATTTGAAAAAATTACTTTTTTGGAAAAACTACCTCAGAAATTGATCGAAATTTTCTTTTTAATTGCAAAACTTTTTGGGAAAATCAATTTTTTATGCTCTCTAAGTAAGAAAATCGGAAAGAGCATACTCGAAAACAGTCGGGTACGAATTTTTGTAAGATTTCCATCACCCTAGCGTTGTTGGCAATGGATGAAATATGATCATGTGAAAACCTAAAATTTGGGCGTTAATGGGTTAAAATGTATGCGTTGTTTGAGTTCTGTACAATCCCCCTGAATTTTATTCTTAGCATTCCGCAGAATTCTCTCGAGTCCTGTATACATTCCTCTAACATTTTCGAATTACCCCAGGCGGAAAAGTCGGACTTATGCCGGATCCTACGTACGGCATTGTACCGCGCCAGTTGTAAATAAGGAGCAATGCCAGTATTGATCATTAGTACCGCGCCGAGCGTTGGCGCGGTACTGGTATAGTACTGCCCCAGTAAGGAGTCGAATGCTGGCTAGACGCCGACTTAGGGATATATGCCGACCGTTGGCGCGGTACTGGTTCAGTACTGCCCCAGTATGGAGTCTAAATGCTGGCTAGAAGCCGACTTAGGGATTTATGCCGAGCGTTGGCGCGGTACTGGTGTAGTACTGCCCCAGTATGGAGTCGAATGCTGGCTAGAAGCTGACTTAGGGATTTATGCCGAGCGTTGGCGCGGTACTGGTTCAGTACTGCCCCAGTATGGAATCCAAATGCTGGCTAGAAGCCGACTTAGGGATTTACGCCGAGCGTTGGCGCGGTACTAGTGTAGTACTGCCCCAGTATGGAGTCGAATGCTGGCTAGACGCCGACTTAGGGATATATGCCGAGCGTTGGCGCGGTACTGGTTCAGTACTGCCCCAGTATGGAGTCCAAATGCTGGCTTATTTATTATCAAAATATTGGAAATATACAAAGTTTATTTTGAGCTGCTTCTGCGTTTTAAAACCAACATCTTTAAGACGTTCCTTAGTGCCTGCTATTTAACCGCTGGAAGTTTTGACTTGATATTATTATTCTGATTTAAGTAAACGAGTGTATCCCAGGCGGAAAAGTAGGACTTATGTCGGATCTTACGAACCTATTTGATAGAAAATCGATTTAGTAATTAAAAATCTTAAAAATTTTAATCAGAATCGTAAATTGGGATAAAATCTAAAAATTCCCGATTACACGGGGCCTATACACTTCTTACACGGCCCTGCAGTAGTTGAAGGTTATAAGCGCTATTTTATTTCTTGTGTTCCAGGCGTGCGCAGCCGAGAGGCTTAGTCGTTACGTTAGTAATGCGTTAATTATAAGTAGAGAGGGTTCGAACCCGCAGCGTTAAGAATAATTTTTAATACTACCTAAACGAGCGTTTGTGTAGTGTAGAGGGGAATGTGTGTTTGTAGGTAAGTTTGTATATAAAAAATAGTAAGTTAAAGACTGCTTGAAAGTAAATAAAGTTTTGAAATGTACTAAGAATATTCATCGATTCAACTACTGCTCTTATTTGATTTACCTATGTTCCTGCAGTTCACTTAACTTCAAAAATGACACTGGGGCCTTTACGAACTACGGAAAGTAAGTTAAAAAGTAGTCAAACCTACTGAGATTTTTTTTCGGTGTACGTGTAACGAAAAAGTATTGTCAATTTACTCAGAAAAAATTTTCTAGGTTGAAAACAAATATTTTACTCTGAAAACAGTAAACTTAACCTACCAAGCGAATATCTCTCTGTTGCCGTTAAAAACGGTAAATATTAGAGTCTTAACTCGAACTTTCCCTGTACTTTTTATCTTAGTACAATATAGATTTTCGGTACATTTCCCAGTACCGCGCCAGTACTAAAAGACAACTCGCAGCCGAGTGACATTTTGTACTAATGCCAGTACCGCGCCAGTACAGTCCTTCGGTACAGGCATACTACTATTTACAGTACAGCGCCGGTACAGATATTTGGTACAGGCACAATACCATTTTTAGTACCGCGCCAGTACCGACAAACAACTCCCAGCCGAGTGACATTTCGGACGAATACCAGTACCCAGCCGTTTTCCACCCGGTACTATGCCAGTACAATGCCAGTACCGACATCCGCCCGGTGGTACTGGCGCGGTACCAAGCCAGTTGTAAATTTCCACCTGGGACTTAGAACACTTTTGGATAAATTTAATTATTTGGAATTTCAAGACTTTTAAATACTGTAAATTCCTTTGAATTCTGATACAATCATTGCAGTTTTCCTAATTCTTTCACAATTCTAGTCACAAATCTATTCGACTGCTAAGCTAGCAGTGAATGAACATGTATTTGTTATTTAAATCGCGCAGAATTCTCATGGATTTCGTAGAATTCCTATCAAATTAATTGAAATTTAAAAATCTTTAAATTGTAAATAATTAAGTTTGAAGTTGCACTAAAGAGTTAAAGCCTCTTACAAAAATAAACTGAGGGCAAATTATAAGATCTGAACTTGCATTATCACTCTCTCAGCGATGGCACATGAACTGTCGACTATCCAACGTATTTTTTTGTTTGGTTAATCTTTAATTGCTAATTACTCGGTAATTATACACTTCACAAATTTTTTGTATTAGAATATTTTACTCCATTTTTTTTGGAATTCAAAAATTTAAATATGTCCTGGGATTCGAGCCAAGGTCTTTCGATTGCCAGTCGACTGCTCTAACCAATTGAGCTACACAGGTGTCTGACATCTCCTTCTCCACAGGAAGATCTCCTTATATCGCCTAGTGGCTCAGCCTTGCTGCTGTAAATGATTTCAAATTAATTAGTTGAGTTTGAAATTTTTGTCACTGCCTAGATTATTCGAAAGACCTGAGCTCGAATCCCAGCGCAGTCGAAAGCGTCTTTTTTTCCACAGAAAGATTTTCAAATTCTTCAAATATATAAATATGTACCTTGAGTACCGGGACACCCTGTATATATGTATATATATATATATATATATATATACACGTGTATATGTGTAACTGCATAGGATAAAAGAATCACTTGTTGATGCTCTTCTATAATTCTCTTGTGGAATATAACTGCTTAAGGTAGTAGGAGCACGGTAGCATCTTCGAAGAAAAGACTTGATTTTTATTTTATGCGAAGTTTAAATACGACTAAACAAATTCTGAAAATTTGAGGGGGGTTGACCGATTGTTTAAACAGATAATCGTCTTCAAAAGTCAGCATATTAAACATTGGTCTTATGGTAAAGTGGTGGATAGATGAAATATTTTAATAATTTTCGCCCAAATTTATCGATGAAAATGAAAAAAAAACTATTTAATTTAAAGCTAAGACGTTAACGAAGAAATTTAAAAAAAACCGTAGTCACCGAATTATTAAAAAGCTATTTGAATAAAAGGTCAGCATTTTAGAAAAATTAGCTGGCTTTGGTTGCCATACGTATAGCTGGGGTCAGGTGATCAACCTCACCTCTTTATCGCGCGCCCGCAGCGGTCTATCCCCACCCGGTACCCTGCTCGTACTACCTTAACTTGTTTCGCTTCTTTTTATTTTCTGTAGTTCGAATAACTAATCTATGGCGTTATTATAAAAATGCACTATTAGGCTACTGTGCCATGACAACGCATCTGTGACGCAACGTTTTGCGCTGTCATGGGACCATAGCCTTACTTCACATAAACTTTCAATTTTTCGAAACGCGATTTCTGTGATTCATCACTAAATAGACCTTTTTATCCTGAAAGGCGCTGCACTGTAAAAAAAATAATTCGGTAGAATTAGAAAAGCAGTTGTAAATGTATAAAGCGATTGTAAAAGTACTACGTTGCACGTTATAAAATTATTTATATTTTGTGAAATTACAGTTGAATAGTAATTATCCTACATCACACGTTGTTTTTTCACAAGACGAAATGTAGTAATGCAACGTTATACGTCGTAGAATTAAATATCATTGGCTAAATTACAATAGGATTATAAAATTACTACGTGTCACGTGAAGCGATTTATTTCCAACGTGATACGTAGTAATTTTACAATCCTATTGTAATTTAGCCAATGATATTTAATTCTACGACGTATAACGTTGCATTACTACATTTCGTCTTGTGAAAAAACAACGTGTGATGTAGGATAATTACTATTCAACTGTAATTTCACAAAATATAAATAATTTTATAACGTGCAACGTAGTACTTTTACAATCGCTTTATACATTTACAACTGCTCTTGTAATTCTACCGAATTATTTTTTTTACAGTGTGGTGCGCATGTGCCGAAATTTGACGTCATTTCCGGATTTTTCGTCAGGTTTTGTATAGAAAAACGATATTTACTGTTATAAATTAATATGCTAAACAAATAAAAAAGCATAAATATTAAGAGAACAAAAGAGGTGAAAATCTACAACAAATTAAAAAAAAATCCGGTGTAAAAACAGTAAAAAGTGCGGTTAAATCGTGAAATAGGTGCGAATGTTTACATCTGTCATCGATTGACCCCGTTGACTGCTGTTGACAAATGCATTTTTCGTCAAGTCTTGTATGCAGAAAAGATATTTAAAGTTATAAATTAATATATCAGTCAAAGAAAAAGTGAAAATGGAAAAGAATAAGAAAATGCAAGGTTTTTCTGGGACTCGGGGTGAAAACTCTTGCGAAAAATCACGAAAAGGCGCAACAAAACGATGTTGTTATCGTTTGTTCATTTCTTTGGCATAGGGTCAGTTTCTTCTTATTTTCTTTGATTAAAATTATTATTACATTTAAAAAAGCGCAAAAAGAAAGAAAGGCAAACGTTTCGGCCACATATGGGGGCCCTCTTCAGTGCCATAAATTCAAAGATTAATTCAAAATTTATGTAAAGAATTACAATATAGAAGATAATCAAAAAAGAATTATAATAAAAATTAAAAACTTATCACATAGCTTGCAATTCAAAATGAAGTAGTCCAGTATGCAGCATCACGAATTGAAAAATTACGTGAAGTTCACTATGAAAAAAAACCGGATAAATTAAAAAACATAACAAATTTTGCACACGAACCGACCGGAATTTTTTTCAAAAAATGTTTATTATTAATGAATGATGCCAAATTGGTTCACAATGGCAAAACGCGAACAAGTTTTACATTAATGAAAACTTCTCGTGAAGACTTTAAAACCGGCGTCTCTCACAGAATGATCTGAACTGTTTTAAAAACCGACTCGTGACATGTGGCTTTGCTGACCGAAAATTTTTCTCCTATAAGCAATCCTGAGAGGTTCTTTTCCTCCTTGAAGAAGACTATTGTCCTGTACTTAGTTAAGAAATTCGAGACGTTTATGATGATTTTCACGAGTGGACGAAGGCGTTTATTTTTCAAGAAAACGATTTTGTATATAGGCTTCACGGACAATCCATTTTACACTGAATTTGCAAGCAAGACGTTACATAAAGATAAAATATTATAATATCCATATATGTAATTTTACTCCATATTTAAAAAAAATTGAAAATTGTTTATTTTCACATTCAGATTTATTCTGAGATGTTTTGGAAAAATGATAATAAATTTATCTTTAAAAATTAATAAAAATGCAACTTGAATATTCGTGATATTAATTATCACATTTGAATTTATTATTAAATTCAACTAGTTCTGAAAATGGTCAGAACTGTTAGATATTCTAACTTTATAGTGAATGTGCCATTTTTAAATTTCAAATTGACATGTTTGGTAACATGTCTATTATTATATTGACCCAAATTCATATAATGTTTGTTCATTTCTTTGGCATAGGGTCAGTTTCTTCTTATTTTCTTTGATTAAAATTATTATTACATTTAAAAAAGCGCAAAAAGAAAGAAAGGCAAACGTTTCGGCCACATATGGGGGCCCTCTTCAGTGCCATAAATTCAAAGATTAATTCAAAATTTATGTAAAGAATTACAATATAGAAGATAATCAAAAAAGAATTATAATAAAAATTAAAAACTTATCACATAGCTTGCAATTCAAAATGAAGTAGTCCAGTATGCAGCATCACGAATTGAAAAATTACGTGAAGTTCACTATGAAAAAAAAACCGGATAAATTAAAAAACATAACAAATTTTGCACACGAACCGACCGGAATTTTTTTCAAAAAATGTTTATTATTAATGAATGATGCCAAATTGGTTCACAATGGCAAAACGCGAACAAGTTTTACATTAATGAAAACTTCTCGTGAAGACTTTAAAACCGGCGTCTCTCACAGAATGATCTGAACTGTTTTAAAAACCGACTCTTGACATTTGGCTTTGCTGACCGAAAATTTTTCTCCTATAAGCAATCCTGAGAGGTTCTTTTCCTCCTTGAAGAAGACTATTGTCCTGTACTTAGTTAAGAAATTCGAGACGTTTATGATGATTTTCACGAGTGGACGAAGGCGTTTATTTTTCAAGAAAACGATTTTGTATATAGGCTTCACGGACAATCCATTTTACACTGAATTTGCAAGCAAGACGTTACATAAAGATAAAATATTATAATATCCATATATGTAATTTTACTCCATATTTAAAAAAAAATTGAAAATTGTTTATTTTCACATTCAGATTTATTCTGAGATGTTTTGGAAAAATGATAATAAATTTATCTTTAAAAATTAATAAAAATGCAACTTGAATATTCGTGATATTAATTATCACATTTGAATTTATTATTAAATTCAACTAGTTCTGAAAATGGTCAGAACTGTTAGATATTCTAACTTTATAGTGAATGTGCCATTTTTAAATTTCAAATTGACATGTTTGGTAACATGTCTATTATTATATTGACCCAAATTCATATAATGTTTGTTCATTTCTTTGGCATAGGGTCAGTTTCTTCTTATTTTCTTTGATTAAAATTATTATTACATTTAAAAAAGCGCAAAAAGAAAGAAAGGCAAACGTTTCGGCCACATATGGGGGCCCTCTTCAGTGCCATAAATTCAAAGATTAATTCAAAATTTATGTAAAGAATTACAATATAGAAGATAATCAAAAAAGAATTATAATAAAAATTAAAAACTTATCACATAGCTTGCAATTCAAAATGAAGTAGTCCAGTATGCAGCATCACGAATTGAAAAATTACGTGAAGTTCACTATGAAAAAAAACCGGATAAATTAAAAAACATAACAAATTTTGCACACGAACCGACCGGAATTTTTTTCAAAAAATGTTTATTATTAATGAATGATGCCAAATTGGTTCACAATGGCAAAACGCGAACAAGTTTTACATTAATGAAAACTTCTCGTGAAGACTTTAAAACCGGCGTCTCTCACAGAATGATCTGAACTGTTTTAAAAACCGACTCGTGACATGTGGCTTTGCTGACCGAAAATTTTTCTCCTATAAGCAATCCTGAGAGGTTCTTTTCCTTTACTGGACTACTTCATTTTGAATTGCAAGCTATGTGATAAGTTTTTAATTTTTATTATAATTCTTTTTTGATTATCTTCTATATTGTAATTCTTTACATAAATTTTGAATTAATCTTTGAATTTATGGCACTGAAGAGGGCCCCCATATGTGGCCGAAACGTTTGCCTTTCTTTCTTTTTGCGCATTTTTAAATGTAATAATAATTTTAATCAAAGAAAATAAGAAGAAACTGACCCTATGCCAAAGAAATGAACAAACATTATATGAATTTGGGTCAATATAATAATAGACATGTTACCAAACATGTCAATTTGAAATTTAAAAATGGCACATTCACTATAAAGTTAGAATATCTAACAGTTCTGACCATTTTCAGAACTAGTTGAATTTAATAATAAATTCAAATGTGATAATTAATATCACGAATATTCAAGTTGCATTTTTATTAATTTTTAAAGATAAATTTATTATCATTTTTCCAAAACATCTCAGAATAAATCTGAATGTGAAAATAAACAATTTTCAATTTTTTTTAAATATGGAGTAAAATTACATATATGGATATTATAATATTTTATCTTTATGTAACGTCTTGCTTGCAAATTCAGTGTAAAATGGATTGTCCGTGAAGCCTATATACAAAATCGTTTTCTTGAAAAATAAACGCCTTCGTCCACTCGTGAAAATCATCATAAACGTCTCGAATTTCTTAACTAAGTACAGGACAATAGTCTTCTTCAAGGAGGAAAAGAACCTCTCAGGATTGCTTATAGGAGAAAAATTTTCGGTCAGCAAAGCCACATGTCACGAGTCGGTTTTTAAAACAGTTCAGATCATTCTGTGAGAGACGCCGGTTTTAAAGTCTTCACGAGAAGTTTTCATTAATGTAAAACTTGTTCGCGTTTTGCCATTGTGAACCAATTTGGCATCATTCATTAATAATAAACATTTTTTGAAAAAAATTCCGGTCGGTTCGTGTGCAAAATTTGTTATGTTTTTTAATTTATCCGGTTTTTATTCATAGTGAACTTCACGTAATTTTTCAATTCGTGATGCTGCATACTGGACTACTTCATTTTGAATTGCAAGCTATGTGATAAGTTTTTAATTTTTATTATAATTCTTTTTTGATTATCTTCTATATTGTAATTCTTTACATAAATTTTGAATTAATCTTTGAATTTATGGCACTGAAGAGGGCCCCCATATGTGGCCGAAACGTTTGCCTTTCTTTCTTTTTGCGCTTTTTTAAATGTAATAATAATTTTAATCAAAGAAAATAAGAAGAAACTGACCCTATGCCAAAGAAATGAACAAACATTATATGAATTTGGGTCAATATAATAATAGACATGTTACCAAACATGTCAATTTGAGATGTTGTTATCGTTTGTGCAATAGTAGCACTCGTTTACAATTGTACGAACAGAGACAATATTATTTTATTTCATTCTCAAAACCTTGTTACCAATTTAGAAAAGGCAACATTAGTGATGACAGATTAAAAGAACACTTAAAAGTTTGTGAAGAATGTGCCAAAAGTTATTGGTGGTTGGGGTCATGTGGACGCCACGATCATGAGAAGTTCAATCATATTAAGAAAATAAATAAAGATACGTATATTTGTTCTCTCCGTTTTTTTAGTGAAAGCGGTCCAAGTGAAATTTTTCCAGATCCTTTACAATTTAAACCCGGAGAAAGAATTGAAAAGGTTTTTAACTCTATATTCGGAATTAATAGGTTATGTTATTTTTTAATTTACGGAACCGTATTTCATTTTATAATTTATAGAAAGTTATACAGTGAAGGTCTTTGGAGGAAAAATATGGATCCCACAAAGATTCGGAGGAAGAAACAAAAAACCATTTATCTGTCACTTGCAAGGAAGAAGTTTAATACTCACAAAAAGAAATGGAGTACTTGGAAGAAGAGGTAATTTTGCTTTTAAATATTGACAAATGAAATTTTCTAGAGCATTAATATTATATCAAGTTTGTATGGCCACCCTTTTGGTCATGTTTTAAATCATTGCAACAGAACAAAGTGTATACATGTTCTTCCATTTACAATTAAAAAATGTTTATTTACAGAGGTATTTTATACAAGAGGACGAAGGAAGAAATGACTGCGAGAATGATATAATTGAGACTGAACTATTTCCTCAAGAAAAATCGATGCAGGTCGATAAACAGGTAATTTATACACAATGAAAAGTTTTAAATTTATAGCATATGAAAATTGTTATTTTATTTGTAAAATAAGTTTTACAATAAAAAAAAAAAATAATGGTGTAGGAATCATAAAAAGATATTTGTCATATTTGTATCATTGCTCGATTCAACAATAATTCATTACAATATGTAATTTTATAGATCTCAGTGGCGTGGAAAGAAGAATGCCCCAATGGAAAATTAGATATTTCTATACATGGGAATGAATTCTCTTGCAAATTTTTTACACGTAAAATTCTCACAAGAGACCACGGAGTGCAAACGCCTGAAGATTTTCCTACTTTCTCTGAGGAAAATTCACGTCATAAAGCTAAAAAGAACAAGAGAAGCGCTATACAAGTGTTGGAAAAATCTTTAAAGGAGAATAAAAAAAGTGTATTTTCTATACAGGATTAGTATTTCAACAAATTTTTATCATCTTAGAATTTTTGAGTCCAGCCTGTTTGAATATGAATTATTGGAATTCGAAGAGAAATGCGAAAAAGAGCAAACCTGACAGGCGAAAATTTACCATTCTTCAAGAATTTATAATTGTCCTTATGCGATTACGTGGCGGTTTTCTTATACAAGATTTGGCTTACAGATTTAATGTTTCTCCAAGTCTCATAAGAAACATATCTATAACTTGGATTCAATGCATGTATGCAGAATTTACAGAACATTCAAAACCTAAAATGTTTCCATCCCGAGAACAAATTGCACAGAACAAACCAACAGTTTTTAAAAGTTTCAAAAATATCAGAGTGATTTTAGATTGCATGGAAGTGTTTTGTCAGCAGCCAAAGAATTTCGAGCACCAGGGTAATGTCTATTCACAGTATAAAGCTCATACAACTTTCAAATTGTTATTAGGAATTACGCCAAATGGTGCAATTTCCTTCATCTCAGAAGCGTTCGAAGGGCCTATATCTGATCGACAGGTAGTTACAGATTCTAATCTACTCGATTTAATAGAACCAGGAGATTTGTTTTTAGCTGATAAAGGCTTCACAATTGAGGATATTTTAGGCGCGAGAAAAGTCCAGTTAAACATACCACATTTTTGAGAAAAAAGTCGCGCTTGACAGCTTCGGAAGAAATACAAACAAAACTTATTGCAAAACAGCGTATTTACGTCAAACATGCAGTAAATAGATTGAAAAGATTTAGAATTCTCCAGCAAATTATTTCTTTAACTTTGAGAGGTATGATATCACAAATGACGTTCGTAATCGCTTGCTTGGTAAATTTCCAAAAGCCAATAGTTGCAGAAGATTAGTTACGAAGAGTGATTAGAAACTGCTTTAAAATCTTTTTAACTCTTTAAAATGACATAAACTGAATGTTTTACATGTTTTTTCTTACTTTTACTATAGCCTGCAGTAATAAATGAGTTAATAATATTAAGAAAATTTTTGTAACTACAGCATAGTATTTCACTGTAGTATGTAGTAATAAATATCTGAAAATTAAAAAATATTTTGTAGCTTTAACAAAAAAATGAAAATCCGGAAATGACGTCAAATTTCAGCACATGCGCACCAGCGCCTTTCAGGATAAAAAGGTCTATTGAAAGCAATGCGGAATTATCTTGATACTTGCCATCATTTATAACTGCATTCAAGCAAAGTAGGCCCCTTTCTTGTGCACGGAGAAACTTTTCATTGTAAAATCTAGTATTATTATATTTATTTTTACTAAAAGTCAATAGGAAGCGAGGATATAGTAACAAAACTATTTTTATTTACCATAGCGGTAGGAGGAAATACATTTTCTGAACCAATTGTAGATATAGTGCAACTTTATAAATTACCATTGAGAGTTGCAAAGATTAATATCTATATAAATAAAAAGTAAAACTATCTATGCAAGAATTAGTCTTTTGAATGATATAAATTGCAAAATAGTTTAGAGAAATTACCATTGTCAATAGTAATGAATAATGAAGAGAGAAAGACTTGAATATTTTGGAATCGAATACATCATATATTGGAATAGTACGTTGTCAAAATTCCCATTGGAAATATTAAATGTACTGCCGAGTGACGTCAGATACGCCGAACGTTTCTGATATTACCCGAGAATCGCTCCATGTGCTCGTTATGATTATTTGTCGGTAGCCGATATAGTAATATATTTTTTTACATTTGAATATGGCGCCTTTCTAACTTACGATTTTTTCTAGTAGAGGAACTACCGAGCTTTTCCTCACAAATCGTAAAAGTTTGCACAGTTCAGTATATAATGAAGTTGCTACATTGTAATTGACAATATTGACATATCACTGCAATGCGTTTATGAATGTTTGCGTTGTGCAGTTAGGTTAAGTTGCGGTGAATTAGTATTTGCGCGTGCATTGGTATGTTTATTATATATATATACGTGTATGTGTATGTAAATATGTAACTATGTTTATAAATACTCTCTCTATGTAGCTCACAAAATGACTGATTTTTTTATATCATGGAGGTGCAATTATTTCCTATTTTCGATAGGAAAAGTTATAAATATGGTTCCACTATCTCCAAAAGACTATGGTAATTCGGTTAGACAGAAGATGTGACTTTTCTATTGTCTTTTGTAAACTTAACATTCTTTTTTAGCAATTAATGAAACATTTATTGGGTTTACTTCAATATAATTCGTTCGATGTGTCGATTACGATTTTACTATTTCAAGTAATAAAATTTGCTTTTGTTTTTAGTTATAAGTACAATTATATCACCATTTTCTCCAATATTATTAATAATTCCATAGTTTAATATTGAAAATAGTAATTTCTAAAAAAGTTTCCTATTGACTTTTAGTAAAAATAAATATAATAATACTAAATTTTGCAATGAAGAGTTTCTCCGTGTACGTAGAATGACAGAATCGATCTTAATGAAAGTCTTTTGAACTTGAAAATAAATCAGGTTATTAAATATTCACCATTATTAAATAGATTGAAAATATCAACGTCTGAAAGTTTTTAAGCAGTAGCTTTGAGTGTTTACAGTCAAAACAGAAGTAAAATTCACATCTGAAGCATCATCAGGTTCTTAGTTTTATTTAATGAATTTAAACGTAGTGTAGGTAAGCTTTCATTTCTGCAGAACGTATATTCTCTTACACTACTTTATTAGTAATATTATAATATTTTGTGAAGAAACCTTTTTTTTAGAATTTTTTTTTGTATTTTAAAAACTCTTCTTGTTCAAATAATAATAAACTATAAATTCTATTCACTAAAATGGCATCCCAAGGATATTTTCATGTAAAAAATGCCCCAATTTAATTTAAAAAATTTAGTATTATATATTATATTATTTTGTTTATAACACAAGGGGATAGGTCATTCCAAATGCGGAAGGTTTGTTCTAAAGGTTGCGAAGCCTGTAAGTATCTATGCACAATCTCCAAATACAGTTTTTAAACATTAGTTTAGCTATGTATCTTTATTTACACACACCTTTAAATTAAATATTTCGAATCAATTGAAAAAATTGTCTTTTAGTTTCAAGGTGTGTGTACGAAAACACATTACCAAGCTAATGGTCAAGTAAATATATGCTATGATTTATAAATGTATTCACTACAATATTTGCATCTAGGTGAATGTGAAAGCGTTTTATGGATGAGGCATTCTATGGATATCATGGAGGATAAATTTAATCACGCAATAAACATGCAAGAGCGATAGGACAGACCAATTAGTAGTGAAGTTGAAGGAACGCATGAAATGTTACCACTCGAACCATAGAAGACGAAAGAAGAATTCGATAATTTCGAGAAGGATATTAGTACCAATCATTTAGCTCTTGACAAATTTGTGAGTATTGATTAAAAATTCATTCGATAATAACACCTGAATACATGAAAATGATAATTAGAAATATAACAATAATTAAATAAATAATAATAATAACTGAAATTATTTCATTCTAAAAGAAACAATTGCATTTTACAGCACGAATAGAAAAAGTTTTTTGCAATAGGCTTTAATATATATTTTCTGATAAAAATAGGAAATTATAGAACCATACGAGCCTCAAGAAATTTACACTAATGTTCTGAACATTTTGTCACAGAAAAATAGAATAAACAAACGTGGAGGGAAAGATGCGAAAAATGCTGCGAGCAACGTCATGAAACAAGTTTGGATGGATTCTTTGGCGCGGGATTATTCCTGGTATGGTCCTAGAAACAATATAAGATTTGGTACGAGCGCGATAGCATTGACTATAGTCCGTAAAATGAGCACAGTCTGCTTTTCTCAATTTGCAACTAACTTTGAAACCGTTTTACATGTCGAACTTTAATTTGCGATTTCTCTTTTTAGAATTATAGAAAATATTACTTTCGAAATATCCGGAAAGCACTAAACAGGAAATAAGTGATACATGGAGAAAAATAGTTGAAGTAATTTTATTCAACTCTGTCGATTAAACTTGGGACATAAGGACATTTAAACATCTATTAAATCCTAGTCGGGTAAAATGAATTTGATATATACCTAATTCACCCAAAGTGAATAACAATAAGCGTTACATAGGGAATAGTAAGGAGTTGAGTAAAACGTTATCGACGACAGGGCAACAACATGCGTCAGTGGGTTAACATGAAATGTATAAGTATATAACCGACGCTTGAGGCGCTTCAAACCGTAGTTGGGTAAAATGAGCATCGGGCGTATTATTTCAACTGGCAATGGTATGGTTCTCTTAAATAAAAAAAAATTCTTACCACGAGCCTGCCAATAGTCATCCGGTACATACATAAACAACATACAAATTCATTCACACCATCCAGACGTAGCCAATCACATTTCAAATCACAAATACACTTAAACATATAACCTCACATATATAAACCTAATAACTGCACACTTATATATACCAGGGGTGTTAGTTGAAATTTGCCGGTTTTACTCATAGATGTCGCTAGAGATATGTATACATTTCTATGATTTGGCATCTATGTCATATTTTTCTATGAACAATAATCTTCAAAAATACACAATTACATTCTACCAAAATAATAGCATCATAGTTGTTTACCTCAGTGAATATGTTGAGTTTCATTCCAAGTAAATCGCATTTGCGGCATTCGTTGCTTTTCTTAGTTCATCAAAAGAAAAAAACAGTTGAAACTCATCGATTGCTGGTAGAAACTTATGGTGAACATGCTCCAGTGATTAGAACATGTGAGACATGGTTTCCTCAATTTAAAAGTGGAGATTTCGATTTAACAGACAATGAACATCCTGGTGCAGCGAAAAAGTTCGAAGACGAGGAATTGCAGGCGTTATTGGATGAAGACCCAACCCAATCGCAACAACAATTGGCACAAACACTAAATGTGACCCGAGGAGAACATTGCCAACGTTTAACAGCCATGGGAAAAATCCAAAAGTATGGAAAATGGGTACCACACCAACTGAACGATAGGCAAATGGAAAATCGAAAAACCATTTGTGAAATGCTGCTTCAACGGTTCGAAAGGAAATCTTTTCTGCATCGAATTGTCACGGGGGACGAAAAATGGATTTATTTCGAGAACCCGAAGCGGAAAAAATCATGGCTTTCACCTGGTGAAGTCGGCCCATCGACTCCAAGGCCAAATCGCTTTGGCCGTAAGACAATGCTCTGTGTTTGGTGGGACCAGTGTGGTGTGGTCTACTTCGAGTTATTAAAACCTGGTGAGACGGTGAATACGTATCACTACCGAAAAAAAATTATAATTTTTAATCTTGCTTTTATCTAAAAACGGCCGGAATGGGCCCGAAGACATGGCAAAGTTATCCTACAACATGACAACGCACCGTCTCATACCGCTAGAGTGGTGAAGAACACATTAAAAGCATTGAATTGGGAAATATTATCACACCCGCCGTACTCTCCAAACCTCGCCCCGTCCGACTATCACCTTTTCGCATCGATGGGACACTCACTCGCAGAGCAGTGCTTCGCCAATTTTGAAGAAGTCGAAAAATGGCTCGTCGAATAGTTTGCCTTGAAAGAGAAAAAGTTTTTTTGGAATGGTATCCATGATTTGCCTCAAAGATGGGCAAAATGTGTAGAATCCAATGGTCAATACTTTGAATAAAATTTTTTTGAAATTCCCTTGAGAATTAAGTGTTTTCTTTATTGAAAAAACCGGCAAACTTCAATTAAAACCCCTGGTAGTACGATACGCTTTCGTCGAATCACGCACACGCTTGCTTACAATGCTGAGATATAAAACTTGGAACTTTCTTATATAGTGACTGCCTAAGTTATTCAGAGCTTGTGAGAGTAA
The DNA here is from genome assembly GCA_030998225.1 of Diplolepis rosae. Lineage (NCBI taxonomy): Eukaryota > Metazoa > Arthropoda > Insecta > Hymenoptera > Diplolepididae > Diplolepis > Diplolepis rosae. The sequence goes on from JAPYXD010000450.1 coordinate 112,431, forward strand.
ATGCCGTCAATAAAATTTTTGAGTCTTACTCAAGTAAAAATAAATCAACTTTTTTCATAAATGATTAATAAAATATTTTTAAAAATTAATATAATTAATCAATTATTATAACTATGATGATTAATATATATAATATAATTATTAAATTACATTTAGTATACATTTTTATTATACGACGTATGAAGTTTAGTGAAACTAAATTTTCAAATGTACATTAAAAAATTGCAGTATTATTAAGAAGTATTTTGTATAAAAACATTTAAAAGAAGGTTCTTTTATTTTCTGTGTTTTATATTTTCAAAATATGGATTTTACATTTGCGAATTCCAAATTATTATTCTACCTGAGTAATTTACGTGATATTTCATATTTTATGTAATACACTTATCGACTATTTTTTGTTTAAATTTTCATAATATCAATTTAATTTTAAGAATTTACGTTTAAAATAAATACAATGATACTAAATAACTTCTAACTTGTCCTTATGTCCCAAATTTGATCGGAAGTTGAGTAAAATTACTTCAACTATTTTTCTCCGTGTACAATCATGAATTGGTTGCGAAGAGCAAGCACCCGTGTTAACTCAGAAATTGATACCCAGGCGGAAAAGTCGGACTTATGCCGGATCTTACGAACTGCATAGTATCACGCCAGTTGTATATGAGGAGCAATGCCAGTACTGATCATTAGTACCACGCCAACTGTGCTGCCCCAGTATGGAGTTCAAGTGCTGGCTAGAAGCCGACTTACGGATTTATGCCGAGCGTTGGCGCGGTACTGATTAGTACTACTCAGTATGGAGTCCAAGTGCTGGCTGGAAGCCGACTCAGGGATTTATACCAAGCGTTGGGGTGGTATTGATTAGTACTGCCCCAGTACCAACGGACAGTTCCCTCGTCGAGTGACATTTTGTACTATTACTGTCAGTAATAAAAGTAATAAAATACAAGCCTAACAGAAAAATATGCCGTTAGTGTATAAACATGTAGTTCAATTAACATGGGGTGAATTGTAAAATCAATTGAAATTCTCATAGTAAACATAAGCAGTAGAAGTTACTACATAAGAGTAGTTAGAAAAACAAACTGATGCTGAGTAAATAAGTAAATAAATAATTGGCATAAAATTTAAAAATCCCCGATTACACGGGGGCCATACACTTCTTACACGGCCCTACAGTAGTTGCAGGTTATAAGCGCTATTTTCTTTATTGTATTACAAGCGTGCGCAGCCGAGAGACTTAGTCGTTAGGTTAGTAATGCGTTAATTATAAGTAGAGAGGGTTCGAACCCGCAGCGTTAAGAATAATTTTTAATACCACCTAAACGAGCGTTTGTGTAGTGTAGGGGGGGGGGGGGGGTGTTTATAGGTGTGTATATAAAAATAGTACGTTAGAATCTACTTGAAAGTAAATACAGTTTTAAAATGTTCTAAGAATATTCATCGATTCAACTACTGCTCTTACTTGATTTACCCCTATGTTCCTGCGGTTCACTTAACTTTAAAAATTACACTGGGGACTTTATAAACTATGGAAAGTAAGTTAAAAAGTAGTCAAACTTACTGAGATTTTTTTTCCGGTGTACGTGTAACGAAAAAGTATTATCAATTTATTCAGAAAAAATTTCTTAGCTTGAAAACAGATTTTTTACTGTGAAAACAGTAAAGTTAACCTTCCAAGCGAATATACCTCCGTTGTCGTTAAAAACGGTAAATATTAGAGTCTTAACTTGAATTTTCCCTGTACTTCTTCTCTCAGTGCAATACAGGTTTTCGGTACAATTTCCAGTACCGATAAGATAACTCCCAGCCGAGTGACATTTTTTACTAATGCCAGTACCGCGCCAGTACAGTCCTTCGGTACAGGCACAGTAGCATTTTTATTACCGCGCTAGTACCGATAAACAACTCCCAGCCCAGTGACATTTCTGACGAATACCAGTACCCAGCCGTTTTTAATCTGTTATTATTCCAGTACAACGCCAGTACCGACATCCGCCCGGCGGTACTGGCACGGTACACCAAATATTAAGTAAAAGATTATTGTATGCAATTTACTCTTCGAGAGATATTTCACAAATGTGATACTATCTACTTGATTGTTATATTTAAAATATTCAAATTATTCATAGTGAGGTGACTAAGATTTGCATTAAAAATTAAAATATGTATACGTTGCTTTCAGACACTGTAATTTGTAAACTAATTAATGGATTTGGCTCAAATTTTGACAAAAGAGGTTCGAACGATAGAACTTCTCAACAACGACAGCCATTTATTATTAGTAGCGACCTCTTATAGAAATATCACGTCAATATGAAACACCCTACTTTTTTTTAAGTCAATAAGTAAATCTTGTTCAAAAAAACTTTGACATGAGATTCTGGTAACTAGATTAATTGAATCCTTTATTCAAAAGATTGGAAACTAAAAAAATAGAAAATTTGTGAACTACAGAATTTAGAAAATATATAAATAAATAATAATAATTTAATAATGATGATGGTAGATGACTTTTTGGTTCCGGTTTGTCAGTTTTAAAAAATCGATTTTTTTTTAGCGTTTTTTAATCTCTGAAGTCTTAGGAATGTCATGGTAAAAGGATTCAGCAAAATCTTCCATGGTTCAAGAATTATTGCCCCTCGAGCATAACTTTCTTGTGATCTGTAAACACACCTTTGAGCCGCCCAGAAAAAAAGCAAGAATCAATCAAAGAGAGGAGCAGGTGGCAAATCGAGAATTGCTTAATGAACAGGAAGATGAACTCTATGGACCCGGCATTGCGGATTGAACGTAAGTCTCGTCAATTTTTTTTTCTAACACGATAAATCTTTGAATGCGTTTTCCCAAAAGTTGTGTTTTTGCAGCTGGTGCGCACGATTTTGAAAAATCTACTTCGTCTTTTGGGACACTTTTTTTTTGTAACGTTTAGGATAAATGCCTATAAAGACAAAAGAAAAGTATGGAAATTCTGTTTTTTTGGATTTACGCTCGCCATTTCGAAAAAAATCTGAATAACAAGAAACGGCTCGATCAAATGATAGCCAACATAATGAAAGTTAATAAAAAAAAAAATTTGTGTTTCAGATTCTTTATACGAGCGGAATCGTGCGCACCGTTTCACTCGACGTTTTAGAGGAGGCACATTCAAGGTCATCTAGAGTTCACTAACATGGTTGATAAAACACTTTCACTCGGGCAGCATACTTCACACTCATGCAATCGCTCTGTTTCGCCCCTTGTAATGTAATATACTATTATATATTTCTTCTTCGTTTATTAATTTTTTAACCAACGATTATTGTAACTTAAGCGCAAGTCATAAATATGAATATTTCGTTAATCAAATAACCTCAGCCGTCACAGGTAACACGCCCAAAAAAAATTAGTAAATATCAAAATCCATCGTAATCCTGTAAAATGGTGGGATGAGGAATGTAACAAGGTCAAAAAGCAGAGAAGTGCAGCTTTTAAAAAATGGGAAAAAACTAAGGACCTTGATGATTTTATAGAATATAAAAAACTTCTTGCTTTATCGAAAAAAACATTCGAAAGAAAAAAGAAAGAAAGTTACATTAAGTTCACGAATACCATCAACTTTTTAACTGACGGTCGTTATGTTTGGAATACCAGCAAAATACTCAAAAACAAATGGATTAAGATTAATGTTTCGCATGTTCCAGAAAATTTGCAACTTGACAAAAAATTAGGCGTCCTTAACAAACTCTGCCCTTCAATCTCAACACGACCAAATACCGATTACTTACCAAAATGTCAATCCAATGATTTCCTCGAAACCCCCTTCAATTTTGTTGAATTTAATCATACATTGGACACTCGTAACATTAACTCATCACCTGGTCTTGACGATATAGATTACTATACTCTGCAAAAGCTCCCGATTAAATACAAGCCCCTTCTTCTCGATATTTACAATGAAATGTACGAAACTAGCGATTTTCCTCCGGACTGGAAAAAATCTTATGTCCACCTTATACCAAAACCAGAAAACAAAGGCTATAGGCCAATTGCACTCACTTCTGCTTTATGTAAATTGTTCGAAACAATGATCAAGAGTAAATTACAATGGTGGGTGGAATCGCAAAATATACTTCCAAATAGCCAGAGTGGCTTTCGTAAAGGTCAGTCGTGTCACGACAATTTACTTAATTTGACGATCTCTGTTCAAACAGCTTTCCTTACAAAAAAAGATATCTTTGCGGCCTTTCTTGATGTAAAAGGTGCTTTTATCAATGTAGATATAAAAATTTTACTCGATAAGCTTGCAAATATTGGCTGTCCGCTAATGCTAATCAAATTTATAAAGTTCATTACAATGGAAAGACTTGTTTATGCCGATGTAATCAGCGAACCGAAACTAACGTTTAAAGTCGTCCCCCAAGGAGGTGTCTTGAGCCCTCTTTTATCCATAATTTTTGTAGCCGCTATTGTGAATAACATATCATGCCGAGTTTCAGTATCTCAATTCGCAGATGACATCGCAATATACGCCACTAGCTTAAAAGCCCTTGAAAAAGCTCTAGAACAGATAAGCATAAATCTCTCTAATATCAATTTATCTCTCGCTCCTGAGAAAACTATATTTATGCACTTTAATAATAAAGACATTAAGCCTGGGAAATCTGCAATTAAATTGGATGATTTACTGATCAAATCTAGCGAAAATACAAGATTTCTAGGAATAACATTCGATTATAAACTTTCATTTGTCCAACAAATTAATAAAGTCAGATCACGATGCGCTAGGGCAATCAACCTAATTAAATATCTTCAACGAATTTGGTGGGGTTCCGATCCTGCGACTCTCCTCACACTCTATAAAAGCTATGTTAGATCTATAATAGAATATGGTCTGTACGTTTGCTGTCCTAAGTGCAAGAAGCATCAGAATAAATTAGAGAAAATTCAAGACAGCGCCATTAGATTTGCACTAGGATATCGCATGACGACTCCCACTAGAATGTTGCTAGCAGAATCGAAACTCCTGACAATACGTAAGCGCGCAAAGTTCCTCTGTAACTCTTATATATCCAAAATTTTATCAAATGAGAACCTATCTATAAATAAGACTGTCAAAAAGTACTATAATCAAAATAAGAAAAGTAAACGTAAAAAGAATAGACTATACGAATCCTGTATCGAAAATTTCTTTTGCTCTGTTAAAAATATGGTGAAATCTCGAAATTATAACATGTATCTCTATGACTACAATATCATTATGAACCCAACTCCGTACAAAAAAATAACAGAACTGCCAACCCATCAATATAAGAGTTTAGAAAAAGTATGTAATGAATTGGACACTCCGAACACTAGATTATTTTATTCCGACGGCAGCAAAAGTCCAACTACTCTCTCAACTGGTTCAGCATGCGTAAACGTCAAAGAAAAAATTACAATTAAAAGGAGCTTGAACAAAAAAACATCAGTCTTCACAGCTGAATGTATTGCAATGAGAGACTCGTTGGACCTAGCGCTTAAAAACACTGATGCCTGCAATATCATTTTGTGTGACTCGCTTAGTGTTCTTCAATGCTTACAAAAAACCCTTTTGAATATCAATAGCAATCCATATCTTTACGAAATTAAACTCAAATATTATGAATTCCAAAAGCGGAAAAGCGAAACGGGAGGCATTGAAATTTATTGGGTCCCCTCACATTCAGCGATCGCCGGAAATGAGGTTGCAGACACAGAAGCAAAACACGCAGCAAACTCTGGACCAATAGATCTGGACAAATTTCCCTTCTCGGATTTGAAAGAATCTTTCAAACTCGCTATGAGGGAAAATACCAAGTCGTTGCTCTTGAGTTCTGATCTCGATAAAGGGAAGGCATACTTTTACTTCTATTATAATGATACGGAAAAACCGTAATTCCAAAGTAAAAATCTTTCGCGCGAGTTTATAGTCACAATAAATCGACTGCGAGCGAATCACTACAGCTTAAATGCGTCCCTCGCAAGAGTTTCAATAATTAATGACCCTAGTTGCCCGTGTTCCTTCTCTTCTCAAGATATTGACCACATCTTGTGGAGTTGTCCTATTTATTATGATCAACGTATTGAATTCTATAAGCATCTGTCTGAAATTAATCTACACCCTCCGCTATCCATCAGAACACTAATCAAAGAGCCCAAAATTGTTGCGTGTTCCTGCATTCTAAACTTTCTTAAAAACTCTTCCTTGCGCATCTAGTTTATTCTTAATAAGGGAAAAAAAAATTTCTGTATAAATGTAAACAGCTACATAAACAAATGTAATCTCAACTGTAATATATCTTTCATATGCTCTAAATTTCTTTGTAAGCGTATAAAACCAAATGTAAAGCGAATAAATCTGTATTTGATTTGAAAGCTTCCAATAAAAAAAAAAAAAAGAAAAAAAAATGATGGATAATAATCCTAATAAGATTATAAAACAATAATTAATAATTTATTACTGCACGGAAAAAAATTTGGCGCAGATGCTGCCCCTAGCGGTGGAGCTGTTGCGTTTAGCGAAGGAGAGTTGTGAGACTATGCATTTGGGTATGCTGCGTTCCCTCTGTGGGTGAGAAGCTGCCCCTTTTTGGGGGAGCAGTTGACTTACGTCGAAGGAACACAGCGCTCCTTTCGGGAGGGAGTGTAGTTGCACCGCATCGTCGGGCAAATGCAAAAGCAGGCAAAAGTACAAATTTTAAGTTTTTAATGATTTACATGAAAGTGCCCATTGAAATGATGATTCCTATATATATATATATATATATAGAAGTACTTTTTGGTTCATTACGATCTGTTTACAAATAACCTAACCTCAATGTTCAGATTTCAAATAATTTCACATCATTTTAAGAAATTAAACAAATTCTCCAAAAGATATTATAATTAATGCCAATTTCAGAAATATCAAAACAATTGAATTTTCCATTGAAAAGTATAGTCAAATATCAGTTTATATGACTCGCCGCAGCATTCCCTCCTGTGGGACAGCAGCTCTCCGTGTGTCAATATAGAATTTATTACTTATTTATTGATGATAATTTGTTTATTATTATTAATTGTCATTTCATAATCTTATTGAGATCATTATCTATAATTATAACATGATATAATCACGCAAGTATCATTAATAACCGAGAAACATAGAAAATTTTACTCGTACAGAGCAATCTAAGAATTCTGACAAAAATGGTCTACTTTGATGTACCGTAATTTAATAAATAATGAACATTTCTGAATGTCCTTGAGTTAATTTTGAAGGTGATTGAGTCCTCTATAAATTACGTACTGACAATTTCAGGTCTTCTTTTAGGCTCGCTAGTTCGTTGCTTCAAGTACACGAAGAAAAATAATTGATGTAATTTTACTTAACTTTCGATCAAATTTAGGACATAAGGATAAGTTAGAAGTTATTTAGTATCACTGTATTTATTTTTGATATATTAAATGTTCATGAATGAATCACAGTTGAGTAAAATTCAGAAGTGTAGGGTGAAGTTTAAAAGCGTGCATTAAAAGTTTCTAAATATATATATTGTCACGTCCCCGTGACAATTAATAAAAATATTATACCTTTATTATAGAAATTAAGCATAAACAGTTTTTATAAAAAGAATAAACCATTGTATCGAAAATGTAGACAGCTGGTAAAATATGAATCATTGTTATACTAAGTAATGGCAGACCTTATAACTAACAAGATTAAACAAATTGTAATAAATTAACTTGACTGACAGTTCCATTATCAACTAGTTTTTTATTGAAAATGTAATGAACTTAAAAGCTTTTAGAAACTATTAGTCAGATCGATAACCATTATCGCATTCGCAAACTGAGCCATGATGTGTGATTCACCATAAGGTTGCCAAGGCAACACCCAACCACCCACTCATTACGAATTTTGGAAAATGGATCAATAACTACTTAATAACTGGGCTATGATGCGCGATTCACCATAAGGTTGACAAGGTAACACCCAACCACCCATCGATTATAAATTGGCGGAATTCAATCACGGAGAGTCATTCTGATTTTTACCATCGCAGTCGGCAGTCTGATTTTTACCATCGCAGTCGTCAGTCTGATTTTTACCATCGCAGTGTCAGTCTGATCTTCACCACCGAACCTTACCTATAACATCGAGTCCACGCGCTGATAGTAATCAATATCTTCAAAAGTCTCAACAATCTCTGAACGAGTTAATCCTGAATCGGCATTATCAGAAGTTGGATCAATTAAAAGTTTATCAGTGCGGAAGTACCTGCAATCCTCTCAGACTCCGTCGGCCTGGTTTCGCAGCTGGAACCTTTACCGCTTTGGGGAAGCTTACCAACCCAGCTACCTGCAGCGGCGCCTACCTGCATACCTGGCGGATCGTGCCACCCTCGAAATTCAAAGCTAACACCACAAACAAATCAAGGTAAGGACTATATCCTTTATTCTTTATATTTTGCTCTTGTATCAATTTGTTAAAATTTGGGTTTCTCCTCTAGGAACCCGAAAGAAGAAGATGATTCCTGCAACTTGCCAAATCGGTTTGACTAAAATCAGTGAATTGTGTTAATACTCTTAAAATTTCCAATCTGTTAGTTGTCAGTTTCTGCTGTAATTAAAATCATATCTTTGTGTTTAATTCTTGTGTGTAAAAATATATATATGTGTGTTTAACTGATTTTTCTAAATATATTAGTTTATTGAGTGACCTTTTGTTCCCGTTCCCTTAGCTTGAAACCTTGTGTTTCATAAATAAAACGGGAGAGTGTAAATATAAATTGAATTGGGTCTGTTTAATCCTTCGGGACGTAACAATATTATTACTTGTAGTATAATTCTCAAAAACCAGTCTTTTATTAAATCACCAAAATAGTATAGCTTTCCCTTCATTCTACTCTACATTTTAATCGAGAGTTGAGTAAACCGTGAATCGCAAGATTTATTCCACCAGCTATATCTATTCACGCAGGAACGAATGAAAGTAATCTGCGCCTCGGGCACACATAAAAAAATTTTTATTTGAAAAATCTGTTGCATTTTCAGCATACTGATGTTCCAAGTTATTATATTTAATAATCAAAATCAGTTAAAAACATACAGAATATTAGATGCGCACCTAAGTTCCCGCTGTTTTTCACACGGAGAGAAAAGTTTTGTTCAAATTAAACATATCGTTTTTTTGATTGAGTTTATTAAATTTAAGACAATAAATTATTTGTATTGACCAAGAATTTGTTTGATTTCAGTAAATACAAAATATGTATCTTCTTGATTAAAAAAAATTATGTGTTTGAGATGATTTGTTTGATTCAAACAAGGGATTTTTTGAAACTGATTAAAAGAGTTTGCTTAATAATAATTTATTTTAAATAATAAGATTTTTTGTTTGATTCAAACAAATAAAATTGGCAGAGAAGTATGCAATGCATCCGCGCTAAGGGCGCTGACGGTACTTCCTGATTTCCTAACCTCGCGTCATGTGTTCCGGGTTCCAGTTCCGATATATCGATCGGAAATCTAGTTGAATCCAGTGCAATCCAGTGAATCCAGTGCAATAAGATTCGAGCTAATATGGAAAAAATATTCGAATTATTAAAATCGTGGGAAATCCCAAATAATATTATAGAAGAATTCGAAGGTAAGACACTTTCTTCCGAGCTACTTTACTTTTATATTACACTCTTATTGCACATATAGTTTGCCTAACCTCATTTTTTGATTTTTTATATTTTTTTAATGCATCATTACTAATTATCATCCCACTGTTCATTTCATTATTTCTTCATAAATAGTGCAAGAAATAGATGAATTTGTTTTACTAAATCTGAAAGAAGATGAGATTAATCAACTCTTCAAAGGGAAATCACTTGGGCTGAAAGTGAAGTTTCAAACTAGATTGAAAGAATACGTTGAAAGGCAGAAGGTAAAAAATTTACAAACAGGATTCAAAGTGATACATTGAGAATCATAAAAATATATCTTAAATATACGCTTTGCTTTTATACAATTACATGGATATAATAGTTGGACTACTTTATTGTCTTTAATAGGATTTTTCAGAAGTATCAATTCACGTCACCAAGCGTAAAATTGAAAGTAATAATGACTCAAATTTAACAAAAAAATCACATATAGGTGCCCATAAAGAAAACCTTGATGTGAATAACTTTGATAACACATTTGGCATAGAATGTGAAACTTTGTTGGAAAACCAATATGAACAAAATTCCGACCAATGTCAAAACCAAACGACAGCTAATGAAATAACAGAAACGAGCATTGATGATATATTATTTAATTTGCATGAACATGTGAGTTTTTACGCAATTCATTACCTCTCGCCCTTTGAAAGTTATAGCAACAAGAGATAGTTGGACATTTCATTACCTTGCCCCTTTTCAAAGTTATAGTGACAATAGATATTTGGAAATCTATATTTTCAGGATTTCGAAACGTTTTTACGTGAAACAAGTACTGGTGCACTATTCCCAGAAAAGAATGAAAATAAAATTTTTGTTAATTTTTCATTTTTTTGGCATTGGGTCAGCCTCTTTTTATTTTCTTCTATTAAAATTATCAATGCTACTTATGATAAAAAACGCAAAAAAAGAGAGAAAGCAAACCTTTCGGCCACATATGGGGGCCCTCTTCAGTGCCATAAATTTAAAGATTAATTCAAAATTTTCGTAAAAGATAAAAATATAGAAGATAGTTAAAATAAGAATAATAATGAAACTCAAAAACTTATCTTATCGCTTGCAATTCAAAACGAACAAGTCCAGTAAGCAACAACACGAATTGGAAAAATTATGTAAACCTTTTCTTGAAAACTTTGGTACCGGAGTCTCTCAACGATCGAACTAAACTGTTTTAAAAACCGACTCGGGACCTGTGGCTTTGCTGACTGACCATTTTTTTCTTTTTAAAAGCTATTCTGAGAGGTTATTTTCCTCCTTGAAGAAGACTATTGTCCTAAACCTAGCTAAGAAATTCGAGACGGTTATGGTGATTTTTACGAGTGGACGGAAGTGTGTATTTTTGAAGAAAAAGATTACGTATATCAGTTTTCCGGACAATTGATTTTATATTGAATTTGCAAGCACGTCATTGCAGAATTATAAATTATTATAATATCTATATTTGTCATTTTACTTAATATTATTCGAATATGTTCAGAAATGAAGAAAAAATGGAAAGTTGTTTATTTCTGAATTTAGTTTCATTCTGAGATGTTTTGAGGAATAATAATAAACTCATCTGTGAAAAATTTTTTGTTTAAGTTTTAGTATACGTGACATTAAGTATCACATTTAAAAGTATTTTTGAATTTAATTTGTTCTGAAAATAGACAGAAATATGAAATATTCAACCTTTGTGCTGAATGTGCCATTTTTAAATTGTAAAGTGACATGTTTGATGACATGTCTGCTATTATATTGACCCAAAATTCACAGAATTTTTGTTAATTTCTCATTTTTTTTGGCATTGGGTCAGCCTCTTTTTATTTTCTTCTATTAAAATTATCAATGCTACTTACGATAAAAAACGCAAAAAGAAGAGAGAAGGCAAACGTATCGGCCACATATGGGTGCCCTCTTCAGTGCCATAAATTTAAAGATTAATTCAAAATTTTCGTAAAAGATAAAAATGTTGAAGATAGTTAAAATAAGAAAAATAATGAAACTCAAAAGGGCGGAAAATGAGAGAGAAACTGGAAAAGATAAGAAGTTGGAAGAGTTTTGGAGGCGAGAGGAATTAGGGCGTGAAGAGATATCTTATGACAAGCCGGGAAACCGAAATATAAAGGCAGATGGCCAATCAGAACGGGGAAAATTAGACGAGGGAAGTATCTCTAAACGGAAAATGGGCTGAAGGGGACTCCCAAGCAAAGGGTGACTAGGGGGGAACTTACAGAGAGAATTAAATCAGGGCGAGGAACCTTGTTCTCCGAGGTATTCATTGGAAGTGAAGAAAAAGGCCCGAAGGAAAACACAGCGGAGACTGGAGTTAGTCGAGAGAGTGGAAGAAGACGAAAGATCAGAGGAAGATGAATGGAAACAGGAGTCCCAGGGGAAGGAAGAAAGTGAAGAAGGGGCAAGAACATGGGAGAGAAGTTTTGAATGAAAATGGGAGAAAAAAATGGCGAACCTCGAAACAATACTACTGGGAGGAAAAGACAGTTGGGGAAAGAAAGAAGAAAAATGGGACAGAAGAATGGCAGAATTGGAAGAAATGCTAAGAAAAGAATACAGCTGTAAAATGACAGATATGAAAAGAAAAGGAAGGAGGAGACAAAGCAGGAAGCGGAAATAAAATAGCTGAAAAGAGAAGTTGAAAGAGGTAAAATGGAAATTAGTAAGTTAAAAAAATTATTAGAGCAGTTTCAGGAAGCGGGGGATAAGTACGACGATCCAAGGAGGTCTCCGTCGACGGACTCAATGACTCTAACACATGTTGCCGCTTCGACGACAGAAAGGTTTGAGGAGGACAAGACGGGTTGTGATGATCGGGGGACGGGATCAACAAACCTTCCTCCCAAAAAGCTAAGTCGAGAAGAGTGGAACGAAGAGATACAGGTAAGAGGAGCAAAGAAAAAGACTGTCATAATCAAAGGGCTGACACTCGTAACAAAAGAAAAGAAATTTGAACATTAAAGTGAATGGCCTTTCCGGTTTTGTAAAGTTGTTTTATTTAGAAAGTACGTTAACGTTTCGACCGATTTTTCGGTCCTTATCAAGACTATAAAAAGGAAATACAAAATGAATATATATAAAAATTTTTGAAAAATTATAAATATAGTAAAATGATAATATTTATACAATAAAAAGTTTTTGTTTTTTCAATATAAAATATAAAATTAAGAGTAGATAAAAGAGAGAAAGAATAATAATAATAATAAACATACCGTGGATGACATATTTGGTATTTTACTTCCATTCATATTGTTTGATAATTGGTTAAATTTTTATAAAAATTAAATTTAAAAAAATCCATGTTAAAAGCATAAAATTATATTGCAAAATGATCATCATAGCATATTAGTTGCTATGAGAGTTCGTTAAATTTTTTAAAAATTTTGTTGGGATAACTGGTGTCAACCTTTTTAGGTTATATTGATAGATAACGACACCTATAAAATAAATATACATGAGATGAATTTTGAAGTAAATTATGTAAAGAACTTTTTTGAAATATTAGTTACTTACAAGCAGCTTCCTTCATTTTTACGTTATTGTTACATTTTTTTTTTGAAAATTTTTACTACACAAAACTTTGGAAGTGAAATGTCTCCACAATTGTTCATTTGGCTATCGTAGCGTTGTTGATGTTATGGTGCGTTCTCAATAAAATTAATATGTAATATATCGGCTATTGGTAAAATTCAATGGTAATTTTTGAAATTTATGAAAATATAAAATTAAAAAGATTAGAAAAGATAAGAGAAAGTAGAAAAGTTATTTTATGGATTTTATTATATTATTATAAATGGCACTTAGATTTTCAATATCTGTTTTGTAATTAATAGAAAAATTTTCTTTTTGAATATAAATCATTTCTAAAATTAATCGTTTTTTAAAAATATTTTCTGTACCTAAAATTTTAGTATTTTTAAAATCAAAGGACTGTTTGTAAGAAGTAGCATGTTCTGCAATTGCAGTTTGATTATCTTTATTTTTAACAGATCTAGCGTGTTCAAGTAATCTATTGTGTAAGAATCTGCAAGTTTGTCCAATATATTTTTTGTTACATTGAATACAGTTAAATTCATAAATGACATTATATTTAAATTTTTTTTGGGTTCTATGTTTAATTGTTGGAAATAATTTTTTTTCTTGTAAAGAATTTTCTATTGTAAAGACAATTTGAAGTTTAGTTTTTTTTTAAATTCTGCATAGCTGTTCTTGAAAATTTTGAATATATGGAAAAGTTATGACTTTTCTACTTTCTCTGTGATCTATATTATAAATTAAAAAAAAAATTTCTTTACATAATTTACTTCAAAATTCATCTCATGTATATTTATTTTATAGGTGTCGTTATCTATCAATATAACCTAAAAAGGTTGACACCAGTTATCCCAACAAAATTTTTAAAAATTTAACGAACTCTCATAGCAACTAATATGCTATGATGATCATTTTGCAATATAATTTTATGCTTTTAACATGGATTTTTTTAAATTTAATTTTTATAAAAATTTAACCAATTATCAAACAATATGAATGGAAGTAAAATACCAAATATGTCATCCACGGTATGTTTATTATTATTATTATTCTTTCTCTCTTTTATCTTCTCTTAATTTTATATTTTATATTGAAAAAACAAAAACTTTTTATTGTATAAATATTATCATTTTACTATATTTATAATTTTTCAAAATTTTTTATATATATTCATTTTGTATTTCCTTTTTATCTTCTTGATAAGGACCGAAAAATCGGTCGAAACGTTGACGTACTTTCTAAATAAAACAACTTTACAAAACCGGAAAGGCCATTCACTTTAATGTTCAAATTATAATACCGGTAACAACATATCTACAAACTAAAAGAAAAGAGAGACGAACTAGAAGGATGGTTGTGGCAGTGTTCACAGACTGCGTAAGATCTTTGCTCCCACCACATTCCCTTGTGTAAGCAACACATATAAACGCGGCGTGTCGATGTATCCCCGCTCCATCGCTTGTTTGCACGTTCGCAAATCGAGAATTGGATGATTGCCACTGCTTCTTCGTTTTCTCTCGGCTTCGGTTCGGCATTGTTGGTTCGTAGAAAGTCGAGGATTGCCGATAATGCACGATTGCAACTTGTATTTTTTCGCCGGCTTGGCTAATTTTAAGATTTCAAGATTTGGAGGATTTGGAGGTTGGGGTCGTCTTCTGTCACTTTTAGACACGAAATTTGACAACCCCAAAAAAAGCTTAAAAGCATTGACGTTTGAAGTCTTGAAATATGATATGTTAATTACTTTCCGGACATTTTACAGGATGTTTTCGAGTGTGTAATCTACAGTCAATATATGATAAGTTACTGGAGGTTTGTAAAGTTATAATATATTCAATATATTACACACGAGAAGTGGAGGTTAGGTTTATAATGCATATATCATTCTCAAGTTCTTAAATTTTCATTAAATTAAATATTAAATATTCATAATATTTTTGATGAAAATAGAGCATATATATATATATATTTAAATTTAGTTTGACAAGTAGATGAAAAATAATTGTGTTCTATTGAAAATGCTTTTAAAAAATCCATGTTATAATATAAAGTTATCTTGTAAAAATCATTGAAATTCTTCACAATACAAAAATTAGTCATTGTGAGAATTCGTTAAAGCTTTAAAAATTTGGATTGCTAGTATGTCTATTTTTAGGTTAAACTTATCATTAAATTTTTACAGTATAAACATTTTATTTATAACTAATATCTGTAATTTCTTTTTTATATTATAAACACTCATATTGCTTATTTCCTTTTATAGTCTTAAAAAGGACCAAAACTGGTCTAAACGTTGACGTTTTTAGAAATAAACAACTGTACAAAACCGGAAAGGCCATCAATTTTACTCTCAAAATTGAAAAGATCAGTGTCAAAAGTATATTGAAAATATGAACAAGTTATTTACTTTTTGAACACTAATGTATTGAAGCAAATAAAAATTATAATATTTATAACAATCAAATTTTAACCCATTAACGCCTGAACAGACGTTTTTTCCTGCAAACTATCCGGCCATAAAAAAAATTATGTAGAAAGTTTATAAAAAATCCAGCCAAGGTTTTTCTGAAGTCAAATTTCATCTTCTTTAAGAATCTCGCCCTAATTTTTCGATAAAGCGTAAGCCTTCCTTGTTATTAACAATTTTATTAAAAAAAAAGTGAAATTATCGAGATCGATCACTTTTAAAACCAACGAAACACATGGAAATCGAATTCCGAGAACTGCAGAAATCGTTTTTCTCGCGTCCATAGACATAGAACTCGAAGTACACTTGCTGTTTTTTTGATTTTCGATAACTAGGTGTCATCATGAGACTTAGTTTAAAAAAAAATAAGTTCGGTTGCAGCTTGGATAAAAGTTGAACAGAGACATAGTTTGTTTAAACAAATTGTTTAAACAATATAATTTTTCAATCATAATAATAATAACAATAATAATAACAGCTAGTGAACTTGGAGTTTTATGTCTATGGACGCGAGAAAAACGATTTCTGCGGTTCTTGGAATTCGATTTCTATGTGTTTCGTTGGTTTTAAAAGTCATCGATCTCGATAATTTCACTTTTTTTCAATAAAATTGTTGTTTCGGCGTTTCAAATGATCAAGTGGCTTTAGTTCTTGAGTCAATTTAATCTTGAAAGCATTTAGGCCAAGATCTTTTCGCATAATACGCCACAGTGTCGTTTGAGCGATGCCCAATTCTCGAGAACGACGTGGAATCGACTGATTTGGCTCATTTTGAATCGATGCACTTACGGCTGCGATTATTTCTTCGCTTCGAGGAATACGACGTCTTTTTGGCACCGGAACGTCCAATAGTGTAAATTTGGTCTCGAATTTAACCACTATAGCACGCACAGCCTGTCGGGTGGGACGATCATTACAGCCGAAAATTGGAGTAAGCGCTCTTAAAGTTGCGACCACCGACTCAGAATTTCCGTAGTAATTTTTAATAATTTCCAAACGTTGTTGGTTCGTGAACTTTACCATAATGAAAATGTTGCATTTAACTAACGTTTTGACATTGACAATTCATTAAAAATGTTTTAGGGTGCGATCATATAAAGATACGAAATTGTTATGTCCCTATTGGAAAACCCTTTATATAATTTAAATATACAATATGTATATACCAGGGGTGTTAGTTGAAATTTGCCGGTTTTACTCATAGATGTCGCTAGAGATATGTATACACTTCTATGATTTGGCATCTATGTCATATTTTTCTATGGACAATGACCTTTAAAAATACACAATTACATTCTGCCAAAATAATAGCATCGTAGTTTTTTACCTCAGTGAATATGTCGAATTTCGTTCCAAGTAAATCGCATTTGCGGCATTCGTTGCTTTTCTTATTTCATCAAGAGAAAAAAGCAGTTGAAGCTCATCGATTGCTGGTAGAAACGTATGGTGAACATGCTCCAGTGATTAGAACATGTGAGACATGGTTTCGTCAATTTAAAAGTGGAAATTTCGATTTAACAGACAATGAACATCCTGGTGCAGCGAAAAAGTTCGAAGACGAGGAATTGCAGGCGTTATTGAATGAAGAGCCAACCCAATCGCAACAACAATTGGCACAAACACTAAATGTGACCCGAGAAGCAATTTTCCAACGTTTAAAAGCCATGGGAATAATCCAAAAGTATGGAAAATGGGTACCACACCAACTGAACGATAGACAAATGGAAAATCGAAAAACCATTTGTGAAATGCTGCTTCAACGGTTCGAAAGAAAATCTTTGCTGCATGAAATTCTCCCGGGGAAGAAAAATGGATTTATTTCGAGAACCCGAAGCGGAAAAAATCATGGCTTTCACCTGTTGAGGTCGGCCCACCGACTCCAAGGCCAAATCGCTTTGGCCGTAAGACAATGCTCTGTGTTTGGTGGGACCAGTGTGGTGTGGTGTACTTCGAGTTATTAAAACCTGGTGAGACGGTGAATACGGACCGCTACCGAAAACAAATTATCAATTTGAATCATGCGTTGATCGAAAAACGGCCGGAATGGGCCCGAAGACATGGCAAAGTTATCCTACAACATGACAACGCACCGTCTCATACCGCTAAAGTGGTGAAGAACACATGAAAAGCATTGAATTGGGAAATATTATCGCACCCGCCGTACTCTCCAGACCTCGCCCCGTCCGACTATCACCTTTTGGCATCGATGGGACACTCACTCGCAGAGCAGCGCTTCGCCAATTTTGAAGAAGTCGAAAAATGGCTCGTCGAATGATTTGCCTTGAAAGAGAAAAAGTTTTTTTGGAATGGTATCCATGATTTGCCTGAAAGATGGGCAAAATGTGTAGAATCCAATGATCAATACTTTTAATAAACACTTTTTGAGATTCCCTTGAGAATTAAGTGTTTTCTTTATTGAAAAAACCGACAAATTTCAACTAACACCCCTGGTAATATATTTAAATTATTTTGGGTTCAGGCGGTAGGTTAAATCAAATTGTTCTATAAACTGTCTTCGCCGGGAAAAGAATATTTGATTTCAAAGTTGACAATAAGAAATGGTATAACCAAGGACCATAATTTCTATTTTAAAATATATGTAATGGAGAAAAAGATAGAGTATATTAATTTTAGTATTTAGTAGAAGAATTACATGAAATTAATTGTAAAGCTGAAATTTAAGAAAATAATTTTAGTAATTTATTCATTATTTATAATTTTTTTAGCCTGATTAAAAATATTTTAAACTTAAGGTCATGTGATACTCACCATAAAAGTAATTTAGTTTGTCAGAGTGTTTTTTTCCCAATTCTTAATTTTCTAAAAGAAGAAAAATGCACAGACCTGAAGAACATAAACACGGAGCTCTGCACATAAGTATTTTTTAGAAAAATTATAAATTGTGAAAAAGAAACTCGGGAAAACTAAACTGCTCTTATGGTACAATTTCACATACCCTTGAAAATAGTTTTAAAAAATGAGCACTTCTTCGCAATTCTTCGAGGTAAAGCGAAATAGTATATTATGCAACTTGGGATAGAGGAATTTTTTGTCTCGCGCGATGTTTGCAGAACGAGTCGTACGTCGAGTACGCCTGCGGCGCACTCGACCTACGACCTACGACCTACGATCTACGACCTACGACAAAAAATGCCTCTATCCCAAGTTGCATACGATATTTTCTTCAACAGATGTTTGAAAAACACGTATTTCCGAGTACATGTAAAGCGAGAAACAACGGTGAAATAGTCAAAAAGCAAAGTTATACAGCGTTGATAATAGGAAAGCCAGTACAAGAAGATGAAGTTGAAGGAGAAGTTTGAGCTAGGGGAGTTGGGCGGGGGCCCGCTGGGGGGTTCGGGTGTCGAAGCCCCCCGAAAGAACAAAAGAATCACATCTAATGGAAAAAAACATTTTATTATAATTTTCTTATAAATTTTTAACGAACCATTAAGAACATTTTTATTATTCACAATAAACTCTTATTGCTTACTGAGGTTTGTCCATGAATTTGATTGTAACGTTTGTACAATTTTCGAAGTGGAACATTTTATGTTACGGGTTGAAATAAACTTTAGATGTTGAAGTTATCAGATTAACTGAGTCGTGTCTTTTCAAACGCTTTGACGAGGGCGATGTGTTAGAATCGCGATTTTCGTTTGAGCTGGTAGGTAAATTGATAGACGAATTTATCAAATTTCCGATCATTCTTTTATTCCCAAAAGATTCGGCTATGTACTCCTCTGCAACTTCGTTTGATTTCCATCCACCATGTCTCTTGTTTCCAAGTTGGCTCCTTTATCAACGAGCGTTGTTGCGGAGGTACGGCGGAAGCTATGGCCCGTGTACGTCGCAGCGTCAGGCAAATCGAGGAATTCGGCGATTTTTTTTGGTGTGCTGGAGAATTTATTTTTCCCTATCACTTGCGTGGTACACTTGCCGTTTTGGTAATTCACAAAAAAGCGATCAGTGGATGTTTTTCCGGGGCGAAGAGATTGATACTCTTTTACGTATTTGACACACTCTTCAGAAATCACGAAGGATCGGGGTTGCATGGTTTTAGTTTTAGAAACCAGGACTTGAAGCAGATTTCCTTGTTGTTTGATATGTTGCACTTGAACGTTTGTTAATTCGTCAGTCCTCAATGCACCGAAAACTCCGAAAATTAAAATGGCCTGTAAATAATGTCAGCAAATTTAGTTTATACATAATTTATTTGATGTGTGAAAATTTTTTAAATTATTTTAAAGTATATTTTTTATTAGTATTCAATTCATGTTATTAAGATCATGTGATACTTTAACATAAGAGCAATTTAGTTTAGACATATTTTTATTCACAATTTTCAATTTTGTTCAAATAAAGAATAGTGCCCAAACGTTCGTGTTCATATTCTTGAGGTCACTAGCAACTATTGTTTTTTTTGAAAAATTAAATATTGTGGATAACAACCTGTATAAACTATATTTCACTTATGTTAAAGTTTCACATGCCCTTGATATGAAGGAAATTTTTTTTAAACATTATAAATAGTTGTATCTTGACATATTCCTGCACATGTCCTTTGTTATATTGACCCACAGTGATACATCTGCGATATTTATTTTGGCATGGGGTCAGTTTAGTTCCAATTTGTTTATGTCGTAAAAAACATAAACATCAGAAAGGCAAACGTTTCGGCCACAAATGGGGGCCCTCTTCAGTGCCAACAATTTTAATTTGCATTAAAAAAAATAATTATAAACTAAACAAGCAAAACTCATGCAACTTAATATTTATTTTCTTTTTGTTTTTGTTTTTTGTTTTTTTTTGTTTTATTCTTATAATAAATTTATTAATAAAATTAGAACATGCGAATAGACCCTCCAGCATCGTCCTCACACAGAAGTCCTCTCGTGTCCGATTCGTGGAAGATGTGATTCGCTAAACGCGCCACCTCAAAGGCACACAACCACAATTAATTCCATAAAAACACAGGTCAAAAATCCAATCGTGAGCCCTCGATGAAGAACGCACAGCACAACACACACACACACACACGAACCCGAGAAGTTAAGGGTGAGTCGAAAATCGATAAATTTGAATTTGGGAAGAAAAAATTAAAATTTTTTTTCCTCTTTGCGATCACGGAGTCGACAGTCAGTATGGTAGACTGCCACTCCGCTGCAAGACAGAGAGAAAACTGATTTAGAAAATATTGAGAATTTTCTGTATACGAGAAAACTTGTTATGAGGAGTCAAGTTACAACCTCAAAGAGTATGCACACTCAAAAATCTTTTCAACGTCCCGAGCACTTGAGATTTCTATGTGCCAAAGCGTTCGAGGAAGGCAAACCCCATACCACATGTTCGCGTTTTTAGGATTAATAATCGCATTATGGGATCGCTTTATTATAAATACAATACTTTCGTAAAATTATTGTCAACCAAGTTTTTTACGCATATATAATACGTGTCAATTTAAAATAACTAAAAAATTTCTATTCTTCGTGTTTTCCCGTATTTATGATTGGTAATTACATTACGGGAGTGATTCTTACTATAAATACAATACTTTTGAAAAATATTGTCATAAAGATTTTTACGCATATATCATACTTGTCAGTTAAAATAAATAAAAAATTCTCTTTTTTCGCGTTTATAATAGTGAGTTCAGTCTCATATCAATTCATAAATGCTTTTTTTCGTGGATCTAGAATTAGTAATCGTATTACGGTACTGTCTCAATCTAAATACAATGCTAAAAACAGTTGTGGCAACAAGGGTTCACGCGCATATCATACATTTCTAATTAAAGCATTTAAAAAAATTCTATTCTTCGTGTTCTCAGGATTACTGATTGCATTATGTGTTTGTTTTAATATAAATACAATACTTCAGTAAAAGTATTGGCAAAAAAGTTTTCTAAATGTATTTCAATTCAAAATAACTTAAAAATTCTATACCATTCTCTTTTATCAAAAAATGTTCACACTCGCGATTATTTTTAACGACTGTATTAAAATATGTTCGAGGGAGTGTTTCGGTACCGTATTGCGTGAGTTTTTGAGTGTGCATACTCTTTGAGGTTGTAACTTGACTCCTCATAACAAGTTTTCTCGTATACAGAAAATTCTCAATATTTTCTAAATCAGTTTTCTCTCTGTCTTGCAGCGGAGTGGCAGTCTACCATACTGACTGTCGACTCCGTGATCGCAAAGAGGAAAAAAAATTTTAATTTTTTCTTCCCAAATTCAAATTTATCGATTTTCGACTCACCCTTAACTTCTCGGGTTCGTGTGTGTGTAAACTTTACCTTGGTTGCGAGATATTTGGCATTTAGAGCTTTTGTCAAAAACAATTTCACATCCTCGGGTGTAAATACGTTGGATTTTTTGCTTCGAAATCCACGAGTGTTGTAGGCTTATATTTCTTCGTTATTTGATCGAAATATGCTAGTGCAACTGACTCAGAAGTAACATTTGCGCCCTTTGATTTTTGCCACTCTGCGTAAGCTGTATAAGCGGATTCGTAGATCTCTTCTGAATTATTTGTCAATAGATCAGATGCAACACTGTCTGCTGTTTCACGAAGATCAGGTGGTGTGCATTGCAACTCACTTTCGCTGTTTTCGCTCGAAAACCCGTGGTTTTTACGTATGTGTTGAAGAAACTGTATTTTATTACAAGTATAACGAAAAAAATTTGTCTTCCAATTTTACTTCGCTTTATGTTCAACTTGAACTTTATGTTCAACTTCTGATATGTAATAAAGAATAATAGATCATCAGAGGAACTTTTTCTAAAATTACGATAAAAAATTTAAGTTTTTGTGTTCAAAATATCAAATAAAACAATTTTAAATTATTTTCTTAAATTTCACCTTTACAATTAATTTTATTTAATTCTTCTATTAAATACTAAAATTAATATACACTATCTCTTTGTCCATCACATATATTTTAAAATACAAATTATGGTCCTTGATTGTACCATTTCTTATTGTCAATATTGAATTCAAATATTCTTTTCCCGGCGAACACAGTTTATAGAAAAATTTAATTTAACCTACTGCCTAAAACCAAAATAATTTAAATATATTATATACATATATTGTATGTTTAAATTATATATATGTTACGTCATAAACGTAACACTTCTCTTCTTAAAAGATCTCCTCGTTTTATGTAAGGATCAGAAGGATCCTCTCTAAGGGATGAGGAATAGTCAGTGATTCAGAATGGTTAATGATATAAAATATATTTCTTGACAATCAAATTGTGAAACGAGTAAGCACCATGGAATTGGAAATTGAATTGTATTTTTGAAGTACCTTTGTAATAACCCTGAGTTGTATTTCTGCCTTATGATTGATTGAGTCAAGTAGAGCGAATGTGGTCAGTTGAGTCTTCGTTGTAATCTTTGAGATAGTTGTTGTTCGATAGGAATTTGTAGTCCAGACGGTTGATCAAGTTGATTCTTTGATCCTAATTTCGAAGAGAATTTGGAAGGCGATTCCCCTTCACTTTTTAAAGTCGTTGAACTCGGCGTCGACTTAGAATTAGTCTGGGTAGCGGTAAAATCTGATGAGACTGGACTAGGCTGGACTGAACTCGCCGTATAGAGATGATGGAACTGGACTGGACTCGCGTTGGTTACATTGTAGAAATCGCACGTTGACTACTAACTGAATTGAACTCTATTGGTACTTTCGCTTTTTATAGAACTTTGAAAGGTCAACTATGACGAGTAACATGTTATGACCAGTCACATGTTATTACCAATCACTTGTTATTACCAGTCGCATGTTATTACAAGTTACATGCTATTACAAGTTAGATGTTGTGACTGTGTCAGTCGATTTGTTATCATGTGTGGGTATTATAACAACACATGGTAATTTCATATTGATCATCCTATTGATCTGTAGATTTGTCTATAACTTGCGCCGATAAAATCACACTCGCTGTAATGCTGTCTTGATCCCTTTATTGGTTTCTTAACCTGCTTGTTACTTGTGGCGGTAGAGTCGCGGGAAGTGACATATAATGTACACTTCAAGGATGAATCCTCCAACAGTAGATAAATATCTTTGAAATTTTGATCACTTCATCTATAAAAGTTCATGCATATTATTTTAAATAACGCCATACGAATCTTTGCATTACAATTGCAAAGAAATAGAATTGCATGTATTCCTATCGAAAACATGTATTAAGTTCTGAATTTTAGCTTTAAGACCTGATTTTGAAACATGTACAAAGAAATCTTACATTAAACTTTTAAAAATATTATTTTAATTAACATTTTTTATAAATAATTGTGATAAAAATTTTAGGTTCATGCATTTATATATACTGTATTAACTCTTCTAATGTATTTAATTTATTCAACCATTTTTGAATTCATTTTGTATATTTTAAAATAGAAATTATGGTCGTTGGTTGTGCCATTTCTTATTGTCTACATTGAAATCAAATATTCTTTTCCCGGCAAAGACAGTTTATAGAAAAATTTGATTTAACCTACTGCCTGAACCCAAAATAATTTAAATATATTATATACATATATTGCATATTTAAATTATATATATGAGAATTACTTACCCTTACAAAAGCTCCATTTAATACAATAAAACTTCATTTTTGTCAGAGTATTTCCTTACATATTGGTGGGACTGATATTTAATTATATAAAGTTAAGTAGAGCTCTTTAAAATTTGATTCTTAAAAATATTACAATTTTTATTTGCTTCAATCCATTAGGGATCAAAAAGTAAATAACTTGTTCATATTTTCACTATACTTTTGACACTCATCCTTTCAATATTTTTTAATATTGTTTATCCCTATACTGATATAAGAATTTTAAGCCATTAATAGTTTTGTAAAGTTTTTATAAAAAAATTAAAATTTTTTTTATTTGTCATGCTTCTTTACGAAAATATCATTAAAATGAATTTTGACTTACTGAATAAATTTATAATAAATATAATTAGTATTATTCTAAATTTGCAATATTTTAAATCAGTTGAAAAATAAATCACAAAATTAAAAAATTTAAAACGACTTGAGACTTGAGAATGATATATGCATTATAAACCTAACCTCCACTTTTCGTGTGTAATATATTGAATATATTACAACTTTACAATCCTCCAGTAACTTATCATATATTAACTGTAGATTACACATTCGAAAACATCCTGTAAAATGTCCTGAAAGTAATTAACATATCATATTTCAAGACTTCAAACGTCAATCTTTTCAAGCCTTTTTTGGGGTTGTCAAATTTTGTAAACAAAAGTGACAAAAGACGACCCCAACCTCCAAATCTTGAAATTAGCCAAGCCGGCGAAAAAATACAAGTTGCAATCGTGTATTATCGACGATCCTCGACTTTCTACAAACCAACAATGCCGAACCGAAGAGCCGAAGTGAAGCCGAGAGAAAACGAAGAAGCAGTGGCAATCATTCAATTCTCGATTTGCGAGCGTGCAAACAAGCGATGGAGCAGGGATACATCGACACGCCGCGTTTATATGTGTTGCTTACACAAGGGAACGTGGTGGGAACAAAAAACTTACGCAGTCTGTGATCACTGGGATGTGGAACATATTACAAATAGAGGCTAGAGTAAAAAAACTGGAAAGAATTGAGGGAGAATGGAAAGCGGAACTAGAGGAATGGAAGGCCAAATTAAAGTTAATAAAAGAAAAGACAACTTTAGGAGGCCTAGGATGGGGAGTCTGGATTAAGGACGATCTGACAGAGAGACAAGAAGAAGTAAAAACATGGCTAGGAAAAGAAGCAGAAGCATGGAGATTAAAAGGGAAGAGGGCTGGAACGGGATACCAGAGTCTATGGGTAGATGATATATATCTACAATGGGACGAGCTGGAGGGAGAACTGAAACTCAAGAGGGAGAGAGAGGAAAGGAAGCTTTTTCGTGACAGTGGAAGAGGAAGTGCTGGAAGACAGTGAATTAGTATTGATGCAATGGAATGTACAGGGCATGACAAATGTAAAGAAAAATTGGAAATTGTGTGAGGGTGCAGATATTGTAGTTTTCCAAGAAACATTTTTGGAGGAAAAAAGAATGAAAAGAGGCATGGAAACGTTAGATAAGAAATTTGAATGGTTCGGGAAGGCAGCAGTCAGAAAGTATGCTAAAGGCAGGGCAAGTGGAGGACAGCTGATTGGAGTCAAGAAGAGGTTAGAGGCTAGTTGGAAACAGACAGAATGGGAGAACCGACTACAGCTAGAAATAAAAAAGAAAGACAGTCAGATTCATTACATTTTAATTACAGGTTACAACAATAAGCCTAATAATACCAAACTATTTTTGAAAAAGCTGGATCAAAGAATGGATGATTTAGAAGGACATCCAGCAAGGCTAATACTCGCGGGGGATCTGAACGCAAAAATAGGATCAGGGCAGGGAGTAGCAGAATGCGGTTGGAAGGAAAAGATAAATCTACGTCTAAGGAACTCAGAAGATAGAGAAACGTGATGTGAAGGTAAACTTTTATTAAATTGGTGCGAGGCAAGAACGATGTTAATTATGAACGGTAGAACGGAAGAAGATAGAGAAGGGAAGGTAACGTGCATTGGGCATGGAAGTGGACTAGGAGGGGTACTGGATCTGGCCATGGTCAAAATGGAAGAAGAAATAGATAAGCCAGAGTGGTTCAGAGGGCTTCGGATTGCCGCTCAGGAAGGATCCTTGCCTATATTATATCGAGTGGAATGGGGTAAAAAAGGGAGAGAAATGGAAACGAAAAGAAAAAATTTGAGAAGGCTAAAATGGAAAGAGGAAAAAGAGGAAGAATTTCACAAAATATGGCTTGAATGTTAGAAGGAAAAAGATAAAGAAGAAAACCAAGACCCAGAGGTAAGATGGAGGAATATAATAGAGACAATTGAGGAAACAGCAAAGTGAACTGGTATGACAACTAAGGGAGGAGGAAATAAGGGACGTGAGGAAACGTGGGATAATGGCGAATACAAGAAGAAAATGAGAGGAAAATTTAAGTTGCTACACAGATTCAGAAAAAACAGGGACTGGAGAAATAAACTAGCATACTTGAAAAGTAGAAAGGAATTAGCAGATTTGAGAGACAAACTGATTAAAGATTGGTTGGATGAAAAGCAAAAACAGGTAGCAGTAAGCAGGAATATACAGAATGGTGGAAGGCCATGAGTTGGTATAGAAAGAAAAGAAAAATAGTGAGTAATACAATTAAGAAAGAAACATGGCTGGAACACTTTAAGTTGCTACTAGAAGGAGAGGAATATATAGAGGAGGCTGATGAGAAGAAAAGAGAGGAACAAGCTGACGAATGGACGTATGAAGATAATATAAATAGGAAGGTATCGAGTGGTTATGATGAGAAAGGCAATGAAGGAATAGAAGAGAGGAGTGAAAAAATACTAGAAGAGGATGATATAAGTAAACCTCTAGAGCAAGAAGAAATAATTGCAAGGATAAGCAAGATAAAAAAAGGTAAGGCTGCAGAAGAAGATGGGATCGCAGCAGAATTTTTGGTGGGTATGCCTAGGGAAGGAATAGAAGAACTTATCCAACTGATCAAGGATATGTGGCAGAAAAATCAAATAATAAAACGCTGGCGTACAGCATCGATCTATACCATCCACAAAAAAGGGGATGAGAACTTGACGGGTAACTACAGAGGAATCTCATTGCTGGATATAGGTTATAAAATATTGGCGTCAATAATGGCAGAAAGATTGAGCGAAAAGTTAGAGAGGGAAAAGAAACTGACGGAAGCTCAAGCAGGATTTAGAAAAAAAAGAAGCACTATAGAGCAGATCTTCGTCTTGAATACAATAATAGGAAATAGACTGAAAAGAAAGAGAGGCAAGTTGTACGCAGTATGTGTGGATTTTAAAAAGGCGTTTGACATGGTAGATAGAAAAAGGCTCTGGGAAAAAATGGAGAGAATGGGAATAGAGGGGAAGTTCCTGGAAATGACCAAAGAAATTTACAAAGACACGCGAAACGAAGTAATAGTAGGAGATGAGAAGACTGAAAAATTTATAACAAAAAAAGGTTTGAGGCAGGGGTGCCCGCTTAGCCCTATTTTATTTAATATCTATATTAATGATTTAGAAGTAGAACTAAGAAGAAAAAGAGATGGAGGCACGGTTCTGAGCCCAGGTTTAAATACAAAGATCTATGCATTGCTTTATGCAGATCATGCTGTGATAGTTGCGGAGAATAAGGAGGAGTTAGATAAAATGATTAGAAACTTAGAAAGATGGACGGATAAGAATTTGATGGAGGTGAATGTGGAGAAAACGAAGATTGTAGTATTTGGAAACGGAGGGAGAAGGAAAAAAGAAAGGTGGAATTATAAAGACAGGGAGTTAGAAGTAGTAAGAGAATTTAACTACCTAGGATTTTGGTTCACGGCTACAAATCAATACAATACACACATCATAAAAGCAGCAGGAAAAACGCAACAACTAATTAATAAGGTATGGAGTGAAAATAATAGAGCTGCGACAGCAGATCTCAAGAGAAGACTATATTTTATGGACTCAACGGTGAAAACGGTGGCATTATATGGAGTGGAAAATTGGGGATGGAAAAGAAGAGAGACGATAGAGAAAATCCAAAGCAGATATGTGAAAGCGAGTATGAGACTAGGAAAAAACACCCCAGACTACACATGGAAAATGGAGGCGGGGAGGAGTAGTATAGAAATAGAAGCAAGAAGAAGGGCGGGTGCATTCATAGTAAAGCTGCTCGCTATGGAAGAGGACAGATGGGCAAGAAAGTGTATAAAGGAGAAAATAAGGAACATTAGGAATAGCAGCCCAACTAATTGGGGAGAGTCATTCGAGAAAGCAATGGAGAACATGGGAGATGGACAAATCATTAAGATTTTAGGGGAAGGGAAGCCATTGGAGATAGTTGCGAAGAGGCTAGTCGAACTGGAAATGATAGCAGAAGCCCGAGACATACAGAAAGACTGGACAAGAATAGAACAGTCTAGTTACTGCAGATATTATAAAGAGATCAAGGAAATGACGGAAATGGAAACATACTGGCAAAAGAAAAAGTTAAAGGGAAAACAGAAAGAAGTATGGGCTAGATGGAGGTGTGGAAATGCAGTAAGAGAAGGAAAGAGAGGCTTTAAAGACACCAACTGCAGGGTCTGCAGAAAAAAAGAAGAAACACTTCAGCATGTTGTCGAATGTGAAGAGATTATGAATAAGTTGGAAGCATCGGAAAGAGAATGGTGGAAGGGTTGGGGAGAGAAGAGAAAGACGAGGGACTTGAGAAAGGAGTTACTGGCAGATCTACAGAAGGAAATGAATGAAGAGTTATGTTCAAAACTAGGCAAGACAGAGAAGATTCTAAATGTTAAGGACTAGAGTCTGTGTTCAATAACTAAGTCTTAATGTAAATAGATAATGTAATCAAAATAGTTTGTGCTTATTTCGTTAAAAGGAGAAATGGCAAGTGACGGTGTAAAACTGAATTGTAGCACCAATGAAAATGAAATAATAATAATAATAAAGAAGTCCAGTAAGCAACAAAACGAATTGGAAAAATTATGTAGAAATCACTGTACATCAAAAACCGGATAAAATGAACGAAAAACTTAGAAATTTGTAAACAACAGACCGGAATTTTTGTTCGTTTTTTTTTTCTTTTATAAAGAACGGATGACCAATTGGTTATTAATTATAAAACGCGAACAGTTTTCAATTTTGAAAACTTTCCTTGAAAACTTTGGTACCGGAGTCTCTCAACGATCGAACAAAACTGTTTTAAAAACCGTCTCGGGATATGTGGCTTCGCTGTCTGACCATTTTTTTTCTTTTTAAAAGCTCTCCTGAGAGGTTCTTTTCCTCCTTGAAGAAGACTATTGTCCTAAACCTAGTTAAGAAATTCGAGACGGTTATGGTGATTTTTACGAGTGGACGAAAGTGTGTATTTTTAAAGAAAAAGATTATGTATATCAGTTTTTCGGACAATTCATTTTACATTGAATTTGCAAGCACGTCTTTGCAGAATTATAAATTATTATAATATCTATATTTGTCACTTTACTTAATATTATTGGAATATGTTCAGAAATGAAGAAAAAATGGAAAGTTGTTTATTTCTGAATTTAGTTTCGTTCTGAGATGTTTTGAAGAATAATAATAAACTCATCTTTAAAAAAAATTTTGTTTAAATTTTAGTATTCGTGACATTAAGTATCACATTTAAAAGTATTTTTGAATTTAATTTGTTCTGAAAATAGTCAGAACTATGAAATATTCAAACTTGGTGCTGAATGTGCCATTGCTAAATTGTAAAGTGACTTGTTTGATGACATGTCTGCTATTATATTGACCCAAAATTCACAGAATTTTTGTTAATTTCTCATTTTTTTGGCATTGGATCAGCCTCTTTTTATTTTCTTCTATCAAAATTATCAATGCTACTTACGATAAAAAACGCAAAAAAAGAGAGAAGGCAAACGTTTCGGCCACATATGGGGGCCCTTTTCAGTGCCATAAATTTAAAGATTAATTTAAAATTTTCCTAAAAGATAAAAATGTAGAAGATAGTTAAAATAAGAATAATAATGAAACTCAAAAACTTATCTTATCGCTTGCAATTCAAAATGAAAAAGTCCAGTAAGCAACAACACGAATTGGAAAAATTATGTAGAAATCACTGTACATAGAAAACCGGATAAAATGAACGAAAAACTTAAAAATTTGTAAACAACAGGCCGGAATTTTTGTTCGTTTTTTTTTTCTTTTATAACGAACGGATGACCAATTGGTTATTAATAATAAAACGCGAACAGTTTTCAATTTTGAAAACTTTCCTTGAGAACTTTGATACCGGAGTCTCTCAACGATCGAACTAAACTGTTTTAAAAACCGACTCGGGATATGTGGCTTCGCTGACTGACCATTTTTTTCTTTTTAAAAGCTATCCTGAGATTTGTTTTTATGGTAAATTTTCAAGAACTATTTATTTTAATGAATAAAAAAAATTTTGGCTGCGCAATATTTTTTTTTTAAATATAAAATATGAGATTGGCTTGTTGAATTTTCATAAAAAATTTTCACAAGTTTCATAAGGCTTGTTCGTTACCTACGGCCGATGCACCAAAATAATAGACTCTGTGACTTCCTAAATTTTTAATTTGATAAATAATTCCTAGCTAAAAGTTTAGAGTCTATTGCCCTATCTACGTTCCTCATTTCATTATTAAATGGTTAATAATTTTTCTTACTACCCTAGTCGAAAGTACGTCGTTTCGGCACCAATTTCACGGCAGAAAGTCTAACTTTCATGCATTCGTCATGCTATATGCGCGCCCTCTATAATAGCGGGAGTAAAAACGTCAATAACCTCAAGCGTCAAAATTTATCCGCTCTCTGCTAATGTTTATTAGTGGCAATGAGTGGATATTATTTAGAATGTAATAGTAGCGACTGAAGTGTAACAAAAATAAAAATAAAAAAATGAATGACATATTATCTGATGAATCGACAGATGAAGAAGAAATTAATAAAAACTTTGAAACTGAAGCACAATTAATAGTAGAAACTGGCACCTTACCCAAAAAGTCCGCTGACAGATACATGCTAGTCTATGATAATTAAGAATGATGGAAACAAGAAAATAGAAATCTAAACCTTAATTTATAGATGTATTTGATGCCTGCCCCCCCGACCAGCAGCACTCGCTCCGCTCGTGCCGCAAATGTCGAGGCAGGCATCAATATATTCCAATGCACACATGCAATTGTTTTCGTACTTTCGACCGGGTAGCAAGAAAACTAGTATACACCACATGGGCAGAAATTTGAGAGCCCTGAACTGCGCGCCATAATGCCCGAGGCGAAGCCGAGGGCTTCATGGCGCGCAGTGCAGGAATCTCAACTTTCTGCCCTTGTAATGTAATATACTATTTCCGGGTTGAGGACAAGCTAATGAATTCTACGGATATTATTGAACAAGAAGGATATTTATTTATTTTCAAAAGGATGAACATAAAATAATTTATTCTACGCAACTTTTATCAATTGGTCAAGTTGATAGCACTCAGGTGTTTTCTTTCCGGTGGATGTGTACTGTTTCTCCAACCTGTAAGTAAAACGCAACTCTCGTGAGGTTGAGAAAAATTATATAAAAAGAAGAAAAGTTCAAGAAGTTAGATTTATATTTTGTTTACTAACCTTTCGAGTAAAATCGCTTGTCAAACAATTTCGGTAAAATCCTGGTCTAGATTTCCAATATTCAATTATTTAATTATTTCTTCGTTTGCTCGTAATGATATTACGTAATGATAATATTACGTTGGAATTAGTAATTATCCATTTATGTTCACTTATTGTTTATTGTTATTAATTTAATTAATATTTAATAACAATTCATAATCTGGACTTGCATTGGCCCTTAATTAATAATTGAAGATATATGTTGATGTTGATAGTTGGCTTTAGAATCCAACGTTGGACAGAAACTCAGAGTTTTACATAATCAGACGTTTTGGCTCGGATCGGAGCCCTCATCAGAGATTTATTTTGTATCTAAAAATACAGAAAAAAGTGGCGTTGCTAACGCCATTTCCTTCATAAAAAATTTAAAGTAATTATCATTTCGTTTTTACATGTAGGTAAAGAAACTTTGAAATTACTTCAAGGTAAATATTTCTTTTACATAACGTAAATCTCTCAATACCAGAAAAATATTTTGGAAAGTTGGAATTACATGTCTAAGTATAAAATTTTAATTGATATTCGTGCATAAAATTATAGATTGAAATTTCTTTGCCATAAAGCAGTGCTCCCAGATCGTGGATGGAATTTACCCTCTAACTTTCGACATTTAATTGAAAAAAATCAATTTTTCAAGTATAATTTGGGCAAACTTTCAAATATAATTTGAAACGGTCACGTCGACCTACCTGCGCCAGCATGCAGGATGCCAGCGCTACATACGTTCCGCGGCGTAGCAGGTCTACAGGGGCAGCGACTCGAACAGTCACCGCTAGGCTCGTAGCGCGAGCCTGCCTACTGTAGACTCGAAACCGCGAGGCTATAACCTAGCTTGCGTAATCATCAGTGGTATCCCCAGTCAGGACTCATGTCCCAGGTAGCACCTCAGGACAGTGATCCCTGAACGTGGGAGCTGGCGGCCCCCACCATAGACCCCACCAGCTCATGGCTTCTTCCTCGCTCAACAGGCTCAACTGCCATAGGTTGGTTGAATGAGGAAGACACAATGAGCTCGAGGCATCTATGGTGGGGGCCGCCAGCTCCCACGTTCTGGGATCACTGCCTCAGGAAGCAGCCAAAGGGTCACCGAGGAGCAACCGCAGTCTGGTAAAAATATTTTTTGTATCGAAGAACACTAGGCACGTTGTCCAGGCTCTAGTGCATTTTCTAATTTAAATTATATTAACTTATTTTCTGGGTACGCCTCCCAGGCTCCAGAAAATAAGTAGTGTTCGCGGGTACGCTGTCCAGGCTCCACTATAACCTCTTGTGCCTCCACCCGCTCTCTAGTCCGCTGCCCAGGCGTAGAGACGGTATTCCAACCTCCTAAGAGAGAGATGTACACTGCTCAGGCTGTCTCTCTTCCTCTCAGGGTGTACACTGCCTAGGCTGCCATCTCGGTTATTCCTTTCCACGGTGCACGCTATAACTGGCTGCCGTGAGGAGTACAATAAGCGAATTCTGATTGGTGCACGCCACCCAGGCTGCCAATCATAATTCTTGTTTAGACGCTTGTGCACACCGTCTTGGTGGCCAAGTAAATTTACTTTATATAATTTTGTAAAACCCGTAAGTACGGGTGCATTTGATTTGGGGCTTTCCCCTTTAGCGAGAGCAGCACCATCTGCTCATCTCCAACTAACCTTACTTGTTAATTCTCGGGTAGGGTGCGGAACTGCGTTACCGACTGTGGAATGCAACGATAAAAGCGAGACTGAATCTAGTTAAGTTGTTTATACTCGCGACACCAGCGCCATCTACATCCATGATTTATAAAAGATTGTTTAAAAAGAGATATCCTCTTATTAGTGCGTTAGCAGTAGAGCAACGCAAGTGATAAGAATCACCTTTATTTATTAGTTGTTAAATTGCGATATCAGCGCCATCTGCATTTATAAATTGATAGAAGACTGTTTAAAATATAGTTTTCAGCTACTTCGAAAAAGCGTTAGCAATTGGGCAACGCAAGTGATAAAATCCTTCTTGTTTGTTATTTATATCGTGATACCAGCGGCATCTATACCTATAGATTATTAAAAAGATTGTTGAAAATATATATTTCTTGGTTAGTGCGTAAGCAACCGCACAACGCGACTGAGTAAGATAATCTTTGTTTATTACTTGTTTTATCGCGATACCAGCGCCATCTATATCTTTGAATTATTATTTGGAAAAACATTTTTATTTCAGAAGTGCGTTAGTAATAGAGCAACGTGAGCGATTGAAAATATACTTATTATTTGCTTTCGCGATATCAGCGCCACCTATATCTATAAATTGTCAAGGATTCATTTCTTGGATTACCTCAGAAGCGCGTTAGCCACCGAGCAACGCAAGCGACTAAAGTCTTCTTTATTTGTTGTTTATATTATTTATATTATCTTCGATGTACACAGATTTAGAAAATAAAGAATATTTTTACTATATTAAAAGGCTCCTACCAATTTTCCCACACCTTTGGGTCCACAAATATTATTTAAATATATAAAAAATAAATTAAGGACAATATCGAACTCTTTCATTGGCGCCCGAACAGGGACCCAAAGGTCTTGGAAAGATACGGAGCGCACTTAGAGGCAACTAAAATTTAGTTAGCCACTTTGTCGCGCCCACGTGGTGGGCCTAGTAGGAAGAATCCGATCGATCGCGAAAATTCAGAAGATTGTATCAAATCAACTGAACCAGAGGTGCAGGGGGCAAGGGCGACGATTCCCTCCTCATATCACAAGTAAGAATTATTTCTCCAAGTGAGCTTACGCGGATGGAAACGATGGTGAAACATGGAAATCTTTACGGAGAGTCTGGTGCAGCGTTCAAGGGGTCTGCAAGCAGAGAAAAAGGGAAGAAGCCGAATGAGAAAACGAACAATTGCATACTAGGCTTGAGGTGTCGGAACGACTTCTCGCTGCCTCATCCAGCCAACATCAGGGATGGCATGAAGACTCCAGGGAATCAATGAGACTCCATGATGGACCAATGGTGAAAATGACGATCCAGGGTCTTAATTTACTAGCCCTTGCAGACAATGGCTGTCAGGTCTCCTGTCTTTCAGAACGATACTACGAGGAGAACATATCGACACTAGGGAGCTGCCTAGTCCTCCCAGCTACGAACACATACGTGAAAGAATTAGGGGGCAAACTGATAAGAGAGAAGAACAGCTTGAAAAAGTAATATACTTCAAAAATGTCCCCAACTTACATTTGAAAAGTTGTTTTTTTTGCAATAAACTGGTAGAGTGGAGGGGGAGAATTCCATCCACAATCTGGGAGCACTGCTATAAAGTATAATTTGAAAGGATATAAACAGTATTCCCGTGTAGAAATTTCCCTATCTTTCATTATTTCAAGTTTGGTTCTAGTGGGGCCCGGCCTAATTTCCTCATCTAGAAAAAACTGGTAGGGGCCCTGTTAGCACCCGATTAGTATTTCTAGTCCAGAAAAACTGATAGGGGCCCTGTCAGATTCCAGTGAGGAATTCCTTATTTCGCTTAAGTATGGAAAATCTATTTGTATCTGGCGGGGCCCCGACTAGAGAATCCCTACTTGTAATATTTGTGGTTAAGGTTAGGTCCATTAGATACAATATAACTTTTATTCTTTATTCCCATTAAAATTTGATGTTATCTGAGAAAAATGGAGATTTTCTGAACACGGTCTTGTATGAGATCAATAATTAAGAGGAAGCAATGACATTTCAGAAAACTTTTTCATAATTTTGACTCGAATTCGCATGTAATTATAATAATCACATGCGAGCACGTATGTGTATGTGTGTGTATCTTATTGTGTCGAGGTAATAACAATAACTAAACATGTGGTTCAATTAACATGGGTTGTATAATAAAATCAGTTGAAGCTTACATAATAAACATAAGCGGTAGAAGTTACTACATAAGAGTAGTTAGGAAAACAAACTAATGATAATTAAATAAGTGTACTATTTTTTTTAATAGTACTTCATTAGTTGGAATTACTTATTGCGAACTGTAATGCATAATTTCGTTATGCGATAATTTTCTTGACTCAAAAGTTTCATCATATTTTTGGAATTGAAAAAACTCCAACTTTTCAGATTCTGAACATACGTTGATTTTACTCTTGAAAACAAAAATTAAAGGAAACATAACCTGTATAAAGTATGAATAATATACAATAATAAAAGTTAATAATTCTAAAATGTATATACATTTTTTTATTATGTAATGTTCTTTTGTTAAAAAATTTGAACTGTTTATTTCAAAAACATTTCATGTTATAGAAAATTGATTTAATAATTAAAAATTTTGATCAGAATCATAAATTGGCATAAAATTTAAAAATTCCCGATTACGTAGTCAAACTTACTGAGAT
Source organism: Diplolepis rosae (assembly GCA_030998225.1). Lineage (NCBI taxonomy): Eukaryota > Metazoa > Arthropoda > Insecta > Hymenoptera > Diplolepididae > Diplolepis > Diplolepis rosae. The sequence continues at coordinate 148,712 of JAPYXD010000450.1, forward strand.
TTTTTTTCGGTGTACGTGTAACGAAAAAGTATTATCAATTTATTCAGAAAAAATTTCTTAGCTTGAAAACAGATTTTTCACTGTGAAAACAGTAAACTTAACCTTCCAAGCGAATATACCTCCGTTGTCGTTAAAAACGGTAAATATTAGAGTCTCAACTTGAATTTTCCCTGTACTTTTTCTCTCAGTGCAATACACGTTTTCGGTACAATTTCCAGTACCGATAAGATAACTCCCAGCCGAGTGACATGTTTTAATAATGCCAGTATCGCGCCAGTACAGTCCTTCGGTACAGGCACAGTACCATTTTTATTACCGCGCTAGTACCGATAAACAACTCCCAGCTCAGTGACATTTCTGACGAATACCAGTACCCAGCCGTTTTTAATCTGTTATTATGCCAGTACAACGCCAGTACCGACATCCGCCCGGCAGTACTGGAACGATACACCAAATATTAAGTAAAAGATTATTGTATGCAATTTACTCTTCGAGAGATATTTCACAACTGTGATACTATCTACTTGATTGTTATATTTAAAATATTCAAATTATTTATAGTGAGGTGACTAAGATTTGCATTAAAAATTAAAATATGTATATGTTGCTTTCAGACACTGTAATTTGTAAACTAATTAATGGATTTGGCTCAAATTTTAACAAAAGAGGTTCGAAGGATAGAATTTCTCAACAACGACAGCCATTTATTATTAGTAGCAACCTCTAATAGAAATATCACGTCAATATGAAACACCCTACTTTTTTTTAAGTCAATAAGTAAATCTTATTCAATAAAACTTTGAGGTAAGATTCTGGTATATCTAGATTAATTGAACTCTTTATTCAAAAGATTGGAAACTAAAAGAATAAAAAATTTGTGAACTACAAAATTTAGAAAATATATTTTGTAGGTGGGGTAGTGTAAGGGCTGAGCTCACTAAACCCCTACTAGAAAGTCTAGTAGGGCCCACCTCGACAAAAGCGTTAAGTCACCGACGGGGCCCTGGTTAGTTTTCCACGCTAGATCTCTACTAGAGATAGGGCAAACTTGTCGGGGCCCCACTAGTCCTCTATCAAAATTTCTACACGGGTTTCTGTATAAATTAAATTAGGAAATTTTAAAAAACGTGACATATTGTGCGTGTATACAGTGAGATGAATAACTTGATTTTTTATAGTTTTTTCCGCATAGGCTTTTCTTAATATGAAGTTAAATATCAAAATATATCAGTAATTGATTCTATGTTGTACAGTGAGTTGAAGGCAACATTGTCACAGGATAAAATACTTTTAAAAAATGTACATTCTTAAACGCTAAAATTGCCAATTCCGGTTTAAGTATGTAGATATAATATTTTTTTTACATTCTTCCATGAAATTATACAACCAAATTTTCTTTGATATGATGTGACATCTGAAAAAATGTTAATTTAACATTTTTTCTTTGGCATAAATTGATCAGAGATGATTTTTAGGAAAAATATATATGTAACATTATGTACGTGAGGATAGATTTTTCATTGAAATTTCTTCCTACTTTAATACTTTTTCAAAAAGAAGAATTGAAAAATTTATAGTACCTAAATTGTCATACAATATATAGTACATAAAGTTTTCTTTGGTTTGAGTCGAAATATCCCAGGCGGAAATTTACAAGCGCAGCACCGCGCCAGCACTGCCAGCGGACTTCCAGCGCTGGCATAGTGCTGTCAGTAGATCCTCATGAAGTCTGTCGGGGTGCTGGCAAAACTTCGAAAGATAACACCGGCATAGTGCTGACCATCAGCGCTGCACGAGTGCTGACCAGCGGTACTGCGCTAGCGCAGGCCTTCGGTGCTGGTGCGGTGCTGGCACTAGTACAAAATGCCACTCGGCTGGGAGTTGTCTTTTAGTACTGGGGCGGTACTGGAAAATGTACCGAAAATCTGTATTGTACTAAGATAAAACGTACAGGGAAAGTTCGAGTTAAGACTCTAATATTTACCGTTTTTAACGGCAACGGAGGGATATTCGCTTGGAATGTTAAGTTTACTGTTTTCACAGTAAAAAATCTGTTTTCAAGCTAGAAAATTTTTTCTGAGTAAATTGACAATACTTTTTCGTTACACGTACACAGAAAAAAAATCTCAGTAGGTATGACTACTTTTTAACTTACTTTCCGTAGTTCGTAAAGACCCCAGTGTCATTTTTGAAGTTAAGTGAACTGCAGGAACATAGGTAAATCAAATAAGAGCAGTAGTTGAATCGATGAATATTCTTAGTACATTTCAAAACTTTATTTACTTTATTATTTATTTTACTTCATTTACTTACCATTTTTATATACAAACTTACCTGCAAACACACATTCACCTCTACACTACACAAACGCTCGTATAGGTAGTATTAAAAATTATTCTTAACGCTGCGGGTTCGAACCCTCTCTACTTATAATTAACGTATTACTATCCTAACGACTAAGCCTCACGGCTGCGCACGCTTGTAATACAAGAAAGAAAATAGCGCTTATAACCTTCAACTACTGCAGGGCCGTGTAAAAAGTGTATAGGCCCCGTGTAATCGGGAATTTTTAGATTTTATCCCGATTTATGATTCTGATTAAAATTTTTAATTATTAAATCGATTTTCTATAAAATAAAATATTTTTGAAAGAAAGCGATCAAATTTTTGAATTGAAGAACATTATATAATAAAAAGATTCATATACATTTTAGAATTATTAACTTTTATAATCGTATATTAGTGATACTTTATACAGGTTATGATTCCTTTAATTTTTGTTTTCAAGAGTAAAATCAACGTATGTTCAGAATCTGAAAATTTTCAGTTTTTTCAATTTCAAAAATATGATGAAACTTTGGAGTCAAGAAAATTATCTCATAACGAATTTATGCATTCAAGTTCGCAATAAGTTATTACAACTTATGAAGTACTATTAGAAGAATAGTACACATAGACTCCCTACTGGGGCAGTACTAATCAGTACCGCGCCAACGCTCGACATAAATTCCTAAGTCGGCTTCTAGCCAGTATTTGGACTCCATACTAGGGCAGTACTAAATCAGTACCGCGCCAGCGCTCGGCGCGGTACTAATGATCAGTACTGGCAATGTTCCTCATTTACAACTGGCGCGATGCCATGCCGTTCGTAAGATCCGGCATAAGTGCGCCTTTTCCCCCTGGGTTATCGACAATATCCATTTTGCATAATAATTCAGCTGAAGAAGAGAATTCGTAATCTGGGATCATGCATCACCCAAGTCAAAAAAATCTGCCCGCTTCGCGGTCACATTGTCATTGCGCGCTTCGCTCGCAAGTTTGAGCGCGCCTAGGGCGCGCGATTCGATCGTCGCGCTCCGTAATACTCGATCGTCGTGCTGCGCGCTCCGGAATTTTTGAACGTCGCGCTTCGCGCTCGGTCTTGTGATCTTCGCATACGTTTAAGTTTATTTCTTATAATTTAATACTGAAGCCCAAACCAACTTAATGATATTAAAGATGATGTAAATTAGTCATTTTCTCAAATTCACTAAGTTTCTTTTTCAGATTAAGTGAAACAGGAAATTCAATTTACTTAAGGCTCTATCGGCCTTAATAAACACATTCTCATCATGACACTCGCGCTTCGCGCTCGATTTTCTGTATGCATTTTTGTAACTTTTTAATAAATTACATGATTATTGATAAATTTATTTCCTTCCAAATCTTTTAAAAAGGAAAAACAATCGTAGACTTTATTTAAGGAAATGATTTTGCAGAACAACGCTTATTTCGTATCACATATTTTGGTGAAAAAAATCGAATTTATTTAATATTAAAAATCAAAACATAAAATATACATCCTGTCGAGAAATTTATCGATAAGAATGTGTAGACCTTATTTAGCCAAACAATTTTCCAGATAAACGTTTTTTTTGTATCTCACATATTTTGTCTAAAAAATGGAAGTTTTGAATTTTAATCGTATTTTTTGGAATTGAAACGAAAAATATATGTTTTATCAGAAACTGTGTGAGACAAAACTTGTAGATCTTTTTGAAACTAACAACTTTGTATTCTTACGTTTTTTTCTTATTTTACATATTATTGTTAAAAAATTGAATTTTGGATTTTCAATAGTTTTTTTTTTAATTAAAAAGAAAAATATACATCTTATAAAAAAATGTTACAATTTAAATTTGTAGGACTTTATTTATTCAATAATATTGTATCTTAACGTTTTTTCGTATCTCGTATAATTTAACTGGAAAATGGAATTTTGATATTGACTTTTTTCGAATTTGAATATGCTGTAATATTTCTAATTTTGATTTAATCAAAAAATGTTATCAGGATAATTTTTAGAGATTTATGAGCACTATCTAAAACCAGTATTGAAATTTTTGATTTTTTCAAAAAATTATTTTCAAAAACACAAAAGTGGTGCTCAACCCCTCAATTTTGATTGGATGTGGCTGGTTAACGAACTTGTCCTTACTTTTTCGGCTCCGATAAAGTGTACCAAAGCTCAATTCAATCTGATAATTCTATCGAGAGTTATGCCGCACACGACCTACTACAGACAGACAGACAGACACTTTCGTAAAAACCATTTTTTCTGACTCAGGGGGCCTCAAAACGTAAAGATTTGATGAAAATTTCGAAAGTCATTTTTCACATAAAATCAATACCTTCTCATCCATGATGAGAATGTAAAAAGATGAACAGCAATACTTTAAAAACATTTAAGAAGATTAAAATGAATATGATGATTGATTGCCCCCTTTTTGAATTTAAATTATATTTTTTATATTTAAGCAAATTTGTTAATTATCTCTTTTTTTTATATCAAAAAATTATTTTGTTGGTTTTATCGAAACTTTTTATTGATTTAAGAATAAAATGTCAGTAATTCAGAGAATTCAACAAAAAGATTCGAATGTAACCGCAGCATACTTTGCTACAATCATAAAACCAATCGATGGAAAGTTCAACTAATTCAAGCAATAAACTTTGGTTTACTTCAATAAAAATGTTTTTCGATCAGCGAAATTTTACTTACCATCACACGAATGCGGGCACACAAACTAATGTGTAGAATGTAATTGATTTTTTTTAGAGTACTGCTCATAGCATTACTTACATATTTGTCGGTAATGAAAGGCGATAGAAAGGCTTGGCATTACTCAAAAGTTGTTTGTTTGCTAACACTGAACGGTGGCACTGCGCCGGTGCTGATCCAGTGCTGCGCCGATACTTGACATTACGCGATATTTGTTGATCGCCAATACTGAAAAGCGGTACCACACCGGTGCTGCACCGACGCTTGGCATTACTCAAAAGTTGGTTGTTTGCCAACACTGAATGTTGGTACTGCGCCGGTGCTGATTCAGTGCTGCACCGATGCTTGGCAATACACAAATTTTGGTTGTTTGCCAGCACTGAAAAGCAGTACTGCACCGGTGTTTAGCTAGTGCCGCCCCAGTGGTGTTCCAATGCTTGGCACAGTGCTGATCGGCAGCACTGTAGTCCAAGCACCAGGGAATTTGTTATGAATGATTTATGACATTATTTATTTCAGAAAACGGACTGCGCCATTAGAAGGGAGGTTGCTCTTAGAGTAATTGTGTCGTATTTTGGACAACGAAATATGAATTATAAATTTTTTATTAACATTTAAGACCAAAAAATCGCACTTTTTTTAGTTTTTTGTTTATAACATTAAAGGTAATCATCCAATCTTAATAACATCAATTGAAAAGTTCTAGACAATTGAATTTTGAACAAAATAAGCCGTCGCTTGATCTGATTGGATAATTAGAAGCAGAGAAAATTCGGAAAAACTGGGAAATTTAGCTTTTGTTAAACAAATTAATATCTCAGTTAATTTTTAACTTTTTTGGTTAAGGATTGGTGGAAAAGTAGCAGACTTTATGATCTTCAAATGTACAAAAAAATGGACACTTTAAGATATCACGTTTCCGCGCTATTGACACATTAATTTATTTAATGCGTTAATTGTAAAATGTCTGCTTGCCGCAGAGGTGGTCCGATTTTTATTTTGAAAACGGCTTTTAAAAATATAAATCAAGCACATTAAAAAAAGGCCATAACATGACTTCAAACGCCTAAACGCAGCAAAGTGACTCAGTAAGCCTACTCGCCTTCTCCCCCCACCAGTGTCTCTTTGCTGCGTTTAGGCGTTTGAAGTCATGTTTAGGCCTTTTTTTAATGAACTTTGCAACATTTTAGCGAAAAACCAAGATTGACGTTCTGTTGTGCTTGATTTATATTTTTAAAAGCCGTTTTCAAAATGACAATCGGACCACCTCTGCGGCAAGCAGACATTTTACAATTAATCGCATTAAATAAATTAATGTGTCAATAGCGCGGAAACGTGATATCTTAGTGTCCGTTTTTTTATACATTTGAAGAGCATAAAGTCTGCTACTTTTCCACCAATCCTCAACCAAAAAAGTTAAAAATTAACTGAGATATTAATTTGTTTAACAAAAGCTTAATTTTCCGGTTTTCCCAATTTTCTCCGCTTCCAATTATCCAATTAGATCAAGCGACGGCTTATTTTGTTCAAAATTCAATTGTCTAGAACTTTTCAATTGATGTTATTAAGATTGGATGATTACCTTTAATGTTATAAACAAAAAACTAAAAAAAGTGCGATTTTTTGGTCTTAAATGTTAATAAAAAATTTATAATTCATATTTCGTTGTCCAAAATATGACACAATTACTTTAAGACCAACCTTTCTTCTGATCGCATAGTCCGTTTTCTGAAATAAATAATGTCATAACAAGTCCCCTGTTGCTTGGACTACTGGCATTACTTACTGGGATAAAATACCTATGTCAATATTTCTTTGGTGTAATGCGAATGAGAATAACATTTCTTCCGTATAAAATACATTAAGAAAGACAATTTTTGGAATAAACTGCCAATTTTGGCTTAAATAAGTAGGTGTAAAAAATTTTTTTTGAAAAACTTGTGCACAGAATTATAGGTCGAAGTTCCTTTAGTATCATGTAGAGTTTGGAAAGCATTAACATTTTGTTGGTTATACAGTAATTTTTGCAAACAAGCTGAGTTGGGAAACTGGAGAAATTGCGTAGCATCATATTGGAGATTGAAAATTATAAAGTAAACTAGTTCAATTGGATGTTGCAAGTGTACATGAAATGTGTCTAAGAAAATTTCATATAATTTAATACGTAAAGTCTTTTTTTGTTGGCAGGCTAAGTGTAAAGTACTCTCCAAGCCCGAATCAGTGGGCAATGGGTCACTGAATGAGATAGTAAAGATTTTTTACCGTCAAACAGTGGCATATTACTGACAATCAATGAAACCCTCGCCAATTCCAATAGCTGAAAATGGGTCACTGAATGAAATCAGTAAGTACTCTGAAATTTTAAATCAGAGAGTATTCGGTTTTTGCTGACTGTCGGTAGGAATTCTCATTCGCATTACGCCAAAGAACTATTGACATAGGTATTTTATATTTAAACTCAAACCAAAGAAAACTTTATGTACTATATTGTATGAAAATTTAGGTACTATAAATTTTTCAATTCTTCTTTTTTAAAAAGTATTAAAGTAGGAAGAAATTCCAATGAAAAATCTATCCTCACGTACATAATGTTACATATATATGTTTTCCAAAAGTCACCTCTGATCAATTTATGCCAAAGAAAAAATGTTAAATTAACATTTTTTCAGATTTCACATCATACTAAAGCAAATTTGGTTGTATAATTTCATGGAAAAATGTAAAAAAAATTTGATATCTACATATTTAAACGAGAATTGGCAATTTTAGCGTTTAAGAATTTACCTTGAAGTAATTTCAAAGTTTCTTTACCTACATGTAAAAACGAAATGATAATTAAATACTTTAAATTTTTTATGAAAGAAATCCTATGTTAGCAACGTCCCTTTTTTCTGTATTTTCTAGATTCAAACTAAATCACTGATGAGGACTCCGATCAGGGCCAGAACGTCTGATTATCGTATTATGTATACTTAGTCCGGATTGGTTTGGATTAACTTGGATTGATGCCTCAGATTGAATTATGTAGGTGTCTGTCCGAATTTACTATTTCAGAGATGTGAGAAGAAATGATAAAGGATCCGATACGGGTTTTGTACACTATTCCTACTCCATATATCCTACGTTATACAGTGTTTGAAATGTTCGGAAATTTAAAAAATCTTTATGTTACAAACGTAACGTGAAAATTGACGATATTTATGATGTTTTTGAGTAAAAGTATCTTAAAATTGTTAAAAATGTAATCAATTTTCACAATATTTAGCTTAAAACGACCAATCTGTAACAGAATTTTTATAAAATTTATCATAAAAATACAAAATTTTAACAGAATGTTCAGTTACATGTAACTGCAGAAGACTTCAGTTACCCAAAACGTAAAATCTTACAAGTGACAAGTTTCAGAATTTCTAAATACAAGTATCAGAATATTCAATACTCTGTAACTGAAAATTAAGAAAATGTTTCTCAAATTTATTGAAAAGTAACTGACTTTTCTGAAATTCTATCTTAATTTTATGAAACTGTAAATGAATAAAACTGCAGTCAGTTTCGGGAAATTGCGGTAGAAATTTCTAACAGTGTAGAGCGTTGATATCGGCGACTACATTAAACCTATGTCGGATTCTTTATCATTTCCTCTTCCACCTCTGCAATGGTAAATTTGAACAGGAACCTGCATAGATACCCATATGTTTACCATGTGGGTTTCCACATAGGTTCATATATACGGATTTTTAACTGGATTCAGTACAACATTGTACGTTAGTAAATAATAGAAACAAATTAACACCATGATGCATTTGCTTTAAAACTTCAAAATTTCTGATCCTATTATTTTCATGATACAAGAAAATTGGTTTTTGTAGGACTTAGTCCTTTTATACTAATATTCTGATGACAGAGGACTGGTGATTAGGTAGTAAAATAACTATTCTTAACACAACACGATTACACTTTTACTTTGGTTGTTTATTGATACAGAACTCGAACTCTAATACTCAAAATACATAAACACACTGAAGAAGCTCGAGAGCCACATTTACAAGCGCCCACTCTTATCCGTCAAGACAGAGCGATTTATTATCGTAGCTTATGATGGGAGAAGTGCCCAACAGGACCGTACCTACTGAAATTCGGCAAAGCCTATTTCTTGCACTCCCTCCCTTTGTTGAATTTAAGTATACTACATCCTATTTTAATTGAGAAAATTATAGCATTCATACAAAGGAATATTCAGAGAGAGAATTAATTATGTTTATATAAATTTAAGGAAAATCAAGATCAAAACACATTAATTTTAACTAAAAATCATATCTAAAGCTTATCTATATAGTTTAATTTGGAAATTCCTAATTTTCTTCTCTCTGCGAAGCAACCTGCTATTACTCTCCTGAAAACAGACAATAACAAAAGGTATTATATTACAGTTGATTACAAAATGCATCTATATAAAGTACAGTTCCAATTTTACAATTAAAACAGCATGTTAGTAATTTTATCTCTTAAGTAAACATGAGTTTTCTGCGGTAGAGGTTTTGTCATGATATCGGCTAAATTATCTCCAGTCGATACCCAATGTACTTTAACTTTTCCTTCGTCCACACATTGCTTTACAAAATCGCCATGAGTATCTGCCATGTGTTTTCTGTGTCCAGTTTCCTCTCTTAGTGCCAACTCTTGTTGTATATTCTCTAGTGTCTCGTCGAATGTTTTTAGTTTATGACTTCCATCCATTTCAGTGCAATCTTTGGCTGATTTATTATCGCACCATACAGTTACTGGAAACAAAGTTTTTCCAAGTATGTATCTGATGGACTTGTCGAGTGATATCAATTCTTGACAAGCATCACTCATAGCAAGATATTCTGCTTGACACGTGGACAATGTAACATATGATTGCTTACGGCTCCTCCAAACAATGGCATCTCCAAATAATCTGATCAGGTATCCACCTGTTGATGTCGAATCTTGATTGTCTCTGAAACTTGCATCTGTGAATGCTTCTAGCGTATCTGAATCAGACGTGAATTTCAATCCAAGATCTGTTGTATCTCTCAAGTATCTGAAAACTCTTTTAACGTCACTCGAATCATCTTCAGTTGGATTAAGTTGTTTTCTGGCCAGGTAGTTTACGGCAAAAGCTATGTCTGGCCGTGTAGCATTTGCCAGATACATGAGACTTCCAATGGCTTCTCTATAAGGTACCTTTTTAATTTCAGTTGATTCAATCTCTGCGTCTAATTTAATTTTCTTATTTCGATGATCTACTTGCCGTGTTACCATTGGTGTACTTTGAGGCTTTGAGTCTGGCATGTTGAATTTTACTAGGACTTTTTCTGTATAATCTGCTTGATGTATTATAGTGTTTTTATCCTTTCTATTTCTCTGTATTGTCATTCCTAAAAAGCTTTTGGGTTCACCCAAGTCTTTCATTTTAAAAGCTTTATTAAAATGAGCTTTGATCTCTTCCAATTTCTTTTGTCATTACTTGCAATCAACATGTCGTCGACATAAAGTACAACTATTGCCAATTTACCTTTATGTCTCCAGGTGAATAAACACGGATCATGTAAGTCATTTTGAAGCCCTAATTTACGTGCTTCTTCTGAAAACCTCTTATTCCATTTCTTTGGACTTATCTTCAGCTTACATACTTTTGCAAGCTTTGTTTCCTCTGAGACATGAAGGCCATCTGGAACTTCCATGTATACCTCTTCTTTCAGTTCCCCATACAGGAATGCAGTTTTGACATCCATCTGACACATTTCTAAATCATTTTTATTCGCTAAGGATATGACAGCTCTGATTAGTGGTAGTCGAGATACAGGTGCGTAGGTTTCTTTCAGACCGTATACATTTTTATCCTTGAAGCCTCTGGTGACTAAACGAGCCTTGTATATAATTCTGCCATCACTTTCAACTTTCTTCTTGAATACCCATTTGGAGTCTATTATGTTGAGTTTCTTTCCATTCGGTTTAACCTTCGGTCTTTCAGTTAAATCCCATATACTATTTTCTTCCATGGAGTTCAACTCATCTTTAATTGCTTGTTTCCAAAGTTCACTCTCTGCAGAATTCATAGCTTCTTCGTATGTAGTAGGATCTTTGTTCAAAGATGCTAGAAGAAGTTGTCCTAGCACGTCCTTTCTCTCTTCTACACTTTCTATAACTTTTGTATATCGAGCAAAACTAATATCTTGAACCTTTCTAGCTTTGCTTCTTGTAATAGGCCCGTTGTGTGACTCAGCTTTACGATTGTTTTCTTGATTGCTCGTTGCTGGTTTGTCTGTGTTAGTTTTCAAGTTTTGTTCATCTACTTTCAAATCTGCTTTTCTCGGTCTTCCTCTTTTTCTTGAAGTCGGTACCTGTGTATTCAATTCTACATTTCCAGAGCTAATAGTGGCTTTGGTGCCATTTATGTCTTTTTGCATATTTGCTGGATTATCTGCATTAAATTCGATTGGCTCATAAATTTCGAACTCATTTTGAGGCATCGTACCTTGATTTGAATCTTTATTTTTCTTATATACATCCTTGTAAGCCAATCTTTCTATAAAATTCACGTGCTTTGATTCTATGAATTTTCTGGAACTTGGGTGCCATAAAGTGTATCCAGTGGAAGTATGTCCTACCAATATTGATTTTATGGATACATTACTAAATTTAGTATCAGTCGTTGAAAGTTTGGCATAAGCTATGCAACCAAATCTTTTTATGTAGTCAAAATTACATCTGGCTCTGGGTGAGAACTTTAACAGTGGAACTTCATATTTTATTGATTTATGTGGATTAATGTTGTAGTAATGAACTGCTGCGTCTGCTGCCACTTCCCACATAGTCGTTGGTAAACCAGAATCACACATCAGTGCTCTTGTCGTCCTTTGAATGGTTTTATTGAACCTTTCAGCGACTCCATTTAATTGTGGTGTAGAAGGTGGACCGCAATCCAATTCTATCTTTTCTGCCTTCATAACTTCAGCAAATTTTCCACCAGTGAATTCAGTATCTCTATCTGATCGGACATAGCAAACTTTTGCGTCTCTGCCTAACAGATTTCGAGCAGTCATTAGATAATTTTCAAAAACAGTGCCTGCTTCATCTTTCGTTTTTAAACTGTAGATCTTGGCATATCGAGAGAAATCATCTACAAATACTATTATATACCTCTTGTGCCCTGGCCAAGACACCGGTTTGATTGGTCCCATTACATCTGTATGAATCAGTTGAAGCTGCCTCTCCGCTCTGGTTCTCTTTTGTTTGAACGGAAGCTTTTCCATTTTTGATAACATGCACACTTCACATTCCTTGATTGAATCGTCAAAATCTATATGCTGTAATACTTTCTTCTTCTTTTGTAGCGACCTTAGATACGTCAATGATGCATGGCCTAATCTCAAATGCCATAGTAAGGCTTCACTCGGTTTTTTATCTGAGATTGAATTTCCAGGCGAATTCTCCATTAGCAAATCTTTCAAACTCTCGACGTCATCCAACTCATCTATATTTATTGTGTGGTATGATCTGGTGTCATAGTTTATACTCGTATCAACTGAATCTTTAATTTCAATGAGCTCTTCAACGTTCTCCCTCCCAATCGCAGATTTCTCTACTAATGTTGACTCTGTGACTTGCTCTGTAATTTCTCCCTCCGAATCTGAGCATCGATGTACTCTTTTATTGATCTGTGATTGTTCTGAAGAGCCATTGTCAATCGCTATACATGCAAAACAACTATAATTGTTGATATCATGCGTTAATTCTTTACCTCTGTTTTTTACCTTTTTGACATCAAATTTAACAACCCAATTCGGTTTCTCATACAATCCTTCAAATATTGTTTTATCATTTTCCTTGTTGTAAACTCTAAATACTTTATTATCAAGATATATACTAAAGCCCGCATCTACTAACTTACGCAATGATAACAGATTTTCGGAAACATCTTTAGCTGCGATTACATTCGTTAGTTTAATATGACTTTCATTCAAAGTATCACTCTTAAGCAATAAATTACCTCTACCATCAATTACAATGTCAGCAAACTCATTTTTATTTGCGCTCTTCATAACTCCGTTTTCTGATACTTCAAAATCGGTCAAAATGAAGCTTTTATTTACAATATGTTCAGTTGCTCCCGAATCTGCTACAAACTCTATGCGGCTTTTCTTATTTGTATTATTATTAGAAACTTTGTTACCTTGGCTCTCATCATACTCATACTTGTCGTAATATTCCTCCTCTGCATACTCATTTTGATCATCAGGTTGGAGCTGATTGTCCTCGTATTCAGCTCTTCTCGCAGACGATTGGTTCTTTGAACCCCTTCTGTTTCCTCGATCTCTGGGATTTCCTCTGCCGTTGCCTCTTTGACCTCCTCTACCTCGGGCTCGATTTCTTTTGTCATTTGCCATGCCTCTACCTCTAGCACCTGACACTTGATTGAACATCTTTTTGGCAGGAGGGCCATATGACTCATCATATTGATTGGAGAATCTCTTATTCAATCCACGAGGTTGACGGTTGGCAGTACACTCATTTCCTTTGTGGTCAGTTATACGTTTGCAGTTGTTGCAAAACCAATAAATGGTATCTTTCAATGGACACTCTTGTTGCCAATGTCCCTCTTTGTTGCATCGGTGGCATGCAGAGTTATTCCCTTTTGATTCAAGTGGCACTGCTCTTGATGCTGTTGGATTTTTCCCTTTTGCATTTTTGGGATCAGCATCATTATCTTCTTGGATACGACGCATAGCTTTTCTCAAAGCATCCATACCCATCTCTTTGCCAGTTGTCATTACAACTGCTGAGTCAGTGCGCCTTATTTCAGGCATAACTCCGATGATGGCTTGATAAAATGTTGATCTTTTCTCTTGCTCAGTCAACTTTTCAGGATCATCACTCAACTCGTGCTCTCGGATAATTTGATCAAAGCGTTCGCAAAAGTCATGAACTCTTTCTCCTTTATCCATCCTCAAGTTGTAGAGCCTGGTTCTTATTGATGTTGGAGTTGAACTAACTTCACCTTTTCGGCTATCTCTCAATTTATTTAGAATCGCTAATGGTTCTGTCAAACCAAGAATCTTTTTGTGATAGTCTTCATCGATATGGTTTATTATGATGTCTTTGACTGAATTTTTCCTAACTATCACTTCAGCCGCTGATAAGCCAGTTGGTTCAAGCACATTAGGATCAATCATATCCAATAACATCCAACTAGTTAATTCTGTTTTAAGACTATCCAGCCACACTTCATAACTTGCTTTTGAGGTAAGTTTGTAACTCCTCGTTATTTTTGGTCTCATAAGCACCACGTTTGCTAAATTGTTTTACATAGCTTGTGCAGTTTGTACCTCCTTAACTCTCGATTCTGATTGCAAAGATTTCATTCTAGATTTTTCGGACTCAAGCATCATTCTTTGCACAGACGCCAATCTGTCAACAGCATCTTTCATTGTAGACCTTGACGTTTGCTCAGTCTCATTCATGTTACTAGCTAAAGCGTGAGCCTGAGCAATAGCCTTTTGAAGTTCTTCAAATTCCTTTCTAGAATTAAGCAAACTTGCAGTCTTATTATTGTTATCTCTATTATTTTCATTCTGAAAATCATTAGACATGGTCCCACTAATTGTTGTGGTTGCAGCTGTGAAAATAAAAACTCATTAATTACCTGGATAAAAACGTCAGATCTGACTCTCAAACACACTCAGACTCAATTCAAAAAATTTCCTCACAATCCACAGCACTCTCAATTATCAGTCAGATATAGATGGCTAATAAAAAATTTCTTACTTAGAATGTTTTGCACAGGATGAGCCTCTACTTCATTCCTGGTCCTCATGTACTCCTCATATTGTTGCATTAAAGAATCCTCATCAAAGTTATTAGCCATCTGTTCCAGGATTGTAAAACATTCTCAATTAGTATATATTTTTTTATTATATATCAATTTATTATACTCAATATTGTGATTGAATTAAAATTCATCACTTATGCTCTCAACTCAAAATAATATAGTACTCAAACTCATAATCTCTTTCAATCACTCGAGTTGATACCAGGTAATACTCCTCTTAACTAATAGAGTAATGTTTCGTGCTTCTGAATCAAAGCAATCCAGAAAAAATTACTTCAATCCGAAACGAGAAATCAGATTTTCCCACCGCGTATATCACACATGCACACCACTCGCCGATGTTCGACTTTGCGAATTACCATGAAAGTCGGTCGGTTTTGGGCTGTACAGGCACATATGTGAGTCACAAATGGAATCCTGCTAATTTCCCTAGTCAGTGATCAGACTACCTCTTGACACAAGTTTCATCCAACCACTGACCCCAGAACGTATTTGCTCAATGAAAAAATTTTTTTTTTTTTTTTTTAATATGAAGCTACATTTACATTACCTGCAGTGAATGAAAATCCCCACACAAGCCAGCAACTCGGATATGACCGCAAGGCAAGCCATAACGGAGCACCAAACTCAAGTGAAAACTCTCTATTCATTTTTTTAACAGAAATAAAAAATAAAAAATGAAAAATATTGAGCATAGAATTAATTTGAACTTGACTGATATTTTTTATTATCTCTCTCTAATCTCATTACTCAAAACATCAAATCGAAACTTTTCACATCATTATGTTTAATTTATTTATTAAAATTCTTCTCTCAGACTGAGATTAGATACTCTTATAAACTCTTAAAAAATTTATTTCAACCACAACTTCTCTATTATATTTTTTTTTTATTTCAATTCGTTTCCTCTGAAACTATTTTAAGCTCGGCTGTAGGTGTGAGTTTCTTTACGCATCTACGAAAAAAAAGGGAATAAAATGTAGCATGCGTGGGACCAAAGACACTCGACGCCTTACATACCAGCCCGGGAAATTTCACGAGAATCGACAAAACTCCCTCCGTTTTCTCCAAGTGTAAGCCGGCAGTTTTTCTATAGAACGACGACCGTAAAATGCTGCGCCACGCCTCGAGTCAAGGAGCCGAAGCGTGCACGAGAGAGACCGTGGCTCACTCAAGTACAAGGCACTTGAGATCGCTACGAAGCCCGCCAACGCGTACCCACATAAGTGACGAAGAAAAACGAGCAAGCCAATATGACGTGATCAAAAACTTTCAAATTTCTATTATTTTATATCATTCAAAATAAAACCCTCTATTTTAGCATAAAATTTGAACACAAACTAACGTCTCAATTCAAAAAAAACTTTGGGCCCGCACGTGCGATCGACCTTACTCGAACCCCCGTCACCACGCCACGCACGCAGCGACAAGCTCCGCTCGGCCGTTCCCTGCACACGATCGCCGCTCGACTCTCGGAATTCTCGTATTATATATATATATATATTTAGTCAAAACTCAGAATTTAGTTCGTTATCGGATTTTCAAGTGCAATTTTATTTCGAGTTTTTCAATTTTTGTTAATTTTCAGCTGTGTGAAAATATCTTTGATTGCTTATTTATTTAAATATTTTACACCTCTGTGTAAATATTTTTTTAATGATTTTTTTTTCTCACTCAAAACTCGATTTTCGAATGTGCATTTTGTTAAGCTCTCTAGCTTTATGTACATTCAATATATTGATATAAATTAATGTAAGCTTCACTCCCAGCTTATAACTCAATAATTTTTATTGATATCAGTTTCGTTGTTAATATACAACTCAATATTTTTAATTGCACTTCCGATAAAAAACGAATCAGAGTGACTGCAATATTTAAACAAAGGACTTACTTTTAAACTGTACAGTTGAAAATCTTGCTGTGTCTTATGGCACGCCGAAGTACAAACATCCGCTCTCCAGCGTCTCGATCACTGATAACTCGGCTTGCCGGTTCAATCCTGTCGTGTGCAGCCTTTGTCTTAATGTATGATGCAATACTAAGATTTTCAATTTTTTTCACACTCTGACAAATTTTTATACTGTCTTTTTATATACGCTAATCACCAGATTTTACCTCCGTCGATCGCAACCACGCTCAGCTACCATGTAGGACTTAGAGTCCTTTTATACTAATATTCTGATGACAGAGGAATGGTGATTAGGTGGTAAAATAACTTTTCTTAACACAACACGATTACACTTTTACTTTGGTTGTTTATTGATACAGAACTCGAACTCTAATACTAGAAATACATAAACACACTGAAGAAGCTCGAGAGCCACATTTACAAGCGCCCACTCTTATCCGTCAAGACAGAACGATTTATTATCGTAGCTTATGATGGGAGAAGTGCCCAACAGGACCGTACCTACTGGAATTCGGCAAAGCCTATTTCTTGCAGTTTTTCACATAGAGAAAGTATTAATTTCTTCCTGGATTGAGAGCTATAAACAAATTATTCAAGGTGGCCCACCCGTGTGCCAGCGGTACTTCGAGCGCTTTTTCAAAAAAAATTTTCAGAAGAACTACTTGAAATTTTTCAACGAATTATACGTTATTTCTTTTAGAATAAAATCGATGGCCTTTCCGGTTTTGTACAGTTCTTTATTTCTAAAAAACGTCAACGTTTCAACCAATGTTTTGGTCCTTATCAAGACTATAAAAGGAAATATACAATATAAGTGTTTATAATATAAAAAAGAAGAAAATACAGATATTAGTTATAAATAAAATGTTTATACTGTAAAAATTTTAATGATAATTTTAAGAAAATAATAAGAAAAGATAGAAAAACGTACCGTGGATAAATTTCTAAATTTACTTCCTTGCATCAGATAAGTTTGACAATTAGATGAATTTTAATTGTCTTGTATTGAAAATGTTTTTTAAAAATCCATGTTAAAATATAAAGTTATCTTGTAAAAATCATTGAAATTCTTCACAATACAAAAATTAGTCATTGTGAGAATTCGTAAAAAATTTAAAAATTCGGATTGCTAGTGTGTCCATTTTTAGGATAAAATGATGCAGACACCTATAATATAAATGCACATAAAATGAAATGTATAACAAACTTTATAAAGAAATATTTAAAAATTTTGATTACTTACAAGCAATTCCTTTCTTTTTTAAATAATTATTTACATTTTCTTTGGATAATTTATTTTAAAAAAACATTGGAAGTAAATTTATTCCATTCCTGTTTTTGGCTATGATAGCGTTGTTACTATAAAGATGCATTCATAGCACTATTGGTATGTAATGTATGAAGCAGTGGTAAAAATTAAAGGTATTTTATGAAACTTATGAAAATATGAAATTAAAAAGAAAAAGAAAAAGAAAGTAGAGAAGTCATTTTATGGATTTTATTATGTTATTATAAATGGCAATAAGATTTTCAATGTCTGTTTTATAATTAATTGAGGAATTTTCTTTTTGAATATAAATCATTTCCAGTAATAATCGATTTTTCAAATTATTTTCAGTATCTAAAATTTTTGTATTTTTAAAATCAAAGGAATGTTTATAGGAAGTAGCGTGTTCTGCAAGTGCAGTTTTATTTTCTTTATTATTAACTGATCTAGCATGTTCAAGCAATCTATTGTGTAGGAATCGGCAAGTTTGTCCAATATATTTTTTATCACATTGAATGCAATGAATTTCGTAAATAACATTATATTTAAATTTTTTTTGGGTTCTATCTTTAAGTGTAGGAAACATTTTCTTTTGGAAAGTATTTTCTATAGTAAAGATTTTATCTGAAGTGTAGTTTTTTTGATAATTCTGCATAATTGTTCTTTGAAATTTCGAATATATGGAAGAGTTATGACTTTTCTACTTTCTCGGAAATCTACGTCATAAATTTCACATACTTGATTTTTTTTATGTAGATTGGCAATTAGTTTTTTGTAGCGTTCGAAAATTTTTTCATTTAAAAGTTCTAAAGGATAGCCGATTTTTAGTAATGTAGATCGCACACAGTTTAAATTATTTATATGAAATTCTTCATCTGATAAGAGTATTGCTCTACCAGTAAGAGAGTAAATTATACCAATTTTGTATGATAAACAGTGGTTTGAGAAAAAATTGATGTAACGACCAGACAAAATTGGTTTTCTGTACCAATTAGTTTTAATTTTATTATTAATAACTTGGATATTTAAATCTAGGAAGTTGATATTATTGTTTATTGATTTTTCTAAAGTGAATTTAAGTTTTTTATCTATGGAATTAAATCTGCATAATATATCTTCCACTTTTTTTTTCTGGTAGACATATTAAAGTGTCAATTTTAGCTGTAATAAAATATGATATCGTAAGGTAATTTTTTAAAAATTGTTTTCTCCAATTCTTCCATGACAACGTTTGCAGCAGTGGCTGATAAAGGTGATCCCATTGGCAAACCAAAAGTTTGCTTATAAAATTCATTCTTAAAGGTACAATATGATGATACCAAAAAAAATTGTAAAATATTATCAAAATGTATTTGTTTAAGAAAATTACTAGTTTTTATTTGATTTCATCTTAATTTAACTGATTTTCTAATAAGATTCCATGAAATATTAGTATACATTCAAACCGCATCAAGTGAGATAATAGTTTCGTGACATGTTTGTGTTCATTTCTTAATTATTATCTTGACCCAAAATTAAATCGTTTTAGCATTTTGTATTGGCATTGGGTCAGCTCATTTACATCAGGAATAAATTATTGAAGGAACATGTTCTAGATATATAAAACAAGAAGCATGTTTAAAAATAATAAAAAATAAAAAATAAAGATAAAAAAGGGGGGTCAAAAAGGGCAAACGTTTCGGCCACAAATGGGGGCCCTCTTCAGTGCCAGCTAATTTTCTGAACTTAACGATTAAGCTGTAAGCGTGCAACGAAACCCATTATTTATAGTAAAAACTAGATTTTTTTTTTCATGTTTTTTGTTTTCTTAAGTATGATATTTTATAAAAAAAACGTGCCAAGGGACTTATGTATTGGGGCAAGCTCCAAGGCGTTCAGGGACCAGGCCGCTCCAAACAACAGTCCTCAAAAAACTTGAAGAAAGGCTCCTGTTTTGCCGACTCGCGAAGAGTGTGACCGCAAGTTTGCTTCTCATCAAAGGCACACACCAGAACCACGTATAAATAATAATATTTTTATATAAGAAATTTCTTTGAAACACTATTCCTGTACAGAAAAACACCAGTATCCATCAGGAGGCCCACAACACCTTTGAGAAGTATGCACTTCACAGAACACACACACGCGAATCCGGAAGGACGGAGTTTTTGTAAAGAGTGAATTTAAAAATTCAATATAATTTTAAATTTCCGATTTTCTTGATTACTCTTTAGAGACAGAGGCAGCAGATAGAATTAGCTTGAGTGTTCGAAGAAAGGAGAGAAAAAAAGGTCCAAGACCACATGTTCGAAGAATCCCTCAGAAGAAGCAATTTGAATTCTGGGGAAATGTTATATTTTTTAGAGGTCAAATTTCATTATAAAAAATTAATTTTTATTTTATTTTATTTATTAAAATTTAATATATAAAAGAAGGGGGTTGGGGGGGGGGGGGTACGACGCAATGAAGAAGGCTACGTTTTGTTCAGTATTAGTATATAAGAATGTATCATTGCAACCGAAAATATAACTAAATTTGTATGTAATTAACAGTAAAATTCTCGCGTATAATTAATTTTTATAGTCTTGATAAGGACCAAAGCTTTGGTCGAAACGTTGACGTTTTTTAGAAATAAAGAACTGTACAAAACCGGATTAAAAAGTCGGGATTATCCAGGCCCAAGGTCTTTCTTCTAGTCACCAATCTCTTAGTGACTATTTTGAAGGCGAGACCCCATGGGTCTTTCTCGACTTCACCGATCAAGTCTTTCCAGCACTGAAGTCGGCTTTTCTTTATGCCTTGCTTCAAAGCTGATTTTGCTATTTTCCATGCCTCGCGAAGCAGAGAATCACCCTTTGAGCGGGTAAATCTCCGCCGCGCTGTGAGGCATGCCCAACCAAGCTCATCTATGATATTTCTTCAAATTAAAAAGGTTATTAAAATATAAGAATATGGCTATCGCATAAACTAAAATGATCACAAAATTTCACAATTTGGCTTTTCCTCAAATTTGAAGCATCGATTTTCCACATTTTCTCGACCGTAAATCTATTTCTATTTAACCCGTTTCCGCCGAAAACGCCACTCGCGGTACATCGGTCTTCGGGAGCTCATAACTAATGCTGTAGGCTTGAAAAAAATTCAGAGACACATATTTTTAAAGTTTAAGACCTGCCCTTCTCCATAGCGAACTCAAAATTGCTTCGACGTATCATTAATTATGAAAAAATGTTGTTTAAACAAAAAAGCATGATTTTTCCACTCTCTTTTTTTCAAAAACTTAGTTTTCAAGAGCTTTCCTGTCAGCAATCAATCTGGAACCTTTCCAATCGGTGGAATAAATGTCTGAACTTTAAGAATCCATGGTTCAAAGTACGATTTTAGGCCTTGGTATTTTCAAAATGGCGCCCTAACCGCAAAATTTTTGCAAATACACTCATGATTTTTTTAATCGAAAACTATGAACTTTCGGAGAAAACACCAAGAGTGAAAAAGTTTTTAAAATTAGTCAAAGAATGCACTTAAAATTTTCCAACTGCTATCGAGAAAATGTTTGTAAATGGTTAATTTTTGCAAAATCAAAAAATTGTTCAAAGTGCTTAAAAAAAAAGCAGAAAATCACTAAATTCTAATAAGAAAAACGAAAAAGACTATCTTTATTCGTCGACCTTCACGATGGTGATAGTTGGGCAACATAAACTTTGTTTACGGCAGACAGACCATAGGAGCATTTTGATAACAGTATTTTAAAATTTGAAATTTTTTTTGACAGCAATAAACTCAAAACGAAAACTGAAAAGCATAAAATGTTTTACGAATTAGCCAAAGAATCCAAGCTAATCTTTTGGAAGCGTTTTGAACAATTTTTGGATTTTGCAAAAATTAAGCATATACAAAAAATTAAGTTTTCTCAACAAAAAAAATTTCAAATTTTAAAATACTGTTATCAAAATGCTCAAATGGTCTGTCTGCCGTAAACAAAGTTTATGTTGCCCAACTATCACCATCGTGAAGGTTGACGAATATAGATAGTCTTTTTCGTTTTTTTTATTAAAATTTAGTAATTTTCTGCTTTTTTTTGAAGCTCTTTGAACAATTTTTTGATTTTGCAAAAATTAACCATTTACAAAAATTTTCTCGATAGCAGTTGGAAAAATTTAAGTGCATTCTTTGATTAATTTTAAAAACTGTTTCACTCTTGGTGTTTTCTCCGAAAGTTCATAGTTTTCGATTAAAAAAATCATGAATGTATTTGCAAAAATTTTGCGGTTAGGGCGCCATTTTGAAAATACCAAGGCCTAAAATCGAACTTTGAACCATGGATTCTGAAAGTTCAGACATTTATTCCACCAATTAGAAAGGTTCCAGGTTGATTGCTGACAGGAAAGCTCTTGAAAACTAAGTTTTTGAAAAAAAGAGAGTGGAAAAATCATGCTTTTTTTGTTTAAACAACATTTTTTCATAATTAATGATACGTCGAAGCAATTTTGAGTTCGCTATGGAGAAGGGCAGGTCTTAAACTTTAAAAATATGTGTCTCTGAATTTTTTTGAAGCCTACAGCATTAGTTATGAGCTCCCGAAGACCGATGTACCGCGAGTGGCGTTTTCGGCGGAAACGGATTAACCAAATGAAATAGTCCTTTCTAATTCATGCCGGTTTGTCAGTTTCAAGAAATCGATTTTTTTACATTTTTTTAATCTCTGAAGTCTTAGGAATGTCGTGGTGAAAGGATTCAGCAAAATCTTTAATGGTTCAAGAATTATTGCCCCTCGAGCATAACTTTCTTGCGATCCGTAAAGACACCTTTGTGTCGCCCAGAAAAAAAAGCAAGAATCAATCAAAGAGAGGAGCAGGTGGCAAATCGGGAATCTCTCAATAAACAGGAAGATGTACTCTATGGACCCGGCATTGCGGATTAAACGTGAGTCTCGTCAAATTTTTTTCTAGCACGATAAATCTTTGAATGCGTTTTCCCAAAAGTTGTGTTTTTGTAGCTGGTGCGCACGATTTTGAAAAATCTACTTCGTCTTTTGGGACACTTTTTTTTGTAACGTTCAGGATAAATGTCGTTATCATTTGATCGAGCGGTTTTCAAAAATTAAAATTAGTTTCATTTTTACAGCCTATAACGACAAAAAAAAAGTATGGAAATTCTGTTTTTATGGATTTACGCTCGCCATTTCGAGAAAAATCTGAATAAAAAAAACGGCTCGACCAAACGATAGCCAACATAATGAAAGTTGATAAAAAAAAAAATTGTGTTTTTCAGATTCTTTATACGAGCGGAATCGTGCGCGCTGTTTCATTCGACGTTTTAGAGGAGTTCAAGGTCATCTAGAGGCAGAGCTGGGTAAAATGGTTCTCAAAATGTATTTAAAATGTAAAATGCAAAATAGTTTCTCAAAATACATTTAAAATGCAAAATAGAAAATGGTTTCCTATTTTCTATTTAAAATGAAAAATGCAAAATGTATATTTGAAATGGGTTAGTACAAAATGCAAAATGGATTTTTAATAATACAAAAAATTACATCAAGAACATTTATTATTCTTTGCGGATGTGTTCATTTGCTTCAAGTAGCAATTTCTTCTCGAATATTGCGTTCCCCATAGATCTTCTTTTTGGGCGCAAAATCATGTCTTCGTAACTAAATAGTAAAATAAAAACAGTGTTTCGAAAAATGGCTGCCTGCGCGAGCAGCGCGTGTTGGGTTCCCGCTGGAGAAATTCTACCCTCGGCTGTAAACTGGCGCGCGATTCAATACCGAATTCAATTAATTTGATTTTAAATCGCGCGCCAAATTTTGACCAATGGCAGCATTTCTCCGGTGGGAAGCCAACATGTGCTTTAACTCGTCCAGGAACCAAAAGAAACTAGAAAATAGTATTTTAAGTTGAAAATAGGTTGAAAACCTATTTAAAATGGAAAATGCAAAATCGTTTTCTTCTTCCTATTTAAAATACAAATGGAAAATGGCATTTTGTACTTCAAATAGGTATTTGAAATGGATTTATTTGAAATAGTTACCCAGCTCTGTCTAGAGGTTACTAACATAGTTGACGAAACACTGTAAAAAACATATGTTGAACATTTGTTCGTGCTCAATAAAAAAATCCAAAACCGATATGTTTCATGCACAAATAACTCTATTAATTTGACAAGAAAGATTATAAAAACAATTAAAAGTACAAGAATTGTAGGAAAATCTATTACCCTGTTATTATGTAAAATTGTTTTCCTTATGATATATTTGGCTGTGACATTAACGCCAGGTAATAAATTTCATCGGAACGTGAGTCATCGGTGAATGCAACTCATCCGATCTTAAGCTTCAATACCAAATATGGAAAAGATCGTACACCTTGTTTTTACTTCCACAGTAGTTGACCTTTTCGTTAGAATCGAAAAGCAGATAAAATAGAATTGATATATTTGACTGCGACACTAATGCCAGGTATTAAATTTCATCGAAGCGCAAGTAATCAGAGAAGGCAACTCATCCGATCTTAAGCTTCAATACCAAATATGGAAAAGGTGGTACACCTTGTATTCACTGCCACCATAGGTGACCTTTCAAAGGTCTATAAAAAGCGAAAGTTCCAATAGAGTTCAGTTCAGTTAGTAGTCAACGTGCGATTTCTACAATGTAACCAACGCGAGTCCAGTCCAGTTCCATCATCAACGACTTTAAAAAGTGAAGGGGAATCGCCTTCCAAATTCTCTTCGAAACTGGTATCAAAGAATCAACTAGATCGACCGTCTGGACTACAAATTTCCTATCTAACAACAACTATCTCAAAGATTACAACAAAGACTCAACTGACCACATTCGCTCTACTGGACGCAATCAATCATCAAGCAAATTACAACTCAGGGTAATTACAAAGGTACTTCAAAAATACAATTCAAATTCCATTTCCATGGTGCTTACTCGCTTCACAATTTGATTGTCAATAAATATATTTTATATCATTAACCATTCTCAATCACTGACTATTCCTCATCCCTTAGAGAGGATCCTTCTGATCCTTACATAAAACGAGGAGATCTTTTAAGAAGAGAAGTGTTACGTTTATAACGTAACATCGAAAACGTGAAAATCAAGGAAAAGTGTTATATGCCAGAACTAATAGAGCATTCTTTTTAAAAAACTAGAAAAAAAATTTTTAATCAAAAACGTAGAAAAATACATAATTTATTCTCGATTCGAATGATGCAAAAAACCTATTTTCAACCAAAAATGTACTTAACAAGGTTCTTGCTTGGGATGGCACTTTTGAATATGCAAAACTACTTTCAAGCACTTCACAGTGACATTTTAGAAAAATTGAAATCATTCAAAGATTTAAATTTTAAAAAAATTGTTTTCGGAATTCGGAATTCAACCTTTGCTCCTTTGTTTCACAAAGTGACAATCATACAAATATGCAATCGTTTTTGTAAAAAAGTTTATAATTTGTGTAGCGTTTGACGGTTGCATTTTATCAATTTATTTACGTGTTTTGAATTAAAATTCACGGTCTTTATTTGGAAGTGAAAAATAAATTTTCAACTGATTTCTTGTTTTTTAACGAAATCAATGATCGAAGGTTTGTACATTATTTCATTTTTTCGGAATATTATTTGATCGGTGCTCTAAAAATCTGAAACATAGATCTTAAAATGTATTTTTCTAATCACTGTTGAAAATTGCAGACGTTTACGAGATAGTGAAATTTCGCGCCTGGCATTGGTTATAAAATATTGCATACATTATACACGTATTCCATCGTTCCAATATTCCGAACATGCGTTGGAAAGCTACTGTCATTGGGTGTCTTTTTCAGTATATGTCATTCATTTGAAGCGTAAACAACAATAATTTTTTTCACTCAAATATGCCGAACTTTGTGCCTGAAAAAGTGTTTTTGCGGGGAGTTCTTCTTCATTACTTTAATATTAAGAAAACTGCTGTTGAAAGTCATCGTATTTTAGTGAAAGTTCATGGTGAACATGCTCTAGCTGAGCGAACGTGCCAAAAGTGGTTTGCACGATTTAAAAGTGGTGATTTTGGCTTGGAAGACGAAGAACGTCCTGGGCAGCCAAAAAAGTTTGAAGATGAAGCACTGGAAGCATTACTCGATGAAGATTCTTGCCAAACACAAGAAGAGCTCGCAGAATCTTTTGGAGTCACTCAAGCAGCCATTTGAAAACGTTTAAAAGCATCCGGATACATTCAAAAGCAAGGAAATTGGGTTGCACATGAACTCAAGCCGAGAGACGTTGAAAGGCGGTTTTGCATGTCCGAAATGCTGCTGGAATGCCACAAAAAGAAGTCATTTTTGCATCGGATAGTTACGAGTGATGGAAAATGGATCTATTACAACCCCAAGCGCAAAAAATCATATGTGAAACCCGGCCAACCTGCCAAATCAACGGCGAAGCCGAATATCCATGGCGCGAAGTTAATGCTCTGTATTTGGTGGGATCAGAAGGGTGTGGTGTATTATGAGCTGCTAAAACCGGGTGAAACCATCAATAGAGAACGCTACTAAACACAATTAATTAGTTTGAAGAGAGCAATAGCTGAAAAACGCCCGGAATATGCGACCAGACACGATGCAATAATTTTCCATCATGACAACGCTCGGCCCCATGTTGCTATTCCGGTTAAGAACTATTTGGAAAACAGTGGATGTGAAGTTTTACCCCACCCGCCTTATAGCCCAGCCCTTGCCTCTTCTGACTACCATTTGTTCCGGTGGATGCAGAACGCCCTCACTGGAATACGGTTCACATCAGAACAGGGTATCAAAAATTGGCTTGATTCATTCTTGGCCGCCAAGCCGGCGCAGTTCTTTTGGGATAGAATCCACAAATTGCCAGAAGGATGGAAAAAAGTCATAGCTTCAGATGGGCAATACTTTGAATAATACTATTCTACTTTTTTTTAAAATAAACATTACATTTTGAAAAAAAACCTCACGAATTAAGTTGTAGATTCAATATCTTAATATATTATACTTACTTTTAACCTTTATTCGTTAGGTTTTCCATTAAAATATTGCAAAGTACTTTATCATCTTGTGGAGATAAATTTCGTTTTCAGAGTATAGATATATTCCGCGTTGTGATTAAATGAGAATTCTTTTCAATTTCTGAAAGAATTAACGCGATCATCCTTTATAGATCCCCATACATTTTTCAATTTAAAATTACTCGAATGCACCCATAAAAAATTTTGTTTGAATCAAACAAAAATTTCTTTCTCATGCGGCGAAACAAAACTTTCGTTTAAATCATACAAACTTGTTTTTTTTTCAAACAAATTTTATTCAATTCAAACAAATGGTTTTTTTAAAATTAAGAATAATATGTTAGGATTAAATAAAGCTTGTATCGAGAAAACTTCTTTTGATTCAAGCAAATTTTTTCATTGGCAGTATATGAAAGATATGTAATAGTCTAAGAGCTGGCTACAGAGCAAGCAACATGCCTCGGTTCATGAAATTTCTTACCTGGAAAAGGTTCGATTGCTGCCGACAAACGGTACATCAATTGTCAGAAGGCGCACTGGAAGCTCAATGCGCGGGCGGACGTTCAAACCTGTGAAATTCCCGACCATAAAAATGTTGATGAACACGGCTGAAAATTTGCATATGTATCGAGGAGCATGAGAGAAAGTAGGGAAAAACTGTCAGAAGAGTAAGTGCTAAGAATAAGTAATAAGAGTAAGCTAAAAGGTTGTTAGAAGCTGCTAAAATTGCGAAAAATTTTGGAAAATTTACATATCTTGGGACACTTCTGACAATTTGCATTTTTATTGTTTACATCTAGAATAAACTACGTGCAAAATGTCAGAAGCCCAAGTGGAAGAGATCATGAGAAATTCGGGTGCAAAGTGCGAGAGCGTCTTTTGGCGCCCGGCGTAACGTCATCGCTTTTCTCTTGATTTTCGCACCGTTCATATTTCGGATCACTTCTGACAATTAATATGAACATCCATAAAGGTCTCAAGGATCTATAAATAAAATGTCAGAAGTCCATTCAGAAGAATTCATAAATTTGATTAATTATTTATCGTAACGTTAGTAAAATTTCGCGTGAGTTTCATTTTCTTTAAAAGCATATTGAAATGTTGAAATATAAATGAAGAATAAATTTTTTAAGCGAAAGTTAAAAATTTAGAAAAATTTTAGATATTAATATTCCTACGCTATTGCCAATATATATATATATATATATATATATATATATATATATATATATATATATATATATATATATATATATATATATATATATATATATATTATATATATATTATATATATTTATATTATTCAGATATATATATCTGAATAATATTCAAATATTGTTGATGTTTTTAGTAGGCTTTAGGGTCCAGAAAAAATATATCGTAAAGTTTCATATTATAAAACGTTTCGACTCAGATTGGAGTCCTCATCAGTGAGACTCTTCCGTCATCCGTTCGCCCGGAACTCCCATCCGCGGCCACACGCCCGTTTGGTAGACCGACTAGCCGCGCCAACATGGGGAGGAACAAGAAGATTTCTCCCCCGGTCGACGCGGACAGCCAAGTTCGCCCAGGGTGCAGGACGGCAGGTGCAAGCCCCGATGCGATTTCTACTGGCCCTCGTTGTTGCCGCGCTCTACACGCCCATCGAGCTCCCTCGTCTTCATCACCAGGTTGACGAATGACTCGATGAGCAACCATATCCGTTCAGACTGGAGCATGAGAGACACCATCGTGTCAGGGGTGAGTTGTGCACCCACTTCCCGACCGAAAGCCTCTCTTTCCACGCCCCACCTGGCACAGAAAAAGAGTGTGTGCTCTGCATTGTCCACAAGGGATCCGCAGTAGCTACACGACTCGTCGTCTCTTTTCTCTCGTCTGCCATTTCCCTACGACTCTGCGCCTTTCATTTTTGCAGATGGCCTCCTTCGCGCGAGCGATTTTCTGCAGATTTGTTAAGCAAGTGAGCTCCTTAGGGAGCTGAAGGATCTCCTTCCTTTCCTTCGCCAATAAATTTATTGGTGGAACGCTCGCAAGGACCAGCACAGCGCTCATCGACACAGTTCGTTATGCTGAGACAATTCTCAGCACCTAACCACTCTCTGCCGAGAACAGCTTCTTCAGATAGCTTGGTTGTTAAGGGCACTTGTTCAGACCGGACCTGCGTAAAGCAGCTTCGAATCTACCACGCTCGACACCAGCCTTCTCTTGGCTTCCCTGGGGCCACCAATGTTGGGCATGAGTCGAGTGAGAGCGGCTCCACATTGGATGGCTTTGGCAGTCGTGATCTGCAGGTGTTCGCCGAAGCTAAGCATTCGATCCAACTTAGGTACTTAATGCTTTTTTTCCACTCAATCTCATGTTCCCCGAGAACGATCTTCGGGTATTGGAAGGATTTCCTGTCCGTGACCAGCAAAGCCTCGGTCTTTTCAGGGGCCATTTTCAGGCATCTGCTATCCAACCAACCCATGGGTCCTTCTCGGCTTCCCCGATCAAGTCTTTCCAGCACTGAAGTCGGCTTTTCTTTATTAAAATAGGAAAACATAAATAATTGCGAAAACTTAGCACCAGATTGCACTATTCATGACAATGTACAGTTTTCCTGAACAATTGTGCATGAGAATTTTTCGATGGTTTGCTAACTCAGATTGTTTAATAAAAACCGTTTGTGATACCTTTATAATTCTATGAGCAAATATATGCCTACCCTAGCGGACCCGGGTGACAGAACGGTCAGAGAAAACTCTGACCGTTCTCTGACCTCGCATTATTACGGCTAAGAACGAGAAAAAAAGCATTAAACGCAGTGCAATTATTATTCTGTGGCGAAATTTAAATTAGAAGGTGTAGAAATATATGCATAATATCGGCAATAATATTTCGCACGCAGTGAAAGTAAGGAGTACCATTGAAAATGCAGTTTTCTTTTACACCATTTGTTTGGAAATTACATCTCTTCAGTCAAAGGCTTCAAATTACTCACCAACTATATGTGATTGAAGATCAATGTTAAGCCCAGCTTCTCTGAGATTTTTAAATCAAAAGTGTACCATCATATTTGCTTGTAGAACTGCAGGAAAAGCTCCGAACATCGCTTTTACTTTATTACAATCTTCTAAAGGAACAGATTTTTTAATTAAAATTTTGTGGACTTTACATTTAATAAGTTTTAAAGGATATGTGAGGATGTTATAAAATTCCTCAATTACGTATTGTACGTTGTATCTGGGTATTGATGGCTTGCTATAGAAGTTACTTATCATTCGGTGTACACGGTGATGCTGCGTGACGATCTATCCCTTATTTATATCCCAAGAAAATTTAAGTCTAAAAGTTTCTTAAATGCTAATAACGAACATAAAATAAAATATGGTGAATGATTAATAATTAAACTCAGCTAGTCTCCAATCGTTCACTTCTTCTGTTGCCTTGCGTTCCTCGATTTTCGAACCTTAGATCCATCCCATAAAAATTCCCTACGATAAAAGTAAAATATGAAAAAAACATAATGAATGAGCAGAATTAAAAACAGAATAAAATAATTAATTTTATTTTAATTTAATGGATGTTTTATATTCTATTTATTTTAATTATTTTCAATAAAATAGCAGAAAATTCGCAACATTTAAAAATTACTTCAAGGCGGGTTCTATAATACACAAGTCAACTGAAACTTCACCCTGTGAAGAGCTTTCTACGCAGCTATACGTATGGATGTTTTAAATCAACGTAGACGTAAAAAGAGTGAACGCTCTTTATCGTATTGTCAATATCAACAATCAACAGTTGAAAGCAGTCTCCACGAGCAAAAACTGTCTCTTTTCTGCGATTAATGTCATACTTCGTCACTCAACTTCTGGAAAACATATTACGCATTATTATCAATTAAGCGTCGTACTGCGTTGCCTGTTAATTTTATTAAGTATTATATAGATTATGATAAATTGAAGTTTACTCAAAATGTAAATAGCATGTTGCTAAGAATGTAAAAATTTCATAAAAAAGAAAATCCATTCAATGTATTATTCAATTTGAAAATCGTGAATTACCTCAACATATAGAAAAATATAAATATAATATATATAAATATAAAAAAAACGTTAGAAAAAACGTCGAAAGTTGATATTCTTCCTGTTCTTGCGAACTGTGCTGGGATTAAAAAAAGGCGAGAAGTAGTGAAGTGGAACCTTATCTGCAAACATAGGGGAACTGGTTATTTAAATCTGTAGCTTCTACCGAATTCAAAGAAACTCTACGTATATTAAAAAAAATGCTAATCATTGTAAATGATTTTAAAGGATATTAAGAGATTTCAAATGAAAGTATTATAAATAATCTATAATAAAGCGATCAGTAAAGCTTAAACATTCTAAAGTGAAAAACTGAATATATGGATATACCAATTTAAAAATCCACGTACTAAAAAGTAATAAGGAATATCAGAAATACATTTAAAAATAATTCATAAGATTTTAAATACTACGAATTTAAAACACCCTTCAAATCTGTAAGAACTGATGCCGCAATATGTCTTTTTTTTACCCCAATTCCCAAAACTACACTCGTCAAATGTTTCCAGATCGTGCAGAGCGCATTTTTCTTATTCGAGTACTTCGCATTGAATTCATTTAGTAGCTGACAGTTCTCTAATCTCGCATCATTATGGCTAATAACGATAGAAAAAACATTTAAGTTAATGCAATTATGATTCTGCAATCAAATTTGAATAAGAAAGTGTAGGAACAAATACAATAATTTTACTGTTTAGCGAAAAAAGTTATAAAAACATCATATACCTGTCATTGAAGGTAGTGCACACACTCTTTGTCTGTGCCAGGTGGGGCGCGGAAAGGGAGGCTGTCGTTCGGGCAGTGGCGCACAACTCACTCCTGACACGATGGTCTCTCTCATGCTCCAGTCTGAACAGATATGGATACTTATCGAGTCATTCGTCACCCTGGTGATGAAGACGAGGAAGCTCGATGGGCAGAGCGTGGCAACAACGAGGGCCAGTAGAAATCGCATCGGGGCCTACACCCGCGGTCCTGCGTCTTGGGCAGACTTGGCTGTCCACGTCGACCGGGGGAGGAATCTTCTTATTCCTGCCCTGGTTGGCGGGGCTAGCCGGCCTGCCTGGCGGGCGTGTGTCCGCGGATGGGAGTCCCGGGCGAATGGACGACGGAAGAGTCGTACGCGACTTTAAGCTGGAACCAACTGCCCGCGAAGTTTAAAGCCGAAAGGTGGTTCGGCGGGCGGTATATTGGTTCGTGAGAGGGGGTTTTTTGGTTTTAACAGGTATGCCTAGACCCGTCCTGGGATACTCTTGTACAACGTCTATAAAATATTTCGCCATTTTTCCTCCTCACTAAGAAAAAAACTTTGAAGTCGGCATCTAGCCAGCATTTGGGCTCCATACTGGGGCAGTAACAAACCAGTACCGCGCCAACGCTCGGCATAAATCCCTAAGTCAGCTTCTAGCCAGCACTTGAACTCCATACTGCAACAGTACTAAGCCAGTTCCGCGCCAAAGCTCGGCATAAATCCCTAAGTCAGCTTCTAGCCAGCTCTTGAACTCCATACTGGAACAGTTCTAAGCCAGTTCCGCGCCAAAGCTCGGCATAAATCCCTAAGTCGGCATCTAGCCAGCATTTGGGCTCCATACTGGGGCAGTAACAAACCAGTACCGCGCCAACGCTCGGCATAAATCCCTAAGTCAGCTTCTAGCCAGCACTTGAACTCCATACTGCAACAGTACTAAACCAGTACCGCGCTAGCGCTCGGCGCGGTAGTAATGATCAGTACTGGCATTTCTCCTCATATACAACTGACGCGGTACTATACCGTTCGTATGACTCGGCATAAGTCCGACTTTTCCGCCTGGGACGTTGTTTTTGAAATATGCATAGGCCGTGGCCGAATGTTTGTCAGGTACGACAATTAAATCTTGAGTAAAATAAAAACATTATTATTACATATTCCTTGCGATAAATGTTTAGATAATACTGCATATTATTGTAATTCTTTTTTCATAATTAAAATTTATCACTAAAGAGCCATACTCTAAATGTATCAGCATTTTATATGTACAAATTAAAAGATTAAAAGGTGAAATTGTTACATCCCAATAACTTTAAAAATTTTGCATTGCCCCTGTGCAAGGGCAACACGTCACACACCAAGGAGAGCGAGGAAGGAATTATTTAATTAAAATAAGTATTGCTATGGTGAATTATAATATGGACCGGGTAGCTGTGCGCATAAGGTAAACCAATGTATACCTCACGTCGACGAATCGGTTTGACACATGGTAATAAGAGATAAAGAAGAACAGCGCTCTGTCTATATGGTAATTGCACCTGTGGTAATGAGTCAGTAACTCACTCCGCGTGCCGATAAAGTAGTAACGCTGTGCTAATAACCTAATGAGAGAATGAGAAGTTATCAGCACAGCCTCATTAAATATAATGTCTAAATATTGTAAGCATTATTATATTTATATTAATATTATCGCCATTATGTATTGATTGCCGATTAGTCGATCACGATCAATGAATGAAAATTGATCATTGATTATGGATCATAGATAAGAAATTGATTGACTGATCATTGGCAATCAATTAATGATCATACTTCATAAAATAAGTAATATAAATCATAAACAAATAAATGCAGAAATAAAGTAATTAAAAATGCATTTATTTGGAAACTAGATATAAAATTGGGCAATAGAAGAGATGAACCCATGAACCCTTGCAGAGATCGTGTCTGGCCACCGATTCGCAATTCGTACGTGCCTTGCCACCGAATTGCGATTCGAACGTGCCTTGCCACCGATTTGCGATTCGAACGTGCCGTGCCACTGATTTAGGTTGATCTGCTCCCACTAATAGAAGCATCAATAGTATATATACTCTAGATTCACCTCTGGAGGTTTGTCATTAAGTTCCGAACAGTTGTACGGTTGTTAGGTCCGGACCGGTAATTCAACGTCGTGAGCAGACCCTTTGATAAACGTAAGTCTCATTGGATTTCTATGAGCAACTCAACATTCGGTACTTGGTAAATAAAATCCCAGGTCCTTAAGTGGTGCAAGTCCGGAAACCGTAGTGCTAGATAGTTCCTTTGGATTACGTGTATCGTCGTATTTAGTCGTGTCGCTTAATAGTGATTCATTTCTGAAATCGGGACGAACTAACCTATCTTTTTAACAAGTGCATGTTTGATTCATTTCTCGTGTACTTAACAAGATACGTAAGCGGATAATTGATCACATCAGTTGCTGGTAGACTTGCATCCCTTACACCATACCTCCTGCGAAAATTATCGTTGTTTTGCTACCTCACGGTGACTCAAACGATGCCAAACTATCCTGCAACACTTTGTGCCGTTGTCTTGCAACAATAGGAGTAACAAACGACAATTCTCTCTTTTCCCTCTAATTTAAGAGGTAGACAAGTAAGTTATCACCTAAGTATTATCCTGTGTGAAAACTTGCGCAAAATCTTATTTATTTATAATAAATTATTTCATTTATTTATATATTCAGTGTTTTATTATCATTGTGAACAACTCAGGGCCCATAGACCTGACAAGTGACAACGTACCCACAAACAAAAATAAATTATCAGGCCTTACCAACCTGATATAATCAGCTAACCGCCTCCCTTACATCCAAAATCCAAACTACTCTCGCCTTTTGCTCGGGACGTAACAGCTGATTTGGTGGCAGCGGTGGGATTGTCACTTTTGTTGTCACAATTGATAATAATTTAAAAATTATTTAATTGAAGCTAATCAAAATTATATGTGCAATTATTTCGAATAAAAATTGTGCATAAATAAAAGCTTCGAAATTTAGGAATTTTCAAAATTACAAAATTATAAGTTTAGTAGAAATAATTAGATAAGATATTTCTACTTGTCAAAATTTACATAATTGGAATTAAATCTTAAAAACAGGAATGAAAAATAAACTCATATTGTATTTACTTATAACGTTTATAATCATTTACAAAAAGTAATAAAGCTCGTTTACTTTCTTCAATTTTTTATGATGTTTGTTTTGAAAATATTTTAAACAAAATACTTAAAAATAAAAAGATGAATGTTTAATGAAGTCAACATTTATAATTACATACAAAACTAATAAAGCTCGTTTTATTATAATACTTTTCAGTTTTAGCTTAGGAATAAGCAACAATTTTTCAAAAATCATTTGTTTTTTCAGTCTTCAAGAATTCGACTTATCTAGATACAACTTTTCGGTCTTTCGTAATTTTGATTTTATTATTATTTTTCTCTGTAAACATTGCATGAATGCCTTCTGATCCTTTATTTTGATATAAATCAAATATTTTTTTATACGTAATGTTATGCTTAGCCAATTTCTTTAAAAATGTAAGAGAAATTATGCCTTGTAGTTTATTGAAAAATTGCAAATTAAAATTAACTCTATTACTCTCCAGAATCTCATTGTAACATACATAATAAGACTTTTGAAAGCTTATGAGATTTTTTTCACTCTTGGAAGCATGAACAATTTTTTCTAAAATTCTAACATCACTATTGCATCGTGAAGGTTTTGTAATTCGTCGATTTTTGTGAAATAAATAATCCATTTTTGTTGCGAAATTTATTACACATCTTATTAGTATTTACAAACTATCAATAAACTCATAATATAACCTCTCTCACACCATATGCTTTCGACTCGATATGAGAAAGACAGGGAAGCGGTGTTGTCAAATCGCACAAATCGACGCAGAAGACACATTTTGTTACTTTTGCGCATAAACGGTGCTCAACTCATTTGGTTAGAAAGCTTAACAGTAATCCCACTACCTATGATAGAGTAGGATGAGCACATCTACGGGCAAGAGAACGTCCTTAAAGGAAACTCAGAGTAGAAAATCCATGGATGACATTTCGTGCGACCCAAAAGATACTATGATAAAGTTAATGGCAGAATGTTTTGCCATGCAACAAGGAGGTATGAACATTCCTATATTCGATGGCAAAAACATGCCTGTTAGCGATTTTATCGAAGATATTATAACTGGCCAGTCATTCGTGCCTGAAACTTGCGAAGAACGATAAGTTATAGCGGTGTTAGCGCGATGCTAACACCACTGTTAGCGGTGCTAACGAGACAGCACTTATGGAATAACATTTTCTAAACTGAGTGACCTAATTCAACATCTCGAACAACGATTTGCCCCCCATAGAACTTACTTGTGGTACGTACGCGAAATAACTACCATTCAAATGCTCCAAAATGAAGGCATCTATGAATTCTACGACCGATTAATACTTTTGAAGTCAAGAGCTCAGGCAGTTCTTGAAAATAGATATGAAAATGCCAATCAGGTGATACTTCCCCTCAACGACTGTGTCTTAGAAGCATTCATTCGGGGTTTACCTGACTGGATGTCGGCAAAGATAGAAGCGCGAAATCCAATGACCCTGCAAGCAGCTTTCGAATATGCTATTGACTATGAAGCAAGACACCAAACAGATAGGCTTTTCTTTCAACACTTTTCGTGGTATCTGCTGCCGAGCTATCGCGATCCGGAGGAGAAAATTTTTAGCCCTGAAGGACGTTCTACTCCTAATGGTCTAAATTCTACGAACCCCGCGCAAGACCCAGATAAAAGGCTCAGCAATTTCGAAAGTCCGGTGTTTGCAAGTAAAGGCGACCAGCAACAACAGTATACACAAAATGTAAAATTCAACCCCTATCAAAATTCTTCAGTGCATCAAAATTATAACCATTGCTAATCTAATCATAGCCCCGATTATAGAATAGACTATCGGCAACGTGAAAAATTATGTATGCCAGAATCAACTGTTTTAACTAATGCATTTACAGAACATGATAATGCGAAAGAATGCGGAACCACACGTTTCGAAAATACCCTAAAAAGTGACTCAATTTTAGACTCTGATGTTTCTGCGAACTCCATCACGAAAAATCTTTTAGGGAAATCCGGAAGATCGAATAAAGAAAGATTAAAAACTAAAAAGGAAGACTTTATAAGAGAAGAAAAAGTTATAAAAGAATGCAGAAAACGAAAAAGAAGTACTTCAGATCCTCAAAGTGAAGCCCCTTTGGCTCTGTAAATAGTAAAAGCATCGACCCTATTAAATACTAATATTCCCAGGACATCATTCGTTGGTTCTGAAAAGACTGCAAAAGTTACAGAAGAATTATAAGAAAACAGAATCATATAAGCATTATAAATCGCGAAGCATTCACACGCATCAATCAAGCGTCTATCCTACTGCATTACCTGAAGCTGACATTCAAACGGCCTCGTCTATGCCTGACCTCGCTAAAGCACTGATTATTAACATGCTTATAGAGCTGAAAAAGGGAAACAACCAGCAACTTAATCCTAAAATCCACGGGTTGTTCTGGACACAGTATCCAACCCAGCGCACACTGGAAAGGGAGCCATGCGGTATTGGTTAAATGACATATAATCACTTTCCGGATAATATGATGGTTCCCAGGCAATAATGTGACATGAATAACTCATAAAGTGTATATGTATGATAATTCTTACCTATTTTTACGATTTTCCTAACGTATATTTGAAAGGTAATGTTCACAATAATTTTTTAATCCTTTCACTGCTAATTGGAGCATCTGCCTCACACAGTGAAATTTTTTACTATTATTAATTGTCGATCATGCCTTATTTAAGGTGAAACTAAAAATTAAATTTTTGATTTAATTAACAGTGAATTCTCAATTCAAGAAGAGGATTTTTAAGCAAGTACAGCTTTCAGCTGGCAAGACTTAAATCTTGATTTAAGGTAAACAATTCTTCAAATAATTTTTGGACCTTCAATACACTAAATACTTTATGATGGTAAACTTAACCTAAATTTGATTCATTATGCAGATGTTATTTTTGAAAAATCAAATACTAGTAATAAAAATATACTTCTGTCTCTTAATGAATACAGTCTTTCAAAATAACTTTAGCTTAAACTAAACTTCTAACTTAAAAGGTTACCTCCAGATTATATAATATTAAAATTTTAGATTTCATTAATCATAAGATTTAATAGTTATGACTAATATGTCTACAAATTATTTATTCAAATCACTAACTACACTGAAAGAAATTTATCGTGAGTACAGACAATTTTCTGGGTATATTAGCAGAAGAGTTTGGCTGACTCAGATACAGATAAA
This sequence comes from Diplolepis rosae, assembly GCA_030998225.1. Lineage (NCBI taxonomy): Eukaryota > Metazoa > Arthropoda > Insecta > Hymenoptera > Diplolepididae > Diplolepis > Diplolepis rosae. The sequence goes on from JAPYXD010000450.1 coordinate 186,985, forward strand.
CTGTATGGGTGTTTCATAAAAACAGTTATAGTTGAAGGGATATTACTGCACCAGTAATATATTTTGAATACACATATCCAAACTGATATGGCTGCAACAGATGAAACATGGTTATGGTTCCTTTAGCCAAACTCTGTTTTGGAAAACCAGCTCAACTTCAAACAGTCGCTTGTCTGCTAGTGATGCGTAGTAGTTTCAGAGGTTAAGGATAAGTAAACTATTATATCAGTGGTTGATTTTAAGATTTTAAAACTGTATCAAATAACTAATTTCATAGATCTATATATTAATTATTATTAAGTGTACAAGTTTGCTTTCGCCGTTTTTCGATAGATGGCCGCAGCGGTAATTGCTAGTCACAGTAAGCGGTAAAGTTGTACATGTTATATAAAATTTATAAATCTAAAAAAAATAAATTATATCGATGCTGGCAACACGTGTTTTGTTTGCATGATCACATACGATCACTCTCCGAACGTTTGAACGCAAACCAATATACACCCTTGAAACAAACCATTTTGTTTTGCTAAATCAGCATATCAGTCGATGGATAATACAATCAGAAGGACATTTATGAAAGTTTCCTGAGCTTATAGTTAATTTAAAGACATGTCATTAGCTCAACTAGTATTTCGATACCCACGTTCTAATATGTCGTATCCCACAAAATTTGAGAAATTGACTTTTTTAAAAAAATGGATTAATAATAATGTTTTACAGCTTATATTAAAATCTTGTGAGTCAAATTGTTTATTTAATATTTTTAAATAAATATTCTAATATGTCGTATCCAGCCCCCTGCATCTTAGCCAGAATGCACGTAATCCGCGAAACGAAAATGTCACAAGAATTGACCGTGGCCGCTAGGGGCGCTGATTGTTCATGAGGCCTTAATTCATTTTAATGCATGGGAAAAATGCATAAAAATTAAATTTTTGGGGATAAAAACTACTTGATCATATTTTTTTTTACAACACATTAAACTAGAAAGTTTTAAATATTATTTAAAGCAATTTTTACTGATATAAAGGGTAATATGCTTGAAATTTGGGCGAAAATTGTCTTTGTAATTCTGGCTGGAAATTAAAATCAAAGTTCTGTTATCTTCGTTTTAACATTAATATTTACATTGTGATTATTAAATAAAAATACAATATTTATTTATATTATCAATATTACTGATATTATATCAGTCTTACATATTATAATAGAAAAATTGGCTATTGAAATTCCATCAAATTGAATTATAATACGGGTATTAATTATATCATCTTGATTTTGTTAGAAAAATTAGATTTTATTATAGGACATTTTGTATTTTATATTTTAAAACTTTCACATAAGGAATGAACGTACATTTGAAAAAGTAAAAAAAAAAGAATTTATAAAATTCCTTTATAAGTATTTGAAAACACAAAGAACAAAGATGTTTGTAATAAATAATAATCAACATAATATACTATATTTCATAATAATATAATGGATATTTGGATCTCATTTGCACATAATTTATTATGTGTATTTTATCTATAATTAGCATAATTTTTTTTACTCGATTAATCCGTTGGATTGGTATTTTTTTTCGATCTTTACGAACGATTCTCCTTTCTTTTTTCCTGTTTCCTATTTCTATGAACTGTTCCTATGAACTGGTTTTTAGTTTAAAAGTGAGATCAAACGGTCGACCACGAGAATATCCTGAATGTGATATACAAAGTATATTAATATTATAAACTTTATAGTAATACTTCATATTTATGTCAGAAACTTTATCACTAATAATAAGCATTGCTTTAGAAATTGTGCAATTTTATAAAATAAAAAACGTTCCTGATTCGCAAGTATAGTGTGTTTTTTAAGCCTAATTTCCTTTTTTATTGATATAAACACTGTTTTATTTTGATAATTTAAATTCACAAAATATGCAAGTAACAATTATATCTCCAATTGTTATAAAACATTTTAAAAAAAGGTTATTTTACAGAAATTTATCATTTTGAGAAAAAGGTATCGATTTTTGAAGATCGATTCAAAAATCGATCTTTTTAACCGATTAATCGATAAAATTGATTCTTTTTTTTGAAGATCGCCCATCCCTATCTATAATAACTTAAGTTCAGTCAGTCAGCTTTTCGTTTTTTTATTCAAAGCGTTTTAAATTTAGTATAGATTAAATTTTAATAAGTTAAAGGCGCTCATGATAAATAAACCACAAAACAATGCACTTTTTCAGAGCATTACGTGTAGCCTGTTTTGCAACCTACAGCAACAAATTTCCGCATTTTCACTTAAATTTTTATATCACCGACTGTTAAAACCATTCCAATTTACCTAAAAAGCACACAAAAGCACTTCAGACACCAATTTTTCACAAAAAACGTTAAATTTCAATGTTCTATAATGCTAATCTGTATAAGGTCGGCCTCATGAACAGCCAGCGCCACGGTGGCCAACGGTCAACATCTGTGACATTTTCAACTCCCGAGATTCCGGGGCTGGTCGTATCCCACATGCCGATTTTCACGAATTCCAATATGTCGTATCCCACATCCATTGGTTAAGTCAGCGCCAGCGATGTGACAGTCAATTTTTATTTTGTGATTAGTTAAGTTTATTTTGAGAAATTATTTAATAAAATGAGTAAGAAGGTAATTACAAATAATATTTCTACAACTCCAATTAAATCTAGAGCATCCGCTGAAACCTCTGTTTGTAGATCGATTAAAAAGAACTAAAGGTAAATGGCAACAATTACAGGCATTAAAAAAAGTGTTGCTGAGAGATACACACTGCTTCTATGATAATATAAAATATATTGATGATATTGACTCTGCTTCTGACCAATCTTCATCAATAAAAAATTTGGAAGCCGAGAATAAAAATATAGTTTAGGTAACTGAAAAGAGTAAGAGTAAGAAACGAAAAGCTAATCAAGTTAATCTTGGTGTTAAAAGCAAAGTACTGCGTACTAATAATAGATTAAAAAAACCTGAAGATAATGATATTAATTATAAAAAAAATTGTGATAATACCAGACGAAAGAGGACAAGAATTTTTCAACAATCTCAGCAAGAAAATGTACCTGAAGTAAAAAAAAAACATTAAGAGTACTTAAAATGAAAAAAAATATGTTTTAAGCAATATTAAAGATAGTAAAAATAAAATGTATCAATAATGTTATATTATAATAATTATGAATTAAACAATAAAAAATAAGAGAGAAAAATGTTACGTATGGGATGAAACAATATTTAATTATAAAACGATTAAATCAATTTTCTTTCTAAAATACATTTTAATTTTTTCTTCTTGCGTAACCCACATAAATATCATAAAGTTTATTTAAATAATTTCTTTTCCTTTAATTATTATTATTTATGCATTTTTATGAACGTAAAGGGTTTCCCAACAGGGGTGATATGATTTTGAATGTCCCTATCGGGCTCATTTGAACTGAAATTTTTGACGTCTGCTGTCAGTTGTCATCAGTAAGGTTTGCCATTTAATCATGAGTAGTTTCACGCTTCCACAACGTTTGGAAATTGTCCAATGATTTTATCAAAATTCGAGAAGTTTTGTCGGTGTTCAAAGAGCATATCGTGCAAAATATGGTCGTCATTCTGCTCCATCCGCGCTCTCAATTCGTCGAATAATCGATAAGTTGGAGAGTGAATTTACTCTATTTGATACTAAGCCTAAAAATCGTATGCGTACCGCACGTTCTACACAGAATATAGCCGCCGTACAGGCCAGTATCGAGGAAAACCGTGAATTGTCCGTGCCACGCCGATCTCAGGAATTGGGCCTGTCCAGGATGACTACTTGGCGTATTTTGCAAATGGATCTTGGCCTGCATCCCTATAAGATGATTCTGGCCCAAGAACTGAAGCCTAATGACCATCGTTTGCGTCGGGAGTTCGCGGATTGGGCTCTGGAATCAATTGAAAATGATCCCAATTTTCATCAAAAAATCATCTTTTCTGATGAGGCGCATTTTTGGCTCAAGTCTCGGGGGACATTTGGCCGATATATTGTTTAAATCATAAATGGCATAGAATATCCAATATAATAAAAAAGATTTCGATCAATTCCGAATGAATATTCAGTGTTTTTTTTCAATTTCAAAACATATCACCCTTATTGGGAAACCCTTTATAAAACAAAAATTTGTTTACATTTATTTATTTGTGCTAGCAAGACGTTTTTATCGTTTCCTGAAAAATTTTCCAAATGTGGGATACGACATATTAGAACGTGGGTATCGATTTGTTATTTTCTTATTCATAATTATTAACACACAAAATAATATAACTGAAGTAAAAAGATTTTCTTTCTAATTCGCATAGAAATTCTCTAACAAACTCGGTCAGGTAGAAACACAATTCCATTTCGTTCAGTGTAAAAACTTTTCAGCTTTTAACTGTTAATTTCTTTCATAGTCGTTCAAGATATTAGTATTATGACATGCATGCCTAATTTTAATTTAAAATTTCCGCATTTCAAAATTAAGTTCATTGAATAATCAGTAAAATGGCAATAATTTGTAATAATATGAAAATTTTATGGATAGGTGAATTGGTTGATATTCCTTTTTTTTTTTTTTTTTTTGGTGAGGAGGAAAAATGGCAAAATCTTTTATAGACGTTGTACAGGACTCTCCTAGGACGGGTCTAGGCATACCTGTTAAAATCAAAAAACCCCTTCTCTCGAACCAATACACCACCCGCGGAACCGCCTTTCGGCTTTAAACTTCACGGGTGGTTGGTTCCATTAAAGTCGCGTACGACTCTTCCGTCATCCGTTCGCTCGGAACTTCCATCCGCGGCCACAAGCCCACTAGGGTAACCGACTAGCCGCGCCACCCGGGGGAGAAACAAACAGATTCCTCCCCCGAACGACGCGGACAGTCAAGTCTACCCGAGACGCAGGACCGCGGGTGAAGGCCCCGATGCGATTTCTACTGGCCCTCCCCGTTGTTTCGCTCTCGACGCCCATCAAGTTCTCTCGTCTTCATCACAAGTGTGACGAATGACTCGATGAGCGTCCAGAACCGTTCAGACTGGAGCATGAGGGGGACCATCGTGTCAGGAGTAAGTTCGAAACCCACCGCCTGACCGAGGACCTCCCTACCCACACCCCATTTTGCGCAGACGAAGAGTGCGTGCTCCGCGTTATCCACCGGGGAATCGCAGTAGCAACACGTTTCCTCGTCTCTCTTCTTAAAGCGCCTCAGGTACGCGTTAAAACAGCCATGGCCCGAGAGCGCTTGCGCCAAGTAAAAGCCGACTTCCCCGTGCTTTCTGTTCAACCAGGTGGCGAGCTCCGGGATCAGGCGGTAGGTCCATCTCCCTGTCTGCTCACCATGCCATCTCATCTGCCATTTCTCGACGAGTCTGCGCCTTCCATTCTTGCGGGTGGCCTCCTTCGCGCGAGCGATTTCCTGCAGGTCGGCGCAGGTAAGCTCCTTGCGAAGCTGAAAGGTTTCCTGCCTTTCCTCCGCCAATAAATCTATTGGCGGGACGCTCGCCAGGACCAGCACAGCGCTCGTCGAGATAGTTCTATATGCCGAAACTATTCTCAGCGCGACAAGTTTCTGCGCCGAGAACAGCTTCTTCTGGATAGCATGGTTTTGCAAGGCATTGGCCCAGACCGGAGCTGCATAAAGCAGCTTCGAATGGACCACGCTTACCACCAGTCTTCTTTTCGCTTCCCTGGGTCCACCAATGTTTGGCATAAGCCGGGCCAAGATCGCTCCACATTGGATGGCTTTGGCAGCTGCGATCTTTAGGTGTTCGCCAAAGCTAAGCCTACGATCCAGCTGCACCCCCAGGTACTTAATGCTTGTTTTCCACTCGACTTCATGCTCTCCGAGAACGATCCTCGGATATTGGAAGGATCTCCTGTCCGTAACTAGCAAAGCCTCGGTTTTCTCAGGGGCCATTTTAAGGCCTCTGCTATCCAACCAGCGCTTTGCTCGCCACAGACTTTCATTGATCCTCAGCTCTAGGATTCTGACGACGTCAGCGGCGCACACGACAAGTGCGTCATCCGCGAAGCCGACAATGCTCGTTCCAGCAGGCAGGTCCATGCACAGAAAGTCATCGTACATGATGTTCCAAACGAGTGGACCCACCCGCGACCCTTGAGGAGCGCCACATGTCATCTCTTCTTTGAGAGACCATTTGTCGCCCTCGTATATCACCCACCTGCCGCTCAGATAGTCATCCATCATTTGACATTCTGGGCAACTGAAGTTTTGTGCAGTTGCAGATAAGAGGAAATTCTGTTACAGAATTATAATTTTATGATGAATTATACAAAACTATGCTTCAGTTTCGCAATAGTAAGAAAAATTCCAGAAAATGCAGTGTATCTTTGCAATTTTAAAATTTATACTAAAAATCATCTCATGTATCGTCAAATTTTACGTTAACCATGTAACATAGAAATTTGGAGGTGTCCAACAGAATCCGACTATACCAACAATCAGAAATAAACATTGATGTGTCCTTATTGTAATTAAGAAATAATTTCTATGGAATCATATATGTGCATGCATATTATGTGAATTATATGTATATTACACATATACATGCATATATATATATATATATATGATGTTATGAAGGTATAATAAGGTATGGTTGTAGAAACCACTACCATGAAAGCCTCAATGAGCATGGCAGCACGAATGCTCCTCAAGCAGTATGCTGCCCTGCTAAAACTTTATTACTATGGTAGTCTAATCCGAGTGGTCCTATGTCCAAAATTGACGAAAATCACCTCGCAACCTAAAAATATCGTATAATCCGAAACATATACACCCTCAATTATGCATACCAATCGGATTGGGCTACATAGCTTTGGGTCTCCACATGCGTGTGTACACTCATACGTGTGTGTGTATACAGGTGTGTAAATGGGGGCAGCAATCACAGGTAGATGAGCCCATAATTAGAAGTATAATATTTAGAACTAATGGCTAATAGTATAAACAATTTTAAGATTACAATTAAGTACTGTCACGCCATCTTTGGTACAAATTTCCATTCTATAACGATCAACTGTGCTACCACGGATGGTCACAACAGAGATAAAAAAAAGAACGAAAAATATATATATAAACAAAAAAGTTTTCTTTTAACAAAAAAGGGAGAATTAAATTCATTTTAAGATAAGTAAACTAAGGGAAAAGGAAAAACAACATCAAATGATAAGAGAGACTGCAAGATACGGGTAACCTCATACCGATAATTGAACAACAATGACCCCCCCTCTACCAGCCTCCCAAGGGATTTCGTTGTTTTAAAGATTCTTTTATTAACAAAATAGGAGTGATTGCAGAAACAAAAAAAAAAACAAAACAAAACAAAAAATTAACTAATAATTGAGAACCTTTGATAGAACTCAGGTCAAAATTATTTGACTATTATGACCAAAGTATTAGAATAGGAAGGAAAATAATAACACGAAAATAAGAAAGACGGGCAGAGGAGACAAAAAATTGCTTTCTTGAAAATGCCTCGTCTGCCAGCCTCTCAAGCTATTATATAAAGTTAAAATTTTTATATAAATAAGGGAACATTTACAACTAAGTATAATATACTAAAATATAAATATAAGATACATAACCTAGGTACTTACAACTAAGATATGCGCACATAAAAAGGTATATATAAATTCAAAAAAAAAATTAATATTAATGGTAACTAGGAGGCAGCACCGGATCCTCCGTTGGCACCAGGACGTCCTCAGACCTCGGGTCTGAAACAAGAATTAATAAATAAGAAACGAGAAATGGAAGGCAAGAAAATGAAAAGAAGAAGAGAATTTAATTAAAACAAGATTGGAAACAAAATCTGCAACTTACACCACGGAGCATCATAATATGTCCCGCATCGGCACGGGAGGCCGTGGAAGGAGCCACGCAGGTAGCGCAGACAGTGGCAGAAATCCCCCATGTACCAGGCACCACTGAAACATTCAAGAAAAAATGGGGATAATAAATAAAATATGCCAAATCAAGGTAATTCCAACGAGAAAACGTCGACTTACCCAAGGCAAACAGAAGGCATCAGGGGTGAGTGTATACACTTCTGCACGGCGGGCGTGCCCACATGCGCTTCTGTGAGCGCTAGCAGCTCCAGTGCTCGAGCATGTGCCACCTCTTGCGCTCTCCTAGCAGCCTGGCTCGCTAGAGAGTGCTAGCACCTTCGAATTAGCCTATTTCGGCGCCCACCTCGGTTCTCCCGGGCCACCCGTCTCTAGTTTTGGTGAAGCTGCCCCTGCTGGACAATTTCCGTTGACAGGAGCAGGACCTTGGTCAGGAACAAGCCCAAGGAACACCATGGGAGTTGACGCGGACGCCCCTGCACGCCTGAAACAGGTGGACAAAAATAATTAAAAATTAATTAATTAAAATTAATAAGGAACGAAATAGGAGCTTTGATGCACCGCCCTGTTCAACACACCTAAGCTAACCCCACCACTAGACCTCGACATTTTAGAGCATCCTTACACCCTAAAATGCAGTGTTTTAGCTCCAGGGAAGCCACACGCAACAACACCCCGGGATTCCTCGAATCTAAAACCCGGACTACCGAAAAGGAATCACGAGAAATAGATGGATCAAACAAGGCTTGACAAGCCAGGGTCATCGACTCCACGACCTGGCTTGAACGCACACCAGGAACCGACACATAAAAAAAAAACATCGATCTTCGATTTCAGAGACCCGCACCTGAAGACTGTCACTTCGCGGCAAAAACAAAGTGGAATCCCCAGATGAAGCAGACGAACTCGAGGAACTCGGCTCCAACAAGGAAAGGTCGAAATCCGCAATCGAGTCGACCAAGGAAGGTTCGGTGAAAAGACCGGAGTTTTGCGGGCTAGAATAATGTGGTGCACCGAACCACTCCGACAAACAAGGCGTCCAGGAAGTCTCCGGAGTCTGACATCTTGACCCGAACCAAGACACTTCGCGAATGCGGCACTACCCGAACAAATCATGCAAATTCAAAAAGGAGCACTTACCAGCTCCTTCAAGCACCGACGTAGCCCCTCTTACTAAGGAGAGAGGGTAGCGCTGATTTTGGCAGTGCTCTTCGTAGGTGATGGTCTCTGAGCTTAAAGAGGATCCATCGTCTGCCATGGCTGCTGGAGACTGAGGAGAAAATCATCCCCACGACCCAGCATGCAACGAGATGACATCATGTCAACCATGCAAAATCAGCCAAAAACCCCACCAAGGCAGAACTCCTAGAGAACACGCGCACTACAACAAAGCACAAGATCCAAAATTTCACCATGTCAACTTCTACAGAAAACTGACTCATGGCAGCCGCAGCATAGCATCACCATCCAGCATCTTTGAAAAATGACATAATCTTACAGCAACTGAATCCTCGGGTGTCACCGTTCTCAGGATACATATAACCTAGTAGAAAAAACAAAATACAAAGAAGAACGCCTTGTCAAATTATAGTGAAAACTACTTGAGCCCTTGCAAACATCAGCTTGCAGCTGCAATATGACATCACGATTCCTTAAGAAATATTTACTTACCAAAAAGATTCCGGAAGTGCAATCCACACCACAAATTATGGGGCCCACAACTCAATATAGAACGCCCACTACACTTTTTCTCACTAATTCACGCAAGACACTTATTATTTCATCGAGGACGATGATTATTCTAAGGAGGGAGGACTGTTACATCCCAGTAACTTTAAAAATTTTACATTGCCCCTGTGCAAGGGCAACACGTCACACACCAAGGAGAGCGAGGAAGGAATTATTTAATTATAATAAGTATTGCTATGGTGAATTATCATATGGACCGGGTAGCTGTGCGCATAAGGTAAACCAACGTATACCTCACGTCGACCAATGGGTTTGACACATGGTAATAAGAGATAAAGAAGAACAACGCTCTGTCTATATGGTAATTGCACCCGTGGTAATGAGTCAGTAACTCACACCGCGTGCCGATAAAGTAGTAACGCTGTGCTAATAACCTAATGAGAGAATGAGAAGTTATCAGCACAGCCTCATTAAATATAATGTCTAAATATTGTAAGCATTATTATATTAATATTAATATTGTATTAACAGTATATCACAACTATTATTAATATATCGGGTAGTAACATAGTATTGATCAATATTATCGCCATTATGTATTGATTGCCGATGAGTCGATCACGATGAATGAATGAAAATCGATCATTGATTATGGATCATAGATAAGAAATTGATTGACTGATCATTGGCAATCAATTAATGATCATACTTCATAAAATAAGTAATATAAATCATAAACAAATAAATGCAGAAATAAAGTAATTAAAAATGCATTTATTTGGAAACTAGATACAAAATTGGGCAATAGAAGAGATGAACCCACGAACCCTTGCAGAGATCGTGCCTGGCCACCGATTCGCAATTCGTACGTGCCTTGCCACCGATTTGCGATTCGAACGTGCTGTGCCACTGATTTACGTTGATCTGCTCCCACTAATAGAAGCATCAATAGCATATATACCCCAGATTCACCTCTGGAGGTTTGTCATTAAGTACCGAACAGTTGTACGGTTGTTAGGTCCGGACCGGTAATTCAACGTCGTGAGCAGACCCTTTGATAAACGTAAGTCTCATTGGATTTCTATGAGCAACTCAACATTCGGTACTTAGTAAATAAAATCCCAGGTCCTTAAGTAGTGCAAGTCCGGAAACCGTAGTGCTAGATAGTTCCTTTGGATTACGTGTATCGTCGTATTTAGTCGTGTCGCTTAATAGTAATTCATTTCTGAAATCGGGACGAACTAACCTATCTTGTTAACAAGTGCATGTTTGATTCATTTCTCGTGTACTTAACAAGATACGTAAGCGGATAATTGATCACATCAGTTGCTGGTGGACTTGCATCCCTTACACCAAACTACCTCCTGCGAAAATTATCGTTGTTTTGCTACCTCACGGTGACTCAAACGATGCCAAACTATCCTGCAACACTTTGTGCCGTTGTCTTGCAACAATAGGAGTAACAAACGACAATTCTTTCTTTTGCTCTCTAATCTAAGAGGTAAACAAGTAAGTTATCACCTAAGTATCATCCTGTGTGAAAACTTGCGCAAAATCTTATTTATTTATAATAAATTATTTCATTTATTTATATATTCAGTGTTTTATTATCATTGTGAACAACTCAGGGCCCATAGACCTGACAAGTGACAACGTACCCACAAACAAAAATAAATTATCAGGTCTTTCCAACCTGATATAATCAGCTAACCGCCTCCCTTACATCCAAAATCCAAACTACCCTCGCCTTTTGCTCGGGACGTAACAAAATATAACAAATTTAAAAAGAAAAACAATCAAATACTCGTCTCTTCAAAATCAAAAACGTTTGAATTTTAAAATTGAATCGAATTTTCGAAATCCTCAATTTTTAAAGTAGTCAATTTAAAATCATTAAATTACTGCAAATTTCGATTTGGAAAGTGTTTTTGACGCACAAATTGAAACTGAAAAGTCCTCGAATCGGAATTGGCAAACTGTAATCGATTTAAATTTAAAAAGAATTGCAATTTGCAAGCTTTCAAGTTATTCAAGAAACATACCCTCTAAATGTTATGCATTTCGATTATCTTCTCAGTTAATTACACCACCAAGTTTCCTCTGCATTTTATGGTACCTATTCCATAATTTGCCTTCATTGTACGTCCTGGCACTAAATATAGTCTTTGGTTTTGCAGCCACGAAGTAGACTGACTTTCTTTCATTCGGGTATTCCAAAAATATTTTTTCAGCAGCTCTTGCGAAGACTGAAGATGCGATTTTGAAAACATGAATTACTATTTCATCAAAAGATATATTTTAAATTTTGGCATGATTTAAGCATTTAAAAAATTATTTTCTATTGAAATTTAAAGTCAATAAATTTGCAAAGTTTTAAAACAAAATATCAATTTCAATATTATTTAGCTATGCAAATCAAATAATTTGATTAGAAAATTATGTAGAGAATATTATATATTAACGAATGATAAAATATAATATTACAGTTTAAAAAATAAAATATTCAAGACTTGAGCAATAAATAAATTATATCTAATTATACACTCGAAATAATACAGTAGAGTTTCTTCTCTGGTATGAGGCAACATTGAAAAAAATTTCATTCAAATAAAATACTTTGAAAACATTTTGAAATACGTAGGATTATTCACATATGAATTTCATTACAAACTGCGAATTTTTTTCAAATATCAATAAAATTCCATAGTGAATAAATGTTTAAAATTTCAAGTTAAAGTATTGATTGGAAATTTAGTAGCTTTAGTAGTTAACTATTTTAATCAGAAAATTCTTCATTTTCGTAGATTTTTTCAATTTTTTAATACAAAATCTATGCATAGGCCATAAAAACGTGAGGTGAAAATTTTGAATCATCAGCTACAGTTTCTAGGCAACAGAAATTATAATTGGATTGTGGTAGTGCCCCAGCTGTTTTGGCCTGTCAGTAATCAGGTGCTGATAGGAAAAATAAGTGAGAGACTTAATTAATATGAATTTCTATTAAACTTTTTTCCGCACCGCCGAGGAGGTAGAGTTGCAGGCGCCTTTTCTTAAAGTGGTTTCCCCTGTAGGCCTAATTGACTATTTCAAAAATTTACAATGAGACGAAAGCGAGAATCAACGTGAGTTCCCTTGCCTCTCACATAACTCGATGTACATACATGATATTTTTAAAATTAAACAACAACGATTTTATCCCCTTATTTATTTTTAAGATAACCAAAGATACTTTTTTAATTAAGGAAGCCACAAAATTATTTAAAAAGTATCCGTGCCATCGCAAGCAAAGAGAGTCAATCTGTTTTTCCCTATATTCTTTTACTGCCAGCTTGTAAAGAATGGCAGAATCTTATTTTTTATTTTATAAAAATAAAATATTTTCCACTTAATTTTTTAAGTGATATAGTTGATTCACATATTATAAAAAATTTTTAAAACTATTTTATTCCATATAAATATTTTATAATTGTATTTTATATAAGAGAAATCGTAAAGTGTAATTTCGTATGCAAATTTAGATGTAATTTTGGTTTTTTGAATACTGAAACCTTTTATTCACAGTTTTGTAATGAAATTCATTTGTGAATAATACTACGTATTTCAAAATATTTTGAAAGTATTTTATTTGAATGAAATTTTCTTCAATGTTGCCTTATACCAGAGAAGAAACTCTACTGTATTATTTCGAGTGTATAATTAGATATAATTTATGTATTGCTCAAGTCTTGAATATTTTATTTTTTAAACTCTAATATTATATTTTATCATTCTTTAATATATAATATTCTCTGCATAATTTCCTAATTGAATTATTTGATTTGCATAGCTAAATAATATTGAAATTGATATTTTGTTTTTTAAGCTTTGCAAATTTATTAGCTTTAAATTTCAATAAAAAAAGATTTTTTAAGTGTTTAAATCATCCTAAAAATTAAAATAAAATGTTTAGACTGATTAGGTATAAGGATAAGTTATATATATATATATACATTTAAACTCCATTGTTTCGGCTGATTCGGTATACGAGGAGTCGCAAATAGTAATAAAAAACGGAATTGATATAGAAACTTCAGTAAGCAAAAGATTGTGTGACACTCGACGAAACAACATTATGTAATAAAAAGGTAAAATACGAATATGAATCCGCTAGATCTGTTCAATGGACAGATACCTTTTAAAAGAACATATCTGCGACCTCCAACAAGCCACAAGAACGTGGTAAATGGGATAAAAAATCTTGATAAGTTCATGTACGAGCATAAAACAAAAACAAAACAGTGATTACAAGACAGATAGACAATAAGGTGTAAAAAGAACACTGTGGCTTAAGGAGATAGATGAGAATGAATCGTAAGGTACTGCGATCATCGATAATAGCGGAATCCGTGGATGAGAATTTGGAACGAAGAGATCTTGATCGAACCATAGTGGTGATCCAAGATGGAAGAGAATCTAAGAGACACTCTGATTTAGGGGGGCATACCGCAAATCCAAGAGGGACGATGGAAGGACTCCCGGACGCAATAACAAAGAAGCTGGAAGAATTAGAGAGGAAGGTGAAAAATATGGTCAACGAAGAAAAAAAGAGGAAAGAAAAGATGGAAGCGGAAAGAGATAGGGTCCTACAAAAGAAATTAACAACAATAGAAACCAGCATAAACCGATCAATGGAAATTACTGCACAAGTCACGGAAACCCTGGAGGAAAGGAGTACGAGAATTGAGACCCAATTCAGTAGGTTGGAAACACAGCAGTCAAGAATATTAGAAAGAGTTAATGCCAAGAAAGAAAGAAGAGAAGAGTCGAGGTGACTAGAGGGAAAGGCAGGAATCAAATATATACTTCCTGAGTTCCAGGGAGAGACCAGCCCGATTCGATATATGAACCAGCTAAGACAATACTGGGAGGCAGTAAAACCCAGTGATAGTGATACACACTATTTGATAGAAAGGTCACTAGGAGGCCCACCCGGAGACTGGTGGCAAATAGTAAAAGATGAAGTGAGCAATCTGCAAACATTCCTCCCCTTGGAATGGCAGCTTGATGAAGTCCTTCTCTTGGCAATGCCAAAAAAGGGCGGGTGGGGAGGCTTAGCAGACGGCCTTAGGTCCATGGAAGTTGTAGTGTCCCGATGAATCGGCGAAAATGCGGGGGCTCTATAAACGGGCATCTTCCCAGTTGCATGACGGGTTTATCCCAAGCTGAAAGAGGGGTACGCTGTAAACGCGTTCATGCCCATGAATGAAGAAGGATGTATGTCCCAGGCAGCGGCGCTGGGTATGAGTCTGCTAGTGTCTGAGAAGAGTAAATGGAATGAATGTAGAAGGATGAATAACCGCGCCGCGTGAGTGTGATAGAAGTCCTTTGATTGCGAGAGAAGAATCTACGAACGGGCTCTCTGCCGAATGTAGCTAAGAGTAAATTCGTAAATGGAATCTCTTGGGAGGACACTGCAAGGCCTCCGCACTCTGCGATTAAGAACAGTCCAACTGATCGTTCCCGTATGGCACCCTACTACGAGTGCCCGCCCCGAATGGTGTCTTTCCCGACCCATGAGGAGGCGAAGCTGATGAGAGCTTAGCTCTGCTGAGGTGGTGTTATTCTGGGTCTGGCTAAGCGGAGGTTGGGCCTCAGGGAACATGGATAGGACTGTGGTCGGAGGACCATGAGAAGAATGAAAAGAAAGGTGTGCACGAGGCACAGAAGGAGAAGAAGAAGACGCCAAAACGCTCTACGCCCGCCAGGTCTTGTCTATCCGGAGGACTTGGAAGGAGGAAGTCCTTCTGGTTCTCGAAAATGGGGGAGACGTGTCGGCCTTCTGGAAGGCACTCGACTGGGCGGTTGAGGAAAAGGCAGAGATAACAGCCTTGGTCTCAAAGAGCTCCTTGGAATTAGGGACCTCAACGAGACCGTTCTGAAAGAAGAAGTTGTTGCTGCCCTGTGCTTGGCACTGGGCAGACCAGCCTTCGACAGGTCCTGCAGGCTCTTTACCCTTTTTGGTGGGGTGCGACCTGCAGTTATTCAATTCCACGTCCTGGCGAACGTGCCGCCAACAGACTTATTGTCGAAGAAAAGGCAGGAGACCTTTCAGCTCGGTAAGGAGCTTACCTCTATAACTGACCCACAGGAAATCGCCCGCGCAAAGAAGGCCATCCGCAAGGATAGAAGTCAAAGACTCGTCGAGAGATGCCAGACGAGATGGCATGGTGAACAGACCGGGAAATGGACCTACCGTCTGATTACGGAGCTCGCCACCTAGCTGAACAGAAAGCACGGAAAGGTCGGCTTCTATTTGGCGCAGTCGCTCTCAGGCCATGGCTGTTTTAACGCGTACCTGATGCGCTTCAAGAAGAGAGACGAGAAGACGTGTGTTTTAACAGGTATGCAAAGCCTCACCCTAGGAGACTCCTGTACTATGTCTATAAAAGATTTCGCTATTTTTTCCCCTCAGCAAAAAAGACATCTGCAAACATTTTTGAATAAATCCCCCAGACGCTTTTGGAACAATCAGGCTCAACACGAGTTCAGAAGGCTTAAATTTGGATATCACCAAGGAGGAAAACTGGAATCGAGGGCGGAGTATGCCATACGACTATATGCTGAGGCGAGAGGACTGCAACCAGCAATGTCACTGGGAGAAATAATTCAAAAACTTGCCCAAGATTACCATGAAGAAATCAAATATGCAAAAGTGGGGCGTGGAATATCACACATTGACAGTCTAGTGGAGCTGTTAGAAAACTTTGACAGAATAGGACCGATCTATAGGAACAAAGAAGAAATTAAGGAAAGAAAAACACAACAGGAAGGACTTAATGACTTGCGGATAAACCGATCTCAAGAACAACCACCATGGAGAACACAAGCGCGAGGAAGCCCTCAGGATAGAACAACACATCCACAACATCAGAACTGACCCACGTGGCACAGAAGCATGCAAGAAAATTATGGAAGCCGAGCAGAAAGAAACGTGGGACAGAGCGGGAGTAGAAATACAAAGTACAACAGCAAACCGCCAGAAAATAAGACATGGAGAAACAATCAACAATCAAGATACCAAGTACGCAATTTGGACGTAGAGGAAGTAGAATCCCGAGAAGGAGGGAATGAAGAAAGAAATACATGCACAGAAGCGGGAAACGAATGAAAGCCACGTCTTTAAAAAACCGGGATGATCAACAGATAGACGTGGCACCAGGAATCAGAATCCATAAAAATATACTACAACAGCCAAGAGAAGAACTTTTCGAAGAACCCGAAGAGAATAAGCAAAATAAACACTCAAAATGTTACGTAGCAAATATTTTCATAAGAGGAAATGTCACTACGGCGTTAATAGACACAGGAGCTGAGGTGACATGCATCTCAGAAGAGTGGTATTCCTAGTGGTCCCAAAGCTGTTAAAATCGTGCATTATTGGAATTGATTTACTTGATGAGTTTAGGAGTTACATAGACCTGGATAACAAAACCATATCGTTTCCCCACCTGGAAGGAAAACCACCCGCCAAGATCATGAATGAGGAAAGAGCACAACCTGAAAGAGATTTTTCGCGAGTAAACGCTATACAAAGAGAAGAAGATGGCATTGAAATAAAAAAAGAAGACATTAAACTAAAAATAGGTGAAATAGACTCAACTGACAGAGAAAAAATGGAAGAACTTGAAGCTATTCTACGGAGGCACAAGGCAGTATTTGGAACAGAGCCAGGCAGATTGTGGTCATATCAACATGTTTTAAATATAAAAGAAGATCAACCCTTTATTGGACAGAGTTGTCCCATACCATTAGCGTATCGTGAGAAAGTTAATGAAGAAATCAACAAAATATTATCTAGCAGTCTAGCAGATCTAGCAGTTCATACACCAACCCAATCGTGTCAATAATAAAAAAAGACGGGACAGTACGGCTAAGCTTAGATGACAGGAAACTGAATGAAATTTTATTAGAAGACTGGGAATGCTCAGAACCTGCGGAGGTCTTATTCCAGAAATGTAAGGGGATCAAAATCATGTTAAGTCTTCACATGACCAGCCATTTCTGGCGAGTACCACTACGGGCAGACTCGAAGAAATATACAGCCTTCCAGCATCGAAAAAGAAGCTATGAATTTTACAGTACCATTTGGACTTAAGAACGTTCTCTTTCCCGTAGATGTGCTCATCCTACTCTATCATAGGTAGTGGGATTACTGTTAAGATTTCTAACCGAAGGAGTTTAGCACCGTTTATGCGCAAAAGTAACAAAATGTGTCTTCTGCGTCGATTTGTGCGATTTGACAACACCGCTTTCCTGTCTTTCTCATATCGAGTCGAAAGCATATGGTGTGAAAGAGGTTATATTATGAGTTTATTGACAGTTTGTAAATACTAATAAGATGTCTAATAAATTTTGCAACAAAATGGATTTTTTATTTCACAAAAATCGACGAATTACAAAACCTTTACGATGCAATTAGTGATGTTAGAATTTTAAAAAAAAATTTCATGCTTCCAAGAGTGAAAAAAATCTCATAAGCTTTCAAAAGTCTTATTATGTATGTTACAATGAGATTCTGGAGAGTAATAGAATTAATTTTAATTTGCAATTTTTAACTAAACTACAAGGCATAATTTCTCTTACATTTTTAAAGAAATTGGTTAAGCATAAAATTACGTATAAACAAATATTTGATTTATATCAAAATAAAGGATTAGAGGGCATTCATGCAATGTTTACAGAGAAAAATAATAATAAAATCAAAATTACGAATGACCAAAAAGTTGTATCTAGATTAGTCGAATTCTTGAAGACTGAAAAAACAAATGATTTTTGAAAAATTGTTGCTTATTCCTAAGCCAAAACTAAAAAATATTATAGTAAAACGAGCTTTATTAGTTTTGTATGTAATTATAAATGTTGACTTCATTAAACATTCATCTTTTTATTTTTAAGTATTTTGTTTAAAATATTTTCAAAACAAACATCATAAAAAATTGAAGAAATTGAACGAGCTTTATTACTTTTTGTAAATGATTATAAACGTTATAAGTAAACACAATAAGAGTTTATTTTTCATTCGTGTTGTTTATTCACAAGCTTCTGAAATTTATTTCACCTGTATCGATTAATTGCAAGATCATTCAATTTACACAAACGTCTAACTGCGAAAATAAGGCATTCGTACGAACCGTACGACTCGCGGTAAGCGTACGCGCGCGCTGTTGATGCGATGTTGCCAAGTCACCATATTTGCTTCAGCAAGCCGGCTAAGAATTTGTGCAACTGCGAGTTTCAACAACGTATATCTCTAAAAGTAGTGCCGGTACACGTATTCTTTATGATGGCATACGATTTCTTATAATCTCTAGTATAATATACTAGTTTTCCAAAAAAATCTAAAGAAAATTGTGCTTTTAATGTAAAGAAAGGTATCGCGAAACTGAACTACGCCTATCTAACACGTGTTAAAAGATTCAACTTTGGAGCTTAATTTCTCGATTTTAAGTACCGGTCTTGATGCTAATCTTTTTACCGCTTTGTAGATCATGGTAAAAAGTACTTATTTACAAAGTTTGAAAGAAATCTAAAGAAAAGTCATTTTCAAGAGAACGTCCTTAAAAGAAGTACAGCAACAACCTTACCCTAAATCTGAAAAAAATCAAACTTCTTTAAAAAAGAAACATAGTCATTGGGATTCATTCTGGTAACTGAGGGAATCAAACCAGACTCAGAGAAGATCCAAGGAATCAGAGATTTCCCAACACCAAAGAAAATCAAGCAACTCAGAGGACTCCTGGGACTGGTGAACTTCTATTCAAAATTTAGTTACAAACACGCAGCAGAGATAGTGCCTTTATTACTACTGATAAAGAAAGAGGTCACCTGGAAATGGAACGAAAACGCGCAGTGGAATTTCAATAAAGTCAAACAACTTTTTTGTGAGCCTACCACCCTATACTTCTCAAGTCTAAGAAAACCCATACTATCTAGAAACGGATGCCAGTGACTATGCACTAGGGGCCATACTATATCAGAAAAATAATAAGCAGGAAAAGGAGATAATTACACTGGCGAGACGTACACTTAAGGGGCCAGAATTGTCATAATCAATCGCACAGATCACATGGCACTCACCCTTCTACGAACCTGCAAGTTCATGAACGCACGTTTAACAAGTTGGATACTGGCTATCCAAGATTATGATATCATAATGGAACACTGTCCAGGAAGAGAGAATGTGGCAGCAGATCTACTTAGCAGACTACACCCTGGAAAGGACTCGGAGAAACAAAAAGATACAACATGAATCACGATAAACGCAGTCAAACATAGATGCTCGGAAGAACTAAAAAACGCACTGCAGAATCTGCAACAACTACAACAAGCTTGGTTTTGTACGCGAAATTTACTTTATTTTGTAGAAATATAATAACATGCACTTAAGGGTGGTTACCCCTTATAAATTAATTTCTCATGAATATGCAAATATACGTAAACTTTATTTTATTATTCCGTGCAACATATATTTTTTCCATATTTTTCGGGTTGAAATAATGTCTGTTTGTATTTTTGAAATATTTCAATATTTCATGGTCAAAGTTTCATTGTTTCATGAGACATTAAGAGAAGAGGGGGAAACGTCTATCTACGCAGGCGCACAGAAGTCGGATCAGGTTAGACAGTTAGATCATAAAATTTCCTTGAAAAATTTATTAAAACCATATATAGTTTGAATTTTCTCGCTTTTCTGTTTGAAACTTTGAAATATTTCATGAGACCCCCAATGTTTCATGAAACTTTACATTAGATCAAAGTTTCATGAAATTTTACAACCCTATCTGTTTGAAATTTTTTGTGAAACTTATTGTGGGGTAGTTTACCCCCCAAAAATATTATTTATCAAGTTGACAAAATCACATATTTAATCTCTCATAGTAAGGATATTTTTCGAGTTGGTTTGCTTGTGAAAGATTCTGTTATTATATGTGAAACAATTAAATGGGTATTTGGTACCGCACTTTTTGGGGGTGATTTTTACCCCCTAAAAACAATTTTGGGCATGTAAATAAAATACGTGTCGCTTAGTCAAAATCGGAGGGGGACACCTACCTGGGGTTCCTTGTCAGTGTACCGGCAAACTCGGCTAGCTAAGATCTAGGTCGGTAGAGTGGGGGAGGTACCCAAACTGGAAGCTGTTAAAGAAAAGGTCCCTAACCTGTAAGGAGAATAATTATGCACAGAGTTTACATAAAACTTATAAGCAATTTATTTAACTTCTGTGTATAAATTTTCTTTCCGACAGTTTTTCGGTCTCTAATTTAACTGAACAAAGGAGAATAAACAAAGAAAAAAGGGGGTGCGAAAGAATCGAGTTTTATTCGGTAATTAATTGGGGAATGGAGGGCTAACCTGTGAGGTTAGACCACTCTGCCCGGTACTCGGGATTAGTTTAGGATGGCTCGAAAATATACAGAGAGAAAAAAAGGAAAGGGGGGGGGGGGAGAAAAAGAATCGGCAACAATAATCAGGTACAGATTCAATGTTTTATTCTATATAAAAATATAGATATTTTTGATTTTTACTTATTACGACCAAACCAAGATTTAAGGCAAAATTGTGAGAATATAATTCAAGAGTGAGTTGATATTAACTTCTCACTCTTGAATTACATTTTCACAATTTTGCGTTAAATCTTCAATTTCCTTTTAATTATATTTGAATATATTATTTTCTGTAACACATTTAAAGAACCTACGTATGCATGTATATGCACTAACACGTGCACACATAATGGTAGTTCATTTGAACGGATATAAGCGGCGCTAGTTGCTAGCGGTCCACCACCTTTCCATTAGGTTTGCACGGCCTGGTCTTGACACTCTGAAGCAGGGCAGGTCGACCTCTAATGTATTGGGTGTCCCCGTAGGATAGTTCATGTGCGGTGGTGTACGCGGCGCTAGTTGACGGAAGCGGGCGGAGTGCGGCAAAGGGAACGGCTTCGTATGAGTTCCGCCATTGTTGTATACATGTATCAACAATTCGTACGCGATCGCGCTTAATAATCATTTAAAATGAATTCGAAGTACGAAATTCAGTGTGCTGTGAGTGGGTGTACCTCCAAAAGGGGTCGGAAGAACAATGTGTCAATTCATCGGTTTCCGAAGAAAGAAAATGCCGGACAATGATGGATAGAAGCATGCTCAAATCCCTACTTGTCGAGGTTAGGATACCTCGAAGTACTAGAAAGACAATTTTTTATTTGTCATCGACATTTTTCCGACGTTAAGTTTACCGTCGTGTAGTGATGTGTCGAGTGGAAGTGATGTGAACATTAAACGGGCGAGTGTTTCTTCCCCATCAGACTTCGAAATTTTTATTCCCGAAGTAGAAAAACCTGCAGAAGGCACACGAGACTTTGAAGAAAGTAGCGTGCAGTTTGCACACGTAAGTAACAATATTTTTAATTTCATACGATATTGTATATAATTTCAAACTTTTCGACTCTGATCAGAGTCCTCATTAGTGATCTTTATTTCTAAAATTTTAAGTGCAATAAATAAAATATTACATATATGAGCCCTATTTCGAAGTAAACTTTGAAAATGTGAAAAAATGTAAAAATCGTAAGAAAATTTACATAAAATAGTACAAGAAACTTCGATGAAGTATCTAAAACTTCCTTAGGAATGACAATAAAATTCTAGCACGTAATTTTGAGATAGCTAACTAAAAAAGTAGTATATACACTACCGGTCAAAATTATTTATTCACCTGCTGTGTTAGCTATTCTCAAAGTGTCTTAATTTTTATAATTATTTAAATTTTGCATCTACTGAGCCCAAGTTGAAGGCAAAATGATAATTTTATAAGAATATATTGCAAAAAACGTCAAATTTCGATCTTTTTGAATAAATATTAATAACACTGAAATTAATTAAGACCTTTCAACGTTTCTGGTCTCATTTTGAAGGTTACTCTTCATAGTATTTTGTTAACTTATCAAGATATTTTTAGAATTTTTCTTTTGGATTCTACTCCTGAAGTCAAACATGGTACAAACATGTCAAAAATTTTCAAATGAAGAAAGTAATCTATAAATTTTATTAAAATATGATACACATTGGTTTTTAAAAATTTCTTGTAAGTAGCTAAACATTTTTAAAATTTTATGACCTTTTTGTATCATTTTTGACGCCGGGTAGAATCCAGGAAAAAAAATCTGAAAATATCTTGATTAGTTAGCAAAATACTATGAAAACCTACCATTTAAATGAGACAAAAAACTTTTAAAAATCTTAATTAATTTCAGAGTTGTTAATATTTTTCAGAATGATTGAAATTTCAAGTTTTTTGAAATATTTTTTTATAAAATTAACATTTTGTTATTTTTTCTGATTTTTCTAAATCATTTCAGTCGATTATGTCGATCATTAGAAGAGTGTATCACTGTACGTGACAACGGAACTCTACTATATCGACCTTATTAACCTCTGATTTAGAATTAATCCAACGTTATTTAAAACTAGATGGTATTTTCCAATATAAATTGAAGAAATTTTTCTGTGAAAAAAAAAATTTCTTCAATTTTGTTATTTAGTTTATTTTATTACTTTTTTATTTTGTTTTATTTGTTATTTGCAAAATTTTATTAACTTTTATTTTATGATAGGGAACAAAATTTCAACTTGTTATAAAAATTAAGACATTTTAGGAATAGCTGAAACAACAAGTGAACAAATAATTTCGACCGGCAGTGTACTTCTGTCTAAATGTTACTGAAGATATAGATGCAAGTACATATATAGTATAAAATTACAAAGGATTATTTATGAAAAAATAGCTGAGAATTGCCAATACAAATTCCACAATGTCAGAAATTCCCACCACAATTTCGCGAAACATGTGACTGGAGTTTTATTTTATAAAATTTATTTTTATTTATTTTATAAAATACCTACGAAATAAATTTCAAATATTCATATAAATTAAATGCTTTTAATCTATATTCCAGAAAAAATAATCAGAAGATATCCCAGAAGCAGGAAGCAGCAAGGATGTATTTGGAGAAGACTTTCACACAACACCGAAAAGAGCTATCTCGACCCCACAAAGTGTTCGATTATCTTGTAGTACAAAAATCAACGCAAAATGTGCTAAGCAACTATATTTTCTGAAAATAAAAATACAAATTACAGATATTTTTGATTTTTATTTATGACGAGAAAACCATGATTTAAGGCAAAATTGTGTAAATGTAATTAAAGAGTGAGTTGATATCAACATAACTTCTCACTCTTGAATTAAATTTTCACAATTTTGCGCTAAATCTTCAATTTCCTTTTAATTTTATTTGAATATATTCTTTGTAACACATTTAAAGAACCTACGTATGCATGTATATGCACTAACACGTGCACACATAATGGTAGTTCATGCGCAGTGCTGTACGCGGCGCTAGTTGCTAACGGTCCACCACCTTTCCATTAGGTTTGCACGGCCTGCTCTGAAGAGTGACTGACGTTTTGATATTTTCGCCTGCTTCCTGTCGCTTTGATATTTTCGCCTGCTTCCTGTCGCTTTGATATTTTCGCCTGCTTCCTGTCGCTTTCCCTGATTGGTCACACCCTTCCCTATCTGATGATCCCCGCTCCTTCGTGGAGGTCTCTTCGGTATGGCTTGAGGTCCATCTGTAACGAATGCAGAATCCTTCCGCTGCTTGTTTTATACGCTAGAGCACGTACGATCAACTCGGAAACGCATGGTTAAATTCAAATGCGAATTAACTAATTCATACGAGTTTGGAATAGAATGGGAAGGGAATTGGCTAGCGATATTGGCAAATCGACAAATAAAAATTTACAAGGATGGAGATCTCATTCCAAATACATACCTTATTTGTTTAAATGTATTTCCTATATTTATCTTAAATGTATTATATATTTACTGGAAATCATGAAAGGGAGTATGGACGTTGGGGCCCTGCAGACTCCACGTCAATACGTCCCTGACATACCTCTGTGCTCCGACATTATAGAGGCGAGCCACCAGCCAATCAGCGCGAGGAACCAGCGACAGGAGAGGTATCCGCAAGGCGCGAACTACCGGCAAGCGACAGCATCGCCCTACTCTGTCAGTACAACGGCCTCGCTTTAAACCAGCAAAGTTCCTTCATCGCTTGGTCAATTTTTTATTGAGGTAACTGAAAATATCTTTGCAATTCCTAAGAAACATAAATAAAACAATTACAATTTGTTAAGAAAGACAATTAAGTTAATTTGGCAAAATAATATGGATAATAATGCACCTTTTGAAAGTTCTATCTAGGCATTGATGCCAATTGCAAAGCAATCGAGCGAACGAGCAATTTGTAGAAGTCTTATAAAATGCGATGCCATATGACACTATATATATGTACTTGCATCTATATCTTTAGTAACATTTAGACAGAAGTACACTGATGGTCGAAATTATTTGTTCACTTGTTGTCTCAGCTATTCCTAAAGTGTCTTAATTTTTATAATAACAAGTTGAAATTTTTTTCCCTATCATAAATTAAAAGTTAATAAAATTTTGCATCTAATGAGCATAAGTTTGAGACAAAATGTTAATTTTATAAAAAAATATTTCCAAAAACGTGAAATTTCAATCATTCTGAAAAATATTGACAACTTAGAAATTAATTAAGATTTTTAAAAGTTTTTGGTCTCATTTAAATTGTAGGCTTTCATAGTATTTTGCTAACTGATCAAGGTATTTTCAGATTTTTTTCCCTGGATTCTACCCGGCGTCAAAAATGATACAAAAAGGACATAAAATTTATAGATTACTGTCTTTATTTGAAATTTTTCGACTTCTTTGTATCATGTTTGACCCCAGGGTAGAATGCAAAAGATAAATTCTAAAAATATCTTGATAAGTTAACAAAATACTATGAAGAGTAACGTTCAAAATGAGACCAAAAACGTTTAAAAATCTTAATTTCAGTGTTATTAATATTTTTCAAAAAGATCGAAATTTGACGTTTTTTTGCAATATATTCTTAAAAAATTATCATTTTACCTTCAACTTGGACTCAGATGCAAAATTTTATTCGCTTCCATGCTATCATGGGAAAATAAACTTCAACTTGTTATTATAAAAATTAAGACACTTTAAGAATAGCTAAAACAGCAGGGGAATAAATAATTTTGACCGGTAGTGTATAGACTAGTTTTTTAGTTTAGGTATCTCAAATAGGGCTCATATGTATAATATTTTATTAATTGTACTTACAATTTAAGAAATTCAGATCACTAATGAGGACTCTGATTAGAGTCGAAAAGTTTGAAATTATATACAACATCGTATGAAATTAAAAATATTGCTACTTACGTGAACAAACTGCACGCTACTTTCTCCAAAGTCTCGTGTGCCTTCTCCAGGTTTTTCTACTTGGGGGATCAAAATTTCAAAGTCTGATGGGGAAGAAACAGTCGCCGGTTTAATGTTCACATCACTTTGACACTTTGACACATCACTACCCGACAATAAATTTAGCGTTGGAACCGAACCGTACTTTAAAAGAAAAACGCCATTCCTCTTCTGGTAAAAACATTGTTCATCGAAATGTCGATGACAAACAAAATATTTTCTTTCCAATACTTGGAGGTATTCTAACCTCGACAAGTAGGGATTTGCGCATGCTTCTATCCATCGTTGTCCATCATTTTCTTTCTTCGGAAACCGATGAATCGACACATTGTTCTTCTGACCCCTTTTATAGGTACACCCACTAACCGCACACTGCATTTCGTACTTCGAATTCATTTTAAATGATTAAAAAGCGCAATCGCGTACGAATTGTTGATACTTGTATACACTTGTATACAACAATGGCGGAACTCATACGAAGCCGTTCCCTTGCCGCACTCCATACGCTTCCTACAACTAGCGCCGCGCATATCCGTTCAAATGAACTATCCTACGGGGACACCCAATACATTAGAGGTTGACCTGCCCTGGTCAAGACAAACAGAACGAAATAATAAACAAGATAAAAATGCCGGAAATAGCAACGCAGGTAGAAGTCAAGGACACACATCATAGCGTATACACTCAGTGTGGTGGCCAAAAAGAAGTCGTCGCTTCTTTAATCGTCGAATATAAGGCGTTATAGGAAATAGATGCATATTCAAGAGCATTGATGAACCACAAGAAAAAGCAGAGAAGAAAACCAGGGATGACCCTATCAGAGGTGAATACAACTAAAATGGATATTCAAACACATCGAAAAAAAAGTAAAAAAGAAAATTGAACGCCTATGAAACGCGCATGGAACAAGGGACACTTGAGTCGCCAGGAAAAACTATATGCGGATATCACGGCTAACGGAGCGAAGAATAGCCGGGAATTTTATATCAAAGTTGAGTAGTTAGACTGAAATAGCCGTTTTTTATTCCTACTGCCGTGTTCAACCCAATATTGTATTAGATTAGGAAATAGAATTAATATCCTTTAAGTAGGAGAAAAACAAGAAGTTACAATATACCTATATATGGTGCATAATTTCTCAAGTGATACCACCTCAAAAAACGAAGTCATCTGATCGGGCTTAAAGTTTGGCTGATTGTAGTGCTATTACCTTCTACAAAATTTTTTTTTTTATTTTGACAAATATTTGCTGAAATAGGGGGGGTGTAATTTTTAGAGTTTTGATGCGAAGCCTCTTCTTTAAATGAATATAACTTATTTCTTTTTGCATAAAGCAAAATTTTACTTTATATGTTTTCTTCAGTCGTTTTCGTAATCTTTCAACTTTTTGTAACCATTTTTGGAAAAAATCAAAATATGACTTCCATTTTCGAAAATCAAAAATAAACCTTTTTTTTCAAAGCCATTTTAATTTTTTTAAATCATCTAGTTAAAAAGCTGAGATTTTTTCCTATAGAATAACAAAATTTCAAAATGGCGTTTTTTTTTGTTTTCGAGCAATTGCGCGATGAATAACCGGATGCTCCGCCGAAGCTGAGGCTGCGCGGCCCTTCGCTACCGTCTTCACGCTGGGGAACCCGTATAATACATACGCGGTTAAGTGTAACTGCTCCCTGTGAAATATATGTGGAATGCTTAGGAACCTAACCTCAAAATTTAAATATATGATATTCACACGTGACATCAAAATCACGTAGTAGGGTTTGTTTCTTCGTCCATTTTTTTCTTGATTTGTCTTCATTTGTTTCGTTGCTTCGTGACTTCTACCATTTGAGTTCTACTATTTTCGTTTCCCATAAGAGAAAATACTTTGACTCAGCATAATATCCCAGCATACGAGTTGGGTACATTATTTCCAGATTTAATCAGAGAAGAGTTTCTTGAAGCAGGTTTGTCTTTAGAAATAATTCAATTTCATAATATATTTTTGTTGATTCTGTTGAATTATTCTGATTTCAAAAATCAATTATATCTGCAGTCGTGATATTCCATTTACCCTCCTCCTGTTTCCTCTTCTGTTTTTCTTTTCCTTTTACTTCGTATATTAATTTCTATGTAAGCTTCCTTCTTAAATTGAGATGAAGTACTTTTCTAATGATGTCTTCCAAAAAAGATCGCGAAATTTGGAAGGATAAATGCATTAATCCGTTTCAAAAAAAGGAACATAAGGAAACAACCTTTCGCCGTGTTTCTGACAAGTTACGCGTACAATTCTCAAATTTACGAGGAGATTCATAAATTTACAATACATGCAGATTCGAACTTACCAACTTAAAAGGAAGATCATTCTTGAATTGGGACAATATTGCAAGGATTCCTAATCAAGTTCAATTAGATATTGACACTGTTGTTGACAATCGAGATGCAGATAATAACGATTATGATCCAGATTTTTCAATACCTTTAAAGGTCAATGACACAAAGGTGCAGTGTGATGACGAGTATCATAGAGCGCGTGTTGAAGTACTTGATCAAATTATCCGAAAAATTCAACGTCTCTAAAAGTAGACAAGAAAAATTTCAACTCCTTTCACTTGCACCAAAATCTTGGGGCAGAAAACTAAGGAAGGTGTTTGGTACGTCAGAGCTGCAAGCAATTAAGGTGAAACAATTAGTTTCAGAACATGGAATTCTTATACTCCCGAATCCAAAAAAAAGAAGAGCATTGCCCCTGGAAATCGAAAATCTTGTAAAGACTTTTTTTGAACGCGATGAGGGTATTCTACGGGTTCCCCGGCGTGAAGACGTTAGCGAACGGCCGCGCAGCCTCTGCTTCAGCGGAGCATCCGGTTATTCATCGCACAATTGCTCGAAAACAAAAAAAAAACGCCATCCTGAAATGTTGCTATTTTATAGGAAAAGAACTTAGCTTCTTAACTACATAATTTAAAAAAAATAAAATGGGTCCAAATTTGAGAAAAGGAAAATTTATTTTTGATTTCCGAAAATGGAAGTAAAATTTTGATTTTTTTTTAAAATGGTGGGATTGCGTTTAGGACTTTTCAATCGTATAAAGGGCATAGCCGGGTTTTCCTTGTGAAATCGGCCTTAAAACCAAATCAAATTTCGCATAAACCATGTGGAAGGGGTTGGGCAAGACATTATTTTGTCAAATTTTCAGATCATTATCTGCCATTTTAAATGAGTAATGGCGGATTTTACCATTTTTGTTATTTTCTTTTTTTAGCTAAACTAATCATAGGAAAATTTTGATAAAAATCAGGGTTGTTTTTTCCAATAGAAGACAAATTTTTTAATTTCGGCAGATTTTTTAATGCATAATTCGCGATGCAAAAAATTGTGAAAATTTTTGCACGCAATTTTGTTCATGTTTGAATTGCGCGACCACTCTTTTGAATTATTCTATTCATTAGTTACCTATCGATGATTAAAAAAGAATTTTTGCAAATTTTTGCAAGGTGTGGACGGGGGTAAAAAAAATAAAAACCATCAAAATACGCATTCTTCCAACATCTTACTATTAAAGCACATTTTATAATAACAGTAGACAAATGAAAAATACAATTTTATTTGGTAACCAATCTCTAACACGTTTTACTGCTGAAATTTTTGCAAACATTTTTCAAAATATTTTGCAAATTTTTTTGTTGCGACAAATCGAAATTTTTTACATGCATTGTGAACAAATGGTTGATTGTCGTTATTCGCAAGTCGAAAGAGTATTGTGAAAACTATCTATTTATATTCTTGAATATTTTTTGAATATACAGGTTAAATTAATTTCTCTTTGTTAAAAATAACATACTCATTTTACCATACATGGCATCGAAAATACCCTCAAATCGTCCTCCATTTACTTTACTTTTTGAAATTTTAATGAGCACAAATAATAAGAAAAGCTCGCAAATTAAATAAGTAATTAACTTGGATTTCTGGATAACAAACCATTTTTAGCAGTTATTTTGCATTGCAATACTTACATTTTCGTTACATTTTTTTATAAAGTTTTGCTCGTTAAAAAATTTAGACCGTTCAAAAACTGTCCATTTTAAATAAAAGTGGTATACAAAATGTAAAATTGGTTTTCCTACAAAAATATATTTTTCTACCATCGAGTTTTTACAAATATAGTCGGTTGATTGTACTTTCATAGCACTTCATACTCCATAAGTGGCTGAACATTTGCCAAGCATAAAATTTTTTTTCAATTACAAATTAGTCATCATCGTTGTCTTCGTTTATAACTGTAAGTTTGTAGGAAAACCAATTTTGCTTTTTGTATGCCACTTATATATAAAACAGAAACTTTTTGAACGGACTAAATTTTCAAGGGGCAAAACCTGTACATTCGAAAAATATTCAAGAATATAAATAGATAGTTTTCACAATACTCTTTCGACTTGCGAATAACGACAATCAACCATTTGTTCACAATGCATGTAAAAAATTTCGATTTGTCGCAACAAAAAAATTTGCAAAATATTTTGAAAAATGTTTGCAAAAATTTCAGCAGTAAAACGTGTTAGAGATTGATTACCAAATAAAATTGTATTTTTCATTTGTCTACTGTTATTATAAAATGTGCTTTAATAGTAAGATGTTGGAAGAATGCGTATTTTGGCGGTTTTTATTCTCTTTTACACCCGTCCACACCTTGCAAAAATCTGCAAAAATTCTGTTTTAATCATCGATAGGTAACTAATGAATATAATTATTCAAAAGAGTGGTCGCCCAATTCAAACATGAACAAAATTGCGTGCAAAAATTTTCACAATTTTTTGCATCGCGAATTATGCATAAAAAAATCTGCAAAAATTTAAAAATTTGTCTTCTATTGGAAAAAACAACCCTGATTTTTTTCAAAATTTTCCTATGATTATTTTAGCTAAAAAAAGAAAAAACAAAAATGGTAAAATCCGCCATTACTCATTTAAAATGGCAGATGATGATCTGAAAATTTGACAAAATAATCTCTTGCCCAACCCCTTCCATATGGTTCATGCGAAATTTGATTTGGTTTTAAGGCCGATTTCACATGGAAACCCGGCTATGCCCTTGGTTTCAATGACATCGAATCGTAGTTTTACGATTAAGTGACACAGTCCATAAAATTTGAATCGTCAAGATACGTTTCTTGGATTTTTCATCTCAATTGTGAAATTACGACTAACATCAGTAAAACAAACTTTCACGAATGTAAGAAGCGTAAAAGCAATTCAACAAAATAATGATTTAATCGGTCTGGGATCAAATTGACAATTGAAAAAGCTTAGCGATTCAAATGCCCACAATACAATTAAACGGAAATATTTTGAATCTGCAATTTTAAATTACGCAATCCACAGCGATTTAAGCCTATCGCTTTTTGTTTCCTGGGTAGGAAGTACCATCAAATAGGACTCCAATCAGCCAAACTTTAAGGCAGCGGCCTGCTTTAGAAGGCCGAAATTCACCGGCTTTTGCGAAGCGTTTTTGGAAGGGAAATAAATAACTTAACCAAACACAGTTTTGGAGATATTTTCTTATATATTTGAAGTTCGAAAAAAAATTTGTGTGACATGCAGCAATTCATTATAAGCCGAGTTATAGGGAAACAAAAAATATTGCAGATCGTTATTTTGTGGTTTTTGAGGCAAAAAAAATGGTTTCAACTACCTGCTAAACACGTTTAAACATTTTTTTGCTCAATCCCTTTTGGTTCACGGAAAAGAGAAAGCAAAACTGAAGATAATGCCGTTAGTATGGAGTCGCTATCTCATTTAGTTTTTTTTATCTTGCACGCAACATTTAAAAAATCGTAAAAATAGAAAACCGAGAAAAAGCGCTTTAAAGTTTTTGATAGGAATAAGTAATAATTTTCAATAACTTACGCTGGCACTCTGCTACGGGGCTATTCCTGCTCCATATAGTAGTCCTTCAGCTTATGGTTGATTTATGGGAAAAAGAATGTTCGATTTTTTAGACCCTATAAAGCAGGCCCCTGCCTTAAGCCCGATCGGACGATTTTGTTTTTTGGGTTGGTATCACTTGAGAAATTATGCTCCATATATTCAGAGTGAAATAAAATATATTTACTTGTTTCTGATAGAAAATAATTTAAACAAATACTCCACGAGACTTCTCACTAAATGAGTTCGAGAGCTGTAATCTAGGTTTTCACCAGATTCCAGAGCTTGGCGACCCTCATAATTCGTGGAAAAGTTAGTTCTTAAACCCTAAAAATAATAAATTACATAAGTTGAAAGTATTAAACAGTACATGAAGCTAACCCAACATAAAATTATTATGAAACAATACATTGCATTCCGAATATGAATTCTGACTACAACTCGGGTCGGAAACAGTAGCGCTTCTTCAAAGTCCACTTCTGAAGCTGACGAGTTGCGCATATCAACTGGTCTTATAAAAATTAAACGTATATCATATAAACAATAATAAATAATTGTATAATAAAATCTCGACAAAATTCTTACACTGGTTCTGTCTTATCTGATTGGAAATTATTGGTGAAGCAGGACTAGTTTTGGTACGTTCAGTATGAAACTGAAAAAAGGTTTTTTCACTAACACAAACATATTGTCAAAGCAGGCAATACTCATTAATATTCTTTCATAAGGATAGTCACTAAAAAATTACGTAATTTGAACGACAGGTTACCATCGAGAAGTAAAATGTTTAAATATTTAATATTTGTCGATAATTATTTTTTTTAGATTTGACAGTAAAATAGAGTTCATAAGTTGTTTTTCATTATTTCTCAGTTTCATTACAGTTTGCCAATTTGCATTTGAGGAAATTTTAGCGGTGTAAATGTTCGAAGTTCAATAACTGAATGTTAGTTTCTACAAGTTTTTTCTACGACACAGACAGAAAATTTAGCAAACCAGTTCAATAGTATATTACGACCCTAGGCCGGAAAGTTTGAGTTCCTGGCATATATCCTGGCATTTATATCACATACGCCAGGACATCCAACATTGTGGCCGTGGGTCGTATACTATTTTTCTTGATCTCCAGCCGAAAGTACGCCCAAAACCGAGGCGAAGCTGAGGTTTTTGCTGGTCGGGCGGGCATTAGAAACAAATTTAGAATAAAATGAAATCATACAATAACTGCAAAAAAAGAATTGAAAATCAAAAAAAAAAATTTTAATTAACAAATACCAGAGAAAATTTATTCTTAGATAACAATATTAATATTGATCAACAGTAACTTTAACATCACACATCCAATGATACTAATCTTATTACAATAATTGTCATTACTTTTATGAATATAATTATTAATATAAAATAAACCGTGTACATAAATTTTTTGTTTTCTTTTTAAGAGTTACTCTTTCGTGCAATTCCATAAAGTCACATTAAACGAAAATAAACAAATTGAACAAACGAGTTATACGATGAATTTAGCGGCACTACTGAGCCACAAAAGTCGTTGTTTCTGGAGTGAAATGCGGCCGGGAGGACCGTACTTTTGGCTAGGAGATCAAGAAAAATAATTCTTGTAATTCTTCATGAATTTACTTCGAGGACCCACCAGTGGAATCATTTCACGAATATCTTGCTCGCTTAAGAATTTAAAGAACTCATCGTCGATTTTATTTTCTGGAATTGAATATAGTATTTCTAAGGGCAGATTCAGATAATTAAATTATATAGAATACCAAAAAACAGAGTCATTGCCAAAAATTTGTGAAGTTTGAATCCCATCCACTTAAAACATTTTCATAATTTCATTACATAAGCATGTGAAACTTTACCATAAGAAAAAATTAGTTTACGTGCGTTTTTATCCACAATTTTTAATTTTTCAATAAAATAATAGTACATTTTTCAAAATGGTATTAGTGCCCAGAAGTAAAGAACGCCAACGCGGTCATCTTGGCACAAGTCTCTTTCTGGAAAATTAAAAATTGTGAATAAAAACCTGCGTAATAGTATATTGCATTACAAGAGATGAGGCACAGTGATTGCAACGAGTGTGAAGTTTGCTGCCCAAGCCAAGCGAGGGCTGCAATCATACTCATTGAATCCGTTGCGTTTTGTTTTGAGTCAAGCATATTAGTTTCATAGCATATCTTTTGAGAATTTGATTTGATGTAACTGTAGAGCGGGTCGAAACTGCGATTTTTAACCCGATTTTTAACCTTACTTTTAAAGTTTCAACCCACTCTACAGGTACAAAAAATCGGATTTTCAAAAGAGGCGATATGGAAAATGAATTAATGTTATACCAAAATTTCTATGCCCTTAATATATTGTTTGAAAGTACCATATGCGCTTAAGGACAGAATAATTTTATTAATAATTTTTGTTCTGCACAGGTGCATTATTGTAATGCGTCTCACAAGTGCCTAATAGAAAAAAATCATTTATTTTTCACTTGCATTATCGTAGCCTAAAAACTATCAGTTTTGAATGACTCACCCTAGCGGACCCGGTTAAGAGAAGGGTCAGAAAATACTCTGACCGTTCTCTGACCTCGAATTATTATGGCTAAGAACGATAAAAAACATTTAAAGCATTGCAATTATGATTCTGCGATCAAATTTGAATTAGCAGGTGCAGGAATAAATACAATAATTTTATTTTTCAGAGATGAAAACTAGGAAAACATCATGTACCTGTCATTGAAGGCAGTGCAGTGGTTCACTATTTCCGGAACGTCTCCACCGTGAAGGTTTGCTATTGGTGGAGACGTTCCGCAAATGGTGAACCAATGCACTGCCTTCAATAACAGGTACATGATGTTTTCCTAGTTTTTATCCATGAAAAAAAAAATTATTGTATTTATTCCTACACCTTCTATTCCAAAATTCGCCACGGAATCATAATTGCAATGGTTTAAATGTTTTTTTGTGGTTCTTAGCCATAATACCAGGGATGTTAGTTGAAGTTTGCCGGTTTTTTCAATAAAGAAAACACTTAATTCTCAAGGGAATCTCAAAAAAAATTTATTCAAAGTATTGACCATTGGATTCTACACATTTTGCCCATCTTTCAGGCAAATCATGGATACCATTCCAAAAAAACTTTTTCCCTTTTGAGGCAAACCATTCGACGAGCCATTTTTCGACTTCTTCAAAATTGGCGAAGCACTGCTCTGCGAGTGAGTGTCCCATCGATGCGAAAAGGTGATAGTCGGACGGGGCGAGGTTTGGAGAGTACGGCGGGTGTGATAATATTTCCCAATTCAATGCTTTTAATGTGTTCTTCACCACTCTAGCGGTATGAGACGGTGCGTTGTCATGTTGTAGGATAACTTTGCCATGTCTTCGGGCCCATTCCGGCCGTTTTTCGATCAACGCATGATTCAAATTGATAATTTGTTGTCGGTAGCGATCCGTGTTCACAACCTCACCAGGTTTTAATGACTCGAAGTACACCACACCACACTGGTCCCACCAAACACAGAGCATTGTCTTACGGCCAAAGCGATTTGGCCTTGGAGTCGATGGGCCGACCTCACCAGGTGAAAGCCATGATTTTTTCCGCTTCAAGTTCTCGAAATAAATCCATTTTTCGTCCCCCGTGACAATTCGATGCAGAAAAGATTTCCTTTCGGACCGTTGAAGCAGCATTTCACAAATGGTTTTCCGATTTTCCATTTGTCTATCGTTCAGTTGGTGTGGTACCGATTTTCCATACTTTTGGATTTCTCCCATGGCTTTTAAACGTTGGCAAATTGCTCCTCGGGTCACATTTAGTGTTTGTGCCAATTGTTGTTGCGATTGGGTTGGGTCTTCATCCATTAACGCCTGCAATTCCACGTCTTCGAACTTTTTCGCTGCACTAGGATGTTCGCTGTCTGTTAAATCGAAATCTCCACTTTTAAATTGACGAAACCATGTCTCACATGTTCTAATCACTGGAGGATGTTCACCATAAGTTTCTACCAGCAATCGATGAGCTTCAACTGCTTTTTTCTTTTGATGAAATAAGAAAAGCAACGAATGCCGCAAATGCGATTTACTTGGAACGAAACTCGACATATTCACTGAGGTAAACAACTATGATGCTATTATTTTGGCAGAATGTAATTGTGTATTTTTGAAGGTTATTGTCCATCGAAAAATATGACATAGATGCCAAATCATAGAAATATATACATATCTCTAGCGGCATCTATGAGTAAAACCGGCAAATTTCAACTAACACCCCTGGTAATGCGTGTTCAGAGAATGGTCAGAGTATTTTCTGACGATCACTCAATCGGGTCCGTTAGGTCACGCACACAACTCTTACTTAAGGAAAACAGGTACTTACCAATGATCTTTCAAACTCTCACAAAATCTCCGGAAACACTTTTTCACGTAAAATGGATAAAAGTGGCAAGATTAGCCGGTAGACGCGTACTTTGTGAAATCAGCGCGAAGTTCATGGTATGGTGATCACGTGATTGTTCAATTTTCGTGCGCATGATAAGGTAGCAATTATCTTTGATAGTGTATCTGACCCTCTGCGGATTCTCGAAATGATTTAAAATAAGATATTCAACTTGATCATCCCAGAGGTTCGATTTGATTGTCTGGAATAGTGTGACTATTTCTTTGTGGTAATTAAGCTGATCCTAAAACGAGAGACTCCCTGATTATTTCGATAAAATTATGGAGGCTTTATTTGATGATCTAGAAAGTTGGTCTGACTCTAAATTTTGAACTCCTAACTTCGACTCTTCGTTTTTCTCATACGCGAGAACATGTTACAATAATATGTCAAATAGTGAATACATTCTACACATATTCTGCGCTACAAAACAGTTTATACATGCGAGCTGGACCCTTAATAATAAAAGAATACATGACTTCTGTATTTAAGTAATATTATCACATAAAGAGGCCGCTAAGCGTTCAGTGCACACGTGTGAACCTTTTTCTTAGAATAATCTCCAAGATATTTGAAATTCGCTCCTGGCATTTCTTATTAAAACATTTCATACGTTAAACGCGTATTCTTGCATATATTGAATTTATACACACGAGATTTATTTTTAAAATACAAAACAGTTAATGCTTTATTTATTGTATTCTGAAGCTAAGTAATATTATCACATAAAAGTTGTGTCACGCTGCTGCGGAGTGGCGCTACTGTCGGTCATCGTGGGTTGTCAGTGTGTTTCGCTCATAGTTCCTCGCTAAGAGACTGTTAAAAATCTTTAACTGAGATTTGGAAGCGACGTACAAGGTAAGTTTAAATTATTTAACTGGATAATCAGTTCCTATCAAGAAATTTTCCTAAATTTCTGTCTCATTCTGCTTCAAAACGAAAGGCAGTCGATGC
Source organism: Diplolepis rosae (assembly GCA_030998225.1). NCBI lineage: Eukaryota > Metazoa > Arthropoda > Insecta > Hymenoptera > Diplolepididae > Diplolepis > Diplolepis rosae. The sequence goes on from JAPYXD010000450.1 coordinate 224,262, forward strand.
CATCTGATAACCTCAAATTGAATTAGTGGTTAATTCTCTGCCAGCTAAAGCACAATTATTTTAAATATTTGCTTATTCTTATTTGGAAAATTTCCATTTCAATCCTCGTTCAATTAGACTCTGAAATTTTATTCCTTTTAAAATCCCGAACTTGTAAATCATAATTCTTTTTTAATTATTATGTGTACAAATAAGTTTTGAGGGTTTCATTGGTGACTTTGAAGCTATATTCAGAGAAATTGGTACAATGTATTTTATTCAAAGTATTTCCCATCTCTTTCTACTACCTATGACCATCTTTCAGGCAGTATACGGATACCGCGTTTAAAAAATTCCTCATCTTTTGAGGTGATCCAAGAATCGACCCAATTTTTGGCTTCTTCATAAGAAGTGAAGTGCTGCTCATCCAGACCATGACCCATCGACCAGAACAAGTGGTAGGCCAAAGGAGCAATGTCTAGCGAATACGACGGGTGGGGTAGGACATCCCAGTTAAGTGCTTCCAAAGTTTCCTTGACGACTTTAGCAACGTGTGGCCGAGCGTTATCATGCTGAAAGATCACTTTGTCATATCTTTTGGCATATTGGGGGCGTTTAAACTTCAATGCTCGGCTCAATTGCATCAATTGTTGTTGGTAATGTTCCGCAGTTATGGTTTCGTTAGGCTGGAGTAGCTCATAGTAGACCACTCTGAGCTGATCCCACCAGATACACAGCATTAGCTTCTTGGCACTCTTGAAACGCCGGAACCAATACTCACATGTTTTTATTGATGACGCATGTTTCCCATATGCTTTACATAGCAACCGATATCCTTCAGCTGCACTTTTCTTCAAGTTAAAGCAAAAAAGCAATGCTTCCCGCAAATGTTTTTTTGTTGGCACAAAAGTTGACATGTCTAGAGCACAAATAAGGCGTGTTGTTTATACTTCAGCGAAATGGCACATACTGATTATTAGAGGAAAATGGTGACGTTTTAACATGAATGTAGTTACAAGATGGACAGATGCAATTTAATACTAGTTACACCATCTTTTGTCCATCCCTCAAAACTTATTTGTACACCTAATAATTACTAATTTAAAGTACATTTTAAAAGTGGTATATTTAATTTTAAAGTCTAACATGTGGAACTAATAAATTTGGAAACTGATATCTCTATTGCTTTAATGAATTAAAATTAAAGTAGAAAGACTAAATATGTGTAAAACTTGGAAAAATATTTAGGATTGGAAAACAAATTTACAATTAGGAGAAGACTAAAAATGATTCTATTGAACACGCGTTGAGTCCAACTCATGAAGTGAGATTTATATAAATATTATACAAATATATTTTGTTGTAGGAAGAAAAATGTATTATTACCGATACTGTAATGTTAAGACACCATCCTTAAAACAGCATTTACAATTACTCTTCAATTGTCTTGATCAATTACACCTTACATCTGTTGCGAGCGGCTAAAAATAAAAGAATAACTTCTTTCTCAATTAGGACAATCCCAAGTAGAAATTTTCAAAAGTTTTATTTGAGATACTCGCAAGTTTTCCTTTTCAACTAGTGAGGACCTCTTGAGGAAAACTTATAAGGTATTCAGAAGAAATGTAATGCTACGCTACACAGTTCTTTGTTAGGGATTGAAATCTCACATATGTACAAAAATCTGAGTGAAGGTTTTGAGCAATAAAATCTAATGTTGATGGGCCTTGAACGTCGATTCTAAAAAATTTGTCTGCATCAGTTGATCCGTCTGTCACAAAAACTGTTATATAAAAACCTAATACCAAAAATGAGAAACCAAAAAAGTTTTTGAAAACCAGGTAACGAAAACTTATGCGGGATCCGGAGGAATTTATAGATTAAGTAAGAAAGTAATCAAAGGACTTTGTAGATTAAAAAATAAATTGTACGTGACATGCTTTTGCAACATTTTGAACAAGAAAAAAAACAAGGTAAATTGCGAATTTTATTGAAAAAATAATGTCATAACCCATAAAATATAGACGTATTGCGATGAATACTTACTAGACTCATACTGATACTTTTGGCTAATTTTTCTCCTTTTACGAAACTGTTTCACTCAGTTTCTGTTTCCTTCCCTTTTTTGGTCCATTTTACGATGTGCAAAAGTTTCTTCCCAACACCTTACAAACGCACTAAATTTTAGGCTGACATTTAACTTGTATTTTTAGTACGCACACATTAAATGAAATGACTCCAAGTTTTCGTTTACAAATGCCTCAACAATTACTTACAAGCAATATTCAAAAGTTAATCACGTGGGAAACTAGACAAGTTTTACTCCAGTTTAGCTTGTAATAGTTAAACATACAAATAACTAGCGAGTTCCTTACGAATATTTTCTTACTAGTTTTGACTTACTATTAACTAATCAACTGTCAAGTGAAACTTAAGAAATTTCTACCTGGGATTAAGAGGGGTCATTAAACGATTTCCATCGAAATTGGTTTCTGTAGGTGAATGTGACGAATTTTTATTCTTAGTGCTCGTAACCTGAGTACATTATAGGCTCAGCACAAATGCAACAAGAAGGAGGCCAGTTCGCAAGACCGAAGGAGAATAATAACAAAATTTTAAGAAATTCCTTTTTATATATATCATGTCTGTGAATAAATAAATAAATAAAATTTTGGAGTAATTCTAAACCGACATCAGGTAACTAAATACGCACACATAACACGTGCTTGCACTCGCCCGCACTCGTGTACTTGCAGACCTTATACGTGTTTCCATATTGTAGATAACAGACGTTAAATTCCTTGACCACTGGTATCGATGCCATGCCTACAAACCATTTCCTACTATACCTATCCGTACCAAGCACAACTACAACACATGGATATTAAAAATAGATTATTTGAAATTTGAATAGTCATGATTTGTCATAGCCAGTGAGTAAAATGTTGTTAGAAAATCTGAACCACTATCTTCTCAATATGAGAAATAAATAGAAAAAAAGAGGATTCAGAATAAAAAGTAAAACATCTGAAAGGTCAAGTTGACATCGAACTCTTATTTAGTAATTCTACGGATTAAAAAAAAATTATTGCGTACCAGAAAAAGTAAAAATTTCTCAGTTTGGCAATAGACATGAAAGTAATTAAGGCTACCAAGTATTTAGACATCCATTATTTCCAAATTCCTGGTCAGCATGCTTCACATAAAATCCTAAGTCATCACAATTCCCCACCTGAGTGGCATCGATACGAGTCTACAAAAATAAATCAATTTGAAATCGAAATCGCAGTCTTACGAACTTCTTGATCCGATCAAGAAGTTTAATGGAGTAAAGCCCGGTCTTTGCTTTTGCCCGTCTGCTGTTCGAGACAGGTGTTACCAAGTCGAACAAGGTCTCGCAAGTACACAGTGGGCGAACGAAAACACTATACAAATCTTCTTTCCGACAGAAGCCTTTCGCGGGGTTGTCAAGCGAAAAAATATTTTTTTCGAATATTTTTCACCACTACGATACGCGCTCTGGTGTAAATTGGGGCACGCCGGTGGTCGGTTATTGAATACACGGTGTTTTTATACGACCAAAAAGTTTTTGAGATATCCTTACAGAAAGATTATTGCTTGAAAAATGATAAATTGATGTAATAAATAAATATTTTGATGAGTTTTAGCTTGATTATATAAATTTCACAAGTAATTGCAATATGTAAATGTATGATTTTGCGTAAGCAGAATATTCGCACAATGCTTACATAAATGTAAAAGTTAAGTTTTTGTTGAAAAATGTTGATAATAAATAGAAAAACAAAGCTAAAAGCGAAGAGAATTTGAAGACTGCTCTTTTCCCGTATCGTAAAACCTGTACAATTTCATATTGAAGAATCTGTGTTTATGTTTACATTCGAATATATTCTGGATCGTTTCCGAGAATCGCGACTACTTACTAAACCTTGTCTATATTCCCCGATTATTAAATTTTTTCGTTCGTGATTACAATCAGTTGCTCGTCCGCATGAGCACGCGGATTCAACTTATATCAAATGTGCTCCTACATACAAATGCCCGACATTGAATAGTTTTTGGTATCGAAGCAAAGTAGTGACCACAGTGCCATTGTGCCTGCACATCCAAGTACAAAATGCTCTCACGAAGAAAATCGAAGCAAAATTTGTGGGCCATGTGGAAAAAAACTGGTTATTGGAAAGAAAAAGATTAGTAAATTTCGATTAACAGAAACCAATAATTTGCTCAATATTTAATACTTGAAATAAACGAATTGAATGCACTAACACTGAACTAATAATTTGCTCAATATTTAATACTTGAAATAAACGAATTGAATGCACTAACACTGAACTAATAGTAAACTTAAAGATCTAGAATAAAATTTTGTCACATCCTTGAACATATAATTTGAAGTTATTTTGATTTTGCGCAACTTTATCGATAAAATAGTTCAAATAGAAGAAAATTAACAAAATATTATTTTAATCGATAAGGAGAGTGCATAAGCAAACGATCGCTACCCAAGTAGAAATTTTCAAAAGTTTTATTTGAGATACTCGTAAGTTTTCCTTTTCAACTAGTGAGGCCCTCTTGAGGAAAAATTGTAAGTTATTCAAAAGAAATGTAATGCTACGCCATTTAAGTTATTAGTGAGTCTAAACTTTTCAAGTATTGTTGAGGCACTCTCTAGTTATTTTTGAGAAAATAGACAGTTCTATCTCAGGAATCGAAATCTGACATATGTACTTTAATGTCAGTGAAGATTTCGAGTAATAAAATTTGATGTTGATGGGCCTTGAACGTCGATTCCAAAAAATTCTGCCGCATCACTTGATCCATCTGCCATAAAAAACGTTATATAAGAACCTAACACCAAAAATGAGAATAAAAAAAGGTTTTTGAAAACCAGGCAACGAAAACTTATGCGGGATCCCGAGGAATTATAGATTAAGTAGGAAAGTAATCAAAGGACTTTGTAGATTAAACAAAAATTGTACGTGATATGATTGTGCAACATTTTGTCCAAGAAACAAAACAAGGAAATTGAGAATTTTATTGAAAAACTAATGTCATAACCTATAGTATATAGACCTATTGCGATGAATACTTACCGGACTCATACTGATACTTTTGGTTCATTTTTCTCCGTTTACGAAACCTCTTCACTCGGTTTCTGTTTTCTTCCCTTTTTCGGTCCATTCTTCCATATGCAAAATTTTTTTTCCAACACCTCACTAACGGATTAAATTTTATGGTGACATTTAACTTGTATTTTCAGTATGCACACATTAAATGAAATGATTCCAAGTTTTCGCTTACAAATGCCTCAACAATTACTTACAAGAAATATTCAAAAGTTAATCACGGGGGAAACCGGACAAGTTTTACTCCAGTTTAGCTTGTAATAGTTAAACTTACAAATAACTAGTAAGTCCCTTACGAATATTTTTTTACTAGTTTTGACTTACTATTTACTAATCAACTGACAAGTGAAACTTAAGACATTTCTACCTGGGTATGTACTGTAAAACTATGAAATAAGAGAAACGCAAGGAATGAGTGTCAAAAGAGAATGAATGATAGCAAACTCGTAAATATATTATTACATTTTAAAGTGACATGCTTGATAACATGTATAGTATTATATTGACACAAATTCATAGAATTTTTGTTAAGTTCTTGTTATTTTGGCATAGGATCAGTTTCATCTTATTTTATTTGATTAAAAATGTCACAATTAGATATAAAAATGCGCAAAAAGAAAGAAAGGCAAACGTTTCGGCGACATATGGGGGCCCTCTTCAGTGCCATAAATTCAAAGATTGATTCAAAATTTCTGTAGAACATTCGAATATAGGAAATAATTAAATTAAGAATTATCATAGAAAGCAAAAACTTATCTCATAGCTTGCAACTCAGAATGAAGTAGTCCAGTATGCAGCATCATGAATTGAAAAAATATGTAGAGTTCACTGTGAATAAAAAACCGGATAACTGAAAAAACATAAAAAATGTTGCACACGAACCGACCGGAATTTTTAAGAAAATTTTTTTATTAAAGAAGGATGCCAAATTGGTTATTAATGGCAAAACGCGAACATAGTTTATATTTTTGGAAACTTTGCGGTGAAGACTTTGTTACCGGAGTCTCTCGCATAATGATCTGAACTGTTTTAAAATCCGACTCGAGACATGTGGCTTTGCTGACAGAATTTTTTTTTTTTAATATAAGCAGTCTTGAGAGGTAATTTTCCTCCTTGAAGAAGACTATTGTCCTAAACCTAGTAAAGAATTTCGAGTCGTTTATGGTGATTTTCACGAGTGGACGCAGGCGTGTATGTTTTTTTTCAAGAAAACGATTTTATATATCAGCTTCACGGACAATCCATTTAACACTGAATTTGCAAGCTTATTATAATATGTATATTGTATAAAATTTTACTCAATATTATTTGAGTATGTACCAAAGAAAAAAATTGAAAGTTGTTTATTTTCGCATTTGGATTTATTCTGAGATGTTTTAAAAAATCGTAATAAATTTGTCTTTAAAAATTAATAAAAAAATGCAATTTACATATTCGTGATATTATGTATCACATCTGAAAGTATTATTAGATTTAACTAGTTCATTATAATGGAAGGGGATTACTTTGAAGGGGATGAAATTGATTTGGCTAAATAAATAAATATTTTTCATTTTATAACAAAATTCACCTTTCAATTTGATCACAGTAGTACATCTAATAGTGACATTTTTTATCAAATAAAATAAGATGGAACTGACCCTATGCCAAAATGACAAGAACTTAACAAAAATTCTATGAATTTGGGTCAATGTAATACTAGACATGTTATCAAGCATGTTACTTTAAAATTTAAAAATGGCAAATTCACTATAAAGCTAGAATATATCACAGTTCTGACCATTTTCAGAACAAGTTAAATTTAATAATATTTTCAGATGTGATACATAATATCACGAATATGTAAATTGCATTTTTTTATTAATTTTTAAAGAAAAATTTTTTACGATTTTTTAAAACATCTCAGAATAAATCCAAATGCGAAAATAAACAACTTTCAATTTTTTTCTTCGGTACATACTCAAATAATATTGAGTAAAATTTTATATAATATACATATTATAATAAGCTTGCAAATTCAGTGTTAAATGGATTGTTTGTGAAGCTGATATATAAAATGGTTTTCTTGAAAAAAGTAAAAAGACACGCCTGCGTTCACTCTTGAGAATCACCATCAACGTCTCGAAATTCTTCACTAGCTTTAGGACAATAGTCTTCTTCAAGGAGGAAAAGTACCTCTCAAGATTGCTTATATTAAAAAAAAAATTTTCGGTCAGCAAAGCCACATGTCTCGAGTCGGTTTTGAAAAAGTTCAGATCATTCTGTGAGAGACTCCGGTAACAAAGTCTTCACCGCAAAGTTTTCTAAAATGTAAGCTACACGGAGAAAAATCGTTGAAGTAATTTTACTCAACTTCCGATCAAATTTGGGACATAAGGACAAGTTAAAAGTTGTTTAGTATCACTGTATTTATTTGTGATACATTGAATGTTTGAAAATGAATCAAAGTTGAGTAAAATTCAGAAGTGTAGGGTGAAGTATGAAAGCGTGCATTAAAAATTTTTAAATATATATATTATTACTCGTAGTATAACTATAAAAAACCAATCTTTTATTAAATCACAAAAATAGTACAGCTTTACGTTCATTCTACTCTACGCTTCAATCGAGAGTTGTGTACCCAGGTAGAAATGTCTTAAGTTTCACTTTTCATTTGATTATTATATAGTAAGTCAAAACTAGTAAAAAAATATTCGTAAGGGACTTACTAGTTATTTGTAAGTTTAACTATTACAAGCTAAACTGGAGTAAAAATTGTCCGTTTTCAACCGTGATTAACTTTTGAATATTTCTTGTAAGTAATTGTTGAGGCATTTGTAAGCGAAAACTTGGAATCATTTCATTTAATGTGTGCATACTGAAAATACAAGTTAAATGTCACCATAAAATTTAATCCGTTAGTGAGGTGTTGGAAAAAAAATTTTGCATATGGAAGAATGGACCGAAAAAGGGAAGAAAACAGAAACCGAGTGAAGAGGTTTCGTAAACGGAGAAAAATGAACCAAAAGTATCAGTATGAGTCCGGTAAGTATTCATCGCAATAGGTCTATATACTATAGGTTATGACATTAGTTTTTCAATAAAATTCTCAATTTCCTTGTTTTGTTTCTTGGACAAAATGTTGCACAATCATATCACGTACAATTTTTGTTTAATCTACAAAGTCCTTTGATTACTTTCCTACTTAATCTATAATTCCTCGGGATCCCGCATAAGTTTTCGTTGCCTGGTTTTCAAAAACCTTTTTTTATTCTCATTTTTGGTGTTAGGTTCTTATATAACGTTTTTTATGGCAGATGGATCAAGTGATGCGGCAGAATTTTTTGGAATCGACGTTCAAGGCCCATCAACATCAAATTTTATTACTCGAAATCTTCACTGACATTAAAGTACATATGTCAGATTTCGATTCCTGAGATAGAACTGTCTATTTTCTCAAAAATAACTAGAGAGTGCCTCAACAATACTTGAAAAGTTTAGACTCACTAATAACTTAAATGGCGTAGCATTACATTTCTTTTGAATAACTTACAATTTTTCCTCAAGAGGGCCTCACTAGTTGAAAAGGAAAACTTACGAGTATCTCAAATAAAACTTTTGAAAATTTCTACTTGGGTAAACCGTGAATCGCAACATTTATTCCAACAGCTACATTTATTTATTTATTTATTTATTTCATATTATGAAAATTTAAACAAAAAAAAGTCGATAAGTGTATTACATAAAATATGAAATATCACATAAATTACTCAGGCAGAATAATAATTTGGAATTCGCAAATGTAAAATCCATATTTTGAAAATATAAAACACAGAAAATTAAAGAACCATCTTTTAAATGTTTTTATACAAGATACTTCTTAATAATAATGCAATTTTTTAATGTGGATTTGAAAATTTAGTTTCACTAATCTTCATACGTCGTTATAATAAAAATGTATACTAAATGTAATTTAATAATTATATTATATATATCAATAATCATAGTTATAATAATTGATCAATTATATTAATTTTTAAAAATATTTTATTAATCATTTATGAAAAAAATCGATTTATTTTTACTTGAGTAAGGCTAAAAAATTTTATTGACGGCACTTACTCTCACAAGCTCTGAATAACTCATGCAGTCACTACATAAGAAAGTTCCAAATTTTATATCTCAGCATTGTAAGCGAGCGTGTGCGTGATTCGACGAAAGCGTATCGTACTATATATAAGTGTAGTTATTAGGTTTATATATGTAAGGTTATATGTTTAAGTTAATTAGTTGAGTTTGAAATTTTTTGTCACTGCCTACATTATCGGAGGATCACTAGTCGCGTGTCAGATAGGATACGTTGTCGACAGGGGTCCTCGTAGACAATTTCAAACTCTTATATCGCAAATAATGCAAATAAATTTAATATTTTAAAGAATTTGAAAATCTTTCTGTGGAGAAAATGACGCTTTCGACTGCGCTGGGATTCGAGCCCAGGTCTTTCGATTGCCGGTCGACTGCTCTGACCACTGAGCTACACAGGCGTTCGACATCCCTTTCTCCACAGGAAGATCTCCTTACATCGCCTAGTGGCTCAGCCTTGCGGCTGTAAATGATTTCAAATTAATTAGTTGAGTTTGGAATTTTTGCAGTCGAAAGCGTCATTTTCTCCACAGAAAGATTTTCAAATTCTTTAAAATATTAAATTTATTTGCATTATTTGCGATATAAGAGTTTGAAATTGTCTACGAGGACACCTGTCGACAACGTATCCTATCTGATACGCGACTAGTGATCCTCCGATAATGTAGGCAGTGACAAAAAATTTCAAACTCCACTAATTAATTTGAAATCATTTACAGCCGCAAGGCTGAGCCACTAGGCGATATAAGGAGATCTTCCTGTGGAGAAACGGATGTCGGACGCCTGTGTAGCTCAGTGGTCAGAGCAGTCGACCGGCAATCGAAAGACCTGGGCTCGAATCCCAGCGCAGTCGAAAGCGTCATTTTCTCCACAGAAAGATTTTCAAATTCTTTAAAATATATGTTTAAGTGTATTTGTAATTTGAAATGTGATTGGCTACGTCTGAATGGTGTAAATGTATTTGTAAGTTGTTTATGTATTGTAACCTTGATTTTACTTTTAATATTTAGAGTGAGGTTAGGTTATAATTTTTCTTTTTGAAAATAATTATAGACTTCTATTTTACATCACCTATAGGGTAAACAATATTTATTTAGAAAAGTCATATTTACAAAATTCGGGGTTTTATGTTGCACCCCGGGCAACCTAACCCGAACACCAAACCAATACCGGAAACTAACCTTACATTTTACTAATAGAATTCGTTGAGCGCCAGGTTATTTCCTACAAATAACCAAAGTTACTATTTAAATACAACTTATGAATTTATTAATTGACCGGCCCACTCAGGCGGGTCACCCTGTACATTTGTAAATTAAGTTACAGGGACCACAGAAATACCGCGGAGAGCGCGGGGTAAGAAGTAGCGTCTCTTCTCGCGATCACGGACACTTGTGAGTTCGAAAATGAAATTTCAATTGTTCTTGGGCGCAAACACCGTGCCCATAAATGACCTCGCGAGATCCAATTAACGATATTCGCGAACACTGAATTTAAATTTAATCATTCCATTAACGAGGCTGACCCATAGTCTGCCGCCTCGAAATCCTAGTGGCGAGGTGTTTAGTCGCACACCAACCAAACTTCTATCGTTCACTTTATTACATTACTTCGAATTCAAATATAAACCTTCTAACTTAGGCAGAAGTTGGCTTTCCGAGTTGATCTGAGGCATTCTATCATTCGACTCCGGTAGTCTTACGACATTTGAGCACCGCTCGTCTACTTCGAGTGGGCTCTCAACACTATAGGAATCACGCATTACAGTGCCTGTCGATGCAAATAACAAATAAAACAAAATAAAAAAGTAATAAAATAAACTAAATAACAAAATTGAAGAAATTTTTTTTTTCACAGAAAAATTTCTTCAATTTATATTGGAAAATACCATCTAGTTTTAAATAACGTTGGATTAATTCTAAATCAGAGGTTAATAAGGTCGATATAGTAGAGTTCCGTTGTCACGTACAGTGATACACTCTTCTAATGATCGACATAATCGACTGAAATGATTTAGAAAAATCAGAAAAAATAACAAAATGTTAATTTTATAAAAAAATATTTCAGAAAACTTGAAATTTCAATCATTCTGAAAAATATTAACAACTCTGAAATTAATTAAGATTTTTAAAAGTTTTTTGTCTCATTTAAATGGTAGGTTTTCATAGTATTTTGCTAACTAATCAAGATATTTTCAGATTTTTTTTCCTGGATTCTACCCGGCGTCAAAAATGATACAAAAAGGTCATAAAATTTTTAAAATGTGTAGCTACTTACAAGAAATTTTTAAAAACCAATGTGTATCATATTTTAATAAAATTTATAGATTACTGTCTTCATTTGAAAATTTTCGACATGTTTGTACCATGTTTGACCCCAGGGTAGAATCCAAAAGAAAAATTCTAAAAATATCTTGATAAGTTAACAAAATAATATGAAGAGTAACCTTCAAAATGAGACCAGAAACGTTTAAAGGTCTTAATTAATTTCAGTGTTATTAATATTTATTCAAAAAGATCGAAATTTGACGTTTTTTGCAATATATTCTTATAAAATTATCATTTTGCCTTCAACTTGGGCTCACTAGATGCAAAATTTAAATAATTATAAAAATTAAGACACTTTAAGAATAGCTAACACAGCAGGTGAATAAATAATTTTGACCGGTAGTGTATATACTACTTTTTTAGTTTGGTATCTCAAAATTACGTGCTAGAATTTTATTGTCATTCCTAAGGAAGTTTTAGATACTTCATCGAAGTTTCTTGTACTATTTTATGTAAATTTTCTTACGATTTTTACATTTTTTCACATTTTCGAAGTTTACTTCGAAATAGGGCTCATATATGTAATATTTTATTTATTGCACTTAAAATTTTAGAAATAAATATCACTAATGAGGACTCTGATCAGAGTCGAAAAGTTTGAAATTATATACAATATCGTATGAAATTAAAAATATTGTTATTTACGTGTGCAAACTGCACGCTACTTTCTTCAAAGTCTCGTGTGCCTTCTGCAGGTTTTTTTACTTCGGGAATAAAAATTTCGAAGTCTGATGGGGAAGAAACACTCGCCGGTTTAATGTTCACATCACTTCCACTCGACACATCACTACACGACGGTAAATTTAACGACGGAAAAATGTCGATGACAAATAAAAAATTGTCTTTCTAGTACTTCGAGGTATCCTAACCTCGACAAGTAGGGATTTGAGCATGCTTCTATCCATCGTTGTCCGGCATTTTCTTTCTTCACAAACCGATGAATTGACACATTGTTCTTCCGACCCCTTTTGGAGGTACACCCACTCACAGCACACTGAATTTCGTACTTCGAATTCATTTTAAATGATTATAAAGCGCGATCGCGTACGAATTGTTGATACATGTATACAACAATGGCGGAACTCATACGAAGCCGTTCCCTTTGCCGCACTCCGCCCGCTTCCGACAACTAGCGCCGCGTACACCACCGCACATGAACTATCCTACAGGGACACCCAATACATTAGAGGTCGACCTGCCCTGACAGAGAATGAGCAACTATGGCGAGATCCGCTGGCGTGCTCGTGAAATCGGAAGACGGTGGCGCTTACAAAGCATACCGATATTACCGACACTTTCGCTGAGTTCATATTCGCGAGCACAGATGGCGAAGGTGCGCCGCTCTGTAGCGCTGCCACGTGGCGATTACCGGAATTAACCTCGTCGCCCAGGTTAGTTTGTTGACAACCTGTCAAAAAAGCGACGGCGAACTCCTCTCCTTGGTGTTCTTGAGCAGGCGGGACTCACATCCGCCTGACGCACCAAGGATCCTCTTCCTGGTGTGCTGAAGTGTCGTGGTGCTGTTCAGTTATTTCTTCCATCGCTCGTGGTGGAACTTCGGCCGTGACGCGAGTATTAATCGCCATCGACCGGGCGGTGATCTCGTGGTGCTCGCGTGTGAGTGTGAAAATAAAACATAAAGATAATAATGATTAAAATCCAGTGTGGTGCGTGGTTGAAACCCTTAGTCTGGTAAATAGGGATAGTTTCCCCGGGAGTCTAACCTCTCCCCTCAGGTAACCTTATTTTTAATTTATATACAAGAAAGAAAAAAATAACATAAATGTGAGTCAAAGTCAGGAACCTGCCGAGCACATTATGCTTGACCCCTGACTTTCGACTGTCACAGACAGCCTCGGGCATTATTCTCTGCTCGAGGTTTCCAAAAATTAAAGATTTTTTAAAACAATCATTGTGCGAGGCAAAATACCACGTCACAGTATGTACCGAATGACTATTGGTAGGCTCGAGGTAAGAATATTTTTTTTATTTGAGAGAAGCATACCATTGCCAGTTCAAATAATACGCCCGATGCTCATTTTACCCAACTACGGTTTGAAGCATCTCAAGCGTCGGTGATATACTTATACATTTCATGTTAACCCACTGACGCATGTTGGTGCCCTGTCGTCGATAACGTTTTACTCAACTCCTTACTATTCCCTATGTAACGCTTATTGTTATTCAATTTGGGTGAATTAGGTATATATCAAATTGATTTTACCCGACTAGGATTTAATAGATGTTCAAATGTCCTTATGTCCCAAGATTAATCGACAGAGTTGAGTAAAATTACTTCAACTATTTTTCTTCGTGTATGTTCGCGTTTTGCCATTGATAACCAATTTGGCATCCTTCTTTAAAAATAAAATTTTCTTAAAAAACCCGGTCGGTTAGTGTGCAACATTTTTTATGTTTTTTCATTAATCCAGTTTTTTATTCACCGTGAACTCTAAATATTTTTTCAATACATAATGCTGCATACTGCACTACTTCCTTTTTGAGTTGCAAGCTATGAGATAAGTTTTTGATTTCTATGATAATTCTTAATTTATTTATTTCCTATATTCTAATGTTCTACAGAAATTTTGAATCAAAGTTTGAATTTATGGCACTGAAGAGGGCCCCCATATGTCACCGAAACGTCTGCCTTTCTTTCTTTTTGCGCATTTTTACATCTAATAGTGACATTTTTAATCAAATAAAATAAGATGAAACTGACCCTATGCCAAAATAACAAGAACTTAACAAAAGTTCTATGAATTTGGGTCAATATAATACTAGACATGTTATCAAGCATGTCACTTTAAAATTTAAAATTACAATAGAATGGATGAACAGAAAAGAAAAGAGCGAACGAAAAAGAGAGGAAGAGGGAGAGATATCCAGCGTGCGTATACTCATGCACTGTATATCCATTATAGCTTTCTGCCGTTTGTCAATTCCTCTCTTCGTTCGCCCATGCACATGCCCAATATACCCCGAGTCAAACTATTTATTCTCTTTTGCTTCTCTTGATACTCTCTTGATTCTCTTTTGCTTCTCTTGATACTCTCTTGATTCTCTTTTGCTTCTCTTGATACTCTTTTGATTCTCTTTAGCTTCTCTTTATACTCTTTTGATTCTCTTTTGCTTCTCTTGATACTCTTTCGATTCTCTTTTGCTTCTCTTGATACTCTCTTGATTCTCTTTTGCTTCTCTTGATACTCTTTTGATTCTCTTTAGCTTCTCTTTATACTCTTTTGATTCTCTTTTGCTTCTCTTGATACTCTTTCGATTCTCTTTTGCTTCTCTTGATACTTCTCTTGATTCAATGAAAGTACATTTAAAGGACTACGGCGCAATTACCAAGACGATTCAGTAGTGCTCGAATCGTCGGAGAGAGCAGACGTGAGTCATAATGAGTTCTGTGTACGCGAAACGTTTTGAAGCGGTCTTCTTGTGTACCCATCCAAAGGGACCACTTATGTCCTATACAGCCGCTGCTAAATACATCAGAAAGTCTAAATCGTTCGTGAAGAAGTGGGTTGAGCGTTATAAAGACAATAAAAAACACCCTGTGAAGGTCCATGTTTGGGGATGCTACTCACGGCGCGGTTTTTGGTTTTTGGCGTCGTTTGGTTTTAAAGAGGAAGCTTGCGGGAAAACGTGTGTTCACCCTGAAACAGCTCTCGCAAAAAATCAGGAAGAAATGGAAAGAATTACCAACGGACTACGCTGAAAAATTAGTGGAAAGCATGCCGAAAAGGTGCCAGGCCATTCTGGACAACGATGGGGACTGGACTATCTATTAGATAGTAGCGCCGTAGTCCTTCGAGAGTACTTTTATTTAAAAAAAAAAAAACGTTTTAAAATCTCTAATAGTTTTCGAAAAATCGAGGACTCGCTCTTGTTGAACCCTTTTCATTCTAGTACTTGAGGGTATGTGATGCGTAATGACGTCACAAATGACCAACCATTTTATATTATTTATATTCATCGGGTTGATTAGGACAGAAATGTAAATATAATCATGAAATTGTAGGCAACAATGAGGAATTCATTAAAAAATCAATCTCCGGTATCATTTGGATTTTTATTTCGAAAAATAAAATTTTTCAAAATTAATGTTTTCAAAACAAAATTAACAAATAAACCGTTGATAATTCCTGACGTCATTAGGAATTATATACTTTTAGAAATGGAGAATCATAGAGGAGGTAAGGAGAATCTTCGTTGCTACTCTAAGATCCTCCAAGGTGCAGAAACGGAAATATCTGCAGGAGAAGAGCACCAACAGAGGATCAAAATTACATTGATTTAAACAGCTAATACGCCTCTTTTGATTCAATCAAGTCCTCGAAAATGGAGCATCTTAGAGAATCAATAGAGAATCAATAGTTCGACTCGGGACCCGTCTTTTTTAGAAAAATGTTGATGTGCTCTGCTGTACATCGCGAGGCTAGCATACATTCCATATTCACACTTCCTTCTCGTGCGCCTATCCTTACTTAAAGGCTTATGTACTGAGTTAGCTGATCTCCCACAACAAAAGCCACGTGCTTTTTGTAAATAAAAACTAAGACTCATCTGAATATTTAAATAATTATGTTGAGGCTTTTTTATATAATGATCATAAGCCTAGACTAATTAAATATATTTCAATTTAGTATGAAATATATTAGAAACTCAAATCGTTTCTACAATTTGATGGCAATGCATCAAATACTAAAAATCGATGGGCGCATTTCCTTTCTCACGATAAGTGTGGAAATAGGGGAGAAATATTTGACACCTAAAAATCAGCAAATGGTGCAATAACTGAATCAGCACGGTACAAAGTCCATCTACATTCCTAAAACCTCCCTACCATTATTTTCCTTGTCCAATCATAGATTCCTTAATCATCAAAAAAACCCTACCATGTTCATCTCGCGATGAACCAGTAAAACAGATCAACGCCAAGCCAAATTTGCAGTTACTCGAGCAACCCGGTGCTAACCGGAGCTACTCGGACAGTAGGGAATATACTTTTCTCTACTTTGCCCGTCCGCGGTTCGGAACCATCGCGTCCTATCACCTGGCTAGTTGACCTAGCTTCGTAAAATACCTAGTTCAGGGCTTCAAAATGGGGATCGCGTTTGGGCGGACGTTAACAATAAAGAAAGTCTGCATCCGATTAGAAGAAACAAATAAATTTAATCGTCGGCGGACTATCTACAGTCCAATCACAGTTTTTCGCGGTTTTCCTTCACCAAATAAAACGGCACAAAGCAGCGAGAAATCGCGGAAAAATTAATGCTGCCGAATCTCAAAACGGTAGTGATAATTTTTCATAAAATATTTAAATTAGATTTAATAGGAAAATTCTAGAGGCGAAAAGCGCTAAATTAAAAGCATTCAACCCTTTTCCGGTTAAAAGCCGACCGTTATTTTCTCTTATTAAATCTAACAGAAAGTGACTATAGTGGTGTCAGTTTGCGTGTGCACGTATTTGTGCACGAATTGCAAAGCAAAAGAACTAGAGTTGCTTTTTTGGGCAACGATCACAACAAGAACCATCATCCGCCCATTCCCGGAAATCAGGAGGAAGCTCTCTTTCTGTCTCTCTTTCTAGGAGTGGTAGTCGTAAATCTTAGGATAAGAGTAAGTAAGGCATTGTCCCAAAATATATGTAACATTAAACCTTTTAATAAATTGTTAAAATTGGGAGTTTAAATCTTAAACTTTTATTCTGCATCTGACGTATAGCCGGTTGATTCTCTTGTGTACAGGGTATAGCCTCCTCAATCAGAGGAGAGGGCAAACACGATCCCAAAATAAAAATAAATTTTCATTTATTAATTTTTTTATTTATAAATTAAAAGTTTGGCAGTTTGGAGCCTCAAACGAACGGGTATTTGAATTTAATATTTTTATTTATATTGAATTGAATTATTCGTACGTAACAAGAAATATTTCTTTGCTTGTGAATGTGAGTGAATTAACTCAACTGAATCATGTTTTTCAAACGAAGTACCTAGTTTACTTGAATCTTGTTTTCGCACTCAAAGAAATATTTATTTGGTTCAATAAGTCCCATTTTTTGAATTCAACAAGGCGTATTTGAATCAAATAATTTATCCATGGATGAATCAAGCTTTAGGTTTAGTTGAATCAAGGAAATATTAATTTAATTGAGGCATTCATTAATTAATTTAGGAAGTTATTTATTCGATTTTAAGAGTTGATACATTTATATCAATGTAACGTTTCTTTACATGAATAAAATATTGTGTTTACATGAATATTTATTTCTTTAGTTGAAAGAAATGTTTTTTGTGTACAGTAGAATGGAAGAATTTATTTAAAAAAGAACATTTATTTCAAAGAAAACGATATTTTGTTGAAATTACTGCAAATATGTTCAGTTAAAATAAATAATTTCTTTTATATAAATGTTTGGCATAATTGTTACAATTGTAAATCTTTTTGAACTTGCAACATATTTTGTAGAATTAAATGTTTATTGTATTTCTCCTAGGAAATATCCGCCTACATTATCAATATAAAATAATTTAAACCAAAAAAACCAATTTTTTAAAAGAAAGAAATATTTTTTTGAAAAAACTGTAGGTATTTTTTGTTTAAAAAATTTGTTTATTTAATTTAAAGGTTTGCCATAGTTGTTATGATAACATATTTTTTGAACTTGAAACATATTTCACATAATTAAATGTTTATTGGATTCTTCCTAGAAAATATTAGCCTGCATAATGAATATGGAATAATGTAAACCAAAAAAAAACATTTTTTTAAAAAAAAGAAGTATTTTTTTCAAAAAACTTTGATATTTTTCGTCTAAAAGATTGTTTGTCATCGTTGATACAAACATACATATGGGTCATTCCATATTAGATTGACAGTCAATATCGCAGATTTGAACGAGATAATTTTTTTTCGGTTCTTTATCAACAATAAATAGACACGTATTTTTTTGTTTGGCTAAAAAAAATTCTTTTACAAGTATATATGATTTTTCGAATTGTCTAAGAAATGATATTTTCGACAATTTTTTTCAAGATAAACAGGGTTGAAATTGCGCTTGCTATGCCGAGAATATCATTTCTTAGAAAAATCGAATACTAGTAAAAAATTTTTTTTTGGTCAAACAAAAAAATATGTGTCTATTTATTATTGATAAAGAACCAAAAAAAATTATCTCGTTAAAATCTGCGAAATCGACTGTTAATCTAATATGGAATGACCCATATACTTTCAAATGTGCAATATATTTCATAGGGTTGAAGATTTATCAGTCTCATCTAAGGAAATATTCGTTTTGATTTACAATATCAAATACATAATTTAAAACATAATTCATTTATAATTACTTCTTTAATTTACACTTAGGTTTTCTATATTAATTTGATTTTATAAAAATTTAAACAACAAAAGTCTTGATAAGTTTATAACATAAAATATAAAAAATCTGCACAGGATTTAGATTTTATATAATAAATTTATTAGGTACAATAATAATCTGGAATTCACAATTGAGGCACCGGATTCTACAACCAACGGAGCGCGTGGCCTAGTAGACAAAATAGGGGATACCGCAATGTGCGAAAGTTTTTTTATCATTTTAAAAAAAAAAATTAGAAGAGTGATCAACAAAACATGTCAGTACATGTTAAATATCGTTCCGCAAATGTTTTTCATACAAATTTGACCGGAACAGTCTGAAATTTTATTAACAGACTCAAAAAACCCTAGA
Source organism: Diplolepis rosae (assembly GCA_030998225.1). Taxonomy (NCBI): domain Eukaryota; kingdom Metazoa; phylum Arthropoda; class Insecta; order Hymenoptera; family Diplolepididae; genus Diplolepis; species Diplolepis rosae. The sequence goes on from JAPYXD010000450.1 coordinate 243,572, forward strand.
GCTTCAGATGGTTATGTTAAACATAACAATATTCTCAATTTGTTAATAATTTTTATGTTGATCTTTTTACGTCCGAGAATATTAAAAATTCAAGTGTAATACACATCATAATGTGTTTGAAAGAAAAACGACGCTTTCGGACCAAGTCATTTTATTTAAAACAGTTCCAAGGTTTCGAGAACAATAAAGTGTCTCCTCATCAGGGAATAAAAGCTCTTACTACAACCAGCCGCATGCATTAGCCCGTATATTTCACGATTCTAACTTGACCCCGTTAGTGTCCTAAGTTGAATTCCTAAGTTAGTTTGCCGAACCGTCACACGCGGCGCTAACTGTACCTCACTGAGAGAAATCGGCTTTGGTTCCTGTGCACATAGCACATAAATTTTTTGTACAGTAGTTGCCTTGACCAAAAAAGTTGAGAGAAGCTACTACTTTTATAGTTATCATAACAGTAATTTGGACTTTTTTGTATATTCGGTTGTTGTGGCCAAAGTTGATGATTAGAATCAGCTTTATACGTACCCCAACGGTTAGTACACGTACATTTTCTTTATGTGTACTGCCAAGCTCCTTTGGTTACTACAACCGCAGCGTTCGCTGTTGCGCTAGACAAATCAAGTATAACTTTCATTTTTTACAACGAGGTAAGCCTGTCGTGACAACTATTAAAGTAGTTACTTCCAAAAAGATATGCAGCCTAAGTTGAATCCTGCCGATTCTCGTTCTCGATTCCTGGACTATATTTCACCGTGCCAAGCATCATCAGGTAAATAATTCTATTATAAATATAGTTTGACAATTCTTTCTAAATGATAAGCGATTTTGTTCGGGGACAATGCAATGCGTTCCAATGTTGCTGTCTCGTCGTATTTTGTCAAAACTATAGTCAGTCAAAAAAAGTTTATGGTGATGAAAAAAGTGACAATTTTTTAACTTAATCGACGAAAGTTATCATAAATATCATTATACCGGGTTATTTTTCTTAGATCTTTTCGGTGAAACTTCATTTTCTCTAATCAAATTAAATTCGTATTTTGATAACTAAGAGAACCATACCTATAACCTCAAAAATAATTTTGGCTGGGTATTTACTGTCCGTAGACTTAGTCATTTTAACTAAACTCTATGCGCGGCTTTACGATGGACTTTGGTTCCTATAACCGCAGCGCTATGGTATTTCAAGTACCAGAATCGTGGTCTCAGTAACGTTCCTTGCAGTTGGAGTAAACACTTTTCCAATGTATGACAGCCACTACCATGATTGTCATGAGAACTTTAAAATTTTTGTAAAGACGATTTTAACAAAAAAACTTTGGTCAGTGAAACCTAAAATTTCTCTCTGTGCATCACTCCTTGAAAATTCACAGTAACATACGAAGAATTTAATATAAAAAATTTTAAAAATATATTATTCAATGCCATAAACAAATAAAAGAGATCAGACTTTAAATATTAATATTATTTGAATATTTTAAATTAAATTTTCCCCTTTTTATTCATATTTATCTCGTACAAAAAATATTTTGAAACATTCAGCTGAATAATAATTAAAGAAAATAGAATATAAAATAAGATGACTATTAATTTATATTTTCAAAATAGTTAACTAACATTAATAAAAACAGTATAATAAGAACAATTAAATTTTTTTTCCATTTTCAAAACCAAAAGTAGTCTATCTACGTCCGTTTTCATCCTCTAACATTCACGAAATTTGGGAAACAACATTTTATGTACTTTGGACACAAACAAGTAGAAACTGGAACAAATTATTCATATAAACTTGCTATTCTTCTCAAGTATCACATGCCCTTACCTTACCCTTACCATGAAGCTCATAATTTTAGTAATAGATCAAAAAAATTACATTTCCAGAAATCACGTCAGAGGTAATGAAATTTTGCATTTAGTGATAAAAACGAAGTGTTTTTGTGCAGCATTGACAAAAATAATGCAAAAAAAAGTCCAAATTTCATAGTTTTAACCATTTTTAATGTACCTAAAGCAATGAACTTATCATATATATACATCTACTATATACACATCATGGAGGGTGATAATTCTACAATATTCTCAACTACTAGTCCTGGATCGGAGACGGACTCTTTTATACACATCAAGAATTTTTTCCAATACATTGACAACAAATATGGATCACAACTTAAAGTTTTACTAAAAAATTGGACTTCCACAAATCAACGTCTAGCTGTGGCCACATCTAAACTTCGTTTTCTACTAAGGTGCAGAAGTAATGACGTAATACCGATACATATTCAAAATTTATATAAACAATATTATAATGTATCATTTTTTAGTAAAAGTTGTAAAAGGGATTTTCATAGATTCAACAATTATTCCATGAAAAAATTGTTGAATTTTGAAATTAGAGACATTAATTTCCATTTAATTTTCTTAAAGAAGTCACTTAAAAAAATAGAAAAAGACATTTCTACTACTACTATTGATTCTAATACCAAAAAAAATTTTTTCTTTTTTTCTCAAAAAAAATTTAATTCTATTTTATCTAATCACAATTTTATACATCATGAAAAGTTCACATCCTTGCTACCGAAAAAAGATAATCCTACATTAAGTTGTAAGGATACTTTTGTTAAAAATTTATCAGAAGTTCAATTACCTTCCGAGGTTATTGACACTGTATCGCTGGGCTCAAACTTTAGCGTTCCTTCCAAAATATCTCAACAACAGATCATTGACATTGTTAAGAACGTCGAAACTTCATTACAGCTATTAGATATAAACAATGACGTCAAGAACGAAATAAGGGAAATAACAACTAAAAATGTTAACAACTTTGTCAAGAAAGAGTTTCACATCTCAAAAGAGGACAAAAAAATTTCTAAAAATCTAAAAATCACCAAAAAGTTCCTTAATGACAATCCGGATATCTTTTTTACTAAAGCCGATAAAGGCAATGTTACAGTCTGTTTGAAAAAATCTGAATATATTATTAAGATGAACAATCCTTTATCTGATACTTCCACTTACATTTCAATTGATAAAAATCCACTCAGGAAACTTCAGGAAAAAACTTCTAAGATACTAAAAAATTTTAACGATAATGAATTTTTAAAACAAAAATACCATAACAATCAATTAACTTTAACTAGTACAGTCCTTCCTAAGTGCTATGGACTTCCAAAGATCCATAAAACAGATATTCCGATGCGTCCAATCATTTCCTCAATTAACAGCCCTACACAATTTTTAGCGAAAGTTATTAATGAAGAATTAAAAAATATTATTAAAACTTCCGAAATCACATATAAATAACAGTTTTGAACTAAAAGAAAAATTGAAAAATATTATTTTAGACGATGACCACGTTATTTTTTCTCTCGATGTGAATTCTCTTTTTACTAATGTTTCTTGCAACTTAGTTTTAGACAGTTTAGATAGAAGATTTTTTTTGCATTAATGAGAATTGTAAAATCCCGTTTGATGACATTCGTGATTCTGTTAGATTTTTGTTTGACAATACCTTCTTCGTATTTAATGATAAGTTTTACATGCAAATTTATGGGACACCAATGGGGTCTCCTATCTCTCCGTTTTTTGCTGACATAGTTATGGATGATTTGGAGAACTATTGTTTATCCGTTTTAAATAAGGATTTTAATTGTATTCCTGTATTTTATTATAGATATGTCGACGATATTATTCTATGTGTCCGAAAGAAACATATTGATTCAGTGATTAATACCTTTAATTCTTATGATTCCAATTTACAATTTACCTTTGAGTTAGAACAAGATGAAAGAATAAATTTTTTAGATATGACCTTAATTAGAAATAATAATATGATTATCACTAATTGGTTTCGTAAACAAACATCGTCTGACAGAGTTATTAATTATTCTTCAAATCATCCAACTCAACAAAAGCAAAATATTGTTTTTAACCTTGTTGACAGAGCAATTTTATTATCTCATCATGAATTTCATCATGAGAATTTGTGTAAAGTTTTTCAGATTTTAAAACATAATAATTATCCTTCAAATTTTATTGAGCAGAATATTACAATCCGTCTGGAAAAAATTAGATCTTCTTTTAATTCTACCCATAATGAAAGCATCAGTAATAAAAATAAGTACTTTTCTCATAATTTCAATACTACTATTTGCTTGCCTTTTGTTGAAAGAATTTTTAAAAAATTATCTTCAAGTTTGAAAGTATTCAATATTTCAACTATCCCAATTGTCAATAAAAATTTGAGCTCTGTCATCAAATTAGGTAAGGACAGCACCAAAATAATGGATAGAACTAATGTTGTTTATAAAATCCGTTGCAAAGATTGTGAAGCGTGTTATATTGGTGAAACAAAAAGAACTTTAAAGACACGTATAAAGGAACACATTAATAATAAAAATGACGAATCAGTTGTTTGTCAGCATCAAACTAATTTTAAACATGAATTTGATTGGAATAAGACTACTGTAGTGGATTCCGAAATTATTTATAAAAAAAGACTTATATCAGAAATGATTCATATTAAGTGTGAAAAAAATAGCATAAATAAAAAAGATGATATTTATACGTTAAATTCTAACTACTTTCCACTTTTGAAGAGTTTGAAATTATGAATACTGATTCTTGTTTGAAATTATTATTTAACGTTTGAATACTCATTTGTATAATATACAAGTTTTAAGTTAGTGTTAGTTTATTAATATTAGTGTCCTCCGTCTTATAAATAAGGAAACAAAATTACGAATGGTTAGTTTAATATTTCACATCGGGACGAAACAATGTGACTAATTAAATTAGATTTTAATAATTGACTAAATGTTTTAAATGTAAAGACTTCAATTTTAAGGTAAAATTTGTTTTGTGACTCTTTAGAAAGTGTTTTATCACTGTTTTGTAAAAAATTTTGTAAAAATTATTGTGATTCCTAATTTATATGAACTTTTTCATTCAAATATAGCCTGATGAGGTTGGCGAACCAAGCCAACGAAACGTCGCTCATGACAAATTATGGTTGAGTGTTTCAATTATTTTTTTAACCCACACCTTGATCGACTTATATATGTACATCTATTTTCTATTTTGTTTCTAATAATTAATTTTCACAATTTGTAGGATCCGCTTTTTAGGTATAAAAATACTTTGAATTTGTACAACTTTTAGTTTCCCTACATTTCAACTTTCACATTTCGTGAATGTTAGAGAGGATGAAACCGGACGTAGATAGACTACTTTTGGTTTTGAAAATGGAAAAAAAATTTAATTGTTCTTATTATACTGTTTTTATTAATGTTAGTTAACTATTTTGAAAACATAAACTAATGTTCACCTTATTTTATGTTCTATTTTCTTTAATTATTTTTAATGATTTCCAACTAATTACAACTCACATCAACTTCGTTCCTGGTTCAGAATTTTTCATTTTTGTCCATTTTTCAACTTAATTTTACCTCAAAAAAATAATATAAATGCAGTGATATGTAGACAATTAAATATAAAAAATTTTAAAAAGTTATTATTCAATGCCATAAAGGAATAAAAGAGATATTAATATTTAAATATAAATATCCGCTGAATGTTTCAAAATATACGGAGAAACTCTTCATTGCAAAATTTAGTATTATTATATTTATTTTTACTAAAAGTCAATAGGAAACGAGGATATAACGTCACTTTTTCAGAAATTACTATTTTGAATATTAAACTATGGAGTTACTAATAATATTGAAGAAAATGGTGATATAATTGTACTTATGCCTAAAAACAAAAGCAAGTTTTATTACATGAAATAGTAAAATCGTCATCGACACATCGAACGAATTATATTGAAGTAAACCCAATAAATGTTTCATTAATTGCTAAAAAAGAATGTTAAGTTTACAAAAGACAATAGTAAAGTCACATCTTCTGTCTAACCGAATTACCATAGTCTTTTGGAGCTAATGTTACACCTGTACTTAGGGGCTTACTCACTCTGGGATTCCCGGAGTATTAAGTCGACCTCCGAATCGATCACGCGGCCGAGGAAGAGCCAGGATTGAGAGGGAAGAGTGTCCGTTTGACCTTTTGTAGGGCCTTCCGTGGGGGTGGCGAGAATTTTTCGGGTGATTCGCGGACCGGAATAAAAATTGTATCCCCGTCAGAGGGGCTTAGCAATTGTCGGCGAAAAAGTTCGATGGCGGTAGGCAGTTCCTCTACTGGTGGCTCGTTCAGGGCCGGAATAGACGAGGTCCAAGAAGGGACCTTAGGAGGAGCCAAAGGCGCAAGTTTGAAATATCCGGCGCTGCCTGGCGCGGATGGGGGCGAGGGACGACGGATCACGTCACGCGGGGGTGCCTGGGCGGTAGCCTGGCACCGTTTCTTCTCCCTACGCTTCTTACTTAAGCGCTTCTGGGGTTTGCCGCGGCATTTTACCCGCTTCCGTGCCTCCGGGGCGGCAACGACGGACCGGACGGCCAAAGCTGGCGTGGAACGGCCGGCTAATTCCGCCGGGAACCTGCGTTCTTCACGCGCACGGCGTTCCGGGTTTGGTCGCTTAAAGCGACGATCGGAGATGTTAACGAGTGGTGCGCTCATTGGATTATACTCGCGTGAGGAAACCGGAAATCACTTTTGCGCATAGCGCGGGATCCAAGCTCTGAATCGACGGTCGTGGCCTCGCAGAGTCCGATGTCCGTCGACTCGCCAGGAATTCGAAGCGCGTTGGGGAAAGGGACGAGGCGAACGAGCGCTAGATCAATGGTCGTGGCCCAGCAGGGCCCACGCCCAATTGACCGTGAGGGCAACGCAAATCGACGGTTATGGCCCTAAAAGGGCCGACACCCGTCGACTTACCCGCCGCCCTCTTGACACCCGTTGAGCACGGATCACAAACCCGACCGGAACCCTACGCACCACACCACGCGACGCGACACGACACACCACTAGTCGGAAGCAGCACAATCCTGGAGGCAGCAACTGGATCCGGCTCAGGAATCGGGAAGAATCCTGATGAGAGGCTGGAGGTGTCCGGGTTCCGCAGGGATGCTGTCCTCGTCACTAGTGTTCGTAGGAGGAAGGAACTCGAATGAAAAAAACTACTGGGTTTAAGAAGAACTCAGTTTTAATTTTTTAGCACAAGTCGCAAAAGAAATTTATCTGTCCAAGGTCTCGATCAAGGATCGACTAACTCCTTCTTCGACGATTTTCACGTCGGCTCGGTTTCCACTTCCTCACGTTTCGAGTCGAGGCCTCCGATTGGCCGGACTTGTCAACGTCGTCATAGCAACGACCAATGCTCGTTGCTCGAAACCCAAGGCGGGGAATATTTACTGGTTAAATCCGGTTCGATGAAATTCTCTGAATTTTATTTAAGATGTTTGCAATTGAAATTAAATTAATTAAGTTAAATATATATCATAAATTAATTTAGTAAAATATTTATGTATAAAAAGTGAACTATATTACATATTAATGCATTTTTTCAAAGGAATCCCCAAGCTAAAACAGATTTTTATTTTAGTTTCAAAAATAAAAATATTAGAATTTAATTCTGTAAAATTAATTATCCTTAAATTAAAAATCCAAGCCTAAGTATTGTTGGATATCAATCTTTAATTTCCACGCTTTTAAATAATTTGCAACTTATTTAAAAATGAAGGAATTTAAAGAATGACTGTCTTGAAGCGCTTTCTTTCAAATGTTTTATATCAATAGAGGAACATTATTTATAACTTTTCCTATCGAAAATAGGAAATAATTGCACCTCCATGATATCAAAAAATCAGTCATTCGTAAATTTTACCATATTTCTTATTAGATTTTGTGAGCTACATAGAGAGAGTATTTATAAACATAGTTACAAATTTACATACACATACACACACATATATATATATATATATATATATATATACCAATATAAATAATAAACATACCAATGCACGCTCAAATACTAATTCAACGCAACTTAACCTAACTGGACAACGCACACATTCATAAACATATCGCAGTGATATGACAATTACAATGTAGCAACTTCATTATATACTGAACTGTGGAAACTTTTACGATTTGTGAAGAAAAGCTCGGTGGTCCCTCTGCTAAAAAAAATCGTAAGTTAGAAAGGCGCCATATTCAAATGTAAAAAAATATATTACTAGATCGGCTACCGACAAATAATCATAACGAGCACATGAAGCGATTCTCGGGTAATATCAGAAACGTTCGGCGTATCTGACGGTACTCGGCAGTACATTTAATATTTCCAATGGGAATTTTGACAAAGTACTATTCCAATATATGATGTATTCGATTGCAAAATATTCAAGTCTTTCTCTCTTGATTGTTCACTACTATTGACAATGGTAATTTCTCTAAACTATTTTGCAATTCATATTATTCAAAAGACCAATTCATGCATAGATAGTTTTACTTTTTATTTATATAGGTATCACTTATTTCTAGTTTGAATTTGCCATCAAAGATATTAATCTTTGGAACTCTCAATATTAATTTATAAAGTTGCACTATATTTACAATTGGTTCGGGAAATGTATTTTCTCCTACCGCTATGGTAAATAAAACTAGTTTTGTTACTATATCCTCGCTTCCTACACTGAGAGACTTTTTGTAGTAAACTATGTAAAAAATCACAGTACATTTTACTATTTTGAGGTAGCAAAGTAGGGAAACTAGGGAACTATTGTAATTATTAGCACTTTGAGTAGTAATTTCCAGAATTACTAAATTGATAATAAAATCTAAAAATATTGCATTTATTTCAAAAAAGGTTTTTAATATTTGCAAAATTCTGTAGTAAAATTACAAGTGGTTCATCGCAGCCACTTACTAAGTCAGATAGGATAAAACTCAAAACTTATTACATTTATATCTATAGAAGGTTGCAGTGTTTACAAAGAACTATAGTAATTTGACGGTCCGAGCGCCATCCAAATTACTATAGTTTTTTGTAAAAACTCCTATAGCCGGAACAGCAAATAAAAAAAGCAAACACAATAAAGCGTCGCATATCCGATCGATCTGCAACATTTTGGAGATTTAAAAAACGCCAATCAAAATTTTAGAATTAAAAACTCAAATCTCAACAAAATTAATATCAGTTTGACAATTTGATAGTAAATGCCGAAATACTTTGAAAGGTAAAAATTATTTTTTATCTACTTTTTAAAATCTGTAATTTCTGGAGAATCGCGGTTCTGAAAAGTAAAATATTTTAATAACAAATAAAAAAACATAAAGATTTTTTAATTAATTAAGATGTGTGACAAAACAAACTGACTTTTGAAAATGCGCCATCAGAAGCAATTCCTTCGGTGAACAAACGTCCAGAATCCAAATTTTGATAAGTCAAATTCTGCAATAAATTTATGTATACGCAAAAAAGACAAATTAATCATTTCTGGTTTAAATTATATTCCATTCAATTTTGAATTTGATTCAACAAAATTTTTAAAAATACAAAAAGTCTGTTTTTGTGAATACCATTTTTTGAAGAACTTATATACACATTTCGAAAGTAAATTATAATTTGGCGATTATTTGCTTTTGCCTAGATGGATTGGTAATTTTTTCTACGTCCCTTACCTCGTATTCTCCAGGAAGCTGTAACTCCTCGTTTATCATTATGCTGGATAAATTCAAAAACAGTCAGAATTTTCCCAAATAAAAGATGACTTAAGCGAGAAAATTATTGTTTTGAAAACTTCTGCTTTGAAATTAGAACAAATTTTTCTGCCATATAAATTTTATACTACTAATACAATATATTTCTCCTTTTATAATTAAGCAAGATTGTATTTTGCGAGTTCAACCTAAAAATTTTCATTATTTTTATTTCATGAAATAAAAATAATTAGCTGCATTAGCTAAATATTCGCTACCACAGCTAAGAAAGTTACTTGTTATACGGACAGCGAATCTCTTAGCTGCTAATACTAACGTCTATTTGCTACAGTACTTTAGCGATGCCAGCTAATTTACGTTAGCACTGGTAACAACGATTGTGAGCAGTAGCCTATCGGTCGTGTTATCTTCCTGTTCTAACAGCGTTTGAAGTACTAGTTAATTTTATTAGCAATTGCTGCAAATAGAGGTAGCACTCAAAATCATTGATTTTGAACTTCCAAACCTACATTTAAATACAGTTACACCTGGGTGCTTAAGAAAAAAATGATCTCGTAACCCTTCTATACTCACAAAAGTCTGCTGGCAAGTTATATCAAAACAACTAATTTCTTGCGACATATCATAACCTGCAAAATTAAAAACGAAAAAAAAACTGATTCAGTTCTAACCTTAATCACAGCATAATTTTTAAAGAATAAGAATAAAACGTGAGCTGCTTTGATAACCAAACTTATAGCTACAAGTAGAAACATTACCGGGAACACCCGTGCAGAAATTGCCTACTTTGATCCGAGTTGGCGATGAAGGCCCGATGAGGTTGGCCACTTGGGGCCGTAATGAGGAAAATTGTGCGGTTCTGATGAGGGCCAGAGAGGGATAGTTGATAAATAGTCGCAACGCCATCTACTCTGCTGTTATGAGCGCCATAATGCTCTTATGTTGTTGTCTTATTTATTTCAATTTAGGGATTTATGAAATTGAGTGAATTATAATAAAAGTTGAAAAAATTGATCAAAAAATGCCAAAAGCTAAGGGCACTTTACGTGTTCGAAGACACAGGTAAATTGCTAGTATTCCTTACTTACGCAATGAAGACCAAGGTAAGTAAATTAATTATAATCATATAACCTTTCCAAACCTCAAATAGTTATAATTTATCACTAGCGATGTGCCTTTGAAATTTTCAATGTGGAATTTTTGATCCACGAAATTTTCCACAGAAGTAAGTAACCGTTTTTAACTATTTTTAAAAATAATAGATTTGAAAGGCAGAAAAATACTTTTCTTTGCAAAATTTTTCATAAATAAAAAGTTTTCTATTTCAATTATTAGAGATGCTTGAATTTAAAATCAGCCACTGTACTATGGAGGTAAAGAAAGTATCATCAATAATTTATTGCATTTTAATCCTTTCATTCAAATTTTTTGTAAAACCATCAAAACATATTTTTCTACTCATTTTAATCAAGTAAGCTTTATTTAGATTAATTTGAGCCGATGTGAAAAAAAATATTTTTTAATAAATTATTTATTCCGTAATTTTAGTTTATATAATCTATTTTATTTAATTTATTTTACTCGTAAAAATCTATGATTGCACTTCATCATAATCTGTCTCCTGTAGAGAGAATATGACTGAAAGGGTTGACAGGATGACATAAGATTAATTTCAAAATGTAAAATATGTTTATCAAGTATATTTCTTTATGTGAATCAAACAAAACGGAATTTGATGGACTTTTACTGTATATTTGATTCGAATTCACCACGATTATTTCAAATGTTTTCGATAGGTCCCTCATTCGATTCGCATTGCTGGCAACTTCATGAATATCATTACGAAAAAATTCGTCGCAATATTTCATCTGTATGAATCTCTATTCGCCTAAAAAATCGCGCTAGTTACCATAAGGATATTTTTTTTAGTTTTTATCCGTAGCTCATGCTAAAGCAATAAAGTAAGTAACGTAAGTATTATATACTTTAAAAATTAGTTTCTTTAACTGATAGTATAAAATTTGCTAATATTTTATTCACTCTATTTAAAACAATAACCTCCAATGATAATTTATAAGGATTCAACAGAATTTTCTCTCTTTTCAGAAAAACGTGATTCAGAATCATTATATGGAATTTATTAATCCATGAATAATATGAATTTTGAAAAACTTTTCGTTAACTGGGACAATATGAAAATATTAATTTATATCAAAGGTTACATCCTAAAATTAAATTTTTTTATCCTGCAAGAATATACGGTGAAGCTTATTGGTGATGGACGTAAGTTTAAAAATATTCATTTTTCTCGTGTTAGGGCTTATTCCCTATAAAAATTAAGAACTTAAGTCAATAAGCATAAAACGCTAAAAAATATAGCACTGAGAATATATATGATGTAAAAACAATATTTCATAAAAATTAATTATTTTCCTAAGTTATTAAGTAGGGTTTTACTAAATTGACTTTTAAATATTTCCATAGAAACCTATGCAGAAGCAGTGGACAAGCTTAATAATTTAAAAACGAAGGAGTATGCATACAACAGTGGATCAGAATCAATGCTTAATGTCAGTCCCTAGCCTCAGTGAAACTGTGGATTCGAAGAAGGAAGCAATTAGTAGTAAGATTTCTATTAAAAAACGAACGAGGCAATCGAGTAGTGAACGTAAGTGTTTTTTATATTTTATTCAGTATTATATTTTTATTTTTAAATAATCTAATTCAGTTGGCTGCTGGTTATATATTTTTTCAATTGATTGCTTATACAGTGCTTACATAAGTTTATACTTTTTGTTTCATGTTGAAAATGTGTATGATACTATTACAGACAGTTCAAGCGATTTTGAGTGTAAATCTAACTTATCTGGTAAACCAAGGGTAAAAGAAACTCTATTTAAGAGTGAAAAAGGGAAAGATGTTCAGTGTAAGTATTTGAGTAACATACATATATTTATATTAATAATTTTCATAATATTTTTCAGCTAAAATTTTGAAATTGACTGAAAATTTAATATTCAATTCTAATTAAAAAGAGATTTATTTTACAGTATTTTATTATAATTGTACTTCAATGTAAAATAACTGTTTAAGGTAGTTGTCGTGCTAAAAATATATAATATTAATAATAATAAGATAATTTTTAATGGAAAAAATTTAAAATTTACGATAAATAAAACTTTTAATAATCTTTTTAATAATTGAATTTTTCTTTACTATCGCTCTTTACCAAATTTTAAAAAATTATGCGATTTTAATAAATTACAAATCACTTTTTCAAGAAAAAGATTCCCTACAACTTAACCATTTCCAATTTTCGAAAATGAATAAAATATTATCAAATTCAACAATTTGTTTATAAAAATTTCGTTTTGGAAAATGTTTTTTTAATGGTTTCAGCCATGAAAGAATTTATTTTAAAAAATCAGAAACGGTGAATTTGTGGGAAATCTTTTCTCTGAAAAAATGATTCATGATTTATTAGAATCGCATAATTTTTTTAAATTTGGTAAAGAGCGATAGTAAAGAAAAATTCAATTATAAAAAAGATTATTAAAAGTTTTATTTATCGTAAATTTAAAATTTTCATTAAAAATTATCTTATTTCTTTCATAAGATATGACTGATAATATCATTTCAAGTCATAAAATCAAAAAAAAACTTTATTTTCCAGAGACCTGATTTTTGGCACGACAACTACCTTAATAATCATGATCAATTTTCAGATTTTGAAAGTGACAGTCATTCTGCAACAGAACATATCGACAAAGGCAAACAATAATTTGAACTTAATAAATTTATTTATTATCCTGATGAATATCATCATTTTATATGAAACAATATCTTTCCTTTGCAGAATATTGAACCTCTTTCTCTGATCAGTTTTACACGAATCGATCTTTTGAGAACGAGTTATCCGTTGTCTAAGAAAAATGCGATAAAAAATTAGGAGCAACTAGTAAAAAAATCTCTACTGAAAAAGAACGACACAATCAAGTAGTGAAGGCAGGTATATATAGTTAGGTTCATACTAAAATAAATGTATACTTTTTGATCCATGTTGAAAATGTGTATAATGTTATTACAGACATTTCAAGCGATTTTGAGTGTACATCTAACTTATCTGATAAACCAAGGGTAAAAGAAACTCTATTTGAGAGTAAAAGAAGGAGAGATGTTCAGCGTAAGTATTTGAACCTGCAGATATATATTAATATTAATCATTTTTATAATATTTTCCAACTACAGTTTCAAAATGTTCTCAAAATTTAATATTGAATTTTAATTAAAAAGAGATTTATTTTAAAGTATTTTATTATATATCTACTTTATACTCAATTACATTTCAATACGGTTTAATTTCGCTTTGGTTTGCTTCGCGCAGGTTCGAAGGGACAGTCACAGTTGTGAAACACTGTAAAGAAATTACCTCAAATGTTAAAATCCAAAAAAAGTGAGAAGGAAGTCAATAGCTTTAATAAACAGCCATTAAAAAATACGCCTTATGAAAGTACCAATAAAATTTGTAAGATATATTTGGATTCTATTAAGTTCATCTACGTGTTAAAATTTAAATGATCAATTTAAATTAATGAATTCATTTTTCTGATTTCATTTTTGAATCGATATTTTATTACTTTTATGTAGACCAGGTACTATTGAGAGAAATAAGAGGACTTCGATCAGACATGAAGGAGAATAGTGCTAATCAAATGACGCTTATGACGATGTTTGAATCAGTTGCTCGTATAAATTGTGTGTCACAGAAGCCTTTCGAAGAAAAACACAGCTTTGATCTGCCTTTCAAAACAATTGATCAGTTTAAAGATTTTGACAATAAAATTAAAACTGACAAAGAATGTTGTCATGATTTCGTAAGTTTTCTCCCTTTATAAAGTTAACAATGTTAATTGTGAGTATAATAATGTTGATTTGCATCAAAATTTTTATTTATATTTATTTTAGACAGCTACACTGATCCTATGCTTCGATAAAAATGGAGTTATTAGAAAAACCATCAACAATATGATGAAAAAATTTTTATCAAGAGAGGTTGTCATGAGTTTCACTTCTGTTAAAAGAATTACTAATAAATTAGTTTTTAAATACTATTACATGTGCTCATGTATCATCGGTAAGAAAATTAACCATTATTAATCATTGAATACTTTTTACACACTATTTATATATTCCAGTTTCTATAAACTTCAATTACTGATATTATTAAATTTGTAGCTGTAGTTTCTGAGAGGTGCAAAGTACCAGAGGACGAAGTTCTGTCACATATTAGCTCCGTAATCCACAATGCCAAAGATTGGGATGGAAACAGAAAGCTCCGCATAACCCAATAGAATATGATTTTTGTGTATTTTATTCTTATTTTACCATAATTAGGTAATACTTAAGTTACACTTTTTTTCATATTTTAATAAATATTTGTTGATGAATTGCCCATTTATGGATGTATTTTTTATTTTAAACAAAAATATAATTAAATGGATAAGAATATATATATATTACACATGAAAACTATAAGGGGCCTCATAGGAGCCACATCAGGGCCTCAGTAGAGGCAAAACCTTGTGGTCCTCATCAGGTTAGGCGTTTCATTTCCCATCGGGCGCTAACGGGATTGCCTCATCAGGGCCCCATTTAGCCCCATTAGGGCCCGAAGGACGCCTCACTTAAATTTCTGCACGGGCAGTAGCGACTTACTTGCCAGTACAATATAATGTTTTCAAAAATTGTACAAGTATACAACACTTAGAATTAAGATAACCTCAGTAAGAAGATAATAAATAGCACAATAAAGAACCTATTACAAAACCTACAATACAATCTACAGAGATCAGTTACAAATCAGTAATTTTCATTATAAATTAACGCGAATCGTCGAATTATTTATAAATTAAATTTAAAACAACGCGACAGGTGTACAACTTACCATTTACAGCAGAATATCTGACTAGTCGCGCTTTGTGCGCATGAGCAGCACAGAAAACGCGGGATGTCTAAGCAGCCGTTAGAAACCGCTGCTAACTTCTTACATATCAGCGCAAAATTTTAAAAGCTACGAGTACGAATTTTGAGATTTTCTAGGAGAGTAAACTGTTTTAGCAGCAACAACCAAATGATTAGCTACAACTCTTAATACGCTAAGGAGTCCAATGCAAATTTTCAACTTCGATTGCAGCTAACATTTTTTAACTGTCCCAGCAAACTGTTAACTATGTCAGCAAACTTTTTATCAATCACAATTAACTAGTCGACAGCTAACTGCAGTTAGCAGTAGCAGACATTTCATTTTTTTCCGTGCACTTATTTACCATTTAAAAACACAAATTTATAAATAAAAGCGTTGACATCCGTAAATATAGAAAAAGAGGAATCACTCGGTGACCGTTGGTCGGCTAGCTTTGAAAGCGTTCGGCTTCGTGCTATCTTATATCAAAAAAATTTCTATAGAAAAATCTTATATATTGAAAACATTTTTATAAAACACTCACGTTCTTGCAGACGATAGTAATTTATCTTATCATTTTAGCAATTTTTAATGCTTTAAATACTTATTTCCTCTATTATTTTTGTATAATTAAATAATTTCTTTACTAATTAATCCTACTTACTAATTTTCCTACAGAAAATATTAAAAGTTGCTACTTTGAAAAAGAACAAGTCGAAATAAAAGTAGTACATCTTAATACTTCAACGATAAATAGTCACATAGTTGCCTATTTTCCCTACTTTGCTACCTCAAAATAGTAAAATTTACGGTGATTTTTTACATAGATTACTACAAAAAGTCTCTCCGTGTATTGACTTTTAGTCAATAATAATTTACAAATAACAAAATAATTTGAATACTTCTGAAACAATGGTATAACATGACCTTGGTCAGATTTTGTTGTGAACATATTTTTAAAAATTATTGAAAAATTGTTTTCTTAAATTTTCGATTTTTCACGTAAATAACCACATTTTTGCTAATTTTGAATATTTTTTCCTAAAAATTGAAGGGAGTAAGCTTGAAGTACTACACTTTAAGGTAGAACTGGTAGTTATTGTGAGCTCACACTGTGGGATTCTTTGGACCCCAGACTGGAAAGGTACCTTCTTCCTAGACGCCAGCCAACGAACTGATCTGACCTATACTAATAGAGGGGTAGTCGCATGTCCCAACTAAAATTAGATGGGGCCTCAAGTCTCAATTCGAGCAGGAATATATAAAAAATTACATCCGAAAATGACGTGGGGTTCACTGGACCCCATGTGTCATCTAAGGGTTAACGGGGCGCCATTTTCTTTTCCGATGCATATGGCTGCTACAACTACCACATTAATAAATTTTCATATCTGTAATAATAATTTGTTTTATAAAGATTGTAATAGTAGAATATTATAAAAGTATTTTTCAAAAAGGATGTACCTTAAAATTGTAAGAGTTAAACCACAACAATAATAATTTACAAATTCACAGTATGGATTGAAACAAAGTGTGAAATTTTATTTGGAAGCAAGAGCACACGGCTCTGCTCCCGACTTAACTGAATTTTAAAATTGTCGTTTACTATTATATTATTATAATATTACAGGAGCGTATCGTCAAAGTTTAAAATTACGGAGTCATTAAGAATGTCAAATTTGGTTAAAACTAGATAAAAATTTAGGAACAACATAAAATAAGATGAGATGATTTTTTTCCAGCTTTTTTTAAGAGATTAAAATTAAATTCTTACATTAATTTTATAAATTAAGTAAGAAACAGAAACCAAACATAAGTAAGTGGAAATAAAAAATTGGATTTTTTTCAACTTTTATAAAAGGAATTCCAGGATAGCATTATAAGATTGAATATTTTTGGTGTACTTAGTTGGCTTTAGGGTCCAGAAAAAATGTAAACTCAAGGTTTCATATTTTCAAACATTTCGACTCAGGTTGGAGTCCTCATCAGTGAGATTTATTTCTATAAAAAATACAAAGGAGGAAAAGTTATAAACTGCCGTGAGGCGGATAAACATTGTGGTAAAAAAGTGATATAAAAGAATTGCAAGTGTGAAACAATAGAATTGTACTAAAAAAACTAAATTTGCGATAAAGTAAGACTGTACAATAAGTGTGCAAAAATTTTTTCTGCAAAATTACTGAAAACAACATAAAGAATAGCACGTGTGAAAGATAAAACATTGTGGTAAAACCGATATAAATAAATTGTACATGTGAAACTGTAAAATCTGTCTAAACTAAATGTAAAAGAACTGTACACAAAAAATTTTTTCCCATAAAAATACAAAAAATTGAACAATTTTGAACGTGTGACCGATGGACATTCTGTTGAAAAAATTATGTAAAAGAATTGCAAATCTGAGACTATAAAAATGGTATAAATAAATAAGTTCTCTAAAGGGTAAAACTATAAAACCTTGATTTGTAAAATTGCTAAAGATAGAAACTTAAAAGTAGCACGTGTGACGGGTAACATTGTGGTAAATCGATATAAACAAATTGCGCAATCGAAACTAACAAAAAGGTCTAAATAAAATAAGGTTTACAAATAATAAACTGTATAACAAATTCAGTTCTGTAAAAATGTGAAGGAGAGGAAGAATTTTTTTAAAATGGCACATTTGACGGATAAACATTATGGTAAACACCATATAAGTGATTTGTACATGTGAAGCCATGAAATTGGTCCAAAACCAAATTTACACAAAAAAATTTATAAAAAAAAGCGTACCACAAAATTGTTTTATATGCAAATACAAAGTGAAAAAGAAAAAAAATTTTTTTTGTATGTGTGAGCAATGAACATTATGGAAAATTGATATGAAGGAACTACACTTATGAAACTATAAAACTGGTATAAATGACCAAAATTTACAGAAAATAAAAAATGTACCATAAAAAATATTTACTATAAGAATACAAAGAGAAGGAAATTGAAAAACTTAACAAATTGTACGTGTGACAGATTAACATTACAGAATAAAGGTTTAAGAACTGCGAGCTCATACCAAACATTGCCAAAACAAAAAACTGACCTGTTATTTCGTTCAATAGATGTACAAGACGATGATGAAAAAATTAATCCAAGTGACACAAACGCAATATTCCTTTTTTTATCTTTCTTTTCTTACATCGCGAACAAGATGAGCCAATCAAGAGGAATCACGGGGAACATGTCGTCTCCTATATGAAGAACCTTTCACGTGCCAAAATTCAACTGGCGATTAAATTTAACCAGCGGATTCTTCTGCTGCGTTGCAGGAATGAAAAAATTCTACCCAAACACCTAGAACTATCTTCTTCTTACCTCGTACCATTTGACAATAATAATATTACACATATGCACTCATTAGCGTTCTACAAGTTCCAATTATAAACATTAAATTTAGAAATTAAAGATATTTGCATCACGATCCATAGACTAAGGAAAGAGACTCAATTCAATGAGTCAAAAATCAAGCAAATTCTACCTAATCATATATATAAACAATTTTACGTCTTCGAATTCAAAAAAATAGACCGTATTTTCTCGACTCATAAGAGCAATTGCAAGTCCAAATTTCAGCGTCTCATCGAGATTGGTAACCCACTCTCAAAGCCTGTTGACTCAGACCATCATAGCCATCTCACTGATTCCTGGTTTATTAATTTAAGTGACACACAATTTCCACCCGTGGTTGCAAAAACACTTGGCCTTGGTAAAAACTTTGGCACCCCCTTTTCCTCGAATAAAATTCCCACAAAACATTTAATTGCAGACTTCGAATCCAACATTCATAAGATCCAGGAAGATGACAGAAATGCAGCAAGATTAAAATATCAAAATATAAATATATATATATACATATATAGTTAAAACTTTCTCCAACCAAAAACAAAGTTCCCTCAACTCCTTTCAAAAACGTGTAATTGAAAACTCTAATTTCACAAGAACCTTCTTAAAAAACAACCCCCATTTATTAATCACGAAAGCTCATAAGGGTAACACTACTGTTGCTATGGATAAAAATAAATATATCCAGGAGGCCACACTTATGTTGTCCGACAAAAAAACTTACGAACACCTGAAAAGAGACCCCACAAATGTAATTCATAACAAAGTTAACAATCTCATGAAACTATGGAAAGATAAAAATTACGTTAATGAAAACACAGCAAATTCTGTCAAATCTAGCAACCCGCTACCAGCCAGATTTTATGGTCTACCCAAAATCCACAAAGTAAATTTTCCACTCAGGCCCATTGTCTCTTTTTACGGTAGTCCCACTTATAAAATTTCTTCTTTTTATAATAAAATTATCTCTAACAATATAAACCCCCCAATCTCACGAGTTAAAAACAGTTTCGATTTCATTCAGAAAATCCAAAATATTCAAATCCCTCCAGACTACATAATTATTTCTTTAGATGTTGTCTCACTTTTTACCAATGTTCAAATTGGAATAGCTATCAAGGGTATCAAGGAAAGATGGGCAAAAATTCAACCACATGTTAATATGCCTTGGTACCAATTCGAAAAAGGTCTCAGAATCTGTTCATCAAACTCCTCTTTCTTCTTCTTCTTCTTCTTCTTGGTTGTGCAAACTCCTCTTTCAATTCTCAAAACATATCGTAGAAACAAAAATCTGGCTTCCCAATGGGTTCCCCTCTTTCTCCCATAGCAGCTGATATCGCCATGGATGATTTGGAAACTAAATGTATAGCATCTCTACCCTTTAAACTACCCTTTTTCTTCCGGTATGTAGATGATATTATAACAGCAGTCCCTGCTAATAAAATTGACACAATATTGAACACGTTTAATAGCTACAACCACAAAATACAATTCACAACAGAAAAGGAATCAGATGGAATGATTTGTTTTTTGGATGTTCTCATCATTAGAGAGGGGAAAAAAATCAAAACCAACTGGTATCAAAAACCAACTTATTCCGGGCGTCTTCTAAATTTCTTTTCACATCACCAACTTAATTACAAAACTAATGTAATAAACAATCTGGTTGACAGAGGTATTACTTTGTCACACATAACATCCCACAACGAAAACATTCAAAGAATAAAAAATATCTTACTCAATAACAATTACCCAATCAACTTTATCAATCACGCAATAAATAATAGAGTCAACTACTTGTACAAAAAGAACACTTACACACACCTACTACCTGAAAGCAACACAAACACTCACACATACACACACTCCACAGGTCAAAACCATAAATATATACTCTTGCCATATGTACAAGGGCTCTGTGAAAAACTGTCAGGTATTCTCAAACCTTTTAATATAAAAATTGTCCCCCGCAATGAAAATAACTTTTCACATTTTTTCAAATCATCCAAAGACCAGATTAATAAACTAGATACGGCAGATGTAGTTTATAACATCCCCTGTACAGGTTGCACAGCTTCCTACATAGGCACAACCAAACGTACACTTAAAACCAGAATTTCTGAACACAAAAAAGATGTTTTTAACTCCCTGGATAAATGGACTGCATTAACCAAACACTCCTGGACCCAAGACCATAAATTCGATTTCAATAACGTAAACATAGTTGACAGATCAGTTAACTATAAAAAACGCATGTTATTAGAAATGACTCACATAGCCAGTAACCCCCATGCTGTGAATCAAAGAACAGACACAGACAACCTATCCGTTTTTTACCTCCCCCTCTTAAACAATTAACTTCAACCCCCTTGCAATCACACTTTCTAAAAAATGAAAAATAGATTCCCCCTTTTTTTGTCACAGCATCCTAGTCACCTTGAGCACATCCTTCATTTTTATATAAAAAAATGCATATTTTTACAAATTTCAAAAATACATTTCTGTTTTCAATTCTTCTGAAGAATTTATTCGCAATTTTGCAAACGCTCGGGATTGTTATGGAATTTATCATGTTGCAAAGTCAACAGTTCCCAAAAATTCTTTAACATTATGCAACTTAACTTTGAGGTACCCAAAAACGGATCTAGAAACTGTCGAACTGCAACCAAATTTTATCAAATTTGTCATTAAATTACAATAACTTGAAACATTTTCAGCTACATATAACTCAATTCAATTTTAATCTTAGTCTTGTGACACAGTGTCCGTTATAAAAAACCCCAGCCACATGTTTCGTGAGTTTTGTCGTAGAAATTTCTAACAGTCATATACAGACTGTTATGACTCGTTTCAAATTTCATAGCCCTCCTTTGTCACGGTATTCTGATCATCTTGCGGACATCTTTACACATTTTTTTCTCTACTTTTTCTCCTTTTCATTTAACCGAGACTTTCCAAAGCAAAAAAATCTAACCCTCCACTCCACTTTGCAAAGCCTTTACCAGGTCTGTTTCCAAATGTAACTCAGTTTTAAAGAAAAATCCGTAGTGAAAGGAGTTCCTTTACAAAATTATGTGCTCATCTTGTTCACGATGTAAGAAAAGAAAGAAAAAAGGAATATTGCGTTTGTGTCACTTGGATTAAGTTTTTCATCATCGTCTTGTACATCTATTGAACGAAATAACAGGTCAGTTTTTTGTTTTGGCAATGTTTGGTATGAGCTCGCAGTTCTTAAACCTTTATTCTGTAATGTTAATCTGTCACACGTACAATTTGTTAAGTTTTTCAAGTTCCTTCTCTTTGTATTCTTATAGTAAATATTTTTTATGGTACATTTTTTATTTTCTGTAAATTTTGGTTATTTATACCAGTTTTATAGTTTCATAAGTGTAGTTCCTTCATATCAATTTTCCATAATGTTCATTGCTCACACATGCAAAAAAAAAAATTTTTCTGTTTCACTTTGTATTTGCATATAAAACAATTTTGTGGTATGCTTTTCTGTATAAATTTTTTTGTGTAAATTTGGTTTTGGACCAATTTCAAGGCTTCACATGTACAAATCACTTATATGGTGTTTACCATAATGTTTATCCGTCAAATGTGCCATTTTAAAAAAATTCTTCCTCTCCTTCATATTTTTACAGAACTGAATTTGTTATACAGTTTATTATTTGTAAACCTTATTTTGTTTAGACCTTTTTGTTAGTTTCGATTGTTCAATTTGTTTATATCGATTTACCACAATGTTACCATAACGGGAAGGTAACCATGTTATGTAAGATTGTTACCGCGTGAAGATATAAAAGATCAATAAAAAAGTGAATGTAACAAATTCTGTAAGAGTGGGATGTATATGCTATAGAAAAACAATGTAAAATTCGTTCTCTAATTGTGTTACACACATGATCTGTAACAGTTTTGTCATAATGTTATGTAAGTGAACTGTCACGGCATTTCTGTATAATTATGTAAGTCGTGTATAATGTACATTAATAAAAGCTATGTAACAATGTGACATAATTATTATCTAAGAATCATGTAACATTTGTTCTGTAACTTGGTTGCCCGAATGATCTATAACAATATTGTTTCTTTCTTACGTAAGGGTAATGTAACAGTGTTACGGAATACTTATGTGAGTTGTATGTAATGTACATTAGTAACAGCTACGTAACAATGTTACGTAATTTTTATGTAAGAATCACGTAACATCTTTTCTATAACTTGGTTACCTAAATGATCTATTACAATTTCGTTGCTTTGTTACGTAAGGGTAATGTAACAATGTAACGGAATAGTTAAGTTAGTTGTATATAATGTACATTAATAACAGCTACGTAACAGTGCGACATAATTTTTATGTGACAATGCTGTAACTTTGATTCTGTAAACTTGGTTACGCGAATGATTTATAACACTTTCTTTGCAGTGTTACGTAAGTGTACTATGACGGCGTTACTGTGTAGTGCTTCTCTGTAAGTTGTGTATAATGCACGTTATTATCAGATATGTAACAATCATGTAATATTATATATAGATAATTTAATTTCCTAAATACCGACATCAATAATAGTTGGAAAAATTAAAAATTGTGGGTAATAACTTGTGTAAACTAAATTGCTCTTATGGTAAAATTTCACATGCCCTAAGTATAATATTCAGTAATCGACAAATAACACAAAGATGCAAAATTTGACTCACAGAAATGAGTTGTGTACTATCAATATTTTATCATCGTATATCTGTTTAACATAACTCCGTTACATACTATTTACTCAACTCTGTCGATTAAACTTGGGACGTAAGGACATTTGAACATCTATTAAATCCTAGTCGGGTAAAATGAATTCGATAAATACCTAATTCACCCAAAGTGAATAACAATAAGCGTTACATAGGGAACAGTAAGGAGTTGAGTAAAACGTTGTCGACGACAGGGCATCAACATGCGACAGTGGGTTAATATGGAATGTATAAGTATATCACCGACGCTTGAGGTGCTTCAAACCGTAGTTGGGTAAAATAAGCATTGGACTTATTATTTCAACTGTCAATGGTATGGTTCTCTTGAATAAAAAAAATTCTTACCTCGAGCCTGCCAATACTCATCCGGTACATACTTAAACAACATACAAATATATTCACACCATTCAGTCGTAGCCAATCATATTTCAAATCACAAATGCACTTAAACATATAACCTTACATATGGGTCATTTCATGGGAGATTTAGAGTCAAAATTTTTTTTCGACGAAACATTTTTTTTTGCCTTTTTACTTCGAAAATAATCGACACGTATTTTTTTTCTTCAATGTAATTCTTGAAAATTTTGAGATATAATTTTTTTAAGTTTGGCACTCGGAAATTTTTTTTTTTTTTTTTAACATCTCACTGTAAAAGCAGTTTTGAATATAACTAATTGAATATAACGCACTTGAAATGCGCGAAAGAGTACGAGCTTTCAAAAAAGTTATAGCACATATTTCGTTGTTTTTTTGTAATAACAATATAGTACATTTTTATAAACAATTGAATTTTTTTTAAATTTGGAACTAATTTTATTTCGATTTTTTTGTTTCTAAATTTTTGTTGAAGTTTTTTCAATATGCAGGCAAAATTTTGGAATGAAAAAATGAAAACTGTAGGTGTGATTAATTTATAAAATCTGTCCCGCGCGTTGCAAAGAGCGAGCTCGCACGCTGCAACTACGCTTAAGCTTGTTCAGGCATGCTCGGACTCGAAGCACGTGTGGCAGTAAATGCAGTAACCGCTGTTTTAATTTTCTGTAAATGTTCCTCAAGTGTTCACCTATTTCAAAATAATACAGAAATGCCAAGCTCTCGATTTAAACATATCTGCTGCAATTCGTTTAATAAAAAAAGTCATAGTGGAAAAAAGAAAAAAAAAATTTGTGTCACGTTTCGTCCTCGATACTTGAAAAATTGAAAATTTTCAAACCGGATGATGTTTTGTGTACACAACGCAGAATAGAAGCAAATGAAATGGAGATGGAAGTTTTTTTTTGAGAGTACATTCAAACTTGTGCGTAGACTATTTCAAAACGAATCATTAGTTATAATGATGAATTGATGAGTGAAGTTTTACGATAAAATTACTCTAAATGATACACTTAAGACGCAAATTTTTTTTTTGCTTTTTTCCACTATTATTTTTTTTATTAAACGGATTGCAGCAGACATGTTTGAATCGAGAGCTTGGCATTTCTGTATTAATTTGAAATAGGTGAACACTTGAGGAACATTTACAGAAAACTAAAGCAGCGGTCACTGCATTTTATAAATTAATCACACCTACAGTTTTCATTTTTCCATTCCAAAATTTTTCCTGCATATTGAAAAAACTTTAACAAAAATTTAGAAACAAAAAAATCGGAAAAAAATTAGTTCCAAATTTTAAAAAAATTCAATTGTTTATAAAAATGTACTATATTGTTATTACAAAAAAAAACAACGAAATGTGTGCTATAAGTTTTTTGAAAGCTCGTACTCTTTCGCGCATTTCAAGTTCAAGGGTCACATTTTATATTCAAAACTGCTTTTATAGTGAGCTGTTAAAAAAAAAAAAAATTTCCCGAGTGCCAAACTTAAAAAAATTATATCTCGAAATTTTCAAGTATCACATTGAAAGAAAAAATACGTGTCGATTATTTTCGAAGAAAAAAGGCAAAAAAAATGTTTCGTCGAAAAAAAAATTTTGACTGTAAATCTCCCATGAAATGACCCATATATAAACTTGATAACTACACTTCTATATAGTACGATAACGTTTTCGTGGAATCACGCACACGCTCGCTTACAATCCTCAGACATAAAACTTGGAACTTTCTTATATAGTGACTGCAAGAGTTATTCAAAGCTTGTGAGAGTGAGTGTCGTCAATAAAGTTTTTGAGCCTTACTCAAGTAAAAATAAATCAACTTTTTTCATAAATTATTTATAAAATAGTTTTTTGAATTGATACAATTAATTAATTTATTATTATAATTATGATTGTTGATATATATAATATAAGTATTAATTAATATTTAGTATACATTTTTATTATAACTACGGATGCAGTTTAATGAAACTAAAGTTTGAAATGTATTATACATTAAAAATACATTAAATACAATAAATTAAAACACAATACAATTTAAAATTGCATTATTATCAAAAAGCATCTTGTGTAAGAGTATATTATGTGTCTAAGCGCATAATGAGGGTTATTACGCGACGAGTGACAATGCTCGCAGGAGATCGAAGCCAAGGCATAGATGAGGCTTAGGTGAGGCGTAGTCGAGGCGTAGCCGAAGCGTGGCGGAGGCAAAGCCGAGACAAAGCCGAGGCGCGATCAGTCCTGCGAGCATTGAAAGTAATGTTGTGTATTACGATACAGAATAATGTAATGTAAAAATTGAACTGCGCATGTGCCTACGACCATACAGCGGAGCGTAATCTTCTTCTTATTTTAAAGTGAAATGCTCGATAACATGTCTGCTATTATATTGACCCATAATTCATAGAATTTTTTGTTCATTTCTCGTTATTTTGGCATAGGGTCAGATTCTTTTTATTTCCTTCGAATAAAATTTTCACTATTACATATAAAAATACTCAAAAAGAAAGCAAGGCAAACGTTTCGGCCACATATGGGGGCCCTCTTCAGTGCCATAAATTCAAACATTAATTCAAAATTTCTGTAAAACATTAGAATATAGGAGATAATGAAATTAAGGATTATCATAGAATTCAAAAACTTATCTCAAAGCTTGCAAGTCAAAATGAAGTAGTCCAGTATGCAGCATCACGATTCGAAAAAATATTTAGAGTTCGCTGTGAAAAAAAACCGGATAACAAATAAACCGAGAAACATAAAAAATATTCCACACGAACCGACCGCAATTTAAAAAATTTTCTTATTAAACAAGGATGCCAATTGCTTATCAATGGCAGAACGCGAACAAAACCGGGTAAAAAATAAACCGGGTAACATAAAAAAAATTTCCACACGAACCGACCGCAATTTAAAAAAATTTTTGTTAAAAAAGAATGCCAAATTGCTCATCAATGGCAGAACGCGAACAAGGTTTACATTTTTAAACTTTTCGTGAAGACTTTGTTACCGGAGTCTCTCACAGAATGATCTGAACTGTTTTAAAAACCGACTCAAGACATGTGGCTTTGCTGACCGAAATTTTTTTTATATAAGAAATCCTGAGAGGTTCTTTTGCTCCTTGAAGAAGACTATTGTCCTATACCTAGTAAAGAAATTCGAAACGTTTATGGTGATTTTCACGAGTGGACGCAGGCGTGTATTTTTCAAGAAACGATTTTTTTATATCAGCTTCACGGACAATCCATTTAACATTGAATTTGCAAGCAAGGCATTACAGAAACATAAATTATTATAATATCTAGACACGTACTTTTACTCAATATTATTTGAGTATGTTAAGCAATAAACTTCTTCATCTTCGTACAGCGTTGACACCGTACTGACAAAACCTTGTAAAGGGTTTCCCAATAGGGGTGATATGATTTTGAATGTCCCTATCGGGCTCATTTGAACTGAAATTTTTGACGTCTGCTGTCAGTTGTCATCAGTAAGGTTTGCCATTTAATCATGAGTAGTTTCACGCTTCCACAACGTTTGGAAATTGTCCAATTATTTTATCAAAATTCGAGAAGTTTTGTCGGTGTTCAAAGAGCATATTGTGCAAAATATGGTCGTCATTCTGCTCCATCCGCGCTCTCAATTCGTCGAATAATGGATAAGTTGGAGAGTGAATTTACTCTATTGGATACTAAGCCTAAAAATCGTATGCGTACCGCACGTTCTACACAGAATATAGCCGCCGTACAGGCCAGTATCGAGGAAAGCCGTGAATTGTCCGTGCCACGCCGATCTCAGGAATTGGGCCTGTCCAGGATGACTACCTGGCGTATTTTGCGATTGGATCTTGGCCTGCATCCCTATAAGATGATTCTGGCCCAAGAACTGAAGCCTAATGACCATCGTTTGCGTCGGGAGTTCGCGGATTGGGCTCTGGAATCAATTGAAAATGATCCCAATTTTCATCAAAAAATCATCTTTTCTGATGAGGCGCATTTTTGGCTCAAGTCTCGGGGGACATTTGGCCGATATATTGTTTAAATCAATTTCAAAACATATCACCCTTATTGGGAAACCCTTTACATTTGAACTGCGAATGCTCTATTACAATACGCGACTACTACACAATATCGAGAAAATCAAAATGGCTGGAACTAGTCGCGAAATATCAAGTGCAATGGACGAGAATCATGATGAATACTAGATTAGATTTGAGTGTACGCATAAAAACTCGTATCCGCACCGAAATCACATAAAATAGAATGTGTGCCAATGCACACAATACGGGTAATTACGAGACTCGTTTAAAATGCTCGCAGGACTGATCGCGCCTCGGAATCGATCTCCTGAAAGCATTGTCGCTCGTCACGTAAAAAACCCTCATTATGCGCCTACGCACATAATACACTATTTTGTGACTTCGGCGCATATACGAGTTTTTATGCGTACACTCGAATCCAATCTGAAAAGGTCGAAATTGCTGTGATTATCGCTCATCTCACTTGTCATTTCGCGAATACTTCCGGCCATTTTGATTTTCTCAATCTTGTGTGGTAGTAGCGTATTGTAATAGACGCATGCGCAGTTCAAATGTACAAGGCTTTGTAAGTACGGTGCAAACGCTGTACGAATAAGAAGAAGATTACGCTCCGCTGTATCGTAATAGGGGCATGCGCAGTTCAATTTTTACATTACATTCCTCTGTATCGTAATATACAAAATTACGTTACTCTCAACTGTAGCGTAAAAACGAGTTTACGCGCTGGAGGTACATAATAGTATATTATGTATATTATGTTCCTAAGCGCATAATGAGGGTTATTACGCGACGAGTGACAATGCTCGCAGGAGATCGTAGCCAAGACGTAGTCGAGGCATAGCTGAGGCAAAGCCGAGACGAAGCCGAGACAAAGCCGAGGTGCGATCAGTCCTGCGAGCATTTTAAGCGAGTCTCGTAATTACCCGAATTGTGTGCATTGGCACATATTCTATTTTATGTGACTTCGGCGTATATACGATTTTTTATGCGTACAGTCGAATCCAATCTGAAAAGTTCGAAATTGCTGTGATTATCGCCCATCTCTCTTGACATTTCGCGATAACTTCCAGCCATTTTAATTTTCTCGATCTTGTGTAGTAGCAGCGTATTGTAATAGACGCATGCGCAGTTCAAATGTACACGGCTTTGTCAGTGCGGTGCCAACGCTGAACGAAGAAGAAGATTACGCTCCGCTGTATCATAATAGACTCATGCGCAGTTCAATTTTTACATTACATTCCTCTGTATCATAATATACAACATTACGCTAGTCTCAACTGTAGCGTACAAAATGGGTTTATAAATATAAAATAAATTCGTACAGCGTTGGCACCGTACTGACAAAGCCTTCTACATTTGAACTGCGCATGCGTCTATTACAATACGCTGTTACTACACAAGATCGAGAAAATCAAAATGACCGGAAGTATTCGTGAAATGTCAAGAGAGATGGGCGATAATCACAGCAATTTCAACCTCTTCAGATTGGATTCGAGTGTACGCATAAAAACTCGTATATTCGCCGAACTCACATAATAGTATAGGGTGCAACTAGGGAAAATAATTTATTTTGCGAGTGTGAAGTTTGATGCCCGAGCAAAGCGAGGGTAACAACGACACGAGTAAAATAAATTTTTTTTTTCCCTAGTTGCACACGATTTTTTTTCTACTAGGGGGTCAGAAAATGAATTTGTTTGCCCCGCACGGGGTAATAGAATCCACTTTATAACCTGCTAGTAGAAAAAATAGAATATGTGACAATGCACACAATTCGGGTAATTACGAGACTCGCTTAAAATGCTCACAGGACTGATCGCGCCTCGGCTTCGATCTCCTGCGCCCGTGTAGAAATTTCCCTATCTTTCCTTATTTCAAGTTGGGTTCTAGTGGGGCCCGGACTAGAATTTCCTAATATCATAACCTGTATAAAGTATCACTAATATACAATAATAAAAATTAATACTTCTAAAATGTATATAAATCTTCTTATTATGTAATGTTCTTTAATTCAAAAATTTGATCTGTTTCTCTCAAAAATATTTTATTTTAAAATCGATTTAATACTTAAAAATCTTGAAAATTTTAATCAGAATCATAAATTGGCATAAAATTTAAAAATTCCCGATTGCACGGGGCCCATACACTTCTTACACAGCCCTGCAGTAGTTGCACGTTATAATCGCTATTTTCTTTCTTGTATTCCAAGCGTGCGCAGCCGAGAGGCTTAGTCGTTAGGTTAGTAATGCGTTAATTATAAGTAGAGAGGGTTCGAATCCGCAGCGTTAAGAATAATTTTTAATACTACCTAAACGAGGGATTGTGTAGTGTGGAGGGGGGTGTCTGTTTGTAGGCAAGTGTGTATATAAGAATAGTAAGTTAGAGTCTACTTGAAAGTAAATAAAGTTTTGTAATGTAGTAAGAATATTCATCGATTCAACTACTGCTCTTACTTGATTTACCCCTATGTTCCAACAGTTCACTTAACTTCAAAAATGACACTGGGGCCTTTATAAACTACGGATCGTAAGTTAAAAAGTAGTCAAACCTACTCAGATTTTTACTCGGTGTACGTGTAACGAAAAATTACTGTCAATTTACTCAGAAAAAATTTCCTAGCTTGAAAACAGAATTCTTAACTCGAATTTTCCCTGTACTTTTTCTCTCAGTGTGGAAAATCCTTTTTATTTATTATTTTTTGAGTGAGATACCTGGAAAAAATTGGTCACGTTACTCTGTTGATATATGCCCTTAAATACAATGCGGAGGTCCAATAGGGCCCTAATGGTGTCCTTTTTTGTAGGTAGGGTAGCGTAAGGGCTGACCTCACTAAACCCCAACTAGAAAGTCTAGTAGGGCCCGCTTGAACAAAAGCGTTACGTTATCGACGGGGCCCTGGCTAGTTTTCCACGCTAGATCCCGGCTACAGATAGGGCACACTCTTCAGGGCCCCACTAGACCCCTATCAATATTTCTACGCGGGCGAGCATTGTCGCTCGTCGCGTAATAACCCTCATTATGCGCCTAGGCACATAATATACTATTAAAAGAAGGTTTTTTTTATTTTCTGTGTTGTATATATTCAAAATATGGATTTTACAATTGCGAATTCCAAATTGTTATTGTCCCTAAAAAATTTATGTGCAATGTAAATCCTGTGTAAATTTTTCAAATTTTATGTAATACACTTATCAATAATTTTATTGTTTAAATTTTTATGAAATTAATTTAATTTAAAAAGCTTAAGCGGAAAAGAAAGAAGTAATCATAAATTAATCAAGAACAAATTTTGTATCACGAATTTATTAAACTTACAGAATCTATATAACTAGATAATGTGAAACTTTTAAATAAATTATATAAACTAGTGGATAATCATAAAAACAAATAGTGATTAACACCGCGGAGCATGTACGAAAGCTTCGTGACGAACAGACAAAACACAATCAAACACGATTTTTGAAATCACTAGTTTATAAGTGGGATCCACTATTTTGGATTTAGAGAGTACTAAAATAAACTTTAATTGCAATTTGTATGTGTTTAATTGATATTGAATATTAAATATAATAACTTGGAACATCAGTATGCTGAAAATTCAACACGTTTTTCAAATTAAAAATATTTTATGTGTGCCCAAGGCGCAGATTACTTTTATTCGTTTCTGCGTTAATATAGATATAGCTGGTGGAATAAGTCTTGCGATTCACGGTTTGCTCAACTCTCGATTGAAGCGTAGAGTAGAATGAACGGAAAGCTCTACTATTTTTGTGATTTAATAAAAGATTGGTTTTTTATAATTACACTACGAGTAATGATATGCGACGCGATCTGAGGAGAGACCCCTAAGCGGCAAAACGTAAATTTTAGAGAAGAAGCAGAAGAAGTGGCGACGGGCCGATAGGACTCTTCCGATATTTCTCTCTCTTTCCATCGCACATACTTGTAGAGGTGTATTGTGTGTACGTGTCGAGAGAGAAGTCTCGAGTGCTCTCCCAAATGACAATGTTTAAACGCTTGTACTGAATAAATTATTAATAATGGACTTTTTTTAACTATACCATCTTAAAGAGCAAGTTCGAATCTACGTAAAACATTAAGAATCAGAGAATCGATTTTTGGCCGGTTAGAGGTCTTTCTTCAGATCGCGTCACATACTTGTATATATTTAAAAAATGTTAATGCGCTCTTTCATACTTCACACTACACTTCTGAATTTTACTCAACTTTGATTCATTTTTTAACATTTAATATATCACAAATAATTACAACAATACGAAATAACTTCTAACTTGTCCATATGTCTTAAATTTGATCGGAAGTTGAGTAAAATTACTTCAACTATTTTTCTCCGTGCTGTTAAAAATTTTAGACATATTATAAGTGGGATAGTTCACGCAAGAAACTATCGGTCTTAGTGGATAATTATCTTTATGTACTTTTGGTAATCCATAAATTCTAGCTAATAGGGTATTCGAAGTTGTTTCGTCTTTTAAAAACTCGTGTGTAGATTTTATATTCGATTAGCTATTGATCTATCAATGCTTGAGATATGGTTTGGTTTGTTAATATATTTTGATGATAAAGAAAGAACTTTATGTCTAAATTCATCTTGTTTTTCTTCAGGAATTTTATGTATATTGGTTTCCAGATCTTTTACAATTTGAAAAATGTGTTCGTTTTTAGAAGATACAGAACTAGAGCTAAATGTGTCGCCTAATCTGATAATGTCAGAAACTGATTCTGGTAAGATAGTGTTAGAATAATTTATTAACCACGGATCTGGATTATTTTTGTTTTTATGTTTGTTTAAACAAATTTTATCAACCGAATGGATTTGCTTTGTTTTTAAATTTTCAAATTTCTTGTCCAATATAATTTTATTATTGTGGATCTTAGAATTTAAGTCATTCTGATAAGAAATCATGTTATCTAAGAGATAAGTAGGAATTAATGAAGTTAATGATTTTTTTTATATTATTAGATTTGTTTTGAAAAAAATCTATATGATTATGAATATCTTTGATTTCCATACTTCGTATCTGGTATTTCAATTTTCAATCACAGAATCCAATTGTTTACAAAGTGAGCGACTATGAAAACTAATATTGTTGACATTTTTTGTATTATTAATTATATTATTAGGAAAGAGATAATATTTACCGCATTTTAATAAGAATTCCTTTTTTGATGTTGTCTTCCTTAACTCCTTATTTATGTTAATCCAATTTTTAGCTTCGATGTATGCTTGTAGGTCGAAGTCTGATTTTATGCTTTTTAAAAACATATTTCGTGGGGTGTTGGAAATAAAACTTTGTTCTTCAAGACGCCATACTAGTCAATACGTGTGTAGAATTAATTGAATCCAATTTTTTATTTCCACTTACTTATGTTTGGTTTCTGTTTCTTACTTAATTTATAAAATTAATGTAAGAATTTAATTTTAATCTCTTAAAAAAAGCTGGAAAAAAATCATCTCATCTTATTTTATGTTGTTCCTAAATTTTTATCTAGTTTTAACCAAATTTGACATTCTTAATGACTCCGTAATTTTAAACTTTGACGATACGCTCCTGTAATATTATAATAATATAATAGTAAACGACAATTTTAAAATTCAGTTAAGTCGGGAGCAGAGCCGTGTGCTCTTGCTTCCAAATAAAATTTCACACTTTGTTTCAATCCATACTGTGAATTTGTAAATTATTATTGTTGTGGTTTAACTCTTACAATTTTAAGGTACATCCTTTTTGAAAAAAACTTTTATAATATTCTACTATTACAATATTTATAAAACAAATTATTTGTTAAATTATAATTATAATGGTTATATTATAATTATAATTTGTTGAATAAAAAAAAATTAACTAACATTTTAAAGTTTGACTTGATTTTTCCTGCCGATTTATAAATTTCGTGACCTGCAGCAACCCTGGAAAATGCAGGAAAAAATAAAAACTGTTTTGTTCCATAAAAATTTGAATTTTGATAAATTAATATATGATTTAATATTATTATTATATAAATTTCATTGTATAATAACAGGTTTTATATATATATATTCTATAATTATATAGATAATATAAATTCAAGTATAATATTAATTTAAGGTTTTTAGTATTCAGTGTATCAAATTCAAAATGAGCCTAACCTCAAATTTTCACAGTATATAATTTTACTATATTAACAGTAAAACTGTTCTTACGTTCTTCTTCACACAAATATATTTATATAAGTGAGCGCCTCTTATTTTACTATAAAGACACTAAAAATATTGATAAATAATTACTTAAACCATAAATTCTCAAAATTCCCTTTATATTCTCTTATATTCTTTCAATTCTGTAATATTCTCGGTTATACTACTGTGATCAAATTGAAAGGTGAATTTTATTATTACTTTTAAAATCCTTACTTATTATTCCAAATCTATTTCGTCTCCTTCGAAGTAATCCCCTTACACCGCGATACACTTATGCCAACGAATTTTCCAATCATCAAAACACTTGGCAAAGTCCACCTTCGGAATAGCCTTCAGAGCCTTCAGCGATTCGGTTTTTATCTCCTCAATCGAGTCAAAACGGTGTCCCCGGAGCGGTCTCTTCAGTTTGCTGAACAACCAGAAGTCACACGGAGCTAAATCAGGTGAATACGGTGGTTGCGGAACGATATTTGTTGAAGTTTTGACGAAATGATCGCGTAAAACCAGTGCCGTGTGTGATGGTGCATTATCATGCCAAGAGTTGCAGTCCCAAAAATCCGGCCTTTTTCTGCGAACAGCTTCACACTAATGAATATTTTGATGTGAAATTTGGCACAGATGTCACTAACAGTACTACCAACTTATGGAAAAAAAATTTCAGTTTCGAAAATCCCGGGAAATTTAAATTTAAATTTCACCTTTCAATTTGATCACAGTAGTATTAATTGGACTAAAATTCTCAAGAATTTAAGAACTCTAATGTTATTCAATTGTCATTCGAATATTAATACCTTTTTTACTAGCTCAATAATAATCTGTACCAACTGTACCTTGTGTCTGGCTTTCTTCCCGACATTCCGGCTCCACTTTTCGGGATTCTTTGATCTTTTCCTTCCAACTTCAGGATTTGTTTCTTAGGACATTTTCACGACCACGGTAATAAATTTTTGACAATTTGTTAACTTATTTAATGCAATAAATTACCGTTGCTCGCGATATATTACATGTTTTCTCTTCAAAATCAAATTATGAATTGACTTAAAAAGAATAAAAACACAGAAAAGCTTCAGAATATTTTCCCAGAAATTATATTCCGAACTGGCGTATGCAGAACTGTTCCTGGAAATCTAAACATAGTGCGTTTTTAAAGTTCTCTAATGCATTTTTTTATATTATTGCCAATATAAAGTGAATAATATATATCATTTCTTCCCATTGGTCTAAAGTGTTTCTAAATACTTTTTACAGAATAGATATAAATAAATAAAACGAATGGACAAAAATGATGTTGCAACTCTGTGGAAACGCGTGCTCTCGGCATGAATGCATCTTTCTTTCTCCTGTTATGTGTTCGATCGACATACCTCGCGACAGTAATATCGGTGCGCTCGAGCGCAGTTAAGTAAATTCCCATCCTGACCGCAGTTTTGGATTCGAAAATCTCAAAATATATTAAAAAACAGCCTGAAAGCCTGCTGAAAAACTTTCTCGCTGAAAGTTCTGTCAACTTTAAACTTCCTCGCATACTTTTTTTCTTTGAAGTCGAAACATGAGAATTCTGCCAGCCGCAACTGTTATAATAAAAATTATTAACAAATTGAGAATTTTATTATATTTAACATAACCACCTGAAGCTCTAGGGTTTTTTATGTCTGTTGACAAAATTTCAGACTATTCTGGACAAATTTGTACGAAAAACAGAGAGTTGATTGTGAAAAATCGATTGATTTTGTACCTTCAAAAAATACGGTTTTCTTCGATTATAAAAAAAAACTACAATTCTGACACAAAACTTCATAAAAGAAAAAATATGCATAACGACATTTGACATGTACTGACATGTTTTGTTGATCATTTAAAATTCGCTTCGTAACTTTGATATAATGAATTTCAAATTCTCGTAGGTTTTATAACAGTTAATAGAACATCTATTCCATTTAATTAAACGAAAATATTAACTTTGTCGGTTGAAAACACTATATTAATTTCACGGTTCTCGGCCGGTTTGTTGGTCGCCTCCTTCGAAGAGGCAGGACCGAATAGGCCACGCACAAAGGTGGCGCTTAAGTGGAGCTCTCTTATATGTTCTTTGATCCAAGAACGTGTTTCCTTTATTTCCTTTCCTTTCATTCTTAGTTGATATTTACAATGACTATTAAAATTTTTATTAGTGTTCTAGTTCATAAGAATTTTAAGAAATAAAAAATGTTATTATATCATTGTTCTATTCGTCAATATGGGGATAATAATGGATTTAAATAATTTTTAATAATCACAAATAACAATAAATATTTTTTTAAATTTAGAATGATTAGAAATAAAAATTACTAATGAACAGAATCAAAAATACATATAAGGGGGCTCCACTTAAGCGTCACCTTTGTGCGTGGCCTATTCGGTCCTGCCTCAACGAAGGAGGCGAGCAACAAACCGGCCGAGAACTGTGATCGTCGATTAAAATTCAACTCAGATACGATTGAACATTTTTAATCGTATCTCTGGTACCCATGAATATTTTTCAAGTTTTCTTGGCTTAAATTAAAGATAAGATTTTAGACTTTATGTCGTATAATTTTAAGATTTTGAAAATATTTTTCCTAGGTCATCCAAAAAGTTGAAGTTGAGGTAAAGAATTTGAAAACATCTTGAATTTTTTTTTTAACTCCTCACGTGCTGTATTATTTTCAGAAAGTCAAAAAAATATTTATTGAGCATCACTAGACGTGGAATTTCATAAGCTTTCTAACTCTATTTTTAAAAATGCTCTATCTCTTTTTTCCACCGAGATATCGTGGTTCAAAGTCAGCAGTGATTTTTAATAGCGATGACAAGCACCGTGCGCACAATTTCTGACGGTAGTGTATGATGTTACCGCAGTCAGTAAAATTACATGCTCTAAAATATGCAATTTCAGAATTAATTATATTTATTTAACAAATTTGAATTTACAATTCATAGAACCATTTAAATTCAAGGTCCCACATTATATTTTTAAAATTTTCAACGTTGTAAAATTAAATTATTAAATTTCTTCATTATCTTTTAACGTCAATTTTAATGTAGAATGAGAATATCAACAATTCAAATATCTATTTTATCGCTTTCATTAGTTATATTGCTATACGGAGAAAAATGTTAAGTGGATCCCACTCTTGCAAGGGTTAGAGCTACTAAACGGAATAGTAAATTAACTCATTAATCCAAAAGAGATTAGCGCGTCTATAATGTGAACCAAATTAGATTGTCTAATATAGACTAAGCCCATGTAAAAACGCTACACTTCTGATCAGCGCCCGATTATGAACGTCTTTTCAGCGCCATATTAGCGTTTAGACGGTCGAAAATATTTTTACGAAGTTTAAGCCCAAAAAGAAAAAAAACTTTTTTCTTGAACTTCTAAACATATTTGGAAGTATTTTTCTTGTAATGGAAGGTTTTTTCAAGTATTAAAAAGTGGGGTGTGTTAATTATCCAGACATTAATAGAATATAAAAATGATTAGCCAAAATGTTTTCAAAAAGCAATTTTTAATTTTTTCTAAATAAACTAGCTTTCTGATTACATTTTAGAATTCGAAATTTAAACGAAATGTACCCTGGCAGAGCCAGTCCAGTGAACCATTCGGTGACCTCGTAATAATATGAAAAAGAGGAGCATGAAAAACATTTAAATTGTTGCAGAGGTTCAGCAATTTCAATGTCTCCACCGTCATGATTCACTATTTGTTAGAGTGAGACGAAAGTAGTTGTGTCTTACTCCAACCAATGGTCAACTCTAACGGTGGAGAGGTTCCGCAAATGGTGAACCACTGCACTGCTTTCAATGACAAGTATTATGTTTTTCTGGTTTTTAACCCTAAAAAACTAAATTATTGTATTAATTTCAATACCCTCAAACTCAAAATGTACCTACCGCAGAATCATAATAATAATAATTTAAATGTTTTTTATGCTCCTCTTATTCATATTATTATGAGGTTAGCGAATGGTCAGCGAACAGTTAGTGAACGGTCAGCAAATTCGCTGACCTTTCACTGGACTGGGTCCGCCAGATAATGAATTAATTAAAGAGTATAGACACTTTCCTTATGAAGAGCGAGTGATTACAGGCATTGAGCTCACTCCGGAGACTACGTAGTCTAGTGCCTCTACTAGTTGACTACTCCTTGGTGGATGTAACTTAGGGAGAGGGAGAAAGAAAGGCGTTATCCGCCGGTCTTGGCAAAGCAAGACGCAAGAATCCAGAGAAGGAAAAGGTGAGAGGCAAGACAAAGGAAAAGATAGAAGCAGCCTGTTCAACCAATCCGACGCCAGGCCCACGATGACGTCGTCAAGTCTCACGTCCGAATCTCACTAAAAGTCATCTTCTGGTACCAGTTCGTCCGCGGTCTCCCGGCTGGACGAAGAGGTCCTTTGCATTAAGTGATATCGAAACCGTGACAACATTGGATCCTGGATACGTGCAAAGATTAAGGTGGAAGAAGGCTGATATCAGCCATGGGGACGGGTAAGTCTTGTGCGAACTGGAACTGAAAGTCTCTTAAGAAAACAAAAGTCAGCTCACGATCCGTAACTTCCAATATTTCTCAAGACATGGTCGCTGGTTTTAATCAAGGGTCAGACGAACAAAGCTTATTCTTCTCTCGAAGTCTAGTCACTCTAGTTCATGTCTTCGTCCGATGTGCTATAGGTCAAGGAACTTGAAATTACTTGTCATTCCCTACCTGAAGAAACTTCACCTTTCCTTCATCAATTATGGTATTTATAGAACATAACTTCTTCAGTATCTCCGCTCTAATATTCCATTCAAGGAAGAAGGATGCATCTTCTCAGAATGTTAAATCCAGTTTCCAAATCATAGGGATTTATTGCATAAATATGAATGGATTATAATCTTCGGAAGAAGATAAATATTTCCGAATTTGAATTTTTATCAATCTCAGTTTTGTTGAATATAATTTTGGTAACTGGTTAGCCACATTATAGACTGAAAGGAATCAGAATAATTTTTAAAATTAATATTAATCAGCGAATGGTTGATTTTCAATGAATATATCGTCATTCATAAATAATTGTTCATTTACATTCCACAGTGTTTAACAGAATTAGTAAATGTTTTGCCCAACTTGTGGTTCAGAAACCTACATTATTTTATTGATTTTTTAACTATAAAAGGATATCACTTTTCATCTGTTAATTAATCAACGTGACTTATAATGATTTTTCAAATTAGAAACTGGATTGATTCCAGATGGAAAAATGATCCAACAAGTGGTACAACTTGGCATAATCTCCAAACCTTTTATCTCTGTTTGATCATTGGCTGAGAGGTAAATAACAGTGAAGATTCCAGCCGGATAATAATCGACTCGGCTTTTGGCTGGTGATTTATTCATTCCTAGAAATTGTACCTGTAACACAAAAGAATAATCACAGAAAAAACTAGAGGTTATTTTCTGTTACGGCTCATGTGAAAAGTGATTCCTTTAATACAAGTCAAAATGTAGGTGTTAACTGGAATCGAAGTATCACTATAAATAGTTCGTTTATAACTAAGCATGCTAAAATGTATAAAGGCTGTTCGCGCCATATATTCTTTCAAATATCTATGGTATGTACTCATAGTAGGTGGTCTGAATGTCACTCAAGATCAAGTCTCGCTAATGTGCCTTCAAGCTTTTGAAATAAATTTATAATCTGAAAGTCATGGCACTTTTAAATATACATTATTACGATTAATTTCATACGATATTGTTGTTAATAATTAGCTTTAGGTTCCAGAAATTATAACTCAGGGGGTTACATACTATCAAACGTTTCAACTCTGATTGGAGTCCTCATCAGTGATCTTTATTTCTAAAATATCAAAACATTGAATAAAATATTGCACATATGAGCGCTATTTTGGAGTAAACTTTGGTAATGTGAAAAATGTAAAAAAAATAAAAAAACCGTGAGAAAATCTACACAAAACTGTACAGAAAACATCGATAAATTACCTAAAAACATCCTTAGGAATAACAATAAAATTCTAGCACATAACTTTAAGATACATCAACTAAAAAACTAGTATATATTTGTGTCTAAATGTTACTGAAGATATAGATGCAAGTACATATATAGTATAAAATTACAAAGGATTATTTATGAAAATTAGTTTAGAATTGCTAATATGAATTCTACACTGAGGAAAAAATGCTATTTAATGAAAAGCATTTCTTTCCAAAAGCACGTATACTATGAATTCATAAAAATATACTACAAAAACCAATAAATATATTACTAATTCTATAGCATATTAATTTGAATCCGTGATATACATGCTTTTGGAAAGAAATGCTATTGATTCAATAGCATTTTTTTCTCAGTGTACACTGTTAGAAATATCTACCGCAATTTCGCAGAACATGTGACTGGAGTTTTATTCAACCACAGCCTTGGGAAATTAAGACAGAATTTCAGAAAATTCAGTTAGTTTTTAGTAAATTTATGAAAATTTTATTTTTATTTTTTAGTTACAAAGTGTTAAACATTCTGTATATTTCTCTGGAAATTCTGAAACTTGTAATAGGAATAATTTTACGTTTTCGTTAACTGAAGTTTAATGCAGTCACATTTTATACATTTTTCACATTACCAAAGTTTACTCCAAAATAAGGCACATATGTGCAGTATTTTATTCAATGTTTTGATATTTTAGAAATAAAGATCACTGATGAGGACTCCAATCAGAGTTAAAACATAACTAATTTCGCATCCTTCTTTAATAATAAATTATTTTTTTAAATTCCGGTCGGTTCGTGTGCAAAATTTTTTATGTTTTTTCATTTATCCGGTTTTTTATTCACAGTGAACTCTAAATATTTTTTCAATTCGTGATGCTGCATACTGGACTACTTCATTTTGAATTGCAAGCTATGAGATAAGTTTTTCAATTCTATGATAATCCTTATTTTAATTATCTCCTATATTCTAATGTTTTACAGAAATTTTGAATTTTAATCTTTGAATTTATGGCACTGAAGAGGGCCCCCATATGTGGCCGAAACTTTTGCCTTGCTTTCTTTTTGAGTATTTTTATATCTAATAGTGATAATTTTAATCGAAGAAAATAAAAATAATCTGACCCTATGCCAAAAAAAACGGGAAATAAACAAAAAATTCTATGAATATTGGGTCAATATAATAGCAGACATGCTATCAAACATGTCACTTTAAAGTTTGAAAGTATGTAACCTCTTGATTTATCATTTCTGGACCCTAAAGCCAATTAATAAAAACAACATCGTATGAAATTATTATTTGAGGGTTGATACAAGTCCTATTTTATGAATATTAAGATTAATAACCGTAATAACCTCGAAGTGTTAAATCATGTAA
Source organism: Diplolepis rosae (assembly GCA_030998225.1). Lineage (NCBI taxonomy): Eukaryota > Metazoa > Arthropoda > Insecta > Hymenoptera > Diplolepididae > Diplolepis > Diplolepis rosae. Next base: position 285,260 of record JAPYXD010000450.1, read on the forward strand.
AATGGTTAATTAAAAATCAGTTATTTTCGAGACATTTTATGGAAAAAAAGTAGTTTTTCTGACAGCAGGAATGAAATTGATTTAAAAACTTTCATTTTCATTCAGAAATAGTTTCAAATTCATACCCTGTCTAATGAAGAAAAATTGTAACTATATTAAACTTATTTTAATTTAAATACTACGAAATTTTTATTTGAAACAAGTATGATTCCATAAAAAACAAAGTTACATATATTTTAGAAATAAATACGCGTCATCGTCAATTCCAAAGTTATTTTGTCTTTCATGCAGATAATGAAATAAATAATCGATGCTTTAATCAACGTCAAGGGTGCTGCTTTTTCACGTTTTTTCAGTTAAGGAGAGTTATGAATCCCAAGAAAAAATATTGGATTACAACACTTACGCTTAAAATTGAAATGAATTTTAGTCCAGTTGCTCAATCAATTAAACTAGTGCAACAGATCTTAGTAAACTATTATTTCTTTTTAATGATGTTGTCTTGAAAAATTCGGGTTGTGAAAATAATAGCGTCAGCGTTGGTTTTTTCATGAAACCTAGAAAAAATCTTTCTTTAAAATTCCTAACTTTGGATCAACAGCTATACAGCCTCATCGTCTTCAATGAATGTTGACTCTTCCTTCAATAAAGTGCTTTATTCTCCTTATTCCTGGAAACGCATTCCTTGATTTCTCGGCCCTACTTGGATGTTACGTGGCAAGAACAGGATGAAATTCCACGGTCTTTTTTACAGCCTTGGCAATTACCTGTATCCGAACGAGCCCTAAAGACTATCGCTAGATAGTACAGAAATTGTTAAAGTTAATTTTACAAGAGGATAAACAGTAGCTTGACCCTTCTCAAAGGTCGTTCGCATCAAAGATTCATGACTCGTGTTCCAACTTTTAGCCTTTGTTAGGCTGTTAAAGGATTTTGCTAATATACACATGAAAAAACTGACGTTGATACTATATCTAAAAAGATCAAAGAATAAAACCTAAATTTAGAAGATTTATCTTTATCCAAGATCGACTCTTGAGAGAGAAATCGTTTTACAAAATTGCGTTGGAGTAACGATTTCAATTTGAATAAGGCTTGCCATATTAATATTTGGTAAGGTGCAGACGCTTCCGGCCAGTTTGTTGGTGTGTGCAGACACCGTAACGGCTTTAGAAAGTAATGTAATAAAGGCGCATGCTTGAAATTTGGATTGGGACCAACCATTGAACGCCTACCTGTTTTGTCTTTTATATTCTTTTACCGTGTCAGCTTCTGAAATTTTCAAACATATATATGCAGTACTGCCGTGCAAATGAAAATGAGCGTATCTGCAGAAGAGCCAACTTTACACTGGAAGCGAAAAACCACTATAACATACCACACTCATATTTTAACCAGTTTTTTCTAACTAAAAGTGGCTGCTTACATAAGCAACACTGCTTTTTTAGATTTTGCAAAGAGAAAGACGTATTTTTATAATTTTCAGTGAGAATTTGTAGTTAAGCTAACCTTAAATTTCAACTACTTGGACTGGAAATACCGTATCTGCAACAAAAACTTTTAAACTATAGTACATCACTCATTATAATCAGAAAAGGCAAATAAAATATCCATTTTCTATATATGTAGATAAATCTGTTGAATGATATATAAGAATATCAAATTTGCATTTATCGAACTGTAGAGAAATTATAATAATATGTCACACATTCTAACTAATAGTTTGTACGAATTTTTGTTTTAAAAAAATTCCTTCATTTCTTAATTAGTAAATTTATTATTATTTGCATAGTTTATGATTTTTTTACATAAATGATTGACATTTTATAACTTTATTACGGAAATTAATGTTAGTTAATGGGACTAAAAAAGGGAACACTATTTTCTGGTGAAGTTTGTACTTTTTATTTCATTTAAGGCAACCACAATTTTTGTTACATTTGGTATTTTCTTGATTAGAATAACACTTAAAACGATGGTTAAGCTATTGAATCACATGTTTTTAAAGCTCTTTATAGTTATTCAAAAGTAACATTTAAACGGAGACTTAAATCCTGATCACATTTTTTTAAAGCCTTGTTCATTTATCATAGAAATTAATATTTAAGAAAATATTCAAGCTAATGAGTCGAAACGAAATTGTAAGGAATCCACTTAAAACGAATACATAATGTCCACTTATCATAATCTTGTAATTTAAAACATAAATATTTGAAATTTATAGCGATGTTTTAATCTTACATTTGTTGCTTTCTAACTAATTCACTGAAAACAAATTCAAATAAACTTTCTCAGGCAAATTCGGTGATGTGTTTTCTTTATCAGGCAGTGATATTGCAAAAATCCTATTAAAAAAAAACATAATTGTCAAAAAAAATTTTCCTCCATAACCTTCAAAATAAACACCCGTTTCCATCAAGCAATTATCTAAAGTTAAATTTATCTACACACATCTAAATACCTTTAAAATATAAATTTTCATAAACAGTAATTGACATTACACAATTTTTTACTTACTGTTTTCACAAAACACTATTTTATGTAAAAGCGTAACTGAACGGCGCGCATGCGTAGCATGACGCGGACTCCCATCTTCAACTTATGCTTCTTTTCATTTGCATAGTCTATTCTTTTCGCGGATACGGTAAACTATTTTTTTTAAATTCAGTGCTTTGCGCTATCAATTTTTATTTTTCTCATACATATTCAAGTAAAGGGAAGTATCATGAACATACTGACGACTTTATCTCAATTTTGACAAAAATTGCAGATACGCTCATTTTCATTTGTACGGCAGAGTAGCCTATTACAGTATCAAAGTTTAAATAGTAACAGTTTAAGTAACTTTCTAAAGTTACTAATGATTTTATTATCTGCAATTTAGCGACGACAACTGCTCTTTAAAATGAATAAAAGTTTTTATTTTGTGGAGTTTTCCCATAAATTATGTATGAATGTAAAAAAATATGCAAAAATTTTAAAAGAAGGCAGAGACAAAAACATTATTTCAAGCAGGATATATTGGGGAGTGACGGTATTACTAAAGAATTTTTTATTATAAAATTTGTTCACTGTTTTACTTATACTATATTCATCTGAGGTAATGTACTATCTACTTATTTAGGATTCTATCATTCTTAATTCTTCTCACGTCTGAGGTCGTCGTTCTTTAGAATCACTTTGGAAAACCAACGCCTCGTTTTTTGTGATGTCATACTATCTTGAAATTTATTCATTTAAAAATTTCACTATTGCTTAGCATCAAAAACCGCAAGGATTGATTTAACTAGGTTAGTCGACCATTTTGATAATAAAGTTTCTCTACAAACGATAGATTTATCGATTAGTGAGCTGACTTTTCCAGTAAAAATACCGTAACTCGATACATACAGACATTTAGATGTAGTCACTTGTACACACCTGCACATACTTATACAATATACATGTACAAATGTTCTTCGATCTGGAATCGTTACATATACGTTAAACTGTTGATACATAAAATGTTAGATCTTGAGAATATTAAAGCTTAAATGTTAATTTTAATACAAAATTAAAGAAGACTAAGAATATGAATTAAGTGTAGTGCTTAAATGGTTATCGATTTCGTGTATGCCCATAAATAAAAAAATTCTATTTCAAGAGTAAAGAACTTTTCTTAAAATTGACAATATTGTTAAAAATATAAAATCAGTGCTTCGCCAGTGAAGATAGGTGAAGTGAGTGACTTATTTCTGCAGGGTTATCAAGGATATATGACTAAGTGATATTTGTAATACTTTTAAAGTGTTATATATGGATCGCAAGACAACATCATTATACGAGGTAACAAATAATATGTTACATTAGTAGCCGGATTTTCTAAATTTTCCGTCGAAGAAAAAGATTAAATACTTGAAGTTTTTATCTACAATGGTCTTTTCTTGTTATATAAGTTGAACCTATATGATATTTTACTACCTAAATACAACATTGTTGCAGTTTTGAAAACATATATCTCTCAATATAACCTTTCAGCATGTCAATTAAAATTTTCAATTCATATTTTAAATTTAAAATATAAGCGAGTGTTTTTTTGTAATCACTGCTTTAAAGTTCCCCCACGGTAGCTAAATTCTTGTCCTATAGCGGCAGCCGGTTCTAGGCTGATAGTCACCACCAACACAGTGTCTTGATTGAACTCGCACTGGGGAATTTCATGAAGTCAAATAATATGGAAAATCGAGTGTCTAAAAAAGAAGCCGTATGCTCCGCCCATCGTTTTATCAAAAAGAGCATGAGTGAGAAAAACTGGTATGGTCCTAGCAAGTTTTCCCTAAGTAGGGGAATGATCTACAAAAGCGTTGAAACCTTGAGGGTCCTGGTCAGTTTCCCCTCTCAGGACCCTACCAAAGATATGGGAAACTGGTGAAAACTCTACTAAGCCCACGTTAAGATTTTTGCATGGGTAGTTAACGCTATGTCCGAAGTAAAAATTAACTATTAATCTATGCATTGTCCGTTCTCTCGCCTTTACGAGATATACATCGATTGCAAGATCATTTAACACTCTGGTTTTCTATAGACTTAAATCACGAGAAATGGCGAAATACTTGCGGCTCTTCAAGGAGAAACTTGAGTTTATGTATTAAAAACGGGCTGTTCGTAAATACAGAGAAAACACACTGACGTGATCGAGTAAAGACATAACTTTTTACCAATTCAAGATGATAAAAAACTATAGGCAATAATTATAATAATAAAATTAAAATGGTAGGTGCTTCTTTGGCAAAAACAAATATTCATAAATTTGGCACATTTTTATCACTTTTATTTATTTATAAATTGTTATTAAATTCCCAATGCTATTCTTGCGTTTCTTGAAAAAGATTTTGATCTCTGAACGCGTGCAATACTCGCCAATCTACTTTCGTTGGCCATGTGTTCCACCGAACATCACATGCGAAATAGTTAACCTGAACAAAAAATCATCGTTCATTAAATTTAATACTAAATTTTCGCATTTTTAAATTTAAATATCAAATCTTGATATACTAACTTACTTAACATATTTTAAAAATTAATATTTTTCGAAATCTCTTTTATCTTCTACAAAACTGGAATTAATAGGTCAATTTACAGTTTTATAAGTGAATGGAGAAATCCAAACTTTTTCAGAAATGTTCAAAAAAACTTATATATATATAACTTAAATAACTAAAGTACTTGACATATGATACAAAAAAAGTACTTCATATATTAATTTAAATCTGTAATTGAAAATGGAAAATTTGAATATATGATCAGAAAAAGGATTGTTAACTTTGATCTTCCCTAATTATAAAACACTTTACATAGATGTTCTTCATTTCTTAAAAAAGTTTGCAGGGATTCCTTGAGAAACCATAAAATTATATAATTAAGTTTGAATCCAAATAAATTCTTTGGTGCGAAGCTGAATGTGAATAGCTTGATCTAGACCATTGAGGCTATTTTTTAAACTATTTTTTCTAAAACTATTTTAAAAATATTTCTAAATTATTTATAAAAAATATTCACATTTTTGAATGCCTTATCCATACCGGTGTCTAAAATTAAATTCTTTGGTGACAGGTTGAATGGAAAGAGCTTGATGTTGAACATTAATGCTATTTTGAGGTATGTTAAGTTGACGTAACCACATCGTCCAATCGAGTCCCCACCTATATCAGAATTAAAGGCTCATTTAAGGCTAATGTAATGCCATATTGCTGAATTTAATGCTCCATTATTTTTTAAAAAAAGAATGGGTTCCGCTGGCTTAACGTTAAGTTGACGTAACCACACGTTAAAATAACATTTAAACAAGTTAAGGCCTATACCAGAATTGAAGGCTCATTTAGGGCTCTCGAAATACCCCATTGCTGAATTTAATGCTCCATTATTTTTTAAAAAAACAATGGGTTCCGCTGGCTTAACGTTAAGTTGACGTAACCACACGTTAAAATAACATTTAAACAAGTTAAGGCCTATACCAGAATTGAAGGCTCATTTAGGGCTCTCGTAATACCCCATTGCTCAATTTAATGCTCCATTATTTTTTTAAAAAACAATGGGTTCCGCTTGCTTAACGTTAAGTTGACGTAACCACACGTCAAAATAACATTTAAACAAGTTAAGGCCTATACCCGAATTGAAGGCTCATTTAGGGCTCTCGAAATACCCCATTGCTCAATTTAATGCTCCATTATTTTAAAAAAAAACAGTGGGTTCCGCTGGCTTAACGTTAAGTTGACGTAACCACACGTTAAAATAGCAGTTAAACAGGTAATCACCTTTAACAGAATTTAAGGCTCATTTAGGGCTCTTTGAATATCCCATCCAAATTTTCAATTTTATTTGTTTAAACAACATATTTTAAAAACGGGTCCTTGAAAATTTGACTGTTTAGATCGATTTTGTGAAGACAGTCATGTATGTTCCGTATATCTCATGTTTTATTTTCTCATATTGTTTGTAATAAAAGTATCAACAATATGCTCTCAAAAAACTAGAAGCATATTTATATATATGTTATATATGGTTATACAAATAATGCTTTTACGGAGGTCCGATCAGCTGGCACCTCCATTAAGTAATATCACTATTTACTTTATTCTACATTTTTGGGCTAATTACGGGCTAATCTTAGGCGGTAATGCCGATTTTTGGGCTTTTGTATTTTTATCAAAAAACCAAATTTTAGGTGGCAAGATTTATGAAAAAACAACCCCTATCATCGAAAGTTAAGTTAAGGGTTGGAGCCCAAAAATCAATATGGACATTTTTGAGTAGCCCGAAAATCAGAAAGTATTCCTAGACCATAAAATTCCCAAAAAGATGATTTTTAGTCAAAGTCGTGTCACCATGGCCATGCAGGAGTGCATTTTGATGTTAAGGGTTGGAGCCCAAAAATTGATATAGACCTTTCTAAAGAGCCCGAAAATAGCCCAGTATTCTCGAATAGTTTTTTTTGTTCAAAATGTTTTTTCGAAATTAATTTTGGGGTATTTCAAGAGCCCGAAAATAGCCCGAAATTCGGGTATAGTCAGTTTTTCAAATTTTAAGGTTTTTATGGGTAGGTATACATTGTACCATAGTTTTAGTTGCCCAAAGTTTCAATTGCCCATAAAATCACCAGAAGTCCCTATATTTGAAAAGCAGTGTTTGACGAAGATTATGAAAGGAATGCGTTGGCAAAAATTGCAAGTATATATCAAATATAGGCGGTAGAGAGCGCTTTAGGGAAATGTACAGGAATCCTGCACCTTGCAATCCTCGCAGTTTTTGCCAACACATTCCTTTCATAATCTTTGTCTAACACTGCTTTTCAAATATAGTGACGTCAGGTGATTTTATGGGCAATTGAAACTTTGGGCAACTAAAACTATGGTACAATGTATACATACCGTTTTTATGTACTGGAGGTGCCAGCTGATCGGACCTCCGTAAAAGCATTATTTGTATAACCATATATAACATATATATAAATATGCTTCTAGTTTTTTGAGAGCATATTGTTGATACTTTTATTACAAACAATATAAGAAAATAAAACATGAGATATACGGAACATATATGACTGTCTTTACAAAATCGATCTAAACAGTCAATTTCTCAAGGAGCCGTTTTTAACATAAGTTGTTTAAACAAATAAAATTGGAACTTTGGATGGGATATTCAAAGAGCCCTAAATGAGCCTTAAATTCTGTTAAAGGTGATAACTTGTTTAACTGTTATTTAAACCTGTGGTTACGTCAACTTATCGTTAAGCCAGTGGAACCCACTGTTTTTTTAAAAAATAATGGAGCATTAAATTGAGCAATGGGGTATTACGAGAGCCCTAAATGAGCCTTTAATTCTGGTATAGGCCTTAACTTGTTTAAATGTTATTTTAACGTGTGGTTACGTCAACTTAACGTTAAGCCAGCGGAACCCATTGTTTTTTTAAAAAATAATGGAGCATTAAATTCAGCAATATGGCATTAAATTAGCCTTAAATGAGCCTTTAATTCTGATATAGGTGGGGACTCGATTGGGCGATGTGGTTACGTCAACTTAACATACCTGCTATTTTGAACTATTTTGACTGAACAATCTATTTTTAAACTATTTCTAAAAAAATATTTATATTTTTTCAAGGCTTATCCTTTACTGTATCCACATTAAGTCCTTTCGTGCGATGCAGAATGAAACAGTTTAGTTAAGGCTATTAGGGCTTTGTTTGAACTATTTTAAAACTATGTTGAAATATGTACACGAAGAGACTTTTTGTAGTAATCTATGTAAAAAATCACGATACATTTTACTATTTTGAAGTAGCAAATTAGGGAAAATAGGGAACTACGTGACTATTTATTGTTGAAGTATTAAGATGTACTACTTTTATTTCGACTTGTTCTTTTTAAAAGGAGCAACTTTTAATATTTTCTGTGGGAAAATTAGTAAGTAGGATTAATTAGTAGAAAAATTATTTAATTATACAAAAATAATAGAGGAAATAAGTATTTAAAGCATTAAAAATAGCTAAAATGATAAGATAAATTACTATCGTCTGCAAGAACGTGAGTGTTTTATAAAAATGTTTTCAATATAAGGTATTTCTATAGAAATTTTTTCTATATCACCAAGTGATTCGTATTTTTGTATATTTATAATTCATAACAGTAGTAAAGTCCTTGACAATCTAATAAAAATAATATTCAATAGCATGTTTCTTTAGCAATTTTAGGTGAAAAATAAAGTTGCTCCATGTATAATTTAGAAGCCAACTTTGAAATTGCAGATATAACCATTCATTGTGGTAAATTATTGATTTAATTAAAATCACATGTCCAATTAAAAATTTATACTATTACAAAAATAAAAAAATTAGTTAACTTCCTGAAGATGTCGAAAATTTATTGAAAAAATTACTTTTAGTGACTTGCTCTTTTGTCAATAATAAATCAACGGGGACAAATTTTGTATCATTCATAAAATAAAATAGAAATTTCTGTTGATCTATGATTAATTAGTAGTTAATACTTACAATTCATTTTCATTGTGATGGTGATTTTTTTACTCATAGATGAGTAAACTAAATTAATACTTACAGGTTTTAAAAAGTAGACAACAAATAATTTTTGTCTTTCAAGGTATTTCGGCATTTACTACAATATTAAATTGTCAAACTGATATTAATTTTGTTGAGATTTGAGTTTTTAATTCTAAAATTTTGATTGGCGTTTTTTGAATCTCCAAAATGTTGCAGATCGATCGGATATGTGACGTTTTATTGACGTTTTGTAGTTTTTATTCTTGTGATTCTTATTTCGAATTTGAATTTAGTACGTTCCTTTCTCAATAGGTGGCTACTGAGATCTCTAGTAGTGAAAATGTTCTTGCAGGCGGTGAAACATTCTTCCATTAATATATAAGGAAACTAAGCTCTAACGAACCATATGTAACTTGCGTTGTATATAGTTAGTGTATGCGATTAGGTGTAGAAATGGTTAAACTACGTATATATGTATTAAGCGTGCGGCGTGGCGTTTTACTTCAGTAAAAGCGTTATTGTATACGTTGCCGTTCCGGCTATAGGAGTTTTTACAAAAAACTATAGTAATTTGGCTGGCGCTTGGACCGTCAAATTACTATAGTCCTTTGTAAACACTGCAACCTTCTATAGATATCAATGTAATAAGTTTTGAATTTTATCCTATCTGACTTAGTAAGTGGCTGCGATGAACCACTTGTAATTTTAATACAGAATTTTGCAAATATTTAAAACCTTTTTTGAAATAAATGCAATATTTGTAGATTTTATTATTATCAATTTAGTAATTCTGGAAATTACTACTCAAAGTGCTAATAATTACAAAATTTCCCTATTTTCCCTACTTTGCTACCTCAAAATAGTAAAATGTACTGTGATTTTTTACATATTTTACTACAAAAAGTCTCTCCGTGTATATATATTGGTATGTCCTATCCATACCCGTATCTACAATAAATTCTTTGGTGTGGAGCTGAATGGGAATAGCTTGATCTAGACCATGAAAACTATTTTAAAAATATTTTTAAATAATTGATTTCTAAATTTTGAACTATTTTGACGGAACAAACTATTTTTAAACTATTTCTAAACAATTATTTATATTCTTGATTATCTTATCCATTACTGTATCCACAATAAGTTCTTTGGTGCGAAGCTGAATTGGTTGAGGCTATTAGATAGGGGTTTGTTTGGACTATTTTACCTAAACTATTTTAAAACTATGTTGAAATATGTATCTATATTGTGGTATGTCCTATCCATAACCGTATGTACAATAAATTTTTTGCTGTGAAGCTGAATAGGAATAGCTTGATTTAGACCATTAAGGCTATTTTTGTATTAGGTGCGCAACTAAGTTCCCGCTGTTTTTTTTATGAGAATGCAATTTTATTTGAATTTATTGTCAATTAAGGAAAAGAGATCTTTTTAATAATACAATTTTTTTTTTAATTTCTGTCGGTTCGTGTGAAAAAAAAAATTTTTAATGTTTTTTCATTTATCCGATTTTTTATTCACAGTGAACTCTAAATATTTTTTCAATTCGTGATGCTGCATACTGGACTACTTCATTTTGAATTGCAAGCTATGAGATAAGTTTTTGAATTCTATGATAATCCTTATTTTAATTATCTCCTATATTCTAATGTTTTACAGAAATTTTGAATTAATCTTTGAATTTATGGCACTGAAGAGGGCCCCCATATGTGGCCGAAACTTTTGCCTTGCTTTCTTTTTGAGTATTTTTATATCTAATAGTGATAATTTTAATCGAAGAAAATAAAAATAATCTGAACCTATGCCAAAAAAACGCAAAATAAACCAAAAATTCTATGAATATTGGGTCAATATAATAGCAGACATGATATCAAACATGTCACTTAAAAATTGTTTCTAATGAACAGAGTCCGGACTAGAGCGAGTCGAGGGAACAGTGTAATGTAGAGTAGCCCAGCTAGAGAACATTTAGCGTGTGTGGAATAGACGTGTGCATTCTGTCAGATCGAATGTCACAAATTCGATTCAATTCGCCTTATTTATTGGATCGGATTTTTTTATTCGATCGGCCGCACAGTCGAATGTCGAATATTCGACATCCGAAACGCGTCCGGTCGGATGTCGGATTTTCAACATTCGATTGGCCGTCCGTCGAATGCCGAATAAACGACATCCGAAGCGCGCACGATCGGATGCCGGATTTTCGACATTCGATCGACCGTCCGTCGAATGTCCAATATTCGACATCCGAAGCGCGTCCGATCGAATGTCGAATTTTTAACATTCGACCGGCGCAGGATGTAGTTTGCATTTTTTAACCACACATTACACAATATACATACATTGAATAATTGCATTTTAATTTTATATCGTCATATTTGAGGAATAAAAAAATATTAATTAAACTAATTATTTTAATTTGACACATTAATGTTATATAATTTTAAATAATTTTTTAAAAATATATAATCATTCATTTTATTAAATATAATATTAAATTTAAAATAATTGGTAAATAATTTTTTCAAGTTATTATTATTAGTTTATCATATCGGAATTGTGAGTCGAAAGAATTTTTTTTTCTTTTATGCGATTTATACATATCATTTAAAGGAATGTGTATTAAAATTGTTTGAAGAATCAGGAAACGTAATTTGTCATTAATGAAATAACTACAAAATTAAATTCTATAGGCCTGAAAACTCCAGACATATAATTATACGCACAAGGACTGTACACAGCTATATATATTTAACAATTTTAATATTTTTAACCGATTCACCAAAGTTAATAATGCTCAACTTGCATATCTTTGTATCATTAGAACACGACCCCTTTAAAAGTCTTGAGTTCAACAACATTTTTATAAATGGTCTTTTTGATTATTATTAATAGTTATTATACATATTCTTATAAACAAATATTTAAAATTTGTTAAATTTTAATGAACAAATCCAACTAATTCACTTTTTAAATTGATGAACTATAGTCTCTAAATGCGTTGCATAAGACAGAAAAAAATGAATTCTTTCGTCTATGACGATATAAAATTAAAATACAATTATACAATGTATGTATATTGTGTAATGTCTGATTAAAAATTGCAAACTACATCCTGCGCTGATCGAATAATAATTTTTTCACCGTTAAAACAAAATCTTTCACGGTTGGCAATTTATGAATGTCATTTATCACAGGAGAAAATATTGAGAATATTTAAAAAAAACTCTCATTGAATTTATTTGCACAATCTTGCCTTTATCGCGTACGAATTTCCCGCGTTCTGTCCATTGTCTCGTTATTTGCGTTTTGACCCTATCTCCGTGGTGATTATAGTCGGGTGTCCGGCGAAAATCTTCAGGTCCCCCCATGCTCCTCTACCCGCTGATTTGGCCTATCTAAATACACTGAGAGAAAAAATAATGTCACCGCAACAAAATAGTTTTGTTAAACAGATTTTGTTGTCAATACTAAAATTTGGTTGGCATTACAAAAAGAATGGTTAATGTTACCAAAAAATGTATTTGGTTCGAACAAATAATTTGATTGAAGTCCTTGGTTAAACCACCTAAATAATTTGGTTGTCCTGACAAAATGTATTACCACTCATGCGTATTATTTTGTAAGGTGGCGCTAGTATTAATTATGTTCTGCTAGACCACATAATGCACAGAAAAAATACGAAAAAGTGGCAAATTAATCTCTAAACAAACCATGTTAGAGAGTAAAAATTATTTTAAACTAGTTGTTAAACTGTCTTCATATTAATGTGTTATTTTCCATATGTTACGTGCTTTGACAGGGCAAAGTTACTACTAGCGACACCTGAACTCTTGTGACATATTTCAATTCCTCGATACACAGGTCTGGTCACGCGGCTCTTTTGTTTGATTCGATGTAGAAAACTTTACCGAGAAACCACGTGTCTTCATTTTCGCCGTTCACCGAAATTTAATTTAAAACAATTTCGCGACTTCATATTTATAGATGTCTGATTCAAAAGTGCAGCAACTCTTGGAGGAATGGGGCTTACCAGGCCTGATAAATACCTTCAAAGGTAAGTCTAACCCTAATCTAACCCTAATAGTGCATTTAATGAAAAATATTCATTCATCATTTTTCACTTTTATCTTGGGATTAAAATCAATATGGGAGAGTCTTGCAAAGTGATTGTTAAAAATATTGCCAGAAAGTGTTCAGCAAATTTTAAGAATGTAAATAATGATACGTGTAGTTGACTTTTTTTTTACTTTTATGATTTGTAGATCAAGGTATAGATTATGAGGCCTTAAATAATCTTACACCTTGTAGTCCTTTTGTATCACAACTTTTAAAAGGTGAGTTGCTGGGAACACAAATTAAATTTGATAACAAACTAAGAAAGCATTTTTCGAACCGATCCGTAATTGAAGTACTGGAAGCGACAAACGAAGCTAATAATTCGGAAGCTATTATCACTTTGCCGGCATTACCAATGCCCATGATTCCAGACGATCAACGTGAATCTATCAGCTATTGAATACTTGAGATTCAATACTTCACCCTGGCACATTATTGAAAATCACTGGGACAGCAGTTTTCTCTTTAGAGAAGAAATGAGACTACAAAATGAAGGAACTGTCAACAGTTTTATCCAGGAATTTCCAATCATTAAACACCCTGATGGATACACTTTGGTACGTTCAAAGAGTTAGCTCTCTAAAAATACTACAATTTTTCAACATCAAGCTTATTCAGTTAATTGAAACTGATAAAGTATATAAAGTTAATTTTTTACTATAAAAAACATGCATTTAGCTGGAACGAGACTATAAGAAAATGTTCAAGGGCAGAGAAAATAAATTTTATGAAGAATGGCCTGATTTTTCCCGAAATTTGTATAAGATAATGGAAACTGAACTAAAAGATGAAAACAGCAAAGTTATATTTCAGAGTTTGCAGCATTCTTCTATAGATCCTGGTAAATATCATAGAAAAGCTTATTTGCGAACTTATCTCATGAAATTTGGTTCACATAAAGTAGAAGTATTATAACTATTTCACTAAATTTTTCAAGAAAATGAACACAAGGTTCAGTGACCGATAGAGTATATTGTTTGCATTGACAGAAATCAGTATACTTATGAACATTTGCTAAAATGCTACAAAATATTTCGTTTTACGATGTCACAGATGTTAGAGATCTAACGAAGCATACGCAAGCTGCTGACGGTTGATGTTTACGGCCGAAATTCATCCAAAAATCAGTTTCCCCAGCCTACAGATTTCTGAAATTTCAAGTATTCAAATAATTATCTTTCCAAAATGTCAAGCAGCCGAATATGTATGTTTGTAAATTTTCTGTTAGTCGGGTTTGCATTCTTCTGAAATTTCAAGTAATCAAATTTACTTCAAAAATTTTTCTGTAAAGAAGGAACGCTTTCACTTCGCTAGTTATCAAGCCCAGGATCCTGATCCTAGGCTCGATAACTAGCGGAGTCAAAGCGTTCCTTTTGTCACAGAATTTTTTTAAATATACTGAAAATTCCATCAAGTCTTAAATAACGATAAGTTAATTCTAAATCATAAGTTGATAAGGTCGATATAATAGAGTTCCGTTAACACGGCAAGTGCTACACTCTTTTAATGATCGACATAATCGATTGAAGTGGTTTAGAAAAAATGAGTAATTACTTTATAACCAAATTCACATTCTCCTGACATCTTAGGTAGCCAAATTTGTACTCTCTCAAAAATTTTGTCAAAAATTCAAGAGAATACAGCTTTGATTATCTGAGAGTTCAAAACAATGAAAATTGGACTGAATAAAATTTGTATAGAAATTGAAATTCGACTATTTAAAATGTTGACAACTTGTGGGTTTGGGGAAATGATTTTCAGATGAATGCTGTTTGGAACTTAAACTGTCGACAATTTGCATACACCCTGCAACAAGAAAATCTGTTAGAATGTAAAAAATTAATTTCGACTTCTCTTTTCAAATGTTGTAGATGTTAGAGATCTGACTATTTTGACCCTTATCTCTGCATTGTGTCCACCTACATGTCGAATAATTGGAACAAACAAAGCTGTTTGGAAACCCTCAATTGCAGAATCATCACGTGGATTTATTTTACATGTTAAAGTGAGAATTCATATTTAGTTTTGTTGATTCTTACCATTTATAAAAGATATTTTACTCTTTTATATCTATAAAATGAAATTCTTCTGCATAATGAAAATATTATATGATTATATGCATATGTTTTCATAATTTCAGGATGTTCAAGATCTTGAAAATCAACGTGATTCTCGACGGAATCAAATGTATGGTTGGAAGCTTCCTCTGCAGCCGTACGTAATTATTGTTGGTCCAAATTTGGAAGCAATTTCGGCTTCTTACATAAGCGTTGACAAAATTTTGTTTAAGGTTGATTCTCCTTTTAAAGCAGTGGATATATGCTATAAAATTTTTCATGAACTTAACGCTAAGTACCCTCCTGAAAGCGAACAAGTTTGGCTTTTATTGCAACAAAATTTATATAATTACGAAACTGAGTATGACAAAAAAATCAAGGGTGTCATAAGACTAAAGCAGAAATTCAAAACTATGATTTAAAAGTTCCTTACAAGCTAGTTGTAATATTAATCAAAAAATTGTATTCGCAGTATTTTATGGAATAGAAAAATTGCAAATAAAATTGCAAATGCTTAAGTGTTAAAAATTTTACCTTTATAATTGTTTTAAAAGTTACAATTTTTATTCATAAAGTGATATGTATCTTTTAAAATAAATATCACTATTGTATATTGTATCTTGTTATTTCAATACAGCTTAGATTTATAGATAATTGAACGATCTTCACAACAAATTAAATTTGTTTACAGAGCTCATGAAATTTTCTCTACTTAATATCTCGTGTCATGAGAGAAATTTGAATAACCTCGGAATTTCATATTTCTCTTTCCGTGTATAGAAATATGTTTTATCTGTGCAAAAAATATTGCTAATTTAACAAAATTATGAATTTTCTTTAACAAAACGATTTTTGTTCTACTAAAAAAAAGTATGCTCTCCTAACAAAATAATTTTGCTCTTTCAAAAAAATAATTTTTTTCTTGGAACAAAATAATTTTGTTGAATCAACAATAAGTTTTGTCATACTAACAAAACACTTTTGTTATCACTACAAAATTATTTGGTTGAGTGAAACGAAAAATTCAACAAAAAAATTTGGTTGGTCCAACAAAACATTTTGTCAGCTGTATATCAAACAAATTATTTTGTTGTGACAACCAAATTTTTGTTGGCACTACCAAACTGTTTTCTCAGTGTAGTTTGCCAACTAAATCTTAAGAGCGCTGTCAAAAACTCTCCTCAAACCCCTGAACCCTCTCAAATACCATAGACATCAAATTTGTTTTAGGTATATAACTTTTAAATGTCCAAGTCCAACAATATTATACACAGATATTAAGATGAACATTTTGGCGGATAATATGATGCATTTAAGTTTGAAATTTTTATGAATTTTAATATCAGATGTATATTGTCAATCATTAAACATATAATATTTTAATAAATGAGCATAAATAATATGTCAACATATCCGCAATCAATTCATAGGAATGCCGAACCAATTCCGTTTATATTTCCGAATTCTAGTTGATGCGTTCGCCTGAATTCAAGTTGCTTGAATTCAATCCAACCCACTTCTCATTACAGTTATTGCGATAGAATGCTTCCAAGCGATCTGAAAAATGAATTCCAGTAAATTCCCGTTTTGGAATTAAATGTTTTGAGTTTGAATTCATATATTCTACTCTTTGAATTTTCTCGTAAAAAATGTTTCTTTTGAAATATATTTATAAACAATTATAAATACAGTAATTTTTATTAATTGAATCCCTGTATGCGATAAATATTTTAGCAGAACATTAAACTGATGTGATTCAATTTCGTTTCAACAATCAAATTCCTTTGAATGCGTTTCAGTCTCTTTCAAATGAATTCAGGGGATTCATTTGTAAATCCAAAAACGGAATTCAATCGCATTGAACCAATTCAACGCTATTCAATCCACCTCTTCTCACCGAGCTATCTTTCTACAAAGCTGAATTTCGGAATTCAAGAACAAGTAATTACAACGATTGTCTAGTTTATTTGTTGCCTTAAATCTGATTCCCAATACCAATTAATTTCCCCAACAAATAAGCACTTCTAATAATTGGTATTCATTTTTGTTATTTTAACTTATCGTCAGACTCTTTTTAACTCACATTTAAAAATTATCAATGGCAGATATAAAAAACATAAAAAGGAAGGCAAATGTTTGATAATATTTATATCTAAAAATAAAAAGAGTCTGACCTTATGCCAAAATAACGAGAAATGAACAAAATTTCTATGAATTTTGGGTCAATATAATAGCAGACATGTTATCAAACATGTCACTTTAACCCGTGTGGAAATTTTGTCCTGGCGCTAGCCAGGCCCCAACCAGGGAAAACCGGGCCCCAACTTGGGTATCGAGGCAGGACCAAACCGCAAATGAAACGCCTAACCCGACCAAAGCCTACCTCATGGCCCAGTTTGGTCCCAACTTGGCACCGTTCATTTTGTGAGTCTCAGTCAAATTGAATCAGTGCCTCAGCCACATAAATTTTTTTTTTAATGTCTTCATCTAATCCTTCTAGAATAATTTTCGAGATTTAAAATGTAGTCCAAGTCATATATTTTAATATTATTAACAAATATTTTGAATTAAATTTGATTTTGAACACTGTGAAACCAAGTATGAACTTTTTAAGAAGCTTTCAATGGAGTTCACGACAGCCCATTCATTTATTAAAAATGAAAGTGTCAAACACGCAGTTGAAATAAATGAAAAAATTTAACACTTTATTCCAACCTCTAAAATGACAGATTCAAAGTCTAATCTACAAATTTGATTTAGTTACTATCGTTTTCATTGCTTACTCTTCTTGCTTTAATTATCGCGCGATGCCTCCGGACTCGTCCAGTGCTCTTTATTTTGGGCATTTTAATTAGCACGCACAGAAATTAAACACATACACTATCGAACATAATCATTAATATCTTTGGCATAATTTAAAAAACCCGGGTTTAAGATTGGAGGCGATCTAAAAACACAAGCACAGCCAAAGTAGGTGGTGCTGTAACCGCAACCAGTATTGAACAAGGATCAAGGTTGGCTTTATGCCACATCCAAGACATTCGCCATGTTGTAGCCAAACAATAATTTTCCAAGTTGGGGCCAAACTTGTAATAGGGCAAAAATTTGGCAATTTCCATACGGGAAAATTTAAAAATGGCACATTCAGTATAAAGGTGGAATATCTCATAGTTCTGACCATTTTCAGAACTAATTGAATTTAATAATACTTTTCAAATGCGATACTTAATATCACGAATACTAAAATTGCATTTTTATTATTCTTTAAAGATAAATATATTATTTTTTCAAAACATCTCAGAATAAATCTGAATGCAGAAATAAACAACTTTAAACTTTTTTATTTCTGAACATACTCAAATAATATTGAGTAAAACTACATATGGTATATAGATATTATAATAATTTATGTTTCTGTAATGCCTTGCTTGCAAATTCAATGCTAAATGGATTGTCCGTGAAGCTGATATACAAAATCGTTTCTTGAAAAATACACGCCTTCGTCCACTCGTGAAAATCACCATAAACGTCTCGAATTTCTTAACTAGTTATAGGACAATAGTCTTCTTCAAGGATGAAAAGAACCTCTCAGGATTGCTTTTAAAAAAAAATTCTCAGTCAGCAAAGCCACATGTCCCGAGTCGGTTTTGAAAACAGTTCAGATCATTCTGTGAGAGACTCCGGTAACAAAGTCCTCAAGAAAAGTTTTCAAAAATGTAAACCTTGTTCGCGTTTTATTATTAATAACCAATTGGGCATCCTTCTTTAATAATAAAATTTTGAAAAATTTCCGGTCGGTTAGTATGCAAATTTTTTTATGTTTTTTCATTTTATCCGGTTTTTTATTCACAGTGAACCCTAACTATTTTTCAATTCGTGATGCTGCATACTGGACTACTTCATTTTGAATTGCAAGCTATGAGATAAGTTTTTGATTTCTATGATAATCCTTATTTTAATTATCTCCTATATTCTAATCTTTTACAGAAATTTTGAAGCAATCTTTGAATTTATGGCGCTGAAGCGGGCCCCCATATGTGGCCGAAACGTTTGCCTTTCTTTCTTTTTTCGCGTATTTTTATATCTAATTAAAAGTATCGAAACGTTTGATTAAATTTGACTTAATCATTTTATGGACCCTAAAGCCAATTTTCCAACAACATACCATTCTATTTATATCTAATACTGATAATTGTAATCGAAGAAAATAAAAAGAATCTGAACCTATGCCAAAATAACGAGAAATTAACAAAATTATAAATAGCATTTTATAGATAAGAAATGATCTTTATCTGAGTTTTAATTGTTAAGAAACAATTTTTCAATTCTGAAATCTCCTCTTAATCTTCATTCATTTAAGGTTGAATGCAAGTCCTATCCCCGTACAAATAGTAGAGTCCTGTGGGGCGCCGTTGAGCTATGCTGTTTTGAAAAAATTTCATGGGCCGGCACTCGTAGATCGTGCAATGTTGCAGCTTAAACCTAACCATCATTGAGTAACTGTGATATGCGTTTAAATAGCTTGATGTCAGCGATTATTGTTAAAAGTTAAGAAATGTCTTTGTTGATTTAATAACATTTTCAATAAATAACATTCATGATTTTATACAGCCGACTTGATTTCACGTATGCTTCTAAGCTGGTTTTGTGTGTGTGTGTTGCGTATCTACAGCAGACAAGCTGGAGAAAGGGAACAGTGTTGCCGGATCGCGATACTGTTACGTTTATCTGTTTGAAAGTGATTGAAATTTTAATAAAACTTTTATTCATTTCTCGTTATTTTGGCATAGGGTCTGTTTCTTTTTACTTTCCTTGATTAAAAATTATCAATGTTAGATATAAAAAAAACGCATAAAAATGAAGGCAAACATTTCGGCCAAATATGGAGGCCATCTTCAGTGCCATAAATTAAAAGATTAATTCAAATTTTCTATAAAAGATTAAAATATAGGAGATAATTAAAATAAGGATAATCATCAAACTCAAAAACTTATCTCATAGATTGCAATTCAAAATGAAGCAGTCTAGTATACACAACACGCATTGAAAAAATATGTAGAATTCACTATTTTTTTTTATTCCAAACCCCAAACGTTTAAAAATTCACTACTAAAAATGTTTTAATATTATATTAAAATAAAAAAATACGTGTCGTATATTTTTGATGGAATAACCCAAAAAAAATTTCACGCAGAACAAATTTTTTACTGTAAATCTTGAGTGAAATCACTCATAAATTTTATGTATTTTTTCAGACAATCAAAATCTCCATTTACACTTATATTTTCAATTGGGAATTTGCATGCAAAAAAATTATGCAATTTTATAAATGCAATCTAAAGTTTATTTTATTTCTTTTTACTCATTAATTGTGGATTTGCGATGGATTCAATGATAATGAGCGTTTGAAACGGACCGCTTTGGCGGTCAAGCGTCTCTGACGTCAAACCGTTGTATTTTCGTATCGGCAACATGCAAACCAAGTGCAAGTGAAGTTCTAAATAATAAATAAACTGGTTTATTTAGTTAAAAATGCCTCCTAAGGTGGATAGTAGCTTCGTAAAAGCAGACTCGGGAAGTCTTCCAAAAATTTCTATGTTTATGGTGTTGGAATATTTTACATCTAACCCTAAATATGCCGCACCAGAAATCCGTGGTGTCAAAGCCACTTTGTAAGTAAAAGTTACAAATTATAGTTATTCTACTCTGTCAATTCAAATAAAAGAAAAAACTACTAATTGATGATAATGAAAAATCACTTATGTATTAGTTAATGTATCTAGTACATAGTTGAATTATTATTACGTTATTAAAGAAGATGAGTATATTATTGGTAAAATGTATGATATAAATATAAATTAATTCGTTTGAATGATTTATAAACAATTAATTATTCGTCATTATAAATATTAGTTCATTTGCTTCTTAATTTAATTAGTTCTAATGATATGAATTATTTGTTAACTGCTTGAATTTTTAATATTTAAATAGTATAATATCCAATAAAGTTTCATTGAGAGAGTGATAGTCGTTACGTTTACCATTATAATGATAAAATTTCCAAAATTGCTCTTTTCCGGTTGAGTTTAACAAAAGCAGGTCGAGGAGTTGGTGTTTCCTTATTACTACGATGTTTTTGGCAATCGAAAAAATGCGGAAAAACACCTTTTTTAATCTTTATTGGTTTCCCAGTTAAAGAGTACTTTACGTAATTTTCCATATCCTCTTTTAACTGAAATAAAGAAACTATACTTACGTCAAAATGATCTTGACAGCAAAACATGTTACTATTTCCTGGCATATCTCGCCGTTGTGCACTTTCAAACCATTTATTTCGCACAATCGGATTTACCGGAACCGGAAAAAAATTTTTATCGGGTGTCTTGGTTGTCGAATTATGACACTCATCGACAAAACACCATTTATAAGCCGTTTTTTTCGACATTTTATACAGCATTCGGCTGTTTCCGGAACGTTTTCGGAAAATTTAAAATTTACACTTTTCAAACGCTCATTAATAAATTATTATTAACTAAAAAATTCAGAAAAAAATTTTGTATGCAAAAGTGACCCCCAAATTTCATTTTTTCATGACAAAAAAAAATGTGCAAATTCCCAATTGCAATGAGTTATGTTTCCGAATTTTACAAAGGCTTTATTCGAAAAATATAACTCATGTATTTCACCCTCTTATACATATTCGATTTATCATACGAAAAATGTAACGTAATAATTTTTTAGAAAATATTTTGCTTAAAAATAATGTAAAGTGTAGATTATTACATTATTACATTATTACAGGGCATCAACATGCATCAGTGGGTTAACATGAAATGTATAAGTATATCACTGACGCTTGAGGTACTTCAAACGATAGTTGAGTAAAATGAGCATCGGGCGTATTATTTCAACTGACAGTGCTATGGTTTTCTTGAATAAAAATAAATTCTTACCTCGAGCCTGCCATTAATCATCTGATACATACATACATAAACATCATACAAATACACTATATACAGTCGGAAAGTATTAAAACAAAATAAAAAAAGTTCTTTTTTTCAGTTTATCGTATCATTTATTAGAAAATTATTTACATATTTGCAGTAGTTTTTTACGTTCAACGTAACTTTATGATTTGAAGATATTTTTAATGCATTTAACTAAAATTTCCATCAAAATTTATAAGAAAACAGCCTATGGCCGAAAATCGTGAAATGTGTCCAAAACTGCCGCATTGGGTTTTCAGTTGTTTTTCGCACAAAAATCGATTTGGCTGCGGTTTAAAAGGTTACATATCAATCATTTAAACAAAAAAGATGTTATTATCGTATCTGGTGCATTGAAGTGTCATAAAAAATTATAAGTCTGTTAATTTCACAGTCGTTGCGTTCATGCATAATTGTGCCCACTCTTTCGTTGAAATAGCCTCAGAATTGTATTTTTCCAGATTGAAAATGGTCAAGCGAAAGGAAATATCTGTCGAGAAACGGGCCCAAATAATTATTTTACAAAAAACAGGCAAAATCTATCGAGAAATAGCCAAAGTATTGAAAATACCTTTGTGTTCAGTTCATACGGCCATAAGAAGATATCGGGAAACTGGACAAAATACTAACAGAAAACGATCTGGTTGACCAAGAAAGACATATCAAAGAATCGACAACAAAATATATGCAATAAGTAAGGGCAATCGACAGAAATATGTATCAGAAATTCGTGCTGAAATCAATGAAGACTTGGATTCACCAATATCGCTCGCGACAGTCAAAGGCCGGCTTAAAGAAAAAGGTACGATTGACTGAATTTCACTCAAGAACATGTTGACTGGACGATTGATGAGTGGAAATCAGTTTTTTGGACAGTCGAATCAAACTTCGAACTTTTCGGTAGCCATCGACATCAATATGTTCGCAGAAAAGTCAATGAAAGATTCAAACCAGATTGTATTGTGCCAACTGTAAAACATGGCGGTGGCTCAGTAATGGTTTGGGGCTGTTTCAGCCACGCTGGCGCTGGTCAACTTAAAAAAATTGAAGGAATTATGAAAAAGAGTAGTATTACAGTATACTCCAACGCCATGCAATACCATCTGGCATCAATTTAATTAGTCGTGGATTCATTTTCCAACAAGATAACGATCTGAAACATTTGGAACGAAAAAAAGTCGCAGGTGACCTGAATATAATGAAATGGCCGCCTCAATCCCCCGACTTAAATCCTATCGAGCTATTGTGGGAAGAATTGGACCGACGTGTGAGAGATCTAAAGACAACAAGCCTTCCTGGTATCTGGGATTCTTAAAATGAATCGTGGAATAATATTCCACCTCAAACACTTCAAAAACTCATCGAAAGAATGCCAAAATTGTGCGCTGCAGTCATTAAAGTAAAAGGTGGCCATTTTCAAGAAAATCGCTTGAAGTAACATATTCACTGTTTCCTAATAAATTTTGATGAAAATTTCAGTAAAATGCATTAAAAATGTCTTAGAATCATGAAGCTACATTGAACGTACAAAACTACCGCGAATATGTGAATAATATTTCAATAAATGATACGATAAACTGACAAAAACAACTTTTTTTATCTTGTTCTAATACTTTCCGAATACACTTAACATATAACCTTACATATATGGGGCGTTCCATACCAAATCGGACGGCTTTAGGACTTCATATTTCCGATTTACTTGACATTTTAAGGGTTGATAGACTAACATAAATAATGAAGAAAACCAAAATTTCAGATTTTCTCAATGCATTATTTAAAAAGTTGTCGGATAAACAAAAGAAAAATACGTTTTTGTTGTTTTTCAATTATTTAAAAACTGAAACTGAGAAAAACTCTGAAAAAAATTACACAAACCTATCATTAAATGCCCGATGTAGTTACATTTTTCGGAAAAATTTGTACTCCAATGTTAATAACAAAAAAACTTTTTTTTTAAACAAATTGATTTTTTAAAGAAATGCCATTTTTGAAAAATCTGAAAAAATCCATGCTCATAGCCCCAAGTATTGCGCAAATTTTAGGTATATAATTTGGGTGCGCACTCGAAAGTTGCACGAAATATACTAGTGCTGAATACTGATGTGTACTTTCTCGAGAACGTTATTATCAAAAAGTGATCGGAAGTGATTATTTATTATAAATGATATTATATGATATTATAAATGATAGTTATTGTTATATGATCGCTTTATACTCATAACATACTCTCTAAACCTGAATCAGTGAAATATTCACTGATTCAATCAGTGAAAATATATCAACTGATGAATCAGTGCCCTGTTTTTATTTCACTGATGAATCAGTGAACGCACCACGTGAACATAACTTTTGAATTCGCGAATTCAAAACAGAGGTGTTTTTGATGCTAGATGCAAACGATCCCCCCAAAAAGTTTCTTGGATTCTTGGGATAAGGCCTGAACCATCAAATTTTTTCTCACTGGTGGAATTTCATCGTCGAAGAAAGCTAACGCAGCAGTTTCCGGTACAAGGTATCAAAGATGTAAGCTCAACTTTTCAGACAGCAGTGGAAATTTCTCGATCCTGCTTTTCAACGAGATGAATTGATTTTAGCATTTGAAGGTCTTCTTGTGGTGCCTTGGCAGCATGAGGTGCATTGAATCATATTTTAATGTCAAATTTTACTAGAAATATACAAATTTCGCGGCAAGACTTCAGATCACTGCTAGACAGAGGATACACGTTTCGGAAGAGGAATATTTTGAGACTGTGAAGGGATTTTGCCATCCACCTAGCCTGGTGCATTGCTCCAAGAACTCGAAAGGAAACTCCTCGTGGTGGTACCTCTCCTAGGAAAATTACAACAAGTTCTAGGAATTCACGGTAATCTTCTCGACAATGTTGATCATTCAGCTTTCCTCTCGCAAAAAAAAGAAGTTCATCTACTTCACCTCGAAGAGCTTTTACCACCAACCGATCTGCCACTCCAGACTGGAATTTCGTACGATCTATGGTAATCCAGGAATCTTGAAATTTCTTGAAGAACGGAACATTCGGACCCGTTGTCTGCCCAAACTTTGTTTCGAAATCCGCTCTCAAGTATATTTCAGCCATATGATGACAAGAAAACAGTATTTTATCATCCCTCAAGGCAACCTCTAGCAACTTACAAACACCGTTGTTCTTTCCAGTATTTTAAGCTGTCGTATCACAGCAGAAAGCTTTCACCTCATTAAGGAAGTCCCACTGTAAAAGAGTTTCATATACGGCATCGGCTTCATCTTTCCCTGTTCCTGATTGAGCTTCGGGGGCTCCGAGAAACATTTCCTCACCTTCTGCGGTGATTAGAATAGGCAGTCGATCCACTTTTCCCTTGCCAGTGAGTGCAGGTAGCAATTTCCCATCCCAATTTAAGACGGCTGCTTTATGCTTGAACTTCTTACTTTTCTCTCGAATTTTCTCCATGTATTCTATTCTGAATTTTTGCCTGGATCGATGTATAGAACATCTTCTCAAAATAGTAGAAGATAGAGAGACTCCTAGAGCATCAGCATAAGCTGTAAGGATATGAACTGCCTGTCTGTCACTCAATTTCGCTGCGTCAAGAGTTGCAGCAAGTCTTTCATTTAAAACGGTTATTTTCGGAGGTGTTTGGATACCAGATGGACCAGGTACCGATTCCATTTCCACATCTTCAGAAGAAAAGCTGGTGTTGAATGTCCTAGGCGATTCACTGCTACTTGTTGACGATGCTAATTCCACATTGGTGTCTGAAATGAAAAATTTCAATGAAATTCTAATGTTAATAATTTTGTTTACTTCATAACATTAAAATTAATGAAACAGTTCAATTCAATAATCACAAATGGTTGATTTACTTTTTTAATAATGTTCGCAAAAAACGTTTCGGAACGTATAGAAAATGTCAGCAATCAGCATGTAATTCACGAATTTCTTAAAAACACAAGAATTAACATTATGTAAAAATACTTCGTATTTATGGAATTTCAACGTTCTCTAAGCATTCTAAGGCATTTTGATGAGTACGTAAAACAAATTATAATATGAATGAATAAATAGATATTGACAGTTTGGAGATAATCCACCAACAAAATCCTTTTTGCATCCCAAAAAACTGATGCTAACACCTTCTTCGCCGATTTCTGGACACGAACTCGCTTCGGTGCCGAAGTGCCTGGTTCACACCACTCCGTAGCCTCTTGTTTTGATTTAGGATCATGATGGAAGACCCAAGTCTCATCCATAGTGATGAATCGACGCAAAAAATCCTTTTTATCCTTTCGAAAACACTCCAAATGTTGCTCAGAAAGTCGCATTCGAACGTGTTTTTGTTCCATTGTGAGCGAATGCGGCACCCATTGTGCACAGAGCTTTCTGAAACCCAAAACTTCACGTAAAATATGACTCACACTGCCTAATGAGATGTCTAGGGCCTCTGCTAAATCTCTCTCGGTCAATCGACGATCTTCCAAAACCATATCCTGTACTTTTGCTATGAATGCTGGTGTTGATGTATTTTTTGGACGTCCTGAGCGTGGATCATCTTCAACGCTTTTTCGACCACGTCTAAACTCTAAAACCCATCGATGCACAGTTGGAAATGAAGGAGCAGCTTCCTTTAACACTATCACCATTTTTGTATGAATTTCTGTTGCTGATAAACCTTTCAAAACAAAGAATTTTATCACTGCACGATATTCGCTTTTTTCCATTGTACAAAAATACACTAACACGTCAACTTCAAATGGCTTGTAAACAAACAATGAATTGACAGAGTGGAATGACACTTTGGGTATGTTCATATGAAAGAGGAAATCTTAAAATGGCGTAGGAATTTTGGTTCTTCTACTGCTCTATAGATGTCGCTTTCAAAACTTTTTGAACAACCTAGTATGTTCTTACGGGTACAAGATATCCTTCTCGGGTGTCCTTCCTTTGATTAGTTAAAAATAATTTAGCTTCGGCTGAAATTTTTGAGTCTTCTAACACTGATTGCGGTGCGATGTCAAACAATTTTTTCAGCTTTTGTAAAAAATCATCCTCCTTCTTCACTTGTGCATCTGCTCTTGATAATAAACTGCCATTCCGATCTCAGAGAACAGATTTAAAACGAATTTTATAGAAGAACATATTATTTAAACAAATAGAATTTATTTAAATAAATTGAAATTAACTAAAAAACATTTGTAAACTTTCCAATAGACCTATAGTCTATTTCCGGACTAAAAAAGGAGAATAAACTGCTTAAAAGAGTCAATTTCCTGAAGAATGTACATTTTTCGATTTAAGGGTAGTTTTCAGGGCATCCTGGGGGTTTGTTAGGGACGTCAAATCCATATGTATGATAGGTCAAATTCTTCGTTGGAAAGTACTCTAGAAGCCTTATAACTTTAATGTCAACTTTTCCCTAACTCTGAACAATTATTCGAAAAATACCAAAAAGTGACTTTTTCCCATGCAAATTTCAAGTCCCAACAGGCACCATATAGTATAAAATCAAAATTTTGAAAAAAGAAAAAATAGGACCTTTATTTTTTTGGATTCCGAAACTTTTTGGGGGGATCGTTTGCATCCAGCATCAAAAAAAAATTTGCAATGCATTTTTGGACGACCCTAATGTACAGTAATTATTTCTCACGATAAAATTGTAAGTCATTATAAACTTAAATTTTTTCATCGATTCGATTGATTTTTTCTTTTCTCCAACGATTTAAATGTTAAAAGCGCAAAGTAAATGAAGCTAAATTGATAATTTTTGGTCGAATAATAATATAATCAGAGTAAATATATGTCGTGAGAAATTTCGATATAATATATATTCCACTCCTAGCAAATATTTTATTAACCTTTAACAAAAGAATACCTCATGCTTCATCCAAGGAGATGGGTGGTTCCTTACTCCTCCATTATCATCGCCTGTTTCGGCTTTTGATCTCTTGTTCAATGTCTATTACGTTTTTAATCTCCAATTTCCAACCTCGCTCATCAACTTTTTCAATTTCTTCGCGAACTATGAGTATGGCATCGATTCCATTTTCATGAATTCTGTTTCATCGCTCCACAACAATACTAATAATTTCAAAAATATATCCTCAAACCATCTACTTCAAATGCAGAATAATAATTACAATGTATAACAGCACTACTGGAAGTTGCACGCGACGCTGCCGTTCGAAGATCGTGATCTCACGCGCATCACTTTATAAAAAAATTCATATTTCGGGTAATTTTCGAGTGTGCACCTTCATTATATACCTAAAATTTGCGTAATACTTGAGGCTATCACTATGAACTTTTTCAGATTTTGCAAAAATGGCGTTTCTTCAAAAAATCAACTGGTTTAAAAAAAAATTTTTTTTTTTGTTTATTCCATAACTTTTTAAATAATGCATAAAGAAATCTAAAATTTTGGATTTCTTCATTATTTATTTTATTCTATCAATCCTTAAAATTTTAAGTAAATCGGAAACATGAAGTCGTTATTCCGTCCGATTTGGCATGGAACGCCCCATATAGAACCTCGGCCAAGAGGACCGACTCGTCGAGCGTCAAGCAGGACACTGAGGAGGGACCTACCCCCACTACCAGACTGCGGCTGCAAGCCACGGTCAACCAATCGCACGCGTGCCGATGCACAACCGTACGCAGTTACAAATGAAAACCATGGCAACGACGAACAGTCGTGCTCAACCGACGGCTACCGAGACGAAGCACAGCGGTGCTGAAACCCTACCAATTCCAGCGACGGCGAACAGCCGCAAGCGAATGAAGAGGAAGGAACGATAGCAAAAAATGGATACCCAGTGGGGAACCATAATAATTATAACAGAGATAACGCAAGGAAGCGTTATACACCAAGGGTAGACCAGAAATCCTACTATCAGGACTCGCGGCGGTCAGCGAACTTGCAAGAGGAAGGAGTATCGGTACTCAAAAACTATGTAAAAAAAACGATACTCCTTCCACTGCGACACTTCTCCCCGATTTTCCATCCCTATAAAAAGAGCCTCGGGACGTTGGAGTGACAGTTCAGTCCAGGGCAGCTTCCTTGGACTACGACGACAGTCAACGTCGTCCGACCTCCGCCAACACCTAGTATTTCGACTTAGTGCAAAATAAGTGTAGTTGAATATAGTAAAAATAAAGTCCTACGATGTACCGACTTCTCTGGTGCCAATTCTTGCTCCCGACTCCGGTCGCGGAACATCTCCAGCCGCTACCCCCAGTAAACCTCTACGCTTAGACTACACCCTCTCTCGCCCTCTACGCTTGTCGCTGGCACCCAGTCGATTCACTCTCTCTCTCTCTCTCTCCCTCTCTACACTGTCGCTGGACCCCAGTCGAGATACACACATTCCCTCTCACTGCATTTAAGACGCTGGTATCCCAGTCGGTCTCTCTCTCGCACTCTCTCACTACTCTGTCGCTGGCACCCAGTCGATACACACACTCTCTCGCTTCACTGGAGCCACTGGCAACCCAGTCGGCTCCCTCTCTCTTTGTCACGCATTCTCTCTCTCTCACGCTACACCCTGTCGCTGGAACCCAGCCGACACACACCTAGCATAAGTGTCCCTCCCACTACCTACACCATCCCCGAGGACTTTATCAAGTTTAAAGAAACTAACTTTTGAAATGTACAGTCTGTTCAACAAGAGCGAGTCCTCGATTTTTCGAAAACTATTAGAGATTTTAAAACGTTTTTTTCTTAAATTAAAGTACTCTCGAAGGACTACGGCGCTACTACCTAATAGATAGTCCAGTCCCCATCGTTGTCCAGAATGGCCTGGCACCTTTTCGGCATGCTTTCCACTAATTTTTCAGTATAGTCCGTTGGTAATTCTTGCCATATCTTCCTGATTTTTTGCGAGAGCTGTTCAGGGTGAACACACGTTTTCCCGCAAGCTTCCTCTTTAAAACACTCCAGACATTTTCGATTGGATTCGCATCGGGGGACTTTGATGGCCAATCCAAAGTTATGATGCCATTTTCTGTTTTCCAGGCGGTGCAGAGACGGCTTCGATGTTTCGGGTCGTTATCTTCTTGTAAGATCCAATCGGCTCCAAACATCTTTGTAGTAGACCTTAGAAGACCACGTTCATATATTTGGAGCATTTTCTGAACATTCAAGTTCTCGGTGAAGAGCTCTAAACACCAAAAACCACGCTGTGAGAAGTATCCCTAAACATGGACTTTCGCGGGGTGTTTAACGGTTCGTTGAAGTAATCTAATGCCAACGGTAGACCAGGCATACTTTATGGGAACCCATGCCCAGAACGACGCTTCATCAGAAAGAATGACATTCGACCAGTCACGGTCGAGATTGTCAGCAGCCCATGCCTTTCGTTTTTCCATATGAGTTTCTGAAAGCAGGGGTTTTTGCCTCGTGCTACGGTATCAATAAGTATCTTGTGTAAAAACATTTAAAAAAAGGTTCT
The DNA here is from genome assembly GCA_030998225.1 of Diplolepis rosae. Taxonomy (NCBI): domain Eukaryota; kingdom Metazoa; phylum Arthropoda; class Insecta; order Hymenoptera; family Diplolepididae; genus Diplolepis; species Diplolepis rosae. The sequence goes on from JAPYXD010000450.1 coordinate 315,896, forward strand.
TTTATTTTCTGGGTATGTATATTTTCAAAATATGGATTTTACAAATGCAAATTACAAATTATTATTGTGCCTAAGATGTGAAATCTAAATCCTTTGTAGATTTTTTTATATTTTTTGCAATGCAGTTATAAAGACTTTTGCTGCTTAAATTTTTATGAAATCAATTTAATTTAAAAAACTTAAATGAAAAAGAAAGAATTATAAATGAATTAAGAAAAAATTATGGATCAAGAATTTATTAAACTTAAAGAATCTCTATAACTAGATTATGTGAAACTTTTAAATAAATTATATAAACTGTTAGACAAAAACAGGATTTGTCAAAAAAGTGTTAGTTAAGAAAAAAAAACTTTTTTCACTAAATTGACTATAATTTTTATACCTTAAAGGTAACGAAAGATTCAGATGGAATGGAAATTCTAATTCTTATTGTAGTCACTTCACGGAGAAAAATATTTAGTGGTTCCCGCCCTTGCAAGGGTTAGAACTACTAAACGGAATAGTAAATTATGGACGGACCAACTCGACGGTAGAAACTACTAAACAACTAAATGCGAGTTTTGTCTATTTCACTGGTCACTGAAGAGTAGCTTCTACTGTGCACGCAGTCGCACGTACGATTCTTGTTTAGTCGAACATACTGAAGTTGAGTGCGCTTTACTTAACAAAAATCGTACGTGCGACTGGATGGGCTGTAGGTGCTACTCTTCAGTGATTAGTAAAATCGCGCTTAAAATTATTTAAAAAAAATCCTAAAATACACATGATTTTTGTTAAGATATACATGGATCTACTTATGATTAATTGGTAATCGCAATTTTTAACGCTTACTTAATAATTAAAATTTTGCACTCAACGGGGGGGATTAGAACGCCTAACCTAACGCACGCAAATCAACGAGCCTAACCATTCACCTATCGAGACTAGTTGTCAGCAGCTTCAAAAACCAGTCTTGCGACTCACGGTTTACTCAACTCTCGATTGAAGCGTGGAGTAGAATAAACGGAAAGCTCTATTATTTTTATGATTGAATAAAAGATTGGTTTTTTATAATTATACTACGGGTAATAATATATATTTCTAGAAATCTTTAATACACGCTTTCATATAATTTTTTATTTTGATAAAAATAAATGATGATAATGATGAGTAACTGCAAATTGTTTCATAACTTTTCGACTGTATGATTTGACGAAAAAAGTAGCTTGACTAGTTCCTGGCTGTCTTGGAAATTAATTTTTAATTTTGCGTTTCTAAAAGTCAATTTGCATTCGCAGTTTATAGAGGTCAGTGCACTCAAATAGCCTTCATTTTGAACCCATCTGTAAATGCTATCCATAAGTAGTTTACAGCTCAACTAGAAAGTAATCAATAAAAAAATGTTCAACTCTACCTAATTAATATTAAATGCTGTTGAGCTACTTAATTAGTTACCATATAATCAGAAATCGAATTTTATATAATTCGTAGTTGAAGTAGATACTGAAATACTAAAAAAAATTTGTTGTCATATTAACCGAAAATCTATTTGATTTGAATAGTTATTTATTATAACTTTATACTAACAAAATCTGAGTTCTTTCCCGTACATATATAAATCTATTACAGTTTATCGTTCTTCTTTTAAAATGCATAGACATTATACGAACTATAATTCAATTTCAGATTATGTCGCTAAAATAAATTATACTATCATTGCGAAAGCACGCAGCAATATCGTAAGTCAATCAGTGGGTAGTTTTTCAATATATTATGGACCGAACTATTAAGTTTTCGTGAATATTTAATGGTTTGCAAAATTCAAATATATTAGCAGTCGACCGGCAATCGAAAGACCTGGGCTCGAATCCCAGCGCAGTCCAAAGCGTCTTATTGCCACAGAAAGATTTCAAATTCTTTAAATTTGAATTTAATTTGCATTTATTTGCGATATAAGAGTTTGAAATTGTCTACGAGGACACCTGTCGGTAACGTATCCTATCTGATACGCGACTAGTGATTCTCCGGTAATATAGGCAGTGGCAGAAATTTTCAACTCAACTAATTAATTTGAAATAGTTAGAATATATTCAGTTACATAGATACAGGCGATAACCATTATATTTGGGTGATCACTTTTTTTCTCTATACAAGTAATTTCATCAATATGTATTTTCATTGAGCACGTTAGACCTTGCATTATAAATTGCGTAAGTGATCTATATTAATGCACTTGCTCAGGAATTTGATGTACAAAATCCTTAAGGTTGAATGCAAGTCCCAACCCTCGTACAAATAGTACAGTCCCGTGGGGCGCCGTCGAGCTACGCTGTTTTAAAATAATTTCATGGACCGGCATGGTGAAAATTTTAGTGAGCGACTTGCTTGGAATTTGTAGTATGCGTGTATACATACAGTTACCAATGCTATGTCGGCGGTAGACTCGTAGATCATGCAATGTTGCAGTTTAAACCTAACCATCATTGAGTAACTGTGATATGCGTTTAAATAGCTTAATGTCAACGATTATTAATAAAAGTTAAAAATGTGTTTCTTGATTTAATAACATTTTAAATAAATAAAATTCATGGTTTCATACAGCGGACTTGATTTCACGTACACTTCTAAGCTGGTTGTGTGTGTGTGTGTCGCGTACCTACAGCAAACAAGCTGGAGAAAGGGAACAGTGTTGCCGGATGGCGATACTGCTACATTTATCTGTTTGAAAGTGAATTAAATTTCAACGTTTTTCATTACATTATCTATGAAACTACACGGTGGAGAGATTTGATGTTTTTTTCAAAAATTTATATTTTCAAGCAGCACAAATACCAAATTTTTACATTGTCATCATGGATGAGAAGGTATTGGTTTTATGTGAAAAATTACTTTCGAAATTTTCATCAAATCTTTACGTTCTGAGACCCCCTGAGTCAGAAAAGATGGTTTTTACGAAAGTGTCTGTCTGTCTGCCTGTAGTATAACTCTCGATAGAATTATCAGATTGAATTGAGCTTTGGCACACTTTATCGGAGCCGCAAAAGTAAAGACAAGTGCGTTAACCAGCCACATCCAATCAAAATTGAGGGATTGAGCACTACTTTTGTGTTTTTGAAAATAACTTTTTGAAAAAATAAAAAATTTCAATACTGGCTTTTGATATTGCTCATAAATCTCTACAAATTATCCTGATAACATTTTTTGATTAAATCTAAATTAGAAATGTTACAGCATATTAAAACATGAAAAAAGTCAATATTAAAATTCCATTTTCCAGTTAAATTATACGAGATAAGAAAAAACGTTATAATACAATATTATTTTCTACATAAAGACCTACAAATTTGAATTGTAACATTTTTTCATAAGATGCATATTTTTCTTTTTAATTTAAAAAAAAAACTATTGAAAATCCAAAATTCAATTTTTTAACAATAATATGTGAAATACGAAAAAAACGTAAGGATACAAAGTTGTTCGTTTCAAACAGATCTACAAATTTTATCTCATACAGTTTCTGAAAAAACATATTTTTTGTTTTATTTCCAAAAAATAAAAAACGTTTAGATGAAAAATTATTTGCCTAAATGAGGTCTACACATTCTTATTAAGAAATTTCTCGACAGGATGTCAGTGATCCCAGAACGTGGGAGCTGGCGGCCCCCACCATAGATGCCTCGAGATCGTTGTGTCTTCCTCATTCAACCAACCTATGGCAGTCGAGCGAGGAAGAAGCCATGAGCTGGTGGGGTCTATGGTGGGGGCCGCCAGCTCCCACGTTCTGGGATCACTGCAGGATGTATTGATAAATGATTTAGGGTAATTCAAAATACGCAAAATAAGAGAAACAATATTTATAATTTGACAGTATTTGTATTTGCATTATTTTGGGTGATATTACCTCTAATATACAGATGTATGTCCAATTGGAAGAACTTAAGATCATGTATCAACCAGTACAGTTTCCCCCCAGGATTTTCCAATAAAAATAAATTTTGATATTTGAAAATTTAGGACATAATAAAGGTCATATTAGCGGATGTCAGTAGACTTTAATTACTTTTAAACAATAAAAAATAATAATTCCTGTTTTATCGACAATTGTCATTTTTCACTTTTGTACATGATGCGACTTTACCGACCGCCGTAGCAAATCAAACAATTCATTTGGATTAAGAAATGCAACCCCCCCCCCCCCCCACCCTTCATATAACATTTTCAATGTTTTAACTTAAGGCTAAGGTTTAACGCCTCGCGATGTTAATCTGAAAGTTCGAACCTTTTATTTTCCTCACGAATGTTGTTAAATGCATACAATTTTTCTGTGACTTTGGGCCTTTTTTCTACTTTCGAAGGTTGTGAATTCAGAAAAAAGGCTAAGTTTGTCAAGCGATGTGACTAAATTTTTGCGATTTATAATTACTCTCGTATTACTTCCGCGTTGCCCAGAATATCATTCAATTTTTTTTCTCTCACTTCGGTCCTTTTTTCTGCTTACAAAGGTTATGAAATCAGAAAAAAAGGCGAAGTTCTGCAAGCGATGTGACTAAATTTTTGCTATTGGTAATTACTCTCGCATTACTTTTGTGTAAAAAATTCTTGATCTTGAAAAAACAATGCGATATAGCGTAGATTTATTTTTATACATTTACCGTTCGACGTTGGCCTTTTAAGTCCTTGGCGGCTTCTTGATGAGACGATTTTTCTTTTAATATATATATATATATATAATTGGAACTACTGATTGAGTGAAGTAGAGTTGAATGAAAAGGAATGCATTCATTTTCATTCATGTATCTTAATTCAAAATGAATTTCATGTAGAAGATGACTCCTCTATGAAATTACGTTTATGCATATTTAGATGCTAGATTAAAATAAAAATCAGATCATGTTTCAATAAACTTTTGGAAATGTTTACGGATCTAGTTTTCTGAATCACGAATACTTTTAATTGTTTCATTTAAAGCAGAATAAAATTTGAATAGTGGCACAACTATTAGTAGATTGCTATTTTCAATTTTTTCTTAAAGACTTTATCTTACAAACACAATACCTAACAATAATTTTATTTCATAGATTTTGTTTGATTTCATAAATTTGTGCATACAAATCAGAAAGAAATATTATTCCACGCACTTTCATCTCGGTTTGTTTTAATAAACGTGGAATTCGATAGAGACGATTTTGAAAAGTTGGTAGAAGTTGAAATTCAGTATAAAAAAACCTGGTTTCATTCAGTAACTGAAATTCGCAATTAATATACAGTTTAAACTAATGGAAGAGCATGTTTTTTTTTTTAACAAGCTATTTTATTATGGTCCATCAAATTGTAATAAATAGATTTAAAGTTACTATATGCATTTTCAGATTTTGGCAATAAACTTTTTTTAACTCCGAACCTAATTCCTACCTTGAAGAAGTTTTATCAGTTATCTATATTCAGTTAATCTTGAGTTTATCTTCATACAAGAAGCCGCTAAGGACTTAAAAGGCCAACGTCAAACGGTAAATGTATAAAAATAAATCTACGCTATATCGCATTGTTTTTTGAAGATCAAGAATTTTTTATACAAAAGTAATGCGAGAGTAATTATCAATAGCAAAAATTTAGTCACATCGCTTGCAGAACTTCGCCTTTTTTCTGATTTCATAACCTTTGTAAGCAGAAAAAAGGACCGAAGTGACAGAAAAAAAATTGAATGATATTCTGGGCAACGCGGAAGTAATGCGAGAGTAATTATAAACCGCAAAAATTTAGTCACATCGCTTGACAAACTTAGCCTTTTTTCTGATTTCACAACCTTCGTAAGCAGAAAAAAGGCCCAAAGTCACAGAAAAAGAATGTATGCATTTAACAACATTCGTGAGATAAATAAAAGGTTCGAACTTTCAGATTAACATCGCGAGGCGCTAAACCTTAGCCTTAAGTTAAAACATTGAAAATGTTATATGGGGCGGGGGGGGGAGGGGATTTCACTCCATGTTTCACCGTAGACTAAAAAAACCACGATTTGAGTGTCATGACGCCTTTTTTAATGAGCGATAACACATTCAATCAATGTGATAGCGCCGTTTTGAAAATAATGTTTATCGATAAGCTGAAAAATTCTATATTTCAGATTTTTAACCTTGGTAGGGATTGTTATTTTTTGTCCATAAATTATCACGGAAAAGCCGATATATTGTGACGTATTCATTTTAGCAAATAAAAACTTTGTATACTGAAAGAGTGCCGTGCAGTCACGTTTTTCATTATATACTGCGCTGCGACTTTAAAACCAATATCGATCGAAATTATAGTATTCTTTTGTGGAACACAACTTTAACCTCGTTCATTTTATTGAAAATAAACATACATATTTTTATTAACCCTCCTCCACCCTCAGACAGCCATCCATTCAACAATACGCAGTTCGAACCGGTTTATCGCGTGAATTATTTCAAATTATTGATCGATTTGTTCTTTTCAAGTTATCCATACAGAATAAATATCAAATCATTATTGAATTACAGTTATGTGATACGTTTACAGTTTAAATTTTGAAACTGTGAGTCGATTGGTAAATTATTTTATTGGAATAATGCAAATATTCCTTACTCGTGTTTTTGGACAAGTGCTTTTTTTTACGAGAAAAAAAAATCAATAATAATTTTAGCAGCAGGTCAACAAAACGAATTACAATAAAACGAATCAAAGGGAACCCTAGCGAACTGGCCGAACGCTAGCTTTACGCTGTAGCGTAAAGCTATCGTAAAGCCATCGTAAAGTAGCATTATAACTCATGAATGAGGCAAAATAAATATTCAAAATGTTTTTATCCTTATTCTAGTTAAAAATAACGTTAAAAGGTAATGGACATATGCATTAATTTTATTTATTAACGCTAAAAATTAAAAAACCTAATACCTGTCATCATAGGCAGTGCAGTGGTTCATCACATTCCATGTCTTCACCGTCAGGATTGACTATTTGTTAGAGTGAGATGAAAGTATAGTTGTGTCTCACTCCAACCAATGGTCAACTTTAACGGTGGAGATGTTCCACAAAAGGTGAACCACTGCATTGCCTTCAATGACAGGTATTATGTTTTTTTTTTAATTTTTAGCGTAAATAAATAAAATTATTGCATATTTCAATTACCTTTAACGTTATTTTTAACGTAGAATAAGGATAAAAACATGTTTATAATTTATTTTCCCTCATTCATGAGTTATAATGCTACTACTTTACGATAGCTTTACGATAGCTTACTCGCTTTAGAATCACTGTGATCGAATTTGCGTGACAATAATGACGACAATAATGATAATAATAATGAGCTGTTATAACAGCTGATGAGTGAAATCGATATTCGATACTGTCGAAGATCGAAGTGCGGTTTCGAAAATTGCTCACTCGTGGCACTAGCGCATCTAATCACGTGACCTGTCTAACGATGAAACTGAAACTTTTTCACGGGATATTCTTGTGAAATTATAACTCCAGATCATGGAATTCCAATAATATTCCACAAAAACATTGTCCTAGTGACATCGAATGGACTTAAAAAATTCGTCTGAATTCATAATGCCATTCGTTGTACGGGATAAACATGAAAATACATTAAAATAAGTAAAAAAATCGTGAGTGTCGGTAAAGAAATCACTTCATTTGAAGTATAGATACCACAGTCGGGCTTTTTTTTTTACCTTAGCCTTCTAGACCTGATCGGGTCTCTTGATGTGTAAAATAAATTAATTTAATAACGACATTTACGTAATAAAAGTTGCTGATATTAATTAAAGTTGCATGAATAATGTAAAGTCTCTGATGTCATTCAATTGTTATCTTTTACTTTTATGCATGAGTCGAATTCATGGACCACAGTCACAAATTCTAAAAAGTATTGATAAATGATTTGGGGTAATTCAAAATACGCAAAATAAGAGAAACAATATTTATAATTTGACAGCATCTGTATTTGTATTATTTTGGGTGATATTACCTCTAATATACAGATGTATATCCAATTAGAAGAACTTAAGATCATGTATCAACCAGTACAGCTGATTAAATCAATAATATCAGTTTCCCTTCAGGCTTTTCCCATAAAAATAAATGTTGATATTTGATAATTTAGGACATAATAAAGGTCATATTAGCGGATGTCCGTAGACTTTAATTAGTTTTGAGCAATTAAATAAGTTTTAGTGTCGGTAAAACAGGAATTATTATTTTTTATTTGAAATCTTTCTGTGGAAAAAAAGACGATTACGACTGCGCTGGGATTCGAGCCCAGGTCTTTCAATTGCCGTTCGACTGCCAGCGCATTCGAAAGCGTCTTTTTTTCCACAGAAAGCTTTCAAATTCTTTAAATTTGAATTTTATTTGCATTTATTTGCGATGTAAGAGTTTGAAATTGTCTACGAAGACACCTGTCGGCAACGTATCCTATCTGATACGCAACTAGTGATCCTCTGATAATGTAGGCAGTGATAGAAATTCCAAACTCAACTAATTAATTTAAAATTATTAATATTAAATTATTATTTCAAATTCTTTAAAATTTGAATTAAATTATCATTTAAAGAATTTGAAAATCTTTCTGTGGAAAAAAAGATGCTTTCGACTGCGCTGGGATTCGAGCCCAGGTCTTTCGATTACCGGTCGAGTGCTCTAACCCGTGAGCTACACAGGCGTATGACAAAAATTTCAAACTCAACTAATTGAATTATTATTATTGTCAATATTATTAATGTTACTGATAAACGAGGACACCTGTCGACAACGTATCCTATCTGATACGCGACTAGTAATCCTCCGATAATGTAGGCAGTGACAAAAATTTCAAACTCAACTAATTAATTTGAATTAATTATTATTATTTCTTTCAAATTAGATTTTCGAACTCAACGATCTAATTTGAAATTATTACATCATCGGAAGATCATTAGTCGCGTGAGGTCTTCCTGTGGAGAAGGAGATGTCGGACGCCTGAATAGCTCAGCTGGTTAGAGCAGTGGACCGGCAATAGAAAGATCCGGGCTCGAATCCCGGTGCAGACAAAAGCATTTCTTTTTCCACAGAAGGAATTCAAATTCTTCAAAATTGAAATTATTATTATTAGCCTCTCGGCTTTAATCAACTCTTATAACAGATTTTTCTATAGGCTGGAGGCATTGGGTTGTCCCAGAAGCAATTGCCGATTTCACATATAGACCTTGAAATACCGATTTTGAGGTCAACAGTATTTCGAGGAATTTTAAAACTATTTTTTACGTATTCAAAGCATCAAATTTTGCCTAAAAACATTAAATATTTTGTGCCTATTGAGTGGTCGATATATCGACCACCCCCGCAGCTACAAGGTTAATCCGATATGAATATCATATTGCATACACAATCCGCAAAGCGCTCAACTCATACGCGTTATATACATATCACTTATATACATATCACTTCACTGAAAGAAATTTATCGTGAATACAGACAATTTTCTGGTTATATTAGCAAAAGAGTTTGGCTGTCTCAGATACAGCTAAACTGTATGGGTGTTTCATAAAAACAGTTATAGATGAAGGGATACTACTGCACCAGTAATATATTTTCAATACATACATCCAAACTGATATGGCTGCAACAGATGAAACATGGTTATGGTTCCTTTAGCCAAACTCTGTTTTGGAAAATCAGCTCAATTTCAAACAGACGCTTGTCTGCTAGTGATGCGTAGTAGTTTCAGAGGTTACGGGTAAGTAAACTATTATATCAGTGGTTGATTATAAATCTAAAAAAAAAAAATTAAATCGATACTAACAATACGTGTTTTGTTTGCATGATCACATACGATCACTCTGCAAAAGTTTGAACGCTCACCAATATACATCCTTGAAACAAACCATTTTGTTTTGCTAAATCAGCATAACAGTCGATGGATAATACAATCAGAAGGACATTTATGAAAGTTTCCTGAGCTGATAGCTAATTTAAAGACATGTTATTAGCTCAACTAGTATTTTTTAATTTCTTATTCATACTTATTAACACACAAAATAATATAACTGAAGTAAGAAGATTTTCTTTCTAATTTGCATAGAAATTCTGTAACAAAGTCGGTTAGGTAGAAACACAATACCATTTCTTTCAGTTTTGCCAACAGATAAAGGAACTCTTGCACATTGTTGCATCAGCTGTTGAATCTGTTTTGAATCCGGGACAGCAAAGAACGTTAACAGCATCGTAACAGATGACGAGACCTTCCTTTATTATTACGATGTTCCAACAAAGTCACAAAGTCGGGTATAGCTTTTTGAAGAAGAGAATACTCCCGTTGAGGTGCAAAAATCCCGTTCTGTAAAAAAAAACGTACAGTCACCTCTTCTTGGTACACACAGGTATGTCTACCTCAGGTGATTCGGACGCTTCAAAATTTAAGACCACGATCTCGCTTCGACACTTGGCTCCTCCACCACGATAACGCTCCAGCACATAAGGCAAACGATACCGTCGCTTTTTTGGTCAAATCTGGTCTGAAACTTCTGGGCCACCCTCCCTACAGTCCAACTCAACTAGACATAGCCTTCTTCACTGCGCCGCAGCTCTTTCAAAGAGATTGAATTTCCCTTGATTTTAGATTGCTTCTCCTGTAAGATTCTTTTAACATGTGGTCTTAAAACATTTTTTCTCTATCGTCTCGTCGAACACTCAGGAGCAGTTAGGTCTTGAGTTGACAAGACAGACTGTATACGGGGGCGTGTTTATAAGTTTGGAACTTGACCCTTCACAAAAAATTGTCACTGTATATATTACTTCTTTACTCTAGTTCTTAAACATTACTGCTCTCTTTTGAAATATACTTTTCTTTTTGACACCGAACAGAGTGTGCGGCCTTTTCAATCCGCTGCCTCTGTGCGTTTAGTCCAAGGAAATTAGGAACATTCTAGGGTCATAAAGTAATGTAAAATACAACTATAGATTTTTCGTGCATACACGGAAAAAATTTGTCGCTTAAAATTTAACAGACTATTCGAAGAGTCGTGGACAGAAAGTAAAAACGGAGAAAGTCTTGTAAGGTTTCAATGACTTTTAGGAAATAGTAGAAAAAAGTCGACTAACTTTTAGAAAACCAGGTCGAAGAAAAAAAGTCGCGTATTTACTATTATAAAAGTATTTTAAACACTAACTGATCTTTTCTAAAAAGTAATGAAAAGTTTCATAATCTTTGGATTCATTTGTCATAGATTTTAAAAGACTATCGAATAATTTGAAATGAAAGTAATTCAAACAAATAGTTTTGTAAATTGTATTCTAAAGTCCATCAGATTTTATATGCCGTCTTCTAAAATTTCTTCGACAGTCGCAAAAAGCGATGCGCAGAAACGTAATTCGTAGCATCGCACAGCAGACAATGCAGCTCAGCTTTATGTTTTTGTAATAATTTTGGTTAGATTTTGAGATTACGTGTCGTTTGGTTTCGTTTGAATCTGGATTGAAGCGTACATTGAAGAATTATTTCCGAGTAAGTATATGTTTACCTTGATAAAGTGTATTACGTCAAATTTGAAATTTATCTATTATTTTAGATTTGCCTTCAAACTCTGAATGTGATCCAAATATTTTACACAAGTCTCCATGACATGTAACGGATATGCGGGTTAAGGCGTGCGATTAGAATTAGGTTAGGATGCGTGCGTGCGTGCGAGCGTTCGATTCTCGGTGCTGCGAAGTGTTTATAAAAAATTGCGTTTCTGTAATGTGCAGTGTTAAATATAATGGTAAGTTCATATTAGGATTATATAGGTAATGTAAAAGTGAAAAATAATTAACTATATAAGTGCAGGATCATATCACAGAAAATAATATTTTCCTTTTTACACTGTTCAAAATTTTCTTCGACTGTCACTTAGACTTTCGATGCCTGGTTTAGAGACAATGGAACCCAACCAACGGTGTTTTAAATTTTCCGCGACTGTCACTTAAACTTTCGAATTTACGTTTTACATTTTCAGCGACTATCTATCATATTCTTCAATAAGGAGGCTCATAATGTTTAGTCGACTTTCTAACCTATCCACGAGTATTATACAAAGTCGATGACTTTTTAAGCGACAAATTTTTTCCGTGTAGGAAAGTACAGATTTTTTGAGGCACAACAATAGTTGCGAAACCCAATTTTCTCGATATTACAGTTCTCGAGAAATTAATTTTGCAACTAGCGTGAAGGGCTTTTTATTAATACGTGCAACTTTTGTGGCAGAGGTGAGAAAATATCATTCGCACATAGAATCTCTAATAAAGGTTATGTTTTATCATAAACAATGCATAATTCCATTTGTGAATAAAATTTTATTGTTTCATTACATTATACAACTAAGGGTGAACGTTTAACAGCTCAAATCTTGACAATTAATCCCTGGCCGAGTTTCCTTTTTCTTGCAATAAAAAACTGCTATTTTTTATAAAGTTTTGAAATAGTTTCCATTTGTTTATAATAACTAGGAATGGAAAGAACTATTTCCGTTTTCAATTAATACCTCCCGATCTATTATGATAAAGATAAATTCTGCTAATATAATTATATTCATGGATATTATATCTGCTTCTATGTGCAGATTATCTTTATTATCTTCATGCATAGATACATGTGTACATAGATATATACAGATATACGTAGATAGATTGATAAATAGATAAAAGGATAAGAATTTAGACAAGGTTTAAGAAGAAATATGTCTATGTTTATCTGTATCACATCTATACTATCTGTCGATATTATTATAAATGAAAATAATATAATACATCAATAATAAGATCTGTAATCGTTAGAAAAGTGCGTATTGGCTTAAACGTGTATCATGATTATGCAAAAATAATTGATAAGGTGGAAATAGAAAAAGGTTATTATTCTTTTACCATGTGAAGAGAAAATTAAAAAATGAATGTTTCGAATAGCTGCAAGTTTTACTTCTTTCGTTGACTTCGGCGAGCTAAAGAATATTTAACGAGAATGTACAAACGAAAAATAAAATTTATTTATAATAAAACATACCCTTTAGTAGAGATTCTGTGCGCGAATGATTTTTTCCCGCCTCTGCCACAAAAGTTGCACGTATTAATAAAAAGCCCCTCACGCTAGTTGCAAAATTAATTTCTCGAAAGCTATAACGTCGAGAAAATTGGGTTTTGCAACTATTGTTGTACCTCAAATACTCTGTCTTTTCCTATACACGAAAAATCTATAGTTGTATTTTACATTACTTTATGACCAGTCAAACTTTTGCACGATTTTTGAAATAATTGCAGAATAACTCATGAACAAATGAACTTGACGAGTGGATTTTTGAACATCTTTATAGCGAATTTTAACATAAACAAACAGAAATCTAAAATTCATATCAACATTTTTGCACGTTTACAGCTTATTCGTTAAGTCTTAATAATTAGCTGGCACTGAAGAGGGCCCCTATTTGTGGCTGAAACGTTTGTCTTTCTTATCTCTATAATACTTCTTTTTAATGAATAATAAGTCGATTTGTTTGTTTTTTCATCAAGAATAATTATCTGGAAAAAATTTTAATTCGGATTATCCGTATCTGAAATATTTCGAAAAATGCGTACCCCTCTTTCCAATTTCCGAAAACTTGTACCAAATGCTGTACTGGGCATCAGATCTTCATTTATCCATATTAAAATGTTCGATGTTTACTCGAGTGAGCATGTTTTTCTACACTGAGAAAAATATATCTGAATTTTTCCTGTTTTTTATAGGAATTCTACCTCAGGGGGTAGACAATAGGAAAATTTGCTATTTGAAATGAAGTATATAGTATACTATTGCGAAAGTGAAATAAGAGGATAAAAAATGAAAGTATTTACGTTTTTTTATAGGAAAGTTGTTATTCCAATTTTGACGGAAATAGTACCTTACTTAAAGAAAATATGTACAGTAACTGAATCTAAAAAAGTCCGATAATAAACACGACTCTGTGCATTAGTGTGCGGCGTGTTCACGTGAGCAGTGTACTTGTGTGCGTGTGTATACCGACGTGCGTCATGCTCGAATGCAGCAATGTATTTTTGGCACACACAGTGACTTAGCGTACATGCGTACGCGTACCAATTTGAGGAAGTGAACTTGAAAAAATATTTATAAATTTTTGCTTTTTTTATAAAACGCTACTTTATATGAAAACATAAAACTCCATAAAATTAATGACTTTTTATGAAGTCAACTTTAAATTTTTTTTATAGAATCCGGACTTTTTATGAAATGCGATTTTTTATAAAAAAAACGAATCCTCATAAAAATACTGACTTTTCATAAAGTCAACTATACAAAAATTTTATAAAGTTTAGTCTTTTAATAACAAAAAGTTCTTTATAAAAATAGAAAACTTTATAAAACTTTCATAAGGTTTACTATATACAAAATTCGTACATTTATTCAGTTTTCATAAAATTACATTATTAATACTCATAATGTATACATTTTTTTATAATGATTTTTTATAATGATTTTTTATAAATTAAATTTTTTTATAAAAAAACTATATGAAAATTTTACAAAGTTGAGAATTTTTATAAAGAATCGTACCTTTATAAAAAGACAAAACTTTATAAAAGTCAGTGATTTTATAAAGTGTTGTATTTTTATAAAAAACGCATTTCATAAAGACAATTTTTATAAAAATTTTCGTAAAGTTGACTTCATAAAAAGTCACTAATTTTATAAAATTTTTATTTTAAAAAAGTGGCTTTATAATGTTTTTAATTACTAAGGACCATCTTTATATCGTTATGTAGAATCTACATTCACAAAAACAAATTTGTTTTTTTACAGTTGGGAAACGATTTCACCTACAACAGTAGGGTTTTTCAAAGTAAAACTCGTAAGAAAATGGGGCATCTCAGGCTGTGGGTCATGTAACTAATAATCGAAGTGTCGTTGGAATGGTTTCACAGGTCAGCGGTCTACGTTCTAGCCTACGGACCACGAGGACGCGAGTTCGAACCCAGCTTGGAGCAGAATTATTTTCAGATTTCTTCAGCTTCACTACATAAATGTTCAAATTTCCTAATATAATTACTAACGTTGTTTCATAATTGTGCTTGATAATAAAAGTCTGAATAATTTCTCCTTTCACACACGTTGTCAATGATAAGTAGAAAAATGAAGGTAGAAACGTTGTAAAGAGAAAAGAGGGAAGAAGGAAAAAAGGATTCGATAACAGGGAAAATAAATTTTTGCTTTTTTTGCGTCGAAAAAGTCCGATAAAAAAGAGGAAAAATTCTGACAAATTTATGTGAACTTTTTAGTGTTCCAATCACGGGAAAAAGTCCGATAAAAAACAGTAAAACTAGTAAAACTACTGGTACGCCATTTACCCTGATATCTCTTCTCAATAGTTGCTATATCTCGGTGGAATCTTTCTCCGTGCTCGTCACTGACTGATTCCAACTCTCCAGAAAAGAAATCTGAGTGCGAATGTAGGAAATGTATTTTCAATGACATGTTTACATTCAGGTCATGAAATTGCGTCAACATTTCATTCACATACCACTTTTAGTGCTTGGATTTGTGATTTTCAAGAAAATTTCGGATCACATTCCTTACGGATAACCAGACTTTTCTCTCTTCACTGCTCAAGCATTCGTCAAATTCTAAGTCTTGCATAAGCTCACGAATTTGAGGGCCTATGAAAACCCCTTCTTTAATTTTCGTTTCGCTAAGTTTTGGGAATTTTGATTTTAAATAGCCAAATGCGTTTCCATCTCGAACTATTGTTTTTACGTAGTTTTTAACTATCTCAAGTTTGATATGTAGAGGCGGCAGAATAACTTTTTTAGTGTCTACCAAAGGGTCTTCAGCGACGTTTCTTTGCCCTGGTTCAAACGAGTCGCGTTCGGACCAAACATAGACAGTGTAATGTTTGTCCCTGGCACGGCTGTCCCAATAACATAAGAAGCAAAAATACTTCGTGTATCCTGTCTGCAGTCCTAACAGAATAGCAATAACTTCAAAGTCTCAACAGATTGACCAACAGTGTGCGCACACTGAGAAAAATATATCTTGGTTTCTTGTTTATTTTAGGCGAAATTCTCCTATAATTTGTGACATTTGAACCCCAGAAAATTCTTATAGAACATTTTCCTATTTTTTATCGGACTTTACGTACCATCGGAAATTGTGCTATAAAGTAGGGGGCTTCTCTCGAAAAAACATCATGCAATTTCCTACTCGAATGTCTAATTAACACTTTTTTAGAACAGTAAAATACCACTGTTTTGATTCCGGAATTTTTACTGTAATTTATCGGACTTTTTTCCATGATTGGAATACTAAAAAGTTCATATTTTATCAGAATTTTTCCTTTTTTTAGCGGACTTTTTCCGACGCAAAAAAAAGCAAAAATTTCTTTTCCCTTTTATCGATCCTTTTCTCCTTCTTCCCTCTTCTCTTTTCACGCTTCTACCTTCATTTTTCTACTTATCATTGACAACTTGTGTGAAAGGAGAAATTATTCAGACCTTTATTATTATGCACAATTATGTAACAATGTTAGTAATTATATTAGGTAATTTAAACATTTGTGTAGTAAATCTGAAGAAATCTGAAAATAATTCTGCTCCAAACTGAGTTCGAACCCATGCACTCGTGGTCCGTATGCTAGAACGTAGACCGCTGACCTGTGAAATCATTGCAACGGCACTTTGATTATTAGTTACATGAGCCACAGCCTGAGATGCCCCATTTTCTTACGAGTTTTACTTTGAAAAATCCTGCTGTTGTTGATAAAATCGTTTCCAGCCGTAATAAAACAAATTTGTTTTTCTAAATGCAGATTCTACAAAGCGAAACCATCGGTTTTGCCAAATGACTCTACTTGATAACTAAATGGAATGACCAATTATCAAAATCGTACTATTAAATCGGAAAAGCGGAAAAAAAACACAATACGTTTCAAAACGTTTTTAAGTGTTTTGTCTTGGAAAACTCGAAAATCAAGCTTGAAATCAATGACAATCGTAACCGACGCGCTTCTCGGTGAAACGCGTCGTTCAATTTTTCATAATGTTTCATTAAAAAAAGAAAGTATTCAAAAACACCAACCATGCCGTAAATATGCAGATGATCCTTAGTAATTAAAAACTCTATAAAGTAACTTTTTTAAAATTAAAATTTTATAAAATTAATGACTTGTTATGAAGTCAACTTTATAAAATTTTTTACAAAAATTGTCTTTATGAAATGCGTTTTTTTATAAAAATACGAAAATTTATAAAATCACTCAATTTTATAAAGTTTTGTCTTTTTATGAAGGTTCAATTCTTTATAAAAACTTTCAACTTTGTAAAATTTTTATACAGTTGACTTTATCAAAAATTGGTATTCTAATAAAGTTTTTATAAAATGACTTTATATGAACTGTTTAGAATATTTGTAAAGTTTGTATCTAATTTTTTGTAATATTGATTTAATAAAAACACGTGCTTTTTTATAAAGTCAACATTATGAAAAAATTTATACATTATGAGTATTAATACTGTAATTTTATGAAAACTGAATAAATGTACCAATTTTGTATATAGTAAACCTTATGAAAATTTTATAAAGTTTTCTGTTTTTATAAAGAAATTTTTTTCATTAAAAGACCAAACTTTATAAAATTTTTGTATAGTTGACTTTATAAAAAGTCAGTATTTTTATGAGGATTCGTTTTTTATAAAAAGTCGCATTTCATAAACAAAAAAAATCTTGAGCACATCCTTCCATTTCTTTTCCCTTTCCTTAAAATCTCAACTCTATATACAATAGAAAAAAGCATACCCTCCACTTTCATCCCACACTTTCAGTTTCAAGTCATAGCCAAACTTTAGTTGCATAGATAATTTTATAGTGAACAGTGAGTTATGTTAAAATATGTGTGTGGCCACGAAACGCAAAAGGTTAAAATTTTTAAAATTATCTAAGGGCATTACAATCCCTCAGTAACTATAGCATACTACATTACATAAGGTTAGTCCATTTATTTTTAAATTCCAAATGTTGATGAGATTGGAAAATTTAGATGTAATTTCCTGAGTTAACATTTCTGGATCCTAAAGCCAATTATTAACAACAGCATCGTATGAAATTATTATTTGAGGGTCGATACAAGTCCTACACTGAGAAAAATGGATTGTAAACGGTAAT
This sequence comes from Diplolepis rosae, assembly GCA_030998225.1. Taxonomy (NCBI): domain Eukaryota; kingdom Metazoa; phylum Arthropoda; class Insecta; order Hymenoptera; family Diplolepididae; genus Diplolepis; species Diplolepis rosae. The sequence continues at coordinate 334,050 of JAPYXD010000450.1, forward strand.
GAAAAATATGTTACCGGGTATAATCTTGGATTATTAACTATGGGACAGCGATCTAGATTATTAAAACCATAATCTGTAGATGTTAAAAAAAATATAGTATCGGATAATATCTTGAATTATAAACTGAAACATACCAGATTTAACGCGTGCAAAACAAAAGAAAGATAGAGGGGAGAGCTTTGGCACTCAGAAGAAGGGAGGTTTCAGTGGGAACACATACACAAATATTATTATCATACCTTATTTAAGTACAGAATGCTACACTATTTATAATCGGATACGCTTGAAATTAAATTTCAGAATTCGCTTTTGGGTTTGAACCCTCTATCTCTACCTATATCTACATTAACTAAACGCATTCGTAACGCCTAAAGCCTCTCGGCTATTCTCGCTTGCCATATTCCACAATAAATGTCGCTTATAAGCCACTACCGTTACTGAGTTGGGCAGACTTGGATTCGAATTATTCGAATTATACGAAAAACCGAGAATGAATGTTTTGATTTTTGCTGCTCATGATATGGCTATTTGCAGAATTGCAAGCTGCCACAAACAAGAAGAAGAAGAAGAAGAAGATTTTTGCTGCTCGTCGCAAGGTTTCTGGCAAGTTCATATACATAATATGAATTTTTTAAATATGGTTTCTAGGTTATAATATTCATTGTTCGACTTATTAAATTTATTTTTAGAAAACTTAGTAATCATAATATCATTTTTTATTACTCTTTATTTTTCGAATCGAGATTCATAATATTTGGTATTTAAAATACTAATTTTTCTCCTAAACGTTTTAAAGACTGTTATGACTATATTGAATTTCGATGCGATAATATGAATAAATGTAATAAAACCTCGGGTTTCCTCATTTTAAAATACTATTGTACTAAACCTTCATTCAATCTTATCATTTACTCTAACGAAAAGTTTCTCAGTGTAAGTTTATTATCTGCAGATGTTTCGAATTATTTTCTGAAGATTATAAGAATGTAACATCTGGAGATTATCTCTAGTAATATCTTTATATATTAGATTAAGATTATAGATCATACGCTTTAACATATTTTATGTTACCGAATAGACTAGTTTACCTAGCTACCGGAAGTCGATTTGCGCATGTGCGTTCGCCATAATACTTTCCGCGCAGTATGAAAGTTGCGATCATAAGTTGTCAAAATGAATGCAATTTTGCCTTTTTTGCTGTACAATTAAATGAAAATTAAATACCTGGTGCAAAATTAGCAAAGAATACAATAGAAGAAAACAGCGTCGGGGAAATTAAACGATGGTTAAGTTGTCGGAAGAAATCTACAACTGGGAATAAAGCGGAACTCGTAAACAGGTTGGTATACTAGGTTTCTTTTAACCTGAAATTTTAATATTATTGTCATTACAATACATAATTGATGCAAAAGGCAGGATTTCAAGGTGTGTAATTATTTTGAAACGGAATGTGTAGTGAATTATGAGAAAAGAATTGAAGAAAATATTTCAAACTATTATAAATATTAAAAAAACGTTACAATGCATTACAAAAATATCTTTAAATGATATGAAAAAAATATTGTCAAGAGTTATATTAATTTAAAAACGTAATTACAGAGTGAAGGAATGTATGAGAAAAGGAATAACGGACATAGATCCAAATATTGATGGAAGATCATGGTTAAGTTTAAAAGAGCATGTATAGAGAGGCAATATTATTGCGCAGCTGCCTACAAAGCCACCAGATTTTCCAACACAGTGGAATCGTTTTTCAGGCCAAGAAATTCCAAAATTTTACTCCTATGGCCACATATATCAACATTTAATTGAAACTTGTGTTTTAGAAGGGCATAAAAACTTTCGTGAGGCAACAATATCCGCAGATAAATTAAATGTAGAAAATTCAGACTACAGTACAGCAAAACCCTTACGACGAGGTCGGATGTATTTTGACAGCGGTCATGTTACTGATATGCAGGATTCAAAGACTGTCGAGGGAAATCAATACTGTGTGCGTTCACTAGTATTAGCATCCTACAGAAAAGACCAATATAATGTTTTTGTTATGCATATTAATTCTTTTATTAGCTTCTACACCAATTCCCATGCCAAAAAACGATGTGCAGTCCGTTTGCACTTCTTCATCAACAATACTTGAATCCTTGAAACAATCAAGAAAATTCTGCTCCTAATTCACGTTCTCCATAGTTGCTTCCACAATTTTCCATAAAATATTATATACACATTACATTATTAGAAACTTACAATAAGTAAAAAAATATGTATGTGTATTATACGAAAATTAGTATTTCTTTAGTACTTCCTTTAATTATTCAAATACATACACTTACATTGTTTTGCGTTAATAAACTAATGGAATCCTCGTCATTTTTGTGTGTTTGGTTTTCATGAATTTTGTTCCTATTTTCATTTTTTTCTTGGATACTCCTTACTACTATTTTTTCTTTCTGCAAAGAAATATAAATATTATTTATATTTTAAAACGCACGATAAACACAAAATACAACGCATAAGTTTTTGGAACAAATCATAGTAAATCAAAATATACCTTACAGTGAGACGAAAATGCTATTGAATCAAAAGCATTTCTTTCCAAAAGCATGTATACTATTAATTCATAAAAATATACTACAAGACCAATAAATATGTTACTAATTCTATAGCATATTGATGCTATATAAATATATGATATTATAAATGATAAATGCTTTTGATTCAATAGCATTTTTTTCTCAGTGTACATATATATTTTTTACATACTTATAAACTCCAGTTTTAAAAAATAAAAAAAATTGGAGCTTTGAAATTTGAAATGTAATACACAATGAATAATATTTGTTGTGTAAACAGTTTTCTTACCATAGGTTTGAAACTTTTGCTGAAAACTTGATAGGATCTGGAAATTCGTCAGTCGGCCCACTTTCACCCATAAAATGTAAGGAACATATATAATTAATAGATAGATGATTTTTTGCTTTGGCTTTAGGGTCCAGAAATAATGTAAACTCAGGGTTTCATTTTTTCCTCAAACGTTTCGACTCAGATTGGAGTCCTCATCAGTGAGATTTATTTCTATAAAAATACAACGAAAGAAAAGAATAAAGAATTAAAGAATAGAAAATTGCACGTGTGACGAATAAACATTGTGTTGACAAACGATATAAATGAATTGCTCTTGTGAACCTATAGAATAGGTCTAACTAAATTTACGTATAAAAAATTTGAATACGTGTAATGGATAACATTATGATAAAATTTGCACATGTAAACCATATAATTGGTCCATACTAGCTAAATTCGAACAAAAATAAATAAAATGTGCCTAATTTTCCTATAGAAAATGCAAAGGGAGAAACATTAAAAATTACACATGTGACGGATAGACATTGTGTTGACAAACGATATAAATGGATTGCACTTTTGAAACTATGGAATAGGTCTAACTAAATTTACGTATAAAAAATTTGAATACGTGTAATGGATAACATTATGATAAAATTGCACATGTAAACCATATAATTGGTCCATACTAACTAAATTCGAACAAAAACTAAATAAAAAGTGTGCAGAATTTTTCAAAGAAATGCAAAGGAAGAACCTTAAAAATTACACATGTGACGGATAGACATTGTGTTGACAACCGATATAAATCGATTGCACTTTTGGAACTATAGAATAGGTCAAACTAAATTTACGTATGAAAATTGAAAATTGTGCAAAATTTGCTATAAACATACATAGGGAAGGAACTTAAAAAATTACACGTTTGACGGATAACATTATGATAAATTGCAGTAACGCGGGACGGAAAAAACCATTGTGGTAAAAAGACTTTATAAAAAATTGCACGTGTGAACTGTAAAATTGGTCTGAATAACTAAATCCACAACAATATAAGCCATATATAATTTGTTCTGTAAAAATACAAGTGGAAGAAACTTAAAAAATTGCAAGAGTGACAATTAAACATTGTGGTAAAAGGGGGAATAAATTCTAAATTTTTCAGCCTCATCAGGAAGTTGTATATAGATACAATTTTTAATTTATTTTAATAAAAACATTAGAAGCTAAAAAATAATAATTGAGACTAACCTTCAGTCAGAATGTGAATGGAATTGTATCAAAAAATTCACAATTATCCCGGATTTTTTTCTTTTTTCGTTTACTGAAGAGACACATATTTATCACCACTGCTGTCAGTAACGTATTTACTTTGGAACTGAGTTATGTTTTTAAAAACTGCTGGAAAGTCATAGTGGAGTAAGGGATAAGGAGAGGGTATTTTTTTGAAGTGGTTTAACTTTGCGTGTATAAAAAGGTTGGAAAGATGTGTCCAAGATGATCCAGGAAGCTGTGACAAAGGAGAACCGTAAATGAGTCAACTGTGGTTCAGACCGTTTCAAATCCTAAGCTAGATGTTGGAGAAAATGTAAATTTTTCTGAGATTAAATTTTGTTATTTAACAAGGGGAGGTAAAAAACCGATAAGTTTTCTATGTCTGTTCTTTGGTTTACAGCATGAGGATTGCTGGCTATGTGGGTCATTTCTAGTGTCATTCGTTTTTTATAAAAATTACTTCTATCGAGAATTTTTACATCCTGAAAGTTAAAAGTATGATCATGATGCCACGCATGTTTTGTTAAGGCTGTCCATTTTTCAGGGGGATTGTAAACATCTTTGATGTGTTCACGAATTCTATTTTTGAGATGTCGTTTTGTCGTACCTATGTAATTTGCTGTACAACCAGTGCAGGGAATGTTGTACACGACGTCTACGATATCCAGTTTTGAGATGGGATCTTTAGGAGACTTGAAAAAATGTGTTAAATTGTTTGTATTACGAGGAGCAATTCTGATATTAAAGGGTTTTAAAATACCCGACAATTTTTCAGATAGTCCTTGTACGTAGGGAAGAGGCAAATATTTAGGGGTTTGACCTGCCGGGTCCTGCTGTGTGGGACCTGTGTGTGTGGGTGTGTAACCCTCAGGGGGTCGGTGTGTGTGGGTGTTCAGTACAGCGGCTTTACGTAACAGATGTTTTAACCGTTTTTTTATAACATGGTTAATGAAGTCAATCGGATAATTGTTTTTTATTAAAGTGATTTTTATTTTGTTAATATTTTCCGTGTAAAAAGTTTTGTGTGCTAGGGTGATGCCTTTATCAACTAAGTTGTTGATAACGTTAATTTTATAATTAAGTGGGTGGTGCGAATTAAAGTTAAGAAGTCGAAAATGTCTATCCGTCACATGTGTGATTTTTAAGGTTCTTCCTTTGCATTTCTTTGAAAAATTCTGCACACTTTTTATTTAGTTTTTGTTCGAATTTAGTTAGTATGGACCAATTATATGGTTTACATGTGCAATTTTATCATAATGTTATCCATTACACGTATTCAAATTTTTAAGTACCTTCCCTATGTATTTTTATAGCAAATTTAGTACAATTTTCAAATTTTTTATACATAAATTTAGTTAGACCTACTCCATAGTTTCAAAAGTGCAATCCATTTATATCGTTTGTCAACACAATGTCTATCCGTCACATGTGTAATTTTTAATGTTTCTCCCTTTGCATTTTCTATAGGAAAATTAGGCACATTTTATTTATTTTTGTTCCAATTTAGTTAGTATGGACCAATTATATGGTTTACATGTGCAAATTTTATCATAATTTTATCCGTCACACGTGTTCAAATTTTTTAAGTCCCTTCCCTATGTATTTTTATAGCAAATTGTGTACAATTTTCAATTTTTTTATTCGTAAATTTAGTTAGACCTATTCTATAGGTTCACAAGAGCAATTCATTTATATCGTTTGTCAACACAATGTTTATTCGTCACACGTGCAATTTTCTATTCTTTAATTCTTTATTCTTTTCTTTCGTTGTATTTTTATAGAAATAAATCTCACTGATGAGGACTCCAATCTGAGTCGAAACGTTTGAGGAAAAAATGAAACCCTGAGTTTACATTATTTCTGGACCCTAAAGCCAAATCAAAAAATCATCTATCTATTAATATTATTGAGGGTCGATATAAGCCAGTTATTTATAATTAACATATATAATGTATCCAAGAAACTTCATCAGTACTGTTGAATTTATCATCTGAACAACCATATGATTCGACCCAATTTTTACATTTTAAACAATCATTGCATTCTTTAAAATGTTTCTTTAATTCTTTCTTTTCAATACGTCCTTTTCTATACTGTAAACATGGTCTTAGAAATCGTATAAAGTAAAAGAGTTAATGTTCTCTATATGCTTTAGTACGACTATCACTTTTACAAAAATCGTACATGCAGCGCATACATGCTCCCTTATTTTTTATTTTATTTGAATTCATTTTAACTCGGAAAAAATTGATGAAGCCTCGTTATTTCCTTTTAAAAATTAATAAAAACAATTTTCACTGCGTACAGCAAGCAAAAATGATCGTAAAAACAGGAAGTGCATATATATATATATTCAGCGCATTCGTACTAAACTTCCCGATAGGTAAAAAGGTCTATACTATCCTTACTTTTAACATCCAGGTTTTATGATCTATTTTTCTCAGTGTATTTTATGAATTTAAAGTTGACTTCATAAAAAGTCATTAATTTTATGAAGTTTTGTGTTTTCATATAAAGTAGCATTTTATAAAAAAAAAGCAAAAATTTATAAATATTTTTTCAAGTTCACTTCCTCAAATAGGTACGCGTACACATGTACGCTAAGTCATTTTGGATGAAAAAAATACACTACTTCATTCGAGCATGACGCACGTCTGTATACACACGCAAACAACCCTAGCGAACTGGCTGAACGGTAGCTTTACGCTGTACCGTAAAGCTATCGTAAAGCTATCGTACAGTAGCATTATAACTCATGAATGAGGCAAAATAAACATTCAAAATGTTTTTATCCTTATTCTACGTTGAAAATAAAGTTAACTCGTAATTGAAATATGCAATAATTTTATTTATTTACGCTAGAAATTGAAAAAAACATAATACCTGTCATTCAAGGCAGTGCAGTGGTTCATCACTTTCCATGTCTTCACCGTCAGGATTGAATATTTGTTAGAGTGATATGAAAGTATAGATGTGTCTCACTCCAACCAATGGTCAACTTTAACGGAGAAGTTCCACAAAAGGTGAACCACTGCACTGCCTTCAATGACAGGTATTATGTTTTTTTTAAATTTTTAGCGTAAATAAATAAAATTATTGCATATTTCAATTACCAGTTAACGTTATTTTCAACGTGGAAAAAGGATGAAAACATTTTGAATGTTTATTTTGCCTCATTCATGAGTTATAATGCTACTTTACGATAGCTTTACGATAGCTTTACGTTACAGCGTAAAGCTACCGTTCAGCCAGTTCGCTAGGGAAGTACACTGCTCTTTATTCCGATGATTTATCGGAAATCTGACACACCATAGAAAGTCCCATAATTTATCGGACTTTTTTAGATTCAGTTACTGTACATATTTTCTTTGAGTAAGGTACTATTTCCGTGAAATTATAACAAAGGCCTATGGTGAGTCTGCCATGAGTAAAACAAGAGTTTACGAATGGTATAAGTGTTTCCAAGATGGTTGTGAAGACGTTGAAGATGACGAACGCCCTGGACGGCACAGCACATCAACAACTGATGAAAACGTGGAAAAAGTGAAAGAAATGGTTATGAACGATTGCCGAATCACAATCAGAGAAATCGCTGATGATGTTGGCATATCGATTGGCTCATGCCATGACATTTTTTCAAATGTTTTGGATATGAAACGCGTGGCAGCAAAATTTGTTCCAAAATTGTTGAATTTTGAACAAAAACAGCGACGAATTGAAGTTGCTCAGGAGTCACTAAATGAAGTCAACGACGATGCAGAATTACTGAAACGTATTATAACAGTTGACAAAACATGGCTTTACGGATATGACGTCGAAACTAATTTGATACAAATTCTTTGATCCATTTCTTTTAACAAACGAAAGTCGCCGAGCTCATAAAAACACGTATAACCTTAGCGGCTGCCACAGACAAAGTAAACAATAAATACAGCTGAAGATTTTATTATACTTCAGGAGCATGTATACCAACATAATAAAAAAAAACTTTGACTATAGGGCTCTCCAAACCCGCGAAATTAAAAAATTCTCTTTATTTCCTGAACGCACCTCGTACTTCATTTCAACTAGCAAATTTTCCTCTTTTCTACCCCGTGAGGTAGAATTCCTATAAAAAACAGGAAAAATTCAGATTTATTTTTCTCAGTGTAGTAATTTATTTTCAGAAGAAACATTTTCATAACTTTGTAGCACTCTTTAAATGTGAAGCACAGCCAACAGGCATGGATGGAAACTCATTACCATTATCCAGAAGAACTCCTTTCAAACTAGTTTTATTTGAATCGATAAATAAACGCTATTCGCTGGCTATGTGCTTATGTTCTGCAGCTTTTATCGATTTATTTACGTCGTTACAATAAATAAGACCGTCCTTGTCCGAAAGAAAATTTTCCAGATATTTTTCGCGATTGCGGTAAGAAATTCTCCAATTTTCTTTCAATACATTCTTTGCCTTTAATCAGGATCTCAACAATTCAGCTTTATCTTTTGATAGATTAAGATCTCTTATGAGATTAAAAAAAATTCATTGAAGAATTCAATAATTCACACCTTTCAATGAAAGCTTCCAAAAAAGTTGTCGAAATCCTCATTGACTAGTCATATCCAAAATTTGAGAAAGTATTGACAACTAAAATTTTCTATGCAGGGGCGTTAAGTTCAATATATTAGGATCAAATTAATTACTTACTACTAAAATAAACTGTAATTTTATTTTGTATTTTTATAATTGGTTTCGACTATTAAATATAATAACGTGGGGCATCAGTATGCTGAAAATTCATCACGTTTTTGAAATTAAAAAATGTTCATGTGTGCTCAAGGCGCAGATTACTTTCATTCGTTCCTGCATGAATAGATATAGCTGGTAGAACGAGTCTTGCGATTCACGGTTTACTCAACTCTCCAGTGGAACTTAGAGTAGAATAAACAAAAAGCTCTAGTATTTTTGTGATTGAGTTGAACTATTATTCTTTGTGTAGCTTTTCTGTGTCTGTTCACTAATTAACAACGTGAAAATTGCTAGCTATATAATTTATTTATAATATCCTTCATTTCTCATAATTACTGGATTTTATTACGCAATTGATCAATTTTATCGGGTAATTGTTGTTAAGTAAGGCAGTTTTTATTTTTTAGATGTTTTCCTTGTGAAATGTTGTATGTGCTAAAATAGTACCTCTGTCAATCAGATGGTTGATCACATTAGTTTTGTAGTTTAATGTATGACGTAAATAGAAATTTAGAAGTCGACGGGATCAAGTTGATTATTAGTACCAGTTAGTTCTAATTTTTTTTCCCATCTCTAATAATAAGAACATCCAAAAAACAAATTTTTCTATCTGATTCCTCCTCTATCGTAAATTGTATTTTCTGGTTGTAGCTGTTAAATGTATTTATGATTGTGCCCATTTAGACATAATTTTCCTACAGGAAATCGAGCGCGGAGCGCGAGTATTGTAATGAGAATATGTTCCTTAAGGCCGATAGATCTTTAAGGAGGTTCTAGGAATCTAACATGTTTGCTAGTTTAATGAATTGCAAGTTGTTAATTTAAACTATAACGATGTCAACAATTTTCGTCAAGAACTATCTTAAATAAAGTAATTATTGTTGATTAACATGCCATATATGTTTCAATGTTATTTCTTTCATTCAAAGAGCGACATATAAAAGAAAAAATCTTGAACCTAAACATGCTAGATCGCGCTATCAGATACTCATGCGCCTACCTAGCTGCGAGTAGACACATCCATGTTTAGTTCATTATACCTCTGGTTTGGAACATTGAATTGTGATGAAACTTGTACTCACTTGTTAGAAATTAAATTTACTCTAAAAATGTATTCTTCAACATTTGCGATTTTCTGCATGCTTACAAAGTTACAGCGCAAATAGTACGCTGCAAACATTTTTTTATCTCATTTTTTGAAGTTCTAATGGCCATATATTCTTACTAACTAGAGATAAAAAATTGATTTAATAACTGGTTTGTGTACAATTTTATAAGCTTTCTAATGAATACTAAAGCAGTTTTTTCGAATTACGAAATTGATATCACATGTTTCTTGCAGTATAATCCAGAGAACATTATTTGCGGTGAGCAGACAAAGATTTTAATTAAAAAATTATGACCATGAAATGGTTTTGGACGTAGTTAGAACATTTAACCTACAAAAAATTGAGAAAAATTGAGTTTTCTCTTCGTTCCTTCCATGGATGATTTTCGTTGTTACCTAAAATTAGTTAACTCTGGTGACAGATTAGAAATTAGGAAAAAAATTGTATGGGGGACACCTTTAAGTTATAACCTTATCGAAACGCACAGTGGGGTCCCTGCGTATACCTTAAGCAGGTATAGAGCTTCCCCTCCGAGCATTTCCCCTTCCATACCAGTGTCTCCAGAACGTGGGATTTTTCGGCCCCCACCACGTTCCCATCTGGGAGAAACACATGCAAACGTGGCGTGTCAGTGTGTCGGCTCTGCTACACGCTGCGGTCACCAGCTTCGTGTAAAGCCGAAGGTGCACGAAGACGGACTTCGTTACAATGCTTGAGTTTTCAAGTTATTTTTAGATTTCACGCTTTCGTTTATCGAGTCGAAATTAAGAATTGTATTTTTCTCGAGTACGTGCAAAAGAGGCGCGAAGCAGACGACGAATTTGAATTTACGAAGTATATAGTTCAAGAAATAACACTTTTCTTCAATTTCTTGAAGAAAGTCTGCATGAAATAAACATCAGTATGATCTTGGAAAATTTCATGAGGATTTCAACACTTCAAAAATAAACTTTCAGTGAAATTTAGTGACAATAATTGTATAAAATTTGAATCAATATATAATTTTCCATTCAAATTTATATACTTCTTACTAATTTTGTACATTTAACAATTTTTCAATTAGAACAATATTTTCTATCAAGATAAAATGAACATAAAATTCAAGTTCATAATTTATATTTTCAGTTATATGTTAGAAATATTTTCATCTCACATTTTTGTAGCCTAAGCACAAACTTTTCATTCCAAAACTTAAAATCTCTACGGAAATGGAAAATTGTCTAATAGCAGTAGATAAATTAAAAAGCTAAAATATGTGTTTATTGGTATTTCCATATTAACATATAAATATCAATCAACTTTAAATTTTACATAAAAATGTTCGTTCGAAGTGTTCAAATCTTGTTACAATTTGACAGGATTTTATGGAGGAGTGCAATCTTTTGGATGAAATATTTTGTAGTTCTTAATTTGTCTGTCCGTCTGAAATCGTAGTAAGATTTGAACAGTAAACTACAAATTTTCCAATAGAATTCAGGATCAATAATAATTGATTCAGGAAATACTTCAACTCTGTAGAGCATTTTTGTATTTCGAATTCAAAATGTGTGCTTAAGCCACAAAAAAGTAAGCTGAAAATGTAGATATAAAACTAATTATGTCATGTTTATGTCTTCTTAATGGAAAATACTTTGCATATAATTCTCTAATTCGATATTTTTTTAATGTATGAACATTCAAGAAATTGATAAATATTCCATCTTTTTATAGGAACTAAAAATTTCCATATAATGCTTTGATTGAGAAAGCTAAAAATTTGTCAAATATTGATATAAATTGCAATTTTACAATTGCATTATTTTTCAAATATTTTAAAATCTCTTCAATCTTGATAATTCTTACAGAAGTTTATTTCATGTGAGTGACTTTTTCTTTTTCTAATGAAAGATTTCGTAATTCTAAATTCGGCCCAATTCGTAACATTGTAAAAAGATTTTAAAACTTCATAAAAATTTTTTTTCTGTTTTATTCAAAGTCAATAAATATTCAATGTTTGGAATCGAAATATTAAGTAAATGATTTTTAATTTCTGGGAATAAACTGCTTTAATAAGACAATCTTTCTTCTTTGTGAGAAATCTCAATTTTAAAATTAAAATTCTACGCATAGGATACAAGAACATAATATGAAAATACTTTTATTACAGAATTTCGAAATATACAAGTTGACCAATTTTTAATCGGGTAAATCGGCTACTTTAAGCAAAAAATTATGTTAAAAATATTTTATCAAAAAAAAATAAGACACATTAAATTACGGTTTAAAATCCACATTCATAGATTGATGGTAAAAGCAGTTCAAAGTTTTTTAATCTTACGTTTTAGTGACGTATGCACAGACTTTTAATCAGATAAATGAAATGCTTTATAGAAAGTCAAAAATTTTCTTATTACTGCACTTAATCAAATTTATAAAGTAAAAATATTTTTTAATTGATGCTTTCACTCAATTCTTTAAACATTCATTAATTGAAAATTGTACTCAAAATTTAATCTTGCAGCGTTCCAATATTCCCACAATGTTACAAAATCTTATTAATCATTATTTTATTCGAATTATTTTCAAAATATTTAAAAAATAAATGTAAATATTTTGATTAAATACTCTGTCAAATTTTGCATTTGACTGATCTTGCAAAATTGTTGAAAGTTTTGAATACCGATAGAAGAAACTTTAAATGAAATTTTATGTCCATAAATGCTTAAAGTTCTATATAGAAATATCAACTACAACATTCTCAAATTTTATAAATAAACTACTAAATTCAAAAAGTTTCGGATTTTTTTAAAAACTGTACAAATTTCAAATATGAATCAGTCAAAATCTACTGATTATCAGTGAAATTTGACTGATTTAAATAACTAAAAACAGGTTACTGTGAATCAGTCAAATTTCACTGATTACTTCAGTGAAAAGTAACTGATTTAACAGTGAAAAATATTGTTTCCACTGATGATTCAGTGAAAAGGCAAATCACTGATTCAATCAGTGAAAATTTGACTGATTCAGATTTAGAGTGTATACAAATTTCAAATATAAAGTGTACTCTGTACATTAATCAAACAAATTTAGAAGATGAATATTTTAATAAATATTCCTAAATATTATTGGAATATGATACATATCGATTTAGAAAAACTTCTTCAAAGTACTCAGACATTTTTCTTATTTTACGACATTTTTGCACCATGTTTGACCTTTGGGTAGGATTCAAGAAAACAATTGTAGACATACGTTCATTACTTAGTAAAATTCTATGAAGACTTGCTTTTTAAATTAAAGCGAAAACTTTTAAAACCTTTAACAATCGGTTGCATAGATTCTGCTCTAATCTTGGACGCAATTAGAGAAATAGGTTTTTTTGCTTTTTTTAGATCTAGTTTTTGCCTTAAACATAAAAGAAAGAAAACACATTTGAAATATTAAAATAAAAAAGCTGGTTCATTCTTAGAGAATCCCAAATATTCTGAAATAAAACTCCTTTCCACACCACCACGGAGGTAGAGTTTACTAGTAATAGTTCAATAAATTTTATGTAATCTAAATAAATTTTTTCGTAATTGCAGAAAACTTATTCCAAATACAAAAATTGTATCTTTAAATGTACAGGATAATTAATTATAAAAATCGTTCGAATTTGAATTTCAAGGACTTGTACACACTTTCAAGGCACATCGTTTTTCCTTTTGCAAAAATTTTTAAAACTTCTAATTTTTCAAGTAATTGGGAGAAGTACATTTAAAAAAAAATTGTTTTCTCTACTTACACTCGCGCTAGCTTAACAAATTTTCAGAATTTTACGATTTTATTAATATTGTATTAAGTGTCTACATTTTCTGAAACTATCTACAGGAGAAAAATTTTAATACTTTAGTAAAGAAAGTTTTCTGAAAAGTTGTAGCTCAATCAGATTAATAGCCTAAAAGTTACCAATGTTTTAAATCGCAAACGAACGGTATAGAGGTCAAATTGGAGACGAAAACAAATAATAATAGCAACCTTCTTTTGTTTTCTTCTAGGATATACTTGATTCTCGCTTTATGCGTTATTTGAGAAGGCAAGAGTGTGGATTCTTCATATTTTTATCGTAATTCCTTATTGAAAACGGCAAAAGTAAGAATATTATATTATTATTTTTGATACGTGAGTGCTCTTACGTACGTTATTGTTTGATGCTTGTGGGTAAGTTTATTTTGTGAAACTTAATTTGTGTGCAGATTACAAATTATTCACATTCGCTCAATTTTATCGACTTTTCATCTTATTAATTCTTTTCAAATAATTCTGTTTTCCTTCGTCGTATAATTTATTGTTCACAATGAGTAATCCGGTTGACCCAAATTCGAGTGTTTTGAAGGACAGCCAGGTTCAAACGAAGGTTGACCACCGTTTGAACTCTGGTTCAAACGAATGTCAACCCGCTAGAAAAGTCATGAAAAATGCAAAAAACTTTCAGTTGGGATGGTTTGAGGAATTTCCGTCGTGGAGAGAGTGGGTGGTTACATTAGCATATGAAACAAGATTTCATTGCAAAATTTGCAATAAAACATTGCTATGTGGCAAATCGGAAATTGAAAAGCATGGAGCATCTTTATCACACAGAAAGAAGCAAGAGTTTTCAAATAAATCAGAATGTTATGGAGTAGTAAGTGAAAATTCTTCTAATGTAACTGCCAATTCTTACAGTGTTGAACCTTGTGTAGCAAGTTCTCCTGCTTCAGAATTCACAAATTCCACGATTCCGGAAAGTGTTACTTTCAAACAGAAAGTACAAGAAGCAGAGATTAGGATTAGTACATTTTTCGTAGAGCATAATTTACCATTCGCGATTTCATCAGAATTGATAGGACTTTTCCAAGATATGGAACCTTCGGTTTTAAAAGACGTTAGATTGAGCCACATTAAAATAGTCCTAGTTGTAAATAACGTCGTATGTGCTGCTGAAACTGATCGCATGGCAAATATTTTGCGTAAGCAATCATTTTCAGTGTACGAAGACGAAACGACCGACAGGACTCTAGAAAAGTGGCTGTCATTAATGGTTCGATATGTGGAGCCAACGACATTTTCTGTCGGGGTGGAATTGCTCCAGCTTATTAATGTAAATGCTTCGGATTGTTCTGCCTCTAAAATTTTTGATGCGTTCGAAAAAGCATTGTCCGGGCAGAAAATCCCTTTATCTAATATCTGTGCTTTAGCTTGTGATAATGCACAGGTTATGGTCGGCAATAGGTCCTCATTTAAAACAAAATTAAAGGAAAAAAGTCCCCGTTTAATTGTTTTCCCGTGTGTCTCGCATTCGTCAGCAATTGTAGCAAAATATGCTTGTGCCACAATCCCAGATGTAGAGGATTTAATAAAAGATTTGCCAGCTTTTCTTAATGCTAGCTCCAAGCGAACGGCTATTTTTCGATCGATTGTTTTGAAATTAGGAAATGACTATCAAAAACTTCCTAGTCATTCTGAAACTCGCTGGCTTGTCCGCTATCGATGCATAGATATTATAATAAAGAATTGGGAAGTTATTCTTCAGTATCTTATGGTCCTCGTATCTGAGAAGGTAGAGAAGGCCAAAGACTTGTTAAGAAAAATGCAGAATCCTTTGACACTCGCATATTTCCTATTCTTGAAATTTACTTTGAATAGGTTCAACGTATACAATGCGAAATTTCAAAGTCGTGAAACAATGGTTCAGGAACTCCAGCCAAACTCGGCTAAATTCTTCGTATGGATTCTTAGCAGTTATTTGAAAGAGGGTCTTCTTCAACCGAATTTATTCTTTCAAATCATTAGAAATGTTAACTTTGCAGATCCTAGTAATCAAAAGCCGCTTCAAGACATTGACGTTGGTAAGGAAACGCGAGAATATTTCCATCAGCAACTTACAAACAAGAAATTGCAAATAGTAGAAGTTGATCTATTTCTTCGTAATTGCTTGAAATTTTATGTCACAGCAAGCGAAGAAATTCGCAATCGACTTCTTTTTGATGACATCTTTTTGTCTTGCGTTGCTGTTTTCCGGCCTCAAGTAGCTTTCTATGCTGATCGAAGCGAAACTTTTCCTAGGGTCTGGAAAGTTTGTCAAGATTTAGGGTCGTTTGATAGAATAGGTGTACAAAAAGAGTGGGATTCTTTACTCAAAATCAGACAGGAACTCAAAGAAAAGTGGTCGAATTTATATTTTGACGAAATGTGGTCTAGTATCGGTGTATCTTCGACGAGTACAGGAGAAAAACTTTTTCCAAATTTGACCTCAGTATTGAATCATGTTCGGAGTCTTCCTCATTCAAATGCTGAGGCGGAGCGAGGTTTCTCCATGTTCACGGACGCGAAAACTCCCAAAAGAAATCGCTTAGGAAACAGGACGGTCAACTCAATTTGTGTTACTCGATCAGCCCTAAAGGCGAGAGCCGAAACAGCCAGAACAACGAGCATCACGTCGAAGCATTTGCAATTAATGACCGAAAATCTATATGAGATGGCAGAAAGTGATAGGGAAAGCTGTTTGTCGCTCTTCGCTCACGAAGGAGAGGATTAATTCTAATGGCCAAGGCATGGCGTTAATCAATTTCAAACCCCTTTCTTACTCACAAAATAATGACATTTTATTTCTTATATCAGAGATACGTTCTTTATTCCTTTCTTCGCGTGCCTCGGGTATGGAAATTGTTTAGTTTTAATTATTATTTTGTGAGTAAGAAAACATACTGAAATTGAGTAATATCACGCTTTGGGCATAAGTGAGAGGCAAGGGGACTCACAATAATCAAGCACCCCAAATCATCCCGAATTAATCAAACTTCTTCATTATTTGATTTAAAACAAAACATTTTTGTTCGACGTATACTGGCATTTGATAGAGGCAAGCCTGAAGTACGGGCTACATTTGTAGCGTTTTTTACCACTTTTCTTCATTTTTTTCATTTTTTCTTTTTGCTTGAAAGCAAAAACACTTTTCGTTTCGTAGGACGTGGACTAGGCCTACAGGGGATACCACGTAAAAAAACGAGCCTTAAACTCTACCTCCGTGGTGGTGTGGAAAGGAGTTTTATTTCAGAATATTTGGGATTCTCTAAGAATGAACCAGCTTTTTTATTTTAATATTTCAAATGTGTTTTCTTTCTTTTATGTTTAAGGCAAAAACTAGATCTAAAAAAAGCAAAAAAACCTATTTCTCTAATTGCGTCCAAGATTAGAGCAGAATCTATGCAACCGATTGTTAAAGGTTTTAAAAGTTTTCGCTTTAATTTAAAAAGCAAGTCTTCATAGAATTTTACTAAGTAATGAACGTATGTCTACAATTGTTTTCTTGAATCCTACCCAAAGGTCAAACATGGTGCAAAAATGTCGTAAAATAAGAAAAATGTCTGAGTACTTTGAAGAAGTTTTTCTAAATCGATATGTATCATATTCCAATAATATTTAGGAATATTTATTAAAATATTCATCTTCTAAATTTGTTTGATTAATGTACAGAGTACACTTTATATTTGAAATTTGTATACACTCTAAATCTGAATCAGTCAAATTTTCACTGATTGAATCAGTGATTTGCCTTTTCACTGAATCATCAGTGGAAACAATATTTTTCACTGTTAAATCAGTTACTTTTCACTGAAGTAATCAGTGAAATTTGACTGATTCACAGTAACCTGTTTTTAGTTATTTAAATCAGTCAAATTTCACTGATAATCAGTAGATTTTGACTGATTCATATTTGAAATTTGTACAGTTTTTAAAAAAATCCGAAACTTTTTGAATTTAGTAGTTTATTTATAAAATTTGAGAATGTTGTAGTTGATATTTCTATATAGAACTTTAAGCATTTATGGACATAAAATTTCATTTAAAGTTTCTTCTATCGGTATTCAAAACTTTCAACAATTTTGCAAGATCAGTCAAATGCAAAATTTGACAGAGTATTTAATCAAAATATTTACATTTATTTTTTAAATATTTTGAAAATAATTCGAATAAAATAATGATTAATAAGATTTTGTAACATTGTGGGAATATTGGAACGCTGCAAGATTAAATTTTGAGTACAATTTTCAATTAATGAATGTTTAAAGAATTGAGTGAAAGCATCAATTAAAAAATATTTTTACTTTATAAATTTGATTAAGTGCAGTAATAAGAAAATTTTGACTTTCTATAAAGCATTTCATTTATCTGATTAAAAGTCTGTGCATACGTCACTAAAACGTAAGATTAAAAAACTTTAAACTGCTTTTACCATCAATCTATGAATGTGGATTTTAAACCGTAATTTAATGTGTCTTATTTTTTTGATAAAATATCTTTAACATAATTTTTTGCTTAAAGTAGCCGATTTACTCGATTAAAAATTGGTCAACTTGTATATTTCAAAATTCTGTAATAAAAGTATTTTCATATTATGTTTTTGTATCCTATGCGTAGAATTTTAATTTTAAAATTGAGATTTCTCACAAAGAAGAAAGATTGTCTTATTAAAGCAGTTTATTCCCAGAAATTAAAAATCATTTACTTAATATTTCGATTCCAAACATTGAATATTTATTGACTTTGAATAAAACAGAAAAAAAATTTTTATGAAGTTTTAAAATCTTTTTACAATGTTACGAATTGGGCCGAATTTAGAATTACGAAATCTTTCATTAGAAAAAGAAAAAGTCACTCACATGAAATAAACTTCTGTAAGAATTATCAAGATTGAAGAGATTTTAAAATATTTGAAAAATAATGCAATTGTAAAATTGCAATTTATATCAATATTTGACAAATTTTTAGCTTTCTCAATCAAAGCATTATATGGAAATTTTTAGTTCCTATAAAAAGATGGAATATTTATCAATTTCTTGAATGTTCATACATTAAAAAAATATCGAATTAGAGAATTATATGCAAAGTATTTTCCATTAAGAAGACATAAACATGACATAATTAGTTTTATATCTACATTTTCAGCTTACTTTTTTGTGGCTTAAGCACACATTTTGAATTCGAAATACAAAAATGCTCTACAGAGTTGAAGTATTTCCTGAATCAATTATTATTGATCCTGAATTCTATTGGAAAATTTTGTTGTTTACTGTTCAAATCTTACTACGATTTCAGACGGACAGACAAATTAAGAACTACAAAATATTTCATCCAAAAGATTGCACTCCTCCATAAAATCTTGTCAAATTGTAACAAGATTTGAACACTTCGAACGAACATTTTTATGTAAAATTTAAAGTTGATTGATATTTATATGTTAATATGGAAATACCAATAAACACATATTTTAGCTTTTTAATTTATCTACTGCTATTAGACAATTTTCCATTTCCGTAGAGATTTTAAGTTTTGGAATGAAAAGTTTGTGCTTAGGCTACAAAAATGTGAGATGAAAATATTTCTAACATATAACTGAAAATATAAATTATGAACTTGAATTTTATGTTCATTTTATCTTGATAGAAAATATTGTTCTAATTGAAAAATTGTTAAATGTACAAAATTAGTAAGAAGTATATAAATTTGAATGGAAAATTATATATTGATTCAAATTTTATACATTTATTGTCACTAAATTTCACTGAAAGTTTATTTTTGAAGTGTTGAAATCCTCATGAAATTTTCCAAGATCATACTGATGTTTATTTCATGCAGACTTTCTTCAAGAAATTGAAGAAAAGTGTTATTTCTTGAACTTTATACTTCGTAAATTCAAATTCGTCGTCTGCTTCGCGCCTCTTTTGCACGTACTCGAGAAAAATACAATTCTTAATTTCGACTCGATAAACGAAAGCGTGAAATCTAAAAATAACTTGAAAACTCAAGCATTGTAACGAAGTCCGTCTTCGTGCACCTTCGGCTTTACACGAAGCTGGTGACCGCAGCGTGTAGCAGAGCCGACACACTGACACGCCACGTTTGCATGTGTTTCTCCCAGATGGGAACGTGGTGGGGGCCGAAAAATCCCACGTTCTGGAGACACTGTTCCATACTCACCTTCCGCCAACCATGCGGGCCAAGCCCACCATTAAATGGAGAGGGTAGACTGTTTCCTCTCGTTCTAAACTCGTGTTAAGGCCATACACTGAGAAAAAATCCTAGGCATAGTGGCGTGATATGTGTAGTTGAAAATGTCCTTAACTACTTTTTGTGGTTGAATTCAAGCAATGGTTGAGCAATCAGTGTAGGTACTAAAAGTGGTCACCGTGACTAAGTGATGTAGTCACAGCGGCTATGTAATGTTGTCACAGTATCTACATGTAAGTATCAACAATAAGGTTATTTAAAATCAAATGCATAAAATCACTACGTGGAAACTACGTGTCATAGCACCTCTTTTAAAAATCTGATTGTCAGTCTCTGTAGAGCGGGTGGGAATTTTAAAAGTAGGATTTAAAATCACAGTTTCGACCCGCTCGACGTATCAAATCAAATTCTCAAAAGAGTTGCTATCAGTTGCTATGAAAAATAATATACATTACTTGAAACAATACACAACGGATTCAACGAATGTGAAGTTTGCTGCACTGTTTATAGCGACTACGTTATTGTAGCCACGAGAACTCAACGTTTCAAGTTCTCATAGCGACCTTTAAGAGTTGAGGACAATTTCAACGGTGTTAACTACTCGCCACGACCAGGTATTCAGATTATGGCTACCATGGTTACAAATCATGTTTCTGTAGCCATGGGTCAAGTAGCAACAACAAGTCTCCCTCGTTACAGTCACTGTTTTTTTTCAACTACATTATTCCTAGTTAGAGTAATTCTACTCAACTTCCGAACGAAGTTGGGACATACGAACAAGTTAGAAATTAGATGGTTGAGTTTGAAATTTTTGCCACTGACTATATTATCGGAGGATCATTAGTCACGTGTCAGATAAGATATGTTGCCGATAGGTGTCCTCGTAGACAATTTCATACTCTTATATCGCAATAATGCAAACAAATTCAAATTTAAAGAATTTAAAATCTTTTTGTGTAAAAAGAGACGCATTCGACTGTGCCGGAATTCAAGCCCGGGTCTTTTGATTGCCGGTCGACTGCTCTAACCAACTGAGCTGCACAGGCGTCCGACATCTCCTTCTCCACAAGAAGACCTCTTTATATCGCCTAACGGTACTGCCTTACGGCTGTAATGATTTCAAATTAGATAATTGAATTCGAAATTTTTGCCACTGTCTACTTTATTGGAGGATCATTAGTCGCGTGAGGTCTTCCTGTGGAGAAGGAGATGTCAGACGCCTGTGTAGCTCAGTTGGTCAGAGCAGTCGACCGGCAATCGAAAGACCCGGGCTCGAATCCCGGCATAGTTAAAAGCGTCTCTTTTCCCGCACAAAGATTTCAAATTCTTTAAATTTGAATTTGTTTGCATTATTGCGATATAAGAGTATGAAATTGTCTACGAGGACACTTATCCGCAACATATCTTATCTGACATGCGACTAATGATCCTCCGATAATGTAGTCAGTGGCAGAAATTTCAAACTCAACCATCTAATTTGAAATTATTGTAATTTTTTGTGACGTACCAAGTTTTCAAGAATGAATCGCAGTTTGGTATAATACAGAATTGTAGCGTAAAGTATGAAGGCATGCATTGAAGATTTCTAAAAGTATATATTAATACTCGCAGTATAATTATAAAAAAACGAATCTTTTATTCAATCACAAAAATACTAGAGCTTTCTGTTTATTCTACTCTACGCTTCACTCGAGAGTTGAGTAAACCGTAAGTCTCGAGACTCACTGACAGGAACGAATCTGCACCTTGGGCACACATAAAAATTTTCTAATTTTGAAAAAGTGTTTAATTTTCAGCATACCTTATTTTCTTTGAACATCGAAACCAATAAATTATAAAAATTCAAAATACGATTAGAGTTTATTTCAGCAGAGAGTTATTAATTTGATCCCATCAGATCGAAATTAAAGCCCCTGCACGGAAAAAATTAGTCGTCAAAATTTTCATTGATTGACATCGACTTCTGGAAATGATTAATTTGGTTAAGGCCATGGGCCATGCAGTTCACGTGACCAATTCAGTTGCTGGAAATCGATTTTTTCTCCATATGTAAAATTTTTAATAAAAATAAATCGGTCAAAAGTTAGGAAATGATGAATAATAGCATATAGAAGAAAAAGGGAGACATGGTGCATTAAAATAACATTTCATAAGAATTTTATTAATGCCATGGATCAACTAGATCACGTGATGAAATTTCTGTAAAAGTTTGTGTAAGATAACTTTTTTATTTTACAAAATGTCTTCCTGGAAATTTGAAAAATACTTCAGAAAACGATAAAGCACGTCTGTTATTTCGTTTGAGTGAAAATTTCGCAAAAAATTTTACAGTTAACTGTAATTGTCAATAAGTTTTAGATTTTTTTTAAATTTTTACTCAAAAGAAGTTAATAGACGTGCTTTATTGTATTATGTTACGATTATCAAATTTTCCGAAAGATACTTTGTAAATTAAGAAAGTTATCTTACATGAACGAATAGATACATAATTTAGTTACGTGGTCTGATTATCAAAATCTTTAATAGCAGGCTCAATGTAAGAATTTTTTCATAACGCCTATTTTGAAAATTCCATTTTCGGTACCTGTAGAGCGGGTTGAAAATTTAAAGGTAGGGTTACAAATTGCAGTTTCAACCCGCTCTACAGTTACATCAAATCAAATTCTCAAAAGAGTTGCTATAAAAAATGAAATGCATTACTCGAAACAAAACACAGCGGATGCAACTCGTGTGACTGCAGCCCTCGCTTCGCTCGGGTAGCAAACTTCACTCATTGCAGTCGCTGTGTTTCGTCCCTTGTAATGCAATAAACTATTTTTATTTAAGAGAACCATACCGTTGCCGGTTGAAGTAATACGCCCCATGCTCATTTTACTCAATTATCGTTTGAAGCACCTCAAGCGTCGGTGATCTACTTATACATTTCATGTTAACCCACTGACGCATGTTGATGCCCTGTCGTCGACAACGTTTTACTCAACTCCAGACTGTTCCCTATGTAAGGCTTATTGTTATTCACTTTGGGTGAATCACGTATTTATCAAATTTATTTTACTCGATTCGGATTTAATAGATGTTCAAATGTCCTTATGTCCCAAGTTTAATGGACAGAGTTGAGAAAAATTACTTCAACTATTTTCCTCCATGCTGAATTCATGTCAAAATATTTATTATTCCTAATTTTTTTAATTTGTTATATTTACGAAAAATTTTGTATGTACATAATCGTAGTGAAACGTGGATCACAAATATAACGTTAAAAACTTATTGATTGCAAAATTTAAAAAAATTGATTCTGCAAAATGCAACCTTTATGGGCCAGGCACACCGGCCGAAAAAAGATCTGTCGCGGCGCGGAGCGTTCGATGCATCCTCATACATATATATGTGATGTTCCGCCAATAACAAGGCCCTAACGCAGAAAAAATCGATATTCAGATTTTCGATGCTATCGATAGTTTTTGAGTCACTATCATGGCAAAAAATAATTATTTTTTTATCTACAAATTTCGAGTTGATATTCAATTGCAAAATGGCGTTATCCTTATGGTTATCTGCGGCTATCTCCTGTAGATTATAGGGGATGGTAGACTATGGGCACCACCCTCAACTTATTTCCATAATATTGCCCTATTCTGAAAACTAATACTCTAAATTTATGACAAATACATTTTTGGCCATAAGGCCCAAACCAAGGCTCCTACAAAAAATCGGAAGTACCCTATCTGAACGCAAGAAATGATGCTGAATATGAATTTTCAATAAAAAATAGGGGTTCTCATTTTAAAAAAACAGGTTGAATCCCGTGAATCTCAAAAAAAGAAATCAAACCCAATTTTTAATCAGCCCATTCAAACGCCCGCTGACCATTTTTTTCTATAATGCATTATTTTCGAGATATACTATATATTCCCCTTTTAGCCGAAATTAAGATTATTTCTACTAAAATTCAAGTGCTGTTGAAAATTTACCGCATCGTAACAATATAAATATAACTATTGAAAAATAAAGATAATATTTGTACATGCATATGGGTCATTTCATGAGAGATTTACAGTCAAAAGCAAAAAAAATATTTGCGTCTTAAGTGAATCATTTAGAGTAATTTTATGGTAAAACTTCACTCATCAATTCATCATTATAACTAATGATTCGTTTTGAAATAGTCTACGCACAAGTTTGAATGTACTTACAACAAAAATCTTCCATCTCCATTTCATTTGCTTCTATTCTGCATTGTGTACAAGAAACATCATCCAGTTTGAAAATTTTCAATTTTTCAAGTATCGAGGACGAAACGCGACGCAAATTTTTTTTTTGCTTTTTTCCACTATAATTTTTTTTTTATTAAACGGATTGCAGCAGACATGTTTAAATCGAGAGCTTGGCATTTCTGTATTAATTTGAAATAGGTGAACACTTGAGGAACATTCACAGAAAACTAAAACAGCGGTCACTGCATTCACTGCCACACGTGCTTCAAGTTCGATCATGCCTAATCAAGCTTAAGCGTAGATGCAGCGTGCGAGCTCGTTCGTTGCAACGCGCGGGACAGATTTTATAAATTAATTACACCTACAGTTTTCATTTTTCCATTCCAAAATTTTGCCTGCATGTTGAAAAAACTCCAACAAAGATTTAGAAACAAAAAAATGGGAAAAAAATTAGTTCCAAATTAAAAAAAAATTCAATTGTTTATAAAAATTTACTATATTGTTGTTACAAAGAAACAACGAAATGTGTGCTATAACTTTTTTGAAAGCTTGTACTCTTTCGCGTATTTCAAGTGCAAGGGTTACATTTTATATTCAAATCTGCTTTTACAGTGAGCTCTTGGAAAAAAAAAAATTTTCCCGAGTGCCAAACTTAAAAAAATTATATCTCGAAATTTTCAAGTATCACATTGAAAAAAAAATACGTGTCGATTATTTTCGAAGTAAAAAGGCAAAAAAAATGTTTCGTCGAAAAAAAAATTTTTACTGTAAATCTCCCATGAAATTACCCATATATATTTCTTGTACAAGGGCAAAGATAAATAAATTTAATAATCAAAAGAGGCAGATTACAACTGCGCTATGATAATTATGAATTAGAATTTTTAATTCTTAATTTTTTATCTCATAGTTTTTATTTCTCTGTAAATTAACATATTAAGTTTAATAATGGGTTTTAGAACAACTTCTCACCTTAGTGTATTATTTTCAAGTAAGAAAAAATAATTGCGAAATATGTATGAGATCATGAGGTTATTCGCTGAGATGGGATTTAGATGTAGGCGTGCATCGAGTCACACATCGTGTCCAAGCGGATGAACGAAAGTGTCGAAGTGCGATCTCCCATTGCCAATTATAGTCATCCTATCCTTCTTTACTAAAGAGCAAGATCATCTCTGTCTCAGTTTTATATTTCTCTCTCTCTTCCCCTCTCCATAGAATATATATCCCCACTCGCACACAAAGTTTTATCTTTCTTTTCCTTTCATGCCTCTTTTGCATTCACATTTCTTTTCAACTTTTCTCCTTTATATTCATTCTCCTACATCTTCATAATTCTTAATTATCACATTCTCGTCCAAAGCATAGTTTCTGTCACACACATCATAAACGTAGCTCAGTTTAGTATCGCAACCTTTTACGGGCATCAAGCCAACTCGTTGTTGGTGCCATTGCTCTTTTCCTCTATCTTCTTCCTCTTTCATACAACCTTTTCCTTTCCCTTTCATGGCATTAACTCGCCTTCTTTAAGTTCTTCCAGTCTGGCAACTACAAGACTACTTCATTCTTCTTGTTCTTATCTCTTCCTCTCTCTACTCTTCATGCTCGTCTTTCCCATCTACAAATGCCTTCTCTGCAGCTTCTGCTTCCTATTCATCATATTCTTCTTCTTCTTCTTCTTCTTGCGTAGCTGCTCCTACAAGTCAATGACCGTTCTCAAGGAGGTCGTCGATTTTAGCATGCGCAATGGCTCGTACATAAACTCTTTGTTGGTGCAGCAAGCTGATAAATCGCAAGTATAGATAGCCAAGAGGATGTGCTACGACGGTTCTGGCTTCAAAAGATTATGTACTTTATCATCTGGAGATAGAAAATAAAGAAAGCACTTTTTACCAGGAATTTACCCTCTTCTTGGACACGCTTAGAAGAGATGAGAGTTGTAAAAAGAATTTTGATAAGGCTAAACAAATAGTGCGATTGTTACACGTAGTTGAAGATTTACCAATTATTGAATTATGAAAGGTTTGGTTTCTTTAAAGCCATGGGCCAACCGAATTTCGTGATGTACGTAATTACAATTACAGTATGTAAGGTTATTAAAAAAATGATAATTAAAATGGATTTTCGGTACTAGAGAGACGTGAACAAAAGGTACCAAAAATCTGTTTTAGTGATTAATTTTCTAATAATCTTACATACTGTAATTGCAATTACCGACGTCACGTGGCCCAGTTGGCCCATGGCCTCAAAAGGTAAATATCTTGTAATCCTGTAATCAATTAAAAGTTAGTTTATGCCATGAGAGGGTTTAACGTTATTTAACTTCCAAAGGAACATATTTTCGCAAAAAAAAATTGTAATATTTTCTAAACATATACATTACATTTTAATATAAACATTTATGTTGATAACTAGAATATAAACTAAACGTTAACAGAATACATGTACTTCATCAATGAATAACAACTTAATTATGCCCTATTAAACAATAATATGTTACAGTAAAATATAATATAAATTTAATATCTTCTAAAAAGAGTTATGAACTATGTAAGAAAGTTAGAACAAATAGGTCTGTGGCGACGTATGCTATTAACATATTTTATATAGTTTAAAAAAAGTAATACTACTCAGTGTCAAAAACGATTACCGAATTTAGTATTTTCATCCTTGAAATTGTAAAATTATTCACAGCAGACCTTAGACTTTCTCTCATGTTTTTTTTTTTATATTTAGCATTTTTACTAAGTACTTTTGCCTCTAGCCATTGAAATAATACCTTCAGTTGGCAGGGCGGCACCTCCACACTGTAAAGCAATAAAAGTAGTGGCCTGACCCTGGTCAAAATTCTACGTTGTCAGATTTGTATTTTATATTATAATAGTTTTCATTCTTTTTCATCGACAACAATATCAAACTCAAATCAGTCCTTGAGTTGCAGTTTGCTAGTTAGTCTAAAAGTAACCTCGGGTAGAACAAGCTGGAAATTCTCCGCGCGGCACGGCTCGACACTGATATTTAGTTAATCAATAAATGTGTTTTATTATTTATCTGTTCGAAATCACCGGTTTGTTTTTATTCTAATTAAACTGAACCCTTCAATTAGTACCAAAAATATACACAGTTATGTAGCAAAGCATATACAGCATTCATTTCCGACGAACAAGTTTTTATAAAATTAAAAAATGTAGTAAACATTTTTCTCGAAATATTTATTTTGCAACCCTAATTATCCCTTTTCTCAATATATAATCAATATATATTTAACCTTTCCATATAAGGGTGGAAATACCTATTTATAGTCGGGAAGAAATTTGATAGCTCTTCCGTAGGAATGGTTGATTTATTTTTACTTGAGTGAGGCTCAAAAACTCTATTCACGATACTGATCCACAAACTCTGAATAATTCTTACCGTCACCATATAAGATTGTTCCAAGTTTTATGTCTGAGCATTGTAAGTGAGCGTGTGCGTGATTCAACGAAAGCGTATCGTCCTATATATAAGTTTTAGTTATTAGGTTTTGTTTGCACGGGTAAGGGTGCTAATGGTTAACGATATTTAAAATAAAGGTGCATCTCGTCTCATGTATTCTGGCAACCTCGGATTTTGTACTTCAGACTAACAGAGTAGTTTTGAAAAGGACTGGAAATCAGTCTAAAAACCACGCTTAACAGAGAACAACCGACTTGCGATATGTATTAAATTGATTCTGTGCCATTAAACCTGTTAAGTATAACCACCCATGTTAATACAAGTTAATTAGGGTAAATAAATCAACGTATGTGAACCAAATTGGATGTATTTGAAGCAATTCATTTTTTGAACATTAGCACCCTTACCCGTGCAAACATTAGTCCTTCGAGCCGGATGAACATAGAGCCAGTAAACAGTTAGTAAAAGTGTACTTTATCACCACGTATTCAAAACAACTTGTGAGTCGTGTACAGAATATTTCGGACTTGTGTAATCGCGTTGAACTTGTGATTTACTTCAAATTCTGTAAGCAGTCTGGCATTATCTTGGACTACGTGGACTTAAACATTTTGAACTTTATAGTCTAATAGCACTTTTGAGATTATTTGTATATGAGTGATAAATATCAAATTGAGTGGTTTAGACTTTGATTCACAAATTCATGTGAATCGTATTAAGATTTAATTATCAATTGTGATAATTTGAACTTGAACTGAAAATTGATTATTGTGAAGTGGGTTGTGTTGGACATGTGACGAACTTACTGTGGACTAAAGCTGTACTCCTGAAACTGTCAATGTCAACTTTGTGTGTAGCCTCCAAGCATCAAGGATGCGTGGAAATGTTTAACCGACCGATACGAAGACTCCAATGTACTTATTCATAATCATGTACGAGCATTGTGTGAATTGAAAGCCGTATCTAAGGAATCCTTTGTAGAATTAAGACAGTTTATTGACGATATGAATAGTAATTTGCGAGCGTTAAAGGCGTTGGTACAACCCACTGATCATTGGGACACAATATTATTGTATTTGATGAGTAAAAAGATAAGTCCAAGTACTAGATGCGAATGGGACAGAAAGCAAGCTAATTTAAGGGAACTCGAAAAGTTAAAAGATTTCTTAAGCTTCTTAGAAAGCTTTTTCAATTGTGTTGCGATTTAGGAAGCACAAAATAGTACTTTCTGCAGACATTGCAAAGATGTACCGCCGCATTTACGTGGAGAAGGAACAGCGAAGGTTGCAGCGGATTCTGTGGCGATCGGACAGCTCTCAGCCTATTAAGGTAAGGAGCATCACCCAGTTGCGAGTAAGGTGATCATTTCTGACTTCTACGTAGATGATCTTCTTTCAGGCGTAGACTCTCTTGAGGTAGCATGATACCTCAAGTCTGAGCTCACGTCAATTTTGGAGCCAGCTGGTCTTTCACTAAGAAAATGGGCATCAAATGATAAGCGAGTATTTGATATAAATATTTCTTTCAATGAGGATCGAGCAATTGAAGGAGATAAAGACCCAAAGATACTAGGACTGCTATGGAATCCTAATACTGATCAACTTAGATACTCAGTAAAGATTCCTGAGCAAGAAAGAGTGACAAAAAGGACAATCTTGTCACTAATTTCTCAAATACTTGATCCTCTTGGGCTTATCGGTCCCGCAACTATACGAGCAAGGATAATTCTTCAAGGACTTTGGGAAATTAAACTAGACTGGGATGAATCTTTGCCTCAACGTATGCATTATGAATGGATCACGTTTAAAAATCAACTTGACAGTCTGAATGAAGTAAGTGTCCCAAGAATCACGCTGTGCGATAATCTAGTGACAATAGAATTGCATGGTTTCTGTGATGCTTCTGAAAAGGCTTACGGGCATCAATTTATCTACACTCAACTGATGAACAAGGAAACATAACGGTGAATCTTCTGTGCGCAAAATCAAGAGTAGCTCCAATGAAATCAATTTGTTTACCAAAATTAGAACTTTGCGGTGCTCTCTTACTAGCCGAACTCTCGGAGAAGATTCTCACATCCATGGACATCAATTTCGACAAGATATTCTTTTGGTGCGATTCGACGATCACCTTAGCATGGATACACGGACCTCCTCGTAGGTGGGAAACGTTCGTTGCCAACAGAGTCTCGAAAATTCAAGAACTCACAAAAAATGGAGTTTGGAATCACGTATCATCTCCGAACAATCCTGCAGACATTATATCAAGAGGAATCGACCCAGCTGAACTCAAGACATCGGAACTTTGGTGGCATGGACCATCATGGATATCAGAAGATTCAAAAAACTGGTCTATCCCACCAGATCTGGATTTTGGAAATGTACCTGGAAATAGGAAATGTACTTCGTCTCAAGTCATGGTCAAGAAGAACGAACTTAGCATTTTTGAACGTTTCTCTTCTTTCACCACATTAACAAGAATTTGTTCATATGTTTATCGGTTCAGAGATAATTTAGCTAGACCAACAACAGACTATAAGGTAGGGTTACTAAAGCCACAAGAAATCTTGAGCACAAGGAATCGATTAATAAAAATAGTAATTCTCTGTCTCGAAAAGGGTCAAGAAATTGCGAAATCGAGCAAAATAAAACTGCTTCAGCCATTTCTTGATAGTTCAAGGCTGCTCAGGGTGGGCGGTAGGTTGAATCATGCACCGATTCCATATGATCAAAAACGTCCTATCATTTTACCTTCGAACCATCCGGTATCGAGACTAATAATCAATGATGAACACGTCCGATTAATATACTCGGGCTGTCTAGGTACAATTGCATCTCTAAGAACACGTTATTGGCCACTCTCATGTAAAAACGCAGTTAAGAATGTACTCTGACAATGCGTACGCTGTTTTCGAGTTAAACCAATAGGCACAGAATATATTATGGGATATTTACCTGCGGCAAGAGTAACACCCTCTCGTCCCTTTAACACTACAAGTGTCGATTATGCAGGGCCGTATTTTGTGAAAGATAGAACCCACAGTCAGAAAACGACGAAGGCCTTCTTATGCATATTTGTATGTTTTGCAACAAAGGTAGTTCATTTAGAATTAGCAATAGATTTAACAACGGATGCATTTTTAAGTTGTCTACAGCGTTTCATTTCACGACGAGGGCATCCTAAAAAAATATGTATTCAGATAACGGAAAAAACTTTGTCGGCGCTCGAAACGAACTAGAAGATCTGGCGAAACTTATGCTCAACTCCGAACATCAAGCACATGTAATAAATTTCATGTCTAGAAAGGGAATAGGCTGGCATATTATTCCTGCTCAGGCTCCACATTTTGTTGGATTATAGGAAAGCGCCGTTAAATCTGCGAAACATCATCTGAAGCGAGTCATCGGTGAGTCTAAACTCACTTTTGCAGAGTTATATACAGTGTTGACTCAAGTTGAAGCATGTTTGAACTCCCGTCCTTTATCCCTATTATTCGATTATCCTAATGATCTTGAACAACTAACCCCTGCTCGTTTCCTTATTGGGGACTCATTGGTTGCATTACCACAACCAGATTTACGTCAGCTTCCAGTACAACGTTCGAACCGGTACCAGAATTTGGAGCAAATGATCCAGCATTTTTGGCTTCAGCAACGGTACAAATGGCCCCGCAGGAATGTCAATCCTATTAAAATAGGATCACTTGTTCTTGTAAAGGAAGATAACCTTCCTCCCCTCAAGTGGCAGCTTGGACGTGTCACTGAGCTTCATCCAGGAAAGGACAACGTAATACGTGTCGTATCTGTTAAAATTGGTAATTCTATTTTAGAGCGACCAGTATCGAAACTTTGTGTACTGCCAATTGAAGAATCTGTACAAAGTGACCGTTCTTGATCAAGATTACACACATGTACTTTATGAAACTTAATTCGTATGATACTTGATCTGTCACGAATAAATTGTCTATATAAGGTGTGTGTTATTTCATAAATGAACACTATTAGTTGCAGGTATCATTTGTTTAGAAAGGAGACCTTCCAAGGTGGGCGGGATGTTGAGTGAATGGTTATTGTAACTTGGTGTGCAACTTAGTTTAGTGTAGATTTAATTTTATTTCTAAAACTTTTTCTCTTCGAATGAATATTTAAGTCTTTCGAATTTAGGCAACTATTGTATTTCTCAAGTTATCTGCCTACATTGAAGTTTATAGTGTGAATGTCTTAGAAAAACTCATAGAGCTTAGGTCTTTTACGGTGCCTTATGAAGCCAGGAAACAAGGACATTGGCACGTTCGAATCGGTTGTCAATCCTGCCGCAATAAAAGGGCTATGCTGGCCAGCCACCTTCTACTAGTTATCCTGCTTGTCCATGTACATGTAACCTCGGATTTTGTACTTCAGACTAACAGAGTAGTTTTGAAAGGGACTGGAAATGAGTCTAAAAACCACGCTTAACAGAGAACAACCGACCAAAGTAAGAATTTTTTTCATTACAGGAACCATACCACTGCCGGTTCAAGTAATATGCCCGATGCTCATTTTACTCAACTATCGTTTGAATCACCTCAAGCGTCGAGGATTTACCTATACATTTAATGTTAACCCACTGACGCAAGTTGATGCCCTGTCGTCGACAACGTTTTACTCAACTCCTGACTATTCCCTATGCAACGCTCATTGTTATTCACTTGAGAATATAAATTTTTGATAAAAACATCAAATCCCTCCACCGTGCAGATTTATAGATAATCTAATTTAGAACATTTAAATTTCAGTCACTTTCAAACAGATAAATGTAGCAGTATCGCCATCCGGCAACATTGTTCCCTTTCTCCAGCTTGTTTGCTGTAGGAACGTGACACACACACACACACACACACATAAAACCAGCTTGGAAGCAGTGTCTCCAGAACGTGGGATTTTTCGGCCCCCACCACGTTCCCATCTGGGAAAAAAACATGCAAACGTGGCGTGTCAGTGTGTCGGCTCTGCTACACGCTGCGGTCACCAGCTTCGTGTAAAGCCGAAGGTGCACGAAGACGGACTTCGTTACAATGCTTGAGTTTTCAAGTTATTTTTAGATTTCACGCTTTCGTTTATCGAGTCGAAATTAAGAATTGTATTTTTCTCGAGTACGTGCAAAAGAGGCGCGAAGCAGACGACGAATTTGAATTTACGAAGTATATAGTTCAAGAAATAACACTTTTCTTCAATTTCTTGAAGAAAGTCTGCATGAAATAAACATCAGTATGATCTTGGAAAATTTCATGAGGATTTCAACACTTCAAAAATAAACTTTCAGTGAAATTCAGTGACAATAAATGTATAAAATTTGAATCAATATATAATTTTCCATTCAAATTTATATACTTCTTACTAATTTTGTACATTTAACAATTTTTCAATTAGAACAATATTTTCTATCAACATAAAATGAACATAAAATTCAAGTTCATAATTTATATTTTCAGTTATATGTTAGAAATATTTTCATTCAATTAGAGAAATAGGTTTTTTTGCTTTTTTTAGATCTAGTTTTTGCCTTAAACATAAAAGAAAGAAAACACATTTGAAATATTAAAATAAAAAAGCTGGTTCATTCTTAGAGAATCCCAAATATTCTGAAATAAAACTCCTTTCCACACCACGGAGGTAGAGTTTACTAGTAATAGTTCAATAAATTTTATGTACTCTAAATAAATTTTTTCGTAATTGCAGAAAACTTATTCCAAATACAAAAATTGTATCTTTAAATGTACAGGATAATTAATTATAAAAATCGTTCGAATTTGAATTTCAAGGACTTGTACACACTTTCAAGGCACATCGTTTTTCCTTTTGCAAAAATTTTTAAAACTTCTAATTTTTCAAGTAATTGGGAGAAGTACATTTAAAAAAAAAATTGTTTTCTCTACTTCCACTCGCGATAGCTTAATAAATTTTCAGAATTTTACGATTTTATTAATATTGTATTAAGTGTCTACATTTTCTGAAACTATCTACAGGAGAAAAATTTTAATACTTTAGTAAAGAAAGTTTTCTGAAAAGTTGTAGCTCAATCAGATCAATAGCCAAAAAGTTACCAATGTTTTAAATCGCAAACGAACGGTATAGAGGTCTAATTGGAGACGAAAACAAATAATAATAGCAACCTTCTTATGTTTTCTTCTAAGATATACTTGATTCTCGCTTTATGCGTTATTTGAGAAGGCAAGAGTGTGGATTCTTCATATTTTTATCGTAATTTCTTATTGAAAACGGCAAAAGTAAGAATATTATATTATTATTTGGTGATACGTGAGTCCTCTTACGTACGTTATTGTTTGATGCTTGTGGGTAAGTTTATTTTGTGAAACTTAATTTGTGTGCAGATTACAAATTATTCACATTCGCTCAATTTTATCGACTTTTCATCTTATTAATTCTTTTCAAATAATTCTGTTTTCCTTCGTCGTATAATTTATTGTTCACAATGAGTAATCTTTTTTTCTTGCGTTGCTGTTTTCCGGCCTCAAGTAGCTTTCTATGCTGATCGATGCGAAACTTTTCCTAGGGTCTGGAAAGTTTGTCAAGATTTAGGGTCGTTTGATAGAATAGGTGTACAAAAAGAGTGGGATTCTTTACTCAAAATCAGACAGGAACTCAAAGAAAAGTGGTCGAATTTATATTTTGACGAAATGTGGTCTAGTATCGGTGTATCTTCGACGAATACAGGAGAAAAACTTTTTCCAAATTTGACCTCCGTATTGAATCATGTTCGGAGTCTTCCTCATTCAAATGCTGAGGCAGAGCGAGGTTTCTCCATGCTCACGGACGCGAAAACTCCCAAAAGAAATCCCTTAGGAAACAGGACGGTCAACTCAATTTGTGTTACTCGATCAGCCCTAAAGGCGAGAGCTGAAACAGCCAGAACAACGAGCATCACTTCGAAGCATTTGCAATTAATGACCGAAAATCTATATGAGATGGCAGAAAGTGATAGGGAAAGTGGTTTGTCGCTCTTCGCTCACGAAGGAGAGGATTAATTCTAATGGCCAAGGCATGGCGTTAATCAATTTCAAACCCCTTTCTTACTCACAAAATAATGACATTTCATTTCTTATATCAGAGATACGTTCTTTATTCCTTTCTTCGCGTGCCTCGGGTATGGAAATTGTTTAGTTTTAATTATTATTTTGTGAGTAAGAAAACATACTGAAATTGAGTAATATCACGCTTTGGGCATAAGTGAGAGGCAAGGAGACTCACAATAATCAAGCACCCCAAATCATCCCGAATTAATCAAACTTCTTCATTATTTGATTTAAAACAAAACATTTTTGTTCGACGTATACTGGCATTTGATAGAGGTAAGCCTGAAGTACGGGCTACATTTGTAGCGTTTTTTACCACTTTTCTTCATTTTTTTCATTTTTTCTTTTTGCTTGAAAGCAAAAACACTTTTCGTTTCGTAGGACGTGGACTAGGCCTACAGGGGATACCACGTAAAAAAAACGAGCCTTAAACTCTACCTCCGTGGTGGTGTGGAATGGAGTTTTATTTCAGAATATTTGGGATTCTCTAAGAATGAACTAGCTTTTTTATTTTAATATTTCAAATGTGTTTTCTTTCTTTTATGTTTAAGGCAAAAACTAGATCTAAAAAAAGCAAAAAAACCTATTTCTCTAATTGAATGAAAATATTTCTAACATATAACTGAAAATATAAATTATGAACTTGAATTTTATGTTCATTTTATGTTGATAGAAAATATTGTTCTAATTGAAAAATTGTTAAATGTACAAAATTAGTAAGAAGTATATAAATTTGAATGGAAAATTATATATTGATTCAAATTTTATACATTTATTGTCACTGAATTTCACTGAAAGTTTATTTTTGAAGTGTTGAAATCCTCATGAAATTTTCCAAGATCATACTGATGTTTATTTCATGCAGACTCTCTTCAAGAAATTGAAGAAAAGTGTTATTTCTTGAACTATATACTTCGTAAATTCAAATTCGTCGTCTGCTTCGCGCCTCTTTTGCACGTACTCGAGAAAAATACAATTCTTAATTTCGACTCGATAAACGAAAGCGTGAAATCTAAAAATTACTTGAAAACTCAAGCATTGTAACGAAGTCCGTCTTCGTGCACCTTCGGCTTTACACGAAGCTGGTGACCGCAGCGTGTAGCAGAGCCGACACACTGACACGCCACGTTTGCATGTGTTTCTCCCAGATGGGAACGTGGTGGGGGCCGAAAAATCCCACGTTCTGGAGACACTGCTTGGAAGCATACGTGAAATTGCCGGCAGAATATTTTTTTTCCTCGCTTCAAACAGTCCCAAATTTTGACGCACTTCATAGTCTAAAGTTTTGTTCTTTATAATTCTTCCTTTCCATCTCACTTGACCTGACATTTTTTTAACTGTTAACAATAACCTTTGACATCCAGCTATTCAAACGCATATCACAGTTAAGTTTAAATTGCAGTGTTGCACGATCTACGAGTCGGCCGCTGGCATAGCATTGGTGACTATACGTATACACACATACTACGAATTCTAAGCCAGTAGCGCACTAAAATTTTCACCGTGTGAGCCCATGAAATTTTTTCAAAACAGCATAGCTCGACGGCGCCCCACGGGACTCTACTATTTGTACGGGCATGGAACTTACATTCAACCTTAAGTAGCATATTTTTGGGAATAACTAACAGAAATTCCTAATGGTCCTGGTTTACCGTCAAAAATGGTACTTTCAACCATCAAATTTCTATCCGTGTATATACACATATAACATCAATTGCAAAACATTTATAAACGTACTATACTTAAACTCATTTTTTGCATATAAAATAATCAAAATCTATAAATCTCTTAAAAGTAGCTTGACGGTACTTAAAAATCTGTTAACTTCACAAGAGAAACTTAAATTCTTGTAAAAAATGAATTTTAAATAGGGTTCTTGACAATGACGTGTTTGAATTACTGGTCGACCTATGAAAAAAGCATGATCGATTCGAGTTCCAAATTATATCTGCGAAGTATTTTGTACAGTTATGTGTCCCTGGTATTCACCTGGAAATATATACAATGAAAAAAACGTATGGTTGCAGGCACTATATTCTGCTTGACGGCACTATGCTATATGGTCGTGAGCTATATGGGACATTCTTCTACATATAGTACGGATTTGAAAAAAAAAATAAATTGTTAACATTTCTAAAAGTCTTAAATTTTTCTCTGTGGCATCTTTTTATTAATTTAATCGACACGTGTTCGAAAAAACAATTTTTTTTAGATATATATTAATTTAAACTTTTGATAAAATTGGACTCAGTGAAAAAGTTTGAAAAAAAATGATCATATACGGTATATCTCAATATAACTAGCGCATATTTAATAAAAGTGGAGACTCAATTATATCGGAAGATATTAAATATATAGCCTTCCTCGAGACATAATATGCTTTTAGTCGTAAAAAAACAGTACTAACGATCGCAAAACTGTCTTTAACGATTGCATTTCCGTGAAGCAATAAAATATAATTTCAAAAAATTCAAAAATTAACGAAAGCATTGAAAGTGTCAAATATCCGAGTGGACATTTGTACCCTCATCCGAAGATACGTAAGACAGAGACCCTCAGAAAAGTTTCAGAGAAATTTTAAAGTGACATGTTTGACAACATGTCTGCTATTATATTGACTCAAAATTCATAGAATTTTTTTATGTTTATTGGAAGCAAATAAAACTGTAACAAAAGAGTCTCTGGAGCAAAAAATTTGTAATACGTGCCATCTCAGGTTGCTTAAATTATCTATGAAAAAAACGAAGGACGTAAATCAGACCAGGAGGTACGTTTGTTATTTTACTTCAGTCACATTCTGAATTTTACTTTTTTCCTGGAAATTTTCATATCCAAAAAATCGTATTCTTTTCTAGCAGAAATTTTCTTGTAAATATAAAAATTTCTCTGAAACTTTTCTGAGGGACTCGGTCTTACGTATCTTCGAATGACGGGACAAATTAAAGGGATCAAAACATTTGTCTACTCGGATATTTGACCCTTTCAATGCTTTCGAGGAATTTGGCATTTTTTGAAATTATATGTTTTTGCTTCATCGAAATGCAATCGTGGAAGACAGTTTTGCGATCGTTAGTACTGTTTTTCCACGACTAAAAGCAGATTATGTCTCGAGGAAGACTAGTTGTGGCTCACTCGGACATTATTAAACACGTCGCGCGCTTAAAAATATTTAATATCTTCCGATCTAATTAAGTCTTCATTTTCATTAAATATGCGCTAGTTATATTGAGACATAGCGCATATGATAATTTTTTCTAAATTTTTTCACTGAGGGGGAAAACATGCGAAAATTGTTTAAGGGGCTATACCAGCGTGAACGCTGAAAATTTGGGTGATTTTCGGGAATTTTTTGGAAGAAATGTACTCAATTAAATGTTTCGGAAAATTAAGAACATATTTGGCTATATTTGACCTATTTTGCATAATTTTTTTCTAGAAATATATTGAGATCCGAGCGACTTATGCGCTGCCTTCGAAGACGCCAAAAAAAAAGTTCCTCCACTGTTGGCATGATTCCAGCCGATTGAGTAGCTAAAACCAAAAAAGGAAAAAATATCGTTGAACTGGAAGGTATTTCCTGTACAATGACTTAGGATTTTCAAAAAATATCAAAATCTAACAAAATGGCGTAGTTATGAAAAAAAGTCTGTTTTCTTGCCTATAAAATGGTCGTTTTTTCAATGTCAAATCGTCATCATTATTACGCCTGATAAATTTATGTGGAATCTAAATCCTATGTAGATTTGTTATATTTTATGTAGTACAGTTATCAAGGCGCAGATTACTTTCATTCGTTCCTGCATGACTAGATATAGATAGTGGAATAAGTCTTGTGACTAACGGTTTACTCAACTCTCGAGTGAAGCGTAAAGTAGAATAAACAGAAAGTTTTAGTATTTTTGTGATTAAAAAAAAGATTGGTTTATTATAATTATATTACGAATAACAATATATATATTTTTAGAAATCTTTAATGCACGCTTTCAAACTTTACCCTACACTTCTGAATTTTACTTAAATGTCATTCATTTTTGAACATTTAATATATCACAAATAATTACAGTGATACTTTTTTTTTTTTTGGTGAGGAGGACAAATGGCGAAATCTTTCATAGACGTTGTACAGGACTCTCCTATGACGGGTCTAGGCATACCTGTTAAAACCAAGTCCGCCCAAGACGCAGGACCGCGGGTGCAGGCCCCAATGCGATTTCTACTGGCCCCCGTTGCTGCCGCGCTCTGCACGCCCACCGAGCTCCCTCGTCTTCATCACCACGGTGACGAATGATTCGATAAGCATCCATTTTTGTTCAGACTGGAGCATGAGAGAGACCATCGTGTCAGGGATCAGTTGTGCGCCCACTTCCCGATTGACAGCCTCTCTTGCCACGCCCCACCTGGCACAGAAAAAGAGTGTGTGCTCTGCATTGTCCACAAGGGATCCGCAGTAGCTACACGACTCGTCGTTTCTTTTCTTGAAGCGCTTCAGGTACGCATTAAAGCAGCCATGGCCTGAAAGCGCCTGCACCAGGTGAAAGCCGACTTGACCGCGCTTTCTATCCAGCCATGTGGTGAGCTCCGGGATTATACGGTGAGTCCATCTCCTGGATTGGTCACCATGCCATCTCGTCTGCCATCTTTCGACGAGTCTGCGCCTTCCATCCTTGCGGATGGCCTCCTTCGTTCGAGCGATTTCCTGCAGGTTGGTTGTATGGAGCTGAAAGGTCTCTTTCCTTTCCTCCGTCAATAAGTCAATTGGCGGGACGCTCGCCAGGACCAGCACAGAACTCGTCGACACAGTTCGGTATGCTGAGACAATTCTCATCACCACACCTCTCTGTGCCGAGAACAGCTTCTTCAGGATAGCATGGTTGTTAAGGGCACTTGTCCAGATCGGAGCTGCATAAAGTGAGCTGCACGCTCACCACCAGCCTTCTCTTAGCTTCCCTGGGGCCACCAATGTTGAGCATGAGCCGAGTAAGAGCGGCTCCGCATTGGATGGCTTTGACCTTCGCGATCTGCAGGTGTTCGCCGAAGCTAAGCCTTCGATCCAACTGCACACCCAGGTACTTAATGCGCTTTTTCCACTCGATTTCATGTTCCCCGAGAACGATCCTCGGATATTGGAAGGATCTTCTGTCCGTGACCAGCAAAGCCTCGGTCTTTTCAGGGGCCATTTTCAGGCCTCTGCTATCTAACCAACGCTTTGCCCGCCACAGACTATCATTGATCCTCAGCTCCAGAATCCCGACGTTATCAGCAGCACACACGACAAGTGTGTCATACGCGAAGCCGATGATGATCATTCTAGCAGGCAGGTCCATGCGCCACATGTCATCTCTTCCTTGAGAGACCATTTGTCGCCCTCGTATATCACCCACCTGTCGCTCAGGTCAGATCA
This sequence comes from Diplolepis rosae, assembly GCA_030998225.1. Taxonomy (NCBI): domain Eukaryota; kingdom Metazoa; phylum Arthropoda; class Insecta; order Hymenoptera; family Diplolepididae; genus Diplolepis; species Diplolepis rosae. The sequence goes on from JAPYXD010000450.1 coordinate 374,143, forward strand.
TTTCCTCCAGAAGTTTCCCCATCGTATCCAACAGACATATTGGTCTATACGATAAGGCGTCCCCTAGAGGTTTGTTACCCTTCCTCAGCAGGACCAACCTCTGCTTCTTCCAGTCTGCGAAGAATCTACCCTCCCGAAGACTGGAGTTAAAGTCTTCTAAGAGGATCTCCTGGTATGCCCCGATCACCTCTTTGAGGATCTCGTTCGGCAACCCGTCGATCCCTAGCACTTTAGGGGCTGTTCAAATAATACGTAACTCTACTTTCTTTTGTTTATGTAGCTTTGTCGTTGTCAACTTCACGACAATTTTATTCTTATCTCTTTTTACGCCAATGAAAAAGGCGTGACGTATTATGTAAACGGCCCCTTATTTGCCTTGAGCCTTCCACCCGCTCTCTTTAGTTCTTCGGGATTATCCAGGCCTGGGATCTTTCTTCTAGTCACCAATTTCTTGGTGACTATTTTGAAGGCGAGACCCCATGGGTCCTTCTCGACCTCACCGATCAAGTCTTTCCAGCACTGAAGTGAGCTTTTCTTTATGCCTTGCCTCAGAGAAGATTTTGCTTTTTTCCATACCTCGTGCAGCAGAGAGTCACCCTTTGAGCGGGTTAATCTCCGCCGCGCTGCGAGGCATTCCCGACGCAGGACAGACAACTGGTCGTTCCACCAGTACATTGAGTCCGCGGTACGCACGTGCCCCCGTCGAGGCATGGAGTGGTCACATGCTACGACCACTTTCCGCCTCGCCGCCCGCACGGTGTCCTCCAACGACCCAGCAGACTTAGCCCAATCAACACAGTGCGGCCATTACCATGTATTTTAGGAGGGTACTCAAAAAAGTGAAAATGAGCATCAGCGCAGCCAAGTTTTGATAGCAAGAACTAATATCAATGCAAACGAAACCCCCGTCTCTCCAACCCGATGTATTCTAAAGAGCGGAAATTTTTGAAATATATTGTATGAAATCCATTTCATACGTTTAAATAGTTTAAAGTTGAAAATAATTTGTGAAAGAATAAAAATACAAGAGTTTTAAATATGAATCACAATGAACGGTTAAATACTGTACTATTATACGGAGAAAAATAGTCAAAGTAATTTTACTCAACTCTGTCGATTAAACTTGGGACTTAAGGACATTTGAACATTTATTAAATCCTAGTCGGGTAAAATGAATTTGATAAATACCTAATTCACCCAAAGTGAATATCAATAAGCGTTACATAGGAAATAGTAAGGAGTTGAGTAAAACGTCGACAACAGGGCATCACAATGGGTCAGTGGGTTAACCTGAAATGTATAAATATATCATCGACGCTTGAGGTGCTTCGAACGGTAGTTGAGTAAAATGAGCATCGGCTGTATTATTTAAACTGGCAATGATATGGTTGCTATGATTACAACAGTTTAAAAATAACATCGGTAGCGATAACAGCGCCACCACTTGTTGATAGCAAACATTATAATTCGTTCCCCTTTTCTCCTATATGAGTGGACCCACTATGCCAACCAAGCTCATCTATGAGCCTGGTTTCCTCAAGATTTTTTTGTAGCTTGTCTTTGCTGAGTCGTCTTGTGTTCCAGGAGGGGCTTCTTCCTTTGCCGCCCCTTCCCGTATTTACTGGGTGACTCCGTTTCCGGATGCTAAATTCAATGCACTTGTGGTCACTCAAGGTAATTACCTGGAGGACGCACCAGTCGACTATCCTTGAGGCAAGACGGGGCGCGGAAACATGAGGTCGATAATTGACCCCCCCCCCTCCGCCCCTTGTCTAGACGTAAAATTTCTGCCCTGATTTAATACAATCAGGTCATTCCTAGCGGCCATCTCGCTGACCAAGATTCCCCTCCTGTCCAGACGAGCTTCGCCCCACTCGGGCGACATACTATTAAAGTCGCCCGCGTTAAGGGGTCGCCTACTAGCCCCTCTGAGGCTTTCCTCAAAGAGGAGGATCTGGGTCTCGAAGATCTCGAAAGGATCGTTGGGAGAGAAGTAGCAGCTGTACACATGCACCCCCGCCACCACCACCCAAACGAACCCCGCGTCGATCTCCAGGAAATCCCCGATGTTCAAATCAGGGCTACAATTACAGTGATACTAATTAACTTCTAACTTGCCCTTATGTCCCAAATTTGATCGGAAGTTGAGTAAAATTACTCCAACTATTTTTTTCCGTGTGTATATGTAGAGACCTTATATCTACTGACTCAAAACCAAAAACACAAATATTTTTACTTTATATGTAATGAATAAAATCTAATAACAAAAAAACACAAATAGTACACTGAAAAAATTTCGGTGCATTGGTTAGACCTATAGGGATAGCAGCAGCGCCGAACGCCGTGGTAAATCTTATCCCTTAGTTCGGGGCAGCTGATGCCCCGTTTCCACGCAGCAGATGCACTATATCGGCACAAGCGCTCTCCGAACTGCATAGTATAAACGTTGTCTTTGCTCCCGGGACCCATGGTACACCAGTCATGAAGGAACGCGTTTTTCTCATAGTGATGGATATTTTTATTGAAAAAAAAAACTATTTTGAGAAGTTGATAGGAGTATTTGAACGTAAGTTTGCAATTTTAACTTGATTGTAAGCTTTGTAAATATGTTTATTACATGTAACCTATAAATTCCTTAAGAAAAAATAGTGACTTAACCTCTTCATTGTATGTTAAGAGGTTTAAGAAATAAATGACACATTATTAGATTCATTATATGATAGAATGACTTGTGCATATGTTGAAGCTTGTATAATAAACTAGTTATATATCTTTTATGTGCCTCCGGCGCGGAAACTCGTTTTTCCGTCACAGCTGAACGTAACGGAATGTTGTGCATTCCGTTACAGAGGAATATAATGTAAAAATTGAACTGCGCATGCGCATATAGTCTTACAGCGGAGCAGAATCTTCTTATTCTTCTTCTTCTTCGTACAGCGTTAGCACCCTACTGACAAAGCCTTGTACATTTAAACTGCGCATGCTCTATTACAACAAGCTACTACTACACAAGATCGATCAAATCAAAATGGCTGGGACTAGTCGCGAAATATCAAGTGTAATGACTAGCGCCGCAAACAACTACAATACTAGATTAGATTCGAGTGTACGCATAAAAACTCGTATCCGCACCGAAGTCACATAAAATAGAATACGTGCCAATGCACACAATTCGGGAAATTACGAGACTCGTGACAATGCTCGCAGGACTGATCGCGCCTCGGCTTCGATCTCCTGCGAGCATTGTCGCTCGTCACGCAATAACGTTTCGGCGGACGAGCTGTACCATACATAAGGGACAACATATGCCCCTTACTTTCGCGGATCTGTACGCCCGAAATCTGTGCAACGGTTGCTCCGAGTCTACAGTGCAGCCGGCGTACTGTAGGTGGTGCAACCGGTGCACCGAAAATTTTTCAGTGTAGAAATACGACAAGGGAAAGAAAAATAAAGGTATTGACTGTGATTAAAGACAAGTTTCACCGAAGAGTGAATAATGTGATTGACCGTCTTATGTTACGTGATTATGAAATTCATTCAGTTCTAAAATATAAGACGATCACTCACATTTCACTCACATCACGATCCGATCAAAAAACACGTTCGATCAAGTCAACTTCGGACATTTTAATATGGATAAATGAAGATCTGGTGCCCAGTACAGCATTCAGTACATTTCAGTACATTTTTAGCACTTTTTTCCAGTTTCTAACAATATCTCAAAAACCGTTATAGATATCGCTAAAGTAAGACAATATTCGCAAACTGCGTTAAAAAACGTATCGAAACGACCTGCGTTGATATCTGAAAAAATATTTTCTCTCTTAAAAAAAATTTTTCTCTCTTAAAAAAAAATTATTAAACAATTTTTTATTAACAGTTTTAATTGCAAATATCTATTAAACTAGGCGTGATAGCAACAAACGGAAGTCAGATTCGTGTTCAGCATTGAAAAGTACGTCAGAAATGATATGTCGCATTCAGTAAGGACATAGGTCATTTTTGTTGATGAGTGTAATTAGTTTCAAATACTCTAATCTTCGCCTCCCTTTCCTTTTATGTCTCTCTTCTCCACCTTCTGGAACTGTTCCCGCCAGCTCCTCTTGTCTAAGTATACGTCCTATCAATCTTTAGCGGCGTCTCTTTATACTAGCGTATAAGTTTCTCCTTTCTTTTAGCAAGTCATACAGTAATCGAGTGTTTATGGATACCAGCAGCATGACATGTTCAAGCAGCGGCTCTTCCTACTGTGTCGAGTAGTTGCCGCCCCGAAAATGGAACGGCTGTCACACATAACCTGTATGTTTTATATAATTTCAAAAAAATTCACGAATGTTCTAAAATTTTACATAATGATGACGGATATTGTCTATTCTTGGTATCTTAACTAACAATAGATATTAGTTGAAAATTTACAAAACGGAATCACGATCTGGAAACGAAACGAAATAGAAACAAGCGACATTTGTTTGTTTTCGCCGTAAATTTTCGCTTTGCCATTATTCGCGTTGTGATCTTTAAAAAAGTTATTATTGAAAGTGGTTTAAAGTGTCAGGGCAAAAAATATTTTGCATTATTTTCACTATAAATATACTTTTGTCGCTTCGCTTCCTACAACCTAATAATCTCAAACTGTAAAAATCAGTCTGACTCGGTGTATTTTTTACCTAAATTTTTTTTACACGAAACAGTTCAAACCTTTCGTCACAGCGAGGGGTGTGCGATATTTCAACATATAGCGAATATTATAATATGTGATAATGTTAGGTTTGTCTATGCGTTGTATTAGTATAGTTGTAGCAAGTTATAGATGTCCCACGTGACTATGTAGTAGTCTCCAAGGTTGAGAATGTTATTTTTGTTCTCGCTGCTCTAAAGTTTCTTTAACAGTAGTTCAGGGTTTAATTAACTCAGACGTAAACATTTAAGCATACGTCGGTGATACATTATTTTATTTTTAAGTACGTTCTTCGATATTTTTTATACCATTCTGTACTCTTTTTTAGTATACGTTTTCGTCTGTAAGGTCTTTTTGGTATTTATGGAAAGGGTTAAATTAAATTAGAATAATCAAAACCAAAAATAATCAAAACAAAAAGACGTAGTGCCAGAGTGTCGAGCCGAGGCGCGCTACGAGTTTTTGCCTGTCCTACCCGAGGTTACTTAGAGACTAACTATTAGCTGCAACTCAAGGGCTGATTTTAGTTTGAAATTGTTGCCGATGAAAAATAATGGAAAATATTATGATATAAAATACAAGACTGACAACGTCGAATCTTGATCTGGGTCAGGCCGACTACTTTTATTGCTTTACGGTGCTAAGTTCGTAAATCGGCTTCGACCACTCTGAGTTATAATACATTTTTGAACTGTATACAATAATATGTTTGCAAAACAGGCACTAAAGTAGTACTTCGAGCCCCTGTAGAGCTGCTGTAAGGACGTCCATTTACGACCAACATGTTCATATTGTATCTGTGTTCTTCCTTGAGTCCTACTTTCGTTCCTTTTGTCCTACTTTTGTTCCTTACGTCCTTTGGACAATTGCGAGAAATGGAATATATTTCTCAATCAAATTTGTTTCTTGAATTTCGGGGTCGCGGCCCCCCGAACCTACACGGAGAAAAAAAAACTGTTGAATCAACAGATGTCATCTGCTGGAATAGGGACATCAGATTTTTTTTGTAATATTTACAGATTTTTCTGTTGGATTCACAGATTGTTTGTAAACTCAACAGATGAACCTGTAAAATCTACATACATGTCTGTTAGAATTGCGGATTTCAACAAAAAAGAGAAATCCGTAACTTCGCATAGGAAAAAATGAGAGTTCAAAATTAACAGCGACAAGTTCAAAAGGAAACATTTGGTTTATTTTGAGCTTTAATCCGGTTCCTTTTAAACCAAACGCGGTTCTATTTGAATTTTGCTGCAGTTCATTTTGAACACCCTTATTTTTTCCTGTGCGGAATTGAAATTTTACTTTGCGATTGGCGCGGAATAGATCGGATTTGCACAGAATAAAATCCTATCTGAAACTGACGCCAGCGAACATTTGTAAACTAAGTAAGAATATCAAAGTTTTCGACTGATTTTTTGTTTCTGGCGTATAATAATGAATCCACGTTTTATTACTAGTTACATAACGTCGTAAAAATTCCTTTGAATTATGTTAAAACATGTCCAAACATTGCTCAGATGCAACCACACGAGCCCGCTTGTGATCGGCTGTGAGCAAACATGGCATCCATCTTGCAGCTTCCTCATGCCCAAAAATTCATGTAAAATGTGTCATACGCGTCCCACTGAAATGGTTACAGTCTCACTAATCTCAAGCACTTTCAATCGACGATCGTTGAGTACGATGTCGCACTGATATTAGATGGTATTCTCTTAGAGTAGTAACATATTTACGATAACAGCACCATCTTTCGAGAAGTCACGGACTTATTGAACAGCTCTCGTATTTCGATATTCAGCACCTAACAAACCTTTCTTAGTGCTTTCTTCATCATATTCCGAAATTTCAGAGTGATATTCCATTTCCTATGAAAACGACGTTACAGAGCTGTAATTGCCGATAACTCTCAATTTTATTTTCTCAAAAATAAACTTTTTATATATTATATTATATATTATATATATATATATTTATATTTGGCAAAACTTCCTTTCACCCAACTCTATTTTATAGTCCGTTTCAGGCCCAACTACACTTTGAGAGTTGGTTTCAAAATGAGTTATAGTTGCGAAAAAAATACTTGAAAATTAAAAACAACTTCAATGACTAATGCAGTCTCAAATATTACAACAAATTTTTCGTAAATGCATTTCCAATTCTAAATTAGATATATATTATCATTTACCTGTGATATCAAACATTATTCGAATAAATTAATCAATTAATTTTTTATGTTGTCAAATACATCTAATTATAAAAATATATTAATTATCATTATGTACAATCCATGGTATTGATATATAATTATTTATAAAAATGATCACGTCCAGCTTTAGATGGCTGAAAGTGAGAAGAATTTATTTTTTCCACCAATAATTAATTTTTTTATTTACAAGAACGTAACTACAATAATGAGAAGAAAGTAATATTCACTTCGTCATAAAACGAATTGAAATTGGCGCCAGGGCTGTGTGTCTGTGTGTACGTGAGTGTGATTAAAAAAGAACGTGTTTCATTGCGTATGTGTGCTTCATAACGCTGTCATTCCGTTTTCTTTTTGTATTGCACGTTTTGTTCGCCAAAAAATAAAAAACCTGCAACTCGCCGCATTTGATGTTGTCATCGTATACAGCGCATTTTTCGATCCCGGTGCTCAAATCTGTTTGCGAATGTACTTTTGATTATTCATTTTATAATAGAAAAACAATCATACTCATTCTTTAAAGATTTTATAGTCTTTTTTAGGTTTTGGATATCTTCAAATATAAGAAAACTCAAAAAATTGTATTCTAACCTCACTATTGGACATGGACGATTTCGACCAAAAACTCTCGAAAGTTTCGGGCTTTTTCCGTACAAAAAGTTTTTGGAAGTGAGTTTGTATAATAAATATTCTTCGAAAATACATCTTATAAACTATAGAACACACATTTTTGTGACTTGATGCATTATTTCTACAATCGATTTTAAAAAAAGTTTTATAACGTTGTTTGCAATCTCTGTAATATACACATCAAATTAAAACAACTCTTCATTATATTTGCAACAAATATCTCTCACATTCATCATAAGTTAAACTTCAGAATTTGTTCCAAATCTGCCCGCGCTGTTGGGCAAAACGAACCACGGTTTCAGAGTTGTAACGTTCATGGAATCGTAGTTGCTTGTACCCCTCTTTTTCTCAGTGTAGAAGACGAATTAGTATTTTGAATACCAAATATTATGAATCTCCATACGTAAAATTAAAAGTACGAAAAAATGATATTGTGATTACTAAGTTGTGAAACATTTCGACCTTTACGATCTTTAATTTATCAATTTTTAAACATTTATAAAGTTATTTTTGCCCGATTTGGTCAAAAATTTCGCTCTCTGAGTTCGAGATTATATTTCAAATCGGCAATTTTTAATTACCTTAATTTACTGAATTTTTAAACAACAATTTTGCCCTGTTTTGAGACAAAATTACTTTCGAAATACATGAGTGGGTCACACGAAGGGTGAAAATTTCGCGAATTTTTATTCTTTATTTAAAGAGTAAGAACGGCAAAGAAACTCACGATTTTTAGTTTTTCGGAATGAGCAAAAATTTGATCAATATCCGCTGCGTTATTTCACACAGTAGCGCTTTCAAAACACGTTTTAATTTTGGGAATTCCCTAATCCTGAAAATAATACTTGGTTGACTGGTAAGCTCTTTTCAACATCAATTTCATATGTTCATTACGATTAAGTATTCCACCCTCGAAACGTCCAAACCCTGGCAAGAATTTATTCAGTCTTTTTGCTTACTCTAATTAAGGAAATCTTCCAGATTTATAGCATCAGAGGTTTTGTGGTGACTAAAAGCATCTAGGCTTACACTCACAGAAACTTTCATCATCTGCCCTGAAAGTACGTTCAAATCCTTAATTTTCCAAAAGAAAACCTGCCTACACAATAACGCGACACCCGTGGATTTGTTTTCCCGGTTCTCCGAGGGCAAGGAAAAACGCTTCACTGGTAAAGCGCCCTAAGGGGCTACGGCACCAGATCCACAATTGAGTTTGCAAAAAAAAATAAAGAGAGAGAGAGAGCAGACTTCGTCTCACAGGTAAAGAGCCCTGAGGGGCTACGGCACCTGATTGACAATTTGGTTCATTAAAGAAAAAAGAAAATTAAAATGAAGAATTATTTCCACACAGGTAAAGTGCCCTAAGGGCTACGGCACCTGGTGGACAACTAAGAGACACAAGGATTCCTTAAAATAGGAGTGACTTTCCCAATTTCTCACACGGGGTGAGTCAAGGAGTACTCGACACTCAAGGATTAAAGAACAAATCTATATTTTTCCAATAATCTAATCCCTCGTAAGACTCCAATACCGAATTTAATAAATCAAAAACGCGCCAAAAAAAAACGAAAATGAGCCTGCTAATCCCTATCTATGCAGAGGACGGGGGAACATACACGATCAAATTCTCTAATAGTCAGGTGCGGTGATGCTACAATGCACCACACCTAACTATGAGCTTTGATCTGATAGAAGTCCAAAATCGCCGCGACGAGCGATAAGTCCTCACCTTTTCCAGGTGCGGAACCGGACTGAAATTTGGGGATCCGCAACCAAGCACGTTACCTCGGTTTTCCACCTCTTTAATAATTTCCCCCCTTAATTAATATGCGCACGCCTCAATTAGCGACCGCGATCGAGTCCAATTAAATCAATAAATTAAGAATTTCATACACGGTCTTTTCCCCCTTTTCGCGACCGTTTTGAGGTTGGAAATCGGTATCAGGAGAAAGCTGATATTTTCGCGATTCTGACGATGTCTTTCAAATTTCAAAAAGTCGCATATTTCGTCCCGTGGGAGTGTTTAAAAATTGATGTGCACTCAAAAGCGAAAGCGCACCGCGCGACGGTGACGAGAAAGCCTTTCCCCCATTTCACCTCCCGCTGGCGCGTGCTACCTGCGTGGGCGCGGGTTCGTATTGGACAGCAGTATGGGCAGGCTTGAACGTCGTGTCACGATTTTTACAATAAGAAGGAAATTTCAATAAATCAACCTCAATTCATTATTGTTAAGTGACCCATTTTTATAAATACAGTTATTCGTAATGTTTAATACTAGTGGAGTTTACGATACAATGATAATTATCTTTATTCATAATATCAAAGATCTATAATACTTGCAATGTGATAATGATTACACTTATTTATTTAAAATGAAATAACAATTATATTTCCTTATTTACAATATAATAATAACTGTATTTATTTATAACCATAAAATTTGTTCATTTATTTATATATTACATTTGTTTATTTAGTTATTTTATTTAATCATTAATTGAAACTCCCATGCGTGCAAATGAACAAATTATCCTGCAATAAATAATAAAAAAGAATATATAAAAAAAAGTAACAGTGTGGGACGCCCACCCATCCAGCGAACCAAGCCGCAAGCTGCTTGACCTGAGTGAGCGGTCGAGTGGGAGCAAACACAGGTTAGTGTGGCGCTCGCTGATGGTACGAACAAAAATGTCCGTGAAAAACAGGCTGCCTCGTTCTCGCCACACTCACTTCCGCTTTGGAAGTAAATCATAAATCGCGGTGTGCCCACTCCTATAGACCAAGTGGCGAAAGAAAAATAGTAATTGCTACGTCCCCTAGTCGCCGCTAGTGTGTCATCGAAATGAACATCGTGCGGAGTCGACATGTTGTCACTTGTCTGCCTGTTTTAATTAATTAAAATTCATAGCGATTTCAAGTGATTTTAATGAAATTCGATCTATAAAGTGCTAATACCTAATGTGCCAACAATTAGCAGTTCTTTACTGTTTGCCCTCCAAATTAAAATAGTTGTAGCTGCAAATCGGGTAAGTCACCAATAACTTTTGTTTTAAATCTAAAATAAAACTCGTAAAGGCTTGGTTTCTCGTTTTGTGTATACAAATTCATTACGTATTATCATATTGCAAAACCCGGTAAGAAAGCTTGCATTAAAAAGTATTTTTGTCCTTTAGTTTTAAATCCGCATTTAAGTGTTGATAAAGATAAAACTCTAGTTACCTTCAAAGCCGATTTAAGCCAGGTACAAAGTAACCTCAAATATAATAAAATCCGAATTTTTTCTTATTCGCATGGGATGGCGAAAATTTTGCGCCCTTCATTACTGGATCTGAAGTGGAGGGGGGATGGGTAGTTTTTGTGCAATCTAGTTCCTGCTACGTCCCCTAGATGTCGCTGATATAAATTCATTCGCCCCGCCACCATCTGTAAGTACCCCTTCAAAATACATGGGAGTGGGCACACCGTGATCATAAATTGTGAGGCGAATACATAATGAAACCTCGCAATTTTTTCGTGCGAGTTTCATGGGAATCCACTTGTTCCAAAAGCAAGCCTAATTTTGCGGATTCTTCCCCCGTTTCGTCGGACAAAGCGGATACTTGAGGCTGGGCCGTCTCAACGCCCCAACAAACGAAGTGATCCTTTGCTCACAAAGGATGAGTTCGTTTCTCTGAGCGGCACCGTAATCGTGCATAGTCTTTTTATACAATTATAAATAAATAATACTTAAATTCTAAAAAAAAAAAAAAATTAGTATAAAAGCGTATATATTTTTTTCTTTTTGTGTTTTTCTCTATTTTGTTCTGAAATAATATTTATAAAAATTTTAAAATAAAAAAAAATATAAGTGGAAAATAATTATTCACTAATTCGATAATAATCATAAAATTACTATTTTGTTATTAACTGTAAGGAATAAAAAAAATTTAGAGTTGATAATAGTTTTTCTTACTCAAACCGAAAATGATTTCATGCTATGGTGAACCATCTCAGTTGTCTACAAACAATTCTAACAAGTCAAGCAATAAATTCTATAACCTGGAAAGCATATTGGAGAAATTCATATTATGAATATGAACTTGCTAGAAAGCCTCACGATACGTAGCAAAAATCGAAACATTCATTCTCGGTTGTTCATATAATTCGTTTCAAAATGTCGTTCGAGTGTTGTCATCGTTTTCCGATTGGCTTCCTAGACTCGATTCAAGTCGGTCCGAATCAGTTGTGCTTATAAGCGAGATTTCTTTCGGAATATGGCATGTGAAAATAGCCGAGAGGCTTTAGAAGTTAGGAATGCGTTTAGTTATGTAGATATAGGTAGGCTGGATGAGGTTCGAATCCAAAAGCAATTATGAAATTTTTATTCCAAGCGTTTGATTATAAATTATGTATCATTGTGTAACTCAAATATCTGAACATAAATAAGGTATTATAATAATATTTGTATCTATGTTTCCATTGAAACCTCTCCCCTTTACTCAGCACTGATCCCCTTTTTCTTTCATTTTTTTTGTATGCGTTAGAAGAGTTTAATATAGTGAATTTTAAATTCTGGTAGGTTTTATAACAGTTAGTAGAGCATATATTCCATTTATTCATACGAAAATATTAACTTAGACACTTAAAAACCACTATATTAATTTTTGATACGTAAACACTGTTTGCCTTTTTTTGAAACGATATTATACTAAAACACACTGAGAGACTTCTCGTCAGAGTAGATCATAAAAATGAATTATATTTTAGTATGATATCGTTTCAAAATGAGGCAAACAGGGTTTACGTATCAGATATTAATATAGTGGTTTTCAAGCGGGAAAGTTTATATAATTGGGAATAGACGTAAGGAGACCAAACTAATGTAACTGAAAATGAGCATCTTTTTGTCGGAAGTATATCGATTGAGTACGGGAACTTCCGAAGAGATGGCGCTCCTGCAAGTAGCGTAAAAAAATGAACTCTTCAGGTACTCATGGTTTATACCATCGAGAATAGACATAAGGAGACCAATCTCTTATGCATGAGCTTTACAGAAGTTGAGCATGTTTTTGTCAGAAGTACATGCACTGGGGAAAAAAACCGTCAGGTTATACGGAAAATCCCATTGCACTGACAGGAAGGAGCATCGGTGCCTTTAAAACGTTAGGTTAACGTGCTGCCACCGCCAATGTAGTGTTGGAAACTCAGGTTATTCATTCAATAAACAATTCAATTCACCGGGAATGTTAACGCTGGAACGCCGTGTGATTTGAAAATATTACACGATGACGTAATTTCATATCCTTAATGAAATTGGCAGTACTTTGCTTTTAAATACCAATATATAATTAGGAAAACATTTATTAGGAAAACAAAAGAACTGAAAAGAACAATCGCGAGCATTGCCACAGCTGATCATTTTTGGGTGATTTTACGTTGGCTCTACCGTCAGTGCAACGTTGAATAGCACCCGTGGTTCACCGGGAGAGCAACGCTACATCAACGTGAAATTGGTGACGGGACTCCTTCCCATTGATTTCACCATGTTTTTTTTCCCAGTGTGGAAAAGGTTCAAGAACTTCTCAATTAATGGTGGGAATGTAAGTGGCGTAAAAAAAATGACCGCTACCTTCTGGTTGCGCATCATATTCTAAAATAACCGCAAATTAAAGTAAATATTGTTTTGAAACATTCTTTATTTAAAATTATTATTTAAAGAATAAAATTAAAAGCGTCGGTGCATTTATTATATAAGTAGTATGTTCGAGGTTGTTTAAAAAAAGTGTGTAATGAAAGTGTAAAATGGCTAATCCTTGAGAGTTTAAAATAAGCGTCATGCTTGTTCAATTCATGTTCGTGAAACTTTGCGAATGTTTCATGAAACTTTGGTCCATGAAACGTTACATCGTTTCACGAAACTTTCAATGTTTCAATGAAACGCTTCATGGACTTACATCTCTATACTTGCATGCAGTTTGTCATGGTAACATTTTATATTAATAACTTATATTTGTTGTTCTTTAATTATATACATGTATACAAAACACAATAGTCGATTCACGTAATCGACACATTATATTCCACTCTCATTATACACTTTCTTTAAACAACCTCAAACATACTACTTATGTTTACAATGCACTAACGCTTTCAATTTTATTCTTCAAATAATAGTTTGTAATAAAAATGTTAACAAACATTTACAAATATCAACTTTAATTTGCGGTTATGCTTCCAATCCCGCGTCTTCGTAAACTTTCGGCCTTCCGCTACGCTTTTGTCTTTGATGTCAAATTCACGTTCTTAAACTTTTCAATAACTACTATTCGGCCGGCCGGAGCGTTCAACATCTTCAGTGTCTGTACGACCACGTTTAAACTCAGCATACCACCGACAAATGGTTGTTTTTGATGGAGCAGAGTTCCCGTAGCACTTTTCAAGCCATTGCTGAGCTTGCACTGTGTTTTTTTTTTCATCAAAAAGCAATGATAAATCAACACACGAAATTGTTTCGAATCCATTGTTTTAAGAATATCAAAACTAGCGTCGCTTAAATCACTGTAACTCGTGGACCAAACATCAGAATGTCATGAAATTTTGCCACGTATCTTTTGAAGGTTGGTACTCATGAAAAATCATACAGAATTTTTGTTGGCAACGCCATCTATGTGTCAGTCCCGAGACTTATTGATCCACGTGTTATGTGCCCAAGGCGCAGTTTACTTTCAATCGTTCCTGCGTGAATACTTGTAGATACAGCTATTGGAATAAATCTTGCGATTTTAGTCAACTGTGATTCATATTTGAACATTTAATATATCAAAAATAAATACAATATACTAAATAACTTCTAACTTTTCCTTATGTCCCAAATGTGATCGGAAGTTGAGTAAAATTACATTAACTATTTTTCTCCATGAACGTTTTTTCAGCAGATTGGCAGTTTTTTCATTGTCTTTTTTTGGGCTGAAAAAAACATCTGTTTCAGACAAATTCATAAGATTTGAAAAATTGTACTTATTTTTAAAATGCTGAGCCACGCCGTCAGTGAAATAAAAGATTTTCTTCCATACGTCATGTTTTTCTAAATATTTTATGATAATTTTTTGGAACCCATAGATATTGAAGATCTTTTTCATTGTAAATCCTGTAATAAATGCCGGTAGTGAAAAAATATCTATACCTGGACATGACAAACAGTTATCCAGAAAGCATTTTAGATCTGGATTCACACATACATCATTTTAATCGTATCGTGGTGATTAATGATTGGGTGATATGAATCACAAGTCAACTTTTCGATGTTTATGGCATCGAGCATGAGATGGACATTTTCATGATACACACGTTATTACAGAAACGTTCTATAGAAAAAAACAAATTGACATCAGTCTGATTATTTTCTTGACTCTCGTGAAAAAGTTTCGATAGGGGCCTAGTGGAGTCCTGACGAGTTTGCCCTATTTATAGTCGGGATCTAGCGTGGAAAATCTAGTCAGGCCCCCGTCCGTGACGTAATGCTTTTCTCGAGGTGGGCCCCACTAGACTTGCTAGTAGGGGTTTAGTGAGGTCAGCCCTTACACTACCCCACCTACAAAAAAGGACACCATTAGGGCCCTATTGGGCCTCCGCATTGTATTTAAGGGCATATATCAGCAGAGTCACGTGACCAATTTTGTTCAGGTATCTCACTGGAAAAATAATAAATAAAAAGGATTTTTCACACTGAGAGGAAAAGTACAATAAAGTTCAATTTTGATGAAGTAAAAATAATCGACAGATCAGATAATTACAAAAACGTATGATACTTGAAATGACCCATATAGCCGGCAATCCACATGCGGTAAACCAAAGAGCTGATACTGAAAACTTATCTGTTTTTTACCTCCCTCTTTTAAACGACAAATTGTAATCTCGCCAAAAAATCTTTTAAGCACATACATTAAATCACACACATACACAAATTTCCTGAGAAAATTCAAAATCTGTCGAAAACAAATCATTTTAACTCATATTACACTTTATGGCCTCTTTTTTTGTAGTACTCCAGTCATCTGGTGTACATTTTTCCAAATTTGTTTTCTCTCTCTCCTTTTCCTTAAAATCTCAACTCTAAATACAATAGAAAAAGCATACCCTCCACTTTCATCCCACATTTTCAGTTCCAAATCATAGCCAAACTTTAGTTGCATTTGGTTATGTAAACAGATAACGTCATAGTGTCCAGTGAGTTAAATCAAAATATGTGTGTGATCAGGAAACGAAAAAAGAAAAATATTTGTTTAACAAAATTATCTGAGGATATCACAATCCCTCATTTTGAAACTATGGAATTTTACATTATATAAGGTTAGTTCGATTTATTTTCAAACCCCAACTGTTGATGAGTCGGAAAAATTTAGATATCCTTTTTTCAGAACACATTGTTTTTGTAAAACTAATATTTGAAGACTGGCAATATTATGAGTAATTTAGTTTTAATTTTACGTTTATATTGCAAGTTTATTCACTACAATGCAATTTTTTACTCTAAAAGTTTTTTACGCACTTTTATCAAAAATTATTATTATTTAAAAAATATTTCAACTTTACACTGTTAGAAATGCTCGATAATTTACAAAAAATACCTTCATGCATTTTTATATTTTAAGGTTTCTGAAAAATTTACTGAATTTTCAAAAAAATAAACAAATTTTTTGTAATATTTTGTAGCTCAGCTGAATTTTCAAAAAATTTATCTTAAAACTACCAAACAGTGTAGAATGTAGAAACTTGCATCTATATCCTCAGTGACTTTTAGGCACAAATATATACTAGTTGTTAGTGTATGTATCTTACATTTATGTGATAGAATTTTATTGTCATTCGTGAGGAAGTTTTTAGGTAATTTATCGATGTTTTTTGTACAATCTTATGTAAATTTTCTCACATTTTAGAATTTTTTCAAAAAAATTTTTTTTAAATTTTCACATTACCAACGTTTATTCACTGATGAGGACTCCGATCAGAGCCGACACGTTTGACAGTATATAACTTCCTGAGTTATCATTTCTGGACCCTAAACCCAATTATGAACAACAACATAGTATCAAATTATTATTTGAGGCTCGATACAAGTCCTATTTTATGAATATTCTTAGTACATTTCAAAACTTTATTTACTTTCAAGTAGACTCTAACTTACTATTTTTATATACACGCTTACCTACAAATACACACACCCCTCTACACTACACAAACGCTCGTTTAGGCAGTATTAAAAATTATTCTTAATGCTGCGGGTTCGAACCCTCTCTACACGGAAAAAATTTGTCGCTTAAAAAGTCATCGACTTTGTGTAATACTCGTGGATAGGTTAGAAAGTCGACTAAATATCATGAACCTCCTTATTGAAGAATATGATAGATAATCGATGAAAATGTAAAATGTAAATTCGAAAGTTTAAGTGACAGTCGCGGAAAATTTAAAACACCGTGGGTTGGGTTCCATTTTCTCTAAACCAGGCATCGAAAGTCTAAGTGACAGTCAAAGAAAATGTTGAACAGTGTAAAAAGGAAAATATTATTTTCTGTGATATGATCCTGCACTTATATAGTTAATTATTGTTCACTTTTACATTACCTACATAATCCTAACATGAACTTACTATTACATTTAACACTGTACATTACAGAAACGCAATTTTTCATAAACACTTCGCAGCACCGAGAATCGAACGCTCGCACGCACGCACGCATCCTAACCTAATTCTAATCGCACGCCTTAACCCGCATATCCATTACATGTCATGGAGACTTGTGTAAAATATTTGGATCACATTCAGAGTTTGAAGGCAAAACTAAAATAATAGATAAATTTCAAATTTGACGTAATACACTTTATCAAGGTAAACATATACTTACTCGGAACTAATTCTTCAATGCACGCTTCAATCCAGAGTCAAACGAAACCAAACGACACGTAATCTCAAAATTGTGATATGGCTATTTGCTAATTTCAGCAAGAAGCCACAATCAAGAAGAAGAAGAAGAAGTAATCTCAAAATCTAACCAAAATTATTACAAAAACATAAAGCCGAGCTGCATTGTCTGCTGTGCGATGCTACGAATTAAGTTTCTGCGCATCGCTTTTTGCGACTGTCGAGAAAATTTTAGAAGAGGGCATATAAAATCTGATAGAATTTAGAATACAATTTACAAAACTATTTGTTTGAATTACTTTCATTTCAAATTATTCGATAGTCTTTTAAAATCTATGACAAATGAATCCAAAGACTATGCAACTTTTCATTACTTCTTAGAAAAGATCAGTTAGTGTTTGAAATACTTTTATAATAGTAAATACGCGACTTTTTTTCTTCGACCTGGTTTTCTAAAAGTTATTCGACTTTTTTCTACTATTTCCTAAAAGTCATTGAAACCTTACAAGACTTTCTCCGATTTTACTTTCTGTCCAGGACTCTTCAAATAGTCTGTTAAATTTTAAGCGACAAATTTTTTCCGTGTACTTATAATTAACGCATTACTAACCTAACGACTAAACCTCTCGACTGCGCACGCTTGGAATCCTTGGAATACAAGAAAGAAAATAGCGCTTATAACCTTCAACTACTGCAGGGCCGTGTAAAAAGTGTTTGGGTCCCGTGTAATCGGGAATTTTCAAATATTATGCCAATTTATGATTCTGATTAAAATTTTTAATATTTTTGAATATTAAATCGACTTTCTATGAAATAAAATATTTTTGAAAGAAACAAATCAAATTTTTTAAATACAGAACATTACATAATAAAAAGAATTATATAAATTTTAAAAGTATTAATTTTTATTTCAAATCAATTAAGTGAGTCTGAAATTTTTGTCACTGCCTACATTATCGGAGGTTCACTAGTCGCGTATTAGATAGGGTACGTTGTCGATAGGTTTCCTCGTAGACAATTTCAAACTCTTATATCGCAAATAATGCAATTGAATTCAAATATTTAAAGAATTTGAAAATCTTTCTGTGGAAAAAAAGACGCTTTCGACTGCGTTGGGATTCGAGCCTAGATCTTTCGATTGCCGGTCGACTGCTCCAATCACTGAGCTACACAGGCGTCCGACATCTAATTCTCCACAGGAAGATCTCCTTATATCGCCAAGTGGCTCTGCCAGGACACCTGTCGACAACGTATCCTATCTGATACGAGACTAGTGAACCTCCGATAATGTAGGCAGTGACAAAAATTTCAAACTCACCTAATTAATTTTTATTATTGTATATTAGTGATACTTTATACAGGTTATGATTCCTTTAATTTTTGTTTTTAAGAGTAAAATCAACGCATGTATGCATTCAAGTTCGCAATAAGAAATTCCAACTAATGAAGTACTATTAATAAAAATAGTACACTTATTTACTTATCATCAGTTTGTTTTTCTAACTACTCTTATGAAGTAACTTCTACTGCTTAGCGTGTTTACTATGAAAGTTTTAATTGATTTTACTATTCACTTCATGTTAATTGAACTACATGTTTAGTTATTGTTACTAACTCGACACAACGTGCTCGCATATAGTTATTACGATTGCATGCGAATTGGAGTCAAAATTATAAAAAAGTTTTCTTAAAAGTGCTTGATTCCTCTTAATATAAGTATACTGAGAAAACTGGAGTGTCAAACTTTGAGTGTCAAAATGTAGATAGTCAGTCTGAACTTCTAGATAGTACAACACTCTTTCCGAAATTTTTTCTTTTTGGTCAGGGAGACACTCATTTGATATTCTGCTTAACTGTTACCAGAGTGTCAGAACCACTATAAAGAGTGTCGATTGGCGAAATACGCTCCAAAATTGTAAAGTCACGTGGGTTCGCCTATTTTTCCACCAATATCACCAGCGTGGACTCTAACCTCATTGCCGGTTTCGCGTCCTTTACGTGTTACCGTGTCACGAGGGTTATTTTTGTCAACTAATTGGCGAGTACCTATTTCACTTGCTATAATAACATAATAATTGTGAAAGCTTAAATGTAATAGTTTTGAGGTTAGCCATAGAGGTAGATTATAGTATATTTTTCCCTCTTCGATAATCTATTTTTCTCTCTGCGATGATCAACTTTTCCCTCTAAAGTATTCAAGTTGACCATCTTATTTTGACAATTTACAGGTAATAAGTTACACTACCTAGAAGGCTGTCCTATAGTTTAACCTCAAATATAGTCTGCTTCACCCTCCAAATGTTTAGGTTGACACTCCAATTTTCTCAGTGTAATGATCTTTTCTAAGACCGTATTCAGAAAATCTCCATTTTTCTGAGATAAGATCAAATTTGATTGGGAATAAAGAATAAAGGTTATGTTGTACCTAATGGACGTGACCTTAACCACAAATATTTCAGAAAGGGATTCTCTAGTCGGGGCCCTGCCAGATACAAATAGATTTTCCATACTTAAGCGAAACAAGGAATTCCTCACTAGCGCCTGACAGTGCTCCTACCAGTTTTTTCTATGTTAGGAAATTCTAGTCTGGGCACCACTAGAACCCAACTTCAAATAAGAAAGATAAGGAAATTTCTGCACGGGCTAGTTTTAATTTCAGCAAATCATTTAATTCCTACATTAGACACGGTTCTGCAAATATCACTTTAAGATTAATTTGAAGTTTCTTCTTTACAAATTACGCTAGCTTTTTATCTGCATAATCCATACAATTTTGCATTGACAGGAAGAGTAGGAAACTTTTCACGAATTTTCGTTGACACTTTCCTGGGATCTTTTGTTTCCCATGAATGTTTTTTGAGGTTATATAAGGATGTTACGTCCAGTACGTATTAAATATATTTAAGGATTAAAAAAATAATTTCTGTATGTAAAAACAACGTATCAGATATAAGAATTTTGTACTACACAGTATATAAAGGGAAAACCTTTTAAACACACGAAATATCAGACTTTCGACTCATTAAACTGCATTGTTAAGATAAGCGCAACGGACACTGTAAGGGCTATTCCGTAAGATCTCTATTTTCGATGAGTCCAGAATCTATTTACTTTCGAAATTATTTAAAGGTAAATATCATGTTTACAAAAGTCAGACTTTCCAATTCCAGGTTTATGTTAAAATGCGAAATATGCGTTCACCAAATAAATCTAAGCGTACAATATACATGTATATGCACATGTATATTAATATACACGTGCATTTACATACATCGTAACGGACAGTTACGGTAATTAATAAACAGATAGACAGTGATTTACTTGTTTAAAATAAGAATACCATACTTATTGCGAAAATAAGAACAAAATAGAAAATTGTATACTTAAAAATACTACATATTGCACAAATTAATGTATTCAGCATCAGCAAATCATGCACGAATAAAAATAACCTAATAGAACTGTAAAAGACTAAGAGAATAACTTATTCGAACCAAACGCTCAACATCAATTAGTTTAGTGTAGGTTCGAATAAACGTTTTGATGAATAGGATCGATATTTTAAGCAAATAAGTAAATTAACACTTTGAATAGTTTACGTGAATAAACAATTTTAAAGATTTAAACCTCTACTAAACTGATGGATGTTGAGCGTTTGGTTCGAATAAACGTTTAGAAAGACTGGATCGCAACAGAACAACTTAAATCGTTTAAAAAAAATAAATTGGAAAATTCGTTTAAATTCAGTATTATAAACTTGAAATTATATTTTGAATTAATATTGAACTTTGAGTTTTTAAAATTTAAAGTTGAGTTGTGATGGGTATAAAATTATAAAAGAAAAATTGTACTCACTTTTAGAAATGTATTATTGTTGCAGAGGAGAAATCTAACACTTGCTTATGATTGAAAACTTACAGGATTGGAAAATTTAAACTTTAGTTTAAGTAGTTTGGGGCTAGTTCTGCTAAGAACCGAACTCCTAGATCTTGATTGACTCTCGTGTTTTTTTACGCGGTATATACATGATTTGGTCCCTATAAGGGCCGTGTGTAAGACGAAGAGAGTAAAAGGATAGATGATACTTATACCGGGTGTCCAGTTATTCTCTTAGTCTTTTACAGTTCTATTAGGTTATTTTTATTCGTGCATGATTTGCTGATGCTGAATACATTAATTTGAGCAATATGTAGTATTTTTAAGTATACAATTTTCTATTTTGTTCTTATTTTCGCAATAAGTATGGTATTCTTATTTTAAATAAGTAAATCACTGTCTATCAGTTTATTAATTACCGTAATTGTCCGTTACGATGTATGTAAATGCACGTGTATATTAATATACATGTGCATATACATGTATATTGTACGCTTAGATTTATTTGGTGAACGCATATTTCGCATTTTAACATAAACCTGGAATTGGAAAGTCTGATTTTTGTAAACATGATATTTACCTTTAAATAATTTCGAAAGTAAATAGATTCTGGACGCATCGAAAATAGAGATGTTACGGAATAGCACTTACAGTATCCGTTGCGCTTATCTTAACTATGCAGTTTAATGAGTCGAAAGTCTGATATTTCGTGTTTATAAAAGGTTTTCCCTTTATATACTGGGTAGTACAAAATTCTTATATCTGATACGTTGTTTTTACATACAGAAATTATTTTTTTAATCCTTAACTATATTTAATACGTACTGGACGTAACACCCCCACCCTTAAACGCTTACTAGTAAATTTAATGTCTACACTGAAAGAAGTTTATCGTGAATACAGACAATTTTCTGGTTATATTAGTAAAAGAGTTTGGCTGTCTCAGATACAGCTAAACTGTATGGGTGTTTCATAAAAACAATTATAGTTGAAGGGATACTACTGCACCAGTAATATACTTTCAATACACACATCCAAACTGATATGGCTGCAACAGATGAAACATGGTTATGGTTCCTTTAGCCAAACTCTGTTTTGGAAAATCAGCTCAACTTCAAACAGACGCTTGTCTGCTAGTGATGCGTAGTAGTTTCAGAGGTTAGGGGTAAGTAAACTATTATATCAGTGGTTGATTATAAATCTAAAAAAAAAAATTAAATCGATACCAGCAATACGTGTTTTGTTTTCATGATCACATACGATCACTCTGCAAACGTTTGAACGCACACCAATATACATCCTTGAAACAAACCATTTTGTTTTGCTAAATCAGCATAACAGTCGATGGATAATACAATCAGAAGGACATTTATGAAAGTTTCCTGAGCTGATAGCTAATTTAAAGACATGTTATTAGCTCAACTAGTATTTGTTAATTTCTTATTCATACTTATTAACACACAAAATAATATAACTGAAGTAAGAAGATTTTCTTTCTAATTTGCATAGAAATTCTCTAACAAACTCGGTTAGGTAGAAACAAAATACCATTTTTTTCAGTGTAGGAAGCGTACGCTGCGTAAATTAATCTGTTGTCATGGTGATCGGCTTTTAATGAAAAAGAAACAAAACAATGCTATGGCTACACTTGACCCTTCGAATACAGTAGTTAGGCGCTGTAAGAGAAAAACCTTCCTCTATTTTCCCTCTCGGTTCCTTGATTGTCTGATGTAGTATCGCTTTGTGTTGTACTATGATCCGTTGATCATAATATCTATTATCATTTTTATGACTTGAAGAATTACAAAAATTGCTATAATTCCTGCGCTAGCTGTGCCTAACGTCATGAATTTTTCCCAGAGCCTTGTTCCAGTTGATTCTACAATCTTGGCCATGGAGTCTTCGTTTAGTAGTTTGGACAGTGTTCCTTCATTGTTGGTCGTGAAATGGCCGTGCATTTCTCGTGACACATCGTTCAATAAAGAGGGTTTCTCAACAGGGAACATAATTCGTTCCCTTAGGTCATCTAAGTCCTTTTCTGTACAGATTCCACTTGTAACTAGGGAGGCTGGTTTGTATATTCCCAAGTTGATTTGGATGAAGGTTGAATTGTGATTGGTTCCACACCTTCAGTTGGTCTTGGTAGTAATTTGTACCAGCTCCCTTCGATGAGATAATAAGAAGGTAAAATCGTGTTGCATGTGATTTTCGTTCCCCTCCCTTTAATTATGTGTGTCCTAGGTGTAAGATAGTAAGTCACATTTCTCATTGCTACTTGGAGTTCTGCATAACATTCTTCTCCATGTTGGACCATTACATCTACTGGTATACACTTAATGATGTGTACCACCTCTCCGGCTATAACTGCCATGTATCCAGGTCCCTTCATCAAATTGTAAGCTAATTCGTCCGGTGCTTGTGTAGCAATAGCCAGTGCGTTCTTCAATGTTTCCCTTTCTAAATTACATCGTTGTAGGAGGAAATCTCTGTATAAATTCCTAATTTGATTTTTTATGTGTTTTTCTACGTATACAAACTTGGAGTTGACGTACGCGAATATGTCAAGGTTGTCTATACTAAGTTTATAATTGTCCGCGAATAATTCGCCCTTGAACGTTTCAAAAATAACTAGCTTAGGATGCTCAGTGCGTAATACAATATACCCGCAAACGCTTACTGCGTTTTTGATCATTAATGCAAAAGTTGTTTCCTCTGTTACCAATGAGTATATATTTTGTATGCGATGATTAACTAAATCCTTCACCTTGTTTGCGTAACCTTCATACAGGATGCTATATTGATAGAACTTACAATTAGTCCTAGGAATAGTATTCCAAAAGGTATGTCCGCCCTCAACATCTATGCATGTTGCATCAGAGAGGGTGCAAGGTGTACCAGAGCGCAAATATATTAAATCAGTATTAAGGTTTGCTCTTGCATTCTGTTCCTGTATAGTTATTTTTAAAGTACCCTGTACAACCACAGATTCCCAATCTCCGTAATGATCCGAATATGCCGCCCCGTTACACCTTCCATCGTTACCTAAATAACCCGCATAAAGCATGGGGTGAGTAGATGTGCTATTTATTTTAATTCCACTTATTACATGGTTATCAAATTGTAAAATTCCGGTGGTATGAAGTTTTTAACAAGCTTCTCTACTTATATCGTATATACATATGATCTCGTTCGCCATGCTTTACAATTGAAATGTGTGAATACATCCCCCAATGATACACTGTCCGGTGTACCTCAAATTTACATTGTATTGCTCGACTATGAATTCGTCAACCTGTAAGAATTGAACATATCTTCTAGTTACTTTAAGTGAATTCGATGGTACTTGACATTGTCCCACATCTAAGAGTGATATTGTTGTTATGTTTAGTGTTCGAGATCCGAAGCAGTGTCTCCAGAACGTGGGATTTTTCGGCCCCAACCACGTTCCCATCTGGGAGAAACACATGCAAACGTGGCGTGTCAGTGTGTCGGCTCTGCTACACGCTGCGGTCACCAGCTTCGTGTAAAGCCGAAGGTGCACGAAGACGGACTTCGTTACAATGCTTGAGTTTTCAAGTTATTTTTAGATTTCACGCTTTCGTTTATCGAGTCGAAATTAAGAATTGTATTTTTCTCGAGTACGTGCAAAAGAGGCGCGAAGCAGACGACGAATTTGAATTTACGAAGTATATAGTTTAAGAAATAACACTTTTCTTCAATTTCTTGAAGAAAGTCTGCATGAAATAAACATCAGTATGATCTTGGAAAATTTCATGAGGATTTCAACACTTCAAAAATAAACTTTCAGTGAAATTTAGTGACAATAAATGTATAAAATTTGAATCAATATATAATTTTCCATTCAAATTTATATACTTCTTACTAATTTTGTACATTTAACAATTTTTCAATTAGAACAATATTTTCTATCAAGATAAAATGAACATAAAATTCAAGTTCATAATTTATATTTCCAGTTATATGTTAGAAATATTTTCATCTCACATTTTTGTAGCCTAAGCACAAACTTTTCATTCCAAAACTTAAAATCTCTACGGAAATGGAAAATTGTCTAATAGCAGTAGATAAATTAAAAAGCTAAAATATGTGTTTATTGGTATTTCCATATTAACATATAAATATCAATCAACTTTAAATTTTACATAAAAATGTTCGTTCGAAGTGTTCAAATCTTGTTACAATTTGACAAGATTTTATGGAGGAGTGCAATCTTTTGGATGAAATATTTTGTAGTTCTTAATTTGTCTGTCCGTCTGAAATCGTAGTAAGATTTGAACAGTAAACAACAAATTTTCCAATAGAATTCAGGATCAATAATAATTGATTCAGAAAATACTTCAACTCTGTAGAGCATTTTTGTATTTCGAATTCAAAATGTGTGCTTAAGCCACAAAAAAGTAAGCTGAAAATGTAGATATAAAACTAATTATGTCATGTTTATGTCTTCTTAATGGAAAATACTTTGCATATAATTCTCTAATTCGATATTTTTTTAATGTATGAACATTCAAGAAATTGATAAATATTCCATCTTTTTATAGGAACTAAAAATTTCCGGATAATGCTTTGATTGAGAAAGCTAAAAATTTGTCAAATATTGATATAAATTGCAATTTTACAATTGCATTATTTTTCAAATATTTTAACATCTCTTCAATTTTGATAATTCTTACAGAAGTTTATTTCATGTGAGTGACTTTTTCTTTTTCTAATGAAAGATTTCGTAATTCTAAATTCGGCCCAATTCGTAACATTGTAAAAAGATTTTAAAACTTCATAAAAATTTTTTTTCTGTTTTATTCAAAGTCAATAAATATTCAATGTTTGGAATCGAAATATTAAGTAAATGATTTTTAATTTCTGGGAATAAACTGCTTTAATAAGACAATCTTTCTTTCTTTGTGAGAAATCTCAATTTTAAAAATTAAAATTCTACGCATAGGATACAAAAACATAATATGAAAATACTTTTATTACAGAATTTTGAAATATACAAGTTGACCAATTTTTAATCGAGTAAATCGGCTACTTTAAGCAAAAAATTATGTTAAAAATATTTTATCAAAAAAAATAAGACACATTAAATTACGGTTTAAAATCCACATTCATAGATTGATGGTAAAAAGCAGTTTAAAGTTTTTTTTAATCTTACGTTTTAGTGACGTATGCACAGACTTTTAATCAGATAAATGAAATGCTTTATAGAAAGTCAAAATTTTCTTATTACTGCACTTAATCAAATTTATAAAGTAAAAATATTTTTTAATTAATGCTTTCACTCAATTCTTTAAACATTCATTAATTGAAAATTGTACTCGAAATTTAATCTTGCAGCGTTCCAATATTCCCACAATGTTACAAAATCTTATTAATCATTATTTTAGTCGAATTATTTTCAGAATATTTAAAAAATAAATGTAAATATTTTGATTAAATTAATTAGTTGAGTTTGAAATTTGTCAGTCGAAAGCGTCATTTTTTCCACAGAAAGATTTTCAAATTCTTTAAATTTTGATTAAATACTCTGTCAAATTTTGCATTTGACTGATCTTCCAAAATTGTTGAAAGTTTTGAATACCGATAGAAGAAACTTTAAATGAAATTTTATGTCTTATAAATGCTTAAAGTTCTATATAGAAATATCAACTACAACATTCTCAAATTTTATAAATAAACTACTAAATTCAAAAAGTTTCGGATTTTTTTAAAAACTGTACAAATTTCAAATATGAATCAGTCAAAATCTACTGATTATCAGTGAAATTTGACTGATTTAAATAACTAAAAACAGGTTACTGTGAATCAGTCAAATTTCACTGATTACTTCAGTGAAAAGTAACTGATTTAACAGTGAAAAATATTGTTTCCACTGATGATTCAGTGAAAAGGCAAATCACTGATTCAATCAGTGAAAATTTGACTGATTCAGATTTAGAGTGTATACAAATTTCAAATATAAAGTGTACTCTGTACATTAATCAAACAAATTTAGAAGATGAATATTTTAATAAATATTCCTAAATATTATTGGAATATGATACATATCGATTTAGAAAAACTTCTTCAAAGTACTCAGACATTTTTCTTATTTTACGACATTTTTGCACCATGTTTGACCTTTGGGTAGGATTCAAGAAAACAATATACGTTCATTACTTAGTAAAAGACTATGAAGACTTGCTTTTTAAATTAAAGCGAAAACTTTTAAAACCTTTAACAATCGGTTGCATAGATTCTGCTCTAATCTTGGACGCAATTAGAGTAATAGGTTTTTTTTTGATTTTTTTAGATCTAGTTTTTGCCTTAAACATAAAAGAAAGAAAACACATTTGAAATATTAAAATAAAAAAGCTGGTTCATTCTTAGAGAATCCCAAATATTCTGAAATAAAACTCCTTTCCACACCACCACGGAGGTAGAGTTTACTAGTAATAGTTCAATAAATTTTATGTACTCTAAATAAATTTTTTCGTAATTGCAGAAAACTTATTCCAAATACAAAAATTGTATCTTTAAATGTACAGGATAATTAATTATAAAAATCGTTCGAATTTGAATTTCAAGGACTTGTACACACTTTCAAGGCACATCGTTTTTCCTTTTGCAAAAATTTTTAAAACTTCTAATTTTTCAAGTAATTGGGAGAAGTACATTTTAAAAAAAAATTGTTTTCTCTACTTCCACTCGCGCTAGCTTAACAAATTTTCAGAATTTTACGATTTTATTAATATTGTATTAAGTGTCTACATTTTCTGAAACTATCTACAGGAGAAAAATTTTAATACTTTAGTAAAGAAAGTTTTCTGAAAAGTTGTAGCTCAATCAGATTAATAGCCAAAAAGTTAACAATGTTTTAAATCGCAAACGAACGGTATAGAGGTCTAATTGGAGACGAAAACAAATAATAATAGCAACCTTCTTATGTTTTCTTCTAAGATATACTTGATTCTCGCTTTATGCGTTATTTGAGAAGGCAAGAGAGTGGATTCTTCATATTTTTATCGTAATTCCTTATTGAAAACGGCAAAAGTAAGAATATTATATTATTATTTGGTGATAGGTGAGTCCTCTTACGTACGTTATTGTTTGATGCTTGTGGGTAAGTTTATTTTGTGAAACTTAATTTGTGTGCAGATTACAAATTATTCACATTCGCTCAATTTTATCGACTTTTCATCTTATTAATTCTTTTCAAATAATTCTGTTTTCCTTCGTCGTATAATTTATTGTTCACAGTGAGGAATCCGGTTGACCCAAATTCGAGTGTTTTGAAGGACAGCCAGGTTCAAAACGAAAGTTGACCACCGTTTGAACTCTGGTTCAAACGAATGTCAACCCGCTAGAAAAGTCATGAAAAATGCAAAAAACTTTCAGTTGGGATGGTTTGAGGAATTTCCGTCGTGGAGAGAGTGGGTGGTTACATTAGCAGATGAAACAAGATTTCATTGCAAAATTTGCAATAAAACGTTGCTATGTGGCAAATCGGAAATTGAAAAGCATGAAGCATCTTTATCACACAGAAAGAAGCAAGAGTTTTCAAATAAATTAGAATGTTATGGAGTAGTAAGTGAAAATTCTTCTAATGTAACTGCCAATTCTTACAGTGTTGAACCTTGTGTAGCAAGTTCTCCTGCTTCAGAATTCACAAATTCCACGATTCCGGAAAGTGTTACTTTCAAACAGAAAGTACAAGAAGCAGAGATTAGGATTAGTACATTTTTCGTAGAGCATAATTTACCATTCGCGATTTCATCAGAATTGATAGGACTTTTCCAAGATATGGAACCTTCGGTTTTAAAAGACGTTAGATTGAGCCACACTAAAATGGTCCTAGTTGTAAATAACGTCGTATGTGCTGCTGAAACTGATCGCATGGCAAATATTCTGCGTAAGCAATCATTTTCAGTGTACGAAGACGAAACGACCGACAGGACTCTAGAAAAGTGGCTGTCATTAATGGTTCGATATGTGGAGCCAACGACATTTTCTGTCAGGGTGGAATTGCTCCAGCTTATTAATGTAAATGCTTCGGATTGTTCTGCCTCTAAAATTTTGATGCGTTCGAAAAAGCATTGTCCGGGCAGAAAATTCCTTTATCTAATATCTGTGCTTTAGCTTGTGATAATGCACAGGTGATGGTCGGCAATAGGTCCTCATTTAAAACAAAATTAAAGGAAAAAAGTCCCCGTTTAATTGTTTTCCCGTGTCTCTCGCATTCGTCAGCAATTGTAGCAAAATATGCTTGTGCCACAATCCCAGATGTAGAGGATTTAATCAAAGATTTGCCAGCTTTTCTTAATGCTAGCTCCAAGCGAACGGCTATTTTTCGATCGATTGTTTTGGAATTAGGAAATGACTATCAAAAAATTCCTAGTCATTCTGAAACTCGCTGGCTTGTCCACTATCGATGCATAGATATTATAATAAAGAATTGGGAAGTTATTCTTCAGTATCTTATGGTCCTCGTATCTGAGAAGGTAGAGAAGGCCAAAGACTTGTTAAGAAAAATGCAGAATCCTTTGACACTCGCATATTTCCTATTCTTGAAATTTACTTTGAATAGGTTCAACGTATACAATGCGAAATTTCAAAGTCGCGAAACAATGGTTCAGGAACTCCAGCCAAACTCGGCTAAATTCTTCGTATGGATTCTTAGCAGTTATTTGAAAGAGGGTTTTCTTCATCCGAATTTATTCTTTCAAATCATTAGAAATGCTAACTTTGCAGATCCTAGTAATCACAAGCCGCTTCAAGACATTGACGTTGGTAAGGAAACGCGAGAATATTTCCAGCAGCAACTTACAAACAAGAAATTGCAAATAGTAGAAGTTGATCTATTTCTTCGTAATTGCTTGAAATTTTATGTCACAGCAAGCGAAGAAATTCGCAATCGACTTCCTTTTGATGACATCTTTTTGTCTTGCGTTGCTGTTTTCCGGCCTCAAGTAGCTTTCTATGCTGATCGAAGCGAAACTTTTCCTAGGGTCTGGAAAGTTTGTCAAGATTTAGGGTCGTTTGATAGAATAGGTGTACAAAAAGAGTGGGATTCTTTACTCAAAATCAGACAGGAACTCAAAGAAAAGTGGTCGAATTTATATTTTGACGAAATGTGGTCTAGTATCGGTGTATCTTCGACGAGTACAGGAGAAAAACTTTTTCCAAATTTGACCTCAGTATTGAATCATGTTCGGAGTCTTCCTCATTCAAATGCTGAGGCGGAGCGAGGTTTCTCCA
This sequence comes from Diplolepis rosae, assembly GCA_030998225.1. Classification (NCBI taxonomy): domain Eukaryota; kingdom Metazoa; phylum Arthropoda; class Insecta; order Hymenoptera; family Diplolepididae; genus Diplolepis; species Diplolepis rosae. The sequence goes on from JAPYXD010000450.1 coordinate 404,686, forward strand.
TGTTCACGGACGCGAAAACTCCCAAAAGAAATCGCTTAGGAAACAGGACGGTCAACTCAATTTGTGTTACTCGATCAGCCCTAAAGGCGAGAGCCGAAACAGCCAGAACAACGAGCATCACGTCGAAGCATTTGCAATTAATGACCGAAAATCTATATGAGATGGCAGAAAGTGATAGGGAAAGCTGTTTGTCGCTCTTCGCTCACGAAGGAGAGGATTAATTCTAATGGCCAAGGCATGGCGTTAATCAATTTCAAACCCCTTTCTTACTCACAAAATAATGACATTTTATTTCTTATATCAGAGATACGTTCTTTATTCCTTTCTTCGCGTGCCTCGGGTATGGAAATTATTTAGTTTTAATTATTATTTTGTGAGTAAGAAAACATACTGAAATTGAGTAATATCACGCTTTGGGCATAAGTGAGAGGCAAGGGGACTCACAATAATCAAGCACCCCAAATCATCCCGAATTAATCAAACTTCTTCATCATTTGATTTAAAACAAAACATTTTTGTTCGACGTATACTGGCATTTGATAGAGGCAAGCCTGAAGTACGGGCTGCATTTGTAGCGTTTTTTACCACTTTGCTTCATTTTTTTCCTTTTTTCTTTTTGCTTGAAAACAAAAACCCTTTTCGTTTCGTAGGATGTGGACTAGGCCTACAAGGGATACCACGTAAAAAAAACGAGCCTTAAACTCTACCTCCGTGGTGGTGTGGAAAGGAGTTTTATTTCAGAATATTTGGGATTCTCTAAGAATGAACCAGCTGTTTTATTTTAATATTTCCAATGTGTTTTCTTTCTTTTATGTTTAAGGCAAAAACTAGATCTAAAAAAAGCAAAAAAACCTATTTCTCTAATTGCGTCCAAGATTAGAGCAGAATCTATGCAACCGATTGCTAAAGGTTTTAAAAGTTTTCGCTTTAATTTAAAAAGAAAGTCTTCATAGTATTTTACTAAGTAATGAAAGTATGTCTACAATTGTTTTCTTGAATCCGACCCAAAGGTCAAACATGGTGCAAAAATGTCGTAAAATAAGAAAAATGTCTGAGTACTTTGAAGAAGTTTTTCTAAATCGATATGTATCATATTCCAATAATATTTAGGAATATTTATTAAAATATTGATCTTCTAAATTTGTTTGATTAATGTACAGAGTACACTTTATATTTGAAATATGTATACACTCTAAATCTGAATCAGTCAAATTTTCACTGATTGAATCAGTGATTTGCCTTTTCACTGAATCATCAGTCGAAACAATATTTTTCACTGTTAAATCAGTTACTTTTCACTGAAGTAATCACTGAAATTTGACTGATTCACAGTAACCTGTTTTTAGTTATATAAATCAGTCAAATTTCACTGATAATCAGTAGATTTTGACTGATTCATATTTGAAATTTGTACAGTTTTTAAAAAAATCCGAAACTTTTTGAATTTAGTAGTTTATTTATAAAATTTGAGAATGTTGTAGTTGATATTTCTATATAGATCTTTAAGCATTTATGGACATAAAATTTCATTTAAAGTTTCTTCTATCGGTATTCAAAACTTTCAACAATTTTGCAAGATCAGTCAAATGCAAAATTTGACAGAGTATTTAATCAAAATATTTACATTTATTTTTTAAATATTCTGAAAATAATTCGACTAAAATAATGATTAATAAGATTTTGTAACATTGTGGGAATATTGGAACGCTGCAAGATTAAATTTTGAGTACAATTTTCAATTAATGAATGTTTAAAGAATTGAGTGAAAGCATTAATTAAAAAATATTTTTACTTTATAAATTTGATTAAGTGCAGTAATAAGAAAATTTTGACTTTCTATAAAGCATTTCATTTATCTGATTAAAAGTCTGTGCATACGTCACTAAAACGTAAGATTAAAAAACTTTAAACTGCTTTTACCATCAATCTATGAATGTGGATTTTAAACCGTAATTTAATGTGTCTTATTTTTTTTGATAAAATATTTTTAACATAATTTTTTGCTTAAAGTAGCCGATTTACTCGATTAAAAATTGGTCAACTTGTATATTTCAAAATTCTGTAATAAAAGTATTTTCATATTATGTTTTTGTATCCTATGCGTAGAATTTTAATTTTAAAATTGAGATTTCTCACAAAGAAGAAAGATTGTCTTATTAAAGCAGTTTATTCCCAGAAATTCAAAATCATTTACTTAATATTTCGATTCCAAACATTGAATATTTATTGACTTTGAATAAAACAGAAAAAAAAATTTTATGAAGTTTTAAAATCTTTTTACAATGTTACGAATTGCCCGAATTTAGAATTACGAAATCTTTCATTAGAAAATGAAAAAGTCACTCACATGAAATAAATTTCTGTAAGAATTATCAAGATTGAAGAGATGTTAAAATATTTGAAAAATAATGCAATTGTAAAATTGCAATTTATATCAATATTTGACAAATTTTTAGCTTTCTCAATCAAAGCATTATCCGGAAATTTTTTAGTTCCTATAAAAAGATGGAATATTTATCAATTTCTTGAATGTTCATACATTAAAAAAATATCGAATTAGAGAATTATATGCAAAGTATTTTCCATTAAGAAGACATAAACATGACATAATTAGTTTTATATCTACATTTTCAGCTTACTTTTTTTGTGGCTTAAGCACACATTTTGAATTCGAAATACAAAAATGCTCTACAGAGTTGAAGTATTTCCTGAATCAGTTATTATTGATCCTGAATTCTATTGGAAAATTTGTTGTTTACTGTTCAAATCTTACTACGATTTCAGACGGACAGACAAATTAAGAACTACAAAATATTTCATCCAAAAGATTGCACTCCTCCATAAAATCTTGTCAAATTGTAACAAGATTTGAACACTTCGAACGAACATTTTTATGTAAAATTTAAAGTTGATTGATATTTATATGTTAATATGGAAATACCAATAAACACATATTTTAGCTTTTTAATTTATCTGCTGCTATTAGACAATTTTCCATTTCCGTAGAGATTTTAAGTTTTGGAATGAAAAGTTTGTGCTTAGGCTACAAAAATGTGAGATGAAAATATTTCTAACATATAACTGAAAATATAAATTATGAACTTGAATTTTATGTTCATTTTATCTTGATAGAAAATATTGTTCTAATTGAAAAATTGTTAAATGTACAAAATTAGTAAGAAGTATATAAATTTGAATGGAAAATTATATATTGATTCAAATTTTATACATTTATTGTCACTAAATTTCACTGAAAGTTTATTTTTGAAGTGTTGAAATCCTCATGAAATTTTCCAAGATCATACTGATGTTTATTTCATGCAGACTTTCTTCAAGAAATTGAAGAAAAGTGTTATTTCTTGAACTATATACTTCGTAAATTCAAATTCGTCGTCTGCTTCGCGCCTCTTTTGCACGTACTCGAGAAAAATACAATTCTTAATTTCGACTCGATAAACGAAAGCGTGAAATCTAAAAATAACTTGAAAACTCAAGCATTGTAACGAAGTTCGTCTTCGTGCACCTTCGGCTTTACACGAAGCTGGTGACCGCAGCGTGTACCAGAGCCGACACACTGACACGCCACGTTTGCATGTGTTTCTCCCAGATGGGAATGTGGTGGGGGCCGAAAAATCCCACGTTCTGGAGACACTGATCCGAAGTCATATCGAACTAACGCTGCTGTGGTTTGGATCAGCAAGGCGAACGCGATTTTGAGCAACATCTGTAATCAGAACATGAATGCAGTTATTCATCTTCTGAGCGCCCTTTTCTTGGTATTTTTGGCATTTTACTTCATGGTTTATATGTAATATCTTAAGTCTGTTAGCATGCACAATCTTACTACTTCCTTTGAATTGAATTTTGACATTGCTTTTGTTAATTATTTCTAAAACTTTATGGGGACCAGTACAATGATCTCCGAGTTTCTCAGGTTTGGGTCCCTTTAATAAAAAAAACGTAGTCACCTACTCTAAAGTTTATGCCATTTAATGTTTTATCATAATAATTTTTGGATCGTTTTTTTGCATCTACGAGATTATTATATACTGTAATATACATAATATATCAAAGACTTATTTTTTCTGCATGTGAAATGTAATATTTTTCGCGAAATTTAAAAGTATTGAATCCAATACTTTCCAATAGTGTGGTTTTTCTTGAGGGAATTTTGAATGTTGGTTAAGGGGATCAGAGAGTGGTGAGATTGATTGCGTTCAAACCGATTGACATCATTTTCGGAAACAAGTTCTCGTGCCTTATTTCAGTGATGAGGAAATTCCGTTAGTTTGCTAATAAGTACTCATATAGTACAGATCGATTTCCAAACATGGCAAACTGGCCTTATTGTCAACTGCTGCATCAGAAAGATCTATTGCAAGCATTGAACTCTCCAAGTCGACAACTTGAAATCACCATATTTAGGATATCTGCCATGTAACGAATCCATTCCGCAGAGATAATTTATCAGTTAACGGAAAACTATATAAACAATATACCGTCAAAATTAGTTCCAATTGCATCTAGTGCAATTCATAGCATTACACAAGTTGGTACAAAAATTTATTTCCGGGTTTTAACAAAGAAAAAAAAGTCTTTAATATATTACGTCTATATTCTAAAAACAGGCTATTGACTGTCAAACGATTCCCTTCACTATTATAGGATTTTCTATTTAAAATTGTCATGAGAGGAAATCCTTTAAGAGTTAAAGGATTGACATTTCAAATGCTATCCTTTTACTGTCAAAGTATTTCCTTTGGTTTAGAAATGAAATAGAATGGTATGTTGTTGGAAAAATTGGCTTTAGGGTCCATAAAATGATTAAGTCAATTTAATCAATCGTTTTGGCTCAGATTTCCCATTTTTAGTAATAACAATTGTACTTAAACATATAATACAAATAACGAGTACTTAATGTATTGAATTAAATATGTAAGTGAGGTGAAAGGTTTGGATAATCGACCAGAACAAGGAATGTGCCTAAATGATTTCTCAGGTGTAAAACTATCTTGAACCACTTGAAATTGACATATTAGACCAACTTCAAATAAATATACTGCATATTTAGAGTAATTAACAAGGAATCCTTGAAAAAACATGAAATATATACTTAAGTTTTGAAATACCCGAATCTACATATAAAATATTTGGTGCGAAAGTGAATATTACATAAAAAACTATTTATTTTTAAAATTTTTACATGTGTTTGTGTATGTCCTAAACATATAAGTATGTAAACATAAATTCTTTGGTGCACAGCTGAATTCAAAGGGCTTGAATTTAGGCCATAAAGGCTATTTTTGAACTACTTTATCTAAAATACTATTTCAAAACTACTTACTGAGTGTATTTTGGAAAATACAATTTTTAAAAATATTTCTTGAATGTCCTATTTATAACTCATATCTAAAAGCCTATTTTACTGAAGAACTATGTTAAGCTATTTTGAAAATTGCACAGGTATTTTTATTTGAACTATCCATAAACGTAAGTTGGTGCGAAACTGAAGTGAAAGAGCTTGAATTTAGGACATAAAAAGGCTATTTTTTGGAATATTTTACATAAAAGCTATTATAATTGTCTGTCAGGAATATGTTAGATTATTTATATTCAGTGAAAATTAAGAGTTAACATGAAATGTATACTTCAACCGGCAAAAGTATGGTTCTCTTAAATAAAAAAAAAATTCACGGTATCAAGGTTATGCTCTGCACTTCGCGGGACCAGCTCGGTGCGGTGTTTGATGAGTTGTTTCGATCGTTGATACACGGCCTTGCTCATCAGCATTTCTGCTCTTATGAAGAAGTCAAAAAATTGATCGATTCGTGGATTGCCTCAAAAGACATATCGTTTTTTCGAGATGGCATCCGACAATTGCCAAAAAGATGGGAAAAAGTAGTGTCTAGCGGTGACGGACAGTACTTTGAATCATAAATAGGTAATCACTTTTTAAGAATAAAGCCTCAAATGGGAAAAAATGGCGGAAGCAAAGTTGTACCCATGTTTCGCTATGAAGTACCCTTTTGATTGCTGTGTAGAAAATATATGTTGCTGATCAGGGGTTGAGTATTTTACGACAAAAAGATGGTGGTGGCCCTCGTTGAAAAACATAATAAACAAATTTTTTGACAATTAAAATATTCTTTTTCTACCCTTTATCGTTAACGGAATTCATCTGGAATTTTTTCCTAAGATTGCTCTAACTATCCTTACAACATATTTTTATAGATATCCATAATTTTTTAAAGCTGATTCTGTGCGTAAATTATTTTAACGTTAGTTGACACTTACCACTTGAATATGAGCCGAATCCACGTTGGGGCACTTTTCCTATGCTTATTCGGATAGAGTCTTTTCAATTATCAGTATCATAAAATCAATTTCATCAAGAATATTATCAAAAAACACGGAAACTTTCTAAGATTATTTTAAAAATTTGAAAACAAAATAAAAAAAGTTTTCGTAATAATAATTGACATGCCAATTCGCATATAATACAGAGAAATGTCTGTGAAATTTCAAAATCGAAATAAATTATATAATGATTTTTAAAATATTAGAAGAAGATCTTATAATTTTTAATATCAACAAATATTATCGTAATATGAACAAGGTTAATTTTCTCTGGGTATACTTATTATAAAAATTGTAAATAATTCTTTAAAAAGGGATTAATAATTGTAGTAAACGAAAACATGCAGTTTTCTTTTCTTGAAGCAATTACTTTTTAACGCTTAAGGCAGGGCCGAATTTAGGACGAGGCCAGTGAGGTCGCTGGCCTCGGGCCCTCACCACTTTGGGGCCCCACCAACCTAAATACGGTCCTGGCTTAAGGTAAATAAGAATAAATCACTGATGAGGGCTCCAATCAGAGCCAAAACGTCTCATTATGTAAAACTTAAATTTTTTATTAACCTCGGACCCTAAAGGCATCTATCAGCATCGACATATATCTTCAATTATTAATTAAGGGTCAATGCAAGTCTAGAATATGAATAAATTTAGTAACTTTAGGAAAGATTGATTCACAGTAATTCTTTTAAAATATATCCCATAATATGTTGAAAAAATGAGGACATTTTGAGGTTATTTCCAGCTCAAAAAGAGCAAAACTCACTGAGACACAGCAAGATGTAAACATAAAAATTTCTAAAATTTCATGTTTCTTCCATTTTATACCACCATATTTAAAAAAGGGTGATTTAAAAAAAACTGAAACCCGATTTATGCAGAGCAGAATAATGAAATTCAAACTCATAATCATTCATTTTATTCAACTTCAAACACATTTTACGGAGTTAAAAAATATTATATTTTCAGTTTTTGCTATTCTTTATTTTAGAAAATCTGAGCAAGATACATCAGTTGACAAAACACAAAATATCTATTAATGTACACGTTGAAAGATTCAATTTGATATATTTTCGTATGTGTTTTAAATCTTACTCAAAATAAAAAATTTTGATTCACAGAAATTTATGACACTTTTGACATTTCGTATTAAGAATTTTTACAATAAGTTGGTAGCATTTTTCTCGCATGAGTTTGATTCACACAATAATTTAAATAAATTTTTATCATTCTACAACCCATATTTTAGTCATATATATAACACTTCATTTTACTATTTAAATCTTGATGAGCATTTTAAAGTTCATTTTTGTTAAATTCATTTATTTTATTTCTAAGTTATTAATTTAGAATATAAAGCTAAAATATTTTTTCAATTAAAATTATTATATAATATAGCAGAAAATACTCAAGTTTCAAAATTTCACAAATAAACTTTTGAATAAATTTTTTGAGAACCGTTAGTTTCTGAAACCGAACATTTTTAAAAATATTTAGTCGAAAAATTATATGAATATATTTTAAATTATATACCAGAAAATATGTTAATATAAATTTTTGTCAAGTTATCTACAAACTTCACTCAATAATATCTTTTAAAATATATTTGCATATAATCAACATGCCATTGCTCTCTCCTTCAAATAGCAAAACATGTAAAACAAAAAAAAGTTATAGTGACTTGCTAACTCGATTCCTCAACTAAAAAAACATTCTTCTTATGACTGCACAATCTGGTAAAAGAGGCATCTTATTCATCCTACCTATTTACCGTTTCTTAGATAGCGAGGATATTTTCAGAAATCATTTTTCCAATTCAAGATTTTTGGAAACGTTCAAACTCTAATTTGTAACATTTTTTAGTCTTATTAATACATATGTTTCGTACGAATTCCTGCAGTTTTTTTTATTAGTATAGCTATTTTATAACGCAAAAAATCAATGAAATATTGTTAATGAAAATATTTTACTAGCAATATTCATCCAATTTTAATTTTCCAATATTTAAAACATTGGTGATAATATCCACACGGCCGATTTTTTACCGTGAACTTTCACTCAGCAACAAATTCTGCATCGAAGGTATACATTCACCGCTCTCTTATTTCGCGTGGGTGCTCAAACTCAGGCTTTTACGAGTTAAGTCACCGCTTATTTTAAACTTTGTTGATTCATGCCGGATGTCGCCTAGAATGAAGAACGGATCAAACGCATTCACATTTGTGTGTACGTGATTGGCACAGTAAGTTTCTACATCAGAGATGTACTTATGTCACGTTAATAATCTCTGAATTAAAAATGGTTGAATGGATTAGAATCTTTTATCTAGACAAAGCCATTGTGAAATTCAAGAGATATTAATATCAAATAATGGCATACGTATTTAACGATTCAATAAAAAATATTCTTCGGGCAAACAACTATTCTTCGAGTTATACTTTTTTTATTTGAGAGTTTTTCAAGTTTATAATTGCTCTAAAGATTTGATTATTTTGACGTGAATTTTTGAAATGCGAGTAGGATAAAACGAGGCAAAGTTGTCAATAACACGTTTGTTAGATATTCCAAATAATTAGACGAAACTAAGTCAATTACAATCTTACTTTTTACTGAAGAAATTCAAGTTTATTATTTAATAATTCAAATACAAGATTAGTATACAAAACGACTCTTCAGCCTTTTCCGTTTTTAAGAGAAATCACGTCACTAAGACAGTGCTTCGCACTTCCTTCTTGACTCCTACGTCTCCTCTCGACTCATCGGCTCATAGTTGCCAAAATAAAAGTAGTCTCCTCTAAGCCCTAACTAGATATCCTTAGAGTTTGAAATTAGATTTATTACACTTGGCCATTCTGTTCCGTGCTTGGTCTCCAAGCACTTCCTTAATTCAACTCATAGTCTTTTAGTCGCTTAGGTGCACGTATTTCTCGTTGTTTTCTACCATAAGTTTAATTGTTTCGCTGATCTTTCTCTAAAACTAAATTGTCATTCGCAACTTCGCTACTCTCGTCAGATTTTGATTCGTTTGCAATCTCGTGATTGTCGCTCGATGAAATACTTTCATTCTCACACTCATCAGATTCTTCAAAATCTTTTCTACCCCGCCAAATTTTTAATTGGCTCGGATGAAAAGTCGTATTCATTCTACCAGGCCCATCTGCATTTAAATTCTGAACTCTATAAGTATCTAAATGCAGCACAGCTGTGATCACCATAGGATCTTCATACCCGGTAAGAAGTCTTGCATTAAAAAGTATTAAAAGTGTCAAATTTGGACAAAACGGGGATTCAGGAAGCGACTTTTAAATTCCTTTAGATTACTTGGAATTGAAGTGTATTAAGAAGTTTCTTTCTGAATCCCCGTTTTGTCCAAATTTGACACTTTTAATACTTTTTAATGCAAGACTTCTTACCGGGTACCTGTTGAAACTTTGTGCAAAAGGTAGTTTTCGCGCACTGGTACACCACAAATTAATTTGATGTACCTAATTTTGTTTGAATTAACTTGTAGTTGTTAAAAGCTATTTTATTATAAAAATTGGAAAATACAAGTGACAGCGACGATTCATTAACTAAACTGACTATAAAAATACAACTTTTAGAACTTAGTCTGAATAAGGACGGTCAGATCTTCTCTTCTACGAGTTTCAAGTAAGTCTGCAATTTTTGAAGTACAGGGTGGGCCATATAAAATTTTAAATTTAAAAAGTCAATAATAATAAAACGGCTTGATATTTTTCAAAGGTCTAACATTTATTTGAAAGGTTGTTTTATGAAATTTATTTGTGGAAAACAATTTCGGACAAATGACCACCACGGCTGAGTTTACAGTAGCTTATCCGATCCACCCAATTTTGGAGTACTTTCTCGATGGTTTCATGCCTTATGGCAGCAACAGCAGCTTGAATCTCGTACTTTAGATCATGAATTGTTTCTGGATGGTTGGAGTAACATTTATCTTTAACAGCTCCCCACAGAAAATAGTCCAACGGAGTTAAATCGCAGCTTCTGGCATGCCAATTCACATTACCTCTTTTGCTGATTATGCGATTTTCGAAGATAGGGCGTAAAAGATTGAGTGTAGCGTTTGCTCTATGGCACGTAGCGCCGTCCTGCTGGAAGCAAATGTTGTCCAAGTCTTCCTCTTCAATTTGTTTGAAGAAAAATTTGGATAACATTGCGCGATATCGCTCACCATTGATGGTTACAGCGGTTCCTTCTTCATTTTCGAAGAAAAATGGGCCGATGATTCCACCAGACCAAAATCCGCACCATACAGTGACTCGTGCTGGGTGCATTGGCTTCTCGACGATTACGTGCGGGTTTTCTGTGCCCCAAATGCGACAATTCTGCTTGTTAACGTAACCATCGATGTGGAAATGAGCCTCGTCCGAAAATATGATTTTTCGGTAAAATTGACCATCCTCGGTCAAACGATCTTCCGCCCAATTTGCAAACTGTAGACGGCTCGGATGGTCGAACAGCGACCCATTTCGTAAATTTTAGACTTTTTACTGAATATCTGTCACTTTCCGAATGGTATTTGACGTTTCCAATGTCGAAATACAGATAGTTCAAATTTAAAACGCTTGATGGCCCACCCTGTACAAAATTAATGGCTGAACTGTTGAGATTCACGAAACTGAGTAAGAAAGGGAAATGAAGATCAACTATTGGTTAACAGTTTCATTAGGAAAGGTGAAAGGACCCGCCTTCGCTTGACGGAAGAGTTGATTGGGTTTTTCCCCAGTACAATATTAAGCAGGTTAGGGTTGAGTTACCAGTAATATATATATTGGATCTATAACTTAATTCGTGCGGTTTGCTAAGAGATGGCGTAACTTGATTATTATTCCATCGTTCCAATATTCCGAACATGCGTTGGAGAGCTACGGTCATTGTGCGTCTTTTTCAGTAAATGTCATTCATTTGAAGCGTAAACAACAATAATGTTTACATTTTCATCATGGATGAGAAGGTATTGGTTTTATGTGAAAAATAACTTTCGAAAATTTCATCAAATCTTTAGTTTTGAGACCCCCTGAGTCCGAAAAAAGGGTTTTTACGAAAGTGTCTGTCTGTCTGTAGGTCGTGTGCGGCATAACTCTCGATAGAATTATCATATTGAATTGAGCTTTGGTACACTTTATCGGAGCCGAAAAAGTAAGGACAAGTTCGTTAACCAGCCACATCCAATCGAAATTAAGGGATTGAGCACTACTTTTGTGTTTTTGAAAAAAAACTTGTTGAAAAAATCAAAAATTTCAATACTGGTTTTTGATAGTGCTCATAAATCTCTACAACTTATCCCAATAACATTTTTCGATTAAATCAAAATTAGAAATGTTACAGCATATTAAAACTTGAACAAAGTCAATATCAAAATTCCATTTTCCAGTTAAATTATACGAGATACGAAAAAACGTTATGATACAATATTATTTTCTACATAAAGACCTACAAATTTAAATTGTAACATTTTTTCATAAGATGCATATTTTTCTTTGTAATTTAAAAAAAAAACATTGAAAATCCAAAATTCAATTTTTTAACAATAATATGTGAAATACGAAAAAAACGTAAGAATACAAAGTTGTTCGTTTCAAAAAGATCTACAAGTTTTGTATTGCACAGTTTATGAAAAAACATATATTTTTCGTTTCAATTCCAAAAAATACGATTAAAATTCAATAATTCCATTTTTTAGACAAAATCTTTGGGATTCACTCAAACAGCCATTTCAAAACGTTTAAAAAGCCGCCGGATACATTCAAAAGTAAAGAAATTGGGTTCCACACGAACTCAAGCCGAGAGACGTTGAAAGGCGGTTTTGCATGTCGGAAATGCTGCTGGAACGCCACCTAAAGAAGTCTTTTTTGCATCGGATTGCTATTGATGATGAAAAATGGATCCATTACGACAACCCCAAGCGCAAAAAATCATATGTGAAACCCGGCCAACCAGCCAAATCAACGGGAAAGTCGAAAATCCATGGCGCGAAGGTAATGCTCTGTATATGGTGGGATCAGAAGGGTGTGCTCTATTATGAGCTGCTAAAATCGGCTGAAACCATCAATGGAGAACGCTACCGAACACAATTAATCCATTTGAAGAGAGCAATAGCCAAAAACGCCCGGAATATGCGACCAGACACAAGGCAATAATTTTCCATCATGACAACGCTCGGCCCCATGTTGTTATTCCGGTTAAGAAATATATGGAAAACAGTGGCTAGGAAGTTTTACCCCTCACTGGAATACGGTTTACATTAGAACAGGGTATCAAAAATTGGCTTGATTCATTCTTGGCCGCCAAGCCGGCGGAGTTCTATTGGGATGGAATCCACAAATTGCCAGAAAGATGGGAAAAGGTCATAGCTTCAGACGGACAATACTTTGAATAATACTATTGTACATGCACAATATTATAATATTGTACACTGAAGTGTATACACTTAAATCTTCAGTGTACACAAAAGTTGAGTGTAACACCCAACGCTTCAGTGTATATTCTGAAGGGTTGAGTGTCCCACCCAACACTTCAGTGTATACTCTGAAGGGGTGAGTGTTTCACCCAACACTTTAGTGTATACAGATTTAAGGAATACTGGTCTAAGAAAAAATAAATCTGTTGCTCTGTTGCCACTTTAATCTGTTTCCATTCTATTACACAGTTTCATAGCATATAATTCGTCGTATAAAGGAACAAGAAAACATTTTCGTTGAAGGTCTTCAGGAAGAAAGCGATTATATTGTTAGTTCTTGTAACAGATTGACGGTAAGTTGACGTTCTAATATTTCAATATTTGCATAAATCAATATGTGACATATCCATCGTATTACCTAGAATCACATACACTGACTTCTATGTAACACTGAAGTTAAGTGTACACTTAAATCGGATACACTGAAAGTTGGGTGTATACACTGAACTAGTTGAGTGTTTTTTCCGTAAGGGAGGAGTAAAGAGAGAAGTGTCGATTTAATGAAGATCAGACTCGATTGTTGACAATTGGTTCAGAAACGTATAAAATTTCTAATGATCTATGTCGTTAAATTAGAGAAAAGATTGAACATGAACAAAAGAATGTTAAATCACGTTATGATAAGAAATGTCTACATAATGTAAAATTCGATATAGAGGACATTGTTCACGTTAAAGGGGATAAGATTCTACGGGAGAAAAAACTCCAGTACAGGTGTAATACTAAATGGGTATTTTTCCTTCCCAAATTTGACTACCTTTTTCATTGATTTGAAGATCTTAAAATTGTGAGAAGATTAGAAAGCGAAACTTCTGCTGTTTAACGAAATAAGTAATTTGTTTTTGTAATTTTTTCTGCAGCTTTTACATTTTAATCTTTATTACGGTCACAGATTAGAGTAAGCAGATTTTCTTTATTATTCTATATCTATAACTTAATTCGTGCGCTTTTTTTTCAAAATTTGAACGTTTATTTAAGAAAAACATGTACAATAGTATTATTCAAAGTATTGTCCATCTGAAGCTATGACCTTTTCCCATCTTTCTGGCAATGTGTGGATTTCATCCTAAAAGAACTGCGCCGGCTTGGCGGCCAAGAGTGAATCAAGCATATTCTTCATACCCTGTTCTGATGTGAACCGTATTCCAGTGAGGGCGTTCTGCATCGACCAAAACAAATGGTAGTCAGAAGGGGCTAGGTCTGAGCTATAAGGCAGGTGGGGTAAAACTCCCCATCCACTGTTTTCCAAATAGTTCTTAACGGGAATAGCAACATGGGGCCGAGCGTTGTCATGATGGAAAATTATTGCCTCGTGTCTGATCGCATATTCCGGGCGTTTTTCGGCTATTGCTCTCTTCAAACGGATTAATTGTGTTCGATAGCGTTTTCCATTGCTGGTTTCACCCGGTTTTAGCAGCTCATAATACAGCATACCCTTCTGATCCCACCAAATACAGAGCCTTACCTTCGCGCCATGGATATTCTGCTTTGCCGTTGATTTGGCTGGTGTTTTTGAATCGTGCAAACCACTTTTGGCACGTTCGCTCAGCTAGAGCATGTTCACCATAAACTTCCACCAAAATACGAAGACTTTCAACAGCAGTTTTTTTCATATTGAAGTTTACACTTAACTGTTTAGTGTACACAAAAGTTGAATGTAACACTCAATCTCAGAGTATACACTGAAGTGTTGAGTGTACACTAAACAGTTAAGTGTATACACTGAAGTGTTGGGGGTATACACCCAACTAGTTAAGTGTTTTTTCAGTAAGGGCTACGCCTCTTCTGGACTCACTACTCTCTCTTTCACCGGCTCATAGTTTCCAACATAAAACTAGTCTCCTCTAAACCCTAACTAGAAATCCCTAGTTTGAAATTACCTTTATTACACGTTCTATTAACTTTTTGGAGAGCAATAAATATAAATGGAACAAGTTTGCCCCGGTCTACTCTGTAAGAAATGTTTGAAATTTTAATATACATTGCTATATTTAATTTAGCAACTCAAGTGTATACTAGAAAAGCTCTTTTGTGGGAAACATTATCAGACTTAACCTACAAGCAACTACACAAAGTATCATCCGTACGTTGCATTTTAATTATAAATAATAATTCAGTTGACCAATTCTAAGTTATTATTTCAGTTTCAAATATTCGCCAAAATTTAAGAAATTCAAAGTACTTTGAGTTTTTACGAAAGCTGTTTTATCGACATGTATATTAAATTTACTATACCAATGTATGTTATATTTTAGTAGCGGCTGTGCATATCTGCTTGATACAATTGTATATTAAATCTCATACAGATTTTTCTGACAGTGTACCTTGAGGTAATTGCAGCTTTACTAAAAATTCCACAAAATTTACGATCACAAACTTCCTGAAAAACTCGAAATCTTTCGAGTAAAATTGAACCCGGTTTTAATTTTTTTTATGTCTGCTAGTCAACATCCTTTTACTGAAAAACTAAAAGTTCTTGAAACTTTTTATGCGGGATCAATTAATTCTCCCTTTTCCCGTCTACTGCCCACTCATCTTAGCGTCAAATTATATTCTTCTTCCTTCTATCATATTTATGAAAGTTATGCTTGTTATTTGATATTCTTATCCTAAAAAGGTATTACACTTTGGGTACCTTTTAAATACACGGGTAGTACTCCTATTCTAGCCTGAAGGAAGAAAGTAACATGAGAGTTGACCGTCACCGAAGGCGGCGCTGGTAGTACTTTGAGTCGACCATAGCTACTAATGCATGGGAAATTATAGAAAATTGCAATACAAATTTGCAGAAATGTTATTAAATTAATTTATTATTGTTATTTCATAAACTATAAATAACTTTTTTATAAAAGAAAAATAAAATACTTGAAAAGATGGAATAATTAATTCAACATACATATAATAAAATAATTTGATCTGAAGAAAATGTTTTCAAAGATTCAAACGTCATTGTTTCTAAAAATGTAATACAACTGAAACTTTATTTTGTGTATAATTTACTCAATTATTAATTATAATGATTAATTATTATAAATAAAATATAATAAATTATTAATCATATTTAAGAATTTGGCATTTTTCTGTGGAAAAAAAGACGCTTTCGATATTATGTATTTTATATTTCTATTTTCAGTAAATTTTGTTAAATATGTATTGTATATTATTTTCGAATAGTTTTATAATTTAAAATATTTTTGAAAGAATATCAATGGGGTTAGAATGAAAATAATTTTACATTTTTAATATACTCAAATGTAATTGAGTACTGCAATTAGAAAAATTCTTTATTATAATTATTTGTAATTTTTATGAAATATATATGTAAAAATTCAATTCTTTACCACAGAAATATTATACATATCGTGAATATCACATTTACATTATTAAATTAAATAAATATTTATTTTTATAAATAAATTTATTTATTATAAACATATAATAAATTTATTTATTATAAACATATAATAAATTCATGCAACAAGAGATAAATACATGTCTACGAGGTCTGTCCGGAAAGTATCGGGTCTACCTTTATATCTCCGCGCTGGCGTTATTCTTCATCATCGGGTGGGTCGCATCCTTCAAAGTAATCCCTACTTGATTGAATAACACGGTTCCAGCAATGTTTCCACTTCTCGAACTGTCCTGGAACTCACTTTTAGGGATGGCCTTGAGTACGCTCGTCGCATTATTTTCAACCGTCGTTTTGTCATCGAATCGCTGTCCTTTGAGTAGTTTTTTGAGTTTTGGAAACAGCCAAAAGTCACAGGGGGCTATTTCGGGACTGTACGGAGGATGTCGAGCCAATGCTGTACAAGATTCGATGAATGCGCTGGCGCGTTATCGTGGTGAAGAATCCAGTCACCGCACACACGCGAGTCATTCCTAAAATCTTGTTCAAAATTTCCCAAACAGTAGTTTTCGGTATTCCGAGATCATTTTCTAGTTCACGAACAGTTAATCGACGATCACCTTCAATCGCAAGTCGCACCCTCTCAATATTACCCAATGTTTTTGTCGTCGGAGGTCGGCCAGAACGAGAATCAGTAACAACAGAAGTGCGGCCTCCTTTGAAACCACCTTTATACCACCCTTTTATTCGTGTTTTGCCCATACACTCAATCCCAAAGGCCTTCTGCATTATCTGAATAGTTTCCGAAATCGTTTTTCCGAGTTGAAAACAAAATTTGATGCAAATTCGTTGATCTTGTTTTTCAGTAATTTTTAACAATCACAAAATCCGCCGAACTTAAAAACAGCTTTGTAAACAAAGACACGCTGCGCATGAACTATACGTCCGGCAGATGTCACAAGCAACGGATAGGTTAGTGAGGCTTTACTGTTGACGTTCATGCCCCGCAGAGGTCGCTCGAACACTGTGGCGCGGAGATATAAAGGTAGGCCCGATACTTTCCGGACAGACCTCGTATATTATTGCAAACTTCATGTGACAACTAGCGTTGCCTTTTTCTTCTTCTCATGATTTGCTTTCTTAAGATCTGTCAGCATAGTTTTTACAAACTGACGCATTCGGTATTGCAAGTAAAACATGCTGGCTCATGGCGTTTAAGACTAAATGAAAAACGTCGCTTCGTTTGCAGAACTTCGTAAAAGAGGCTTCTATTAATTTCAAAAAATTAAAAAGTCCTATGTTCAGATGTTGAAGCTGCGATTTTTTCTCAAAACTAATTAATTTCGTTACAGGTAAAATTTGCAAAAATTTACGCCGATTCACAAAATGTGAATTTAAATTGTAAAATTATTTTCATTCCAGCCTCCTTGATATTCTTTTAAAAATATTGAAAACAAAAAAACTATTTGAAAATAATGCATATGCATGGGGCATAATTTCTCGAGTAATACCACCCCAAAAAACAAATTCGTCAGATCGGGCTTGAAATTTAACTGATTTAAGTTCTATTTGATGGTACTTCCTACAAAAAAATTTTTTCGTTTTGACAAAAATTTGCTAAAATAGAGGAGGAGGGGTGTGTGTGCAATTTTCAGACCTTTAATGGGAAGCCTCTTTTGCAAACGAATATAACTTATTTCTTTTTACATAAAGCAAGATTTTACTTCATATGTTTTCTTCAGTCTCTTTCGTGATCTTCCGTCTGGTTGTCACCATTTTTGAAAGAAATCAAAATTTGACCTCCATTTTTGAAAATAAAAAATAAATTTGACTGTTTCTCAAATTTGGACACAGTTTTTTTTTCTTAAATCATTTAGTTAAGAAGCTGAGACTTTTCCCTATAAAATAGGAAAATTTCAGGATGGCATTTTTTTTTGTTTTCGAGCAATGGTGCGATGAATAAACGAATGCTCCACCGGAGCTGAGGCCGCGCGACCGTGTTCTACCGTCTTCACAACGGGGAACCCGTAGAACACCATCAAGCTAATTTTTTACATTATATAATATCATACGCGGTTGGTGTAACTTAGAATAGATACTTATATACTCATACTTATATACTCATACTTATATACTCATATACTCATACGTAATAGAAATGAAAGCGTGGTATTGCAATGTACCCGGAATCGTTACTGCTTGGTCAAATCGTCCTTTCAGAATCTCGGTAGCTATTGTGTAACTTTCTTTGCTGCTGAAGAAAATTTCGGTTTCTGTGCAATTACTCTTTTTCCACTGGAATAAAGCTTGAGGGATAAGTATGTGATGTTTTGAAGAACGTTGTAAGCTAGAACGGGCTGCAAATCTCTTTATATTCACCCCTATGCCATCATACGCACCTTTGCCGTAAGCTGTACCATGGAAGTGCCATTCTGCTGGGATATCGAAATCTTCTTCATGAGCTTGAAGATTAGCAAAGCTACTTTCATTCTTGAAATGTTGCCCAGCACCATCAGTGAAATAGTAAATTTTCTTTGGCTCAAAGTTATTTTTCAGATAATTTATTATAATCTTCTGATATTCATGAACAGCCACCATGTCATGAGCTAAATTATCGGATATTATCGCGATACTTCTGTGTTTCAGCTCTCAACCATCTTTATAATAAATCACGGCAGTGAAGATTGTAGCTTGTTCGTTATTCCAGTGAAATGATTAAGCTGAATTCTGAACGACGAAGACGTAATTCTCTGCAAAATCGAAGCAAATCAAAGATTCACCTGCCAATAAATTTTCTTTTAGGTTTTTAAAAAACGATGACGGCATCTTTGAAACAAAGTGATGAGTTTTTAATTTCAACAACCGTTTACAAAAATCTTCCAGAAATTCATCCGTATCCATTACCAAAGTTTGCAAAGTACACCTGTCGGTTTGTAGCCAAATTTCGAATCTTACTTCATCGATTAAATGTTCATCGAAAGCATTTCTCAGATTTTCTTTCAACTTCGCAGTACCTGGGCAGATTTCACACTCTCCTAGAAAACAGGAACTTGAAGATTCAGGGCATACAATAGAATCCATACAATCGTGATTATTGTTCAAACTCATGTCAGTACTCTCTGTCAAATGCTGAATATGGATCTCATTTAGCATCAACTTGATATTCTCATGGTGCATACAAACGAACACATTATGACTGCCACTGCTTCCTGCCAGAACACAATGTCGAAGTCTTAGTTTTGTAAATTTTGAAATACTGATCTTCAAACCTTCGTGTTCTGCTGTAAATTGTGCATACAGCTCATTGATATTACATAGTAGAAGTCTTTTATGGACATGTGAACGAGTTCCATTACCATTTTTTCCGACACAAAGTCTTTCATTCCTGGCATCATTCGACTAATGGCATCGCGTTCATAAAAAGTATTTACAAGAGTTTCAATTTCCAGGGGCAATGCTCTTCCTTTTTTTGGATTTGGGACAATAAGAATTCCATGTTCTGAAACTAATTGTTTCACCTTAATTGCTTGCCGCTCTGACTTACCAAACACCTCCCTTAGTTTTCTGCGTCCCCAAGATTTTGGTGTAAGTGAAAGGAGTTGAAATTTTGCTTGTCTACTTTTAGAGACGTTGAATTTTTCGATAATTTGATCAAGTACTTCAACACGCGCTCTATCATACTCGTCATCACACTGCACCTTTGTGTCATTGACCTTTAAAGGTATTGAAAAGTCTGGATCATATTCATTATAATCTGCATCTCCATCGTCAACAACATTGTCAATATCTAATTGAACTTGATTAGGAATCCTTGCAATATTGTCGCAATTCAAGAATGATCTTTCTTTTAAGTTGGTAAGTTCGAATCTGCATGTATTGCAAATTTATGAATCTCCTCGTAAATTTGAGACTTGTATGCGTAAATTGTCAGAAACACGGCGAAAGGTTGTTCCCTTATGTTTCTTTTTTTTGGAACGGATTAATGCATTTATCCTTCCAAATTTCGCGATCTTTTTTGAAAAACATCATGAGAAAAGTGCTTCTTTGCAATTTAAGAAGGAAGCTTACATAGGAAGTAATATACGAAGTAAAAGAAAAAGAAAAACAGAAGAGGAAACAGAAGGAGGAAAAATGGAATTTCGTGACTGCAGATAAAATTGATTTTTGAAATTATAATAATTCAACAGAATGAACAAAAGTATATTATGAAATTGAATTATTTCTAAAAACAAACCTGCTTTAAGAAACTCTTCTGAGATAAAATCTAGAAATAATGTACACAACTGGTATGCTGGGATATTATGCCGAGTCAAAGTGTTTTCTCTTATGAGAAACGAAAATAGTGGAACTCTAGTGGTAGAAGTGAAGAAGCAACGAAACCAATGGTTCCGTCGCTTCAAAAACGGTGATTTCGATGTTGACGACCGTCCTCGTGAAGGAAGGCCAAAAACCTTCGAAGACACTGAATTGGAGGCATTGCTCAATGAGGATCCGTGCCAAACGCAAGAAGAGCTTGCTTCAGCATTAGGCGTTACCCGCCAAGCCATTTCCAAGTGATTGAATGCTTTGAGAATGATTTAAAAACAAGGAACTTGGGTTCTTTATGATTTGAAGCCAAGGGACGTTGAGTGTCGTTTTTTGTCCCGTGAACAACTGCTTCAGCGGCAAAAAGTAAGGGTTTTCTTCATCGCATCGTGACGGGTGATGAAAAATGGATTCATTACAGCAACCCAAAGAGAAGAAAGTCATGGGGACTGCCCGGTCATGCTTCTACGTTGTCGGCTTGGCCGAATATTCACGCTGCGAAGGTTATGCTGTGTATTTGGTGGGACCAGGTCAGTGTTATTTATTATGAGCTGTTGAAACCGAACGAAACCATCACTGGGGAACGGTATCGAACGCAATTGATGCTTTTCCGCCGAGCACTGCGCGAAAAACAGCCACAATACGAGCAGAGGCACGAAAACGTGATTCTACAACATGACAACGCTCGTCCTCACGTTGCCAAACCCGTTAAAACCTACCTGGAATTGCTCAAATGGGAAGTCCTACTCCACCCGCCATATTCCCCAGATATTGCGCCGTCCGATTATTACTCGTTCCGGTCGATGGCACATGGTCTGGCTGATCAGCAGTTCCGCTCATATGAAGACATCGAAAAATGGCTTGATTCGTGGATAGCCTCAAAAGATGAACACTTTTACCCTAACGGTATTCGAGCTGTACCATAAAGATGGGCAAAAGTTGTAGCTAACGATAGGCAATACTTTGAATGATTCATTTGTAACCATTTCTTCATAATAAAGTTGCATTTTCATCAAAAAAACAGCGGGAACTTAGTTGCGCACCTAATATAGTTTCCCATGCATTCGTAGCTGTTTTCGGCACAGAGTGCCACCCGTGTGCATTTAATTTAGTTTCAACATACCACACCTATTATATTGTATAATGCGTAAACCTTTTTTTTAAATCAATCTTACACCTATAATATAAACTATTTTGTTAAATAATAATAAAACACTCAAAATTGTGCCATCGTCTTCTGCTGCTTAGAAAATTAGGATCAGATACATCGAAATTTCCAGGAAACAAAGAATATATCCTTTTTTTAGGGATATAAAATATGAACACAAAATTTGGCAAATGAAAACAGCTGTTAACTGCATTCGAATATTATAACTTCTTTTACACTTTTTATTTTTTAATCAAATACTTATATATATTTTTGTCTTCCTCATAGAAAAATAATAGTTTATGTAAAAGTTTGCTTAAATTCTAAATAAACATTCACATAGGAAAGGAGAGATATTCATTTCATTAACTTCAGTTCGCAGTATATTTCAAGATATGTAAAAAGCCTTTTTAAAAATCTTGAGATTATACAAATAAAAATTATTATAAGTTTTTATTATGCATTTTACCAGTATTTAGATTCTAAATTATCAAAATAAATGTATCTAATAATAGATACCCGTAATAACAGAATATGACATTGCATAATATCTGCGGAGAGAGGATACTGGCCTCAGTGACTGTACGTTTCAGTTTCATTATGAAAGGAAGGCACAGAAGGAATTATGAAAGTACGAACTTTTGCTAATTTCACACGTGGAATTTCAACTACATATTCGTATTATTAAAAATACATAATTCTACTAAAATCATTAGTTGACCGCAACAAATGACGATTTGGGTAGTTAAAACGATAATTGTATCACCGTTTCACCGCGGCTGTGTTTTATGGCAGCGTGTGCTATTATATGTTCTTCTCTCCGTGTAGAAAAACAGTCATGAAATTGGCAGTAATCGTAGAATTTTCATTTAAAAAGGCGCAGATAGTCGATTGAAAAATAACTAAGCTTACAAATCTTTGCTTTTGGCCGTTTTGCTATTGCTCACAACTGTTCGATTAAATTTCGCTTATAGACAAAAAAAATATTAATTTTTGAGACCTGCAAATAATTTCTGTAATTCCAATATAATGAACAAAAAACATAAATATATCGTTAGGAAACAGAACATTGTTTACCTCATATAATTGCACCTATGATGGGAAAATTATTTGTAGAAAGAACTGATATATCCATATACTTATGTACATACTGATATGTTAAAGACGAATGACAGTTAAATATTGCTTGGCATTATTGAGAAAACGTAAAACGAAATTACGCGACCATAGAAAACAGCGCGAGAGTGGAGAGAGCTCTCGATAAAGAATGAGGGACGGTGGCACTCGACGGAACGGCACTCAATGGAACGGTGAGTGTAATTACACGGCCTTTTCGTCCTGCATAATAATTTAGCCTAATGTAAGGAACAACCATAAAATTATACGTTATAAAAACATAGCTTTAATTAATTTTTGATAGCATCAATAACTATTTTATAAAAGTAAAGAAAAAAACTGAAGGCATATTTTGCATAAAATAATGGTGAATAATTAATAATGAAGTTATATATTTTAATTTCGCTTAAGTAGATCTTTTACGCCTAAAAAGATTTTAATGAACATAATTTATTACAGTCACTCGATTTCAATGGAGTTTCTCCTTCTACTGCATATGTGACGCGCTCTGAGGAAAGGGACCTTAGATTTATAAATTGATTTTCCAGTTTTCAATAGATCTTGATAGTTAAAGTGTTGATATATTATTACATCGAAACAGAAAATTTTTATTTGCAATAATTAAAAAGATACAAGCTGTCAAATTTCGGATTGAATTTCGCTTGCGCGGTGAGCGCAGTCGAATCAGCCCGTCCACTTCCTACGCAGTCGCACCTAAGTGTGTCAGTGTAGTTCGTGTCCTTCGGGTGAACTCGGCAAGCGAGACAGAACGATCTCGCTTCTGCTGGATACCGGCATTCAGCCCGCGCGTTCAATTGTTTATCACAGCGTTCCTGTTATCGCATTACGTTTATAAATGTCGACAGCTGTACATTGAAGCATTTATTGCGCGAAATAAAATCAATAAAGATACGAAACAAACCATAAACGCGGCGGCGAAGAGAGCCGAATACACAGATACGCGGCCCGATACAGTAGTAGTGAGTAAAGGGGTTGAAAACGCTGGAGCGCGTCCTCACCGCTCGATGCACGCAAAAGTAGCTTGCGCTTGAATCGGTTCTTCAGTCAAATTCGCCATTTAGAACAATTGATATGAATAACTGCCTGACTGTGAAACGTCTGGCATGTTATAAAATTTATCACCAAAATATAAGGAACAAAGGTTAAGGTGATCAATGTCTGAAAACGATCAAAATGTCGTTGCATTTACTTGAGTTTTATTATAAATTGTAAAGTGACATGTTTGATAACATGTCGGCTATTATATTGACCCAAAATTCACAGAATTTTTGTTAATTTCTCATTTTTTTAGCATAGGGTCAGTTCCTTTTTATTTTCTTCGATTAAAAATTATCAATGTTTTATATAAAAAAACGTAAAAAAGGAAGGCAAACGTTTCGGCCACATATAGGGGCCCTCTTCGATGCCATAAAAAGTTTTCAAAATTGAAAAATGTTCGCGTTTTATCATTAATAACCATTTGGGTATCCTTCTTTTAAAAAAAATTTCCGGCCGGTTTCTTTGTAAATTTCGAAGTTTTTTGTTCATTTTATTCGGTTTTCCATACACAGTGAATTTTACATTTTTTTTCAATTCGTGTTGTTGCATATTGGACTTCTCCATTTTGAATTGCAAGCGACGAGATAAGTTTTTGAGTTTTATGCCTATCCTTATTTTAATTATCTCCTACATTTTTATCTTTTAGAAAAATTTTGAATTAATCTTTTAATTTATGGCACTGAAGAGGGCCCCCATATGTGACCGAAACGTTTGCCTTCCTTTTTGGATTCTTTTTATATATAACATTGATAATTTTATTATAAATCTTGGTTACAATTAATTAAGCGCTATCGCAGTACAAGTTCTCGAGACGCTGGCCAACGATTAGCTACTCAGAGCTACACTGAGAAAAATATATATCTTAGTTTCTTATTTTTTTTAAGCCAAATTCTCCTATAATTTATGGCATTTTAACCCCAGAAAATCCTTATAGAACATTTTCCTATTTTTTATCGGACTTTATGCACCACTGGAAATTGTGCTATAAAATAGGGGGCTTCTTCCGAAAAAACATCATACAATTTCCTACTGGAATGCCTAGTTAATACTTTTTTAAGACAGTAAAATATCACTGTTTTGATTGCGGAATTTTTACTGTAATTTATCGGACTTTTTTCCGTGATTGGAATACTAAAAAGTTCATATAAATTTGTCAGAATTTTGTCTTTTTATTATCGGACTTTTTCCGACGCAAAAAAAAGCAAAAATTTCTTTTCCCTTTTATCGATCCTTTTTTCCCTCTTCTCTTTTCACGTTTCTACCTTCATTTTTTTACTTATCATTGACAACCTGTGTGAAAAGAGAAATTATTCAGACTTTTATTATCATGCACAATTATGAAACAATGTTATTGATATATATAATTATTAATTATTATTGATATATATAATATAATTATTAAATTATATTTAGTATACATTTTTATTATAACTACTTATGAAGTTTAATGAAACTAAATTTTCAAATGTATATTAAAAAATTGCATTATTATCAAAAAGTATCTTGTGTAAAAACATTTAAAAGAAGATTCTTTTATTTTCTGTGTTGTGTATTTTCAAAATATGGATTTTACCATTACGAATTCCAAATTATTATTGTGCCTAAGAAATTTATGTGCAATCTGAATCCTGTGTAGATTTTTCAAATTTGATGTAATACACTTATCAAGACTTTTGATGTTTAAATTTTCATGAAATAAATTTAATTTAATAAACTTAAGTGAAAAAGAAAGAAGTAATTAAAAATGAATTAAGAAAAAATTATGAATCAAGAATTTGTTAAGCTTACAGAATCTTTATAACTAGATTATGTGAAACTTTCAAATAAAGTATATAAACTAGTAGATAATCATTCAAACAAATAGTGGTTAACACTGCGGAGCATGTTACGAAAGCTTCATGACGAACAAACAAAACACGACTGCAGTACAATCAATGTTTATAATCACTAGTTTATAGGTATGTAGAATCCGGTATTAAGTAAGTGGTTCATTACGCACTAGATGAAACAGTGGCTATTCCACTATTTTGGATTTAAAGAGTACTAAAATAAACTGTAATTGTATTTCGTATGTTTTTATTTGATTTTGATTATTAAATATAATAACGTAGAACATCGGTATGTTGAAAATTCAACACGTTTTTGAAATTAAAAAATGTTTATGTGTGCCCAAGGCGCAGATTACTTTCATTCGTTCCTGCGTGAATAGATTTAGCTGGTGGAATAAATCTTGCGATTCACGGTTTACTCGACTCTCGATTGAAGCGTAGAGTAGAATGAAGGGAAAGCTCTACTATTTTTGTGATTTAATAAAAGACTGGTTTTTTATAATTATACTACGAGTGATAATAAATATATATATATATATATATATATTTAGAAACTTTCAATGCATGCTTTCAAACTTCACCCTACACTTCTGAATGTTACTCAACTTTGATTCATTTTTTAACATTTAATATATCACAAATAATTACAGTGATACTATATTTTTTGGTCAGTTTTTTTTTATTCAGACAAAAGATTTATTTGAATTAAATAACATTTGTTTAATTCAAACAAAATATCTTTGAGCCAAATAAATATTTGTTTAAATCGAATAAACTTTTTTTCAAAACAAAGAAATTATGCATTAATATACAGTCAAAGATATAATTTGTTTGTTTTTTTTTTTTTTTCATAAAATATCTTGCTGAAAATTCATTAGGTTTATATATGTGAGGTTATATGTTTAAATGTATTTGTGATTTAAAATATGATTGGCTACGACTGAATGGTGTGAATGTATTTGTATGCTGTTTATGTATGTATATGTCGGATGACTAATGATGACAGGTTTGAGGTAAGAATTTTTTTTATTTAAGAGAACTATACCATTGCTAGTTAAAATAATACGCCCGATGCTCATTTTACTTAACTACGGTTTGAAGCTCCTCAAGCGTCGATGACATACTTATATATTTCATGTTAACTCACTGACGCATGTTGATGCCCTGTCGTCGATAACGTTGTACTCAACTCCTTACTATTCTCTATGTAATGCTTATTGTCATTCACTTTGGGTGAATTAGGTAAATTAACATTTAATAAATGTTCAAATGTCCTTATGTCCCAAGTTTAATCGACAGAGTTGAGTAAAATGACTTCAACTATTTTTCTCCGTACATAAGAGTATGTAATAAGGTAAAATGTACATACGAAATTTTGAGAATATGTATAATAAGGAAGTATGAAAAATACAAATAATAAAAATAATGATTGGAATACGAAAATGAACAATCAATTTTGAGAATAATTCAAGTAAACATGATAATTCTTGTAAAGATGAAGAGAATATGGGGACACAGTGTATATACCTTATCAACCCTTATGCTCTCTTCGTTTTATTAATAGATCGTATGGAAACTTTCGGATATAAAAGGCCCATGAAATCTCGGAAAGTTCAGTTCTGTTCTAGGCTTTAGTATAAACCTAGTTTTAAAAGGGACTACCCTGAGAAAAATATATCTGAACACCGACAAGGTTAGACCTGTGCAGCAGAACTCAAGACACTTGGCTGGTATTATTAATAAAATTTGATAAAATTTTCATTTTTATACACTACACCTTCGCATATTCTGCATGGCAGAATACCTGCATGGCCCATGGCCTTAAGACAGAAATTTCTTTGATTTGAACAAATTTTTATCTTTTTTAAAGATACTTTGTTAGAATCAAAAAATTTTTTTTCATTTAAATAAATCATTTCTTTAAATCAAAGAAAGTCTTTCAAACAAATATTTTTATTGATTCAATCAAATCTTTTTTCTGTGTGAATTTATCTAGCAAAACCCCGATAGAAATGAAATAGGAAACTTCGAGGTGCATCACGCTTTTCTAGACAAAGCCATGTGTGTCCCATGGCAGCACATGGCATTGTACAGAAAAGCGTGATGCGCCTCGAAGTTGCCTCATTTCATTTCTAATTGGGAATACGAATGGTAAAATATAAAACCAAAAAATGTACTATTTATAATTTTATCGTCTGAATGTACGAGTGTAGATTGAAAAGTTTTTGACATAACCAAAAAAGAGCAAGATTTCAGTCAAATTTAAATACTTGTCGAATATATAGTAGTAAAATAAATGGAAATATCTAAATTTGATGTCAAGCTAGTGATTGTTTGTTTTTGAGAGCCTTTGAAATTGAGTGTTTCTCAGTGCTCTCAAATCGTGGATGGACCTCTCCACCTAACCTTCTCCACTCTACCATGTTATTGGGAAATAAAACAATTTTGCAAGTATGATGAGGGAAATTTTTTGCATTATATCACCTTTTTAAGTTGTTCTTCAACTATATTAGAAAGAGTTCCCAAATTATACTTGAAAAATTGTTTCTTTTCAATAAGATGGTAAAGTGAAAGGGGTAAATTCCATCCGCGATCTGAGAGCAATAGTGATTGCCAAAATTTGTCAAGAACGAAGAAATTGGAGTATCGTTGATGATTTTAGGTACTTCAACAATAGTATATTGTGTAACTAGGGAAAAAAAGTTTATTTTGCGAGTGTGAAGTTGAACCCCCGAGTAACGCTAAGGCAATGATAACACGAGTGAAATAAATCTTTTTTCCATGTTGCACAAAATTTTATTCTACTGGAGGGTGAAAAATGGATTTTCTGGCCCCGCAGAAGGCAATAAAATGCATTTTATAATCTGCTAGTAGAGAAAATATCTTTGATAGCTAACCAAAAATATTACTGCAATAGTAACTTATACAAAACAGTTTTATTGCAAAAATACCAATAAAATAATTTGTTTGTACCAAGCAGTAATTCCTGTGTATTCCTGTAACATGTCATTGACTGGAAAATTGACCTTAAGGCTTGATTTACAATACGAAATGGCAATAATCATCGCTTTAAAATAGAACAAGACTACTTTACTTCGCCTTCATTGGTATGTCGATCTCCGATGAAGATAATACACGTTTCTACAGATCGAGAAATGATAGCGGAACTAGCCGCTTTATGAATGTAATCGAGAAACCATCATTCTCTGCAATTTATCTACGAGTAATTCGTCTTTGTACTTCGTATGCAGTTCCTTCACCTCTGAGCTAGAATCACTTTTGACGTCCCCGGTTCAAGCCATTATGGTAAATTATGCATTCAGATTACGAATGCCGTACATACGGTTCCGACCAAGAATCCTGAAAATTCCTGCAATGAATTCTCTTGGTAGATACTCTTGGCAGTGTGGGAAACAGGCTGTAATATTGAAACTAAGCGAATAGAATACCAACTACACTCAAAAAAAAGGATTGTAAAATGAAAAATTCTGGTTTTATATTAGTTTGTTATGCATGGTAACTAGTATCCAAATCACTGAATGGTTTTGAATTTGTTTTGAGTACGAATCTCAAAGGACGACTTGAGATATTCTATTTCATTATATGCGGTATAGTTTAGATTATAAACATAAATAAGTTAAAACAGAATCAATTCGACTATTCTAGAGAAGTAGCTTTATTGTACAGGACTTTTCAACCTGCATTTTGTTTTTAAATTTTAAATAAAACATACATTTTGGATGAATGTTCTGTATTTCTTTATTCATATGTGACGTGCTACGAGAAAATGGGACTAACGCGGAAAACTAGAATTTTACAGGGCGAGCGATAGAAGTGGAGCCCTACCTCAGAAATGCTGCATTTACGGCCCTCTAATAAGCTATTTTATAGGTATAAATAATGATTAAAATTTTTTTCTGATTTTTCTGCTAGATAGAGCAACTCCGAAACTATCGATAGAGACCAAAAACAGATTTGCGATATTTTCCGCGTTAGTCCCCTTTTCTCGTGGCACGTCACATATACAGAGTGTGTGCCTCTTCTAAAATCTAGAATCGCTAGTAAAATGTAAAATGCAAAGCCTTCTGGTAGTAACTATACGGTGTCGTACGGAATAGAGATATTTCCAGCTTCCGGCTCTCACCTGAAGTGACCGGGTACTTTGTTTTACGGATTTTGATGTCACGACGAAAAATAAGAAACTCGTTCGAAATATTTTTTTCAAAACCATCGTTTTCAACCCCAAAATCTTCTCCGAAGTCTAACTGTATTCAAGTCATCTGAATGGGACGGGTGGTTTGGGACACCTTGTATTATGTAGAATGTTTACAATTTATAAATGAAAAATAGCATCAGGCAAATGTCCACCGCGACCACGCTTACAGATGCCGATCCTTAAGTCAAACTTTTCGATTACATTTTTTCATAACTGCGGCTCTAGCTCACAAATTACGCGTCGGATTATCGTTTTCAAGGCTTCAATAGATTGTGGATTATCTGCATGGAGAAAAATAGGTCGAGTAATTTTTCTCAACTCCGACATCTTTTAAATCTTGGTCGAGTAAAATGAATTTGATGAATACTCAATTCACCCAATGTGAATAACAATAAGCGTTACATAGGGACCCAAGTGCGAAGTTAGATAGGGCCCAACACTGGCCCAGCATTGAAAAAAATGTTGACTAAGATCGGTTGCCAATATCGTGCTGTAGAATCACTTTTTCGTGACTCTGCTCGTATTGTGGCCGTTTTTCGCGCAGTGCTTGGCTCAAACAAATCAATTGCGTTCGATACCGTTCCCCAGTGATGGTTTCGTTCGGCTTCAACAGTTCATAATAAATAACATCAGCGTCTTCGAAGGTTTTTGGCCTTCCTTCGTGCGGACGGTCGTCAACATCGAAATCACCGTCTTTGAAGCGACGGAACCAATCACGGCACGTTGTTTCACGTAGAGCAGCATCTACGTAAACTTTTTGAAGCTCTTGATGCGCTTCAGCCGCTGTTTTCTTTGAATGAAAGAAGAAAATTATTTGGCACAAAATCGTTTTGTTCGATGACCTTTTGCCACCTTTCAGTCAGCTTCATAATTCCGCTTTCGTAGAAAGTTTGGTTCTTAGAGGCAAAAAACTGAATCAACTCATGTTTGACAGCCTCATTTGAATCGAATGTTTTTCCATTCAAATGGTTTTGAACTGAACGGAATAAATGATAAATAATCGGATGGTGAAACGTCAGAACTATACGGCGGATGAGGCATCAATTCCAATTACTTGCCATTAAGATGACGCCTTTAAGAGTTGCCAGTTCTGGTCGCTTTTCCTTGATTTCTTTGTCCAATTTCATTGACTGGCGAAAGTAGACATTCGAATTAATAGTTTGATTCCTTGGGAGCAGCACAAAATAAACAACACCTTTGAAATCACACCAAACACTCAGCATAACCTTCTTTTGATGAATATCGGCTTTTGATTTCGATTGCACAGGCTCATCTCGCTTGCTCCATGACCTTTTTTGCACGATGTTATCGTAAACAACCCACTTTTCATCGCCCGTTGTGATTCGCTATAAAAATGGATCTATTTCGTTATGTTTCAGCAGTGAATCGCAAATGGAAATTCATTTGGTGAATTAAATTTCGTTCAATTTGTGAGGAACCCAAATATCGAGCTTATTAACGTAACCAAGTTGTTTAAATGTCTTTCAACGCATATCTGTGATATGTTAAGCTTCTCTGCGATCTCTCGTGTCGTACTGCGCCGGTTATTTTCTATCATTGCTTTTATTTCATCGTTGTCAACTTCAGTTGAGCATCCAGAGTGTGGTGCATCTTTGAGGTCAAAATCTCCGGAATGAAAACGAGCAAACTTATTGTGGCATGATCCGGTTTGATTCTGATAATTAGAAAATAAAAGAATCGAATCCAACCTCAGAAGAAGCACAGGGATCATTCCGACAGTTGCGCGCATTGAGCTGCATAATTACGATTGATTCCTGTTGATTCCGCCTGATTCCAGCTGATTATTTGTTGATCCTTAATTGCTTCCCTCAATTTTTGACCAAACAAAAATATTACAGCCTACACCAGCGATGTCAGCTGATAAACAATACAGCTTTACAGCTCCACGTATGTGTAGCCTGCACGCGAGACTGTGCATTAGACAATTGGCGATTCTGAATGATTCCCGGTGATTCTTCTGAATCTTACTGATGAACATGGCTTTCAAACTTTCAGAATCAATCTCTAAGATTTTACTGAATCAAGCTGATTCCCCATACGGTTCTGAAAAATCTTTCGAGGAGTCACTGATTCTGAATTGATTATAAGTATGGAAAATCATTGATTCTTCCAGTGAACGGCCCCTTGGGTTTGACGATGCCTAATAATTTGTCTGGCAGGCCCTGTACGTAAGGTAGTGAAATGTAGTGACAAATTACATTACAATGCGTGATATAAAAAAAAGTTAACAAGTAAAATTGTTTGCATAAAGAATATCTAATAATTCATATGGTGTATTTTTTAGATTTAAATAAATCACTGATGAGGGCTCCGATCAGAGCCGAAACGTCTGATTATATAAAACTCTGAGTTTTTATCAACCTTGGACCCTAAAGCCAATTACCAACATCAACATATATGTTCAATATCTAATAATGTCCATTTAAATATTTTCTATCGCACCTCTATCATAAGTGTAAGTTTAGCGCCTCTGGGTGGACCCCAAAGCAGCGTTTACAAAGGATAGTTCAATCCCTATATAGAAATCCATATGGGAACCTACCCAGGTTCCGGGGTGGGATCCCATTTCAAAACCTACTTAGGAACCTATCTAACCGCCTATGGGAATTTGAGACAGGAATTTTTATATGAAATAAGATGGGAACCTAACTAGATTCTTATATAGGTTCCTATGTGGTAATTTTAGTGCCCTATAAAAAAACCTATCTTGAATTCCTCATAGGAAAAAACATAGAAAACTGTGTGGGTATTTATGTAGGATCCTGCACACAAAAAATAAGTACTGGGAAATTTACTTGACAGTCCTTGACTTTTAAACAGGACAAACTTTTCTAAAGATCCTATATACTTTTTATAAAGAAGCTTAGAACTTCATCGGAAAAAAGAAAGAATGTCCTGGATTAATTCATGCATAGTCAATGAACGAAATTCTTTTAAATATTATTGTGTAGTTTTTGCTAAAATTATAGAAATTCAAATACTTCTTCTAAAAAGTACTTCAGGTTTCAAAAGAATTTGAATAAAATAATTTTATTATATAAAATTGGTGGTGAAACAAGGCGCAGCAATTTCTTACACGGCCCTGCATTTTCTATGGATAAAATGTACCCAACATATTTTGGGAAATATCGAAAGTGCTTCGATAGCCAACCGGTAATTATTTTTATGTAGGATGGATTTGATTTTTTTGATATTTGCTTTATGGAAGTCTTTGTGAGATAGGGAGATACATCTGTCGACCAGATTATTAATTAAATTGATTTTGTATATGTAGGGGTAATTTGAGTTGAAATTCAGGTATCGGCCAGACTGAATACTTTTGGAAAGTTCTATACTTTTTCCAGGATTGTTGATCCAATTGTACAAGAATGATACTTCTAGTTTTAAGTAACTTTTTAACGTATCTGAAAGTCGAGCACTCTGTGATGTAAATTTCCCAGTACTTATTTTTTCCGTGTACGTAAGAGTTTTCTTTTCAAGAAATATTTCAAGAAATTTGGAAAATACAACAGAGAACGATCAGGATTAG
This sequence comes from Diplolepis rosae, assembly GCA_030998225.1. NCBI lineage: Eukaryota > Metazoa > Arthropoda > Insecta > Hymenoptera > Diplolepididae > Diplolepis > Diplolepis rosae. Next base: position 438,098 of record JAPYXD010000450.1, read on the forward strand.
CATTTACCTTCTCATAATGCTGAATCTTGCATTTTGAATTTCATAATTTATATATGTGGGTCGTTGCCAAAATCTTGTGAAATTGGAATTCAATCTATTATTTTTATTTTTCAAGTTACACTCAAAATAATGGCTTTATAGAAGTCTCATAAATTTTTCATTAAAAATCATCATGACCAAGAATGTATCTGAAATCAAATCGTTTCGTCTTTGATAAATTCAATGTGAATGGCAATAGTTTCCTTTTGCAACAATAGCGTGGGCATCAATCGATTTCAAAAACCCACATGCTTGTAAATTATACCAGCTTATACATAAAAAATATGCAGCTTATGTATTGGATGCTTACTAACTAACGCTAAGTTGTGACACAGTAGATGTATATTATGCTAACGACCAGAGACCAGAGCATAAACTTTGTAATCACTGGATCTGTGTCATAATTCACAACCAAATAAAGACTGACTGTAATCTTAACTAATTTTATTATTTACTTTTATTCCTTCTGGGATTTACGTTGGTTCTAATCTTAATCACAGCCACAAGGTTATTTCATTAAAAATGAAATCTTGAAAGGAACAGTCACATTTATGAAAATATAGAGCCTAAAACAATTGCTATGTCCAAAATATTCATTATTTTTCTGTAATACTTTTATTACAATATTTTATGATGCAATATATAATGTAAATATTCAAGAAAACCTTTTTACAAGATAGATTTTGAGATTAAAAAAATTCATTTCGGGTTTCAAAAAAAGGTACACTATTAATTTAAAGATTCTGTAAATTCATCAACTCACCTTTTTTCTTGGAATATTGAAGAGATGAGTTAAATTCAAAGAGATAAAATTAAACACTTTCTTATTTCATGCCTGGAAAATTAGCAGAATCATCATAAGCGTGAGTGGAGTGGGAGTTATCTAATTGGCAATACAACCGAGAGTACCTACCAATATCATATATTATTCTAGTCACAACTTATAATTATAATACATTATAAATCTTTTTCCACATTGTCTGCCTCTAAAACAACATGTATTACGAATAGATTTTAACTTTTTATTTGACGTGCACTGCGTTTAAAATTGACCAAAATAGAGTAGGTATATCATTCATTAATCCATTTCACATGCAGGGAAATATCATTTACTAAATGTGTACTAGGCACTAATGGATGTATAATAGTTTTCCTACGGTATATAGGCATTGTTTTCTTATTAACAAACCAGATTATATCTTTTCTAGAATTTGGACTAAAACACTTAAAGATGATATAGAAAGCTTCTCTTATCATTGATTTCAGTCGCATACGGGAATTATAATATTATTCAAAGCTACCCTCTGCGCGTATAAACTTGAAAGTGCGGAAGTGATGGCAAGAAGGATTCCTGATATGATAAAAAGGGTGAACGTCCGGTGTAAACTTGTTGACTTACCACACCTTACCTTGAATTATCAAGCTTCTAACAAGCAAGTCGGAAGGCTTAGCAATTGCAAGTTTTGCGTCATGATCTCAAAAGATTGCAACAGCAAATCCGGTTGCTGTAACCAGGTATGTTACGTTCAGCTCACCAAAAATAATATGTGTGCAAAAAAAATCTATAAAAAATCTAGCGACTGCTTTCACAAGGAGACCTTATTATATACTTTTTTTTGTTTGGATCGATACTCTCGCTATCAAAAGTTAAGTTCCTATCAAAGGTTCAAGTGCCAGTATATGTGACGTAAAATCAGGAAATGGGGTTTACGGGTCTTTTTAGTAAGGCTCATTTTCTACCGCCTGGGTTTTTCCTTCTCCCACACACACAGCTCGAAATTTATGACCGAGAACCCTCGTCTCTTGGTCATCTCGGGTCCTCTGCCATAAATTTCGAGCTGCGTGTGTTTGTGCACATCTAATAAACGAAGACTTCTTACACTCATAAAATGTTGATAAAGGATACGATTTTCCAAACGAGGCATGATAAAAATTTGAAAAAAGAGTTTCTATTAAAAATAATTATCAAATCTTCATCAAATGGGATAATTTTTATTAAGAAATTAAATAAAAAAGGATTTTGATGAGTAAAAAATGTGATGGGCATTAGAAAAGAGAAAACATCAGGCTAAACATCATGTTTTTGCAAAGTGAAACATAAGGTCAGAGCTTCAACTTAACGGCTAGACCCCTTTGCGGGCACTTTCTAAGAATCGACTAATCTGTGGGACATTTACAGCCGGATTCGGAAAGAGGTCTGTTTATTGCACTGAACGTTTGCGGCCAGGTTCACAATAAAGCAGATATACAAAGTTGGAATTTCTGCGGTAATTTTAGAAAACATATGTTACAAATTTTAATCAATTTAATTTTTTGAAAAATGAAACAAGATATGAGAACATTTAATTGCTTTTCCGTATATTGCAAATAAAATCCGATAATTTCAGAATATTTCTAACAATCTATTATATTATCTATCTTGAAAAATTGCAATGTGGCTTTTTCAGGTTTTGAAATTTTATTAAATATTAATACATAAAAAGATTTTGTTCGAAACATACTTTTGAAAACACACGTTTTTTACTATTCGCTAACCTTGCTCCTAATATCAGAAGTGTATATGAATCAAATATTTTGAAAAACTGCAACAATGTTTGAGTTTCTTAATCATAAACTAGAATTTAAAAGAAAGAAATGGTTTTAAATGATGAATTGTAGTAAAGACAATTTGAAGAAAAAGCGGTCAAACCGGATGAAAATTGTTGAGACAACAAGGGACATTCCGGGGGAGGTTCGTTTTGCAGGTGTGACTTTGTACCTGTTGCCAGTTGTGTGTGTGGGATCGTTCGTGGTAACGAGGGTGTAGAAATGAGAGTCAGAGAGGCCACAGGTGTATCGAATTTCGCACGCCCTCCTTTATTACACATTCTCTCCTTCCTCTTTCCTTCATCCTCCACCTTCAAGACTATCTGTTCTTCGTTGCCTCTAGCCAACTCGTTATTTCACGACGAACAAAACGTTCTTTCAAGAGTTGATCAGCAGCGCTATATTGTGCTACAAGAGAACCGCTAACCATATTGTTTTCAATTTTTACTATAGCCCTCTCAAAATAATGCAACAAATAATAATAATATGCAATTAACATTCCTTCCCGCATTTTGTTTGTGCAACTCTAACTTGCAATCGTCGCGAGTGTAACTTCACATCCAAGAAAGGACCGAAGTTCCTCAGGACAAGTTCAAGTTCATTTTTAATTGTAACTCTTTTTGATCCGATGATAGTTCGTGATTAGTTTATGGCGATTACTTCAGTGTTTTTTTTATGATGAAGTATGAAAATGAAGTAGATATCGTAATTTGAGTGAGTGCTTCCATCTCAGTGCGATCTAGTGATTTAAAAAAGCAAATTTCCAGTGAATTGCCCAATTGTTAAGAAACGATTAAAGTCGTACTGAAATTACCGAAAAAGGGGGAAATAAACGAGATTTCAATACCGTTGTAAATGCACGTGTGATTAGAATGCCGCGCCGGGTTTAAGAATGTGCTTGTAAATACTGAACCTGAACTGTGAATAAATTCGGCAAGAAATAAGATTAATGAATACCATAATGTGCAATGCAGAAACATTAAATCATACATATTTAGAGAAATAAACGACTCACTAAGAACCTATGTAATCCAGGAAGGCAAATGGCAAAAGTTATTAATGGTGAACGTGTCTTTTCTTTACAGCAAAGATGAAACATCTTTGGTCGTTGGTGACGTGGATACTTTTTTCTTCGCATTCAGTAAGTAGGAATTTTCATTATGCTACCAGTGAACTAATAAATATTGATGAGTCATAAACATTTTCATGGCGTGTAACGGTCCTAATATGAAATTCCAAGTTCATTAGAAAGGGAGTCGTGCCTTAGAACGTCCTTCTGCAATTCATCACTTCCGGCGTAACCACCTTTGATTTCATGATACAAGATGATAAAAAGTACTTTCTATGCATACATTCATTTTGATACTATTCTTTTTTCAAATATGCGGGATCGCAAATATTCTGTACACAAACAATAATCATGATTTCCAGTAGAAATAAATGAATCCTCAAAATCACATTCTCATAAATATTTTAAATGATCCTTCTTTTGATATTCAAAAAATCTGAAAACATAAAGGGGAGAGTATTTTTATTTCAAATTTCATTCAGAATAATAATAATTACATATTGAACAAAAATATTATCGTAATTTCGTGATATGTTTGTATTCATATTTAGTTTTTATCTTGACCTAAAATTAAATTCGTTATAGTATTTTTATATTAGCATTGGATCAGTTCCTTTCTATTAAAAATTAATAATTAAGGTAACATAGCATAGAGATAAAAAGGCAGGAAACATATTACACAGAGAAAAAATAATATATGTGATATATGTAATTGAAATTGTCCTTAACTACTTTTTGTGGTTAAATCCAAATAAATTTTGACCCGTCAGTGTACCGCACTAAATGTGGTCGCCGCGACTAAGTAATGTAGTCACAACGACTACATGTAAGAATCAATGATGACTGAAAATACTTCGTTGCGAAAAACATGGTTGAAGTATTGTACGGCATTTTTACCTGGTTCTTGTAACCAGATTTGTAATTTCACAAAATCTACTTTAAGGTCATATAAAATCACTACGCGGAAAATTGTATTTTGACTACGTTGGGTATGGATAATAATAATCAAGCCCACGTTAAACGTGGGAAAACTGCACGAATTTTTTTTTACAGTGCACTTTTGCACATAAGTGACGTTAATTGAAACATGAGAAATTTATTTCAAGTATACTTCAGAAATAAGTATTAAAAATTTACTAAAAATTATAATTGTAAAACTATTGATCACAATTAAAAAAGATTATAATTACATAAAATATGTCACAGCTCTGTATAATATAAAGGTAAATTTATCAACTTTCCATTACTCTCTCCTACAAAATTAAAAATGATTTTTATATAAAAAATTAACACCAATTTCGTTAGATAAACAACACCATTTATGAGGGTGACCCAAAAACACGTTTGAGAAGAATGCTCAGCACAAAAACACAACATACTAACACCGAAGGACGAAGTTGTGTAAACAATAATGAAGTTAATTTTTTTATTTAATTCTTGATTTGAAAAGTGTTATTTCTTTTAAGGTTGAATGCAAGCCCTATTCCCGTATAAATATTGGGTTGGCAACAAAGTTATTTCGCTTTTTTCTGCTAAATGACTAGCCGTTCGAAGTCGTTCTTCTCCATTGCAAACTTTAGACCGTATACGGCGTAGTACGACAAGAGGGATCGCAGAGAAGCTTAACATATCACATGCATGCGTTGAAAGACATTTAAAATAACTTGGTTACGTTAATAAGCTCGATATTTGTGTTCCTCACAAATTGAACGAAATTTAACTCACCACATGAATTTCCATTTGCGGTTCACTGCTGAAACGTAACGAAACCGATCAATTTTTAAAGCGAATCACAACAGGCGATGAAAAATATCAATTCAAATGTCTACTGTCGCCAGCTAATGAAATTGGACTAAGAAATCAAGGAAAAGTGGCCAGAACTGGCAACTCGTAAAAGCGTCATCTTCCATCAAGATAACGCCAGACCACATACATCTTTGGTCACTCGCAAAAAATTATTGGAGTTAGGCTGGGAAGTGATGCCGTATCCACAGTATAGTCCTGACTTTGCACCATCCGATTATCATTTATTCCGTTCACTTCAAAACCATTTGAATGGAAAAACATTCGATTAAAATGAGGCTGTTAAAAATGAGTTGATTCAGTTTTTTGCCTCTAAGAACAAAACTTTCTACGAAAGCGGATTTATGAAGCTGATTGAAAGATGGCAAAAGGTCATCGAACAAAATGCTTAATACATAATTGATTAATGTTTGTTATTTGTATTAATAAACTTGCTTTGAAAATCATGAAAAAAAACGAAATGACTTTTTTGCCAACCCAATAGTAGAGTCCCGTAGGGCACCATCGAGCTATGCTGTTTTGAGAAAATTTTATGGACCCGCATGGTGAAAATTTTAGTGCGCAACTGGCTTAGAATTCGTGGTATTCGTGTATATGTTATGTATAGTCACCAATGCTAGCCAGCGGCAGACTCGTAGATCATGCAGCGTTGCAATTCAAACCTAACCATCATTGAGCAACTGTGATATGCGTTTGAATAGCTTGATTTCAACGATTATTGTTAAAAGTGTGTGCGTGTGTGTGTGTGTGTCGAGTACCTACAGCAGACAAAGTGGAGAAAGGGAACAGTGTTGCCGGATCACGATACTGTTACATTTATCCGTTTGAAAATGACTTTATCTTTATTTTAGGGAATTTTAAAGTGGGGCAGCAGATGCGTTACACCCTCCAACTTGGATTCAAATCAGTTTCTCATTTACAATAATTTGTATCAGTTTATTCGAATAATCTATCCGTGAGACGCAGATATAAATTATTTTTTTGTTGATCTAACAATTTTTAGGAGGCTTAATTCTATTTGATTTAGGTTTAGCATACTCTTGTGGAATGAGTGAAGACGCTTCCTGTGGAGCTAAAGGTATTTCTTATGTTTGTACCGTTACATTTGGAGCCGTATTCACGACCGCTTTTACGCAGAATAGGCGGAGACATATTGTTTTTGGCATAGCTTCAAACATGCATTTGAATATTCCGGTGCAATAGCCTAAGTATAATGATATAATTCCTACGGCTATATACCCTAAGTATCGTAGTATTTCTGAACCTCTTTCAACCCATGTGAGTGTTCTCCTATCTGTTTGAATCACTTGTAGTGCAAGCTGCCTTTTCCGATCCTCTTTCATAGTTCCAAAATATTCAATTTTGATAATATAAGTTGAATGAGATCCGTAATTTTCCCATTTGATTGACGCCGTGGTGACTGATTTCGAAACATAATTGAAGCAGTAAGACTTGATCGATTGAGTTATCCTGTCTGGATCGCCAATTTATGTCACGGGTTTGAATAATAAGAGTAATCTTATTATGTTAGGTGAATAAACCGTAGTTTATTCACTGTATATTTTATTAGTCGTAGAGCAGTCTTACAATCGTCTAGCACGTTAGCTGTAGTTAACGTAAGACATGCAGGGTAAAAAAACTGACTTTTAGGTTAGAACGCTTACTTAAGTTTTATTTCCTATCTTTATCCTGGGGAATCCTAAAGTGGGGCAGAAGATGCGTTACAACATGTTCAAAGAATCTCCCATAAGAAGCAATTCAAATTCAAGGGAATTGTAATCTTTTTGAAAGAGCTGCAACGCAATGAAGAAGGCTATGTCGTGTTCAATTTGTGTGTATAAGGATGTAAATATGCCAATGTATTTACCTGTTTTGTAAACATTTTTTTAAATGGCATAAAAATTATAAAAATTATTTTATGACTGATAGGTATTCAGCTAAGCGTGTATTATTTGTATAGTAAAATGCTGCTATATTTTGGAAACAAAACCGCACAAAAGGATTTGAATAACCGCATGCATACAATAAAAGTCCGTTAACGTATAACGTATAAAAAACTAAAAATAACCAAACCAGCGTGACGTTTTCGGCGGGTTCCTGGTCGGATAGCCCGACCGGTTCCCGATTACAACTAGGGCTATCCGTCCGGATCTCGATCAGTTTCCGGGTTCGATTTCCACACGGGTACAATGAAAGTTTATCTCCCGTGTATTAAATGTAATGTAGCGCTGAAAAAGTGCTGAATGTATTCACTACACTGTTAGAAATTTCTATTGTAACTTCCCGATACACGTGAATGGAAATTTATTCAGTTAAAGTTTCGTAAAATTAAGATAGAATTTCAGAAAATTCAGTTACTTTTTAATAAATTTAAGAAACAATTTCTTAATTTTCAGTTAAAAAGTTTTGAATAAAAATATACTTGTATCTGGAAATTCTGAAACTTGTAACAGGAATAATTTTACGTTTAGGTAACTGAAGTTTAATGCAGTTACATCCCAGGTGGAAAAGTCGGATTCATGCCAGTATTTACAAACGGTACAGTACCGCACCAGTTCTAAACAAGGAGCATTGCCTGTGCTGGACAGCTGATACCGGGCCGATGAATTGGCGCGGTACTGGCATAGTACAGCCCTAGTCCTGAAACTAAATTTCGGCAAATAACCAACTTCGGAGTAATGCTAGTCCTGAACCAGTAGAGATTTCAGTGCTGGCATGGTACCAATGTTCAGTACCGCGCCAGTACCTATGGACAACTTCCAGCTAAGTTACCAGTTTCCAATAATGAACTTCATCCTGGGTTGATCTGCCGGTTCTCGACTTGACGCGGGCCGGTCACGAGTCAACCCGGACGATTCCCACCCAGTTCCCGGCCATGCATACATCCCGATACATACATCCCGAGTTTGCCCGGCAGGGATCCAGCCAGAAACCTTTTTGTAATGGGGCTAACTGGGGAAATTTCCACACGATTACATACTAATTTTTTTAGAATTTCGTCCTCTCAAATAATATATTCAACTGCATTGATCTAATATGAATATTGTATCACTAAAACAAGCCACAAAGGGCTTAACTCATACGCGTTAGCATTTTGCTTAGTATAATCTCATAGATATTTTAATTTCGCGCACGTCAGTGTTATAAATTAATGAAGACATTAAACACGTATTTAGAACTTCATTACATTTAATACACGTTAGATAAGCTTTCAGTATACATACGGAATTTATTTGGATTTTCGTCCTCTCAAATATTATATTCTTCTGTATTAATCTGACATGAATATTATATCGCAAAAGCAAGCCACTCAGCGCTTAACTTGTACGCGTGAACATTTCGCTTAATATAATCTCAGAGATAATTGAATTTCGCGCCAGCATTTTTATTAATTAGTGAATACATTCAACACATATTCAGCGCTACATTACATTTAATACACGTGAGATGAACTTTCTATATACATGCGAATTTAATTTATATTATCGCGCTCTCAAATGTTATATTCTGCAGCATAATTCCGATATGAATATTATATACAAGCCGCTAACCGCTAAATAATCTTAGAGTTATTCTAATTTCGCGTCGGTATGATTAAAAAATAATGAATACATTCTACACTTATTCAGCGCTGCAAAACATTTTATACACTCGAGTTGAATCAATATACATTTAATTTGGATTTTTTCCCTCAACAATTTTTTATCCTGCTGTATTAATTCTTAATGAATATCATATCGCAGAAATAAGCCGCTACGCGCTCAACTTATAATTTTGAACATGTCGCTTAATATTATTTCAGAGATATTTGAATTTCGTGCCCGGCATTGTTATAAAATAATTCAAGCAATGTAAACGTATTCAGCCCTACATAACATTTTATGCACATAAAATAATGCATTCTTATACACGCGAACGGAACAAGACATAGTCTTCTTCATTGCATTGCAGCTCTTTTTAGAAATATTACATTTCCGTTGAATTCAAATTGCTTCTTCTAGAGGATTCTCTAAACATGTGGTCTTAAACATTTTTTTTCCTCTCCTCTGTTCGAACACTCAAGCGTATTTGGCTCTCGAGTAGCCAGGACATAGACTGTGTATGGGGGTATGTATATGCGTTTGGAACTTGACCTTTCACAACAAATGGTTACTTTATATACCTATTATTTCTTTACGCTAGTTTTTAAACGGTAATGCTCTCTTTCAAATCAGTTTCCTTTTTGACACCGAACAGAGTGTGCGGCTTTTTCTATCCGCTGCCTCTGTGCATTAGCAAATCGAGAATAAATTTCATAATAAATTTCCATATTTTTACTTTTTACATAACTCCGCCCTTCCGCGTTCGTGTGTTGTGTTTATGTGATGTGCATACTTCTCAAAGGTGTGGTGGGCCTCCCTTATGAATGGTGGCGTTTTCCTTACAAAATTGGTGTTTAATTTTTTATAAAAATATCATTATTTATACGCGGTTCTTGTGTGTACCTCTGAGGAGAAGCGGTTTTGCAATCATACTCTCCACGAATCTACTAAACAGAAGTTCTTTCTCGTTTTTTGAGAACTGTGTTTTGGAGTGGTCTGGTTCCTAGACCCCTTGGAATTTTCCCCCTTGCATAAGTTCTTTGCACGTTTTTAATAAAATATTATATTTAAGAAAACTAAAACAAATAAAAAATCTAATATTACTATAAATAATTCAATGTTTTTGCAATTAGCTGGCACTGAAGAGGGCCCCCATTTGTGGACGAAACGTTTGCCTTTCTTATCCCTATGATATGTTTTCTGCCTTTTAAAATCTATGATATGTTTCCTTAATAATTGATTTTTTATAGAAATTAAGTGACCCAATACCAAAACAAAGATGAATGCTATAACGAGTTGTTTATTAACATGCAGATTAGGTAGAAACTTCCCCACCTTATTACCTATTTTGCAATAGTTTTGCTGTAATCTGCATTACGTTTTCTTACCTGATATTTGATTGTTGTTTTCACAGGCTAATTCACACAATGGGTTCAGCCATGGATTGAGGAGAGAAGTGTTCTTTCTGAATCTAGAGGACGGGTACTTTGGGTGTCAAGTTAATGAATCTACAGAAATCCTGCAGCTTTTGGAGCTATCGAAACTCTGTGACAATCACGTAGACTGCTATCAAGGAACAGATGAGCAGAGAACTAGACTTAAATGTACAGGTAAGAGGAAGCACAATCAGTCGCCTGAACTGGTCTGGATAGCTTTGACAAATGATCTGAATTTGAAATTAACTGATCTAAGCAAGATAGTGTAGACGTCATTATATGCTTTTACGGAGGGCACTACTTGTATTTTTTGAGCCTTGGCAACACTGACTGTTCTCAGGTGCCATCTGACATTTGCACTGGAAAGTTTGACATTTTTTACCATAATAAAGCCATTTTTGATGACAAATTACTATTTTTCATTGTTAGGCTCAAAATACAAATAGTGCCCCTCGCAGTATATCAATTTAGAAAGGGATATGCTCATTAACTCTGAAAATTGAAAAATTTAAAAACGTTTCTAATTTGATAAATTTAAAAATAGCCCTGTTAATGAAATATTCAAGGAAATCCTTGTATTATTTTCGGACGAGATTTGCGTGAGGAAATCCGTCTCACAGCGGATCAGAATCTTCTTTTTCTTCTTCGTACAGCGTTAGCATCCTACTGACAAAGCCTTGTACATTTGAACTGCGCATGCTCTATTACAACAAGCTGCTACTACACAAGATCGATAAAATCAAAATGGCTGGGACTAGTCGCGAAATATCAAGTGTAATGACTAGCGCCGCAAACAACTACAATACTAGATTAGATTCGAGTGTACGCATAAAAACTCGTATCCGCACCGAAGTCACATAAAATAGAATACGTGCCAATGCACATAATTCTGGAAATTACGAGACTCGCGACAATGCTCGTCACGCAATAACCCTCATTGTGCGCCTAGGCACGTAATATACTATTCTAGGACCCTATAGCATTATTAAACATTTTCAATTAGGATGGTTGAATCTTGAAATTTTATCACTGTCAATTAATAATTTTTTTTAAAGAATTTTAAACTTTTCTGCGGGGAAAGAGACGCTCTCGCTTCGGCCGAGACCTCGAGTCTGAGTCTTTCGATTGCCGGTTGACTACTCGGAGGCCTGTGTAGCTCAGTTAGTTAAAGCAGTCGGTCGGCAATCGAAAGACCCGGGCTCCAATCTCGGCATAGTCGAGAGTGTCTCTTTTTCCACAGAAAAATTTCAAATTCTTTTTAAAAAATTATTAAAAATTTTTTATTAAATAATATCACCAAATAGTTAAATAAAAATGTTATATAAAGGCATTCTTTGAAAAATTCATGAATAATGTAACTTTCAAATTTGAAAGAAAATGAAATCCCTGTTGAAGTAAGAATCAATTTATCTGTGAAGATTATAAAAATATATTTGAATCAACTTCAAAATTACGTAAGAAATCATTTAATTGTCAAAAAAAAATTTCTCCGAATTTCGAGTAGACACTAGTGTGGTGAAATTTCTTTATTTTCAGATGACTGCACGAAAGAAGATGGCACCCTCTGCCAAAATGGAGTTTGCCTTGACTCAGTCTGTCACTGTAATGATGGCTTCGGAGGCTGCAACTGTCAAGTTCCAGGTTAGTATCAATGTCGAAAGTGCTTTTTGCTTTGCAATTCCCAGCCGATCATTCAGGTTCAGCAAGGCGTGTGGCGCATCGTTGATCAGTCAAGACCATATTATTTAAAGTTCTATTCAAAAGTTTAAGTTCATAGTTAACTGTTTACTCATGTTTTTGTATTTCAGATGAGAACGAATGCAAATACAGACCCTGTGATATTTTCGCTCATTGTACAAATACTCTTGGCAGCTATCAATGTTCCTGTTTTCCTGGTTATAGCGGTGATGGATTCCATTGTGAAGGTAGGTGCTAAAATTAGTTAAAGAAGAATGTCCTATCTGGTCCTATCAAAAAATTCCCTTATTGGAACCAATCCAGAGACTTATGTGAGTACAGGTTTTTGTAAGGTGAATATCTGTGCAGAGCGAAAAATACAATTTTCTCAGTAATTTCTTGTTCTGCTATAATAAAAAGCTGAGTGCAGGACTCACATTGATAAGGAAGTCATCTATCGCACTCGGGAAACACATACTATTTTTGAAAAATTGCTTGTGCCACCCTCTATAGTTAACATTATAAAAGAGATTGGTTTGCCAACCTCTTCGGGCTTTATGACATTGAAAAAACACCAAATAATAAACATATAAAATTGTCATAGAAAAAAGAACGTTTTTTAACATGCATGTTTAAACAAAAAGTTTCTTTTGTATGTTAATTTTATGTTTATTATTTGGTCTTTTTTTAATTTAATAAAGCCTTATGAGATTGGCAAACCCATAGCCAACAAAACGTCTCTACAATTTTGACGAAATGAAGAATTTTCTTTCTTATATTTTACCTTCATCGATAGCAAACCAATCTCTTTTTATAACATACTATTTTTTCCTATTTGCACATGAGAATGTCCCCATTCTAGTACCAAATCTTACTACGAAATGTACAAGTTTTGAAATATTTGGTCTGCTTTCTGGCGAATTTCATTTGAGATTCCGTCATTTGACTCACTATCACTCAGGTATAATTTTATCGTACATTTTCCCTCTTAAGTTGTGGATTTTATTGTCTTACAACGAATGACATGAGATCAAGGGTTGATTAGACGCCAAAAATGAACATTCCATAACCTCCAAATGTTATTCGCGTCGGTACCAAACCGACAAAAACAACAAGCCACCGAAGTTTTTTTTTTTGAATTCAGATAAATTGACCATCATCCCATTGAACTGATACTATTGAATTGAAAAGAAATCGCTCTTCTTAGAATTGTACATGAATTTATACGAATAATAGATTCGTATATTTTATCCTAAGCTAGTTTTTTTCCAACCCGGGGTAATTAATTTCTCCGGTGCCACCCATGCCAACCATTTAACTTTCACTCTAACAACTAAATCGGACCAACTCAGCCCATACAGTCCGCGCTCCCTTATACGTTTAGAATAAACAATTGTATGTACCTATCCACCATTAAGGAGGTTCGACCGTGTCTGGTAAGCCTTTAGAAAACTTGCTTAATTACCACTTTAAAAAATGTTCGTGCTGTTATACAATACATAATATTAGAGAAAAATGCTCGTATTGTCGGGAAAAAATTTATTTTTTAGTAAGAATTACTGTAGGTCAAAGTTCAATACAGTTTTTTCTAAGTTTACTCTATAAAAATGATTGTATTTTGGGAAATGGTGACTCATTTTCTTCTTCAAATAATTTTTAAAGACCCCACCGTCTCAACTTTTTAAATTAATCTCTCATTTTCTAACTACAGCTATTTGTTTATAAAACCTATTTAATTTTCCAACTAATTTAGTTGAGTTCAAAATTTTGCCACTGCCTACATTATCGGAGGATTATTAGTCGCGTATCAACTAAATAATTTGAAATCATTTTCAGCCGTAAGGCAGTGCCACTAGGCGATATAAAGAGGTCTTCCTGTGGAAAAGGAGATGTCGGACGCCTGTGTAGCTTAGTTGGTTAGAGCAGTCGACCGGCAATCGAAAAACCTGGGCTTGAATCCCAGCGCAGTCGAAAGCGTCTTTTTTACCACAGAAAGATTTCAAATTCTTTAAATTTTAATTTTTCAACATTTCTGATTAGTAGTTAGAAAATTAATTAATTAATTAATCAAGTTTTCCAAAGGCTTTTTAGTCGCGGTCGAACCTTCTTAAGCAGTCTGCCTTATATACTTCTCCATATTTCACTGATTATTTAATTTAATGTTTTTCTGCATTGTATTTGAACATTTCAATCAATATTATTTTAATATTTCAGATATTAATGAATGCAAGAATCCAGCCCTTGCTGCACGGTGTGTGAAAAATTCTGAGTGTTGTAATTTACCTTCCAATTTCCTCTGCAAATGCAAAGCAGGATTTACTGGCGATGGTGAAGTTCACTGTGAAGATTTGGACGAATGTGCATTGCCAGGTGCCTGTGGAGAAAACACTCTGTGCCAGAATACACCAGGAAATTACACGTGCACTTGTCAGCATGGATTCACGGGAGATCCGTATACAACTGTAAGTTCACGTCGAAAATTTTATTTTTATTTCTATTTGTGCAAAGGTTTTCATATTTTCAACATTGCAACCTCAATACAGTCCTCTTGATCCGACTATCAAAATACACTAGCTAAGGGTCTTACTATTTGCCTTTGCAAAGTTGTCCAACAATAGTGTTCTCCCTAATCCAAGTCGAAACCCTACCTAGGAACGTGAGTGAAGATTATTTCACCAGAATGAAAGAGTGAACTATGCGTATATAGCCACTTACGTAAGTCTTGTAACAAAAAATTCAAAAGACGCACGATGTTTGGACAAATATAGAGAAAATTCATACAAATGTCGAATGCTCTTACTGGACATGTCGGACGCCTGTGTAGCTCAGTTGTTAGAGCAGTCGCCCGGCAATCGAAAGACCTGAGCTCGAATCCCAGCGCAGTCGAAAGCGTCTTTCTTTCCACAGAAATATTTAAAATTCTTTAAATTATAAATAATAGTAAGTTTGTTTGTATCGGCCCTTAATGATAATTTACAATCATTGTTGGAATTGTCAATTTTATCTTTAGGGCCCAGAAATAATGAAAACCAAGGTTATATCCTTTGAAACGTTTCGATCCTGATCAGAGTCCTCATCAGTGAACTTTTATTTGTAGAAATACAAAAAACAAAATCTTAAAGTATTCTTGTCTTCAACAAAAGTTAATTATGCCAAAGAATTGAAATTTTCAACTTTTGGTTTTTGGTTTGCTTAACTTGATTTTTAATTTCTTAGTCATTTTCTCTAAAGAATTCTATCCATATTCTTAGTTTTATCGTATTTGTATGCTCTTTTGCACAGCCGTACATAAATTTTTGATTTGTCTATGCTATTCTCGTAAAATAGTATATTGTTATACTTTTCAAAAAAGAAGAATTGAAAAATTGACAGTTTTTACAATGAGTTAGAAACTTTAAAGAGTGCCTAGTGTTATACTGAAGATTTCCCCAATTGTGGATATAGATAATGAGATTGCTTATTCAGAATGTACACAAGAAGTACCTAAATTTTTATACAATATTGTACATAAAATTATATCGTGACATGTTTCCGTACATGTTCAATGTTTTATTGACCCACAATAATAATTTTGTAATAGTTAATTTGGCATGGGGTCAGTTTTGATACGGATTTATTTTTTTAATTAAGTGATAGAACACATAAAAAATACAAAAGGCAAACGTTTCGGCCACAAATGGGGGCCCTCTTCAGTGCCAAATAGCTTAATAGTAACCTTTAAATATTTATTAACTAAGACATGCAACTTAATAATTATTGTATTTTTTGTTTTTTTCTTTTTTTCTTTGCTTATTGATATTAGAAAAAGATAGAGTAAACATGCGGAAAGACTTATGGGTAAGCGAGTTCCTAGGTGTGAAGGAACCAGACCGTTCCAAAAACTGTTCCAACGAGTAATCCTCTCCCACAGGAACCGTGAAAAATGCGACCGCGGAACGCACTCTCTCAAGGGCACATATATAAACACGATTATTTCACCAAAGAAAGAAACAACACGATGGAGAATATAACGTGGATCCTTGGTAAAGCACGCACAGCAAACCACACACATTCACGAGCACCAGAAGTAAAGGACACTGAAGTTAAAACAATAAGAACGATGTAATTGGTACGGAAAAATTTTTATTTTGTATTTTCTCCGAAGCCGTAGAGATGACAGACGAAAGTAAGTCCACCACTCTGCCACATGGCTAAAAGAAAACTGGTTTGGGAAGAAGTCGTATTTAGGAAGACTAGTGTTCAGAGTTTGACGTGTATAGAAAGCATTCTCCAGATAGGTCAGGTTCCAACACCAAGGGTTATACACAGTAAAGCCTTATTTTAATGTCCCCGGCACTTGAGATTATTATATGCTCAAGCGTCCGACAAAAGCAAAGACCCACCACATGTTCGAAAAACTCTGTAAGGAAAGGCACTCACAACGGTCCCGACGTCGTAAAAATTGTACACAATTTTTGGAATAACATAGTGGGATAGCATAGTGGGATGAGAGTGGAGGGTAAGATTTTTTCTCATAGGCATTTGATTTGAAGAAAGAAAAAGGATGTGCTGGAGATGGCTGGACTGTTAGGACAATGAGTGATCAAATTTTATAACAAATGCAATATAAATATGAAACTAAATTAGAGCTTATAAAGATAATTTTAGACAATATTAACTAATGTTTGTATAAAATTGTCTATATAATAAAAAAATTACATTTTTTATTAGTTTTTATGCAGATAATTCGAAAAAGTAAATGACGAGAAATAGTTGTAATGTTAAATAAGAAATTTTTACAAAAAGAACTTTAATTTTTAAATGGCAATTGGAGAATAATTGTTTTACAGAACAAAAATACTTTTAAGAAAAGGCTATAAGATGAAAAAAGTTGAAATTCTGCGTTAAACAACTTTAAGTCGGAGTCAATATGTCAATTTTATAGTTTTGTAACAACATAATTGAATTCAAGATGTTTATGAAAATTAGTGACGAGTCTGAGAGTAATAATTATTTTAAAAAGTTTGACAGATATTTTTAAATTTAAGTTTCTGTTGAATTCAAATGTACCACTTTTATCTTTCTGTAATCTTTTTCCCCGGAAACTGCAAAAGGCCAAATTTAGTATAAAATAATTATGCCTATAATGATATTATAAATTGATCTTTAAGAAATTCGTATCAACAATTAAACATTTTTTAATTCTAAAAAGATTTTTGTACTTAATTTGACCTTTTGTAGCTTCAACAAACAAATTCCAGAAATTTATTAATAGGTCACTAATATTACACGTGAATTTTAACCTTCAAAATGATTTTTATGGCCATGGATCAATCAGTCCAGCTGACTTAATCAATAAAATCAGATTTCCTCAAGATTTTTCCACAATAATAAATTTTATGTGCCTCCGGCGCGTAAACTCGTTTTTACGCTACAGTTGAGAGTAGTGCAATGTTGTGTATTACGATACAGAGGAATGTAATGTAAAAATTGAACTCCGCATGTGCCTATAACCATACAGCGGAGCGTAATCTTCTTCTTATTCTTCTTCGTACAGTGTTGGCACCGCACTGACAAAGCCTTGTACATTTGAACTGCGCATGCTCTATTACAATACGCTACTACAACACAAGATCGAGAAAATCAAAATGTCCGGAAATAGTCGCGAAATATCAAGTGCAATGGACGGGAGTCATGATGAGTACTAGATTAGATTCGAGTGTACGCTTAAAAACTCGTATACCCACCGAAGTCACATAAAATAGAATATGTGCCAATGCACATATGCACATATATATGCACAAACCCGAATTGTGACACAATTCGGGTAATTACGAGACTCGCTTAAAATGCTCGCAGGAGATCAAAGCCAAGGCGTAGTCGAGGCGTAGCCGATACGTAGCTCAGGCAAAGCCGAGACGAAGCCGAGGCGCATAATATACTATTACTAGCTGCAATTTCAGGACATAATAAAGGACGTATTAGCCCATAAGCTGGAGATTCAATTATTTTTACTATCAGAGTTATCATTAATGTTTACTGACATCTTGAATTTAATTTTATTGTTACATCAAATTATGGGATTGACATGTTACCGCAGTCGATAATATGTAATATTTTTGTTAATGGCTTCCCCTTAAACTTATTATAATATTTGTGCAACTTTGATACATTAGCATATTTAATGTTATTAATTTTATTATTCAATACATTTATTTGACGAATTGCATTTTCCAATCTTTACCTATATTTTTCAATTTCGCGCACCAAATGCCAAATGGCGTTGTGTTTGAAGTCGCCTTTAACTGAGTTCAAGGACAGATATTATATTTCTCAAATTTTTAGCGTTAATAAATAAAATTATTGCATACCTTCAATACCTTTTAACGTTAATTTTAATGTAGAATAAGGATACAAACAAGTTAAATATTTATTTTGTCACTTTCATGAGTTACATTTCTACTTTACGTTTAGCCGGTTTTCTAGGGTACTGGGTGGTAAATTTGAAATTGCGTACATATGAATACTAGTCATTTCAAAAATGTAGTCTGCATGCCATCAACGCACATTGCAAAAATGCAACCCATATTGTCCCAGCTGTTCAGCGGACATAATAAACGAAAGTAGGACTTAAGGAAAATAAAATTTGAGCCTCTTCCAAACCTTAAAATCGTATTTTTGAAGAAGCTATGCCACTCTAAAAACAGACTATCGACTGTCAAATTGTTCATTTCACTTTTAAAGGATTTTCTATTCAAAATTGGCATGAGGGGGAATCCTTTAACAGTTAAAGGATTGTCGTTTCAAATGCTGTCATTTTACTGTCAAAGTATTTCCTTTGGTCTGGAAATGAAATCCTTTGCCGTACAAAGGAAATATAATTCCGAGGAAAAAGAAAATAATGTATAACATAATAAGAAATGTACACAAGCCCAACTTTGACAAATGCGAATATTAAATCGATGATTTTCAATACTATAATAACGACCTGTCTTAGATTTCCGCATAAAGAAATTTTAAGATACAACTTCGATGAAAACCATAATATTCATTGGAATTCAAGCATGCTTTACAAAATCATTTTAAAAAAAGATGACTGATAACCCTTTGATGGTAAAAAGCATTAAAAATTAATAAATTTATAATGCTTCGATTGTCACAAGCAATGAAAATTGAGGTTATACGGATGAAAATTGTTTATATTGGTATACGTACATTCCAAAATTTTTACGTTGCACTCTGGAATTCCTAATATTTTCAAGAAATCCAATTTCCTTGAAGCATCCACGTTAATTAATCGCAATAATAAAAGAATATATCGTTTTGCATTTTACAGATGATTCTTTTAACGGTGAAACGATTCTGCACTGAGAGAAAGTATTAGTCGTGGTTACCCAATTTTTTTATTGTAAAAAAGGGTCGCAAGTATGTTTTTTTACTCTGCTTCATCTAAACACCTGAGTCCTTGCAGCTAGATTAACTGAGTAGCAATGATTAAAATTTTTAGTAAAACTTACAAAATCCAATTACTCGGTCCGTTTTGTAGCCGGGATTATTTTCATGCATTTCCACATTGTATCGATCTTATGATAGAAGTTACTAATATTTTTTTGTAAAACTTACTAATTACGTTAATTGCTATTACTATTTGTCCAGTTTAGTTATTACAAAAATATATATTTTTCCGACATAACTGAGAATCACTGTATTAAAAACTATTGGTACTGCTTTCTAAAAATATATAGTTGTGACATGTTAGTCAGCACAACTAATACGATTTCTCTCAGTGTGTTGATAGAAAAAACATATCTGCTCAATTTCATTGGATGCATTCTGCAAGAAACGTAATTTCACTATCAATAGACTTTTTTTTGGAGTGTGGAAGGGAAAAATAATAAAAAAGTGATTTTACTTAAAAACAATTTAGGTTGTGAAGTCTATTCAGACGTTTTTTAAAATTTTTTTCCAAATTCCTTGGACAGACTATTAGAGCATATAGTTTTACTAAATTTCATGTATCTTTCTGCATTCTCACACTAATTTTATTAAATTTAAAAAAATGTAGGCTGATTTTTTAGCCGATTTTTTTTTATTCTTATGAACAATTTTCCTATTAGATTTTCTAAAATTAATTTTTCTTCTTAAAAAGTCTGTAAAGTGCAAAACGATAATAGTTTTACCGATAAACGATTTCTTTTGATTTTAAGAAGAAAACCTTCAACTATTAAAGGATTGCATTTGTAGGCTAGCGGACGAAGTGCGCTTTTATAAATTTGTTGATTTTTAATGCTTTTAACCATCGAAGGATTATCAGTCATCCTTTTTTTAAATTATTTTGTAAAGCGTCCGTGAATTTCATTGAATATTATGTGTTTCTTTACTGTTGTATTTTAAAATTTCTTTAAGCTGAAATCTAAGACGGATCGTTATTATACTATGGATAATGATCGATTTGATATTGGCATTTGTTAAAAGTAAAAAGATAACATTTTAAACGAAAATTCTTCAACCGTTAACGACAAATTTAAATAGAAAATCGTTAAATAATGAAAGGAATCGTTTGACAGTCAATAGTCTGTTTTTAGACTAACAGTATTAATTTTTTGAGACTGATAGTTAATATACATGCGATTATTTTAAAAGGTACAATCAAAGGGACATAATACAGTAGAATTTTTTTAATAACTATTGAGCTCTGTTCGAAAAAATTATAAATGTTAAGTGTAATAAATACACTTTTAAGCGAAATTTTTCTTAAATGTTTTTAAACTGAAGTTTAAAAATTCAGGATTGATTTATTTACAAATACATAAATATATTTAGGAGAATGATGCTATAATATTTTGGAACTATCTTGAATTCAAAAATAACATTTAATGTGATAAATCACTCATTTTCATTTACATAAATATATTTCTACACTTCACATTTAATTACCTTCTTAACTCTTTATTATTATTTTTCTTTAGTATATAAAACTAAGTAATTTATTTTATTTCACAATTTCTATTTCATTAAATCTTGCTGTGCATTGAATATATGTAAATGTTATCTAAATGAAGAAATATGATAAATAAATATTAAAAATGAATCTTCCCACAAATTCTCGTTAAATGTTCGTACCTTTGGAAACTTACGGTAACGTTCCTCATAACCTTCTTCAATTAAAAGGGGTAGAACACAGTGACGGGCATGTTTTGTGGGTCATTTTCATAAATTTATCGCTAACTAAATAATGTTGTTACACCACTATTTTTTTTTGTTTTATTATCTTCCATACTTATCAAAAAAGGTTTAAAAAATTTTTTGTTAAAAAAAAAAATACTTTTTGATATATGCTGCTTCGCGCATCCCTATGATTTTCGCGCATGGTTGGATGGTGTACATGATTCTGCGAAAACCAGTCGTCTGAAACAAAAAAACAAAATATGCTCATCATCTATATTGTATTGGCTATCGCGTCACGTAGCCTTTTTTTTAGCACTTTCTGACAACGAGAACAAAATTTCTGAATTGAACATACTTTTTTTGGACCGAAATTTCATGTTATGATTGTTTATAATTATTGAACAAAACAAGATATTGGCAAAATCCTACGTGACGCCAGAGGCACTCATCCATAGAGTAAGTGTGTCAAATTTCAAGTCGATTCGTTAATTAGATCATGAGATATTATGTACACCGTTTTGAAAAACATCATTTAGAGAAAAACGCGTTTAATCATTGGCAAGATGGATTTCAGAGCATTTCGAGGCGCTCGAGTGACAACTCGAAATTTCAAAGGAAACGACTTCCGGTGGGTATAGGATCTTTTGTCCCTTATTCTAGAAGGTCAAAAGGATTTTTTAAGCCAAGAAAAAAATTAATTATTTGAAAAATTTACTTTGATCTACCCCCTTAAAGTTACCGAGAATTTTCAAACTCTGGCTACAAATAATTTGGAAACACAAGTTTTTCATTTTGTTCAATAAAATTGTTTTCATTATATTTTTTCATGTTGTAAAATCCAATGGGACAATTTTTCAGATGAATTAAAAAAAGTTTCCAATTCAAACATTTTCAAAAACTCAGTGGAAAGGTGGCGCGGTGGAGACTGACCCTCAAGAGTCAAAATGTGTAGTCCAATGACAAAGGCCTGGGCATGGTCCGATCGGGCAGACCCAAAACACGTTCGGAGCTCGCCCCAAAATATAGTACGTCAGATTTCTTGCCAAGGCAGCACACGGAAAAAATTGGTCGCTTAAAAACTCGACGACGTAGTTCACTAGTCTCGGATACGAGAAAAGGTCGACTAAAGTTTAGAAACCTCCTTGTTGAAGAATGTGATCAATACTTATCTGATAATTATGAAATATTTAAGAAGAATTTATAAATGTTGATTTCAGTCTAAATTAACAGTAAAAGAAATTCTAGAAGGAAGGAAAAAACATTCATAGGCTTCACAGGGTCAACAACACTTACACTTCTATGCATAGCCACAAATGCAATATTTTCACAGTATACCTGACTCTTTGACTTATTATACCAGGTCTAGAAGTATGAAACCGGAATTTTTTTGCAAAAGTTACACGTCTGTTGCATGAAAATGATCAAAAATATTTTATTCAAAGTAATCTCCATTGCTATTTACACATTGTTCCCACTTCTCCGGAAGGTGATGAATGCCACACCAACAAAACTGTTCGTCTTTTAAATCAAACCAGTTATCCAGCCATTCTTGTACATTTTCGTACGAAGTGAAGCGTTGTTCAGCAAGAGCGTGGCCTAGTGATGCGAACAGATGGTAATCTGACGGAGCCAAGTCTGGAGAATAAGCGGCATGTGCCAGTATTTCCCAACTCTACGTCTCGATCGTTTCGTTGGCACGTTTCGCTGTGTGTGATGGGACATTATCGTGAAGAAAAATGACTTTGTGTTGCCTTCTTCGATAATCCTGTCGTTTTTCTTGTAATGCTCGATTTAAATCGACCATTTGCTGTTGGTAGAGATTCGTGTTGACAGTTTCACCAGGTTTTAGCAGCTCATAATAGATAACACCCTTCTGATCCCAGTCTTCGAACTTTTTCGGAGGTTTTCCACGATCTTCGTTTCTCACATAAAAATTACCACTTTTGAATTTTTTAAACCACTCAAAATACTGTGTTTTGCCAAGAGTATGTTCACCGTAAGCTTCGACAACCATTCGATGCGATTATGCAGCAGTTTTCTTCAAGTGATAACAAAAAACCAGTGCTGTCCGCAAATCGTAGTTCTTAGGCACAAAACTCGACATGTAGATGCTTGTAGTAAATACACTGGTATATCGAACTTGGGTTGTTGTCTACTGAAAATCTTTCTCAGCTGCTAGAAGGAGAAGATGGCACTGCAAAAGCGGTCGTACGGTCCCTAAACTGATGGCAAGCACCATCTATAGGGAAATTCCTGTTTGATACTTCTAGACCTGGTAGATTAAATGAAAACCTATACTCATTGATTTTGGCCATTGCCATAATGTATATGTGAACTGGTGCATTGTCATGATAAAACAACACTTTCTTCTTTGTTAAGTGCAGCCCTTTCTTCTTTATTTCATAACTCAAACGCTGTAATAAGTTCGCATAATACTCGCCGTTAATTGCACTAATCAACAAAAATGACCTATCTCCTCGCTGAATGCAACATATCATTTCCGAAGTACTTTTCAATGCTGAATACGAATCTGGCTTCCGTTTGTTGTTATCACGTCTAGTTTAATAGATATTTGCAATTAAAATTGTTAATAAAAAAATGTTAAACAATTTTTTTTAAGAGTGAAAAATTTTTTCACGCCATCAACGCAAGTCAGTTCGATGCGTTTTTTAACGCAGTTTGCAAATATCTTCTTGTTTTAACGATATTTATAACGGTTTTTGAGATATTCTTAAAAACTTGGAAAAGTGATAAAAATTTACTGAATTTCAGTGCTCTGTAATTCAGGACATATTTACTTTTTTTTAATAAACAATAGGCCGATTTGTTTGTTTTTCATAAAGAATAATTATCTGGGAAAACGCAACGTACCTTTTTCTCGGATTTTTGGAACAATGCGAGAATTTTCGATTCCCACATTATTTGAGTATGAAATAGAGTGAGAATCATACTTCTCCTCAATTTTTTTCCTCAAAACTCGCACACATCCACATATCGTTCGTCTGTGTTGTCGTCTAAATCAGCGTCATCTGTTAAAAGCCTCCTTTTCAATTTCCGAAAACTTGTACTGAATGCTGTACTCGGTATCAGATTTTCATTTATCCATATTAAAATGTTCGACGTTTGCTTAAGCGAACATGTTTTTTGATCGGCTCGTGATATGATCGTGAGTGATGTGAATGAAATGTGAGTGATTGTCTTATATTTTAGAACTGTATGAAATTCATAATCAAGTAACATAAGAAACACACTCACATTGTCATTTATTTCTGAATTTCGTGCAGTTATGAAACATGAGACGATTACTCACATTTCATTCGTTTCTGAAATTCATGCATTTGTGAAGTATAAGATGATCAACCACATTGTTCACTCTTCGGTGAAACTTGTCTTCAATCATAAAAAAAATGCTTATTCTGAAAATAAATTACCACGCACACTATTGGTCAATCAAAAAGTACACCGGTGAAAAATATTAGGGGGTATTTTGCTTCCCTGGTCTCAGCAGCACTTCGGAAATCGTCAATGGACGTTCCAGCAAGACTCTGCACCGGCTCACAAAGCAAAAAAGACTCAAGAGTGGTGTCGCAACAAATTTCCCGATTTTATCAGTGCTCAGGAATGGCCGCCCTACTCCCCTGATCTTAACCCAATGGACACAAAAACTTGAAGGCTTTAAAGCAAACCCTGTTAAAAGAATGGGACAAAATATCGGTTGATGAGGTGCGGCGTGCGATAGAGGATTTTCCCAAGCGTTTGCAGTTCTGTTTCATAGCCAAAGGAGGCCACTTCAAAACTCAGTAGCAAATAGCAATACTAAAGCCGTATGATAATTAAATATAATGTTATTTCTCTTACATCATTTGTTAAAGTAGATTTTTAGTCGAAAATGTTTGTCCGAGTTATTTGTTGTCACCCTGTATATATTATATATTGATGACTTTCGAGCTTTTTATGTGAATGCATACAAAAGTTGTACTGATAACTATTACCTATTTTTCCATTTTATACAATACTTTATTGCGAGCATTTTAAGTTCAAAATATAATACCCTTACGCAAGAATAAATCCTATTCTAGCACCAACTTTATTACACAACATACCTTTTTCTCGGATTCTTGGAACGATGCAAGAATTTTCGATCCCCGCATTATTCCATCGCTAATAATGTGGGAATTTATGATTCCCGCATTATTTGAGTATGAACTAGGGCGAGAATCATACTTCTCCTCAATTTTTTCCTCAAAAAACGCACACATCAACATATCGTTCGTTTTCGTTGTCGCCTAAATCAGTGCAATCTGTTAAAAAGTTATGGTGGCTTGTTGTTTTTGTCGGTCTGATACCGACATGAAAAACATTTGGAGGTTATGTAATTGTCATTTTTGGCACCTAGTCAGGCGCGTCGCATACTAAAATTGGCATTAATAGAATAGGATCATTCTCATGTGCAAATAACAAAAAATATGATGTGTTGCGCCGACGCGATAGGTGACTCCCTTATCAATGTGAGGTCTGCACTCAGCTTGGCGCAGACGATGTTTCTCCGATAGGTTTCCGGTGTCTCGTCTCCTGCGCCTTGTGCTGACCTCACATTCATGCGGGAATCACCTACATCGCGTCCTTGCAACACAATACACTATTTTATCGAAAACTTCAAAAGTTAGGCTTATTTTGGTTAACAGAAACAATTGAAAATCAATTCAAGTTATCGAATTTATTTTGAAAGCCATAAACAAAAATTAATTCGCTTTCTGCACGTTCCACGTACATGGTGAGTGTAATACATTTGTAATAAAAAATATCGTGTACTTTATGTAATTGCATACTTCCTTCACTTGTTACACTATTTGGAACATTTAGGAACTACAATTGCCAATTCTAAAGATTGAGAATTTAATTTAATTATACTTTATAGTATACTTTCTGAAACTGGCTGAGTCATTTTACATCTGTGTGCTTTGGATTCATTTTGACATAATTCATCATTTTGACCATATGATTTTTAGGATCTTAGAAAATGTACCTATCGACCTTTGAGCTCCAACTCTTAACATCAAAATACACTTCTATCTAACCATACGGAGACGACTTTCCTTAATAAAACATATGCTCAGTCGGGAAAGTTTGTCAGGTGGTTTCACAAATGGATATACCTTTAACAAAAACACCTTTACT
This sequence comes from Diplolepis rosae, assembly GCA_030998225.1. Taxonomy (NCBI): domain Eukaryota; kingdom Metazoa; phylum Arthropoda; class Insecta; order Hymenoptera; family Diplolepididae; genus Diplolepis; species Diplolepis rosae. The sequence goes on from JAPYXD010000450.1 coordinate 464,614, forward strand.
ATTAGTGTGCACCGACAGCATTTAATTAACAGTTAATTCTTGTACAAAGTAAAAATTGATCCGATTTATAGTTCTCAACATTTTTATATAGCAGCGCTAGCTTCATGTATAGCTGGCATTACTAAATGTTTTTACAAAAAATTATGGAGCACAAAATTCAGTTTTTGCAGCATAATATAAGGCAAAATAAGCACCTAGTAATGACATAGTATCCATTGCAGTAGGACAATATTCTGGTAACACCTTCAAGGATTTCAAATAAATGTTCTAAATAAGCCCTAAATCCCGATAATTTTAATTTGCGAAATTCTTACGTATATCGATATTGAACTACCATGGGCATTTTCTTCCTCAATATTACGATTTCTTAAATCAGATTTACATTGTATATTGATGTTTATAATAAAATAGGATACGTAGATCTTCGCTACACCTGTATAGTTGGACAATAACTATCTCAAAAAAGTGCTTTGCAACTCACTTCTACTCAAAAACCGGTTGTTTAGAGTGCTATTATAATTGCATCTTTTTCTTTTTTGTCATGTCTATTAATCTGGACATTGTTTAATATTTAATAACTGTTTTTACAAAATTGAATAGGAAATGTAATTAGCGCAATTCGAAATAAGCCCTTAATTCTTATACACGGAAAAAATAAGTACTGGGAAATTTACATGACAGAGTGCTCGACTTCCAGATACGTTCAAAAGTTACTTAAAACTAGAACATTCCGAAAGTATTCAATAGAAAGTCCGTGAAAATTCTGAGTACGCAAAATGTATAATTTCTATGCACTCGTGTATGAAAACTTCAAAGCCAGTCAATTACATTTTTATAGACTATCAAAGGCAATAAGAAAAAAAACGATTTTCGTAAGCGAACTTTTTTTTTAATACTTTAATTATATTTACTATACACTATCACTACACATCGCTCAACATAATATATTATCCGCTGTTGAAATTATTCTTACGCTGACAGGATTCGAACCTTAACTTTTATCTAACCCAAATTTATAACGCAGTCTAACCTTATAAATTAAAATTCAAATTGACATGTTTGGTAACATGTCTATTCTATATTGTAATTCTTTACATAAATTTTGAATTAATCTTTGAATTTATGGCACTGAAGAGGGCCCCCATATGTGGCCGAAACGTTTGCCTTTCTTTCTTTTTGCGCATTTTTAAATGTAATAATAATTTTAATCAATGAAAATAAGAAGAAACTGACTCTATGCCAAAGAAATGAACAAACATTATATGAATTTGGGTCAATACAATAATAGACATGTTACCAAACATGTCAATTTGAAATTTAAAAATGGCACTTTCACTATAAAGTTAGAATATCTAACAGTTCTGACCATTTTCAGAACTAGTTGAATTTAATAATAAATTCAAATGTGATAATCAATATCACGAATATTCAAGTTGCATTTTTATTAATTTTTAAAGATAAATTTATTATCATTTTTCCAAAACATCTCAGAATAAATCTGAATGTGAAAATAAACAACTTTCAATTTTTTTAAATATGGAGTAAAATTACATATATGGATATTATAATATTTTATCTTTATGTAACGTCTTGCTTGCAAATTCAGTGTAAAATGGATTGTCCGTGAAGCCTATATACAAAATCGTTTTCTTGAAAAATAAACGCCTTCGTCCACTCGTGAAAATCATCATAAAAGTCTCGAATTTCTTAACTAAGTACAGGACAATAGTCTTCTTCAAGGAGGAAAAAAACCTCTCAGGATTGCTTATAGGAGAAAAATTTTCGGTCAGCAAAGCCACATGTCCCGAGTCGGTTTTTAAAACAGTTCAGATCATTCTGTGAGAGACGCCGGTATTAAAGTCTTCACGAGAAGTTTTCATTAATGTAAAACTTGTTCGCGTTTTGCCATTGTGAACCAATTTGGCATCATTCATTAATAATAAACATTTTTTGAAAAAAATTCCGGTCGGTTCGTGTGCAAAATTTGTTATGTTTTTGATTTATCCGGTTTTTTATTCATAGTGAACTTCACGTAATTTTTCAATTCGTGATGCTGCATACTGGACTACTTCATTTTGAATTGCAAGCTATGTGATAAGTTTTTAATTTTTATTATAATTCTTTTTTGATTATCTTCTATATTGTAATTCTTTACATAAATTTTGAATTAATCTTTGAATTTATGGCACTGAAGAGGGCCCCCATATGTGGCCGAAACGTTTGCCTTTCTTTCTTTTTGCGCATTTTTAAATGTAATAATAATTTTAATCAATGAAAATAAGAAGAAACTGACTCTATGCCAAAGAAATGAACAAACATCTTATAAATTAAACCGCACGGCTACCGAAGGACTTGCGATATTTCCTAAAAAATGTTGGGTACATTTTATCCTTAGAAAATGCAGAGCCGTGTAAGAAATTGCTGCGCCTTGTTTCGCCAACAATTTTATATAAGGCTAGCAAAAGTTTTTAAATGAAGAGATTTTTAATAAATTAATATCAAATATAAGGATTTTATAATTTCTGAAGTTTATGTCAGTTCACAAAGTAATAAAAACTGTGCGTATCTAAAAACCGACATTGACATCTGCGCATCATACCAGTAAAAATTTCACAAGACTCAAACGCAGCCCAAGAATTTTTCTTCGACTTGTATAGCAGGCATTCATCTCTTTCTAATCAAATTATTCTATCCAAACTCTTTTAAAACCTGAAGCACTCTTTAGAAGAAGTATTTTCCTTTCTATAATTTTTTCAAAAACTTTACAATAAAATTTGAAAGAATTGCGTTCTTTGACTGGGCTTGAATTAATCTAGGACATTCTTTCATTTTTTCGATGATGTTCTAAGCTTCTTCATAAAAAGTATATAGGATCTTCGGAAAAATTTGTCCTGTCCAAAAGTCGAGGACTGTCAAGTAAATTTCCCAATATTTATTTTTTCCATGTATAAGTGACGACTTGCTTAAATGTCATTTACACGTGTGGCCACGTTAGCTTAACATACCTCCTTTGTTCATTTGCAGTGTACCGACGTAAACGAATGTAACTACGATAATGCTTGTGGACGAGGTGCTTTGTGCGTAAATTTACCTGGTGCACACACATGTGAGTGCCCTAGAGGATACGAAGGAAACCCTGAAGATGAGTGTAGGGATGTGGACGAGTGTCTTAGAAGCCCCTGTGGACGATCGGCCTTATGTACGAATGTGGAAGGCAGTTTTCGTTGCGCCTGCTCTGAAGGAATGGAAGGAGACCCAATGTTAGGCTGCCATGGTAAGTCATACTTTCAAATGATAGTCGTCATTTATGCTTAAAACTGAACATAGTTTACTTCACGCTACGCCGATAAAGCAAAGGTACTTGAATCTAATTCTATCTCATCTTAATAAATGGTGTATATCAATTGGCCCTCATGGCAATATAGATCTGCAATTTACCATAAGTATGAGATCATTAACGAAATGTAACGCATAATGTAATGCATGATTCTACACCTTCCTCTGTTGAATATTTTTCGTGATTTTAATTAATCAATGAATTATGAATCATCAAGTATTATAAGCTCTTGCCTCTTGTATTTTTTTGAAAAGATCCCTCCCATGAAAGAGCCAAGGAATGTGACAACTGGTATTTAGATTTTACACTAGATTTATTGCGCAGTCAAATTCACGCATAATTACAAGTAATAACGCAAATAAATTGCATGAGCCTGAGCTGCGTGAATTTGACTGCACGTCGAATCTATAATATGTAGGCCTATCTACTATTCATACTAAATAGTTTGATTTGATTCTGATCATCTGTTAAAAAAAAAAGAATCAAACCTGCTTATTAATTATCTTTTAATACAAAAATACGTCTGGAAAAATTATGAGAAACAATATGAATAATTGCGAGTAAATATAATGACGTCAATTACCTGTAGAATTTTTATTTATTAAAATACGCTTCTCAATTTTTAGTTGAAAAATGTTGTTCAGAAACGAAAAATTACACTTATTTTTAAAATATTTTTAACAAACAATAATTACCGCGCGACTAACGACGCTAACAGATATAATCGAGTGCGAAAGCAATCCTTGTGGAGCAGAATCGGAATGCGGGAACAGCGAAGGTAGTTTCAAATGCAGATGTCGGTCCGGATACCTGCACATAGATGTCATCCATGGTTGCATCGACGTGAATGAATGCGACCAAAATAATCCCTGTGCTACTAACGCTAAGTGTATTAACGTCCCAGGAACTTTAAAGTGTATTTGTCCTCTAGGCTTTGTTGGACAGGGGCTTACCAAATGCAAAAGTAGTTTTTTTCTAATTAGCTCACTTTTAATCCTCGAACGTAATAGTCTGACAACCAATAACACAGGTCAACATTTCGTCTACTCTGGAACACCAGAAACGGATTGGATATACAAAGGTTTTTGAGGACGCTGATTACGATGAGAGGGTCAGTTAACCTCCATCACGTCATGTTCAAGGTCATCTGAAGGCCAAATATAGGAAAAAGTGAGAAAATATCTTGATCATGCAAAAACAACTTGGGCAGCTTCTACCTTTTTTTCGGCAGTGTATTTCCAGAAATAAATTCCAATTTTCATAAGCATTCAAAAAAATATAATGAATTCTTCAATATGGAGGTTAGTTCATCAAGCAATTAATAAACAGAGACACAGATATAACAAACAAAAACAAAGAATCGGTTTAAATCATTAATCGACTTTAAAGATTTACTATGCCACACAAATTGACCGCGCGCAGGTGTATTTCACGACCTGTAGCACTCAAACTATGAAGAATTTGACTAAATCCATTTAACAGCGTATTTCTCATATCTTTTAGATAAGAAATATGTGAAAAAAAATCGATTTTTTGAAAGGAAAAACGTAGACGACCCCCTTAAGATTAAGATAAACTACATTAATTTTCAGCTCTAAAACGTTTACGTTGAGTTGCAAATGACTTAAATCGATTCCCTGTTTTTGTTTGCTATATTTGTGTCTCTGTTTATGAATTGCTTAATGAACTAACCTCCATATTGAAGTATTCATTATATTTTTTTGAATGATTATGAAAATTTGAATTTATTTTTGGAAATACACTGCCGAAAAAAAGGTAGAAGCTGCCCAAGTTGTTTTTGCATGATCAAGATATTTTCTCACTTTTTCCTATATTTGGCCTTCAGATGACTTTGAATTTGGAGTAATCAAGACTAACTGACCTCGGATTCGAACTCAGTGACCTCAAACACATAAGTAAGAATTTTTCCAGATTTTTCTGACGCATTTTCCTACACTTGACCTTCAAATGACCTTGAGCATGACGTGATGGAGGTTAACTGACCCTCTCGTCGTAATCAGCGACCTCAAAAACCTTTGTATATCCAATCCGTCTCTGGTGTTCCAGAGTAGATAAAATTTTGACCTGTGTAATTAGTTTAGCTGAATTTTTAAATATTGAAATTTAATGTAAAGAATCATGAAACTTCATTTAAACTCTTTCATGACACAAGGTTTCATATTTTTATTAAAAATGTTTGGAAAAAAATATCTGCGCTAGACTTTTTAAATGCAATGATGTGAAAAAAATCAAAAAATGGTGTGTGCTTAGGCTTTTTTGAAACGATTTTGAATTTCTGAAAGTTCCTTTGAAATCTCCTTATCTCTAGAAATTCTATATAATATTTAAAGAATTTGAAAATCTTTCTGTGGAAAAAATGACGCTTTCGACTGCGCTGGGATTCGAGCCCAGGTCTTTCGATTGCCGGTCGAGACCTGGGCTCGAATCCCAGCGCAGTCGAAAGCGTCATTTTTTCCACAGAAAGATTTTCAAATTTTTTAAATATTGAATTTATTTGCATTATTTGCGATATAAGAGTTTGAAATTGTCTACGAGGACACCTGTCGACAACGTATCCTATCTGATACGCGACTAGTCATCCTCCGATAATGTAGGCAGTGACAAAAATTTCAAACTCAACTAATTAATTCTATATAATATCTCCTAAAGTCTTCTAGTCTCTTGAAATTCTGTAAACAATTTTCTAAAATCCCTTAAAATCTATAAAATCGTTAAATCTATTTTGATTTCTTATAATGATAATGACTAAAAATAAATACAACATAAAAATTTTACGTGTATAAAGTAATAAAATGTATCGTGAATATGTAAAATGGAAAATCACGTAAAAATAATATTGCAAATTACTTCCTCCCTAGAAAAACATTACATAATTGAACAATGACAATTAATTTTCTGCTATTACTAAAAGTAATTTGACAATAAAGCCATTGAGATTTTTGCGTTCGAGGACTGATTCTATTCCTTTTTAATATCAACTAATGATTAATTGTCTGCTGATTTAATGGGGCTATTAACAGATGTTAATGAATGTGAAAAAAATCTCTGTGGAGAAAATGCTGAGTGCACTGACACTATCGGCAGTTTTGTGTGTAACTGCAAGATGGATTTCACGGGCGACCTCTTCAAAAGATGCAGTAGTTAGCCATTTATACTCTTATTTTTAATCATTATTCTACTTCTTAAAATGACCTCTTATGAAACACTTTTTCTGATTTTTCTTTAAATAAAAATTTTAATCTTTTGGTTACTTAATTTTTTTTGTTATTTGATTATCAATTATAGATATCGATGAATGCACCGCCTTTGAAAATCCATGTGGAACAAATGCAATTTGTAAAAACTCAGTTCCCGGTTATACTTGTCTTTGTCCTCAAGGATTCAGTGCTAATCCCAGCCCAAAAGTTGCTTGTGATCAGGTATAGTATACGGTTAGACATAATTTTTAACGTCCTGATGATTCATTTTTTTATTATTTGCACAACACTACTGGACTAAAATTAACAGATTCTGCCACATTGTTAAGCTAACTCTATGTCAGTTTGATTCCTTCAAATTTCATTTCAAGAAGTAAATTACACTGTTCAAAAAATAAAATTTACGTTACTTGAAATAGACTCGATAAAAGTATCACTCTCTAGAATTAAATTTGCTTTTCCAAATAGAGATGGAAAACAAAATCAGTTTAGATCTAAAAATTATTCTTCAGTTTCAATTGACTGAACTTCATTAAATTTCCAAACATGCACGTTTTTGAGCGATACTTTTTTCCCTGTTTTTTGGACATGTATTGAAAAAAATTAATTTAGAGAGATGGTTATTTTAATAAACCTAAGCTAATAAAATCAAACCTATTCATCAGATTTATTGTCATTATATAAGAATTGCTTCCACCCTTCACTTATTTATGTTTAAGACTGATGTAGCAACACTTTGCAAATCTAACTTTGACTGTGTCAACAATGCTGAGTGCATCGAAGGTCAATGCTTCTGTAAAGATGGTTTTAAGGCAGTGGGTGCAAAATGTCTAGACATAGACGAATGTGCGGAAAATCCTTGTGGACCACATTCTGTTTGTACTAACTTAAAAGGGCACTTTCGATGTGAATGTGAATCAGGATTCATTGGAACTCCACCGCATGCACCCTGCAAAGGTGAAGAGATATTTAATTTAATTTGAATCCAAAATTGTTGGAAAAATCAGGATACAGTTAGTGATCACTTAAAATTAACGAGGCATCCATCGAAACATTCCTGATGATTATTTTATATAACCATAATTTATTTTCTTACATAAATACATATAAGCCACTACATTAAAATTTGTAAGTGCCTTTTTTCAATAAAACATCATTGGGTTACAGGGTATTACATGCAGTGTACAATATATATGATATTATCAAGCTATGAAAATATATTTTCCATCCAGTTAATTGTTAAAAAAGATGTATGGCGTCTTCTTGTTGTTTACATTCTCATCCTTAAACTGTTTGTTTACTTCAATCCGATTTAGTTCAAAGGAACTTCTAAATTGACATCTCTAATCTTTATATTTAATAGCTCCATGCGACGAAGTCTCTTGTGGCAAACACGCATTTTGCAAAGCTGATGGACAAGAAGCCTATTGTATTTGCGAAGATGGCTGGACATTTAATCCGAATGACATTGCGGCTGGATGTGTTGGTAAGAGAAATGTAATTTTGCAACTTTTAGCTTGTGGGACAATCTATTTATAATACTTTCAAACAAACCGATTGTGACAAAATTAAGTTTTGTTACTAAACCACCAGAATTTAACAGTATTATCGAGCGAAACTTTAATATTGGATGGGTTTAAAATAAGTTGCTAAGTCCATATATATGTATACATAAAATGTTACTTTTTGAAAGTGACGCTGCATCCGAGGAATTTTTTTTTAACATTAGGGATTCAAAATTATATCGTACATAATGAATTACATAACATTTCATCTTCACGTCATCTTTTTTTCACTTAATGCATTGCATCTTAGGGAAATTAGCATTGACAAAGAGCGGTCTTCCTTTTGGGTAGCGTAAGGCTGCATCAAAGGTAAATTCAGCCCTGACCGTTACGGTACAGCAGTTACATCTATTCACGTTAATAGCCGATACCAAACTGTCTCTCCTATCTCGCCGGTATTCTAAAAAATCCAATTTTTGCCGTTTTTCAACAAAAAGTGGATGAAAGTGGTCTGCACTGACGAGATCTATGTCTATAAATATGGGACAGTTTGAAATGTTCTTAGGTTCATTTTAAAGGTAATTGAGTCCTCTATAAATTACATACGAACAATATCAGTGAGAAAATACATCCCTGAGGAGATATCCTCAAAAACCGTTTTTTGAACCCTTAGGGGGCATGGAGGGGGGGAAGGGTACGAGTTTGCAAATTCAGTCTGTTTTTAAGGACCTCTGACCCTACATGAAAATGTAATAACACTCCTGGCGTGGATTTTTGCAAGCTCATGCATTGCTTTAAGAACCTATTGACTATTAAGGGGACCTTATGGCTGAGAGAGCCAAAAAAAGATAGTTTTTGCCAATTTTTTTGTGGTGAGATAAATAAAAGACAGCGTAATGGTCTTTTGCATACATTTTCTGAAATGTCTGAACTTAAAAAAAAAATTGTTTAATGGAAATGTTACAAAATGGCAACGATATGTGGGGTTTAATGAAACAGCTTGCCATGGGACAGTCCAATTGGCGGGCGTGTTTTCGTTTGAAGTTTTCATCTGAAACAGTAAAATGGAAAATTTTCTCAATCAGGAGATCTTTCTACTGTCGACGAAGCTAAAAAACTTCAAATAAAACGCAAATTTAGCAATTTTGTCGTGTTTTAAAGTAAAAAGTTCCATTTTTAAACGAATTTAGTTGTTTTCATGCCTTTACTACAATAAAAAAATTATTTTTTTATTAATTTCCGAGGTTCATATAGAATAGTTTTTAATATTCTACAAAAGACGATTTAGTTCAGATTAATAGGTTAAATAATTTTTTCGTAATCCCGCCCGCCAACTTCAAAAACATGGTTTTGAAAAAGCGCACATTTTAGTTGACGAGGAAGGAAAAATCAATGAATGGGCAACTTACAGCGATGAAATGTTACTAAGCTACACCTGTTTGATACATTAATCCACACACACTTTCACCTGAAAAAACATCAGAATAACCCACAAAAGAATAATATAGCGGGAAAATCCCCTAGAGGTCCCGAGCGAGGTGAGATACTTCTCGGAACCATACAGCCCGCGTGGCCTGCTCGCTACCGCTTGGCGCACGCTGGTTCCGGGAGCTGTATCGTCTGAACTACTGGGAATTATGCATCGAAACATTGGGAGAATATTCTCCAATAATGCGCCCGTTAATGGTAATAAAAAAAATCGAGTTTGTTGACCATCTCAACCATAAGGTCCCTTTAATAAGATCTCTTTTATCAGTGCACCAAATTTCATTACTGTAACTTAAATAGTTTTTCCCCAGTAAATTTCCAAAAATTGCGACCTTTTTAACTCAACAAAGTAAAAGACCCCCTTGTTAATACATATAAAACATCAAATTCAGGCAGTGTCTATTTTTTTAATATTGAATAATATTTATCTATTTACTTATCTGTCATAATAGTATATTGTACAACTAGGGAAATAAATCTTTTTGCCCCGCAGGGGGCAATAAAATGCTCTTCATGACCTGCTAGTAAAAAAAAATATTCATCTGTTTACAAAACAAGAGCTCCTAATGAGATATGTCTTTCAATTATATTCTAAAATTTTATCTATTTCCTAATTAGATGGAAATTAACATATTTGTCCATCACATTTAAAAAGTTTATTTTTGAGTAATTCAGGAACTGACACTGCATAATCTACCAAAAATATATTTTTCAAATGTGACTAAACATGTTCTGTCACTGAAAAAATAATTTTTCAGTGGATTGCATAGCTTTTTTGAAGTATGCTCTGAGCCCAATCAAATATTTTAGAAATCGTAACAGAAACTTTTGAAATAAATAAGTAAATGTGTGAAACATCTGAAAATATTCTGAATCATTTCAGATATTTAAAGTATAAAAAATGTGCAGTTAATAAGTGAGATCTCATAAAATATAATTTCTGCAGACATTGATGAATGCGATGTAATAAATGGACCATCTGGTCGGTGTGCTAAAAACGCACTCTGTACAAACTCTCTTGGTGGATTCAGTTGTCAATGCAAACAAGGATACTCTGGAAATCCTTTTCAACAATGTTTAGGTATCTTTATTTCTGTGTTACAAAATTCTTCTACCTGATAAATTCATTTACAAGATTATGAATAAAGCACCAAATAAATTATTCCTTTTTTCAAATAGATGTTGATGAATGTGCACGACCGGATGTATGTGGACATGGAGCTACTTGCACGAACAAAGAAGGTTCTTACATATGTTCATGCCCACCAGAGACAATCCCAGATCCAGATCCTTATATCAAGTGCGTTGGAATTGTCACTTGTGAAGCCGATAATGATTGTCCTGGAAATGCCATCTGCGATCCACAAAAACGTTGCCTGTGTCCGGAACCTAATGTCGGAAACGAGTGCAGGCGTAAGATACATTTCCTCTTTTACGTATGATTTGATAAGATAACCATTTCATTACAAGTAATTTGAATTTACTGTTCCTTTAGATCCTTGTGAAGACCTTTCGTGCGGTCCCAATGCCCAATGCATGTTACTAAACGACATTGCCAGTTGCCTGTGTAGCAACGGTTTTACAGGGAAACCAGGTATCAAAGGAGGATGTAGAGATATCGACGAATGTGCTATAAATCCATGTCCACCGGGAGCTATTTGTAACAATGAACCCGGCAGCTTTTCATGTCAATGTCCAAGTGGAATGACAGGGGATCCATATAGTGGTGGCTGCGAGAAATCTCAATTACCCCACGCCTGTGGACCCGACACACCATGTCCTGTTGGAGAACAGTGTATTAAAGACGAATTTGTTGGAAGTAACGTCTGTATTTGTCAAAGAGGATATACCCGTGACGTAGAGACTCAGAAATGTAGAGATATTAATGAGTGCTTGGAACTTAGAGACAAGCCTGCTTGTGGAGTCAATGCCATCTGTAAAAATCTCCCTGGAAGTTACGAGTGCCAGTGCCCACCTGGTTTTAATGGAAATCCGTTCTCTCTTTGTGAAGGTATTAACTGTTCATAATTAATTATATTTTTTTGGATTAGACGGTTTTTTGCATTTTACTGAAAGCTTCCTTGAAAAAATAATTCGTCTAAAGAAACATTTTTCTTGTTGAACAAAATTAAACTATAACAAATTATGAAACGTAAAATAATTTTCAGTGATAATCTGAACTATAATACAGTAGGACCCCCATATAACGTACCTCCTTATAACGTTTTTCTCCTTACAATGATAAAAAATGACCGCCTTATAAAGAGCGGAGGCCCCGCCTTCTACTCCCTTTACCAATAAAATTTCAGTTACAAGCTATATTGTACGGGCGGACGAAAACGGTTAACCCATTAACGCCCAAAATCACAGACTTTTTAACTCATTTTTGGCCCTTGTCGACAAAGCGAAAAAGGGAATATATCAAGACCAAACCTTGTATACATAATGTTTTTGGGTCTCCGCTTACGATTTATGAAGTCAAAATTACATTATCGTGCACTGGAAAACCAATATGGCGGATTTAATTTAAAAAAGTACCGAAAATTAAAAATTTTTTTTTACTCATTTTTTTTCAAATGGATAAGCATATTGATCTATTTCAAACTATGAACAAAGGTGGACAAAATAGTTGTAGTTTATAAAAAATATTTTTTGGTCCAGCTCCCTATGTTTTATCTTTTCTAAAATGGCGGAAAACTATGGAAATTTGGAAAAATACGCGTTTTTTCATGACATTTCTAAGATAATTGGATAATACACGGAATTTTATTGATCAAACTGTCGAAGTTTGATTGATTAATTATATACAGACCTCTTCTAGTATATGTAATGACCTGATTAATGTCGGATTCAATATGGCGCTTGGAGAACTTGGGAAATACCGAGTTTTTTCAAGATTATCGTTGATGAAAATTCCTGAATCTTTATTAAATTCAAAAAAATATGTTTGTATTTTATGTAAAATATGTGATCAAAAATGTCTGTAGACATTTTTTGATTGAGATCGCTAATTCAGCGGAAAAAATTTGTAAAGTTGTGAATTTATATTTCACGATCTGCATATTCTCCAACGCTTGAAGTATGTGGCTAAATGAAGTTGGATGGTGGATTTAGTAAATGAGTAGATTGAATCAATATGATCTATTTTAGAGTGAATGAGTGGATTGAATCAATATGATCTATTTAAGAAAATAAGAAAAATTCTTATTTTTATCGTAATAAATATCAATTCATCTGATTAAAAAATTATATACTTTTTTTTTGTCACATCAGTCATACCAGTAGTGGAATTTTGAAGCGTGAAATTTCTGTATGAGATTGAATTCGTTAAGTAGATCAAATGATCACTTTTGACCATTACCTTATGAAAACTAAGCCAAGTAGAAGTCGAATGACTTCATTTAGCCACATACATCAAGCGTTGGAGAATATGCAGATCGTGAAAAATAAATTCAGAACTTTACAAATTTTTTCCGCTGAATTAGCTATCTCAATCAAAAAATGTCTGGAGACATTTTCGATCACATATTTTACATAAAATACGAAAATATTTTTTTCATTGGCATATTATTGAATATTCAACATTCGGACCGCCATATTGGATCCGCCATTTTGAATTTTCTAAGACTGTCACCGGATTTTCATATAAATTGCCAAGAAGCATAGGAAAATTGAATTTAATAAAGGTTCAGGAATTTTCATCAACGATAATCTTGAAAAAACTCGGTATTTCCCAAGTTCTCCAAGCGCCATATTGAATCCGACATTAATCAGGTCATTACATATACTAGAAGAGGTCTGTATATAATTAATCAATCAAACTTCGACAGTTTGATCAATAAAATTCCGTGTATTATCCAATTATCTTAGAAATGTCATGAAAAAACGCGTATTTTTCCAAATTTCCATAGTTTTCCGCCATTTTGGAAAAGATAAAACATAGGGAGCTGGACCAAAAAATATTTTTCATAAACTAAAACTATTTTGTCCACCTTTGTCCATAGTTTTAAATAGATCAATATGCTTTATCCATTTAAAAAAAATGAATAAAAAAGAAAATTTCAAATTTTTGGTACTTTTTTTAATAAAATCCGCCATCTTAGTTTTCCAGTGCACGATAATGTAATTTTGACGTCATAAATCGAAAGAGGAGACCCAGAAACATTATGTATACAAGGTTTGGTCATGATATATTCCTTTTTACGCTTTGGCAACAAAGGCCAAAAATGAGTTAAAAAGTCTGTGATTTTGGGCGTTAATGGGTTAAAACCCGTAAAAAAAACGACGGCTATAGAGTAGGAGAGGTAGAGGTGCGGAAAATATGAGATCCCACTACTGTTTCTAAAGCAATGGTGGTATCCTGTTATTGCTCGTTATAGGGAGGCACGGACAGTCCCGATTTATTCGTTATAAGGGGGTCCTACTGTACTCATAAGTTATATTAATTTTTCACAGAATGTAACAGCATCGAGTGCCAATGTCAACCACCTTACAAGATCATAAATGGCAAGTGCATATTAGCTGGCTGTTCCAAGGGTGAATCGTGTCCCACTGGTGCTGAGTGTATCACAATTGCGGGTGGCATAAGTTACTGCGCTTGTCCTAAAGGCTACAGCACTAAACTTGATGGTTCATGTGAAGGTTGGTGTATATTTATTTATTAATTAATTTATTTGTTAGAAAATTCTGATATCATATACTTACATACGTATTGAACTCAGAAAGCCTTATTTCTAATAGTTTGATTTTGATTTTTATGATACCTTTTATTGTTATAGATATAAACGAATGTAGTGATGGTCATCAAATGTGTGGATATGGTGCTGAATGCATTAACATGCCTGGTTCTCATCAATGTGTTTGTCCCCGAGGATATGGTGGTGATCCATACAACGGTCTTTGCTCCCCAGCTCAAAAACGATGTACGAACGATAATGAATGTAAACCTAACGAAAAGTGTGTACAACCTGGTGAATGTGTCTGTCCACCACCATTTTACACAGATTCCCACGATGGAAATCTTTGTAAAAGTAAGCATACATGCAATCAAGCTTTTAAATTATATAACTAGCCTGATTCATATATATTTTTTTATCGCAGATCCTTGTGACCGGTTTCCGTGTGGCCTCAACGCGAAGTGTACGCCTAGCGATCCACCGAAATGCATGTGCGAAGCAGGGTACGAAGGAGATCCACAACATGGTTGTGTGGATGTCAACGAATGTATAAATAATCCTTGTGCTAATGGAGCCTACTGTTTCAATATCAAGGGTGGACACGTGTGCGAATGCCCTAAAGGGATGTCGGGAGACCCTTACGGAGTCGGATGCTTTGGTGCACCCACCGTTAAACAAGAATGCACCTCAAACGATCATTGCGAGAACTACTCAGCGTGTGTTCAAGGTAGTTGTGTCAATCCTTGTGACAATGTACCTTGTGGGCCTAATGCCTACTGCGAACCTGATAAGCACGTTCCATGGTGCCGTTGTGTTATTGGATTCACCGAGGGCAAAAACAATGAATGTATTTCCCGTACGTATCCCGTATGAAAAAAAGTATTGTTCGAACTATTTTGTTAAGCAATTTTGTCAAATAATTGGATTTTGATTATTATTAAACTTTCAGAATGTGATGGTTACATTTGTGGAACTGGAGCCCAGTGTATTGTCAGTTATGATGGGCCAATTTGCAAGTGTATTGATGGATTTATGGGAAACCCATTTCCAGGAGGTCAGTGTGTACCAGATGTGTGTTCTCGAAATATTCCATGTGCAGAACCTAGCGTGTGCATAAGTGGACGTTGTAAGCGTCGTTGTGAAGGCATTGTTTGTGGAATTGGTGCTAGTTGCGACCCTGTGAGTAATAAATGTGTCTGCAACCCATACTTCGTAGGGAATCCAGATCTTCTTTGTATGCCACGTGAGTTTTGTTGTAATCTTATATTTTTCAATTGAAAAACTAATAACTATCATATTTCTTGAACTTGAATCTTATTCTCTACTTTAACAGCGGCAAAGCCACCTCGTTGTGATCCTGCATGTGGATCCAATGCACATTGCGAATATGGTCTACTAGATTCTAAATGTGTTTGCAATCCTGGTATGAGTGGTAACCCATACCATGAATGTGAAATTCAAGAGAAATCAGGTTGTTCAAAGACTTTATGTGGAAAGAACGCCCACTGTAGCGCTGGACCAAATGCTGTTGAATGTCTATGTCCACCAGGATTTGCTGGCAATCCCTACATTCAGTGTTTCGGTACGATTAAATTTGTTGCAATTATTTTGACTATTTTAAGTTAATTAATTTTAATAACTTAATTAGAGATTTTTTTTAAATTTTCAGATATTGACGAATGCAACGGAAACGCATGTGGCAATAATGCAGTATGCATAAATACAATCAGCAGTTATGACTGTCGTTGCAAAGAAGGCTTCTTCGGAAATCCGTTTATTAGCTGTCAAGAATTACACATTGGTCCTTGTACAGATCCTGCAAATTGTAAATGCAGCCACGAAATACCCTGCACAGGTGACTTCACATGTGTCAATGAAAGATGCGTCAATAAGTGCAGTGATGTGCAATGCGGTCCAAGATCTGCATGTCAAGACGGTGTCTGTATTTGTCCACCAGGTTACAGTGGAGATCCTAATGATTTCTCTAAAGGCTGCCATCCTCGTGGATACTGTTTAAACGACTTGGATTGTGACATGCAACAGATTTGCTTCCAAGTAGGCAAGGGAGTTAGAAAATGTGTAGATGCATGTAGCAAGCTTCAGTGTGGACCCAATGCACTTTGCGTCACACAAAATCATGCATCTTCCTGCCTTTGCATTGAAGGGAATTTTGGAAACCCTAGTGATCTCAGAGACGGTTGTCAACCTAAAAAATCGCTTGGTTCATCAACTTGTAATACTAGTTTGGACTGTACACTAGGTACTTTCTGTATTGTTGGAGATTCTGGAATTCGAGAGTGTAAAAACCCATGTAGCAGCGTTGCTTGTGGTGCTAATCAAAGATGTAAAGTAAATGAGACTGGTCATGCTGCTTGTGAATGTTACGATTCTTACGAATGGAACCCTGTTACATCCTCTTGTAAAAAACCTTCTGTGCCTGACTGCATACATGACCAGGATTGTGATCCAAAAGCGGCTTGTCGACCAGATGCTTTAGGAGTTCTGAGATGCATCTCATTATGTGAAACATTCACATGTACTGCTAACTCCCAATGTGTAGCTGATGACCACCAGGCTCACTGTGAATGTTTGCCAGGCTTCACTGGCAATCCGAATGATCGATATGGTTGTCAGAGTACTCGTGAAAATAAATGCACGACTGATTCAGATTGTTCTGAAGATAAAACTTGTAGAAATTCTCCAGAAAGTGTTTTGTCCTGTCAACCCGTTTGTAATTTTGTTTCTTGTGGGCCCAATGCGCTATGCATTGTACACAATCACGTGGCCAACTGCGAATGTCCTCCTGGTCTTTATGCAGGTGATCCAAATGACTCCGAAAATGGTTGCCAGGTGGTTCCTTGTGTTTATAATATTGATTGCCCTCCAAGTCAACTTTGTAATAGACTCGAGCACAAGTGTTATAATGCTTGCGACAGTAGCGCTTGTGGGTTAAACGCGGTTTGCATTGCTGATGATCATAAGGCTATTTGCCAATGCCCTCCAGGTTTTAAAGCTAATCCGTTACCAGATGTAGAGTGCGTTGCTGTTGAGGCTTGTTCACCTAATCCTTGTCACCTTTCAGCAATTTGTATCGCTGATTCTTCTGGTAGTCCCGTTTGTCAATGTCCTGCTAATCACGTTGGTGATCCTTACAGTTCCGGTTGTCAAGAAGAAGGCCAATGCAGTAATAGCAAAGACTGCCCAGTAAATTCTATTTGTCAGAATCATCGTTGCATTAATCCTTGCGAGAACGCTTGCGGCCCTAACACTTTTTGTGAGATCATCAATGGAGAACCGATTTGCAGGTGTATTCACAAATTTGTACTATCGACTAAAGGAGTGCAAGATGGATGTGTTCGAGTCATAAACCATTGCTTGGTTGACACAGATTGTGGCGAAAGCATCTGCCTTCAAGGACAGTGCAGAGCTGTATGTCGTTCAGCGAAAGACTGTGCCGATGGTGAAAAATGTATCGACAACAAATGTGCCGTGCCTTGTGTTTCACACAATGATTGTCAAAGCAACCAAGCATGTGTTAATAGCGTATGCATTTTGGGTTGTCGAGGCAGCAGGAATTGTGAGTCACACGAATCTTGTATCAACAACAAGTGTCAAGGTACAATCAGTTATCCCTTTTTTGACGATGTTATCATTTCTAAGATTTTATATAACCATTAATTGTTACTTCTTTCAGACCCGTGTAAGCATGAGGATGTCTGTGGATCAAATGCTATTTGCAGATGCCAAAATCACAGAACCATATGCGCTTGCCCAGAAGGTTTCCAAGGCAATCCAACGCCACAACAAGGCTGTGTTAGAACCCCAAGTCCATGCGGTCCTTCTGGTACTTGCCCAAATCAACATGTCTGCACGTATGGTCTATGCCAATATCAATGTAGAGAGGACAGTAATTGTGCTCAAGGAGAGAGATGTAAGAATGGATTATGCGCTAAAATATGCTACGGAGACAGCAACTGCTTGGCTGGTGAATTGTGCATAGAAGGCAGCTGTGAAGTCGGGTGTACTTCTGATACTGGTTGCAATCCAGATCAGATTTGCGTTAATCACAGGTGCAGGTGTGGTCAGGGATTCATTGCTGGCCCTAATAAGTGTCTAGACATCAACGAATGTGAAGATCATCCTTGTCACCCTACTGCAGAATGTATTAACCTTCCCGGATCATACCGATGTTCCTGTCCCTCAGGAACAGCTGGTGATCCAGTCGTTTCAGGCTGCTTGATGCCGCATCGATGCACCACAGATAATAACTGTCCGGAATCCCTATCTTGCGTACTACATAACTGTACGGATCCATGTTCTCGTGTGGATTGTGGTTTGAACACAATTTGTTCTGTAATTAATCACGCGGCTGCTTGCCAATGTCAATCTGGTTACATCGGGGATGCATCTGGATGTTTCAAAGTAGAATGTCTTTCGAACAACGACTGTCCTCTGGATAAATACTGTAACCAAGATGTTAACAAATGTACAAGCCCTTGTAATCAAATCAACTGCGGATATGGTAACTGCGTTGTTATTGATCATTTAGGGACGTGTAAATGTTATCCAGGATTCACTCTTGTTGGTGATATCTGCGTTGATGTGGATGAATGTTCACAGAATCCTTGTCATGCAACTGCAATGTAAGTTAATTTAAAGCCTACTTAGCAACAAACGTACCCATGTTTATCCGTGCACCTATTTCAGACGTTTCTAATACTTGAGTCTGTTTGTAATTTCAGATGCCTAAATATAGATGGTTCTTTTACATGCACGTGTCCTCAAGGATTAGTTGGCGACCCATCAAAAACAGGTTGTAAACAACCTGGAAATTGTTTTACGCACACCGATTGTCCAAACTCTGCAGCTTGCATAGATAACACTTGTCGTAACCCATGTAGTATATCTTCTATTTGTGGAAGAAATGCCCAATGCCTTACAAAAAATCACGTCCCACAATGTAAATGTTCTGGACAGGCAACAGGAGATCCTCTAGTAAGAAAGCTTTTAATTATAAAAAAATTTTAATTGATGGTTAACAATTTGATGAATAACGATGTCATATGTGTGTTTAGGTTGAATGTATTAATCTAGAATGTAACTATCACAGCGATTGCGGTCCCTCCAGAGCTTGTTTTGATAACAAATGTGTAGATCCTTGCGCAGTTCCAAACGTTTGTGGTCAAGGTGCGGATTGCTCTCCACTCAACCACAGCGCAGTTTGTAGTTGTCAACCTGGAGGTACTGGAGATCCAAATCTTGGTTGTACTCCAGTTCAGTATTGCAAAGCTGATCATCAATGTCCAACAGGCTCATCTTGTAATGGAGGAATATGCACATCACTTTGCACCAATACACGAGACTGCATTGGACATCAATTATGTATAAACGGTCTATGCCAGCCGACATGCAAAAGCAATTCTAGCTGCCCGGAATATCAGTATTGCTTGAATAACATATGCGTTCAGAAATTACGATGTGTTTCTGACAACGACTGCGCTTACTTCGAGAAGTGCGCTAAAAATAACATTGGGCAAGCTGAATGTCAGAAAGTCTGCAATCCCTCTTTCTGTGGTCGTAACGCAATGTGCAATGCTGATAATCACCAAGCTGAGTGTACCTGTGAACCAGGATTCTTTGGAGACCCAAATGATGACAAGATTGGATGTTTGCCAATAGAATGCCAAACTAACAATGAGTGTTCAGAAGAAAAAATATGTGAAGCACATACGTGCAGAATTGCTTGTCTTTCTCATAATCCTTGTGGTATCAACGCTCTTTGCTCAACGGAACGACACATTCAAATATGTGCATGTCAAGCTGGATACACTGGAGATCCGAAAATTGGATGTGAACTTATTGATTTCTGTGCTAATATACCTTGTGCACCTGGAGCAGTTTGTATAAATTCTAAAGGAACGTTTAAATGTTATTGTCAACAAGGAACAGTTGGAGATCCATACAATAGCGGTTGCCAACAACCTGTCGAATGTCTGGAAGATGACGATTGCCCAGACACTGCCAGTTGCATTAGTATAAATAATATTCTAAAGTGTCATGGTACGTATATTCTAGACTTTCTAAAAAAATCTCAAACTATTTGAGCATATTTAAAATGTTACTATTGGTTTCTTTCTAAATACTAAAAATAGTAGCATATAAAGTTGCTATCTATACTTAAGTTAATGTTTTTTCAGATGTATGTGCTCTTATTCAATGTGGTCCAAACGCAGAGTGCATTGCTTCGCAACATATTGGTTCTTGCCAATGCCAACTTGGCTATGCAGGAGATGCTAAGGAATTAAGTATCGGCTGTCGTCCTAAAGCTGTTTCCTGTTCAACATCTGCAGAATGTGATTTGAATACATACTGTTACGAAGGAATATGTCGACGTAAGTTTTTTTCCCTCGGCTATGTAAATAGAGGATACCATGTTTGAAGATAAAAATTAACAATTACAACTATTTCACAGCATCATGCCTATCTGATGGAGAATGTAACTTATCTGACGTCTGCTTGAGCAGTCAATGCTTAGATCCGTGCAAGATGAAGGAAGCGTGCGGTATCAATGCTGAATGCAATGTGCAAAATCATTTGAAACACTGTAGCTGTCCACCTGGTTTCACTGGAAATTCAGAAGTAGAGTGTGTAAGATGTAAGTTTTTTTCTTTTTCTTATTATTTAAATTGTTTTTAAAAATAGCAAAATTACTTGCTGTTTATTAAGTATCAAAAACTATTAATTCGAATATAAATACGTAGGGTTTTACCTTAATGCTTCCATGAATTATTTAATTTTTAAATAATTATATTAAAGAAAAATTTTCTTGGAATCATAAGTAGAAAATTTCAATAAATTGAAAAGTATAACTTTAGAATATTTAGAAATATTTTCAGAAAAAATATTTTACAATATTTTCTTTTAATGTTTAAAAATACATGGAATATTATATGAGATACCTAATTTAAGTACATGCATGCACTATAAAATCCATGATGTATGGGAATAACTCTTGAAATTATTGAGAGGTTCAAAAGTTTTTTAAAATTTTGCAATCTCAAGTCTTTATGTACGCGGAAAGAATTTCAGCGCAACAGACGTGCCACCAGACGTGCCAAACAAAAGGACAATATTTGTCTTAGCGTTTAGCACTGCTGGGGTGCTAGTATGAAGTGTACAGCTTTGCTTCCGCCGTTTTCTCCCAAAATTTGAGTCTTTATTCTTAAAAAGTAATTTCCTGTTCATGATTCTAAGTACTATCCGTCGCTAGCCACTACTTTTTTTTCCATCTTTGTGGCAATTGTTGGATACCATCTCGAAAAAAACGATGCGTCTTTTGAAGCGATCCACGAATCGATCCATCTTTTGACTTATTCATAAGAGCGGAAATGCTGATGAGCCAGACCATGTTCTATCGATCGAAACAAATGGTAGTCGGAAGGAGCAACGTCTGGTTTAATACCCAAAGAAGCGCGCTTCGAGTGTATCCGACATTCCATGGAGGCGCTTCGGATGTCGAATATTAGACATTCGACGGAGGCCAATATCGGATCGAAAATCAAATCGTATCTTTTTGCACAACTCTACTGGAGACATGTCTGGGCATTCTCTATCATTTTCTGCGCTTGAGATTATCGTAATAAACGCATTTTTCGTCGCTGGTCACAATGCGATGTAAAAAGTTCTTCTGATTCTGTCTTTGAAGCAGCTGTTCACTAGCAAAGAAACGCCGTTCCATATCTCCCGGCTTCAACTCGTACGGAACCCAATTTCCTTGCTTGTGAATCATTCCTATGGCTTTGAGGAGTTCAAAATGGCTTGTTGAGTCACTCCCAATGACTCTGGCAATTCTTCTTGCGTTTAGCACGAGTCTTCAGCAAGTATTGCCTCCAATTCGGAATCTTTGAAAATTTTCTCTTTTCCACCGCGATGCTGGTCATCGACATCAATATATCCGCTCTTGAAGCATTCAAACCACTCACGACGTAAGTACTTGTGTGCATTCAATGAGCCTCAATCGCAGTTTTCCTCAAATGGAAGCAGAAAATCAGAACTTCCCGCAAGTGACGAAATTCTTTTCGTGTAAATATTGTTATTTGAAAATGTTTAATGTATATACAGGCTGAGTTTTATATCTTGAGACATCAAAATATCTCAAGAAATACGCATTGTACAAAAACAATTATCAAAATAAAAACTTTTTACCCTGTTTATTACTTGGAAAGATGAAATCTTGTGCACAAAATAAAAAGAGAAATGATTAGAATCTCACAAGAAAGGAAGTATTGTAGTTTAAAAAAATTTTTAATCCTCCTTACAAAATTATTGTATCGACCCTTCTTTTTATATCTGTCTATGATTAAAATCAAAATTTTCCCAGTGCCAGTCTCCTGCAGAGAAACAACTGACTGTAATGTGGAAAACACTTGTCGAGACAATGTATGTTTACCAGTGTGTCAAGTAGATAATGAATGTGCTTTTAACGAAAAGTGCGTCAAAGGAAACTGCCTACTAACATGCAGACTTGACAACGACTGCTTCCTCGGTCATATCTGCTTGAAAAAAGTGTGTACTTTTGGTTGCCGAGCTGATGAAGATTGTAATGCAAACGAAGCTTGTCTCGGAAATACGTGTGCTAATCCTTGCGAAGTCACACCTTGTGGTCCAAATTCAAAATGCACAGTTATTAATCAACGAGCTACGTGTTCTTGTCCTTCAGGTTTCATACCAAATCCTACAGCGAAGGTTGCATGTCTGCGCTCTCCAGCGCCATCTTGTCAAGCAAACAGAGATTGCTTGGCAGGAACTACTTGCATTTCGGGAGTATGCTCTCCAGTTTGTACATCAAGTGCAAACTGCCTGAGTAATGAACGTTGCGATTCAACAGGAGTTTGTAGAGCATTGTGCAAAAGAGATGAAGATTGCCAAAGTGGAGAAATCTGCGAAGGATTAATCTGTTTGAGTGGATGTCGAGCTGATATTGAATGCCAGAACAATTTATCTTGTATAAACAACCAGTGCATAGGTATGTGAATAATTGCCTGTTGAAATTAAACCTATCAATTAAGAATGCAATCAGTTGAAACAAAAATTATGATATCATGCGCTATAAAATGAGTTCTAGTAATTTCTATTACGTTGCGAACTTTTATTATTTTTCAGATCCATGCAGTTTGCCTAACGCCTGTGGTATTAACGCTCAATGCTTAGTTGTCAATCATTGGAAGCAATGCATTTGTCCTCATCCGTTGATAGGAGATCCAATTATAAGCTGCAGGCAATCGTTCCTTCCTTGTTCATCTAATGATGAATGTTTATCAGGACAAACTTGTTACGGGAGATCTTGTTACTCGAGATGTCGCAGGTATTCTAAAAAATACTAAACCTTTTTTAGAACTAGTGAAACTTTCAATGGCGCTTCACTATATATTAACTCTTAATTTACAGTGATGCAAACTGTTTGAATGACGAGCGGTGTGACAGTGGAGTATGTAAGAGAATATGTAACACTGATGATCAGTGCAAAGCCAGTCAAATTTGTGAGAACCGTTTGTGTGACACTGGATGTCGCAGCGACCACTCCTGTTCTTCTAATGAGTCTTGCTTGAACAAAAAGTGCAGGAGTAAGTAGAATTTAAATAATTTATGCATTAAAGTAATTTATATTATATTCATAATTTTCGTCCTTATAGATCCATGTGAGGGTGGCAAGGCCTGTGGAATATGTGCTGGCTGTCGTGTAGTAAATCACGTGGCACAATGCAGTTGTCCTTCAAATTATTACGGCAATGCTCTAATCAGTTGTACCAAATCAATGATTCCTTGCGATGGTTCTTGCGAATGTGATGAAACTGGATTCTGCGTCAAAAATTGTAGATCTCAGGATGACTGTTCTTGTGGAGAAATTTGTTATACCGGCAAATGTAGGGCCAAGTGCGACAATAATAATGAATGTTCAAAGGTAGTTACATCTCATAAATTGTTTAAAAATTTGTATGGTCTTTAAGATTAAAAAAGTGTAAAACGACATCTACAATGTAATATTCTTAAATCATAGAGCTATATGTGCGATCAAGGACTATGTCTCTTTGGTTGTCGAACACATTCTGATTGTCCGGATTCATCGTCATGCATCAACAGTCAGTGTGCAGATCCTTGCTCGTCACAATCAAAGCCTTGTGGAATCAACGCTTTATGTAGAGTTGCCAACCATAGAGCAGTTTGCTTATGTCCGGAAGGCTACCAGGGGGAACCAAGTCAGAAATGTTATCAACTGAAATGCCAAGAACACGAAGATTGTGAACCAAATAAGCACTGCAGCGAACTTGGAGTTTGTACGGATCCGTGTATGGAGAATAGCGTTTGTGGCCTCAATGCTCAGTGTCGTGTAGCAAACAGACACGCACAGTGTTCCTGTCCTCCAGGACACCTTGGCAATCCTAAAGTGTTGTGCAAAAAAAGTATGAAAATTATTTTTTAATAATTAAAATGGTAGATTGTATTGACCCTTGATTTAATTTATAAAACTTGGTACTTAGATTTTAATAAATATCAGTGATGAGGGCTCCGATTAGAGCCGAAACGTCTGATTAAATAAACTTCTTTATTTATGGACCCTAAAGCCAATGCAAACATACCAAGTTTTATAAATTATTTTTTTAATTGAAAGTATTCAGTCCGGTTCACTAAAGTTATAATTTCCTTTTATTTGACTTAAATAAACTTGATAATCAATTTTAATGATCTAGGTAATAAAGAGTGTCTTAGAAACTCTTGTGGGACCAACGCAGACTGTCGAGAGTCTTCTTCTGGATTTGAGTGTACATGCAGGTCAAATTGTTATGGTGATCCTTACCAGGGTTGCCAATGTGACGGTGATTATTATTTTATTCGTCATATCAATTATATATTATTTTATTCGCTTCGCATGGTGTTAGTCATACATCGGTATGTTGTAACCATTATTTGGCTACATAAAGATTATTTTTTAAATTTGGGATACCTATATATTATATCTAGGTAAATTAAGCAATATATCAAATCAAAGTCTTCATCAAAGACTCCTACATTTTTTGAAAGAGTTTTCCAATAATTTAAAAATATGTTTCTTCTTTAGTTAAAACTCGATTAAATTTGTTACAATTTATGTTAAATTTAGTTCAGTTACCTTGAATCGTTTGTTGAATTAGTTGACTTAACTTAATTGCATTTTGAATTTTGTTTATTTAATTTAAAATTCCTTCAAAAATCTTTACGTAATAATTGGATAATTCTCAATCAAAATTAAAACTGTGTGAAGAAATATGAATGATAAATATGAACCACTTGAAATTTTAGAACCAGATTGTCGTACTGTTGGCTGTGGTAAAAATGCGGAGTGTATCAGAGACGGTACGGAGTTCGTTTGTAGATGCCCTCCAGGTACAACTGGTTCACCAAATGTTGAATGTGCAACAGGTAAGTGACGACCTACTAACTGTTTAAGAACAACTGAACGTACTAGATAACTTTATGTACAGCATTTGTGACTATCGAATAATACTGACGATAAAAGAACATGGTCAGTAGAATAATCATGTGTCGTTCAGTGGACAACAAATAATAGCATTGATAACAATAAAAATAATCACAATAATCATAATATAGAGATGTATTAATCTAGCGGTTGTTAACACCGAGAGACAGATGTGATTGGAGCAGAAGCAAATGAAGCCAATCTACTGGTTATTTTCATTGTGATATTAGAATTGCATTAATATTATTAGATATTATAGTAACGATATGTTATTGAATAGCCATACTGTAAATAATCTAATCTATGGAACACACCATGCCAAAAAATGTTTTAGTCTCACACATAACTGCATATGTAGAATGTTTATTTCAGTATCCAATCTGTCTTTTGGAAATGTTTATTCACCAAATAAACATTCGATGTTAAGGTGGTACCTAGAGTACCACTTGGATAATACGAGGTACACAATACTACACTGTTTTATAGTTTAGGTTTAATACAGATTGGGAACTGCGAAAGGGACATTCTCATATACCCATGCTTGATATTTGCTGAATTCGCAGGTCATTCCTCTCTTTCTAAAGTCTGTCGGGGGCTTAAGTGTAAATATTGCTGCTTGTTATTGTTGTTGTGTTATATATTTGAAATGTTGAACGTGTGGTAGAAATTCTATCCACCTTTTAGCAGAGCTACTCTTGTCACATAAATAAAAAGCATGTGGTTTATGTTATTTGTGAGAAAGTTTCTTTTCACAGTTCTTATAAATGCTTTTTTTCTTTGTTTTCCTGTCCCATCACCATACAATCCACGCCGATCCATGAAACTATAATCGTAATCTTAGATCAAGAATGCACCAGTGATTTAGAATGTCCCAACGACAAAGCCTGCATAAATCTACAATGCTTGGATCCTTGTACGCTACGTGGTGCCTGTGGCATCAACGCTCTATGCCGGGTGGCTCTGCATAAGCCACGCTGCTCGTGTCCTCAGTGTTACATCGGTATGCCCCGTGCAGTCTGTCGACCTGATCCCAAATGTGACATTTTGAGTCGGCCCTCCCGACCGAACAACGATTGCTCCTTCAATATCGAGTGCCCAGAAAGTCTTTCCTGTCACGCGCAAACCAGAGAGTGTCGTGATCCTTGTTCGAGTTCAAAAGCCAGATGCGATGTTAACAAGAAATGCCAAGTGCGGAATCACAGGCCAGTATGTGTCTGCAAATACGGGTTCGCTGTAAATGAGATGGGAGAGCTGACATGTGCTCCGGATACCATGACTTGCTCGAGAGATTCCGATTGTCCTTCAAACACCGCTTGCCTTAATGGAAAATGCCAAAATCCCTGTAACATGAGACAGAGACAACCGTGTTCAGCTGATAAAGCATGCGAAGTTCTAGACCACCGCCCCGTGTGTATTTGCATCAAAAACTGCAATCCTTCCCTCTCCATTTGCCTGCGAGATAGTGGCTGCTCTCCAGACTTGGCGTGTCGCAATTATCGCTGTGTGGATCCATGCAGCAACTCCACCTGTCCGGCTGATGCCCCCTGTTACGTCGAGGAACACAAACCTATCTGCAAGTTCTGTCCCCCCGGCTTTGTGCCTGATACTAAGTACGGATGCATTAAAGGTAAACACCATTTCTCAGCTGCTATCGAGTATGTCCTTTATTCTACGCGTACATACCATCTCCAATCTTTACAGCATTCCTTCGCCGCTACCATGCAAATACACGATACATACCTGTCCTATAAAAACAATGCTACTTTTTCAACCTTCAGTTTAGCCAGTCGACATTATAATTTTATATCCCTTTATACCCCTATTGTGCTTATTTTCATATTTGGCTTACCCCTACTTCTCTTATGGGAAAAATTGCTCTTCATTTATTTCGTAAAATATCATTGTTGTAATGCTTATCAAATTGGTTCTTTGTCCTACTAAAAATTTCGATTTAGGATCCTTTGTGTGTACTTGATAAAATATTAATCTTATTATATATATATATTTATAGTTATATATACATATACATATACATATATATATATATATATATATATATATATATATAAACCTTATTATAATCTACATAAAATATTATTTTGAATGTATTAAGAAGAAAATGAAGATATTAATTTTCCTCACTATACTAATTGAGAGTCAGCTATCATAAGAATTAATGAAAAATATCGCTAAGAGCTATGTCATATTGTAAAGAAACCACATCTCTTTCGAAAAGTCTTTATCTTTTTGCAGTGGCGGACTAGTATGGGGGGGGGGGGCTCAAATCTAAGTGCCCCTTTTTGCTTGATGCATTTAGAAGCGCAATGTTCCTATTATTATTAAATTCATTGATTTTGAAAAGAGGCCACTTACTTAATAATCATTTTTCTTTTACTATATGTGTCATATGCAAATTGATTACAAAGTACCGCTGATAAGTTGATAATTTGGAGGAGTTTGGGGGGGGGGCTTTCAATAAATACCACAACTGGCCTCTAAAGCTCTTAGTCCGCCACTGTCTATTTATAGTCTAGTGGCAGAATCTGCCAACTAATTTCACAATTTGTAGATTTATGTGTACTTTAATTTGAGTTCTGCTTGCCTACCATCAGAGTATGGATGATTTTAGTATACTACCCGACAGAGATGTGATTCATCAATAGTATAAGTAGAAGCAGCTGGTCATGAATATTTCGAGAAATGAATTGAGTAAAAAAAACATTAGTATGATCAAAATTTGAGCTAAGCGAACGTTTTTCAGTTTTAAGGATTCTAGAAAGAGATATGTTGAGTTTTTTTTTTAAATTCATCTATCAAACTTACAAAGTCAAAATTACTTGAATTTTGTATTAAAAAGATTTCAAATCATAATAATATTTTTATTATTAGGATTCTTTGTTAAAATCTTTAAGAAGACACTATTAAAATTAAAAACTTTAGGTTTCTGATTTTCATAGCTCTAGGTCAAAAGTTCCAGATAGATTTTGAAAATAGCTCTAACACCTGAGCAATCGAAAAATGAATTTGAAATTTAAAAAATTCAACTAGATTCAGAAGAAAGGGCATAGCCGGTTTTCCATGTGAAATCGGCCTTAAAACCAAATCTAATTTCGCATTAACCATATGGAAGGGGTTAGACAAGAGATTATTTTGCCAAATTTTCAGATCATTAGCTGCCATTTTAAATGAGTAATGGCGGATTTTACCATTTTCATTTTTTTCTTTTTTCAACTAAACCAATCATAGGAAATTTTTTTTAAAAATCAGAGTTGTTTTTTCCAATAGAAGACACATTTGTAAATTTTTGCAGATTTTTTCATGCATAATTCGCGATGCAAAAAATTGCGAAAATTTTTACACCCAATTTTGTTCATGTTTGAATTGCGCGACCACTCTTTTGAATTATTCTATTCATTAGTTACCTATCGATGATTAAAACAGAATTTTTGCAGAATTTTGCAAGGTGTGGACGGAGGTAAAAAAATATAAAAACCTTCAAAATGCGCATTCTTTCAACATCTTACTATTAAAGCACATATTATAATAACAGTAGACAAATGAAAAAAAAAAATTATTTGTTGATCAATCTCTAACACGGTTTACTGCTGAAATTTTTGCAAAAATTTTGCAAAATATTTTGCGAGTTTTTTTTGTTGCAAAGAATTGAAATTTTTACATGCATTGTGATTAAATGGTTGATTGTGATTATTCACAAGTCGAAAGAGTGTTGCGAACATTATCTATTTGTATTCTTGAATATTTTTCGAATATACAGGTTTTGCCCATTGGAAATTTAGTCCGTACAAAAAATTTCCGTTTTATACAAAAGTGGTATACAAAAAGTAAAATTGGTTTTCCTACAAACTTACGCTTATAAACGAAGACAGCGATGATGACTAATTTATAACTGAAAAAAAATTTTATGCTTGGCAAATGTTCAGCCACTTTTTTTTTGTAGGAAAACCAATTTCACATTTTGTATACCACTTTTATTTAAAACGGACAGTTTTTGAACGGTCTAAATTTTTTAACGGGCAAAACTTTATAAAAAAATGTAACGAAAATTTAAGTATTGCAATGCAAAATAACTGCTAAAAATTTTTTGTTATCCAGAAATCCAAGTTAATTACTTGTTTAATTTACGAGCTTTTCTTATTATTTGTGCTCATTAAAATTTCAAAGAGTAAAGTAAATGGAGGACGATTTAAGGGTATTACAAAGAGAAATTAATTTAACCTGTAAATTCGAAAACTATTCAAGAATACGAAAAGATATTTTTAGCAGCACTATTTCGACTTGCGCATAATCACAATCAACCATTTGTTCACAATGCATGTAAAAATTTCGACTTTTTGCAACAGAGAAACTCGCAAAATATTTTGCAAAATTTTTGCAAAAATTTCAGCAGTAAACCGTGTTAGAGATTGATCACTAAATAATATTTTTTTCATTTGTTCACTGTTATTATAATATGTGCTTTAATAGTAAGATGTTGGAAGAATGCGCATTATGACGGTTTTTATTTTTTTTTGCCCCCGTCCACACCTTGCAAAATTCTGCAAAAATTCTGTTTTAATCATCGATAGGTAACTAATGAATAGAATAGAATAATTTTTTATGCACGTTGCTAAACTGAGTAATATTTTCTGATGTGTCTCTTTAAAAAATAACTTGCCTTGTTGAAACTTTACGTTATAAATTATAAAATTATATTTTTAAAAAAGGTTTTAAAGATTTAAACATTTTAAGCATTTTCACTGTTTATTCGATTCATACTTAATTTTGAACTTTAATTTGTTTATATTTCCTTCAATACCTCATGAAATCTCAAGAACAGCTTTAAATTTTCAACATAATTTCCAATATAGAAGATTACTTTTGATTCTACTTCTAATCATAGTTCTTGAACGAAATCACGAAATCTAATCGTGGAATTTGTGATATTTACTATATGCGGGCTTTTACTGTATATCACCTTCCAAACATACTTATAAGAAAATTATCCTGAATACAATCTGAAACTTGCCATATAGATTGTTGAATGTAAATGATCTAGATTTCTCCTCAAATCCTTAACTCCTACTATATTCTGTCAAAGTCCTCGACTGTTGGAAGACTTTTTTCCGTTACATCTGTCTCTGTAAAGTTCTAATAAATATACTTCTTAATTATTAGCCTATCTGTTATATAAGCAAGCTAATTATTTATTTGTGACTCAAACTATTCTCAAATATTTAACTTGTAGTATAAATTAATGTTTAACATCAATCCCTTACAGATTCACCTCTAAAATAATTAATTTACAACTTTTATAAGAAGCTCGCAAGCTATAAAAACAGTTTTCTGATAGATGACTATCACTCAAGTTTTCTATAGAAATATTGTTGAGATAAATTTTATTATTTTTACTTAAAAAGTTTAAGCCACCAACGTTTTTCATTGTATTCAAATGGATTAGCTATTTTATTGTATTTTAATTTCTAATTGTACGTTATTTATAAAAGAGGTCACTACTGACATGAAAATGTTGGATTTCTATTTTTTAATAACTTATGAATCCCATTATTAGTAGGTACTAATTCTGCTAATTATTATGGTAGAAGTTTTTTGTTTACTTGCATGCTTCTTCTTGGTGATTACTTAAATGAAATTAATCACTTACATTTGCATTTTTTAAATTCCTTTTCTAAAAATGGCATGTCGTAGTGTATGACTCTGACTCCAATTTTTATATATGAGGCGCTTAAAGCAGGAGGAAAGTAAATTTTGTTGTGCAAAAGGAAGACAAATCTTATTCAGAGGTTAAGCGAAACAAAATAAAGTTGGAGCAAAAGACAGACAAATCTTTTTAAGCGGTAAAGCGAAACAAAATGAAGTTGGAAGAAAAAAGCGACTCGGTTGTCCTACTTTAATGTTGGAGCAAAAGCGAAACAACCGAGTCACTCTTTTCTTCCAACCTTATTTTGTTTTGCTTTACCGCTTAAAAAAATTTGTCTCTCTTTTGCTTCAACTTTATTTTGTTTCACTTTACCGCTGTATAATATTTGTCCTCCTTATGCTTCAACCGTTTTTATGTTTCACTTTTCTATGACAACAATATTTACTTTCCTTTTGCTTTAAGCGCCTCATATGTGGATTCGAATCAATATGCTTGATATAATTGAAACGATATCTGGTTTACTAGACTTTAATCAACATGTCTACCAAAATATTTGTTTCAATCGTACATACTTAAGCTTGCTGCTTTGCTTTTAATTTTAGCTCATAAGGATAAAGCACATAAGATCTACATTAGACACGTATACAAATTCTTTTGCATAGAACTGTTTGCAGGAATTTTCATTTGATAAATAATTATTAGAAACATCTTTTTTTCGATATTTGACATTGCACAGTTAAATTACGAAACTCCGAATCAATATTTTTTCATGAAAACAGCGGAACCTCTATTATATCTCCCTCTTAGCTATTTGAAAGTTTAACAATAGTTTATGCTATATCTGTTGAAATTGCTATTTTTAAATAATTGAAACCTGAGAGATGTTAAGAGTTCTTTATATTCTTGGGTCCTTTGGGACAGCTTGAGGGTTCCCCTGTAGCTAATTATTGATAGTATTAACATTTTGCTTATATTGTATTAGTCTTTAGAAATAATAGCATATATATATATATTTCTTTTTTTGATAGATGTGAAATGTGCAACACATGCCGATTGTCCATCGGAATTGACTTGTGTAAATCAACAGTGTTTGAACCCATGCAGTTCTGGGAATTCGTGCGAGAAGGGTGAAAAATGTACAGTTGAGGAGCACAGACCACTCTGCGTTCAAGGTGAGAAATATCCCATTATACTCTTTTTATAGCTGGAAATTATTTATTTTATATATTTTATTCAAAACTTCAAACGTAAAAAATAATTATATATGTAACGTGAAAATATATCTAGGTACTTATCTGAAAGAAAAAAAAACCTAGAATTATCTGACCATTTTTATTCAAATTCTAAAAGAAGCTTAAATAGTCTAAAGTATACTGCACAAATGGTTTTGAATAGATTCATTTTCTAGATCGAAAGTAATTAAAGTTTGAATGTTCGATTTTTAATGAAGGCAGCTTGTCCCAATTCACATTTTCATATGCTTTTCATACTTGAACTCGATGACGAAATAAAATAAGGCTATAAAAAAAAATATTCGTCCCAAAACAATTAAAGAAGAACTATGTTTATTAATACAAATCTGCATTTCGTTTTATCTGCATATCCTTTGAATTCTGACATTCCGACCATAATGGTTCTACTTGCAGTATTTTTGTGAATAAGTCAACTCGCATGCGAAACGGAAAATTTAATCACAATTAAAAAAAAAATGGTGCGCGTACAAAATTTAGAAACGACCGTAAAATTTATGATACTCTTTGAAATATAATTCAAAGTTTTGGGAAAAGTTCATCAATATCTTCTCATGATTTTACATAAGCTTTCTGTGATTATGCTCAAGAAACAGATGCTTAATTGCTAACTTTTAGCAGAAAATTATAAATCGTTACAGTAGAACGTAATGGTCAAATATAAAATTAAAATTTATCCAATGTGAAATGGCTTACATGTCTCGAGTGACGTAACGCAAGGAAACTGTTATATTTGTGGTTACTTCGAAGAATGTATTCTAATGATTATCCACGCGAGAGGATAATATATTAACTAATTTCTGATCATATATCTTGAGAATTATTCAATTTTTTGTAATTAAATGACCAATTCATTATTTTCCTTCAGTCATTTTCTTTTCGTTTTCTAATTTTATAATTTTTGTAAACGGATATTCTAATGTTTTTAAATATAAAGCAAATCCGATTGGTCGTTTTCTTTCGCATAAGTAAAATTTTTCAATTATTATTAACTATTGTAAGACAATAGTTTTCTCCTGTTCAATCGCAAAATATGATATTATATTACCTTTGGATAATATTGTGAAATTCCCAGTGTTGTGCATAAAAAAATGTTTTTATTTATTTTTTTTACTGAAAAATGAAAGGTTTTTGATATATGCCAATATATTTTCGAATTTTAATTTCTTCAAAGAGGTTCAAGGAGTTAGGTCATAAAATAAACTATATCCTTATTATGTAGAATTTTCTTTTTCCTTTAAAATTAATTTGAATAGTAGACTACAAGCAATCCGAACTAAATAAAATTGTATTGTTACAAAGTGGTCTATTTGAATAAAAATTATAATATTGATTTAATTACATTCTTTGAACTTTTTAGCTTGAAAATTAAGAAAAATCTATGTGGTGATTTTTTAATCTAGAAAGTTTCAAAAAACTGTTGTTGGAGAAACTAAAAAAATATCTGGAAATACCTGAAATTATTAGGAGACTTTTTTCAAACTTTTTTAAACACCTTGATCTAACAATAAATATAAAGATTAATAAAACTAAATGAAACATATCTAACTTTTATAGATGAGCCTAAGAGTGTATGTCCTATCTGTGATCCAGGAGAACAGTGTGACCAAGCTACAAATCAATGTATCAAAGGTTTGTATGTTACATGAAAAAAAAGAAATAGAAACAATTTATAGTCTTAAATAATTCGATTTCAAATAATCATTATATATTTGTAAGTACTGTACATTGTCACATTGAAAATGATAAGCAAATACAACAACGTGTATGAAGTTCAAGCACACAATTCTAAAAATTCTCTTGCACAAGATGTGAATTCATCCTTTTGAATTCATAAAAACAATTCTCAAATTTAGTTTCTTGACTGCACTTTAATGCTGTAAAGATTGAAGAAAACAATCATATGATTGGTTATTTAATGAAGCCATTAGATTTTATTCGATTTCATTGAATTAATTTCATGACTCTTCAAGTTGACGAAAAACAAATTAATTTTAAAATTTAAATATATTCACAGGCTCTGATTATTTTAAAATATACCTGTCAAGCAAATAAGTTATTGCAAAAAATACTTAAACAGAAAATCAATGCCTCATTACTTTTATGATTTTTATATTTGTGCATATTCTCTTTGGGCTGTATGGACTTTCTCACTCTTTCTTTAGTTGGTTGCACTAGCAACAGGGATTGCCTACTAACAGAAATCTGCGTTGGACAAATTTGTCAAGAACCATGTCGCATACGAAATCCATGTGTTGAACATGCTGTTTGTATCAATACAAATCATGGAACAGATTGTAGTTGTGAAGAAGGTTACCACGGAAATGGATTTTCAGCTTGCGATTTAAGTGAGTTCGGTACAAATTTTTTATAAATATTTATTCATTTATTTTTTTCAGCACTTGATTTCTATGAAGGGGATCCGCCACCTTTAATATTTTTATTTTTTGAGTTTAGCCCTTCCATATAATTTTTTTTATGTTTAGTAGATTTATTTAGAAAAGTTTTGGGTTTTTTTAAATGTCAGCACTGTTATGTATATTTAAACTAAAACTATCGAGTTTTTTGGGCATTTTTTGACATCTTTTTACTCTGAATAATTTTTTTTTGTTTTTTAACCAATTGTCATGATCCTCTTTTTATTTTATTCCTTACAATGTGTAGCAACTTTTTGGGTATGGAAAATAAGGTAACGTGGCTAAAAAAATTTACATATAAAATAAAATAAAAATATCCCAAAATAAAAAATAACAAATTTTGTAGTTATTTTTTTTTATCTAGAGTGCTTTCCGTACCTAAAAATTTGATACACACTGTAAGAAACAAAATAATAAAATAATCACTACAGTTGGTTAAAAATAAAAAAGTTATTCAAAGTCAAAAAATGTCAGAAAATGTCCCAAAAACTAGAAATTTTTAGTTTAAAAATACATAAAAGTGCTGAAATTTAAAAAAATTCCCAAAAGCTTTCTAAATAAAGGTACTAAACATAAAAAAAAATTACATAAATGTAATTAAATGAATAATGACATCAAATTTGATGTGTTACAACTCTTTCAGATAAATTTTATTTAGTTCTATATAGAATCCGACTTTTCGAAATTCTAATTCTAATTGTATCTTGACATGTTCCTGCACATGTCCTTTGTTATATTGACCCACAGTGATATATCTGTGATATTTAATTTGGCATGGGGTCAGTTTAGTTACAATTTGTTTATGTCGTAAAAAACATAAATATCAGAAAGGCAAACGTTTCGGCCACAAATGGGGGCCCTCTTCAGTGCCAACAATTTTAATTTGCATTAAAAATAATAATTATAAACTAAACAAGCAAAACTCATGCAACTTAATATTTATTTTCTTTTTGTTTTTTGTTTTTTTATTATAATAAATTTATTAATAAAATTAGAACATGCGGATAGACCCTCCAGCATCGTCCTCACACAGAAGTCCTCTCGTGTCCGATTCGTGGAAGATGTGAATCGCTGAACGCGCCACCCCAAAGGCACACAACCACAATTAATTCCATAAAAAACACAGGTCAAAAATCCAATCGTGAGCCCTCGATGGAGAACGCACAGCACAACACACACACACACACACACACACGAACCCGAGAAGTTAAGGGTGAGTAGAAAACCGATAAATTTGAATTTGGGAAGAAAAAATTGATATTTTTTTTTTTTCTCTTTACGATCACGGAGTCGACAGTCAGTATGGTAGACTGCCACTCCGCTGCAAGACAGAGAGAAAACTGATTTAGAAAATATTGAGAATTTTCTGTATACGAGAAAACTTGTTATGAGGAGTCAAGTTACAACCTCAAAGAGTATGCACACTCAAAAATCTTTTCAACGTCCCGAGCACTTGAGATTTCTATGTGCCAAAGCGTTCGAGGAAAGCAAACCCCATACCACATGTTCGAAGGAATCCGTCAGAAAACTCGCTCAATTCGGTACCGAAACACTCCCTCGAACATATTTTAATACAGTCGTTAAAAATAATCGCGAGTGAGAACATTTTTTGATAAAAGAGAATGGTATAGAATTTTTAAGTTATTTTGAATTGAAATACATGTAGAAAACTTTTTTGCCAATACTTTTACTGAAGTATTGTATTTATTTCAAAACAAGCACATAATGCAATCAGTAATCCTGAAAACACGAAGAATAGAATTTTTTTAAATGCTTTAATTAGAAATGTATGATATGCGCGTGAACCCTTGTTGCCAAAACTGTTTTTAGCATTGTATTTACATTGAGACACTACCGTAATACGACTACTAATTCTAGATCCACGAAAAATAGCATTTATGAATTGATATGAGACTGAACTCACTGTTATAAACGCGAAAAAAGAGAATTTTTTATTTATTTTAAACTGACAAGTATGATATATGCGTAAAAAGCCTTTTGACAATATTTTTCAAAAGTATTGTATTTATAGTAAGAATCACTCCCGTAATGTAATTACCAATCATAAATACGCGAAAACACGAAGAATAGAAATTTTTTATTTATTTTAAATTGACACGTATTATATATGCGTAAAAAACTTGGTTGACAATAATTTTACGAAATACAATACTTTTGAAAAAGTATTGTCAACTAAGTTTTTTACGCATATATCTTACATGTTGATTTAAAATATCTTAAAAATTCTTATTTTTCGGGTTTTCGCTTTTTCATGATCAGTAATTGCATTATGGAATTGCTCCACTATAAATACAATACTTTTGAAAAAGTATTTATAACATAGATTTTTACGCATATATCTTACCGGTCAATTTAAAATATCCAGAGAATCTTTTTCTTCGCGTTATCGCATATTTATGATTGGTAATTACATCACGGGAGCGATTTTCACTATAAATACAATACTTTTGAAAAAGTATTGTCAACAAAGTTTTTCACGCGCATATCATACATGTCAATTTAAAATATCTTAAAAATTCTTAAAAATCTTCATTCTTCGGGTTTTCGCGTTTTCAGGATCAGTATTTGCATTATGGAATTGCTCTACTATAAATAAAATACTTTTGAAAAAGTATTTATAACAAAGATTTTCACGCGCATATCATACATGTCAATTTAAAATATCTTAAAAATTCTTAAAAATCTTCATTCTTCGGGTTTTCGCGTTTTCAGGATCAGCATTTGCATTATGGAATTGCTCTACTATAAATAAAATACTTTTGAAAAAGTATTTCTAACAAAGATTTTTACGCATATATCTTATAGGTCAAATTAAAATATCCAGAGAATCTAATTCTTCGCGTTATCGCGTAATTATGATTGGTAATTACATTACGGGAGTGATGTTCACTATAAATACAATACTTTTGAAAAAGTATTGTCAACTTAGGTTCTTACGCATATATCTCACACGTCAATTTAAAATATCTTAAAAATTTTTTTAAAAAATTTTATTTTTCGGGTTTTCGTGTTTTCAGGATTAGTACTCGCATTATGGGATCGCTTTACTATAAACGCAATACTTCCGAAAAATTATTGTCAACTAAGTTTTTTACGCATATATCTTACATGTTGATTTAAAATATCTTAAAAATTCTTAAAAATTTTTATTTTTCGGGTTTTTGCGTTTTCAGGATCAGTAATTGCATTATGGAATTGCTCTACTATAAATACAATATTTTAAAGAATTTGAAAATCTTTCTGTGGAAAAAATGACGCTTTCGACTGCGCTGGGATACGAGCCCAGGTCTTTCGATTGCCGGTCGACTGCTCTGACCACTGAGCTACACAGGCGTCCGACATCTCTTTCTCCACAGGAAGATCTCCTTATATCGCCTAGTGGCTCAGCCTTGCGGCTGTAAAATGATTTCAAATTAATTAGTTGAGTTTGAAATTTTTGTCACTGCCTACATTATCGGAGGATCACTAGTCGCGTGTCAGATAGGATACGTTGTCGACAGGTGTCCTCGTAGACAATTTCAAACTCTTATATCGCAAATAATGCAAATAAATTTAATATTTTAAAGAATTTGAAAATCTTTCTGTGGAAAAAATGACGCTTTCGACTGCGCTGGGATACGAGCCCAGGTCTTTCGATTGCCGGTCGACTGCTCTGACCACTGAGCTACACAGGCGTCCGAACTTTGAAAAAGTATTTATAATAAAGATTTTTACGCATATATCTTACAGGTCAATTTAAAATATCCAGAAAATCTTTTTCTTCACGTTATCGCGTAATTATGATTGGTAATTACAACACGGGAGTGATTTTTACTATAAATACAATACTTTTGAAAAAGTATTGTCAACAA
The DNA here is from genome assembly GCA_030998225.1 of Diplolepis rosae. NCBI lineage: Eukaryota > Metazoa > Arthropoda > Insecta > Hymenoptera > Diplolepididae > Diplolepis > Diplolepis rosae. The sequence continues at coordinate 503,551 of JAPYXD010000450.1, forward strand.
AGTTTTTCACGCGCATATCATACATGTCAATTTAAAATGTCTTAAAAATTTTCTTTCTTCGTGTTTTCGCGTTTACAGGATCAGTAACTGCATTATGGGATTGCTTTATTATAAATACAATGCTTTCGACAAAGTATCGGTAGCAATGTTTTTTACGCGGACATCATACAAGTGGAATTAAAATAACTAAAAAATCTTTTTCTTCGCATTTTCGCGTATTTAGGATTAATAATTACATTACAGGAGCGTTTCTTACTATAAATGCAATACTGTTGGAAAAGTATTGTAAACAAGGTTTTATACACATATATCCTACCTGTCAATTCAAAATAACTAAAGAAATCTCTTATTCTTCGCGTTTTCGTGTTTTCGCGTTTTCGCGTTCTCGCGTTTCTATGTGAAGTAATTACATTATGGGAATCCTTTACTTTGAATACAATACTTTCGAAAAAGTATTGGCAACAATGTTTTTCATGCGCATATCATACATGTCAATTTAAAATGACTAAAAAATTGTTTTTCTTCGCGTGAGTTCAGTCTCATATCAATTCATAAATGCTATTTTTCGTGGATCTAGAATTAGTAATCGTATTACGGTAGTGTCTCAATGTAAATACAATGCTAAAAACAGTTTTGGCAACAAGGGTTCACGCGCATATCATACATTTCTAATTAAAGCATTTAAAAAAATTCTATTCTTCGTGTTTTCAGGATTACTGATTGCATTATGTGCTTGTTTTGAAATAAATACAATACTTCAGTAAAAGTATTGGCAAAAAAGTTTTCTACATGTATTTCAATTCAAAATAACTTAAAAATTCTATACCATTCTCTTTTATCAAAAAATGTTCTCACTCGCGATTATTTTTAACGACTGTATTAAAATATGTTCGAGGGAGTGTTTCGGTACCGAATTGAGCGAGTTTTCTGACGGATTCCTTCGAACATGTGGTATGGGGTTTGCTTTCCTCGAACGCTTTGGCACATAGAAATCTCAAGTGCTCGGGACGTTGAAAAGATTTTTGAGTGTGCATACTCTTTGAGGTTGTAACTTGACTCCTCATAACAAGTTTTCTCGTATACAGAAATATTCTCAATATTTTCTAAATCAGTTTTCTCTCTGTCTTGCAGCGGAGTGGCAGTCTACCATACTGACTGTCGACTCCGTGATCGTAAAGAGAAAAAAAAAAAAAATTTTAATTTTTTCTTCCCAAATTCAAATTTATCGGTTTTCGACTCACCCTTAACTTCTCGGGTTCGTGTGTGTGTGTGTGTGTTGTGCTGTGCGTTCTCCATCGAGGGCTCACGATTGGATTTTTGACCTGTGTCAAAATATTAAGTTGCATGAGTTTTGCTTGTTTAGTTTATAATTATTATTTTTAATGCAAATTAAAATTGTTGGCACTGAAGAGGGCCCCCATTTGTGGCCGAAACGTTTGCCTTTCTGATGTTTATGTTTTTTACGACATAAACAAATTGTAACTAAACTGACCCCATGCCAAATTAAATATCACAGATATATCTAATTCTAATCCCACTTTAGTGATAAAGTACAATTGACTGATTAATCAAACTTACTTGTAAGTGAAGTTCTATCACAATTGTATGGAGCGCCTCTTCCGAATAGATCATCATGTAGATGTTCAAAGTTCATTACGGCAGTTGTCATATCAAACGAACTTGATTTGAAGAATATATCCTATTGAAAAAGACGACGTCGGAAATGAAATCTTAAACTACGTCGTAAACTGTATCGTAATTTGAGAGCGAATACGACGTGATTTTCGATATTGTTTACGACGTCCTTTACGATGTTTCGGGTATATTTTTTTATTCAATTAACGGTTTTTAATAATACAAGAAGTCATACATTATTTAAAAAATGCGTGGAGAAAGAGGGTGAGTATAAAGAATTATAAAAAGTAATAGGGATACGATTTTTTATGCTTTATTAATTTTGACACAAGTTACTTTTCATTAATTAATTTTATTATTTGCATATGCCTTTGGTTTGTATGATTCCCTCTAAAATAAAACCACATCGTAAACCACGTCGTAAACGATGTCGTATCCGGTCGTAAATTGCGATATACAATAGTTTACGATGAATTTTACGACGTAGTTTACGATGTCGTTTCGGACGTCGTCTTTTTTAATAGGGTATAATATTTTAAGATATAATCACAGTGATAAATACACAAGAATCTTAAGGCCTACTTAAAATTGCGTTTGTAAACGTTCCTTGTCTTTGTACAATAGGCCTGTCATGAAAACAAGCAAATGTACCAGAACTTTCTGTCCACCCTGGCGGGTCGCGTGAACCGAACTGTTACCGAATCGGGTATCATTTTGGTAAAGATTGGGTAACATTTCGGTAGCATGACTGTAAACTGAATAAATGACACGAAATTACAACATAAAATGTTGATAGTGTGATTCTTTGTTGAAATAGACCTGATAAACTTAACAATGAAAATCGATGACATTATTTGCTGGCTGTAGAAAATAGAAAAAAAACAATGTCAAATTTCAATTTTAAATCTGGAAAATTAACATGCAGTTGACAACAGAATCTTGAAAATTATTATTTACAGAACTTTATTTCAACACATATGTACTACCAACAGTGAATTTAAAGCCGCCTTCACCAGACGTAAAAATTCGACATCGTGTTTTTTTTCTATTTTCTACAGCCAGCAACTAATGTCATCGATTTTCATTGTTAAGTTTATCAGGTCAATTTCAACAAAGAATCACGCTATTTAAAGTGTTAATGTTGCGCCAATTATTTAGTTTCCAGTCATGCTACCGAAATGTTACCCAATCTTTACCAAAATCATATCCAATTCGATAACAATTCGCTTCGCGTGACCCGCTAGGGCAACCAGCAGTTCTTTGAATCAAATTAATTGCGATTACCTTTTTTTTTATTAGCCCTAATAAACCATTAATTATATCACGGCTCTTTAGCTTTTCTTGAACAGGCCAGGATGGTTCAGTCCAGGGTGATTATTGTACCACTTTATCAGTGAATGGAATTGTATAACATAAAACCTAGCTCAGGATAGTTGCATCAGATGTAAACTGGGCCCAACTTTTCTGAAACAAGGTTAAACAACCCGCGAAAAAATCTATCTCTAGTTTTTCATGGCATATGCGTGCTTTTGCTTCTGATTCGATGACTTGCCTCGAGAGAATGGCTTCTGGCTCCCAATGTAATTGTTTCTCTACCCGTTGCTCCTTGAATAATAATTCCACCTGTACTGGCCGCGTATGGTCGGACTTTTGAAGTATTTTGAACTTCATTTCTTTTCTGTCAAGATCGTCACAGCTGGCTCCAAATCTTTAGAAGATTGTTGAAGAATGTTTCCAGCTTTCAACTGATCTGATAACTATAATGTAATTCTAGACCTCAGCTGAATGATCGTGAACCGCAGGAGCTAAGACTCTATCAACTAATGGTCGCTCTCCAAAAATTTTCAGGTCTTCATGATCAACATTTACCGAATGAGTTGGTGATTTGATGGTCGATTCAACAGGTTCTTCATTGTCCAGCTGCACAACATGGTTGACTTTCTCCATATTACCAACTGAAATGTTGGTTCTCATAGGCTGTTAACCTTCAGCTCTATGAGGAGAACCAATTTTATCTGGGTTTGATTCTGAAAGATAAACTTCATCCTCTTCATAATCTGCATGTAAAATAAGAGATGTCAGCTTAGAGAAACTTCTTTCTCCTAAATAACGAGGCTGGATATAGCCTCTAAAGGTACTGTCATGTAAATATTCATTTTTGTTATGGCGATCATAATTTCTCCGAAAAACACCTCCATCGTAATATCCTCGTGACTGCTAGAGCGAAATCGAGCTTGACCTCGAGAGTGACTAGGAGATAGAGTTGGAGATTCAGTGTCCGACTCTCGAGAAGAGGAACTCCAAGAACCGCGTCGTTGACCACCTGTAAACGAGACACATAATGATACTTTACGAAAAATAAGAAGTTTTAATTTCGTGAAATATAACAGGCACAATCACAAGTTACTTAAATTAAAATGTGATGCAAATTAGAAGTTCCAAAATAGCTACATAATTCTGAAACTTGTTGGAAGAATGCAAGAGAGCATTATTTTGCAAGCTATGTGTAAGAAATTGTTAACTTTCTCAAGTTAATAATTCAAACACTCACAAATTGGTTAGACCAAATTGTGAAGCAAAAACGTAAACAAACGACCATTTCAATCAATCTCTTCATAACTTTTTTCTAAACTTTTTATTATCCATTTTAATAAAACAACTGACATTGTCGGCACAAAATAAAAATCAGAATATAAACGCTGGCATGCTTCAAAACAGTTAGAGAGTTTGTTACTTTGTTGTCTGATGTGACTATGAAAATTGTGATATGTCTATGGCTTCAACGATTTCTCGCGCTTTCACTCGTCGATCGTTCAGAATCATATCTTGAACTTTTTCGATGATTTCTGGCGTCGCTGCCTCAACTGGATGTCTCGAACGGATTTATTTAGCCAATTGTACACAGTTTTAAACCAAGGTGCACATGTGCCATGATCTTCATTTAACTCGGTCTTCATTTCTTTTGGTATATTGGTTTTCATATAGGAATGTTTAATTACTGAACAAAATTAGTTTTTCTCCATTTTATCGGATTCACAAGACTTGCTTGTTTGATCAATTGTAAAAATTGTACTACGCGACGGATTTGGCTAAAAATTCGACAGTAGTCTATTAAGAGATGGCGTTTTTAGACATATACTTCTCCCAATATTTTGAGCGATATCTGGTAAATTTTATAAGGACTCATTGACCTGCCCTCGTATATAAAATTGAATAGACTTTATTCGAAAGAGCCGCATGAAATTAAATTTGATTATTTATTGACCATTTAAATGGAGGATATTTTAATAATTCTTAATATAGATTTTTGTTGATTGAAAGTATTGAAAAATGATTTAAAATTTTTCAACATTAAAAAATATGTAAGTTTTTATTTTTCATACAAATATACCCAGATCATGTCAAAAAATATTTTTTAGAACAATATTTTCCTAGTTTCCAACTTTTCATTCAATGAAAACCTTGTGAAAAATTGACGCGGTATCATAATTTGGAATTTTTGCAAATGATACAGTATACAAAAAATCATATCTTACAATATCAACTAGTGGCATTGTATGAGAAACTTATTATATTCTTTTAATTTATGTGAAAAAGTATTATATTTTTAGAAATTTTGACATCTTCTTCCTTTCAGTGAATCTGAATGTCGTATGACCTGCTAAAGCCAAGAATGAAGTATTGACAATTTCCGGTTCAGAAAATATTATTTATTACTTGCTAATTTACTACACAATTAATCAACTGACTCAAGATCTTATATGTTTTTAGAAAAAGGGCCATGAAGATCTGTACTGAAACTTAGATATTTTTTCTGTGAAAAAAACGAACTCTCCGACTTTACTGGATATCTGTATCATACTAGGGTGTTTGATGTTGACGTGATATTTCTATGAGAGGTCGCCACTAATAACAAACGGTTATAATTGTTGACAAGTTCCATCCTTCAAACCTCTTCTATCAAATTTTGAGACAAATCCTTTCATTAGTTTACAAATTACAGTGCCTGAAAGCAACCAACCTTCGGATTTTTTGCAAAAATGGAAAAAAGTGAATTTCGTGTGTTGATTAAACACTATTTTTTGTTTGGAAAGACCTTATCAGAAACCAAGGCCAAGTTCAATAAGTATGATTCGGACTCTGCTCCGTTGTATGGAATGGTTCATAAGAGGTTTACTGAATGTCGTTGTGTTCTTATGAGCACAGAAATCATACCAAGTCCAGGTCGTTCAAATGAGTTCTCTACATCAGAAATTATCAATAAATCTATGATATTGTTTTGAATGACCCAAAAGTACGTCAATATTTTGCATATACATTTGTGCATGAGAAAACTCTGTGCAAGATGAATGCCGTAATTACTTACAATCAACTAAAAACGCATTCGTGTGACCACTTCGGAGCAAAATTTGGCCTATTTTAATCGCAATCCAAAAGAGTTTTTGCGTCGATTTGTGACGATGAATGAAGCATGGATCCATTACTATACTCCGCAATCACGTTAAGGGCCAAAACAGTGGGTTAAGCCTGGTGAATGTGCGCCAAAGCGTCCGAAAACGCAACAATCGGCAGGGAAAGTTATAGCTAGTGTTTTTTGGAATGCACATGGAGTAATCTTCATCGACTACCTTGAGAAAGGAAGGATGATTACTGGAGCTCCAGTACTCCAAATTTGGTTGTGTTTTTTGTATTTTGAGGATTAGAGCGGTTTCGAATTCTTGAAATTTTGAATTATACTGGAGCATATTATGTTGCATTATTGGGTCGATTGGTTGACGAAATCAGGAAGAAACAGCCACATTTGAAGAAGAAAAAAGTCCTTTTTTCATGATGACAATGCACCATCTGACACATCGAACATTGCACAGGCAAAAAAGCATGAATTGGGTTTTGAACCTGTTCCGCATCCGTATTTTCCAGATTTGGCCCCCAGCAACTATTATCTGTTCCCAAATCTCAAGAAATGGCTGTGTGGTAGGTGTTTTGAGTCGAACCAAGAAGTTGAATGGCAAACAGAAGAGCGTTTTGAAGGGTTTGACAAATCGTATTATTTGGAAAGCATAGATATGTTGAAAGATCATTTTACTCGTTCTATCGAGCTAAAGGGAAAGTACATTGAGAAATAAAATCGATTTTGACAAAAAAATGAATTCTTGTTCATTTCATTACGTCAATATCAAATACCCTATTATTTTGAAATCTTATGAATTCATGAAGTTTTTCAACAATTTTCTGTAATTTTTTATAATATTAAAAACCTTCCAAAAGAGTTTGAATATGCGTAATCCTTAGAAACATTCTCTTCAAAATTTATTAGGAATCTTCTAAAATTTATAATATTGTGGAACCTGGAAATTCGTTGGTGATGTGAAAGCTCTTATTTTTGTTTTCAGTGGAAAATAGCAGAAATGTTTGCCAGTACAACGAAGACTGTCCTCAAAACAAGTACTGTGATCGACTGAACAGACGTTGCATCAATCCTTGTTCAGATGATATTTGTGGAGATAATGCAGAATGTTACCCAGAGAACCATGAAGCAAAATGCAGATGTCCACCTAGTTTCGAAGGAAATCCTCAAATTATTTGTCACGCTGAATCAGTTAATCCATGCATACCAAATCCATGTGGTGTCAATGCAGCATGTGAAAACGATAATGGCAATCCTATTTGCTTCTGTCCGAAAGGACTAACCGGAAATCCATTCGAACAATGTAGTAAGTTTTGAGATTTAAATTGACTCCATAAACATCACTTGAACAGCTTTCTTTCAATAATATCGTCTCGAAAATAAACTTTAGTTCCAGAAGGCGATAAGTGCCAAGACAATCCTTGTGGTACCAATTCGGGTTGCAGAGTAATAAGTGGTCAAGTAAAATGTTTCTGTTTACCAGGCTTTGAAGGAGAACCACCGTCTGTACCTTGCATCCCTTACAGTAATCCTTGCGAACCATCTCCTTGTGGTTCTAATACGCAATGTACAGTCTTGCCTAATGGAATTCATAAGTGCACTTGTTTGCCTGGATTTATTGAAAGCCCGAATACAATTAGAGGCTGTGTAGAGCAAATGATTCTTTGTGAGACAAATTCTTGTGGACAAAATGCTCTATGCGATCCAAGACGAGTGCCCCCGTGCTACTGCCCTGGATCGACATCTGGAAATCCTTACAAGGGCTGTTCAGGTGAGTTTTACGTTTAAATCTTTATGTACTGACATCCATATTTAAAACTTGTGGAATATGAATCACATAAACCAAATGAAAATCACTATTTTTCAGAAATAGCCATTAGACCATTATGTCAACCTGGACCATGTGGTGCCAATGCAGACTGTTACGTTACTGCAAATCAAGAGCAATGCTACTGCAAATACGGATTCTATGGAGACCCGTACCAAGGCTGTCATCTGCCACCTGCCAATGCCTGCCAACCAAGTCCGTGTGGACCCAACACTGCATGCAAAGTAAACATAGAAAATCGAGCTATCTGTGAATGTTTACCAGGAACATCTGGTGACCCTTCGAGTTCTCTAGGGTGTAGTAGACCTGAATGTACTCAAGACATTGATTGTAATATTAATCAAGCCTGTATCGGTTACAAATGCCAGAATCCTTGCATGGGAGGTTGTGGAATTGGTGCAGAATGCCACGTGGAAATTCACCATCCAGTGTGTCGCTGCAGAGAAGGGCTTATCGGGAATCCACTAATTAGATGCTCTCCACGTATTATTACTGAACCAAACCCTTGTGAACCCAATCCTTGTGGTCTTAACACAATTTGCCAAATTTTGGATAACCGAGCTGTTTGCTCATGTCTACTAGATTTCTTGGGGGATCCTCAAACTGGATGTCAACCAGAATGTACCATTAATTCTGATTGTTCAAACGATATGGCTTGCATTAATATGAAATGCATCAACCCCTGTACACTTGGAACCATCTGTGGCTCCAATGCAGAATGTGTTTGCTCTTATCACACACCTACTTGTCAGTGCAAACCGCACTACTTTGGAAACGCTTTTATTCGCTGCTACCCAGAAAGTAAGTATCTAGAAATTTAAAACAATTAAAATTCATCTTAGTAATTTTTCAACTTATTTCAGCTACAATTACAATTGAAGACCAACGTAACGTTACATTGCCATGTTCGCCATCACCTTGTGGAAAACATAATGTATGTGATCCCTACACAAACCAGGTGGCAATATGTGGAGGTTGTTCTGCTCCAGAAAATCCAAATAGCATTTCCTGTAAGCCAGAATGTTTAAGTGATAGCGATTGTTCGCTAGATAAAGCTTGCATCGGTTGGAGATGTGCAGACCCTTGCTTGGGGTCTTGCGGAGTTAATGCAGATTGTGAAGTTATCCATCATTCGCCAGTTTGCAGTTGCCCTATGGGATTGTTTGGGAATCCATATCAAAGCTGCGCGCCTACACCGATGGGTTTGTATTTCGCAGATAATTTTTTTAATACAATTGAGTAATAAGTGAGAGAAGCATACATAATACAAGTCAGAATTGCATGATTCCCTTACATGAACCACACGATATTTTTTATAACAAATGTTTTGATTGTTTCTAATGTTTTTTGCTATGATCTTTCGAATATAACAAACAATAAATTACTATTTATTTTAGTTTTTTTGTAATTAATGTTGAAAGTAGAGAAATTTGAATATCGTATGAGTTCAGGCGCTCGCTTCATTCGCTCCTACTGTAAAATTTCTATTCTGTTGCTTACGTCTCATTCTTCAAAGTGCGTCACATATTTTTTTTCAATTTTTAGAACATGATGGAATCGTGAGTACCAAGTTTTTCATTCTGATCAAACAATATGATTTATTGAAGAAATTTTCTGTGAAAAAAGGAACGCTTCCACTCCGCTGGGTATCGAGCCCAGGACCTTTCGATTGCCGGTCGAATGCTCTATCATCTGAGCTACGGAGGTTCCACACAATTTTTCTCACAGAATCTATTTACGTCTCACGTAGCTACGGATAAACAGGGAAATATTTTCTGATTTTTCCAAATCATTTCAGTCGATTATGTCGATCATTAGAAGAGTGTATCACTATCAATGACAACGGAACTCTTCTATATCGACCTTATCAACCTATGATTTAAAATTAATTTAACGTTATTTAAAACAAGATGGAATTTTTCAATATAAATTGAAGAAATTTTCAGTGAAAAAAGGAACGCTTCCACTCCGCTGGGTATCGAGCCCAGGACCTTTCGATTGCCGGTCGAATGCTCTATCGTCTGAGCTACGGAGGTTCCACACAACTTTTCTGACAGAATCTATTTACGTCTCACGTAGCTACGGATAAACCGGGAAATATTTTCTGATTTTTCCAAATCATTTCAGTCGATTATGTCGATCATTAGAAGAGTGTATCACTATCAATGACAACGGAACTCTTCTATGTCGACCTTATCAACCTATGATTTAAAATTAATTTAACGTTATTTAAAACAAGATGGAATTTTTCAATATAAATTGAAGAAATTTTCAGTGAAAAAAGGAACGCTTCCACTTCACTGGGTATCGAACCCAGGACCTTTCGATTGCCGGTCGAATGCTCTATCATCTGAGCTACGGAGGTTCCACACAATTTTTCTCACAGAATCTATTTACGCCTCATGTGGCTACGGATAAACCGGGAAATATTTTCTGATTTTTCCAAATCATTTCAGTCGATTATGTCGATCATTAGAAGAGTCGGTATAGTAGAGTTCCGTTGTCATTGATAGTGATACACTCTTCTAATAATCGACATAATCGACTGAAATGATTTGGAAAAATCAGAAAATAGTTCCCGGTTTATCCGTAGCCACATGAGGCGTAAATAGATTCTGTGAGAAAAGTTATGTGGAACCTCCGTAGCTCACATGATAGAGCATTCGACCGGCAATCGAAAGGTCCTGGGCTCGATACCCAGCGGAGTGGAAGCGTTCCATTTTTCACAGAAAATTTCTTGAATTTATATTGAAAAATTCCATCTTGTTTTAAATAACGTTAAATTAATTCTAAATCATAGGTTGATAAGGTCGATATAGTCGAGTTCCGTTGTCATTGATAGTGATAAACTCTTCTAATGACCGACATAATTGACTGAAATGATTTGGAAAAATCAGAATATGATTTATGTTTTTAAAAAGCCCATATGAACAAAAATGTAATTTTAATAATCGAAATTTTCAATCATTTTTACTACATTTTTTTAAGTAACAAGAGACTTAATAAAATAAATGTTTTGAAACGAAATACTTTTCGACTGATATAAATCAATGAGACGTGAAATAAAGTTATATCCCCTTATTGCTCCCAGCCCCTCAATTTTGCATAAAGTGAGATGTTAAGCTAATGACTGGCAATTTTTTTGCATCCTATACGATCGAATGTATAGTAACGTGATGTGTTCAAAACAAGAGATTTTGATATTATATCAATTTTTTATTTTTTATTTCGAATTAGCGGCCCAAAAACCCCAAAATACCGAGTTTCATGCAAGTCTAATTAAATTTTGCAATTTCGATCCGCCTTATTTGATCCGTCATATTTGACTGGAATATTCCAGAATATGACCTCATATTCGCATTACTGGCATGATTTCGAAGTAATTTCAAGAGAAATGACTAATTCCAAAAAATCATCCTTAAAATTATGCACATTTTAAAAATCTTGTCATTTTTGACGATTTTTGAGAGAGTGTGTACAAGGAGGGGTGGCTCCAAGATGTTCGGTGATTTTTTCAGGCGTAGTCCCATCCTTACTCTACAAAAAAAGTCCTTAACAAACATTCTGTGTGGATTTTTGTGGAAATAATGAATTCTTGAAAGTAGTGGTACATACCATATATGTACTGTCAGGTGCATTAATAAAATCAATACACAACACACAATATTTTTTGGTAGCAGCGGTTTTTCTAACTGTCTCAGTTAACCAGAATAACCCAAACATCTGAAGTTTGCCATGGCAGAGTTAGAATAGTGTAGGGAATGTAATGCCTTATTCAATGTACGCATGAGCAACAATGGTGAAATAGCTATTTGTTATTTTTCCCAACAAGTTTAGTGACAATTTTACTTTCATCGTCTTTTTTGAGCCGAGAAAATGGCTCTTTTCCCCAAATGTGGTGGAAATAGCCACAATTTTCTAGTGACAATTGTACTTCCACCGTCTGTTTTGAGACGGGAAAATGGCCTATTTCACAACTGATGCTATTTTCCCGTCTCAAAACAGACGGTGAAAGTACAATTTTCACTAGACATGTTGGGAAAAATAATGTGTTTCACTCGTGGGGAACAAGCGATGGTCAATTCATGTGATTGCAGCACTCTCAGCACTTTACACTCATTGGCAATTACTCGTTTTCCCCACTAATAAAAGAAATAGCTATTCCCACACCTATGTAAAACTGGTTATTTCGGAATGCTGTAGACGGGCAGAAAATGGCACATTTCATGCATGCCTTATAAAAAAAATGTTGTCCTTGCAGATATCTGAGGAATAATTAACCTATTCTTAACTTTTCAGAAACACCAGATCCATGTAGTTTAAGTCAATGTGGAGCAAATGCAGTCTGTGAACAGAGGCATGGAGTAACATCATGTAAATGTTTGCCCAACTTTAGTGGAAATCCACTGATAGCTTGCCATTTAGAATGTGTTCAAAACTCTGATTGTGAGTTGACGCGCGCATGTTCCAATCATAAGTGTGTCAATCCTTGCCAAAGAGCTTGTGGAAATGGAGCTTCTTGTGATGTAATCAATCATAATCCTCTTTGTTATTGTCAAGATGGGTATACAGGAGATCCATTCGTCTTTTGCTCTGAACTCAACAGAGATGGTAAAGTCTAAACTGAATATGGTAATAAAATATAAGATTACGCTATTGCGAAGTTATTTACTGAATTTTTTTCTAATCATAGTGAAACCAATCACATTACCGTGCAATCCATCGCCGTGTGGACCAAATAGCAGATGCATAGTGTCACATCAAGGATATTCCACTTGTTCTTGTATACCTGGATTCAGAGGCACTCCACCTCTTTGCATACCAGAGTGCGTTGTGTCTTCTGACTGTCTGCAAATGCATGCTTGTATAAATAACAAGTGCGTTAATCCTTGCAAAGGAGTATGTGGACATAATGCATTATGTTCTGTAATTAACCACAACCCAGTGTGCAGTTGTCACGGTGGACAAGACGGCGATCCCTTTATCCAATGCTTTAAACCACCTGGTATGTAAAAATTCTTTTCCATGCTTACATATTATTATTATATACATTATACATATATTATTTTAACTCTGCAGAATATTTACCAACAACTCCCTGCAACCCATCTCCATGCGGACCTCATTCGGCGTGTCAAGTTAAGATGGGCAGACCCGTTTGCTCTTGTCAAACTAACTTCATAGGAAGTCCTCCCAATTGTAGACCTGAGTGCCTGCTTAGCCAGGAGTGTCCGACAGATCAGACTTGTGTTTTAAATAAATGCTTTCACCCTTGCCCTAGCAGTTGTGGCCCCAACTCCGAATGCACTGTCATCAATCACACTCCTCAATGCTACTGCAAGTATGGATATGAAGGAGATGCGTTTATAGGTTGCACCGCAATAGAAGGTTTGCTCTAAAATTTCTTTCTTGTAATCAAATGAAACTAAAATGTAATGCGATACTTTACGTCTGTAGTGAGAAAACCATCATCTAATCCTTGTGAGCCATCACCTTGTGGTAACAATGCGCTCTGCACTGTTTATGATGGTGCTGCCAGGTGTACATGCATACCACCCTACATTGGAAACGCGTACATTGGCTGTAAACCAGAGTGTCGCGTTAGTTCAGACTGCGCCAGCGACTTAGCATGTTTGAATCAACATTGCAGGAATCCTTGTCTTGGTGTTTGTGGAACCAATGCGCAATGTGAAGTTATAAATCACATTCCAATTTGTTCCTGCTTACAGGGCTATACCGGAGACCCATTCCAAACCTGCAAATTAGATAGTTCGTATTTTTTTATTTTATAATCTTTATATTATACTTCTTATGAAACATGAATTAGAAAAATCGATATTTCACTTTCAGTCGGACCAAAGGAAAATCCATGTTCTCCGTCTCTGTGTGGTCCTTACAGTGTTTGTCATGTGTTAAACGATCGGCCGGTTTGTTCTTGTAGCCCTGGTTTCTATGGTGTGCCTCCAATGTGTCGTCCGGAATGCGTTGTTAACTCTGAGTGCCCGCAGCATTTAGCTTGCATAAATCAAAAGTGCAGCGATCCATGCCCAGGTGCTTGTGGCTTGAATGCCTATTGCCAAGTTAATAACCATAATCCGCTCTGCAGTTGTCCTCCAGATTACACTGGCTATCCACTTGTAGAATGCATTAAAGAAGGTCCAAAAGCAGTTGGTCCCACACCTTGTTTACCTACCCCTTGTGGACCTAATGCTGAATGTCATGTTAACGGAGATCATGCAGTATGCTCATGCATGGTAGGAATGTTTGGTGCACCACCCAACTGCAGACCAGAGTGTATAATCAACCAGGATTGTCCCAATCATCTTGCTTGTATTCAATCGAAATGCTCAGATCCATGTGTAGGTTCCTGTGGTTATAACGCCAAGTGCAGCGCTCAAATTCATCGCCCGGTTTGTGAGTGTTATGAAGGGCACGAAGGAAATCCTCTCTATGGATGCAATCCAAAAGGTTATATCATATTTATAATCTTCAAGTTATATCATATTTTTTTAGTCTAGTATTTTTCAGTATATAATTTGATTTTGATTTATGATTAATTGATGAATTTCTGTTGATATGCTATTTTATAGTAACGTGCGCGTTTAATTTCAGTGTCTATTCAATTCGAATCACCAGGCACACCATGCATTCCTTCTCCATGTGGTTCAAATGCTATTTGCAGTGAACAAAACGCAGCTGTTTCTTGTACCTGCCTATCGGATTACGTAGGTGATCCTTATTTAGGTTGTAGACCAGAATGTGTACAAAACAACGACTGTTCTCCAAAACTGGCTTGCATTGGAAATAAGTGTAAAGATCCTTGCACTGGAGTTTGTGGATTGAATGCGCAGTGCCAAGTTTTCAATCATCAACCAAGTTGCACTTGTACATATGGTTACACTGGAAACCCTCAAGTATCTTGTCATCTTCCACCTCCAGGTAGATATTCTTTATTTTAGGAATCTCTGTGTCTTATTAAACTATGGAAAGCCCTAACATTTGCATATTTAATTCAATTCGATTATTTAGGTCCTCCATCAATATCAAATCCATGCCAACCTTCACCTTGTGGAGACTACAGTAAATGTCAAGTAATTGACGGTCACCCTGTTTGCTCATGCCAACAAAATTACATCGGTACTCCACCAAACTGCAGGCCCGAATGTTTAGTAAGCACAGACTGTGCCAACAATAAAGCTTGCATCTCCCAACATTGTCAAGATCCCTGTCTTGGAACATGTGGTCTGAATACAGATTGTCAAGTTATTAACCACAGTCCTGTGTGTTCTTGTGCTCCCGGATATAGTGGAGACCCGTTCTATGGATGCACGAAGAAAGGTAAGCTTGGAGTTTAATGTCATGGTCTTAACCTGATAATCATATTTTTAGCTAATATATCTTATGAGTATAATCTGAAGACGTCAATATAAATATTTATAGAATATTATAATATGTACAATATTCAATTCTAAAAAGCTAAGTCTTACAATATGTTGATATTTCTGATAGATTCGTTTTCTATTTGAATAGATATAAATAAAAAATGATACCCTCTTTTTATTAGAACTACTAGAAACAATGCCACCAGAACCACGAAATAATCCTTGCATTCCGTCACCGTGTGGTCAATATTCTCAATGTCGTGACATTGATGGATTCCCAGCTTGTTCTTGTTTGACAAACTACATTGGAAAAGCTCCAAACTGCCGACCTGAATGTATTATCAATGAAGAATGTCCCGGAAATCTAGCTTGTCAGAATGAACAATGCATAGATCCATGTCCAGGATCATGTGGCATTAATACCTTCTGCAATGTCATAAAACATAATCCTCTTTGTACTTGTAATCTAGGATATACCGGAAATCCATTCACTGAATGTACGCCCATCGCAGAAGGTAAAGTAGACTACAGTTTTATGAAAACATATTTTGAGCAATTTCTTCACTCAAATTACTTATACCTCTCTAATTTAGTTGCAAGTACAACTGAGCAACCTCGCACACCGTGTAATCCATCACCTTGCGGTGCCAACGCAATTTGTAATGAACGAAACCATGCTGGATCTTGTACTTGTTTACCCGAATACTTTGGCGATCCATACATAGGTTGTAGACCAGAATGTGTTACCAATTCTGATTGTGATCGTAATAAAGCTTGTGTGAACAACAAATGTATTAATCCATGCTTTGGCGCATGTGGAGAAAATGCTTTCTGTCGAGTTAGCAATCATGCACCAGCCTGCTCATGTCTTCCAGGTTATACAGGCAATGCATTGAATGCTTGTACACTGACAGAAGTATATATACCGAAAACTCCAACTGATCCATGCGAAGCTTTGCCTTGTGGACCGTTTAGTAATTGCCGAACGCTTAATGGTCATGCAGTGTGTTCATGTCAACCCGGATACCTTGGTGTACCACCAGGTTGTCGTCCAGAATGTACCGTCAGTTCAGAATGCTTGCAAAACAAAGCATGTATTGAAAATAAGTGCGCTGACCCATGCCCTGGAATATGCGGCAAAAATACGAAATGTCTAGTCGTCAATCACAATCCAATCTGTACCTGTGCCTCTGGATATACAGGAGATCCATTTACATATTGTGAGAAAGAAGGAATAGTAGTACCATCAACTGGTCCTGGTAGTAGAGAAAATCCATGCACCTCTAATCTTTGCGGACCGAATTCCCAATGTAGGGAAATAAACGGACAGCCTGCTTGTTCATGCTTAACAAATTACGTTGGCAGACCTCCAAACTGTAGGCCTGAGTGCAAAGATAACTCCGAATGTCCGACTATCCTCGCTTGCATAAATGAAAAGTGTAAGAATCCTTGTCCTGGTTCTTGCGGAGACATGGCTAGGTGTTCAGTTCAAAATCACGTTCCTCTCTGCACTTGTCCCGAAGGATACGAAGGAGATGCAAACATCCGCTGCACAATTCCATTACCACCAAGTAAGTCTATTAAAATGTGAAAATTTAATATTAATGTTTTTATTACTTTCATAGGAAATAATTCAAAACATTTCGATGTCAATTTTTTAGCAACTGAAGTTCCAAATCCTTGCCAGCCAAATCCTTGCGGACCAAACGCTTTATGTCGTGAAAAAAGCAGAGCTGGTGCCTGTGTGTGTCTACCTGAATTTATTGGTGATCCATACGATCTTCAGAGAGGTTGTCACAGAGAATGTGAATTGAATAATGACTGTCTTGACAACCTTGCTTGCATTCGATACAAATGCGTGGATCCATGTCCTGGTACATGTGGTATTTTTTCGTTATGTAGCGTTCAAGATCATGTTCCTAAATGCAGCTGTCCACCTGGTTTTACTGGAGAACCAAGCTATGCTTGTGAACAAGATAAACGTATGTATTTCAAGATAAACTGAATAATTCATCGAGACGATGGTTTCATTAAAATTATTATTTTTAATAATTGAACTAAATAACTCAACTTATAAATTTCAAACTCTTGCAGAAATTATACAAAGAAATCCCTGCTCACCATCCCCTTGCGGACCGAACAGTAAATGTCGGGATATTAATGAACAACCAGTTTGCACCTGCTTACCGAATTACATTGGAGTACCACCATCCTGTAGACCTGAGTGTCTTGTCAACGTTGAATGTTCAGCTCATCTTGCTTGCATAAATAAAAAATGCGCAGACCCTTGTCCCAATACTTGCGGTTTAAAAGCAAATTGCGCAACCAGAAACCACATTCCAATTTGCACGTGTCCCTCTGGATTCACTGGTGATCCTTTCAAAGTATGTTTTCCTGCACAAGAAATTTCAACAACAGAAAGACCTCCATCTTGCACTCCTTCGCCTTGTGGACCAAATTCACAGTGTCAAGTCATTTCTGGAAGTCCTGCTTGCTCTTGTCTTCCCAACTATACTGGAGTTCCACCAACTTGCCGGCCTGAGTGTGTTTTGAGCTCTGAGTGTCAGAGTCATTTGGCTTGTATAAACGAAAGATGTCAAGATCCGTGCTCTGGGTCATGTGGCGTAAATGCCGAATGTCATGTAATGAATCACATACCAGTATGCACATGTGTAGAGGGATACCAAGGAGATCCATTTAAGTTCTGCTCGTTTATTCCGCCTAGTAAGTCTTATTTAAAAGTTTTGTTGTGTAATCTGTAGAATTGTATCAAAGGAATAAAATTAATATTTCTAGATACGCCGAAGACGATTGAACCGGTTGATCTTTGTAATTTATCTCCATGTGGACCCAATGCCATTTGCAGAAACGGAGAATGCACATGCGAGCCAGAATATTCAGGAAATCCTTACGAGGCTTGCCGTCCTGAATGCATTTTGAATTCTGAATGTCCTCGTGATAAAGCATGTATGAAATTTAGGTGCAGAGATCCTTGTCCTGGAGTTTGTGGACAGTTCGCTCGATGTGATATAGTTAATCATATTCCGGTGTGCTCATGTTCTGAGGGCTACGTGGGAGATCCGTTTGTAAGCTGCCGTATAAAATCAAAAGGTATTTTCAATAATATATATCATTTTTGCACAAGTATCTTGTTGTTGTTATAGTCAACAGTCCTGGTGCTGGTTTAATGCAGCTCCCCACCCGTTCCTATCCTGAGCGAGTCTCATCATATCGCAGTATCCACTACAAACTACGTCATCTATAATTTGTTTCACGTACTCTAATATCTGTTTCTCTTTGCTTTTGCGTCCCTCTACTGTACCTTTCTAAAATTGTTTCTACTAGTCCCTCGCGTTTGTGTGCATCCTATCAATCTGTCTGCGGCATATATCACATTAGAGTACAAGCTTCTCTTCTCCTACACTAAATTGTCACCTTATTTACCCAATTTATTTTTGATAGTTCCCTATAGCACCACATTTCGAAAGCCTTTATTCTTCTTCCACTAGGCCATACTTTACAACCACGTTCCCTATACATGTTTTGAGCAGTATCTTTCTAACTTTTAGATCTATACCTGAAACCATTAATTGTAGTAACTTAGAAAAGGCTTTGTTAGCTTACCTTATTCCAGAACGAATATCTTAATTACAACGGCCATTCCTTGTTATTTTACCCCCTAAGTTGCAAAATTAGCTAATTTCCCCAATCTTTTCATTGCCTATTTTAATACTCAAGCGCTTCTTTACTAATTTCGGTCTACTCGGGATAGCTTGAGTTTTTTCTGTGTTTATTTTCATATTATAGTTGTTGAAAACTATCTCCCTTACATTCAACGCTTCCTCTAGTTCTCTTTCGGTATTCGCTAGCAAAGCAATATTATCCGCGAAACGAAACATTCTGATTGTTTTCCCCTGAACTTTCCCGCTTATATTTTTTGTTTCTTCTTTAATTTCATAATTACTCCCTTTTAGTATAAACTAAACAGCGGTAAAGACAAGGAGCAGCCTTGTATCAGCTCTTTCTTAATACTTACTTCTCCCCGCTGCCCCTGAATTTCCAACACTATCTTTTGATCTCGGTATAGAGAGCAAATAATTTTCCTGTTTTTGTACTTTATCTCTTTGTTCTTTAATATGTCGAAGAGTTTAGGCCAGCTAACATTGTCGAATGCTTTTTCTATGTTGACAAACGCAATCAAAGTTAATTTCCCTACTTGTAATCTGCCGCTCTAAATCAATCGTAAAGAAAGTAATACTTCTTTGGTTCCCCTCTCTTTCCTAAAACCGAATTGACCTTCGTCAAGTGAGCTTTCTATTGTCTGTTCTATTCTTCTATAAATTATTGTAGTTAGAATTTTATACGCATGTGTCGTCAAGCCAATAGTACGGTAGTTCTCGCATTAGTCTGTCCCTGCTTTTCTCGGTATAGTTACAGTTTTGTTAACCTTGTAATCGTTAAATATATCACCTGTTTTTTACATATCGCAAACTAATTTGAATAACATGTTCTTCTCTGCGTATCCTAAGTTCTGTAGTGGTTGCGCTGCTATTAGATCTACTCCTGAAGCTTTATTCGCTTTCAGACCCCTCAATGCATTCTCAAATTCCTCTTTCAAAATCGAATTCCCCTCATTCATAATCTTGGACATCGCTTTTGTTTTCCATGAAGTCGACTACAACGTCACCTTTATATAGGCTCTCTATGTATTCTACCTACTTACTAACTTTATCTCTGCTTTTCGTTAACGCTTTATCGTTTTCGATTTTAACTATGTTTGCATTAACTTGTCGTTCTCCAAAATTTTCATTGATTTTCCATGTATTTAAGTATCTTATTTTGTAAAAAACATAGTTTTATATTATTGCATCTTCATCATTTCAGAACCTATTAGAATTGATCCATGCACGCCTTCACCTTGTGGACCGAATAGTGAATGCCGTAATATTGGTAATAATCCAGTTTGCTCCTGTCTTCAAGGATATCTGGGCACGCCACCATCGTGCAGACCTGAATGCGTAGTCAGTCCAGAATGTTCACCAACTAGAGCTTGTATTAATAAAAAATGCACCGATCCGTGTTTGGGTGCCTGTGGTCTAAATGCTCGATGCGAAGTTATTAATCATTCTCCAATATGTAGTTGCTTACCTGGTCAATCTGGAGACCCCTTCAGAAGTTGTTATGAGATTGAAAGTAAGCCTGATAGTAAGTCCATTAAGGGAGTCGTCTAGTGTAGAAGATTGAAAATGAGAGTGATTTTGTAGGATAATTTTAAAGACAAGGTAACAATGGATCCTATTGACACTTCAAGGATCTATTTGTCCACTTATATTGGACACAAACAAATTTTTGCAGACACCGAGTCATGACACATATTAACTGTTTGAATACGTAGGAACAAGTTAATCAGTTGAACAGTTTTTAAGATATCATGCCCGCGAAATTGAAAAACGTGATTTTGAAAAAAACGCGTTTAAAGTTTTGGATAGGGTTAAGTAATAGAAAATAAAGTCAAAATTTCTCAAACGGATCACCAAAATTCAATGGAAATTCATTTTTGATCGCTAATAACTTGTTTCAATAGTATTGAATATTTAGTAATATTTCACATTACTGAGATCAATCTAGATGTATTTTTTAAAAATTTTGCCTGTGAATAATATTAACAATTGAAGTTTATCGTCAGTTCTCAAAAAAAAAAAAAAATCATTCCGAACGATCTAATCAACCTCATTTAATGATTTTAATGGCATACAAATCGTCGTTTAACACAAATTTGTAAAGCTTTATTTATCTCAAGAATCGCATTTTAGTTTATTATTTATATCTTTGTTCATAAAAAATTAAATAACTACTGTCTTCTACGTCATATTTGGTCTCGAAAAAAAAACCACACATACTCCTTCTGTTTCTCAAAAATGTGCATTCAAGAAATAAGATGCCCGCCGTTTAAAAAAAATGTATTCGAACTTGAAGCTCGTCGCGAAAAGCTTACGAGCGCGTTCGGACTTGTCGCGTTTGGCCCATCTGAACTACTCTGTAGCATGAAAGAAGCTCGGAATCGATATAAAGACTTTGGGAAGTTATTCCAGAGACTCAACACTACCATTAGAGCAAATAAAAAAATCGATTTTTTCGAATGTCTACACCAGACGAGCCCCTTAATTTAGTTTATTAAACTATGAAAAACATGACTTTAAATAAATATCTATATATTTTTGCAGAGCAACCAGAACCAAAAATAGACTCATGCAACCCATCACCTTGTGGACCAAATTCTATTTGCCGAAATGTTAACAATACTCCTGACTGTTCTTGCCTTCCATCATATATCGGATCACCACCAGCATGTAGGCCTGAATGTGTAATAAACCCTGATTGTCCATCGACTAAATCTTGCATTAATTTAAAATGTCAAGACCCCTGTCCTGGATCGTGTGGAGAAAATGCTGAATGTAGAGTCATCAATCATGTAGTGACTTGCTTATGTTTCGATGGATACACAGGCAATCCATTTGTTCAGTGTGTTCCACAAATTATAGGTAAACTGTCATTTTAATCACTCTTTATACTACTTTACAGGTCTGAATAACATTAAACGTTCTCTTTTAACTTTCATTAGAAAATATAAATCCATGTGAGCCGTCTCCATGCGGAGCAAATGCTGTGTGTCAACGACATGATAATGTAGGTGCGTGTATTTGCATTGAGGATTATCTTGGAAATCCATATGAAGGCTGTCAACCAGAGTGTATTCTTAGTTCTGATTGTCCAACGAACGAAGCATGCATTCGCAACAAGTGCCAAAACCCATGTCTTGGAATATGTGGAACAGATGCTCTATGTTCAGTTGTAAATCATATCCCGACTTGCACTTGCTTGCCCGGATATGTCGGTGATCCATTTAAAACATGTACACAACAAACAGAAAGTATAAATGATTCTATATCTATATCGATTTTTAGTTTCAGCTGCAATAAAACAAGTCTTAAGGAATGTTTTGTAATCATTTCAGTTCCTCCCGAAGTTACACCATGTGTTCCCTCACCTTGCGGCCCCAACAGTATCTGTCGTGCAATTAACAATCAAGCAGTGTGTTCTTGTGAAGCTTCTTACGTTGGTCTGCCTCCTAACTGCAGACCGGAATGCGTTGTGAACTCCGAGTGTTCTCAAACTAGAGCATGTTATAAATACAAATGTACTGATCCTTGTCCAGGAACTTGTGGTCTAGGAGCACAATGCAAAGTCATCAATCACAATCCTTTGTGTAGTTGTCCTCTAAAAATGACTGGAGACCCGTTTATAAGATGCTATCCTGAAATTCGTGAGCAAATCTTTTTTCAATTACTGTTTATTAGACCAGAAATAGTTTACTCTAGGAATCTATATATTTTCTATATAGGTCAAACACCAAATCTGTACAATATCAGCAGAAATCCTTGTGTTCCAAATCCTTGTGGAGTCTACTCTAAATGCAAGGAAATTGGGGATCAACCAGTATGCTTTTGTTTGCCAAATTATATCGGGTCACCACCCAATTGTCGCCCTGAATGTTCAGTCAACACCGATTGCCCATCTAACCATGCTTGTATTTCTGAAAAATGCAGAGATCCCTGTATTGGATCTTGTGGTCAAAATGCCGACTGTCGTGTGCAGAATCACATTCCAACGTGTCTTTGTCAACAGGATTATACTGGAGATCCTTTCAGTCTTTGTTCGCCAATTATAAAAGGTAAGAATGTCACATTGATAGGTGCTCTTTTTCATTTCTTTCTTATATTTTTTATTTATAAACAATATGGTTTTTATATTTACAGAACTACCCCCGAGTCTTGATCCATGCAATCCATCTCCGTGTGGAGCAAACGCTCTATGCGATAACGGTGTCTGTACGTGTCTGAGTGACTACTTTGGCGATCCATACACCAACTGTCGACCAGAGTGTACACTAAATTCTGACTGCCCACGAGTAAAATCATGTATTAATCAACGATGCATTGATTTATGTCCGGGTACTTGTGGAACAGATGCCCAATGTGATGTTATCAACCATATACCTACATGTAGTTGTCCATCAGGATCAACGGGTAATCCCTTTACTGGTTGCCGCAAAGTCGCATCACCTGGTAAATTTATTTTCTTAATACTATAGAAATATTCTTTATGTCATTTTCTTCATAAAATACACAACAATTTTTATCTCTAGTGTTTACCAATCCGTGTATGCCATCACCATGTGGACCAAACAGTAACTGTGTAGTCACCAATGACCACCCAGTTTGTTCGTGCCTGTCTGGTTTTGTAGGCAGTCCACCAAGTTGTAGACCAGAGTGTGTAGTTAGCGCTGAATGTCCGTTAACGCAGGCATGTCTTGTAAATAAATGTCAAGATCCATGTCCAGGCACCTGCGGTCAAAATGCTGAATGCATGACTATCAACCACAATCCAATTTGCACCTGTGCGAACACACTCACTGGCGACCCATTCACGAGATGTTATCCAGTCAAACGTAAGAAATTTATTGAAGTTCAAATATTGGGCTTTTGTTAATGAAGTCTAAAAATGAGTGACAGTATTTCTCGAACATTACAAAAATATTTATAACCTATGAAAATCCATTTTAGATATTCCTGAATCCTCTGAACCATGCCAACCATCACCATGCGGACCCAATGCAGAGTGTCACGTTCGTGGAGAAACACCTGCATGCTCCTGTTTACCAAACTACATTGGACTTCCACCAAACTGCAGACCAGAGTGCACTATCAATCCTGAGTGTCCATCACATCTTGCGTGCATTCAGCAAAAGTGTAGCGATCCTTGCACCGGACGTTGCGGTCAGAACACGCAATGCTACGTCATCAATCACAACGCTGCATGTACCTGCTATAAAGGTTTCAGCGGCGATCCTTATAGTAGCTGCCGACCTTCCATCAAAGGTGAGTGCCTAGAAATAGTTTCTTATTGCATGATTATTAACCTTTTCGGCATGTCGAGCAGGTAAGTGCTGTCTTGTTTCGAAAAAGTAGGAGAAAGAATATAATTGAAGGGTAGCTAAATATTTAACCTTCATAAGATTTGTTTAGATGTCCTCCTTTTCCATTTTGGAAAACAATTCTATTTTTATAAGCATAATATTTTCAAAGACATTGTAATAGTATATTACGACCCTAGGCCAGAAAGTTTGAGTTCCTGGCGTATGTGATATAAATGCCGAGTCGAGGTCGGCTTCGACTATGCATTTATATCACATACGCCAGGGCATCCAACATTCTGGCCGTGGGTCGTATACTATTTTTCTTGATCTCCAGCCGAAAGTACGCCCAAAACCGAGGCGAAGCCGAGGTATTTACTGTTCGGGGTGGGCATTAGAAACAAATTTAAAATAAAATGCAATCATACAATAACTGCAAAAAAAAAATTGAAAATCAATTTTTTTTTTAAATTAAAAAATACCAGAGAAAATTTATTCTTAGATAACAATA
This sequence comes from Diplolepis rosae, assembly GCA_030998225.1. NCBI lineage: Eukaryota > Metazoa > Arthropoda > Insecta > Hymenoptera > Diplolepididae > Diplolepis > Diplolepis rosae. Next base: position 528,289 of record JAPYXD010000450.1, read on the forward strand.
TTAATTGATTTCAAATTAATTAGGTGAGTTTGAAATTTTTGTAACTGCCTACATTATCGGAGATTCACTAGTATTGATCAACATTAACTTTAACATCGCACATCCAGTAATACTAATCTTATTACAATAATTATTATTACTTTTATGAATACAATTATTAATATAAAATAAACCGTGTACATAGATTTTTTGTGTTTCTTTTTAAGAGTTACTCTTTCGTGCCATTGCATGAAGTCACATTAAATTAAATCAAACAAACTAATCATACGATGAATTTAGCGGCACTACTGAGCCACAAAAAACAAAAAAGGCCACAAAAGTCGTTGTTTCTGGAGTGAAATGCGGCCGGGAGGGCCGTACTTTCAGCTAGAAGATCAAGAAATTTTTTTTTTGTTGCAAGATAAAAACAGTTATCACTATTGGGCAAAAAAACTACAGATGTGTAGAAAAAGTAATGTGCAAATATTATTTTTAACATTAAAAATTATTGTTAGCCTAATAAAAAAGACATACATATGTGAGGTGTCCACGTACAAGGTATGCGGACATGTTAGATCATATTGTACTTGAGAAAAAAATTGGAAGTCGTCTGAAAAAATATTTCTGAACCCATAGATACGGACTTAACGTATAAGTTACGCCAATGAGGGACATCCACGAAGGAAATACATTTTCCTTCATATGGAAATAAAAAAGACCACCATATAGAGTTTTAAAAAAGGATATGAATTACTATTTAAAGTTCTTTAATACGTTTATTTTCAATCGGATAGATATAATATCGTAATATGAAAACTTCCAGTAGGAAAGTTTTGTAGGCAGTCCACCAAGTTGTAGACCAGAGTGTGTAGTTAGCTCTGAATATCCGTTAACGCAGGCACGTCTTGTAAATAAATGACAAGATCCATGTCCAGGCACCTGCGGTCAAAATGCTAAATGCATGACTATCAACCACAATCTAATTTGCACCTGTGCCAATACACTCACTTCCAGTAGGAAAGTTTCTTGATTTCACAAATATGTTGTGAATATCCTACTATTGGTGTTTCGAAAGGAAAAAATTGCTGATGTGTAAAGTTAAAGCCTATATTTATATTCAGAAAGAAATTTATTTAATAAAATACTTTGTCCATGTGCATCCCAAAAAACACTAGCTATAGAGTATAGCGGTGGATCCATGTTTCATCCATCGCCACAAATCGACGCAAAAACTCTTTCAGATTGCGGTTAAATAGGCCAAATTTTGCACCGAAGTGGTCACACGAATGCGTTTTTGATCGATTGTGAGCAATCGCGGCACCCATCTTGCACAGAGCTTTCTCATACACAAATGTGTATCCAAAATATTGACCAGAAGCTCAGTTAAGATAGATACAATCTCAACTGCCTCACGCACTTTTACTTTCGGATCATTCAAAACAATATCATGAATTTTATTGATAATTTCTGATATAGTAATCTCATTCGAACGACCTGGACTTGGTATGGTTTCTGTGCTCATACGAACACAACGACATGCAGTAAACCTCTTATGAACCATTCCATACGACGGAGCAGAGTCCGAATCATACTTATTGAACTTGGCCTTGGTTTCTGATAAGGTTTTTCCACGCAAAAAGTAGCGTTCAATCAACACACGCAATTTGTTTTTTTCCATCCTTGCGAAAAATTCGGATGTTGGTTGCTTTCAGACACTGTAACTCGTAAACTAATGAAAAGATTTGTCTTAAATGTTGACAGAAGAGATTTGAAGGATGGAACTTGTCAACAATTATAATCGTTTGTTATTAGTGGCGACCTCTTATAGAAATATCACGTCAACATCAAACACCCTAGTATGATACAGATATCCAGAAGAGTCGGAGAGTTCCTTTTTTTCACAGAAAATATCGAAGACCCTAGTATATTGATGTTTTAATAATAATCGACAGCGTGTTGGTGATCCGGATACCTTGTACATGGCCACCAAGTATATATATTATGGCAAACGCGCACTAATTTTGCATTTTTAAATCTTATTCGCCGGATATTTTATGATATGCCATATCGAAATTAATAATAATTATCTTTAGAAACAGAAAATTTAGTTAAAAATGTTGCACATCTTTGGATAATTATCTTTTGTACATATTCACTGAAACATTGAATAAATTTACTCAAATACGTTAGCATTTTTGAAACCTTACTTGCTGAAACCCCTTATTTTATGTTATGTGACTCCTTACCCCATAAGAGGTTACAAGAATTCTAAAATACTCTTTATTGTTATGAATCTCTTGTGGTTTATGAAATAACAAAATTCCAAGTAAATTATTTTAAATTTCCACTCAATATTCACGTGACCTTTTTCAGCTGGGTTAAAAATTTTAATAACTAAAAAATAAAAAAAAATTAGTATAGCAGGCTTAAAAATAAAAGCAATTCAGTTGCACGGAAAAAACAGTATAGCTGTTGGACCTATACCGGTATATAGTGTCTCGACCCATGCGGTATAGGTGAGACAACTATACTGGTTTGCTGCGCGATCTATACATTGCTTCGCATGCACGCGACTCTAACCACGAAATGAGAAAGAAGTGTGATTTTTTCGAGGCGTTTTTTCGAAGCGTTTGTCGATTTGTTTGGAGCATTTTTTCTTTCTTTGAAAGATCATTTTTGCGTATCGCGTATTGTTTTATCACACGCGAAAATTCACAAGAGCGATAACGATGGCATAATATTTTGTTTACGATCGCTATACATGGTATTGTCATATCAACGAACTTGTATAGCTGTCTCACCTATACTCGTATAGTTCTGAGGACCATACCGTAGCATTGGTCTGATAGCAATATTTTCTGGTTCTGAGGACCAAAATATAATTCTCTTAGCTATACTGTTTTTTCAGTGTGAGAAAATATTAAATTATAACTGTCAGTTTTTATCATGTTTAATTAAATTATTTCACTATTTAAACAAAAGTAAAGAGAAGACGAGTTTAAGTAAATATCCTTTTTAATGTATAATGTATAAAACTGATTGTGGCGATTCATTTTGGAAAGGGATGCATATTTAAGTTAAAACTCTGATACGAAGATGACATCGAGCGTCATTAAAAAACAATAGACCCTCAAAATATTGCGAGTTGTTGCATACCAAGCTAAGCAACTATACCGGACAAGTTTTCACTTATGTAATTTACATTTTCTGCTTAGCCAGAATCTTTATGAGCGAATTGAGGTCAACTAAAAGCGTGTGAATTCAATTGATTGAAATACTATGTCCTTTCTAGCAGAAAACTACTCTGTTGAGATGTTGACCCCTTGCTCACCACCCCCCTGTGGTCCCAATGCCATTTGCAAAGAACAAAATGGAGTAGGCTCCTGCTCCTGCGTACCTGAATATATTGGAGACCCGTATGAAGGATGTCGTCCTGAATGCACATTAAATTCTGACTGCATGTCGAACCTGGCCTGTATCCGATCGAAATGCCAGAATCCCTGTCCTGGAACATGTGGTCAGGATGCCCAGTGCCAAGTTGTAAACCACTTGCCCAGTTGTTCGTGTATTCCTGGATATACGGGAAATCCATACAGTTCATGTTTTCTTTCACCACCAATTCGTAAGTCACATATAAGTTATTGGAGCTCGTACACAATTAACCCTAAATCGCAAATCACGAATAACAAGATGCAACAGCCTTGAGTAGAACTTGCACAATTAAACGACTTACCATATGCCGCTGCTTTTGTTTCTTGCAATCCATTATTATAAGATATGCAATAACAACTTCTAAGTTTATTACATTTACATACAGCCTCGTTTTTTCACATTAAAACTACATTTATAAATAAACCCTTAATGTTGCCCACGTTAATTTATAAATTGTTTATGTAAAAATATTGAATGATTATAGTTCTTGGTTTTAATTTTCTTACCTGTGTAATCAAGTCTTTATTTGGAAATACGCTTTTAAAAAATGATATATTAATGACTCAGCGTATTTATTTTAAATAATTTATTACTGTAATCTTTATTCAACTAATCATCTATATAAAAAAATACCAGATATTGTTTCAATTATCTTTGTGTCCAAACGGGCGGAAAAAGTCACATTGCATGCTTGTTCGTAGAGCGGCATGCAGTCAATTGTGCCTTGGCGTCAAAATCGGGCGAAATGTTCATACCGCCCGCTTCAAAGGGCGATAATGTTCATACCGCCCGCTTCAACGGGCAAAATGTTCATACCGCCCGCTCCAACGGGCAAAATGTTCATACCGCACGAAATTTGACTGCCCGCGGCTAACTACGCACTCGCACGCAACGCGACTTTTTCCACCAATTTGGACACAAAACATCGTGTGTACCTCGAGCGACATGGTAGCGATGTGACTCGTGTGAATACCGCCCTCGCTACGCTCGGGCGGGTACACTTCGCACTCGTCACAATCGCCACCATGCCGCCCTTGGTACACAATCTACTATTTCAATTTTTAACCATAAATTTAATAATACTTAATTTGAAAATATTCAGTTCGAATATAATTATTTCTACATTTTTTTACGTGTAAGGAATTATATTAAATTCAGCTATATGAGCTTCGAAGCAAATAATTCGAAGATTATATATAGTATAATGTGACATGTTTGAGAACATGTCTGCTATTATATTGACCCAAAATTCACAGAATTTTTAGTCATTTGGTTATTTTGGCATAGGGTCAGATTTTTTTAATTTTCACATTAAAAATTATTAATGGCAGATATAAAAAAAACCCAAAAAGTAAGGCAAACGTTTCAACCACATATGGGGGCCCTCTTCAGTGCCATAAATTAAAAGATTAATTCAAAATTTCATTTTTTCTTTTCTTAACTAGGTATAGACAATTGTCTTCTTCAAGGAGGAACAGAACCTCTCACGATAGCATTTAAAAAAAATTTCAGTCAGCAAAGCCACATGTCCCGAGTCGGATTTTAAAACATTTAACTCGATCGTTGAGAGACTCCGGTAACAAAGTCCTGAAGAAAAATTCTCAAAATTGATAAGTGTTCGGATTGTCATGATTTATCAATTTCACATCATAACATTTTTTTTAATTCTAAGTTTTTTTAATTCTATCCAATTGTTTATATATAGTGAATTTTACATATTTTTTCAATACGTGTAGTGCATACCGGACTGCTTCAATTTGATTTGCGAGCTATGAGATAAGCTTTTGATTTTTATGCTATTCCTTATTTTAATAATGTCCTATATTTTAATCTTTTAATGAAATTTTGAATTAATCTTTTGTGGTCGGAACGTTTGCCTTACTTTTTACGTTTTTTTATATCTGCCATTGATAATTTTCAATGTGGAAATAAAAAGAATCTGACCCTATGCCGAAATAACAAAATAAATAAAAATTATATATAGTGATGTCGTCGAGTGAGAAATACCGAGAAATGAGACGAGACGAGAATGAGACATACCTGCTTGCTGTCTCAGGTTTTCTCATCTCATTTTTGTCTCGTCTCGTTTTGTCCTTTCTTGGTCTCGTCCCGTTTTTTCGATAATTACTTGCCAGATGTTGACCAAGCTCTCTAAGTCTCGCAGACAAATAGATGTACATTTTAATAAAAGACCAAATATTCCTAACCATTTTTTTCTGAACAAAAAATTACCTTAATATTAAATCAACAATTTCACAATTCATTCGAATATACACGTAATTTTTCTAGCTATCCCTTTTTGCTTTTCATTTTCATATTTAGGAATACTTATATTGAATAAGAAAAAAGTTTATTATATTATAATAATATATTATTTGATTCTCTTCATATGAGAAGGTATTGGTTTTATTTGAAAAATGACTCTTTTTACTGAAGTTATACTACTGCTTCAGTCATATTTTCTTATAGATATTTGAAAATTAGGTGGCTTTAGTAGATCGAATATATATATGTCTCCGTCAGACAGAATTTGGTTGTGGTTAACCAGCCATACGTACGACTATATCAGCTGCACCCGTTGAGGAGATCTAAGCATACCGTTCGATTAGTCATATGTTATGCATTATTCAAATACCATCTTAACATGAGTGCATCCTCCATACGGTAGTGCAGTTAAAACCTGTTTTAAAACCCGATTTTTTCCTTATTTTCTACGTTGTTTTTAATATTATAAAGACTTAAGTTTCGTCTATTTTCAAGAATAGTCTTGACGAATGAAATAAACATTAATATATTATATTATTTCATTCTCCGAGACTATTTTAGAATATACACATATTATTACAGTTAAAAAATTGAAATTGCTTTCAATTGATTAAGGCCATGGATCAATTGGACCACGTGACTAAATTATACATTTATTCGTTAATGTAAGATAACTTTCTTAATTTACGAAGTATATTTCTGAAAATTTGGGGAATGTAACAAAAGATAATAAAGCACGCCTGTTGACTTCTTTTTAGGAAAATTTTTGAAAAATATTCTAAAACTTATCGACAATTACAGTGAACTGTAAAATTGTTTGCAAAATTTTCACTCAAACGAAGTTGACAGACGTTCTCTATCGTTTTATGTAGTATTTTCCAAATTTTCAAGGAGATATTTTGTAAAATAAAAAAGTTATCTTACACGAACTTTCAAAGGAATTTGGTCACGTGATCCGGTTGATCCATAGCCTTAATTATATTATTATATCTATGAAAAATAGTTTTCAACAAAATTATAGTCTTCATAATAATAATAACGAAATAACTAAAAAAAATGGGACATATTGTATAAACACAATTCAATTATTATGTCTCTAAATATGACTAAGTTATAGAACATGGTGGAATATAGTTTTTTTTTTGAAGACTAAAAATACTCGTTGGTATAATATACAAATAAATTGTCATTTAAAACTTTAACCGTAAGTTGGAAAAAATCCATTAATTATATAGTAATTTTTTACAACCCTCTCTAAGTCAGAATTAATAAAAAATGAGCCACTAATATATACTTTAGTGAATATTTCTGCTTATTACTATTTTGACTATTTCTTCTATTCGATTTCAACTTCCCTGCTGTAAATCCCTATATAAGAACCCATATAGAAACCTGCCTGGATATCGATGTTGGATCCCATATCGCAACCTTGTTTTCTAAATAGGTTTCTATGTGGTAATTTGAGTAGGATCCTATAAAAAACATATTTTAAATTCCCTATAAAAAAAAACGTAAGAAACTGTGTGGGAGCTTATGTAGGTTCATGACAGAAATTTTATTCTTGGAGTTCAACTTGTTCACATAGGTTGTAAGATAGGTTCCTATGTAGGTTATTATATGGGTTCCTACATGGGAACCTAGAGAGGTCCTCATATAGATTCCTATATAGGGATTTACAGTAAGGTTATCATTAAATCTTCAGCTAAAAATGACTGATACAGGATTATGTATGGGGTCCTTTTTCACCGCAGTGTACACGGAGAAAAATAGTTGAAGTAATTTTACTCAACTTCCGATCAAATTTGGGACATAAGGACAAGTTAGAAGTTATTTAGTATCACTGTAATTATTTGTGATATATTACATGTTCAAAAATGAATCAGAGCTGAGTAAAATTCAGAAGTGTAGATTGAAGTTTGAAAGCGTGCATTAAAAGTTATTAAATATATATATTATTACTCGTAGTATAATTATAAAAAAACAATATTTTATTAAATCACAAAAATAGTAGTGTTCCGTTCATTCTACTCTACGCTTCAATCGAGGGTTGAGTAAATCGTGAATCGCAAGATTCATTCCACCAGCTACAAGTATATCTATTCACGCAGGAACGAATGAAAGTAATCTGCGCCTTGGCCACACATAAAAAATTTTTAATTTCAAAAACGTGTTAAATTTTCAGCATACTGATGTTCCACGTTATTATATTTAATAATCAAAATCAATTAAAAACATACAAAATACAATTACAGTTTATTTTTTGTACTCTCTAAATCCAAAATAGTGGAATAGACACTGTTTTATCTAGCGCGCAATGAACCTCTTACTCAATAGTGGATTCTACATACTTATAAACTAGTGATTTTAAACATTCATCGTACTGCAGTCGTGTTTGATAGTGTTTTGTCTGTTCGTCACAAAGCTTCTGTACATGCTCCGCGGTGTTAACCACTATTTGTTTTAATGATTATCCACTAGTTTATATAATTTATTTAAAAGTTTCACATAATCTAGTTATATAGATTCTGTAAGTTTAATAAATTCTTGATAACATATTTTTTTCCTAATTCATTTCTTTTTCACATAATTTTATTAAATTAAATTGATTTCATGAAAATTTAAACATCATAGGTCAATGCAACACAGAAAATAAAAGAACCTTCTTTTAAATGTTTTTACACAAGGCACTTTTTGATAATAATGCAATTTTTTAATATAAATTTAGAAATTTAGTTTCATTAAACTTCATACGTAGTTATAATACAAATGTATACTAAATATAATTTAATAATTATATTATACATATCAATAATCATAATTATAATAATTAATTAATAAGTTATATTAATTTCAAAAAATATTTTATGAACAATTTATGAAAAAAGTTGATGTATTTTTACTTGAGAAAGGCTCAAGAACTCTAGTCACGACACTGGTCCACAAGCTCTGAATAACAACTTGCAGTCACTATATAAGAAAGTTCCAAATTTTATGTCACAGCATTGTAAGCGAGCGTGTGCGTGATTCGACGAAAGCGTATCGTACTATATATACCATAGCGAACTGGCTGAACGCTAGCTTTACGCTGTAGCGTAAAGCTATTGTAAAGTAGCATTATAATTCATGAATGAGGCAAAATAAATATTCAAAATGTTTTTATCCTTATTCTACGTTAAAAATAACGTTAAAAGGTAACGGAAATATGCAATAATTTTATTTATTAACGCTAAAAATTAAAAAAATTAAATGTCTGTCCTTGAACTCTGCTAAAGCTGACTTCAATCGCAGAGCCCAAGTAATTGGCGCTTAAAATTTACAAATATAATTTATAATTAGGAAATGCAACTATGCCAAATAAGTGTAGTAAATAATAAAATTAATAACATAAATCATGCTAATTAATTAATAAAATTATTGCATATGTCCGTTACCTTTTAACGTTATTTTTAACGTAGAATAAGGATAAAAACATTTAGAATATTTATTTTGCCTCATTCATGAGTTATAATGCTACTTTACGATAGCTTTACGCTAGTTTTCAGCCAGTTCGCTAAGGTAGTATAAGTGTAGTTATTAGGTTTATTTATTTAAGTTTATTTGTTTAAGTGTATTTTTGATTTAAAATATGATTGGCTACGACGGAATGGTGTGTATGTATGTACACGGAGAAAAATGGATATTGAAAAGTAGATATTCAAATAGGAGATATTCATCCATAATATCTAAATATTGACACGTAATATAAAAATTTTTTTTTTCAATATATAAGATTTTTCCGAGAAGTAACATTTGATATTCAGATTCAATAGTTTAGATATTGAAGCATGAAGTGCGTGCGCGTATATATAAAGGTCATGTGATCACTTTTTCGCTCTCATCGAAATCTAAGTGAATCTAAGATTGACATGCTTGCAGCGTTCCGTAAAGATAAATTTTGAAAGTTTATTAAAGTTTCCTTAAATTCTAATAAGTGTTCCTAATGGAATAAAAGTGATCGGCTCTTTAACTTGAGGTGCAGTAAGTAAAACATATAAGTTATATATTTTCTCTATATGTGGTTTATAACCGAGAATGAAATCTAACCTTAGTGTTAAGTTCAAGTTTCTAACAAGAACATTAAATTAGTTTTAGACATGCCAGATAATGAAAATTTTGTTCAGACATCTATATTACTTTTACAGAAAAGAACATAATAAAATATTATTTGACTTTTTTCTAAAAACTGAATATGTAGTTATTTTATAACCTTTAAAATAATTTTTTGAGCATCTTAGACATTGAGCTGTAACATATATAGCTTACCTTTTCAGTATACCTGATATTGATTTTAAATATCTGAGATATTCAATTTTAGTACCTCAGACATTCAAGTTTACTAACGAGGATATTCAGAAGTTTAGTATCTTGAATATTTATTTATGTACCACCGGCGCGCAAACTCGTTTTTTCGCTACAGTTAACAGTAACGCAATGTAGTATATTGCGCTACAGAGGAATAAAATGTAAAAATTGAACTGCGCATGCACCTATAGCCATGCAACGGAGCACAATCTTCTTCTTCTTCGTACAGCGTTAGCACCTTACTGCGCATGCGTCTATTAAAATCCATTACTACTACACAAGATTGATAAAATCAAAATGGCCGGGACCACTCGTGACATATCAAGTGTAATGATTGGCGCCGCAAACAACTACAATACTGGATTAGATTCGAGTGTACGCATAAAAACTCGTATACGCACCGAAGCCACATAAAATAGAATACGTGCCAATGCACACAATTCGGGAAATTACGAGACTCGCGACAATGCTCGCAGGACTGATCGTGCCTCGGCTTCGTCTCGGCTTTGCCTCAGTTACGTCTCGACTACGGATGGGCTACACCTCGACTACGCCTTGGCTTCGATTTCCTGTGATCATTGTCGCTCGTCACGCAATAACCCTCATTGTGCGCCTTGGCACGTAATATACTATTTTAATATCTGAGATAATCAAGCTCAATATCTGAGATACTGGTGGTTAATATCTTTTTTTCAATATCTGCAGGCATTGAAGTAGAATATCTAAATGTTTGTCACATAGTTGAATACATTGTGCCTCAATATCTAGATATTATGGGTCAATATCCATTTTTCTCCGTGTATGTATGTATGTTTCGGATGACTAATGGCAGGCTCGAGGTAAAAAATTTTTTTTATTTAAGAGAACCATACCATTGCCAGTTGAAATAATACGCCCGATGCTCATTTTATTCAACTGCGGTTTGAAGCTCCTCAAGCGTCGATGATATACTTATACATTTCATGTTAATTAACCCACTGACGCATGTTGATGCCCTGTCGTCGATAACGTTGTACTCAACTCCTTACTATTTCTTATGTAACGCTTATTGTTATTCACTTTGGGTGAATTAGATATTTATCAAATTCATTTTACCTAACTAGGATTTAATAAATGTTCAAATGTCCTTATGTCCCAAGTTTAATCGACAGAGTTGAGTAAAATTACTTCAACTATTTTTCTCCATGTAATATTACGATTCAAGTTTTAAATATACAAGAATTCAAAAACTATTTTGAAACATTTTTGAAACATAAAACTTAGCATTTACCATCAAACACTAGTATAAAGGAGGAGGGTTAATAATGTCGATTTTTGGGCGAGGCACCAATTGGCCTCAAAGCACGTGATTTTAGTCGTATAAGCGAGTCTCATGCTTCCTTGCAAGGTTTTTTTTTAAGTGATTTCATTAAGGGAAATAGGTATTTTTTTATTCCTAATTTACATGGGTTTTCGTACCATCCAACATATGATTTCAGGTTTCACAGGGTTATTGTTGAGGACGCATGATCTTACTTTTACAAAAACTACGCATACATATGCACTACAAAATACGTGACAGCCGCCATTTTCCACATGGTACTTCACCTTGATAAAAATGCACGATTCCATGGGTTAGGTAGGCCAGACCTGTAAAAATGACGATTTTCTATTTATTTTCTCAAATAGTATGACAGTAATTCTCCCAAAATGCTTGAAACGAGTTCAGAGAGGGAGTTTTCTCGAAGAGGAATTTGGAAATGGTCTTAAAATATACAAAATTTTGATGTGAATACCAGGGGCCCTGCTCTTGAAATGATGACCCTACATCTCGCATGTGACTTTATCGTCAGTCTTTTTCACACTCACGTCTTTATCAAAAGACAAAAATATACTTTCGCATACGATATTCTTCGCACGATCTCAAGAATAGGACCCTAGACATAGAACATTGGACGGAACCTCTATTTCTGTTTATTGCATGAAAACTCTCAATTAAGATTGCAAAGAGAAAGAGGGAAGAGTTCAGTGCCCTCCCTACTCTATGTTCAGCGACTGCGTAAACAAAACGATTTCGCGAGACTACCATAATGCTAAAATTAAAATGTTTATGTTGCAATAAATATCTAAAGCCAAAGTGTCATCTACCATCAGTTCCAGATGAACGGGCATTAGATATTTTCAAAAAGGTTTTTAACTGCTCATTAACGATTGAGGCAAAAATATGCGATGCATGTCGTTATTAAGCCGCTAAGAAAATTCGATTTTCAAATACAGAAGAGACAAGCTCATTTTATTAAAATGTATCAGATATTAGATAACCGAATGAAAATTAATCATCTGTAACGACAGTTCCTTCAGAATCCACCAGGATAGCTGGCCCATCAGATTCTCAGAAAAGAAAACTTTTAATTAGAAGATGTAAGACTTCACAGTCATTATGCATCATGTGCAATAGTGAAAGTAATCGTCCTAGAATAAAACCACGCGTTGCATTGAGAATGTACATAGATATTGGTATTTTCACCCCTCCAAATGCAAGATGTTGCGCGTCGCATTTGGATGATAATGATTTTTTTGCTAGCAACTGCCAAGGATTCAATTGAAACTACCTCTAATTTCACAATTATGGATGCAGGCATGGTTTCTGAATTGTTAACCACTCTGCACAGAGAAGCAAGAAAGCAAGGATTAGATTTTGATGACTCCTCTGCTCTTGATGACACAGATTATTACAGGCAGTTCAATTCTCTTACTCAGTATTCTATCAGGTAAAATGCATTCAACAAAAGATCGTTCTACACGTGTCTGTTTAGCATTATTATTGACTAAATTGCGCATGGGCCTTTCCAATGCGATTTTTTTAACTTTTTTGCGATAGAAAAATCATCTAAAGTCTATAACTTATGGATAGAGGAAAATGCTGAACCAATTCCCATAATTGGGTGGTTTTGTCAATGCAAAAGTGGTGCAAGGGTAGTTGGATGCTGTGCTCACATAGCCAGTGTCCTGTGGTACCTCGGTTACTCTCGATATTGTCATGACCAGGCTTGCAAACCTTCCAGCAGCTTCGAAAAATACGTTGAAGGTGCTTCATACAGGTTAGAAGCTGTTGCAGAATCAGAAAAAGCATCATCATCTGATGGTGACAACGATTAACGTAAAAATTCTTCATTCAATATTTTTTTTAGGTGAAAAACAAAACAAGAGAATCTGACCTTCATATTCAGCACTTCAGGGTATTTTTAACCCATTTCGAAGTTCTCCCTCGAGGAAACTCCCTCTCTGAACTCGTTTCAAGCATTCTGGGAGAATTACTGTCATTCTATTTGATAAAATAAATAGAAAATTAATATGTATGCGCAGTTTTCGGAAAAATAGAATCATGCGTCCTTAACAATAACCCCATGAAACCTGACATCATATGCTGGATGGTACGAAAATCCATGTAAATTAGGAATCGAGAAATACCTATTTCTGCCAATAAACTCACTTTTAGAAAAAACCCTCGCAGGTAATTGTGAGACTCGCTTAGACGACTGACATCACGCACTTTGCACTGAAAGAAATGCTTGGGATTTATCAGCCATATGAATATAGCTGATTGTTTTTAAGTAATTCAACAAAAAATATTTGACAGTTAACCAAAAATATCGCTGCAATAGTAATTCATATGTTTGGAATACACATACAGGCTGAACTAATACAAGCAAACCTTGGTTTTCGGTAAATCACCAATATAATATAGGTCAAGGAAGCACAATTATGTTTGTATCGTCGAATTTTTTTTTTCAGTGTGAGGCCAATTGGTGTCTGGCCCAATAATCGGCCTTATTGACCCTCCTCCTATGGCCAGATTCCATTCTTGTAGCTTTTGTTCAGCGAACTCGTCCATAATTCGCTTCTAATCATATTAAAGCGTTAAATAATCCTGAATATGTGGCCAAAACTCAAAAGTTGGAATTTTATGCTGAAATTTAGCATCATGGGGTTTTTAGGGCTGTTGATTTAAAAAAAGACCTCCAAAGTTCAGAATGGCGTTCACAGAATGGCAGATGATTTTCCAAAAACGTAATATTTTTTATATAACATTTCTATAGATCTGTCCTCCGCGCTGAATGTGCGTCGATACTCACATGCTTGTGCTGCTGCACTTAATGTTCATTTCCAAAAAAAAGGGGCAATATTATTGTATCAAGCAAACTTCTTTTGCCATATTAGCATTCATGATTTTCTCATTTGTAGATGTTGATGCATAAAATAGTGTTATAGGTATGTGTTAATGCAATCTTTAAAATGCCTAAAGTTTATTTTTTATGTGTTTTACCAAGCAAACGAACATAATTACAGGTAGACTGGTGTGTTATAATTTAGAATTAAAAATGTAACAAGAATCTTAAGCAGCCAGTCAGCCGCCAATGTAATATTTTACCGTTGTATACAATTTAATATCCTGTTAGTTTTAAATGTTGCAGTTGCATGTATCTAAAATTAATATTTCATTGTTAAAATATACATTAGCACAATCATTTACATATTTTTAACTTCTAGAAAGAACATTCTTCAAATTGTTAAAAGTTTGATGCTTATTTTGTGGCCTGAGGGTTCGATTTGTTACGCCTAAATAAAAATGATTACGCAATGATATATTGCAAATAAATTAATTAATTACAGCGGTACGAAACGAAGACCCTTGCAACCCTTCTCCTTGTGGACCTAACAGCCAATGCCGTCTTGTAAATAATCAGGCAGTGTGTAGTTGCCTTCCCACATTCTTAGGAAGCCCACCTGGATGTCGCCCCGAATGTACCATCAGTTCAGAATGTCCCAAAAACAGAGCTTGTATTAACCAAAGATGTGTAGACCCATGTGTTGGCCTTTGTGGCTTAAACACAATTTGCAGAGTTGTACACCACAGCCCCATTTGTGCTTGCAAATCTGATTGCACAGGCGATCCCTTTACTAGATGTTTCCCCATACCAAGTAAGAAAATTTGAAAATTGCAAATCTAAACACGTATCCTGTTATACGGGAAACATGTTAGTTAGCTTAAGAGAAAAAAATACTTCTGCCTAGTGTTAAAAATTTAATAATATGAGCAAAGGAAAGTGGCCTATTGCTTTTATTTTTACATAGCACTTTGAAAATTATGTATATGAATGTGTATGTTTACAATGAAATTTTTGTTCTCCCTAATGAATTATTGATTTTACAGAGCCTGCGAAAATCCCTACACAGGTACAATACCTGTGTTTACCTTCTTCATGCGGATTAAATGCCGAATGCCGTGATAACGGACTCATACCTTTATGTTCTTGTTTGCCAAATTATTTTGGAAGTCCACCTAACTGTAGACCGGAATGTACCATAAACTCTGATTGCCCAAGTAACAGAGCTTGCATTTTAGAGAAATGTAAAGACCCATGTTTAGGTTCTTGTGGCCTTGGTGCAATTTGCAGTGTTAACAATCACACTCCAGCGTGTACCTGTCCTCCTGATTACACTGGAGATCCGTTCACTAGTTGTCAACCTTTACCACTGCAACCACGTAAGACTTATTAATTTAAGGTCCTCACACATGTATCCAAAATTTAAATTACATCTCACCTCATGAAAAAGCAAAGTACTGTTAACACTAGAAGTACCACGTGGGTCATTTTTGACCCACGAGGGTTTGTCGAGGGCCCTAGCCCCCTCCATAATCATCACACGACCAAACGCTCCCGTGAATTTCAATCTTTTACGGGGTTGTACAACTCACCAAAATTTCATCCTCCTAGCCCACCTAGAGGTATGAAAATTTTACCTGTTATACGTGAAGTCAAGGGGTACGGTGAAGTCCGGTACTTCTAGTGTTAAAAATCTAAATGCAGCAAACCAAAAAACTGATACAGATAAACTATCTGTATTTTACCATTACCATAATAAATTTTAAACAAGGTTTAAATTCTAAAAAGTTTCTAATATTCCGAAAATATGATAAAATTGGCTTCTCACATACCCTTAAAATGTACTGTACCGTTACGCGTGCGTTTACATTTCATGGCCCTTCCCTAAATGCAGTGCACTCAAGTCATCCTTACTAACCTTTCCTTTTTCTTGACTTTACACTTCTATGTAACAAAAAATTTTCCCTCCACTCTTAGCATTATTAGTTTAAACTCATAACCAATTCCACTATACAGCGTATGCACTCAGAAATAACATTTCTAACCTTTCAGTGCAAAGTTCTGTTTCTTTACCAGACGCAAACGGCCATTTAAGGTATTACACTCTCAAAAATTAAGCCTCAGACAAAAATAGATAATTTTGCTTTCAAGAATAACAATATTATTATTGAAGAAATCATTTCAAGGGGGAAAGATTATTTCTGAAGAAAAAATTCGAAACACAGAAAAATAATTTGATTAATAAATTTTATTTTTGCCCGAACTTCTTTTCATATTGCTTAGAGCCAAATTTTAAAAAATGATGCAATTGTGATAAATCACGGATCATTTTTTCAGGAAAAAGATTCTCTCTCTTGCCAATCTTTGAACAGAAATGAATTATTATCAAATTCAGCAGTTTCTTTACAAAAATTTTGTTTTCGAAAATTGGTTTTTAACCCTTCGTAGGTGCACGTGTCCCAAAAGGGACATGACGAAATTTTTAAGTGAAATATTTTCATCGGAATAAATTGTTATAAATCAACAATCGCTAAACAAATTGCTGCAAAACCTATTGGTACATAAAATAGGATCCCCAAAGAGCATTTCAGAATATTGAGAGATTTTTTGAAGACCTTTTTCGTGAATAAATAAGTGCCTGGACTTTTTGGGCCACGTGTACCGACGGTGCCAGTAAAGATACGTGTACCTACGAAGGGTTATAGAATTAATTAAGGAATTAAAGTTAAAGAACTAAATTAAAGAATTTATTTTCAGAAAATTGGAAAAGGTCAAGTTGTAATTTAATTTTAATGGGATCCCTTAAATATGATTTATATCTGTTAAAAAATAGGAAATCTTTCAAATCTTCTAAAACTACATTATTACAAAACCCTACAATATCTTGAATACATAGATTTAGATTTACAATTTCCTTCAGAAATGTTCTGAATGTTCTAAAATACTTTTTGATTTCGTAAAATTTTCAGTTTTCATCCGATTAAAATTAATCTTTTTTTAATCACAGTTGAATCTGCGATATGCGATTTAAAGAATTTGGCTTTGCATATATTTAGTTATTATTTGTTATTTTTATTATTATTATTATTTATTATTATTGTTTATATTTATTTATTTAAGGCAAAGTGTGATAAAGAGGGAAATTTTACAGTATTTTTTTTTTTCTCTTCAGGAACGATTGTAAAATATCACAAAACGTTTCAAATTTATTTGTAGGCACTCCCAGGACACAAATAATTTGCATAATAATCAACTTGATTCTTACAAAGAAATTGCGCCTCGGCGACGCAATCGGGTGAAATGTTCATACCGCCCGCTTCAACGGGCAAAATGTTCATACAAGCCGTCTAGAAAGTAAGATTCGGAAAGTTCTTCAAAATAGGCCTCTGTTTCGGTGATGACGTCCTCGTTTGCCTCAAATATTTTTCCGGCAAGCCATTTTTTCATGTTTGAAAACAGAAAAAAGTCACTGGGGATTAAATCCGGCGAATACGGTGTATGCGGCATAATTCAAACTTCAATTCGTGCAATTTCGCCATTGCAACAGCACAGGTGTGCACGCGTGCATTGTCTAGGTGAAAGAGGACTTTCTTCTTTGCAAAATGGGGGCGTTTTTTCTTGATTTCGTTGCCCAGCTGGGCCAATAGTGATTTCGACTGTTCCTTCGTCTCAGGCGTGTAAACATGGATCCAAAACACCGATACAGAAAGCAAAAACCTCTATGCTTCCATTGTCGAGGTTCTATCACTAAAGAAAACGCGGAACCCATATTGCCGACAGCTTTTTCTTAGACAATTTCTCATGCAAGAAAATATACATTAAAGAATAACAATCAACTTCCCCATCAAATTTTTAGTGCAGCTGAAGGGTTTCCTAATGTTTCTTGAACGTAAAGATACACGAACATGCGCGAGAGTATCACGCGGCGATTGCATACGTTCAGCGGCAATTTCTCATGCAAAATTGTAAACACCGTGCCATCTGATATGTCTATGGCTTCAACAATTGATTGTTTACAATTCGATCGTTTAAAATCATATTCTGAACTTTTTCGATGATTTGCGGCATCGCTGCCTCAACTAAATGTTCGGAACGGGATGTACAATCACGTTTGAACTCATTCACTCAATAGTACACAGTTTTAAACGATAGTGCAGATGTATCATGAACTTCATCTAATTCGCCCTCTATTTCTGTCAGTGTATTGCTTTTTGTATAAAAGTGTTTAATTACTGCACGAAATTCGGTTTTTGTCCATTTTATTGGATTCACAAGACTTGTTTGTTTGATCGATTGTAAAACTTGAACTACGCGATGGATATGGCTAAAACTATGACAGTAGTCTATAAAGAGATGTCGTTCTTCAGAAATATACTTCTTACAATATTTTGAGCGACATCTAGTACATTTTGTAAGGACTTACTGACCTGTCCTCTCAACAGCTGCCATGGTTATAAACAAATATTGTGAAGTATGTATTTTTGTTGTTACCAGTATAAATTATTGATAAAGGGAAAGATGGCCTTTCTGGTGGCCATCCATAAAATAGCCATAAAATAGCACATTTTTATGTTTAGAATTTAAATCCTTCAGTTTTATAAACAAATATAAGAAACAAAAACTCATGTTTAACATTGCATTAACATGTCTTCCTTAACTTTTGAACAGTTTCTTTCAGACAAGGATCTATAAGCCAGACTTTCAAAATATACCGTAGCTTCCCCGGTAAGAAAAGGTGAACTGAAATGAATTAACACTATAATAACCGGTGATTGACGTACGAGTATACTTACTTCTACCGAAGGGGTCAAAATGAGTTGTTTTTCAAACTAATAAGTCATTTACGAAAAGACATAGCAATTTTAACGTCCTGATCACTTTCATTTTCGGAATTAGGGAAAGCTTGGACTCTTTTTCTTTTTCTACGCAAACGTCGAAGTCTTTCATCTTCACTGTCAGTATCGGATGACTCGCTCGTAGTTTCTTTGTTTGATAATGAATATTCATTTTCACTGTTAACTAGATTACTTTCATCATAATCAGTATCAGAACAATTTTGATCCAAATTATTTATTTATTTCAGTAACTCACTGCTTCGTCAAAAATTTTTCATAGTTTCTAAGTAATTTTATGGGTTAAAATATTTCTGCAGATTACGGTGAAAAACGAAATTCCGATTTTCTAAAAGTATTACGGTACAAAAGAATGTTTTCTCTGTGTACGTTCCTTTCTGACTGAATGTGAAATAGCTTCCGCAATATAAGAGCATCAAAGATATACACTCCATGCTCCCTTATACGACGAGCTCGGGACCAAGAACTTTCCTTTATACGACGGCGCAAGGGAAACCCGCCTATCCCCTACCACTATACAATATACTATTACATTACTACTATTACTACCTCGACCTTTTTAATTGCAACTA
Source organism: Diplolepis rosae (assembly GCA_030998225.1). Lineage (NCBI taxonomy): Eukaryota > Metazoa > Arthropoda > Insecta > Hymenoptera > Diplolepididae > Diplolepis > Diplolepis rosae. The sequence continues at coordinate 547,879 of JAPYXD010000450.1, forward strand.
AAATTGAACAGAGAAAAGTCTCTCGCGTCGAGTGAAAAAGTGATTCATTCACGACGCGCTCAACAAATATTGCATATCGAAAGCCGGCGATTTTCGAGGTCCAATAACTTTAAACGCAACTTGAATTTAACTGGAATTGATAATGTAATTGAAAATTAATATTATTTGCAAGATTTGAATACTTTGTGACTAAAATATCTAATGTGGAAAATTATAAGAATTTTAAAAATTGTGTTGATTTTAGAAATTTTTTGAAATTTAAAGATATGCTAAAATTTAAATATAATAAAAATAAATATATAAATATATATATATAATAAATATAATTAAAATGTTGAAATTTTAGAAAAACTTAAAATGGTGTAAAAATTAAAAAATTCCGAAAATTTAGATGACTCAATAATATCAGCAATTTTGAAATATAACTGGATATTTTGTCGTAATTTTGAAAAGTTAAAAATTCAAAAAACTTTTAATATATCTCCTTCAAATTTTGTTCACTCAGTCGCAAGCAGTTTTCATTTTACCTCCTATATAACTTCGTTAATGAAGTGTTCCACACTACAAAATGTACTGCAACTTTCAATAATTATATCTACATTGCTTTCGAAATAACAACATGCATTTTTGCGGAAAATTGAAGGAATTTTTGTTACTTTGAAAATGCGAGAAATATTTTGAAAATTTTGTGAAAGCAAGAAGTTTTTCTTTGATTTTTATAATTGTCCAAAAAAGAGATTCTATCGTGTCATTTTTATATTCTTCAGTGTTGAAAATAATGATGTTCTCCATTGAAAATATAGACATTTTATGTAAAAAATTTTGATAACTCGAATTTTTCTTAATGCATTTTGAAATATTTATGAAAATATTTTGTATGTGATTGTGTAACGTCCTGGTTACTCGCCTTGTATTATTATATTTATTTCTCCTCGTTTTTGATCGGAGAAGAGACCTAAAAAATTTCTCAACCGAAACAGGGACGCGGATAGCTAACAAATAAAGTTACCAAAATCCACAATTATTAACTACTTTTATTCTACTTTTATGTTGTTGAAATTTCCTTTTTGGGGAGGAGGTTACTATATCTAGACTTACTAATTATTTAGAATACCGCCGTGCAGGTGTAGAATCCAAACTGGAGGGTTAAATATCTTCAGCATATCCAAACTGGAATCCCTCAAAATTCAAACCGGAAGCTTTTTAATCCGAACTGGAGACTTTTTATATAAAAACTGGAACTGGGGACTTTTTATGTAAAGACTGGAAATTGGAGGAAACACTGATAATAACATCTTCAACAATTGTTCTTCAAATTCTTAAGTTGTCTTCACGATTTTCACTCTCTAGAACAGAGTATTAGCCCGGGTGGAAGTTAGCAGGTTACTGAGATTTTCCAAAGGAACAAGTGTTTTTATAGACCCTGTTTCTAGTCGATACCTTCCTGGACTGTAACCCCATGGGTCGATATCATCCTGACATCCTTTCCTTATTTGATTGCTTTTCAGAAAAAGGAGGAAAAGTGTAGAGAATAAGTCTTCTTCTCTGGTTCCCCGATTTTCCTTCTTCTCGGGTCAGCGAACCTTCAAGTTCACTCTTTTGCTGCGGCGGCAGGTTTTAGAAATTTATGTATAAGATACATTCCAAAGGGGGTTCCCTAATCCGCATAATTCCGCTTCGTCTAGACACTTACATTTTTCTGTGATCAATACATCCAGAACCTGATGCTTTATAAATATAATTTCGTAAAGGCTTTTTATTAAATTTGCACAGGTTATTATTATGAATAAATATTGACGGTCACAGGACGTGACAATTGTTTGAGGAATTAAGTTTTTTTGAATGTTGGGAATTGCTTGGAAATTTGGTTAATGCAAAAAAAACTACGTGAGTGCTTTTATTTTTGAAAATAAGACTTACCTTTCAAATATTCTCTGTCGACTGCATCTAAAATTTTATCCCGAAGTATTTGATTTTTCATGGAAATCCCATGAATTCGCACATCCGAAACATGATGATGTTTACAAAGTGTCAAACGACACTTTTTATTTACCATTATTGAAGTGAAAGGCAGATCAGGATTGTCAAATCTTCCGAACAACAACAACCTACAATTTTAGTTCTAAAAAAAAGGTAGAGGTAGTTGGCGCGCAATTTCTATCGACGGTTTTGGCTACAGCTTGCAGACACTGGCTTCCAAGCGATCTGAAAATTTAATCCTACTTAATGCCTGCTATGGATTTAATTGTTTTGTGTTTTAATTCATATCTTTTACTCCTTGAATTTTTTCGTAAAAAATTTTTTTTTTCGAAATATAGTTACTCAAAATTATAAATTCAATCATTGTTGTTAATTTTTGTTCTATTTTTTTTGTTAGGAGAAAAAAATCCAGCAATAAAAGCCAATGAGTGTTCAACATTTAGTGGAAGTAAATAGCTGACAGACAGAATACTCTTAATAACACTGAGTCACTGTAATGGTGTCACAAGAAAATGCTAAACTCTGTAGAATTTCATTAATATACATATACCAATATAATCTCAAATATTGATAATCCCATCAGTGAATTGTGAATTAAACAAAGTAAAACTTGGTAGTGCAGGGTGAATTTATCTTTTCTTTTGACAACGTTATTTACCGAACAAAGTTCAACCGTTGACACGATGAATGCAGTTGCTTTTTTCTTACTTTTAAATAAAAATTAGATTCGAATATCAATATTTGAGATTTGGCTACAAAAAACTGATGCACCTTCCCATGGATATCAATGGATTTTCATTAATTTTTATAGTTTTTAGGATATTTCCATTAATAATAAATTTAAAAATCGTCCGTTTTTTGAGCAGGGAATTGAAACTGATACGATTCACTTCCATTTTAACAATCGAATTCTTTTGAATGTGTTTCAGTATCTTTCAAAGTATTGTAGGACATTCAATTGTAAATAAAAGACAGGATTCAATCGCATTGAACGATTTCAACTATATTCAATCCACTTTTTCTTAGTGCGTCCCCGATCCCCTACAACTTACTCACAGCCATTATTTTCAGCTTTGCTCAGCTAGTTACATCACGATCGCATTCTCATCGCGCGCAGCTCGCAAATATCAGAGCGCCTGGGGCGTGCGCTACGTTCTCGGTCTTATATTCCTCGCATACATTCAAGTTTATTTTTTGTAATGTAATACGAAAATTCAAGTCAATTTTATAATACTGTAAACGTGAATTAATCCTCTCAAAGTTACTAAATTTGTTTTTTATTCCAAATGAAATAAGCATTTCAAATCACTTAAGGCTCTATTGCCCTTAAGGAAAGCATTCTTAATTTCCATAAATAATCGTTCTGAAGTATTATAGAAATTGTTATTTATTAAATTCGTGAGATACATTTCAGTAAAAAATATATTCATAACGATTTTTTTCAATGTTTAACGCCGATAAATGTTTGACGTAATTGATGCGAATGATTCCGTGCTCATCAACTTGTCATATTTTCGAATATGCGGTATGAAAATTGATGAAAATCGGTGTAAATATACATTAAAGAATAACAATCAACTTCCCCATCAAATTTTTAGTGCAGCTGAAGGGTTTCCTAATGTTTCTTGAACGTAAAGATACACGAACATGTGCGAGAGTATCACGCGGCGATTGCATACGTTCAGCGGCACTCGGGCAAGCGGAAGGCGTTATTCGATGCGGCCTTTCAAGTTTAGCCGGATGTGGCTGTTTAACGAACTCGTCTTTATTTTTTGTATTCGGATAAAGTATGATAAAGCTCAATCCAATCCTATGATTTTATCGAGAGTTATTGTGTCTGCAGACGCCAGACAGGTGACAAATAAACAGACACTTTCGTAAAAACCGATTCGGCACGAAAATTTTGATCATGTTTATCGGTTCAGTTTTTAAAAAAGACAATTATTAATACTCACCAATTTTCTGTAGGTAGTCCGCTCAGGCAACGCATTTGAAAAGTGACTCGCGTAAAGAAATGAAAGATTCTTCGCAAAAATGGTATAATTTTACTTTTGTTCATTCAATTTTATGAACAAAATTGTTATCATGTTTTGACAACTGATAATGACAATTTACAACTTCTATGAGTGCTTGAGATCAAATATAAGCAATTTTAGTCCAAAAATTTTTTTTTCGTTTATCAAACCACTCCATTGTTTATTTCTTGACTTAATTTGTTTATAATAATTATGTTAAATCTTAGTCAATTTATTTGTATCCTAGGAGTACCCCACGTGGATTCAAGACGTTTTGTTGTTTTTGAAAATCTCACAGATCTCTTACATTTATTTAATTGTGAGTTCAAAAAAAAATTTGTAAATCGGATGAAAACTGAAGGCTGTAAACAATCACACGAGTATAATAAATGTTTTTCCGTGTTATACACGATTTTTTTCCTACCAGGAGGTCTAAGAATGGATTTTTATCATACCTCCATCATAATTGCGAGGTTTGCGTCGGTAGGCGATCCACGAAGCAGCGTTTCTTAGCCTAGGCTTGAAATTCTTTGCATAGTATCCTAGGGCATTAAAGTAGGGGAAGTACGGTAATCTGATTGGCCAACGAGTGGCTTTACTACTCTTACGGCCGCAGTTCATTTACATTATCGGAACACCGTGGCGCTACACTCGCACATATGACTTCAGGTGTGATAAAAAATAATGTATGATACACGACCTCTAAGCAGCATTTTTCGAACGAGTTTGAATTTGCAGTACTCGCCGCCGTCTCCAGGTTGTATTGCAAATTCATACATGTCCAAAAAACTGTCGCTTAGGGTCCTTGTGTCACAAATTACTATTGTTTGTCCCGCAGGGGGCAATAAAATGCACTTTATGATCCTCTAGTAGAAAAATTCCTTTTTTGGACCAATGTGCGAAGTCGTGTATATCTCGTGAAGACACGCTTTAATTTTGTTAACCACTGAGTCGAGATTCAAAGAATAGAATCAGTTTTTGCTTGCCTTATTATATATTATTACTCATATATAATATAGGTCAAAAAAGTATGAAATACACACACAAACATACACACACACATGTATAAATTATGTTATAAAATAACTCAGGATAATAAATGCACTCCAGCAAACCAAACCTTTGCAGAAAGCAACGATATTCCAAAAGATTGCAACCCATCTCCCTGTGGACCAAACGCGCAATGTAATGCTGGGGCGTGCACATGTTTACCCGAATATTATGGAGACCCATATAGGATGTGTCGTCCTGAATGTATTCTCAACACAGATTGTACTTCTAATAAAGCATGTGTTTATAATAAATGTATTGATCCGTGCCACGGTACGTGTGGTCAAAATGCTCAATGCATGGTATATAATCATATACCAATGTGCAATTGCCCACCAGGGATGTCAGGAAATGCATTTATATTGTGTTCAGTACAAAGAGGTGTGTAAAAAATTTGAATTCAAATTAATCCTAATTTTGCTTTAATTATTATGCACATATTTCATTCTAAAAAATGTAATAAAATTCAATTTCAATCTTCTTATAGAGTCCATATCAGGAAATCCTTGCAATAGTTCACTATGTGGTTCCAATAGTCAATGTAGAATCGTAAATGAACAGCCTGTTTGCTCCTGCGTGCCAGGTTATTTAGGAAGACCGCCTACTTGTAGACCTGAATGTATTCTTAGTTCCGATTGCTCACTTGACCTTGCATGCAGTAACCAAAAATGTATCAATCCCTGTACCGGCTCTTGTGGTATTAAAACTCAATGTCAAGTTATAAATCACAATCCGATATGTAGCTGTCTACCAGGAAACACCGGTGATCCATTTGTCCAGTGTTACCCCATCAGTAAGAAGAATTTTTTAGCTTCAGCGAAAGTAATTAGTATCCTTAAACGAATAAACGGTCATTGAACAAAATTCGTTTCTGCAATACTGATCTTCCGAGCTTGAACTCTAATTATTTTTTTAATGTTAAGAAGACTGAACTCGACTCATAAAAATTCTTTTAGTATCACATTCACCTGTAGATCGAGGAACCCCATGTCAACCATCACCCTGTGGTTCCAACTCTCAATGTCAAGAAATAAACAATTCACCTTCATGCTCCTGTCTTCCAGAATTTTTAGGTTCGCCTCCGAATTGTAGACCCGAATGTATTAGTAATAATGAATGTCCTAGCTATCAAGCTTGTACAAACCGAAAGTGCACAGACCCTTGCATTGGATCTTGTGGGTCAAACACCGAATGTCGTGTAGTGAGCCATACGCCGATGTGTGTTTGTAAACCTGGATATACTGGAGATCCCTTTACAGAGTGTATTATTGAGCAACGTAAGAACAATTTCCCTCTATTAGTCAAACATAATTATGAACTTCTCATCGTAAATAGCATTATATTAACAGCTATCATCATTGAAAATCGAACACCATGTATACCATCCCCCTGTGGTTCTAATGCTGTCTGTAAAGAACAAAATGGTGCTGGATCATGCACTTGCTTGTCAGAATATATAGGAAATCCCTATGAAGGATGCCGACCTGAGTGTACCGTGAATTCAGATTGTATATCAAGTTTAGCCTGTATAAGATCTAAATGTCAAAATCCATGTCCCGGAACTTGCGGATCCAATACTGAATGTCAAGTTATAAACCACATTCCAATGTGCACCTGCGTTTCAGGTTATACTGGTGATCCATTCCGTTATTGCAGTCTAATTCGAAAGCCTGGTAATTGCATAAAGTAAAGCTTACATTTAAATACTAATTTTATGCCATACATACAATTTGATTTTTTTTCTAGCCCTAGTAGAGAAGATAGATCCATGTACTTGGTCTCCTTGTGGTATTTACAGTCAGTGTAGAAATATAAATGAACAAGCAGTTTGTTCGTGTTTACCAGGTTTCATAGGAAGTCCACCTGGATGTCGACCCGAATGCGTTGTTAGCACTGAATGCTCTTCAGATAAAGCCTGTATAAATAAAAAATGTGCAAATCCATGTCCAGCTTCCTGTGGCTTAAACACAAACTGTAGAGTTATAAATCATAGCCCTATTTGTACCTGCAAAGATGGATTTACTGGGGACCCTCTTACGAGATGTTTTTTGCTACCACGTAAGAAATTTCTGCCTTCATACTATGTTCGTTTGAAATGTAACATATTTAAATGATTTCTGTAGGAAATTCTTTAATTGTCTTCCCTTACAGAACCAATGCAAGACCTAATTGTTGTTCAAAATCCTTGCGTACCTTCTCCATGTGGACCATACTCAGAATGTCGTGAAACAAATAATATACCATCTTGCTCGTGTTCACCATCGCGCATTGGATCTCCACCGTATTGCAGACCGGAATGTACAATTAACTCAGATTGCCCAAGTAATCATGCTTGCATAAACGAAAAATGTCGAGATCCGTGTCCAGGTTTATGTGGATTGTCAGCTCAATGTTCAGTTCTTAACCATGTTCCATCTTGCACTTGCATTAGTGGTTTTACTGGAGATCCTTTTGCTAATTGTTTCCCGAAACCAACACTACGTAAGGGCTTAGTTTTTATTTTCTGCACCCCCCCCCCCACTCCCCTCTCCCTCCCTCTATATATATATATATATATATATATATATATATATATATAAGCAAGATACTGAAGTCAAAAGTTATTTTCTTTAGCGAAGGAACTTATTACGTCAGACCTTTGTAATTCAACCCCGTGTGGTGCAAATGCTCTATGCAACAACGGCATTTGTACTTGTCAAGCGGAGTATACTGGAGATCCTTACATTGGTTGTCGACCGGAATGTGTTCTCAATTCAGACTGTTCTCTAGACAGAGCTTGTTTACAAAGCAAGTGCATAGATCCATGCTCTGGAACTTGTGGGTCTAATGCACAATGTACCGTATATGATCATGTTCCAATGTGTACCTGTCCACTGGGTATGACAGGCAACGCTTTTTTGTTGTGCACTCCTCAAAGTGGTATGTTAATTTTAAATTTAAAAATAGATTTTACGTTTAATTTTACTTGAATTTAAACAAGAAATTAAAACAGGGAACTGAAATTCCAATTGACTTCTTGTCCACCTGTAATGCTTATCCATTAAAATAAATTCTCAGTTTCAATTTGCATTTGAAATTATACAGTATAACTTAGTTCATTTCAACATGCCTAAATAAACCCTAGAACAGGAGTATCATACTATAAGGCATTGAACCACAGATAAGAGCATCATATTTGATAAATGAAGGGTTGACGGTCAAAAGGGGCTAACACACATTCGAAAAAGTTTTCAGGAAAACGGGAAATTCTTTGTATTTTGCAATTATATAAAATTTTATAAACGCGGCTATTGAAACTGGTAGACAAGAATCAAGTTTATACTCTGTCAAGCTTTTAGATCGTTTTATGTAAATTTGAGAAATCTACAGGGGGGAGAGGGATTTAAAATTTAAAATGATAAATTTTTGCGGAGTCACTTTTTCCTCTCAGAAATGAAAATTTTTCATCACGGACATTTTTTTATACGATGCGTATTTCTTTAGATATTTTGATAGCTGAAGATTTTTTTATACTATATTACCTAATAAATTCAGAACGCAAAGCACCGTCTGCATGTCAAACGTATTAACACACTAATCAAAAAATATACAATTTGAAGTAAAATTATTCTCCACAATTAGTTTCTTTGGACCGTTGGCTCTATTTTACATTCACTGAATAGACTTTGACAAGTATCCTTTGTTCAAACATACGAAATACGGTGACGGAATTTGATTTTTCATAAGACTCTGTATAAGGTCAGCCCCTTTAACCGCCGGGCACCTCTTGGGATAGCTCTAGAACCAACTTTGATAAGTTTTTATATATTGATATTTCTAAACGAGTCGATGTAGGAAATTGATTAAAGTTTCCAAAATTTCGCAAAATCAAACGAATTTTTCAAAAAGACACATTTGAATATTGAATAAAAAATATTTTATCTATATACAGTTCGCTCACGAACTTTTTCTATCGTTGTAGAGTTGAAATGAAGCCAAAAAAGAGAAACCAGTTCATTATAATAAAATCATTATTACATTTTTTCTCTATTTTTGCACGTTAAAAATATAGATCCAGTGACAATCGATCCATGCAATCCATCGCCGTGTGGACCAAACAGTCGATGCAGATCTGTCAATAGACAAGCAGTTTGTACTTGCGTAAAGACCTACATAGGAAATCCGCCTTCATGCAGGCCAGAGTGTATTATTAATTCAGATTGCCCTAGAAATAAAGCATGTAGCAACCAAAGATGTATTGATCCCTGTGCAGGATCTTGTGGCCTGCGTGCAATATGCCAAGTTGTAAATCACAATCCTTTCTGCAGTTGTCCCACAGGATTCTCTGGTTCTCCGTTCACAGTATGCGACGTAATAAGTAAGAACATGCAATAAATTTGCCACTCTAAATTGAATTCTTTCATGGTAGAGATTAAAAAATTTCCAATGAATCATTCTTTACAGCTGAGAGACCAGTTTTAAATCCGTGTCAACCATCTCCTTGTGGACCAAATGCCCAATGCAATATTATAAATGATTCCCCTTCATGTGCCTGTTTGTCAGGATTTTTAGGTTCCCCACCAAATTGTAGACCGGAATGTATTAGTAACAGTGAATGTCCGAGTCAGCAAGCCTGTATAAATCAAAAGTGTAAAGATCCTTGTCCAGGATCTTGTGGTCCTAACGTTGAATGTCGGGTAGTGAGTCACTCTATTATGTGCATTTGTCCTATTGGTTATATCGGTGATCCGTTTACACGGTGTTCACTTCAAAAACGTAAGTCAAACTTTCCCATCTTATGATGATACCTACCTTATCCTACATGACTAATTCGAATTATATTCTTTAGAAGCTCTCAACGAAATTATTACTCCTTGCACACCATCGCCTTGTGGTATAAATGCGATTTGCAAAAGGCAAGGTAATGTAGGATCGTGTTCATGTTTACAAGATTACTTGGGAAGTCCTTATGAAGGATGTCGTCCAGAATGTACCATAAATTCTGACTGTCCCTCCAGTTTAGCATGTATTCGTTCAAAATGTCAGAATCCGTGTCCTGGAACTTGCGGACAGAATGCTGATTGCTATGTCGTAAATCATCTGCCACAATGTGCCTGCCACACTGGATTTTCAGGAGATCCATTCCGCTTCTGCAGTCTTAATTCTCAACCTGGTAATTATACCTGAATAATTATTAGATAAAAAAAACAAAAACATCTTATTTACGTCATAATTGTTTAGCAGTGCGATATTAAAATATAGAAAAGAATTAATAAAATTCCTGTCTTTATAATAATACAGTGATACAAGAAGATCTTGTTGATCCATGTATTCCTTCGCCATGCGGTCCAAATAGTCTTTGTCGAATTGTTAACGGACAAGCTGTATGTACTTGTAAACCAGAGTACACTGGACCCCCTCCATATTGCCGCCCAGAATGTACCTTAAGTGCAGAATGTCCGATAAACAGAGCATGCATAAACCAGAAATGTGAAAACCCTTGTCCCAGTCCATGTGGAAGAAATACTATTTGTGTCGTGATAAATCACAGTCCTATTTGCACATGTCAAAATGGGTACACTGGAGATCCGCTTATTAAATGTTTCCCCGTTCAAAGTAAGTTTTGTAACACTTAAAATATTTCATAATAGTTTTTTTCCCTTTACATACTGCATGTGAATTATTTAGAGCCATTTGCGCCAGTACCTGTCCAAAACCCATGCATACCATCCCCATGTGGTCCATTTTCGGAGTGTAGAGCAATTGAAGATATACCTTCATGTTCTTGCTTACAAAATTATATCGGCAGTCCTCCAGACTGTAGACCTGAATGTTCAATAAATTCTGACTGTCCAAGCAACAGAGTATGTATGCGAGAAAAGTGCAGAGATCCTTGCCCCGGATCATGTGGAGTATTGGCTCAGTGTTCTGTTAATAATCACGTGCCGATTTGTACATGTTCAGAAGGTTATATTGGAGATCCATTCACTAACTGCATTTTAAATCAGATTACACGTAAGATATTTTCATTTGTCATGATAATATTCATAATTTTGACAATAACTTTCAGTTTTAGTGATTATAATTTAGAGAAAACTGATAATACAACCCAATTTTTCATTTTCAATCTCATTCTACATTTTTTTTACTATAAATGGGATTTAAAATTGGACACGAATTAATAACATTACTTCATTTAGTCTAATTTGATATTATTATAGCTTCACAACAGACATTGGTAGACTCATGTATACAGTCACCTTGTGGATCTAACGCCATCTGTAGTAACGGATCTTGTTCGTGCCAAGCAACTTATTTTGGAGATCCATATTCAGGTTGTCGACCAGAATGTGTTCTTAACACTGATTGTCCCCTTGATAAAGCGTGTCTGAGAAACAAGTGTATTAATCCTTGTTCTGGTACTTGTGGACAGAGTGCGTTATGTAACGTATACAATCATATACCCATGTGCATTTGTCCCATTGGCATGAAAGGAAATGCTTTCTTATCTTGTTCACCAATTAAAGGTATTTACACAATTGAATTACAAGTTTTGGGTGTAGAGACTGATTTCTTCAGCTTTTCAGAAAAGTTTCTTTTTAAACAAAATAAAAATCTCGATGTCTTGAAAGTGAATTCAAAGATGATCCAAACACTACTTTCTCCTGTAACAGAAAAATCTATTTTTCCTTTAAGGGGTTAGGGTCAATTAGAAATGTAAAAAATCGAGTTGCAGAAAATTTCTTTTGCAGTTTTAAAACAAAATTTGTGAAAAAAGCCTTTTTTGGCCATCTAATTGAAACATTTTTAAACACGTAACAATTTGAAACAGATACACTAGTTATCCAACCATGCAATCCATCACCATGTGGTCCTAATAGTCAGTGTCGAAAAATAAATGGACAAGGAGTTTGCTCTTGTATTCCTGGTTTTATTGGAACTCCTCCAACATGTAGAGCTGAGTGCCTTGTTAGTACTGATTGTTCTCCCATGGAAGCTTGCATTAATCAGAAATGCTCAAACCCATGTGTAGGCTCTTGTGGTATCTTATCATTTTGTCAAGTAGTCAATCACAATCCCATCTGTAGTTGCGCTGAGAGAATGACTGGCAATCCATTCGTCAAATGTATACATATGCGTAAGCTCTTTTATCAAATGTTTAATTATTGATTATTATTGTATTATAAAGTTTCAAATTCATTATAAATGAAAATAATATTTCAGTAAGCGATCCAAGTTTAAGCCAATCAAGACAGAACCCCTGTCAACCATCGCCTTGTGGTCTTAACTCAGAGTGCAAAGTTATCAATGATTCACCTTCGTGCTTCTGTCTCCAAGAATTCATTGGCACTCCACCTTATTGCAAACCAGAGTGCATCAGTAATGATGAGTGCTCAAATAAACTTGCTTGTATCAATCAGAAATGTATAGATCCATGTCTAGGATCTTGTGGAGTTAATGCTGTTTGTAATGTAATCATTCATACTCCAATATGTACCTGTTCTTCGGGGCATACAGGTGACCCGTTTACTCAATGCACTAGTCACCAATGTAAGAAAATGCTTTTTATTTAACATTAAAGGTTCCTTTTAACTGCGTTCAAAATAAAAATATTTATTATAATTAAATTAAAATTTCTTTCCAGTGATACCAATGTATACACCACAACCATGTATCCCATCTCCATGCGGTGCCAATGCCATTTGTAAAGAAAGGAACGGTGCAGGATCTTGTTCTTGTTTAATCAATTATATTGGAGATCCTTATGAGGGCTGTCGACCAGAGTGTGTACTAAGTAGTGATTGTATACCAAGTAGAGCTTGCATAAAAGCAAAATGTCAAGATCCTTGTCCTGGTACATGTGGACAAAATGCAGTTTGTCAAGTAGTTAACCATTCTCCAACATGCTCATGCCTTCCCAAATATACGGGAGATCCTTTCCGTTACTGTATCGAAGAACCAGAAAGAGGTATTTGCACGCGAAAAAAAAGTTTATCTTGTTAGATCTCGTCAGATCAAATTCCCAGATCTAACAAGATCTTGATTTTGTCGAGATCTGACATGATCTGATCAGATCTAAAGTAGATCTGGTCAGATCTGAAGTAGATCTGGTCAGATCTCGACAAAATCAAGATCTGGTTAGATCTGGGAATTTGATCTGACCAGATCTAACAAGATCAACTTATTTTTCGTGGGTGGAAACGTTAATATCAAAATATGTATGAAAAAATAAGTTGCTTCATGTAATATCCAAAAATTTTGTAACTCTTATAGTATTAGATGTTAATCCTTGTCAACCTTCACCCTGTGGACCAAATAGTATATGCCGACAAAATCCTGGAAATTCTGTATGTTCGTGTCTTCCTGGATTTGTCGGATCTCCACCTGGATGTCGACCAGAATGTGTAGTAAATGCTGAGTGTCCCCTTACACTATCATGCATCAATCAGAAATGTGTCAACCCCTGTCCCGATCCATGTGGTATAAACACAGACTGCAGAGTTATTAATCATAGCCCAATATGTCACTGTAAATCTAATTTTGCTGGAGATCCTTTTACGTTTTGTTCACCAATACCACGTTAGTAGATAAAAATTTTATACAAAACGTGGTTACAAATTTTTTCATCTCAATGTCCTCGCTTTAATAATATTAATATATTTATAATCCTTAATTATTTTTATTTAGGTCCAATGGACACACAATTAACGATTATATTTAACTCTTGTTTACCGTCACCTTGTGGACCGAACTCTCTTTGTCATGACAATCGAGGAAATCCATCATGTTCATGTGCACAAAATTATATAGGGATACCTCCAAATTGCCAACCTGAATGTATTATCAACTCAGATTGTCCCTTAAATCTTGCTTGCATGCGAGAAAGGTGTATGAATCCATGTCCTGGATCATGTGGTGTAGGAGCAAAATGTAACGTTGTTAATCACGCTGCTAATTGTGTTTGTCCTGAAGGATTCACTGGCGATGCCTTTACTATTTGCTTATTGCGGACACCTATCTGTAAGTTTAAATTGATAGATACGTACTGTATCATTTATACTATCGAGACACTTATATCTGATTTCACGTATTTTTAGTTGAAGACCGACCCTCTAAAGACCCTTGTAATCCTTCACCATGTGGACCTAATGCCATTTGCCGAGAAGGAGTTTGTTCTTGCTTGTTTGAATATAGAGGAGACCCATACAATGGTTGTCGTCCAGAATGTGTTACTAACGATGATTGTTCACGAAATAAAGCTTGTATCCGAATGAAATGTGCTGACCCTTGCGTAGGAACATGTGGACAAAATGCTCAATGTCTAACTATAAACCATTTACCAACATGCACTTGTCCTCCTGGAACTGAAGGAAATGCATTTATTGTTTGCTCTCAACGTCAAGGTATATAATAAGATCAATAAAAAATCACGTGATGTCTTACGAAAAGCGAAGAACAAGCAGAAAAGTTATTATATTCTAAACGTTATACAGGAGCACTAAAAAATGCGTTACGTAATCATTTAATGACCCTTATAAGTATATAATTCACTGAGATGATCTCTCCCTAATACTCACCTTGCATACGTACACGACCATAAGTATAAAAAAATCCCTAGATATTCGACTATATAATTTTCCTTTTTTATTAGATGATATTGTAAAAACGCCTTGCTCTCCTTCGCCTTGTGGACCAAATAGTCACTGTCGAGAAATCAATGGCATTGCAGTTTGCAAATGCATAGAAAGTTATAAAGGAAGTCCACCCTTATGTCGTCCTGAATGTGTTGTGTCTTCTGACTGCTCACCAGCAACAGCCTGTGTCAATCAAAAATGTATAAATCCTTGCTTAGGCTCTTGTGGTTTAAATGCTGAGTGTACAATCATTAATCACAATCCAATCTGTAGCTGTCGTCAAGATTTAACTGGAAACCCTTTCCAAGCATGCATAGTTCCACCACGTAAGATAGCTATAATAATATTAAAAATAATATTTTAAATATAAAAATCAGTTGCTTACGAGTCGATCTTCTTTCAGCTGTAGCTGGTATTATAGTTAAACCGATTGACCTATGTAACCCTTCACCCTGTGGTCCACAATCTCAGTGCCAAGTTAAAAACGGATTACCCTCTTGCGTTAATGTACCACAATTACTACCTGGATGTATTAGTAACAACGAATGTCGCTCTGATCAAGCGTGCATTGAAAGAAAGTGTGCAGATCCCTGTGCAGGTTCATGTGGCTCAAATACTGAGTGTCGAGTTTTTAGTCACACGCCAATGTGTTTATGTAGTTCGGGATTTACAGGAGATCCATTTATACGTTGCGCACCTTTTATCTGTAAGCTTTCTATAGACTAGTAATAATTTCATCAGCATGAAGCAGTTTATAAGATATTCTAACAATTTCTTCAACTCCTAATAGATGAAGAGAGCAGACCATGTTCGCCGACACCATGTGGAGCAAATGCTGTATGTGAAGAATTGGGAGGGGCTGGGTCTTGTTCTTGTTTACCAGATTACATAGGGAACCCTTACGATGGATGCAGACCAGAATGTGTTATAAACTCTGATTGCTCATCAAATCTAGCATGTACCAGAAGCAAATGCCAAAATCCTTGTCCCGGAACATGTGGTCAAAATGCTATCTGCCAAGTTATAAGTCATTCTCCAGTGTGTACTTGCTTACAAGGGTTTATGGGTGATCCATACCATTTCTGTACCCCAATACCTGATACTCGTAAGATAACATTTAATTTAATTTTTTTTATATATTTTAAAATTGTTTTTGATAATAGTGTGTAATTTACCCGTAGCACAAAACACGCCAAGTGACTCTTGTAATCCTTCACCTTGTGGTCCGTACAGCGAATGTCGAAATAATAACGGTTTAGCTGTTTGTTCTTGCCTTCCAACATATATTGGTAGTCCACCAATTTGCCGTCCAGAATGTATTGTCAGTTCAGATTGTCCTATGACAAGTGCTTGCGTCAATAAGAAATGTATAGACCCATGTCCAGAGCCATGTGGAGCGAATACTCTCTGCAAAGTCATCAATCATAGCCCCATTTGTTTCTGTAAAAACAGCTTTATTGGTGATCCCTTTACAAGATGTTTTTACATAGAGGGTATGCCATTTCTAAAAATTTTCTCTTCCTTACACTTCATAAACTTCGTTCGAGGGTATTCATGAATATAACCTAATTTTAAAAATGAATATAAAATATTGGATAAATCTAACATTTTAATTTTGTATCCCTTTAACACTTAGAAATTATTCTAGAATCTGTGCAACAACCAGTGACAAATAGAGATCCATGTGCTCCATCTCCATGTGGTGCCAATGCATTATGCCAACGTGTTAAAGATACACCTGCTTGTTCATGTCTAAAAAATTTTTTTGGAAGTCCTCCTAACTGCCGACCTGAATGCACAATTAATTCTGATTGTCCTAGCAACAAAGCATGCATAAAAGAAAGATGCAAAGATCCTTGTCTTGGATCTTGTGGTTTTTATACTGAATGTTCAGTTTTAAATCATATACCAAATTGTAAGTGTCTTGATGGATTTACTGGCAATCCCTTTAGTCAATGTCGTCCACTGCCTTTGCAAAGTAAGTTTCTTAGAATATAAACATTTATTGTGGTACCTTAGAAAACAATGATGATTTTCTTATACCATTGATTCTCTTTTATTCACAGTCGAGTCAGAGACTGATCAAAATCCATGTTTCCCATTCCGCTGTGGGGTTAATGCAAATTGTGACATCGGAGTCTGTACATGTTTACCAGGATATTTTGGAAATCCAATAACAGGATGTAGACCAGAGTGTGTCCTTAATACAGACTGCTTTCGAGACAAAGCGTGCATTTTTAACAAGTGCCAAGATCCTTGTCCAGGAACTTGCGCTCACAATGCAGTGTGTAACGTTATTAATCATATAGCGATATGTAGCTGTCCAAGAAACTTCCAAGGAAACGCCTTTATTCAGTGTCATCCCTTGCAAGGTATTTTT
This sequence comes from Diplolepis rosae, assembly GCA_030998225.1. Lineage (NCBI taxonomy): Eukaryota > Metazoa > Arthropoda > Insecta > Hymenoptera > Diplolepididae > Diplolepis > Diplolepis rosae. Next base: position 564,918 of record JAPYXD010000450.1, read on the forward strand.
TTTCCATGAAATGAACATATAACATATATTAAAGGAACAAGATACTAATGTTCACAAAATATCGATTTCAATAGCACTAAAGGAATCTCCATGTGACCCATCACCTTGTGGACCAAATAGTCTTTGTCGTCTTAATAACGGACAAGCAGTTTGCACTTGTATCTCTAGATATTTGGGTAGTCCACCAACTTGTCGACCAGAATGTGCTCTCAATTCAGACTGTTCTTTAGACCAAGCCTGCATGAATCAAAAGTGTCTGAATCCATGTATTGGTGCATGCGGCTTAAGAGCACAGTGTAAAGTGATAAATCACAATCCAGTATGTCAGTGTCCGTCGAAATTTATTGGAGATCCATTTATTCAGTGCTCACCGAAACGTAAGACAATTTTAGAGTGTTAACTCATGAAATACTTATTTCATAAACAAAATTTCAACTTTTTCCTACTTCTGAGCAGCACAAGAACTAGTAATAACAAATACTTGTCAACCGTCTCCATGTGGGCCAAATGCGCAATGCAAAATCATTAAAGATTTACCATCTTGTTCCTGTTTACCAAACTTTATTAACTCTCCTCCTAACTGCAAACCTGAATGCATCAGCAACAGTGAATGTCCCACAGCTAAAGCATGTATCAATCAAAGGTGTAAAGATCCTTGTCCTGGTTCTTGTGGTACTAATGCCCAGTGTCGTGCAGTGAGTCACACGCCAATTTGTTTCTGTAACGATGGATTTACAGGAGATCCCTTCACTCAATGCGTTATACAACCTTATGCCCGTAAGATATTTTCTTATTATGAGCATAAAATGTTTATTTTTCAACTAAAGTTCAAATATTAAAAACATTTTATAAATTCATAGAACCAGAAGAAAAACAAACTCCTTGCACACCATCACCTTGTGGTCCTAACGCTTTGTGCAGTGAAAATAATGGAGCAGGATCTTGTTCTTGCATTCCTAATTACTTTGGAAATCCTTATGAAGGGTGTAGACCTCAGTGTGTGATAAATTCAGACTGTGCTTTAAATCGCGCTTGTGTTAATTTTAAATGCATTGATCCATGCCCAGGAACTTGTGGTACAAACGCTGAATGTCATGTTGCTAATCACCTTGCAACGTGTTCTTGTATCACCTCTTATACAGGAAATCCATACAGTTATTGTCTTCTAAATCAACCTGGTACGTTAAACTACACATTTTTGACATTATTTATAAAAAACATAAGTTTTAAATTGGATGCTTTTTTACCCAAGCCGTAATAGATAATACTGATCTGTGCGCCAGTGCATTTTGTGGGCCCAATAGCCAATGCAGAGTCGTTAACCAAATAGCTGTATGCTCTTGTCTTCCGAACTTTAGTGGAAATCCGCCAGGCTGTAGACCCGAATGTGTTATCAGTTCAGAGTGTCCTCCAGAGAAAGCGTGTATTAACCAAAAATGTGTGAATCCATGTCCAGCCTCATGTGGACAAAATGCTCTTTGTAGAGTAATAAACCATGCACTTCTCTGTAATTGTGTCCCTGGATTTACAGGCGATCCGTTCACAATATGTTTCTCCGCACTGAGTGAGTTTGAATTTTATTTCATTTACAGAAAAATAAATTATTTGTAACGAATACCGAACATATTAAATCATTAGGGTGTTAAGTAGTTGAGGAAATTATAGGGATCATTGAAAAATAAATAATAGAATAAAGTCATGAAATTAAAAATATTAATCTCTTTTGACACACCCTGATCATATCAAGGTGATTTTCAACAATTTAATAAATTGGTAACTGAAAATAACGTGAGAAAATTGTCTATTAAATTTAGAAAAATAATTTTTTTCAAAGAATGATAAATGTGAATAGCACAAAGATAGTGGAGAGCAAGATAAAAAAAACATTTATAAATTGAATTTTGTAAAAAATGCCAAAAGAGTACGATCGCCATTTCAAGAATAATAATAATTTATAATGAATTATTTATAAAAATGTTAGTTTTCAATTGAACTATTAGTTTTATTCGTTTACAATTTTAAACAAAACAAAAAAATCACTGTAAACCAACTTTATATTGCAAACGGAAAGCTATAAAGATTACTATATGTAATCGAAAGTCTCAGCATAGACGAAAGCGTCTCTTTTTCCATAGAAAAACTTCAAATTCTATAAATTTTCAATTTAATTGCATTATTGCGATATAAGAGTTTTATGTCGTCTAGGAGGACACCTATCTAAAAATATCTTAACCGTCTAATTTCAAAAATAATATCTATAAATAAATAATTCTTAATAATTGAACAGTGTTTTATAAAAAATAATCTTTTATCTAATGTAAATTCTTGCATCTATAATATACGTATAACTTGAAAAAATGTGTACACATAACAGTCAAATGGTACTAGTTGTTAACTAATGCAGTTTTTAATTTTTAACTATCAAAATGTAAACTAAAACTATTAAAGAATATTAATTGTACAAGGAAACTGGTCTGGAAACTGAGAATCATCTATAACTATACACAGGAGGCGATATATAGAATTTTTGAATGAGACTATTCTACTTTTTGTTCGATTTTTCTACGAAATTAAACCCATTAATATTTTTAGCTATCCCACCTATTGAAAACCAACGTCCCAGCGACCCGTGTATTCCGAATCCTTGTGGACCTTATTCGGAGTGTCGAAGTATAGGAGTGACACCTTTTTGTATCTGCCTTCAAAATTTTATTGGATCTCCACCAAATTGTCGACCAGAATGTATTATGGATTCAGAGTGTTCTAATAATCAAGCATGTATAAATGAAAAGTGTAGAGATCCTTGCCCTGGATCTTGTGGCTTTTTATCTGAATGTAATGTTGTCAATCACACTCCTATTTGTTCATGTCTGAAAGGATATACTGGAAATGCCTTCCAACAATGCTTCCCTAAGCCTACAGAAGAACGTAAGAATCAATCTTAGTTTCCCTCAAAAATGTATTATCTAATATTCAAATTTCTTTTGGCTACCTATATTACTATGTTATATTATTTTCTTTATAGCAATTGTTTCCGACATTAATTTATGCATTCCATCATCATGCGGAACAAATACGCGATGCGATAATGGATTATGTACTTGCTTACCCGAATATCAAGGAGATCCTTATATTGGTTGTCGCCCAGAATGTGTGATGAATACCGACTGTCAACTAAACCAGGCTTGTGTATGGAACAAATGTATTGACCCATGTCCGGGAACATGTGGACAAAATGCTATGTGTAATGTTTTCAATCATGTTCCAATGTGTTCCTGTCCGTTGGGAATGACCGGCAATGCCTTTGTTTTGTGTTTGACAATGCAGGGTATGTTTAGTGGTATACATACAAATTATTATACATTTTTATATACATCTAATTTTTTGTGATTATTTTTGTTTTGTTTTTTACTTATATTTAATGTTTTTGACAGCACCACTTAACGACGACCCTTGTAATCCTTCTCCCTGTGGTCCAAATAGCCAATGTAGACAAAACAACCTCCAAGCAGTTTGTTCATGTATTTCTGGCTTTACTGGCACTCCGCCATCTTGCCGACCAGAATGTGTCATAAGTTCGAATTGTGCTCAAAATGAAGCATGTAATAATGAAAAATGTATCGATCCTTGCCCTGGTAGTTGTGGTATTAGAGCAGAATGCAGAGTTGTTAATCATAATCCCGTCTGCAATTGTCCTCAAAGGATGACTGGAAATCCGTTCGTCCAATGTTTGCTTAATCGTAAGCATTCTAGTTGAGCATTTAAAATATTATGAAAAATCATAACTAGTTAAAAAATAATTTAATATCTTCTCCAACACTTTTTAAGCTCCTACACCGGCGCTTTTTGTGAATCCATGTCAACCTTCACCTTGTGGACCGAATTCACAATGTCAAGTTATCAATGAAGCACCTTCCTGCTCTTGCCTGTCACAATTTACCGGATCTCCTCCAAACTGTCGTCCTGAGTGCATCGGTAATAGTGAATGTTCTAACCAGCTAGTTTGCATAAATAGCAAGTGTCAAGACCCTTGTCCGGGATCTTGTGGTACAGGCGCCAAATGCCATGTTGTTAGTCACACTCCAATGTGTGTTTGTCCAGTGGGGTATACTGGAGATGCGTTCACTGAATGTGTCTTGCAGCAATGTAAGATTTTTCAAATTTTGTATCAATTCACGTAATCTGAAATTTTTTTCATAAGCTTGATGGTGATTTATTTCAGTTAATACAGTACAAGAAATATTAAATCCTTGCATGCCATCACCTTGTGGTCCCAATGCTGTTTGTAGGATTCAGCAAAATGCTGGATCTTGTAGCTGTTTATCAGATTATATTGGAAATCCCTATGAAGGGTGCCGACCTGAATGTATTTTGAATTCTGATTGTCCATCGAATCTAGCGTGTATTGGATCTAAATGTAAAGATCCCTGCCTCGGAACTTGTGGTCAGAATGCAAATTGTTACGTTTTAAATCATTCACCTATATGTCTCTGTCTTGAAAGATACACTGGAAACCCATTTATCCACTGCCAACCAATCACTTATTTACGTAAGAATTTTATAGTAGCAAAATACCTATAGATATACATGGAATTAAGTTATTATTTTTTATTCTCGAAGTTTTTCATGAAATACTTTCAAAATACTGCACGTATTTGAATTTTTTACTGTTTTTAACATAATTAGACCCAGAAATTACCTATGCCTGCCGAACGTGTGGACCCTATAGCCAGTGTCGGGAGATAAATGGACAGTCTGTGTGTTCTTGTTTACCAACATACACAGGAAGTCCACCCAATTGTAGACCTGAATGTACCGTGAGTGCTGATTGTGCGTTAAATCGCGCTTGTGTAAATCAAAAATGCATAGACCCTTGCATCAATTCCTGCGGTCAGAATGCCGTCTGCAGAGTTTTAAGCCACAGCCCATTTTGTACTTGTAAATCGGGTTTCACAGGCGAACCTTTTTCCCACTGTTTCGCATTACCAAGTAAGAAGTAATTTTTTCTCGAATAAACTAACATTATTTTGCTTAAGTTCTAATCAATTTGTTTGACTCAGAATAATAATTTATTATGTTAAATAAATACATTTTTAGAATATCCCGCGAGAACTGTAGTTGATTTTAGGGGTGCATAGAGAACCAAAAAATAAAAAAAACGTTCTAATAAATTTATTTGAAATGGAGATTCCAGACGGTAATTTTCGTCACATTTTACTTTACTACAATACTTCCGAAAAGGTAAAAACGCAGTGCAAGCTTGGAAAAAGTTGTATGATGTTTATGGTGAAAAATCTTCAACAGAACGCCAGTGCCAGAATTGGTTTGCACGTTTTCGTTCCAGAGATTTTGACCTCAAAAATGCACCACGCTCTGGACGCCGAACAGAAGTTGACGACAACAAAATAAAAGTAATGATAAGAATAACCGGCGTAGTACGACACGAGAGATCACAGAGAAGCTTAACATATTGCATATATGCGTTGAAAGACATTTAAAACAACTTGGTTACGTTAATAAGCTCGATATTTGGGTTGCTCACAAATTGAACGAAATTAAACTCACCAAACAAATTTCCATTTGCGATTCACTGCTGAAACCTAACGAAACCGATCCACTTTTAAAGCGAATCATAACAAGCGATGAAAAATGGGTGGTTTACGATAATTTCGTGCGAAAAAGATCATGGATCAAGCGAGATGAGCCTACACAATCGACATCGAAAGCCGATATTCATCAAAAGAAGGTTATGCTGAGTGTTTGGTGGGATTTCAAAGGTATTGTTTATTTTGAGCTGCTCCCAAGGAACCAAACTATCAATTCGAATGTTTAATGTCGCCAGCTCATGAAATTGGACTAAGAATTCAAGGAAAAGCGGGCAGAACTGGCAACTCGTAAAGGCGTCATCTTCCATCAAGATAACGCCAGACCACATAGGTACATATTTGGTCACTCGCAAAAAATTATTAGAGTTAGGTTGGTAAGTGATGCCTCATCCACCGTATAGTACTGATCTTGCACCATCCGATTATCATTTATTCCGCTTACTTCAAAACCATTTGAATGGAAAAACATTCGATTCAAATGAGGCTGTCAAAAATGAGTTCATTCAGTTTTTTGCCTCTAAGAATCAAACTTTCTACGGAAGCGGAATTATGAATCTGAAAGAAATATGGCAAAAAGTCATCGAACAAAATGGTCAATACATAATTTGTTTTGAAAACCATGAAAAAAACGAAATGACTTTGTTGCCAACCCAATAGATAGATAGTAACCAGTTAGTTGCTGATACAGAAATTCGACCCTTTTTATTAGAATCCCTAACGTCGAAGGCCTGATACCTAAATCAAAAAAAGACCGGATAAAGAAGGAACAGCTTTCTAATATCGTTTATAGCATCCAAAGTAAAGACAACAATTGCAAAGTCGTTTAAATATGCCAAACAAAACGGTTTTTAAAAACTCGAATAAAGGAACATAAAAACAATATTAGAGAATGCCATACTGAACAAAACGCGTAAACTAATACACATAATAAAAATAGATCATTTTTTCGATTTCAATGTTACCAAGATCTTATCCAAGGAATGCAATTACAAAAAGAGATTACTGTACTGAACCCTAACATCTAACCACGTGGCCACCCAAAAAGAAACAAGAAGTCACATGCGGACAATAAAGAAGGCCAATTAGGGTTGGGGTTGCTCCTTTTGTAATATCTTTTTTAGACTTCTATTAGTTTTTAAATTTGCTTTAAAATTCTTTAAAATTAATTTTACTGTTTTTTGTTAATTTTTATTTGTTTTGTTAATTATAATGTTTTTGTTAATTGATCAATTTTTTTTTAAATTTTATTAATTCAATTAAATTTTTTTTTTCGTGCTAGTAAATGTATCTTATTCTGCTGCATTAACTTGCTATTAATATTATATCGTTTAATATTTATACAATTTTAATTGATAATTTCGCGCTCTAAAATGTATCATATTCTGCTGCATTATTTCCTTATTAATATTATGCCTTTAACTGAAAATTGCTTGTTATATATTTCACATATTCTGGTTGTAGTGTTAATTTAGGAACATAAGTTGGCTGCTTGTTATGTAATTTTTTACACGTCAGCCGAGTCTTTATTATACACACGCGGTTAGTTAAATTTTAATGTGCGTATTAGTTCCTTGAATGTAGCAGCATTTCGTTGGCAATACTTATAAAATAATGCATACATTGTACATGTATTCAGTCCTACAGAACATTTACATGCACAAAATGGACATTTTATATACAAGTACATGCAAGTTGGATCTGTATACATTTGAATGGAAGGTCCACCAGACATAAAAGAGTAGTTTAATTTTGTTCTTGTACATCGAATTGAATAATAAATTACACCTACATGTGTGAAGTCCGCAAAGATTGCATATATGCTATAAGCCGAATCGTCCCCAATTTTTGTCGGCCAACTGGAACTTGAACCCAAAAGCAGGTAGTGGGTCATGACAATAGAGGCAATAAACCGTACGTGCGGCGTACTCTTAATTCTAAATTAATATTATCCTTCATAGACCCTTGAGATTGAATATCATAAAATTATTTCGCAAAACATTTTTAATAAAAAAGTAATCTGAAGTATTGAATTCAAATGAAACGTCATTTCTGATTCGTAATTTTGCATAGATGATAAAGCGAAGTTTCAGCTTCATATTGCATATTAAATTGTCAACTATAAATGCATAGAACTTGAGATTTCGCTGCTTTTGCAGTTGCATAAATTCGTCTAACTTGCCAGAAATTACTCTTTCTGAGTGCAAGATACAAGACGAAAATGGTCTCACAACTTCTGTCGGCTAGCTAGAAGTCATGAGAATAGAGGCAATAAACATACTCATTATTCATAATTTTTCACTGTATCACTTACCCAAAATAGTATGTTTTATTTGAATTTAATACTTCTGATTACTTTTTTATTAAAAATACTGCCATTTTACGGGCATTCCACAATTCGCGTTCTCATATGTTGCATTACACTCATACGATGTGTTTTGCGAAATAATTTTATGCTGTTCAATCTCAGGGGTCAATGAAGGATAATATTAATTTTGAATTAATAGTACGCCGCACGTACGATTTATTGCCTCTGTTGTCTTGACCCACTACCTGCTTTTGGGTTCGAGTTCCAGCTGGCCGAAAAAAATTGGGGACTTGGTCATTGATTTCATCAAATTAGCTAGCGCTGAGGAGGGCCCCCATTTGTGGCTAAAAGGTTTGCCTTTGTTATTCCTCTAATATATATATTTAATTATTGATTTTGAATGAAAAAGACTGATCCAATGCCAATATAAAAATAAATTTAAACAAATGGAAACTTTTAAAACAATTTCCAAATGTTTAAAAAATATATGGGTCATTTCATGGGAGATTTACAGTCAAAGTTTTTTTTTCGACGAAATATTTTGTTTGGCCTTTTTACTTCGAAAATAATCAAAACGTTTTTTTTTTCAATGTAATACATGAAAATTTCGAGATATAATTTTTATAAGTTTGGCACTTGGGAGAAATTTTTTTTTTCTAACAGCTCACTGTAAAAGCAGTTTTGAATGTAAAATGTAACCCTTGCACTTGAAATGCGCGACAGAGTACAAGCTTTCAAAAAAGTTATAGCACGCATTTCGTTGTTTTTTTTGTAATAACAATATAGAAAATTCTTGTAAGCCATTGAATTTTTTTAAAATTTGGAACTAATTTTTTTCCGATTTTTTTGTTTCTAAATTTTTGTTGAAGTTTTTTCAATATGCAGGCAAAATTATGTAATGGAAAAATGAAAACTGTAGGTGTAATTAATTTATAAAATCTGTCCCGCCCATTGCAGCGGTTCACTGCCACACGTGCTTCGAGTCCGAGCATGCCTAAACAAGCTGAAGCGTAGTTGCAGCGTGCGAGCTCGCTCGTTGCAACGCGCGGGACAGATTTTATAAATTAATTACACCTACAGTTTTCATTTTTCCATTCCAAAATTTTGCCTGCATATTGAAAAAACTTCAACAAAAATTTAGAAACAAAAAAATCGGAAAAAAATTAGTTCCAAATTTAAAAAAAAATTCAATTGTTTAAAAAATGTTCTACAACAAAAAAAAACAACGAAATGTGTGCTATAACTTTTTTGAAAGCTTGTACTCTGTCGCGCATTTCAAGTGCAAGGGTTACATTTTATATTCAAAACTGCTTTTACAGTGAGCTGTTAGAAAAAAAAAAATTTTCCCGAGTGCCAAACTTAAAAAAATTATATCTCGAAATTTTCAAGTATCACATTGAAAAAAAAACGTGTCGATTATTTTCGAAGTAAGAAGGCAAAAAAAAATATTTCGTCGAAAAAAAATTTTTGACTGTAAATCTCACATGAAATGACCCATATGCATATATCTCCCATCATGGACATCCATTGATAACAACTGGTTAAAATAACATTTTTGCATAAGAATTCATGCAAAATTAGTCATTTAGTGTTATCAAACTAGAGAACCAAACCAAACATTTTATTGGAACTTCTTTTTATTTTTTGGTTCTCTAAGCACTTCTAAAATTAACTACTTGTGGGTAATCCTGTATATATAATTTAGGACGTCTTAAAATATCGGTATAAAGCTGTGATATTGGCGAAAAATGTAGTGCTCAAAAACAAAAATACTAATTTATATAAGCTGAACTTGAATACTCCAAATGAAATTTTTGTTTGAGTTCTGAACAATCTGTTTAGAAAAATCAGGATATTTTTAAAAAATTCAATTGAATTTTAATTTAATTTATTGTGACTTAAATTAAGTAACGTAAACAGAATGTAAGTAGATACCAATAGATGTTATTGGATTTAGTTGTATTGAAAGTGATTTTAATTGAATCCGAAGTGAACTTACTTGAATCGTTTTTTATTTTAGTTAGATTTAATCTGCATTGTCTACACGGAGAAAAATGGATGATCAAAGTTAGAGAGTCATTCTATAATTTTCCACATGGTCAAAATGACTCTCATTTTATGTTCAGCTTGACTATCAAATCGATTCCTGTGATGATCAAGCCAAACATCTTTTTTCACCCCACAGAAATGAGCAGTTTGGCCATATGGCTGTTCTATAGTTTACCCTTAAATATAGTTAATCTGACATTCTAGATATTCAGATTGATTTTCCATTTTTCTTCATGTAGACGTCATCTAAATAATTTTAATTATTAAAATATATATCCTTGGAATAATTTTACTTAACTCTGAAATCAATTACAGTGACTTCAAATAGTGACAATTTTTATTTAAACGCAGTTGAATTTACTTTAGCTAAACTATTCTTAATTGATTAACGCCATGGATCAACCGGACTACGTGACTAAAATATATATTAATATATTTATATATATATATATATATATTGTTTGTAAAATTTTCACTAAAATGAATTAGATAGATGTTCTTTACTGTCCCTTGTTATATTTTATAAATTTTCGGAAAGATATTTTTTTCAGCTAAAAAATTAATCTTACAGTAAATTTTACAGGAATTAGGGTACGCGGCTCAATTGATCTATGGCCTTAAATAGTAAATTTAGCTGACTTCACTTCCTACTATTATATAATAGTATAATATATTATATACTATTCTGTTAAATTCAGACAAATATTTGAAAAATTCATTGAGTTCTAAAATATAACTCAATTTTTTTGGGAACATAATAGGTTATTAACGGAGACACCCTGTAAAATGTGTCTGAATACGTTTACTAAATTACGTGAAACTAATTTCAGTTATTCGACCAGCTTTGGATGTTCCAAGAGACCCATGTTACCAATCTCCATGTGGACCATTTTCGCAATGTCAAAATGTAAATGGAATACCAACTTGCTCGTGCCTACCTGCATATAAGGGGAGTCCTCCCACCTGTCGCCCAGAATGTGCAATTAATGCAGATTGTCCTAACACTAGAGCCTGCATTAATGAACGTTGTCAGGACCCGTGTTTGGGATCATGTGGATTGAATGCTATTTGTCATGTGTCCAATCACGTCCCTAGTTGTAATTGCATGCAAAGTTACTCAGGAGACCCTTTCACAGGCTGTACTTATCAATCACAAAGTAAGCCATCTAAATCCTACAGATTTTAATTCACAAAATGATAAATAATAATTGTGATCCTTATTTTTTAAGCAATTACAAGCCTAAGTGAATCTGATTTGCTTAACCCAACTCCTTGTGGACCCAACACGAGATATGACAATGAAGTTTGTACTTGTTTACCGGAATACTTTGGCAATCCTCTAGCAGGTTGTAGGCCAGAATGTGTCTTAAATACAGATTGCCCAAGTGATAGAGCGTGTGTACGGAACAAATGTGTGGATCCATGTGGAAATGCTTGTGGACAAGGTTCCATTTGCAATGTTTTTAATCACATTCCCATGTGTTTTTGTCCACCAGGAACAAGTGGTAGTGCTCTAATTTCTTGCCAAACAGTAAAAGGTACTTACATTGAACAAAAATCCATATATTTTTTGTTTCGTTTCTTGAAATAACATAATTATTTACACAAAGCAGATTACTTGATTTAGTTTGTGAAACTGAATCAATTGGCATATTGAATTCAAAACTTGTAACATTTTTTTGATATTTTTTAAAAATAGCTCCACTTCTTACGAGGCTATGCAGCCCTTCACCATGCGTACCCAATAGTATATGCCATGAAATGAACGAACAGGCTGTATGCAAATGTGCTCCAGAATATCATGGAAATCCGCCCTTATGTAGGCCCGAATGCATAGTCAGTTCAGATTGCCCGCGAAACAAAGCATGTACAAACCAAAAATGTATAAATCCCTGTCCTGGAACATGCGGCCTGCAAGCCAGATGTGAAGTTATTAATCATAATCCGATTTGCTCATGCCCTGAAAAATATACGGGGAACCCGTTCACCAGATGTTTTATAGACAGTAAGACATTGAAGTTAATATGTTTATCGAAGGTAATTTATTGTTTACGTATATGGTGTATCATTTTTGCTTTTTACCTCATAGAAGAATTACCCGCGCCACTGCAAAACTCTTGCCAACCATCGCCTTGTGGCCCTTACTCGACTTGTCAAGTTGTCAATAATGTACCCTCCTGCTTATGTCAATCACAATATATTGGATCTCCACCAAACTGTAGACCAGAATGTATTAGTAATTCAGAGTGCCCTAGTCACCAAGCATGTCTTAATGAAAGATGCAAAGATCCTTGTCCAGGATCTTGCGCAGCAAACGCAGAATGTCGGGTTGTGAGCCACACACCAAATTGCATGTGTATTAGTCCTTTTATCGGAGATCCATTTACACAATGCCTCTTATTACAAAGTAAGATAATAACAAATTTCTGCAAAAATAAATGTAAGTTGTAGAAAAGGCAGCCAATTCTTGTATGTATGTATGTAAATGTATATAATCTTTTCCAAAGATTTTTTTTATATAATATCTACACCATTTATAGTCCACCATAAAAATAAGTAAGGGTCATGAATACGCGTCTACATTTCAAGATTACAAACTTTAAAAAAATTTTAATAGATAGATAGAATGTCAATAGAAAATATTGTAGACAAATTCTAGCTCATCTTTTTTTTAATTTTCTGAAAGATGATAAAAGAATTGAAAATTTTCAAAAATTTTACAATTTTCTGTTTACATTTTTTTAACATTTGTGAACAATTTTAAATTCTTTAAAGTTGTCTAATATCTAAACATTCTCAATTTGTATGCATTCTCTCAAATATTGTGAGTTCCCTTCTTTCCAAAAAGCTGTACGTATTTAATAAGTAACCCTATGAAATAGTTCATATTATATTTGCAGTCCCGATGGTGCAAGAAATAGCTGATTTTTCTAAGCAAGCCTTATTAATGATATAAGTACTTTTTGAGATTTCTTCTTTCCCTGTTTTAGCTGAACGCCCTAACGACCTACCCGTTTCTCCCTGTCTGCCCTCTCCATGTGGATCAAATGCTGTCTGCAAGGAGTTAAACAATGCTGGATCATGCACATGTCTTCCCACATACATTGGTAACCCTTACGAAGGTTGTAGACCTGAATGTGTCATCAACTCTGACTGCCGTTCCTACCAGGGGTGCATTCAATCAAAATGTAGAGATCCTTGCCCTGGTGCATGTGCACGAAACGCGGAATGTACAGTTATTAATCACTTACCATCATGTATCTGTCGCCCAGGATTTACAGGCGATCCATTTACCTTCTGCACTATTGATCAAAGAAGTAAGTTCCAATCATTTTTTTTTTTATTCAAGTTTTTCACTTAAATTTGTCCTATTTTATTTCATTTGTTACGAAATATTATATCAGTTCAAGAGCATACCAATATGTGCAACTCATTTTCCTGCGGACCTAATAGCCAATGTAGAGAAGTAAACGGCCAAGCAGTTTGCACTTGCCAACCTAATTACATCGGTAGCCCACCTGAATGTAGGCCTCAGTGTCTTAATAGCGCAGAGTGTCCATCACAGCTAGCATGCATCAACCAAAAATGCGCCAACCCATGCCCACACCCATGCGGACTCCGTACCCAATGTGTTGTTGTTAATCACAGTCCAATTTGTTCTTGCCAACCAGGATATAGTGGAGATCCTTTCACTAGATGTGCATCTATTCCACGTAAGAACAAAAAAAAAAGAATTGGAGTTTATAATTATTCAAGAACATCAGTTATATTCAATAACCTAACTTTTTTAGCTCCAATATCAGTACCAGCAGTTGTGTCAGATCCCTGTGTTCCTTCTCCATGTGGAAGCTTTTCACAATGCCGTGATATTAGAGGGGTTCCTGTCTGCACTTGTTCACAAAATTATATAGGCATACCACCTAATTGCAGACCAGAATGTAGTATAAATTCAGAATGTTCCAGCGACATGGCCTGTATCAATAAGAAATGTAGAGATCCCTGTCCTGGTTCTTGCGGTTTCGGTGCTAGGTGTATGATAACAAACCACATTCCTATATGTGACTGTCCTGAAGGATATACCGGTAACCCATTCGAGAATTGCAAGTTACAGGAAATAAGTAAGCATTACACAAGTTTTATAGGAGACCGTCTATTAATTACATAGAGTTTTAGAGGAAAATTAAATATAAAGTAATATATAAATTAAAAATTATTTTAAAGTCTGTAATTAATACAATTAAATCATCGTCATTTACATATTTGGACCTGGTAATATATTATGCCAACAAATGAGATAAAAACCATCTATTTCAGAATATGATCCAAATGCAATCTTAGATAAATGTAATCCATCTCCATGTGGTCCTAATTCCCAATGCAACGACGGAGAATGTACTTGCTTACCAGAATTCCAAGGTAATCCATATGCTGGTTGTCGCCCTGAATGCGTCTTAAATTCAGATTGTCCTAAGGATAAAGCTTGTTTACATAATAATTGTGAAAATCCATGCCCTGGAGCCTGTGCCAATAATTCTCTCTGTACAGTAATTAATCATGTGCCTATGTGTAGTTGTTCACCAGACATGTCTGGAAATCCATTTAGTCAGTGCTCTCCTATCCAAGGTATTATTTTCAGAAACTTTTTCAGAAATATTTGATTTATTTTTCATACTTTTTTATCTTTTCTCATACGTGAATTTTTACACAATAGATAAAGAACCTCTGAATCCATGTAATCCATCTCCTTGTGGATCAAACAGTGAATGTCGTGTCGTAAATGGACACGCTGTATGTACATGTATATTAGGTTACATAGGAAGCCCACCAACTTGCAGACCTGAATGCGTAGTAAACACTGATTGTACTCAGAATGAAGCTTGCTCCAATCAAAAATGCATAGACCCTTGTCTTGGAACTTGTGGTTTGAGAGCAAAGTGTGAAGTAGTGAATCACAGTCCAATTTGTAGCTGTCCTTTAAGATTTACTGGAGATCCGTTTATTAGATGCACACTGATATGTAAGGCTTCAATTTTATTATTTATTTAATGTCTTTTTACACGCACCTACTGTCAATAATTATTTTGATCGAAAGCTGTTTCCTCTTCTTTATTATAAATTAAATTTCAGTTAAAGAACCTGAAAGGCAGCCAATTAGTCCCTGCCAACCATCACCTTGCGGTCTAAATTCACAGTGCCAAGTCATAAACAACTCATCTTCTTGCTCTTGTCTAAATCAATTTGTTGGAACGCCACCAAATTGTAGACCCGAGTGTGTTAGCAACAGTGAATGTCCTAATCAATTAGCTTGCATCAATCAAAAGTGCAAAAGCCCTTGCAGTGATTCATGTGGTGCAAATGCAGAATGCCATGCTGTAAGTCATACTGCAATCTGCACATGCTCACCTGGGTATACTGGAGATCCTTTTACACAATGCATCTTCAGAGATAGTAAGTGAAACAGGAACTTAAGCAATAAATATACAAAGAGTTATGAAAAATTTTCTCATTTAGATGATTTTTTAGCTGTAGTTACACCTCCCACAAGACCATGTGTTCCTTCTCCTTGTGGGTCAAATACCATATGTACAGAGTTCAACGGAGCTGGATCCTGTAGCTGTATTTCTAATTACGTTGGCAATCCCTATGAGGGCTGTCGACCAGAATGTGTTTTGAATTCTGATTGCCCTTCGAATCAAGCATGCATGAATTCAAGATGTATGGATCCTTGTCCTGGCACTTGTGGAGTAAACGCTGAATGTCTAGTCATTAACCATCTACCTACGTGTTCATGTTATTCACAATACACAGGAGATCCTTTTAATTACTGCAGAAATGTTTCTCCAGGTATTTGTTTCAAAAACTGTAAAGATATTTTTTTCCTTTTATAAAACTTTTAATTTACATATTTTTTATAACGTTTGTTTTCAATCAGAAAATGGAAACAAAACTCATCCATGTAGTCTTTCTCCTTGTGGACCTAATAGTCAATGTCGAGAAATAAATAGACAGGCTGTTTGTGCATGCTTGCCAGAATTCCTAGGTCAGCCACCAGGATGTCGCCCTGAATGTACTATAAACTCTGAATGTAGCTCAACCAAAGCTTGTATAAATAGGAAATGTACAAACCCTTGTCCTGGAACCTGCGGCTTAAATGCTCAATGTGAAACCATTAATCACAGACCCATATGCTCGTGTCAAGCCGGATATACTGGTGATCCATTTTCCAATTGCTTACCAAGTCCAAGTAAGTTTTACTACTTCAGTACCTATTACAGTATTTTTCAATTCAACATGTTGACATCCAACAATTATGTAATGATTTCAGAGGATTTAAAATGATTTCAAAGGACTTTAAAAAATTACCAAAGATCTTGGATTGTTTCTAAAGGACTTTAGAAAATTTCAAGAAATCTTAGGTTTTATAAATGATTTGTCTGTTTACAGTTTTCTGACATTATTTTGATTTAAAATGAAAAAGAAAATTCCATTTACTTAAAGCTCTATCGACCTTAAGGAATACATTCTCATCATAATATCTCATTATTATATCTTACATATTTTGGTTAAAGATGGAATTTTAGATTTTCAATATTTATTTAAAAATCAAAACATAAAATATAGATTTTATCGAAAAATGTCCTAATGAAAATTTGTAGGCCCCATTTTGACTAATAATTTTCCATCTTAACGTTTTTTTCGTATCTTACATAGTCTGTTTTAAAAATGCAATTTTTCAATTTTAATGGTATTCTTTTAAATTGAAATTAAAAATAAACATTTTATTAGAAACTGTATCAGAAAACAATTTTAGATCTTATTAAACTGAACAATTTTGCATTCTTGCGTTTTTTTTTCATATTCTATATATTTTGGTTAAAAAATTGAATTTTCCATTTTCAATAGTATTTTTTTTAATTAAAAATATATACATCTTATAAAAGAATAATGTGATTCAAATTTTTAGATCTTTTTGTAGTAAAAAATTTTGAATCATAGCGTTTTTTTCGTATCTTCTGTAGTCTAACTGAAAAATGGGATTTTAATATTGAATTTTTTTAAATTTTAACATACTGTAACTTTTATAATTTTGATTTAATTGAAAAATGTTATTAATATCATTGGTAGGAATTTATAAGCACTATAAACAATCAATATTGCCATTTTTAATTTTTTCATGAATACAAAAAATGCTCTTATACGGACTTGTCTTTACTTTTTATGCTTCGATAAATTATGCTAAAACTCAATTCAATCGGATAAATATATCAAGAGTTATTGTGCACACAACATATTATAGACAGACAGACGCTTTCGTGAAAATCGTTTTTTCTTACCCATGGGGTTTCAAAACGTAAAGATTTGATGAAAATTTCGAAAGTCATTTTTCACATAAAACCAATACCTTCTTAGTCACGATAAGAATGTAAAAAATTAGGAAAATCGTTAGAATTTTATGACTTTTCTACATTATATTTGCATCTGTGGATGTATAGCCACTTTATTTACTTTCAGATGATAACCCGCCACAGACACCTAGTCAAACAAATCCGTGTATACCGTCTCCTTGTGGACCGAACTCAGAATGTCGTAATACTAATGGCCAAGTATCATGTGCATGTTTAGATAATTACTTAGGTACTCCGCCAAATTGTAGACCAGAGTGTACAATAAACTCCGATTGCACAAGCAATGAGACATGTTTCCAAATGAAATGCAGGGATCCTTGCCCTGGCTCATGTGGTTTAATGGCTGAATGTACTGTCATTAATCACACGCCAAATTGTGCTTGTCTACCATTTCTTACTGGAAATCCTTTTTATAGATGTTATCCAGTAACTCAAGCTCGTGAGTTCTATTATTTTATTGAAAAATATCATTATTATTAAAAAATAATCGCGAGTTCCTTACAGTTGATACCTGCTATCATTGAAAAATAAAATTTACTTTTTTAGCTGAGCTACCAAAACCTGTCAGTCCATGTGATAATTGTGGTGCAAACACGAAATGTGTGAGTGATGTCTGCAAATGCTTGTCTGAATTTATAGGAGATCCTTATGCAGGCTGTCGACCCCAATGTGTAATGAACTCTGATTGTTCTAGAACACAGGCATGTATTCGAAATAAATGCATAGACCCATGCGTTGGTACTTGTGGACAAAATGCTTTATGTAGAATTGTAAACCACGTACCTGTATGTTCTTGTCCAAGTCACATGGCTGGTAACGCATTTGTTGCTTGTTCTCTAGTGGAAGGTATAAATATTTACTTATCAAAAGTTTTCAAACAACAAAATAAATTTTATGAATTTCGAACTTATAGAGATATTCTTTTAGCTCTATTGGTACAAAATCCTTGTAGTCCATCTCCATGTGGTCCAAACAGTCAGTGTCGAAAAACAAATGAGCAGGCTGTATGCTCCTGTGTCCCAGGATATATGGGTGCTCCGCCAAATTGCAGGCCTGAGTGTACCATTAGTTCTGATTGTCGATCTAATATGGCTTGTAGTAATCAAAAATGCATAGATCCTTGTCCTGGAACTTGTGGTATCAAAGCCCAATGTAAAGTTATTAATCACAATCCGATTTGTATTTGTCAAGGAGACTTCACAGGTGATCCGTTTGTTGCATGTTTCATTGCATGTAAGTATCCGACTCACATCTTTTTTCGAATATTATATTCTGTTTCAAGTGACATCAATTATTCAAAATGTAACATAGATTTTCGTTGCATTCAAAAAATTTTAAAAATCACATATTAACATCATATCCTTTAATCCCTTCAGCAGTAAAGCCACCGATATTCCCAACTAATCCATGCGAGATTTCACCTTGTGGTCCAAACGCTCGATGCGAAGTGGTGAATAATGTACCTTCTTGCACATGCTTTCCCGAGTTTTCTGGATCGCCACCAAATTGTAGACCAGAGTGTGTCAGCAATATTGAATGTGATACTCAACTAGCCTGCATAAACAGAAAGTGTAGAAACCCATGCCCTGGTTATTGTGGCTTAAATACTGAGTGTAGAGTGGTTAGTCATACGCCAATATGCATTTGTATGTCAGGATATACCGGAGACCCTTTCATTCAATGTAATTTCAGACCAAGTAAGTCATACATAGAATCCAAGTCCAGTTAAAACCATTTTTTAACTTCTAAAATTTTATCATGAACCTATAATTAACCTTTTACAGTGGAAATGCCTCTAGAAAGGCCAACACCATGCGTGCCATCGCCGTGTGGTTCTAATGCGTTTTGTCAAGAATCAAACGGTGCAGGATTCTGTTATTGTCTACTCGATTACATTGGCAATCCGTATGAAGGATGTAGACCCGAATGTATCATAAGTTCAGACTGTACTTCAGACAGAGCCTGTATTCGTTCAAAATGTCAGAACCCATGTCCAGGAACATGTGGACAAAATGCTTTATGTCAAGTAGTAAATCATATCCCAGTATGCACATGTCAGCCCGGATATTCCGGCGATCCATTTCGTTTCTGTAAAATTATTGAAAAAGCTCGTAAGTTGAAGATAAATTTAACGATTTAACTTTATACGATCCTGTTTTTATTGATATTTTACAAATGAATTTCAATGCAGCGAACAACGTTGGCGTTTGCAATCCATCTCCCTGTGGACCGAATAGTCAATGTCATGAATCAAACAAACAAGCAGCATGCTCTTGTATGCCCACATTTATTGGAAGTCCACCAGCTTGTAGACCGGAATGTACTGTCAGTACAGAATGTACTACGAATCGCGCGTGCATAAATAGAAAATGTAGTGACCCTTGTCCTGGAGTTTGTGGACTTAATTCACAATGTGTTGTGAAAAATCACAGCCCAATTTGCATCTGTAAAGCTGGTTTAACTGGTGACCCGTTTACAACATGTTTTGATATTCCTTGTGAGTATGGTAACATTTTCTATGTTTTCGAACTTCAAAAAAATCAGTTTCTCTTACTAACAAATTTAAACATTATAGT
The DNA here is from genome assembly GCA_030998225.1 of Diplolepis rosae. NCBI lineage: Eukaryota > Metazoa > Arthropoda > Insecta > Hymenoptera > Diplolepididae > Diplolepis > Diplolepis rosae. The sequence continues at coordinate 584,860 of JAPYXD010000450.1, forward strand.
TCTGCCAGACAGCCCTGTAGTTGCTGATCCTTGTGTGCCATCACCATGTGGGCTATTTTCGACATGCCGAAATATTGGAGGCATATCAGAATGTTCTTGTATAAATGATTATATCGGATCCCCACCAAATTGTCATCCTGAATGCACAATCAATTCTGAATGTACAAGCAATATGGCATGTTTAAGACAAAAATGCAGAGATCCTTGTCCAGGATCATGTGGACTCAATGCTTATTGTACTGTTATTAATCACATACCCAGATGCACTTGTACAGAAGGTTTTTCCGGAAATCCATTTAGAAGTTGCATTCCACCCCGTAAGATTTGTCTTTTTTTCCAATTGTAAATATAATTTATTATGGTGTCTATCCATTTGAAAGCTGCACGAAAACACAGAAACGTAGATTCTACTAGGTAGTTTGGTAGAATCTATGTTTCTCTTTTTCACATGTAGCAAACCAGAATCATCACGTCAGATTTAAATGGTTTGAGTAGACGCCTGTTTAGTATTCAATATTCTTTCTTAATCAGAATATCCTATTATCAGAAATTTTAGAAAAGCCGAAACCGAATGACTCTTGTAACCCTTCACCCTGTGGAACGAACGCAATATGTCACAATGGCACCTGTTCTTGTTTACCTAAATATTTTGGTGATCCTTACATATTGTGCCGTCCAGAATGTATCCAAAACACAGATTGTGCAACAAATAAAGCATGCATTCAAAATAAGTGTACGGATCCTTGCTTAGGAGTTTGCGGTCGAAGTGCAGTTTGCAATGTTTTTAATCACGTACCAATGTGTTCTTGTCCTGGTGGAATGACTGGAAACGCATTTATCACTTGCAAGCAACTAGAACGTATGTATCTCCATTGCGATGATTTAAAATAGATTGATTAGAATCCTTTTGTCTGTAAAATTTTTATTACAAATGAATAATTTTACAGCAACAGTAGTAAAGAGTCCATGCAGCCCATCGCCTTGTGGTCCCAATAGTAGATGTCAAGCAATTAATGGACAACCAGTTTGTGATTGCATAGAGAAATATACTGGTAGTCCTCCAGCTTGTAGGCCGGAATGCATAATAAATTCTGATTGTGCTCTGAATCAAGCATGTATTAATAAAAAATGCAGAGATCCGTGTCCTGGAACTTGTGGCATATCTGCTCAGTGTCAAGTCATATATCACAATCCAATTTGTAGTTGTCCTCCAATATTTACTGGTGATCCGTTCACACGATGCTTCCCAAAACGTATGTAACTTCTATTAATAGTATATTATGTAACAAGGAACCTAAAAAGATGTTTATACGACAGGTTCAATGTTCGCGGACATTAACCCTGTCGTATGGACATCTCTTTAGGTTCTGAGATGTATATACTATTTTATGTAACCCAAGTATTTTTTTTCGACTTTTTATGAAGCTTTTCAATGTGTCGAAAAAGTGGTTGCGTTATATAAAATATTGTATTTAATTTCCCGATGGAATGAATTTGAAAATGAAACTTAATATTTTTTAGCGAAAGAGCCTGTAGAAGCATCAAATCCGTGTATACCAAGTCCATGCGGTCCAAGTTCACAATGTGAAGTCATTAATGATTTTCCTTCTTGCTCTTGTCTTGCTGGATTCGTTAAATCACCACCCAATTGTAGACCAGAATGTATCAGTAACAGTGAATGTGCCAGCCAGTTGGCTTGTATCAATCAGAAATGTAGAGATCCTTGCCAAGGTTCTTGTGGACCTAATGCAGAATGTAACGTGATAAATCACGTGCCTATATGTACTTGTATTGTCGGATTTGTGGGTGATCCATTCGTTCAGTGCACTATCAAACAATGTAAGCTATTTCCCACCTAGTAAATTTAAAAAAAATAACATTAATCATACGAGACAAACCCTGGTCTTCTGCATTATTTATATACAGATGAACCACAAATACCACATCAACCTTGCATTCCATCACCTTGTGGAACAAATGCAGTGTGTAAAGAGCAGAATGGTGTTGGATCTTGTTTCTGTCCATCTCAATATATTGGTAACCCTTACGAAGGATGTCGTCCAGAATGTATTATTAATTCAGATTGTCATGCTAATCTGGCGTGTATTGGATATAAATGTCAAAACCCTTGCCTTGGAATGTGTTCAGGAAGAAATAGTTATTGTCAAGTAGTATCACACTTGCCAATTTGTAGCTGCCTCCCTGGTTCTATTGGAGACCCATTCGTTAGTTGCAGTTATGATCAAGAAAGTAGTAAGTCAAAAAGCATTGAAAAAAATATGAAAACATATTATCCTGCTTTCAAGACATATATTAATTACATAAGGCTTTTGAAAAAGAATGGATTTGGCAAATCTTAGAAATACTTATCTAAAGTATTTTTTTGAGCATGTTAACACATTTTTTATTATTCGAAGATTAAAAATAATTTACTTTTAAGTTTTATAAATAAGAAAGGCTTTTTTTTATAAAATATATAATTTACAAATTTATGAAAAATAAACTCAAAATTTTGTTTCTAAATCTAACCACTACTAGAGTAGGAAAGCTTGAGTAATTTAAAACGACTTGAATGAATTTCTTAATTTATACACGGCGTAAAGAACATGAAGTTTTTCATAAGAAAAAAAAGGAAGTCTCTCAAAATTTCTTATTTCTTATATGAGGTTATGGAAGAGACCATTTTAAAAATTTGCTTACGCAATTAATAAGTAGGCAGTATAGAATTTAAGAGAAATACTCATTATCAAACGTTTTCATCTCAGTTAGTCCTTGCAAACCTTCACCATGCGGAACTAATAGTGTATGCCGAGTAAATCAAAACAAAACAACCTGTTCCTGTTTAAAAGGATTCCTTGGAAATCCACCAAATTGTAGACCCGAATGCTTTGTAAGCTCCGAATGCAGTCCTCGTCTTGCTTGTATAAATCAAAAATGTACAGATCCCTGTCCTGGACTTTGTGGAATTAACGCAGAATGTAAAGTAATAAATCACAGTCCGATATGTAGATGTTTAGAAGGACAAACAGGTGATCCATTCATTAACTGTTTTGCTGTTCAAGGTATGAACAACACATGCCCTTTTATAATGTTATTTGAGTTTTAAGATAATATTCGAACCAATTTTATTGGTTTGCTTTTAAATTTTTTCTTAATAGATGCAGGCCGAAAGGATTCAGTCCCTAAAGATCCGTGTATTTCCTCACTTTGCGGACCTAACTCCATTTGTAGAAATCTTGGAAATACACCTGCATGTTCTTGCATGGATAATTATATTGGTGTACCTCCGAATTGTCGGCCTGAATGTTTAATTAGTTCGGATTGCACATTCGATAAGGCTTGTATAAGAGAGAAATGTAGAGATCCATGTCCAGGATCTTGTGGTTTTGGCGCCCGTTGTTCGGTTATAAATCACACACCTGTATGTACATGCCTGGTAGGCTATACCGGTGATCCATTCACTGGTTGCTCTCCCGCACCTCAATTTCAACGTAAGATTGATTTGTAAAATGTTCCCTATAGGATTAATTGCAATGAATACTTTATAATAATTGATCTTTTAGCGCATACACCTACTCCTGACCCTTGCAACCCATCACCCTGTGGCTCAAATGCCCAATGTCACAACGGATTATGTACATGCATATTAGAATATTCTGGAGATCCCTACTCAGGTTGTAGACCTGAGTGTGTTGTAAATACAGACTGTTTTCGTAACAAAGCATGCATCCGTAATAAATGCATAGACCCTTGTGTTGGAACGTGTGGCTTAAACGCAGAATGTGTAGTTGTAAACCATCTACCAATGTGCAGCTGCCCAAGAAACATGTCAGGAAATGCGTTTGTTTTATGTTCTCCTACAGGTTTGTCTCTAACCTTGTTTGTGTTAAGACGGTACCAAGATTTCAAATTCTATTACTATCTATGGTTTTTTTATATCCCAAAAAAATTCAAAATGGATTATAATTTAAAAGGAAGGTACAGAGGTTACATATGAGACAAATAACATAGATAACAAGATAAGATAACATACAATAAAGTTTAACTTCTAAACCATTGTGATCCTCATAAACTAGTGCTGGAATATTAATGAAAATCAAAGATAAAGAATTTGAAAACTTGATGACGCTGAATACCCGGATATTAAATTGTAACCTGCAATCAGTCAATTGTGATATGTTAGTTTACTATTTCCCTACAGAACTTGTTGAAACTGAACCTTGCAATCCTTCACCATGTGGACCAAACAGTCATTGTCGAACAATTAACGAACAAGCTATTTGTAGTTGTATCCATGGCTATGGAGGAGTACCTCCCTCCTGTAGACCCGAATGCGTGGTGAACTCTGATTGTGCTAGAGACAGAGCCTGTCACAATCTCAAGTGCATTGACCCGTGTCTTGGATCCTGTGGCTTTGCTGCGAAATGTTCAGTTATTAATCACAATCCTGTTTGCATATGTCCACCACGTTATACTGGTGATCCATTTAGACAATGTTCCATTCAACGTAAGATTTACAATATTTTTTTTTGTTTTGAATAATAATATAGATTTTCAAATGGTATTGTAATATGTATAAAACTAAAACACGATTATATTTTTTATAGCAACTTCACTGCCTTTTCTGGAATTCAATGCTTGTGAACCGAATCCTTGTGGTCCGAATTCTCTATGTCGCGAAATCAATCAATCTTCATCTTGTTCTTGCTTGCCTAGTTTTATAGGAACTCCACCAAATTGCAGACCTGAGTGTATCAGTAACAGTGAATGTTTAAACCACTTAGCTTGTATAAACAACAAATGTGCAGACCCATGTCCTCAAATATGTAATGTAAATGCTGAGTGCAAAACTATTAGCCACATCGCTATGTGCACATGTCGAAAAGGATTTACTGGTGATCCATTTGTACAGTGTAGTCCAGAGAGTAAGCTTTTCAAACTGTTAAATAATATATTATGATACTAGTGCGGAAAGTTGGTGATTCCCGATGGGTGTGAGATTTGCAACACGTGCCGAAGGCGTGTGCTGTAACTCACATAAATTGGGGACCATCAAACCACACGTGTATCATATACGTTTTTTTACAACACTGTACGGGGAGTTCACACTTAGCACACCGAAAAATGTGTTTAAAAGACAATATGCAGTAATTAATAGTCTAGCAGACGCGGTCCAGTGAACAGTCAGCGAATTTGCTCACCATTCACTGACCATTCGCTGACCTCGTAATAATAAGAATAAGAACATAAAAAACATTGACATTGTTTCAATTATGCTTCTGTGGTACATTTTGAGTTTGAAGGTATCAAAGTTTATACAATAATTTTGTTTTTTAGCGTTAAAAATTAAAAACATATTATCTGTCATTGAGTGTAGTACGGTGGTAGTAGTGAAATATTGCTGAACCATTTCACTGCTTTCAATGACAAGTATTATGTTTTTTTTTTAGTTTTTAATGCTAAAAATGAAATTATTGTATCAAATTCAATACTACCAAACTCAAAATGTACCGCAGAATCATAATTGAAACAATTTATATGTTTTTTATGTTATTCTTATTCATATTATCACGAGGTTAGCGAACAGTCAGTGAATTTTTTAGGATTTTTAGGACATTAAGAATATACCATTTTGCAAACATTTTTCGGTGCACAAAGTACAAATTTCTCGCACAGTGTTGTAAGAAACACATTTCAATTATCTGCACATAAAATAGAGATTTTATTTCACCTACTAGTTTTAGATTGCCCAGACTAATTTACTTTTTACAAATTTGTAGAACAATTGCCTCCACAATTAGAAACAATTAGTGCATGTCAACTATATCCTTGTGGTTCAAATGCTGTTTGTCGTGAATCTTCTGGGGGGAGTACTTGTACCTGTCTACCTGATTATTATGGGAACCCGTACGAAGGCTGTAGACCCGAATGTCTCATTAATTCAGACTGCCTGTTGGATAAAACTTGCATTCGTAACAAGTGTCAAGACTCTTGTCCAGGAACTTGTGGACAAAACACTATGTGCCAAGTTATTAATCACTTGCCTACCTGCACATGTATTCCTGGATATAGTGGCAACCCTTTCCAATATTGCAGTTTGATACAGGACCAATGTAAGTTGATAGTTGGTATTTGTTATCAGTCAATCACTGATCTTCAAGTGTTAATTAAAAACACACTTTTGCTTTTTCCATTAGTGATACAAGACCTAAACGATCCATGCAATCTTTCGCCTTGTGGCCCCAATAGCCAATGCCACAATAATAACAGTCTGGCGATCTGTTCTTGTTTGCCCACATTCGTGGGTAGCCCACCAATTTGTAGACCAGAATGTACAGTGAGCTCAGAATGCCAAGTAAACCTTGCTTGTATAAACCAAAAGTGTGTGGATCCTTGTCAAGGAATATGTGGAATTGGTGCACAATGCAGGACAATTTTTCACAGCCCCCATTGTAGTTGTAATCCTGGACAAACCGGCGATCCTTTCGTGAAGTGTTTTGAAATAACTCGTGAGTTGATTATTACTTAATTAGTCTCAAGTTTCATTTATTAACCATCTACCTACCCAAATGACGGTCATCGTCATCAATTGTCAAATGAGGCATATGGAGAGGGAATAGGGATATTTCACCCTTGGTGGTGGTGATAAGTTGTTCAATCACTATTCTAGCATCACGAAATAATATTCATTCATTTTTTTATTAATCAAATGAATATTTTAATTTTTTGCACACGTATTTTTTCACTAAAGATAGTAAAGCAGAATATAATGAAAAAGTATTGTTCTAGTTAGAAATATTTTTGTTCTCCGGAAAAACTGGAGAGGGTAGTTTTACCCCTTAAATATGAGAAAGGGCCGTTATAAAAAAAACACGTATTGCTTAATTTTCCGTCCTCTACAATATATCAAAAAGCAAAAAAAATCAAAGCCGGACACTTGGGAAACATTCCTTGTTAGGTCCATGTTGAACGCAAGAATTCAATTCTTGGAAATACAATTTTCAATTATGAACTATAATAATTAAATTCCTTTGTAGTTTATGTTTAAAAAATGACACTTGAATAGCTTGATATGATTTTTTTTAAAGTAGAGGCTATAAATTAACGTCAACTAAAATAATATTTGTTTACTTACTGTGGTTATTGTGTCACTTACGGAAATCTAACCTGTATGTATTTGAATAACTTTTATCATTTTTACACGTAAAAATTGACTGCAATTCTTTCACAGTTGTCAATAAAGTAGTATTCTATGTTTAATATATTTTTTAAGTGATCTATTTAAAAAAAATTTTCCAAAATCTATTTCATCCAATATGACATTACATTTTTGGTTATGCTGCTAATACTGATTTTCTTACCGCATAATTCATATTGTTCATGAGAATAGCAATTAATTAAGTTCCATTAATTCATTTTCCTCCTGATAAATGATTTTTAGAGTGTTATAAAAGTAATGCAATTATTATTTCAAAAAGGTTAATCGAGGAGGGCTTAAGCTGTTTTTACGAATAGTTATGATCCTGAACCTCTCGCACTAATACTTATGCTTTTCGTTTCAGCAATATTCACACGTGATATCACTCCCTGAGTAGAGTTAGGCTTGGGTAGGCAGAGGGTTAATTACTTAAGGATTTATTCAAGAGTCGAAAATTAATGCTTATATAGGAAAGCGAATGATCTAAACTTTTTTTACACAAGTTTTCTTTTTTCAGACTTTCTCAATATGATTAAATAAAAAAATATATATATTAAATAAATATAGGGTAAAAGCCCTAGTCGTTGGCACTGGCACCAGTCGTTGGCACTTTCTCCAGTTAGCTTTAAATAATATAAAAGTTAAAATATCAACGTACTCTATTTGAATTACTTTCAGTTGAGCGAAATATGACAAATATTTTCACTTCTCTATAGTTTATAGAAAATTAGGGTGGGGTTGCCAACAATTGGTGCCAGCGCGAACGACTGGTGTTCTTACCCTATATATAAAATATATAAAAATAACTTTCAAGGTTTCAAAAACTTTTGAAATTTGTATTATGTTTTAAAATTTTTAAATTTGTATAATATTTGGAATTCATTGGAAAATTTCGTAATTTTTTGACAAAATCATGGATGGCCCCGTAGCAAGGTGTGTCTTAAATTGTAAAAATCAGACTTATATAATTAATGAATAGTTTTTCGAAACGCAATGAACTTCTTTCAATTAATTGACATTTATCTTAGTGCCAGCAAAAGAACATATAAGTCCATGTCTACCTTCACCATGCGGATCATTTTCCCTCTGTATGGATAGAGATGGTTATCCATCATGCTCGTGCTTAAACAATTATATAGGATCGCCACCCAACTGTCGACCTGAGTGCACAATAAATTCAGAGTGTGTTAGTAACGAAGCCTGTATCTATGAAAGATGTAGAGATCCTTGTCCAGGCTCCTGTGGTTCCAATGCCAACTGTCGTGTTGTAAATCATACTCCAATGTGTACATGCCCAGAACAATATACGGGTGATCCGTTCACAAATTGCTTTCCTGAACCACAACCATCACGTAAGCTACGATATACATATAAAATTTATTTATTTCAATTGATACTCTTACGAAGATTAAACCTCAGAGTTTTAAAGAAAAAACTCGAAATTTAGACACCTTTTTAATTGTAGAAAGACCATCAGTAACAGATAAGTGCAATCCTTCCCTATGCGGACCAAATGCCCAATGTCGTGATGGAATCTGTACCTGCTTACCTGAGTATAATGGAGATCCCTACTTTAGTTGTCGCCCAGAATGTATTCAAAACTCAGAATGTCCACGAAATAGAGCTTGTGTTAACAACAAATGTGCCGATCCCTGTCCTGGAGTTTGTGGTCAAAATGCAGAATGTCTTGTCGTTAATCACATCCTCACTTGTAGCTGCATATCAAATTATGAAGGCGATCCATTTACTGCTTGCCAAATTGTAAAGAGTAAGTTCCAAAATTCACCCTGTGTACAATATCAATTTCTCTGGATATAGATTAAGATGTGAGCTCACCAAGTGGATTTTAAGCACAATGACGAAATCAATTAATTGTTTTATTTTACACAGAACATACCAACCCTTGCAACCCTTCGCCTTGCGGACCCTACAGTAATTGTCGAGAGTTAGGTGACCAAGTTTTCTGTTCATGCATCAGTGTCTATTTTGGTAATCCGCCAAGCTGCAGACCCGAATGTGTTGTTAGTTCTGATTGTGAACAAAACAAAGCCTGCATCAATGAAAGATGTGTAAACCCATGTACGAATACCTGCGGACAGAATAGTCTATGTAATGTGCGTAACCATAATCCTATTTGTACCTGTCCCCTACAATATACTGGTGATCCTTTCGTCTACTGTTTCCCCACGAGTAAGTAAACTGTTACCCATTAAATGAATAACTGAGTTAATTGAATGAATTGCGTCATACCTGTTGATCTGATAATATATTTACTTCATGAATAGCAACTCTGCTCGAAGATCCATGCAATCCTTCGCAATGTGGACCAAATACACAATGTACACCCTCTGCTGAAAAAACGCCCTTGTGCTCCTGTTTACCCACCTTCTCAGGACTTCCGCCACACTGTAGACCCGAATGCCTTGTTAACAGCGAATGTCCCAACTATCTCGCCTGCGTTAGACAAAAATGTACTGATCCTTGTGTACGATCCTGCGGAACTAAAGCCATTTGCCGTACCACCTTACACCGACCTCACTGTTCTTGTCCCCAAGGATATACAGGAAATCCACTTGAAGTTTGCTCTCAGATCACAAGTAAGAAAACTTAAGAAGCTTTCTAGTTAATAAGCTTATAGAGCCAAAGACTGATGCATTTAAGAAAATCATAGAGTATTTTTAAAACGTGATTTAGGGGTTGAAATGGAATGACACTTGTCATATTGAGAAAAGCAGTTCAGACTTGTTTAAAAACGAATTTTATTTTGTTTCAGGAATTACTTGCGTTTTACTGCAATGTTTTTGCACAAAAAATTGATATTATTATAAGTTACGGCATGGCTTTTTGTGAAAATTAGTTTTAGCTTTATTTTTTACTTTGAAAATGTAAAACAATATTTTCACAAATTTTAGTTTAATATTATATTATTCTAGGGCTCATACTTTTATTTCGCAATATTTATTGGAGAATTCAAAATTTCTAAAATCTAAATAAATTTTATAAAATATTAATACATTCTTAAAGATGTAAAGTTTTATTTTAAAGAAAGATTAGAAAAATATCAAAAGATTAAATAGATCTTGAAGTTTTTCAAAATTTTCTTACCAAGTAAAATGTTCGAAATGATTTTGAATTTAATTACAAGCAATGAATGACAGTTTATTTCGTTTCTTAAAAAATTTTCTGGAATTATTTGAACGGCTGAAAGCCAAAAATGAAAAGGTGCAGGAACAAAACCTTTCAAGCAACAATAAACTGTATTTTTACACAAGACATCTAAAAACATACGCTTTGTACGACAAAAATGTCCACAAAAAGAATTTTATATTTTTGATAAGGAAAAGTAATAATTCTGCAGAGTTGCTTTTCCTCCTCGAAAATGGAAAGTTTTTATTGCGGACATTTTTTTCATACGATGCATATTTCTTGAGATCTTTCGATGTGTCAAGGTGACAAATTCACCCTGTATAAGGGAGAAGCGGCGAAATTGGCGCACCTAATAAAAAGTGCGAGTTTAAAAAGAAACTATATGACTAAAAATTATGAAAAAATATTTATTTAATAGCTGGATATCTTTTCAATACTTTCCAATGGATAAAGATTGCATTGAAAATTATTAAAGCAGGTTTTTATTCAGATTTCCGAAGGACTGCACCTGCGTCAATTTACCCGCCATGTCGGGTAAATTGACGCACTAATATTATAATCTTCTCTTGCCACGTATTAGTTATATTTTCATAGATTTAGAATTACATTTCAGTAGCAAAGGTTGATGAAAAGAGGTAGTTATAATTTGAAACTAAATTTGAGATAGTATATCAAGATATGTGAAGTTTTTTATACCTTTATTCACATAAACCAGCCAAAGTTAAAATATATTTTATATTTGTACAATAAAATACTGGCAATTGTGGATATTCAAGTGAATATTCAAATTGAAATCATTTTTATAGAGAATTATTTGAATTTGTAATCACAAGTATATACAATTATTAACTTTAGAAGACTTATTAATAATAGAAACAATCATTCAAAAATACGAATTTTTAATTTACATTGCTTTCACATCTTAAAATCGAGAAAACTTTCAAAACACTGTCAGACTGCAAATTAATTATTAAAAATCGCTTTTAAAATGCCTTAATACCTCAAGCTTAAAAAAAAATTTAACCACTGATTGTTCAAATGAATATAACCTTACAAAGTCGTTACATCAGTTTTGCGAACCACATTACCTCCCATGTCACAAAAAATCTTAAGAAAAAGATTAGCAGAAAAGTCCAGCAACATTCAAATGTATATATCTATATATTAATAATTGTGTACTTACTATCTTCTTTATATTTTCAATCATAAACATCCGAGCACGTGACTTCAGTCACCGGTTTCCAGAAACACAACACGTGTGCCAACTTCATCTCTGATTTGAATCTCGTATGCGCCAATTTTGCCGCAAGTGTATCGTTCATTAATTAAATACTTTTTACGTAAAATGCTTATTTTTTCATACAAATATTCTATCCTAATCGTAAGATTAAATATAAAAGATTATAAAATCGTTGCATTAATCTAATTCACCTTGAATTACTATTATTTAACGATTTAAATCAATGGCTTCGAACATAACCATTATCCCAAAAAACGATTAATCGCAATAAAACTGTATTAAAAATATTGTATATTGAATAACTGAATTTTAATCTTTACAAAATCATAATACTGGCATATATTTAATATAGAGTTCTTTATTATTCATCATGAAAATTATGCATGTGTATATACATACCTATGCGATATAGTTTATTGATAGCTTATTCTATTAAACAAAGTAATATAGCAAATTTGTGTCAGTAGTAGATATTGAATGAGGATATAGAGGTTATCGTATTCTTAAATTAATACTTTTGTTTGTAGGTTCACTAGCTCCAAGTGCTAGACCATGTGATCCATCCCCATGTGGAGTCAACGCCTTTTGTCGTGAACGTTTGGGTACTGCAATCTGTGAATGTCTTCCGGACTACAGAGGTAATCCATATGAAGGATGTCATCCGGAATGTTTAATCAACAGCGACTGCTCCAAGTCTCATGCTTGTATCAGGAAAAAATGTCAAGATCCTTGTATTGGTACATGTGGTATTGGAGCAATCTGCACAGTAACTAATCACGTCCCAGTGTGTTCTTGTCCATATCCAACAGTCGGTGATGCCTTTAATCTCTGCCAGACTATTCCAGGTAATTCTTATTTATATTAATAAAATTATTTGACACTCATATGCCATTATTTAAAAAATATTTTCTAAAAAATTACTTGATCTATTTTACCAAGAAAAGAATTGTTTTAAGGAATATAGAATGTTTATAGAATACAGCTTTATAATTATTATTATATTCAGAGCTTTCATACTTCACCCCCCCCCCCCCTAAACTGTTAAAAAATATGAGATGTAAATATTTTTTTTATTGCTGTTTTTCAAGATAAATAACTTTTAACCGGTAACGTTACCATGACTTTCTAAAAATTAGTAACACATTACTGTTACCATTACTGGAAAAAACTAACGCCTTATCCTGCTCTTATCTTTCTCTATTACATTTCTAATACATTACTTCAATATCTTAAGAACTTTAACAAATTTATTTGTTCAGTTTGAAGTATTCAAAATATTAAAAATTATATTTTCATTATGTTTTTAGAAATACGAATTAACTTTTCATCGAAAGGAATATTCATTTATACTTTCAATAATCCCATTGTTATTATTAATAGCATTTTTAAATGAAGGAAAAATTACCTTTCATGGAAAAAGTATTGGACGTTAAAACATTATTACAAACATTATTTCAAATGGTAGAACATGGAAGTGAAGAAAACAGTTTTAGGCCAATGCATTAAATTTTTTACATAAAAAAAGGTTTCAATATTTTTTAATGATTGACGTTCGTGCTATTAAAATAGGCATCATAAAAAAAGTAAAAAACCTCTTTAATGTAAAATGATATTAAATATAGCATCAATATGTGAACACTTTTTCATTTACCCAACATAAATAATTATAATTTATAGCCTGAACTTTAAATAAATTGCCCGTCGTGAATCTCATGAAATATACCAGAAACTCGTTACTGTCGAATACGGTAATCGATTAAAAATTGTATGATCCATGTGTGAACAAGGCCCAAAACAACAGTGTTTGGGCAGTTTGTTTTGAACCAATCAAGTTCATGTTCTATCAAATTTAGTAAATGGTTACAAATTTCTAAAAAAACTTACAATTTTCAAATTATTATGAATTATTATCATTTCTTATTTTTTGAAAATATTATTTTTAGCCTTTACATACGTTAAAGATATTCATTGTTAAAAAATTATTGAAAATGTTCAAATTAAATGGTTGGGTTTGGAATCTGTTACTGTCTACCTTATTGGAGGGACATTAATCTTAATATAAGATACGATTTGTATATCATTTTGTATTGTATTTTTGATATCAAAGTTTTTTGGTAACTTACTGCCAATTCACGGTTCACCTGATCCCGTTCTATCATTATTTTAAAGCTTTGCCGTACGTTAGTATGGGTTGGGAAGTAATGGGAGTGACTGATCTTACGGAGGAGGCGCCTCATACAATTATGATATAACTTCACTTAGGTAAGTTCGTTTAATCATTTAATTGTATTATGCGCCTCTTCCTCAGATTACCAGTTGTAGATGTTCAAAGATGCACGGCAATTTAGAACGATGAACTGTGCAGTAATTTGATTTTTTCATTGAACTAAGTGGAAGAGAAATGTTATTTCTTATATCTTGAAGCGAAGATGAAAAAATACAGGAATACAAAAAGTATAAAAAGAAAGATCCAGCCGTTCTTATTATAAGATCATTGTTTACGCCGTTTCTCTTAGCTGTGGATGTGGATGCATGGGGGATGCTGTACCCCGAGAACATTAATGTATCCAATTCGCTTTTCTGTAAGGTATCTTTGATCCACCTGTTCAGAGATTGACTTGTAATGGCTTTGTGTGGTTTTATTCAAGAAATAAAAAATTCGTTTATGTCTTTGCGCAAGACACTAGTACGATGTAAACAAACTTTTAGAGCTGTTGCTAAACATATCGCTAAGTCTCCTGGGAAGAAACGTATAATAAAATTTGGCTGTGGTCTATTTGAACCTTATGTCTTGTTGTGTCGGAAATTTTATTTCTATACATTGATCTTGTCGTAAATATGACAATGAGTCAAAGCATCTACCGCGATTGACCCAGGGTCCTGTTCCCATGAGAGTCCAACGCAGTTTTATATAAAATCGGCTTCTTTTATTAAATCGGCCAGGTTTTTTTTAACGTTTTGGGCCTTATATTCCATTTAGCGTCAATTAAAGTTACTATAGCGTTCCCTGGTCGACAAAGTATAGAAGATTTCGTTTTTAGTTAGAATTAGCGCGAGTGTTTATGTTTTTATCTTGAGGCGATGTTGGCCTCTCCTCCTTGCTTCTCTCTACTTTTTTATCCGGCCTCGTTTAGCATGTCCTGCTTCTTTTTTAGCAGGACATCCTGGACAAAGCCGGCGACCATCGTGCAGTTCTTTTCGCACTGGAGCATCACGCCAACGATGTTATCTGGCGATATTTGTCCCAGTGCTTCATCTATACGGCCGCGCTCCAGCACTCACCTTCCGCAGTGGAAGAAGGTGTGAAGCGCGTCATCTTTTGGGGCCCCGCAGTACCTGCACTGCGGGCTCCCCACCTTTCCCATCCTGTGGAGGTACGCGCAGAATAGTCCATGTTCCGTCAGCATCTGGGTGAGGTAGTAATTAACCTCACCATGCCGACGGTTGAACCATGTGGACAGCTCGCCAATGAGCTTTGCCGTCCACCTTCCACGCGTATCCTCCATCCAGCGTCTTTTCCAGGCGCATAGCGCCTGGTCTCTTGCGATTTGGCGGCTTCTTGTATGGCCGAGTGTGCCCTTCGATTGGTGGACAAACTTTCGGCCCTGAGCAAGTAGGTCCACGGGGATCACCCCCGCGATGACCAGGACGGCAGCCTCCGAGACCGTGCGATACGAACACGCCACGCGAAGAGCTCCCCTTCTCTGTACAGCTAACAGGCGTTTGCGGTACTTTTCGTACCGCATACTGTCTGCCCAGATTTCGGCACCGTAGAGCATAATGAACTCGGCAGCACGAAGCAACAGGCGCCTCACGCAGGGTCGAGGGCCACCAATGTTGGCCCAATAATAATAATAATAATAATAATAATAATAATAATAATAATACACTGGACCGCGAATGGACTTAACAGAAATAGGTCTGCCATACCCCCTGGAGATAACACCCCTTACACTTTGGAAGCACATAACTTCTGCAGGATTAAACATTTATAGATTAAACCTCGGAATATAATTAATACAATCAAATATTACGTGCAAATTGAATTTCAGAAGTTTTTATTGACAAATTTTCAAATAATAATGTTTTTTTTGT
The DNA here is from genome assembly GCA_030998225.1 of Diplolepis rosae. Taxonomy (NCBI): domain Eukaryota; kingdom Metazoa; phylum Arthropoda; class Insecta; order Hymenoptera; family Diplolepididae; genus Diplolepis; species Diplolepis rosae. The sequence continues at coordinate 600,540 of JAPYXD010000450.1, forward strand.
CACTGGGAAAAAATTTGTGAAATGGCACATAACATCAATAGAACTTCCGCTCCTCATGTTTTGTTGATTCGACTAGCGAATGAGTCAATTTCTGGATTCCGAGAAGCTTTTTTTTCAATTCGTGAAAGGCTTTTTGTGAGACTGTATTCAGTTTCAGGTTCAAGCCGACGAGACTCTAGATCGGCAACAAAGTTGCCTTCAGATCGGATGTGCGGAGCAAATATCCAGATAATGCGACACTCGCACCATTCCTAAATATTTTTGGCAAGTCTACTCAAGTTATCAAATTGTATTCCGCCGATACGATTAACGTAATTAAATAATCTCAGTAATCCGCAATAGTATGTCACAGTTTCTGGGATGTTTCGCAAAGCATTTCACGCCAAAAAATACTGTCTTCAATTCTAGATAATCGTCGCTCTTTCCCACTCCAGAATCTGTGGGTCGATTGGTTCTGCAACAAGCAACCCATCAAGACAAGGATGCATCAGAATAGATTTAGACTACAAAATTAGGATTAGAGATAGGGTTAGACATAAGTGGAAGATATACACCAGGATCCTAAGATGCCTAGCAATGATGCAAAATCTCGAATTTTATAAAATAGATTTATCTTAAAATTTTCTAATAATTTTTGCATTCCTTCCCGTTTTTCTGGCGGAAACAATTTTTTATCTCTTGAGATTTTAAGATCAGGCCCAAAAATTTGCGTTTTTTAGTGGGTTTCAAATGACGTTTTTCCTGTTAAGGATAACACCACTGTAGCAGGCTGAAAATTAGCTGCTTCTTTCTAAATTTTTCCAAGCAAGAAAACAGAATTTTTATAAAATGTGACCAAAGGCTGTATCTTAAAGCGTGTAAAAAAAATTTCTTGAATTTTTTTTTATTAATGGTATCTGATTCGAAAAATATTGAATATTGATAAATTTGTGTAAGTTTGAAGTCGAAGTTCGTATTTTTTACAAAAAAAATGTCCAAAAACTGGCCATAAATGGAACAATTTTTACACTGAAAAAAAAGATTCTTAGACCCAAAGAAATGTATTTAATTGATTTCATTTCTTTGTATCAAACAATTCGTTACCCAATTCAATTAAACATGTTTTAGAAGCATGAAACGCGTGCTTTGATTCAATGAAATAATTTATTTCATAGGCATTTCTTCAATACAAAGAATTATTTCTTTGCTTGTGAATGTGAGCGAATTAACTCAACTAAATCATGTCTTTGAAACTAAGTACCTAGTTTATTTGAATCTTGTTTTCGCACTCAAAGAAATATTTATTTGATTCGATAAGTCCAATTTTTTTAATTCAACAAGACGCATTTGAATCAAATAATTTATCCACGGATGAATCAAGCTTTAGGTTGAGTTGAATCAAGGAAATATTAATTTATTTGAGGCATTCATTAATTAATTTAGGAAGATATTTATTCGATTCGAAGAGTTGATACATGTATATCAATTAATGTAGCGTTTCTTTATATCAATAAAATATTGTCTACATAAATATTTATTTCTCTAGTTGAAAGAAATGTTTTTTGTGAACAGTAGAATGGAAGAATTCATTAAAAAAAGAACATTTATTTCAAAGAAAACGATATTTTGTTGAAATAACTGCAAGTGCGTTCAGTTAAAATAAATAATTTCTTTTATATAAATGTTTGGCATCATTGTTACAATTGTGAATCTTTTTGAACTTGCAACATATTTTATAGAATTAAATCTTTAATAGATTTCTCCTAGGAAATATCCGCCTACATTATCAATATAAAATAATTTAAGCCAAAAAAATCAATTTTTTAAAAGAAAGAAATATTTTTTTGAAAAAACTGTAAGTATTTTTCGTTTAAAAAATTTGTTTATTTAATTTAAACGCTTGCCATATTTTTTATGATAACATATTTTTTAAACTTTAAACATATTTCATATAATTAAATGTTTATTGGATTCCTCCTAGGAAATGTTCGCCTGCATTATGAATATGGAATAATTTAGACCAAACAAACCGTTTTTTTAAAAGAAAGAAATATTTTTTTGAAAAAACTGTGGTATTTTTCGTTTAAAAAATTTGTTTATTTAATTTAAACGCTTGCCATATTTTTTATGATAACATATTTTTTAAACTTTAAACATATTTCATATAATTAAATGTTTATTGGATTCCTCCTAGGAAATATTCGCCTGCATTATGAATATGGAATAATTTAGACCAAACAAACCGTTTTTTTAAAAGAAAGAAATATTTTTTTGAAAAAACTGTGGTATTTTTCGTTTAAAAAATTTGTTTATTCCATTTAAACATTTGTCATAGTTGTTATGATTACATGTTTTTTAAACTTGAAACATATTTTTTATAGAATTGAAAATTTATCATTCTCGTTCTAAGAATCATACGCTTCCATTATCAACTTGAAATGTATCATTCCAAACAAATATTCGTCCCACCGTACTATACATTTTTTTTCTATTCAACTGTTTGTCATAGTTGATATAAACATACATATACATACTTTCAAATGTGTGATATATTTCATAGGGTTGAAGATTTATCAGTCTCTTTAAAGGAAATATTCGTTTTGATTCACAATATCAAATATATCATTTAAAACTTAATTCATTTATAATTACTTCTTTATTTTTCACCTAGGTTTTTTAAATTAAATTGATTTTATCAAAATTTAAACAGGAAAAGTCTTGATAAATTTATAACATAAAATCTAAAAAATCTACACAAGATTTAGATTTTACATAAATTTCTTAGGTACAATAATAATTTGGAATTCACAATTGTATAATTTATATTTTGAAAATATACAACACAGAAAATAAAAGAATTTCCTTTTAAATGTTTTTACACAAGATTCTTTTTTATATTAATGAAATTTTTGAATATATATTTTAAAATTTAGTTTCATTAAACTTTATACGTATAGTTATAATAAAAATATATACTAAATATTAATTAATAATTATATTATATATTTATCTATAATCATAATTATAATAATTTAAAAAAATATTTTATGAATAATTTATAAAAAGAGTTGATTTATTTTTACTTGAGTGAGGCTCAAAAGCTCTAGTCACGACACTTACTCTCACAAGCTCTGAATAACTCTTGCAAGTCACTATATAACAAAGTTCCAAGTTTTATGTCTCAGGATTGTAAGCGAGCGTGTGCGTGATTCGACGAAAGCGTATCGTCCTATGTATAAGTTTTAGTTATTAGGTTTATATTTGCGAAGTTGTATATTTAAGTGTATTTGCGATAGAATACATGATTGGCTGCGACTGAATGGTGTGAATGTAATTGTATAATGTTTATATTATATGTATGTATCGGATGACTAATGGCAGGTTCGAGGTAAGAATTTTTTTGTTATTTAAGAGAACCATGACAACGTTTTACTTAACTCCTTACAATTCATAAAGTTTATATTACTTTAAATTGAAGAAATATTTCTTAAATATCAAAACACGTGTATTCATATCAGTAACATCTTTTTGACACAAATCTCTAACTTACCATAGGCAATATTATCGTTCTTTGCATCCATTATTACTCAATACACTTTACTACTTGACCATTTTGAACAGTAAATCACATCTTCGGAGCAAATAATTATTCAATCCTACTAAAAATTATCTCCTCATTTCAAAGAAATATTTTTTTCAATTTACAATACGCTCATTACAAACAAGGAATCATATATTGGAATGGAAAACAAATTTACTTGAACCAATGCAAATTTTTTTGAATTAATCCATTGTTTCTTTGAACATGCATCACATCATTTTATTTGAATCAAAGAAATATTCTTTGATTCAAATATTCTTTTTTCTCAGTGTACGATATCAAAAAACCCATATGTATTTCTCTAGATAATCTAATAACAAAGGAGTGTACAGAATTTCAAGCCGATTGGGAGAAAATTGTTTGACCTATGCTGCTGGCCGATTTGAAGAACACGGTTTTGAGAAAAACACGTTGAAAGTTTCAAGTAACGTTTTCATCGGGCTAAGATTCAAAAATTAACTCCACAAATAAATTTATCTTCAGTATGCAATGCCTGTCCTCTAAAGTTGATTAGTATTGCGAATGTACCATGAGAGCACAAACACTTTGTGTCAGCGAAAAGTTTTTTCGCCCTAAAACCATTTTCATCTTATTTTTATTACTGACTGATTCCGCTCTTTTTTTCCATTTCCCTGCTGCTGGCATGTGGATTTAGTGCAGCAAAAGCTAAGATAGCAGCCGCATTATTTTCATTAACAATTGGTCGACGTTTGACTCGTGTTTGTTTCACTGTACCCAAGCGACAGAAACGGTCAGCTAATCGCTTAAAAGCCATGTGCGATTTTTGTTGCCTATCCGGATAACGAGCCGCATACAAATCTTTGGCGCTTCTGTAATGTTTACGGCATTCCCCCAGCAGCAACAACATATCAAAATATTCTTGAAAATCGTTCATTTTCGCTTTCCGATGTACTCACATTAGAAGGTAATGCGTGATTAACGGATATATCAATAGAAAATGCTTACTTCCTGCCGATGTCAACAATACCCTATCAATGTGTATTATCATGGGTATCGTAAGAAATGAAAATGATTTTTCGACTATTTTTATACTTTGCGCGACTAGAATGACCTTGTGTTGTAGGTCGCTGAATTCGTCTTAAAATCGGTAATAATCTCATCGAAAAAAATACATGGTTCCATTTTAAAAAGTGGAGTTGACCTTGACGTAGCTTCAGCGCCTCCACCGATAAAAAAATAGGGTGGTCGAATATGACGGCCTTCTCGAACACTAAAACTTTTGTCTGAAACATTTTTGGATATGATCAATAGTTTGAGTGCTATCGCCCTGTAACACTTTATGTGCCTCACCCTGTATATTTTTTAAATAAAATACTGGCTTAAACATTTGAAAAATAAAATTTTCGTGTTATACATGTTTGGTATCAAGATTTTGAGATATGAAAAAAAGTACTGGTAAAACGCTGTAAATGAAAAACATATATTACAGTCATTCTTTTCTTACAATGCGTATTTCTTGATATATTTCGACCTCTCAAGATAAGAAACTCATCCTGTATATTACCAGAAGTACAAAGCTATCTTTTTAATTTATTTTTAGTTCCATCTATATCTGATCCGTGCCATCCATCACCTTGCGGACCAAACACGATCTGCAAAAATATCGAAGGAAATGCTCTTTGTCGATGCTTACCAGGATTGAAGGGCGTTTCCACAGATTCTTCTGGTTGTCGTCCCGAATGTGTTCTCAGTTCTGATTGTCCAGGAGATCTAGCATGTATAAACAGCAAATGTGCAAATCCTTGTGCTCAAAACATTTGCGGTTCTAAGTCTCTCTGTAGAGTTATCAATCACAGTCCATTTTGCAGTTGTCCTTCTTCCCTGGCTGGCAATCCTTTAGTAGAATGTTATGCAGAAAAAGGTAATCTTGTTTCTTATTAAATTTTATTCGTAGCTAATCCTTAATAATTCTATCATTCTAACGTATTTAAAAAATATTTTAGCCGAGAATCTTTGCAACCCGAGTCCATGCAATAGCAATGGCGAGTGCAGACTAAAGAATGGTGTTGCCACTTGTATTTATCCGGAATGTGTAATCAACTCAGATTGTCCTCGAGATCGAACTTGTTTCTCTAAAAAATGTCGAGATTCTTGTATTGGTGCTTGCGGAATCAATTCCTTATGTCAGACTATAAACCACAAGGCAATTTGCTCATGCCCTAGTGGTTTCACAGGAAGTCCATATGTTCAGTGTAAAATCATTAAAGATGGTGGTGCGTATCTAAATCACATTATATGTGTAATCTGAATATTATTTATCTGAACGAAATTATTCAAACTATTCACATTATTTTGTTATATTTTCAGAACAACCTCGACCGGAGTGTACAGACAATTTGGAGTGTCCAAATGACAAGGCTTGCATTAATCTCAAGTGCACAAACCCCTGCGAACTCGATTCTTGTGGTTTCAATAGCAACTGCTTTGTTCAAAACCATAGAGCTGTTTGTACTTGTAAGGATGGATTCATTGGAAACCCTCAACAACAGTGTATCAAAAGTACGTAAGAAAAATAATAACGTTGAACTGCACAGTCATTATAAATTTTTGCATAGCTTCTTAACACGTAAGGTAGGCAATAAATAATTCATATTTTTGCATTTTTTTATAGTTGGATGCCGCAGCAATAACGAATGTCCACCCTCGCACTCTTGCATCAACAATGAATGTATCGACACCTGCTTAGTAACTCAGTGTGGACTAAACGCACAATGTGAATCGGATGGATATCATAGAGCCAATTGTTACTGCCCAGATGAATTTCTGGGAAATCCTTATGATAGATGCCAGAGACCGGAATGTAACGTCGATGATGAATGTGCTTCTTTTTTGGCATGTCGTGATAACAGATGCGTCGATCCATGCAACTGTCCACCTTCAGCCCAATGCTTAGTTGTCAATCACCGACCCAGTTGCCGATGCGCACCTGGTTTCATTGGTGATCCTTACGAATTTTGTATATTAGGTAAATATTCTTTAAATTATTTTTTCTGCTAGCGGGTCATAAAGTGGATTTTATTGCCCCGTACGGGGCAAACAAATCCGTTTTCTGATCCCCTAATAGAAAAAATATCGTGTGCGACACGAGAAAAACATTAATTTTACTCGTTTGGTTGTTACCCTCGCTTTGCTCGGGCATCAAACTTCACAATCGCAAAATAAATTTTTTTTTTCCCTAGTTGCACAGTATACTATTTCCAATCTTGCCTACAATAAAAAATTAATTAATTAATGATACATGTAATTACGTTTATAGAGCCAAAAGAAGTTCTTACCGAATGTAAAATCGATGCAGATTGTCCAAGCAAGATGGCTTGTTTCGACGGAGTATGTAAGAATCCTTGCAAAGAGTCTAAACCTTGCATTCCTAATGCCAAATGTTCTGTTGTGGATAGCCTTCCTATGAGAATAATGGTCTGCCAATGTGCACAAAACTTTATTGGAGATGCTACAGTAGCCTGCATTCTAGCAGATAAAAAGATTGAACATATTTGTCAATCAGATTCTGAATGCAGTCCTCTTATGGCATGTATGAATCGTCGTTGTGTTGACCCTTGTGGTGTTAATCCTTGTGCTGAAACCGCTGAATGCCAAATTGAAAATCACCGCCATGTTTGTCAGTGTCCTAAAGATTTTTCTGGAGATCCATTCATAAACTGTTACAAAGGTATTTTCACTTATTCAGGGTCAGGTAACCGATTTGAATGAAACTTAGCAGATTTTGATTACATGTGGAGATTAATATGTTCACCAATTTTGCGGTCAAAATATTAATTAGCTTTCAAAATATAAGAATGTGTCATATTTTTTCAATGAGTAAAAGAGTGAACCATTTCCAGCTATTGGAATCGGCGAGGTTTCACTGATTGCCAGTAACATTCCACTGTTTAACGGTAAAAAAATCCTTACTGATTTCATTCAGTGGCGCATTGCCTACTGATTTTGGTTTGAAGAGTATTTTATACTTAGCCTGCAACAGTGGCGGATTGAGAAATCGTTTGTCTTTTTCAAAGGCATACGAAACAAAGGAAAGAGGGAGGGCGACCGCCCTTCTTTCTTTCCTTTGATTTTCACACTTTAGAAGAATATACACGATTTTTTAATCCGCCACTGACGTGCAATAAAAAAAGACCTTACGTGTAAAATTATATGTAAATTTGGAAACATTTCATGTACGCTTGCAACATTTAACTTAATTTTTTTTCCCAACATTTACAATTTGTACAATCTTCAGCATGATCCTACGTAATTTTTCCAAGTTTTTCAACTCAATTTGCTTGCAAAAATTACTCTATACCACAAAAAAAATCACAATGTCAAAAAATATTAATGTTTTCCAAACTCTACTTTATACCAAAGAAACTTCGATTTATAATTTTGCGCACAAAGTTTTAGACAAATTTTTATGTGCCTCCGGCGCGGAAACTCGTTTTTCCGTTACAGCTGAGAGTAACGGAATGTTGTGTATTCCGTTACAGCTGAGAGTAACGGAATGTTGTGTATTCCGTTACAGAGGAATATAATGTAAAAATTGAACTGCGCATGCGCATATAGTCTCACAGCGGAGCAGAATCTTCTTTTTCTTTTTCTTCTTCTTCGTACAGCGTTAGCATCCTACTGGCAAAGCCTTGTACATAATGACTAGCCGCAAACAACTACAATACTAGATAAAAATTCGAGTGTACGCATAAAAACTCGTATCCGCACCGAAGTCACATAAAATAAAATACATGCCAATGAACACAATTCGGGAAATTACGAGACTCGCGACAATGCTCGAAGGACAGATCGCGCCTCGGCTTTGTCTCGGCTTTGCCACAGCTACGTCTCGACTACGCCTCACCTACGCCTCAACTACGCCTTGGCTTCGATCTCCTGCAAGCATTGTCGCTCGTCACGCAATAACCCTCATTGTGCGCCTAGGCACGTAATATATTATACAACTACATATTTAAGCCAAATTGTTAGTTTACTCCAAAAAATTTGCATCAAAGTATTTTATACGGAAGCAATGTTATTCTCAATTTCTTTATACCAAAGAAATATCTACATAGGTATTTTATATTTAAACTCAAACCAAAGAAAACTTTATGTATAATATTTAATGAAAATTTGAGAACATTTCGTGTGCATTCTGAATAATTAATCTCATTATTCATACCCACAATTGGGATAATCTTTAATGTGATACCACATATTTATTTTAAAGTTTCTACTTAATTGTAAAAAAAAATTTCAATGTTTTAATCTCTTTTTAAAAGTATTTAAGTCGGAAGAAATGCCAAGTTTTTATCAATTCATATAAGAAAACGTAAATAAAAAAATTCCCCAACAAAGAAACCCTAAGTTAGCGAAATTGAGTTCATGAACATTTAAAGAGCATTACACATTATAAACTTAAGTTTTTTAAATTAAATTGAGTTTATGAAAATTTGAACAGTATTAAACTGCAGTTTTCGTGGGACACAATGTATATGGATAGTTCTCCACAAATAAGGCACTTTTGTGTCTTTGAAGTTTTGTTAGAATACAAACAAGTTTATCCAATCAACCTTTTTGTAATTCATTATTTCAGAATGAAATCGAATATATTTATATGAAAAAATTGAAATATAAGTACTGTTTTTGTGAAAAAAATTAAAAATTGTCTGAGAATCGATGTTTTTGTATATCCAGTCTTACGTAGCGCCAGCTTTGAACTCTTGCTGAAATATAATTATCTATTTTTATTCAATTTGTTGAATAATTATTGAAAGTTTCGCTCAAAGACTGAACGTTTCAGGTCAAAAAATTCAATAAAAACATATTACCATGTAAATAATACACTTTAGCAAACGTCTGCCTAAAAATTTTCGTGGTTAAGGTTTCTACATTTTAAGTGAGTTTATAAAGTGCATTTAATTTTTATTTTTATTTCAAAAAAAAAAAAATAATAAGGAATTTAATTTGGGCTTTGTACTTATCGATTTAGATTGACTGGAAAAAAGTTATGTTAGATTATTTGAATAATTCAAAAAAACTTTAATGTGTTAAAAACACTCATGACATATCTTTCTCATTTTTTTCTGAATACAACATATTGTACTTGAAACATCGATTCAATGAAAAACAAAGTAATTTTTTCAATAATTAATATTTTGACCTCGAGCCTTTTGAATTTATTAGTTTCCATATGCAAGTAGAATTTACCAATTTTTATTCAAATCGGTTACCTTATTTTAAAAGAGAGAAATTTTTTTATGGACTGTCACGAATAATGATAAATTAAATCAATTTCTTTGTCAGATATTCTTCCAGAATGTATTAGCAATTCAGACTGTGATTCGGATAAGGCATGTATAAATCGCCTGTGCCAAAATCCATGTTCAAGTAATCGATGTGGATTAAACTCTGAATGCATCGTTCACAATCATTATCCAACTTGCAAATGCCCATCTAACCTGGCTGGAGACCCTCAAGTTCAGTGTTTCAAACGTAAGTCATTTTCTTATTTATCTTTAAAAGTTTCAAGCAATATTAGTAATTCTGATTTTCTGATTCTGCATGACTAAATTGAAAGAGCTTTTTTGTCGTATTAATAAATAACACCACTTTACAAATTTTTTGTTCATCGCGTGTACCTAAAAACAAAGTATCTTCTAGACTAATATTGGGTCGCTGAATAAGAAAATGGCACTCATTTATTTATCCAAAGAAGCATTTTCGAGATATTTGCAAAGACGTGTTTTGTGGTTCTTTTTCAATAACTGGCAGAAATCTCGGGAACGGTTGATCCAACTAACATCAACTGTACCTATATCGTTCGAAAGGAATGTTCTTTTTCCTTTCCGCCAATAAACTGTTTAATTCAATGGATTAGGATTCATTACGTAACTAAAGTTTGCAAACATTAAAAAAAAACGAAAAATCAAGAAACGAGCGTTTCAAAAAAAGCACCAGACCACAAAATTAACGATGGATACAGGTACAGGGCAGTAACATAAAGGACATATCGAACTTTTATCGCCCTAGAGTGCCCAGAAACCGCCCTTATTCCACCCAGACTGTTTAAAAACTTCATTAAAAATCGTCTACCTTCGGGACCGAAAATAAAAAATGCCAAATAATATTAATTGGCATGACACAGTGTTAGGTAAATTTTCATCCCATTAAAGTGTCAAGAAGCTATACTTTTATTCCATACTGAGTGTTTTAAGAATTCATTAAAAATCATCTAATTTGGGGGAAAACATTCAAAGACATCAATGACACAGGCCCCCAAAAAAGAAGTGGAATGAACTTTACATGTGAGTATACTACCCCTATGGATTTTGAGCCGCTGAATTTGAATCCGGTCTCAGAATTTCCGCTGGACCCCCCAGTTTTGCCCTAGACTAGGGGAAATGCGTAAGATCTTAGAAATTTCAGTATCTGTGAAAGCAATTTTGATCTGCGCAATATTAAATAAAACGATAATGATTTCACGTATCTCGAGTCGCTTAGTTCGAATCTCACTGTAGAATTTACCTAGAGTACCTCAGAATTCCACTAGCCTAGGGGAAAAAGTGTTAAGCTGAGCAAAACTTGCGATTTCTGGAAGGTTCTATTTTTGCGCAAGAAAGCTTATATATTTTTGTATTTTGAGTTCCTGAACTCATTTCTGACTTGAAAAATGTTCCACAGTACTTTAGAATTTCCCTAGCCTAGGGAAAATGTGCAAAGATAAGGGAACCTTACAATTTCACTTAGCCTTTTTTTTATACGGAGAAGCTTATGTCTTCTCGTCTTTCGAGTAGCTGAATTCATATCTGATATCAGACTTTTTCTACAGGACCTAGAAATTTTTCTAGTCTACACAGAGAGAAATTTTAGGTTTCACTGACCAAAGTTTTTTTGTTAAAATCGTCTTTACAAAAATTTTAAAGTTCTCATGACAATCATGGTAGTGGCTGTCATACATTGGAAAAGTGTTTACTCCAACTGCAAGGAACGTTACTGAGACCACGATTCTGGTACTTGAAATACCATAGCGCTGCGGTTATAGGAACCAAAGTCCATCGTAAAGCCGCGCATAGAGTTTAGTTAAAATGACTAAGTCTACGGACAGTAAATACCCAGCCAAAATTATTTTTGAGGTTATAGGTATGGTTCTCTTAGTTATCAAAATACGAATTTAATTTGATTAGAGAAAATAAAGTTTCACCGAAAAGATCTAAGAAAAATAACCCGGTATAATGATATTTATGATAACTTTCGTCGATTAAGTTAAAAAATTGTCACTTTTTTCATCACCATAAACTTTTTTTGACTGACTATAGTTTTGACAAAATACGACGAGACAGCAACATTGGAACGCATTGCATTGTCCCCGAACAAAATCGCTTATCATTTAGAAAGAATTGTCAAACTATATTTATAATAGAATTATTTACCTGATGATGCTTGGCACGGTGAAATATAGTCCAGGAATCGAGAACGAGAATCGGCAGGATTCAACCTAGGCTGCATATCTTTTTGGAAGTAACTACTTTAATAGTTGTCACGACAGGCTTACCTCGTTGTAAAAAATGAAAGTTATACTTGATTTGTCTAGCGCAACAGCGAACGCTGCGGTTGTAGTAACCAAAGGAGCTTGGCAGTACACATAAAGAAAATGTACGTGTACTAACCGTTGGGGTACGTATAAAGCTGATTCTAATCATCAACTTTGGTCACAACAACCGAATATACAAAAAAGTCCAAATTACTGTTATGATAACTATAAAAGTAGTAGCTTCTCTCAACTTTTTTGGTCAAGGCAACTACTGTACAAAAAATTTATGTGCTATGTGCACAGGAACCAAAGCCGATTTCTCTCAGTGTAAGGTAAAAAGTGTAGTACGTGTTTTTTATGGTGACTTGATTTTTACATGGAAAAGTTGACGAGCACATATCACATATCCAGAAATCGCAAGTTTTGCTTAGCTTAACACCTTTTCCCCTAGGCTAGTGGAATTCTGAGGTACTCTAGGTAAATTCCACAGTGAGATTCGAACTAAGCGACTCGAGATACGTGTAATCATTATCGTATTATTTAATATTGCGTAGATCAAAATTGCTTTCACAGATACTGAAATTTCTAAGATTTCACGCATTTCCCCTAGGCTAGGGTAAAACTGGGGGGTCCAGCGGTAATTCTGAGACCGGATTCGGATTCAGCGGCTCAAAATCCATAGGGGTAGTATACTCACATGTAAAGTTCATTCCACTTTTTTTTGTGGGCCTGTGTAATACATTTTACGGGAAAGAGGTAAAGGCGGTCATTTAAGGCGAGCGCGCACGAGGCGAAGCCAAGTGCGCTTTACGAATCGAAGACGAGGACTGGAAACATTGCACGAGACGTTAAATGACCGTTCTTCCGTGGTGTACACGATATTTTATACAATAAAAGCATGTTTTTCAAGCTTTTCTACGATTAATGTTCGTGAAAATGAAGTACGGGAAGGGAGTTGGGGGCATGGGGAGGACCTGGGGTGGAGCCCCAGCCGAGGGGTTCGGGGGCAAAGTCCCACGACTGATTTAACCAAAATTTTAATGAATTAATTTTTTCTCTCAAATAAAACGTTATATTAGAAAAATTACATTTTTATTCGAAGCTTTTAATGTGGTTTGTCATTGATTATATTTAAACGATTTTCTTATTTGATGGATCGTGGGCATATTTAATGAAAAATGTACAGTTTTTGAATACAACATTCTTCAGTTTCGACAGTTCTCTTTCCGACGTTACTGTTTAGATTCTTCGACGTCTCAGTGCAATAGAAACAATCGACGATTCATAAGTATAAGGAGACAACGTTAGATATGAGCACTTTTACCCGGGCTCTGTGTGAAGTACGCATTCCTATATTTCTGTTCTCTTCTAACACATGGTTAGACAAGGACAAGTTTTGAAAACCGATCCGACTACATCTAGATGTAGTGTATAAAATTAGTCATTCAAGCACCATCTACTCCCGATTTGTGCTCACAGTGCACAAAATACCTACTTTACTCCCGAAAAACATGCATAAAACAGCGAGAAAAACATGCTTGCGTTGTATAAATAATATTAATTGGCATGACACAGTGTTAGGTAAATTTTCATCCCCCTAAAGTGCCCGAAATCTTAATCTAGATAAGTAACGAAAAATTAAACAAATGTTTTTAACTACCTACAACTTCGTGGCACTTTCTACAAATTCAAAACTTCAAAAAATGGATCAAATGATTTGTCATTTTATTAGACGACTTTGAATGAATTTTGTAAACACTCAGGGTGGAATACGGGTGACTTCCGGGCACTTAAGGAGGATGACAATTTACATGACACTGTGTCATGCGAATTGATACCATTTGGCATCTTTGAATTTTTGGTCCCGAAATTAGACGATTTTCAATGGATTTTTTAAACCCTCAGGGTGTCATTTTCTTTTCCAGTGACCCACAATTAGTCTAAAAAGCCCTTTTTTCTCCTGGTGCATTTTTCGTTTAAACTAGTGTTTTTAACACTAGTATTTTTAAATGTATTTTATATTAATTCTCATTTTCATTGATTATAAATTATGACTGCAAAATCTCTTCAATGTTAATACTGACTAGTCTTAGAACTGATTTCTTCACAATGGTGATTAAAATTTAGGGATCATAAATTGGAAAATAATTAAAATTTTATAGATTCAAAATTATAAAATAATTGATATTCAGAAGTTTTAAAGTTTTAGGCCTTCAATTTAAAACGAATTGAAAAATAACTAACCTTAAATTATCATGTTACGAAAGTATTATTAGATGGAATTAACCATTTTTAAATTTGAATAAAATTCAAGAATGCCTTGGATTTACTGTAGAATAAAATATCTTTATTTATATGTATTTATTATATTGGATCGATAACTTAATTCGTGCGGCTTTTTTTCAAAATTTGAACGTTTATTTGAGAAAAACATGGACAGTAGTATTATTCGAAGTATTGCCCATCTGAAGCTATGACTTTTTCCTATCTTTCTGGCAATTTGTGGATTCCATTTCAAAAGAACTGCGCCGGCTTGGCGGCCAAGAATAAATCAAGCCAATTTTTGATACCCTGTTCTGATGTGAACCGTATTCCAGTGAGGGCACTCTGCATTGACCGGAACAAATGGTAGTCAGAAGGGGCAAGGTTTTAGCAGCTCATAATACAGCACACCCTTCTGATCCCACCAAATACAGAGCATTACCTTCGCGCCATGGATGTTCGACTTTGCCGTTGATTTGGCTGGTTGGCCGGATTTCACATATGATTTTTTGCGCTTGGGGTTGTCGTAATGGATCCATTTTTCATCACCAATAACAATCCGATGCAAAAATGACTTCTTGAATATATCCGGCGGCTTTTAAACGTTTTGAAATGGCTGCTTGAGTGACTCCCAAAGATTCTGCGAACTCTTCTTGGGTTTGGCAACAATCTTCATTGAGTAATGCTTCCAGTTCTTCATCTTCAAACTTTTTTGGTTGTCCAGGACATTCTTCGTCTTCCAAGCCAATATCACCACTTTTAAATCGTGCAAACCACTTTTGGCACGTTCGCTCAGCTAGAGCATGTTCACCATAAACTTCCACCAAAATACGATGACTTTCGGTAGCAGTTTTTTTCATATTAAAGTAATGAAGAAGAACTCCCCGCAAAAACACTTTTTCGGGCACAAAGTTCGACATAATTGAGTGAAAAAAAATTATTGTTATTTACGCTTTAAATGAATGACATTGTCTGAAAAAGACGCACAATGACAGTAGCTCTCCAACGCATGTTCGGAATATTGGAATGATGGAATAATAAAGTTACGCCATCTCTTAGCAAACCGCACGAATTAAGTTATAGATCCAATATATATATAATTTGAAATAAAAGTATATTACTCATGATTGCTGAACCTGGACACCCTACAAAGTCTTTAAAATATCTAAGTATGAACATGGAATACTGTAATAAGCTAAATATTTTTTTTAGTGGAATGCAAAACAAATCAAGACTGTCCTTACGATAAAACTTGCATAAACAACAATTGTGTTTCTCCTTGTCTTAACGAACTTATTACCTGCGGACGTGGTGCGCAATGTACAGCGGCAGCTCATAGAGCTGAATGTTCTTGTCCACTGGGTACACAAGGAGATCCAAGAATTGCCTGTATTCGCGCAATTTGTCATTACAATGAAGATTGTGCTCATGATGAAGCCTGCGATAGACTGAACAGAGTGTGTCGCAAGGTTTGCTCCGAGGATAGTTGCGGAGATGAAGCTGTGTGTCTTGCGAAGAACCATGAGCCAATGTGTTCCTGTCCTCCAGGAACTAAAGGAAATCCGTACATCGAGTGTCAAGGTGAAGGTAATAGTATATTATGTGCCCAGGCGCATAATGAGGGTTATTATGCGACGAGCGACAATGCTCGCAGGAGATCGAAGCCGAGACGAAGCCGAGGCGCGATAAGTCCTGCGAACATTTTAAGCGAGTCTCGTAATTAGCCGAATTGTGTGCATTGGCGCATATTCTATTTTATGTGACTTCGGCGCATTTACGAGTTTTTCTGCGTACACTCGAATCCAATCTGAAAAGGTCGAAATTGCCGTGGGTTGTATACTATTTTTCTTGATCTCCAGCCGAAAGTACGCTCAAAACCGAGGCGAAACCGAGGTTTTGTAGGGGGCAGGGGGAGGTCCGCTCGACTTTTGCAAAACCGAGGCGAAGCCGAGTTTTTTGCTGGTCGGGGCGGGCATTAGAAACAAATTTAAAATCAA
Organism: Diplolepis rosae; assembly: GCA_030998225.1. NCBI lineage: Eukaryota > Metazoa > Arthropoda > Insecta > Hymenoptera > Diplolepididae > Diplolepis > Diplolepis rosae. Next base: position 616,912 of record JAPYXD010000450.1, read on the forward strand.
AAAAAAATTTTAAATTAACAAATACCAGAGAAAATTTATTCTTAGATATCAATATTAATATTGATCAATAGTAACTTTAACATCACACATCCAATAATACTAATCTTATTACAATAATTATTATTACTTTTATGAATATAATTATTAATATTTAAAGAATTTGAAAATCTTTCTGTGGAAAAAATGACGCTTTCGACTCAAATTCTTTAAATATTGAATTTATTTGCATTATTTGCGATATAAGAGTTTGAAATTGTCTACGAGGACACCTGTCGACAACGTATCCTATCTGACACGCGACTAGTGATCCTCCGATAATGTAGGCAGTGACAAAAATTTCAAACTCAACTAATTAATTTGAAATAATTATTAATATAAAATAAACCGTGTATATACATTTTTTGTTTTTCTTTTTAAGAGTTACTCTTTCGTGCATACAGATGAATTAGGCAAATTAAAAAACGAATTATACGATGAATTTAGCGGCACTACTGAGCCACATAAAACAAAAAAGGCCACAAAAGTCGTTGTGTCTGGAGTGAAATGCGGCCGGGAGGACCGTACTTTCGGCTAGGAGATCAAGAAAAATAATTTTTTGAAATAAAAAATTTGTTTGCATATTAAACATTATTTACAGGAGAGCCATTCAAGCCAGATTGTATAGAAGATCGAGAATGTTCGTCAAATTTCGCTTGTATTAATGCTAGGTGTCAAGATCCTTGTCTCATCGCAAACATGTGTGGCAGTGAACAAATTTGCAGAGTTTTGCCCGCGGAACATATTCGAACTATTATCTGCGAGTGTCCAAAGGATTCTTATACTGATGAAAATGGCACTTGTGTTAAGCATGGTAAGGGCAATTCATTAGCATGATTGAATTTTTCTTAAAATCTTATTCAGGTATATTTGAACTTTATTGAAATATAATAACATAGTTGACACACAATGTCACGTGGACAACGAGTGCGACAACCACGAATTATGCTACAGTGGATCTTGCGTTGAAGCTTGTCTGATCACCCGATGTGGATTTAACGCCCAGTGTAAATCCACCTCCCACTCTGGAATCTGTGCCTGTGCTCCTGGTTTTCAGGGTAATCCTTACATAGAATGCACCCAAGGTAAAAAATTAATTGTTGAAAAGTATTGTATAATAAAAAGATTTGAAAATTTATTACTATTATTATTTTACTTTTAATCATTTCAGTCTCACTCCCATCACCTGAGCATCTTCCCGAGTGTGTTGCTAATGATGATTGTTTCTCAGATCAACAATGTATCAATTCTCGTTGTACTAATCCTTGTATTTTTGACAATCCGTGTGGAACGAATTCATTTTGTCACGTTTACAACCACAATGCATTGTGCAAGTGTCCTGAAAAATACTTGGGTAATCCTACTGTGGAATGTACACCACGTAAGTGTTATTATTTATTAAATCAGGATGAGTTGAAAAAAAATGTTTTGGCTCGCGAGACAATAACTACTTGAAAAGAAAATATCTATCTTAAAAAAATTTTCATGTGTTTAGAAACTTTCTCTATTCTGAAACGTATTTTTTAACCAATTGAGAAGACCATATAATAATTAAAAATAGTGGAATCTTGACCTTGGAAATTACTTATGTTTTTGAAAAAGGCTGCGTCGTACTTGATTTCCTTCAATACTTATACAAATTTAGTCTTAAAATATTTGAGGAAGAAACAACAAGAAGTTTGAGAAACACAGGTTCTAAAAATTCGTTTAATATTTCAGCGATAAAAATAGCAGGGTGTCAGTCGAACAATGAATGCTCTGGCACAGAAGCTTGTGTCAATGAACGTTGTGTCAGTCCATGTGATTGTGGACAAAACACAAAGTGCATTGTCTCAAATCACTATCCATCATGCCTTTGCTTACCAGGATATTCTGGCAATCCACACTTCGGATGTACCAAGTGTAAGTATCATAATCACCTCTTGGAAAAAGTCTTACATTTTATTTCGGATAAATTATGCAAGTATTTAATAATAACCTGAATTCAATCCTGATAAAAAATTTTCCGTTCTATTGGATAGTGGAATGTGAATCAGACAGTGACTGTAGATATGCTGACACCTGCTATAATGGGCAGTGCATCAGTCCTTGCATTTTAGAAAACAAATGCGCTGTTAATGCTGAATGCTACGGAGCTAATCATCGAGCAGCATGTAAATGCGGTAAAGGATATTACGGAAACCCGGATGTACATTGCGAAAGAGTACAATGCACGAGTAATTATGATTGTCCATCCGACCTGGCCTGCAATAATAACAGATGTATCAATCCATGCACATACGACTCCCCATGTGCTCAAAATGCTATCTGCTTCGTTCAGAATCACGATGAATTCTGCCGCTGTCCAGAGAATTTACCTAATGGAAATCCATACTCTTATTGTGAACGTCTTCCTCCCGAAGATAAACCAGAATGTGTCAAAGACGTAGACTGTCCAAGTAAACTGGCTTGTATTAAAGAAACTTGTGTTGATCCGTGTAGTGAGATTCGACCTTGTCTCGAGAATGCTCGTTGCAGTGTTTTTGATAACGTACCAGTACGAACCATGGTGTGCACTTGTCCAGAAGGATGGATAACAGATAAAGATGGAATTTGTAGACAGAGTAAGTTTTCCAAATACAGTTTTTTCAATGGTTGGATGCTTGAAAAATACCAATGGTAAAACAGAATTGGAAAGAGTCAAAAACATTACCCTTTAAATTTGATTCAAAATGGTTTTTAAAAGAATTTATTTTAACGAAAGTTCCAAAAATTTGAGCAATCAAAATTTCCAAGAAAAAGTTGCAGTGACTTTGGTTTCATTATAATGTGTTATATTGATTAGATTATTCATTCTGTTAGCTTTTTCATTTGCATTTATTTTTATTGCAAATAAGGATGTAAAATATATGAAATTGTTCATCGGTAATGCAGTGCAAAGAGGTGAGAAATTAGGTCATACAAAAAAAAGTTTAGTTTTCCGATAAAACAATTTCAGTTTTTTCAAAAATTATTGTTTCAAAATCTAAGCATAATGCTCAAAGATGAACTGACAATTCCCAAATTTTCAAAAAGAGTGAATAAATAACGATCAATTAGTTTTAAAAATATATTTTTTTTATGAAATTAAAGTCAAACAGAGTAAGTAATGAAATACCAAGCCCAATTCTTTGTATAATGGTAATTTCTAACGAGTTCAAACTAACTTTGAAGTAGAAAAAATATTTACAAATATAAAAATACTTGCTGAATTGCATATATGTACTAATTATATTATAATTTTTTCAGTTCAAATAATAACTCCTAATGGATGTGTCTTAAACGACGATTGTGCAGATCACGAGACCTGCATAAACCGACAATGTCGAGATCCTTGCAGCTGTGGAACAAATGCTGTTTGCTATGTTAAAAATCACAAACCGATTTGCTCTTGCCAGAAAGGATATCAAGGTCACCCCGATGTTGCTTGCTTTGAAATCGAATGCCAACGAGACTCAGAATGTATGCTAGACACGGCCTGTTCAAATGGAAAGTGTGTGAACCCTTGCCTGATTTCCGAATCATGCGGCACGAATGCAGAATGTTTCGTTCGTAATCACGAGGCGTTTTGTCGATGTCAATCAGGTTTCAAAGGAAACGCTCAACACACATGCCACATAATTGGATGCTACAGTAACAGTGACTGTCCCAGCGATCATGCCTGTGTCAACTCTCAGTGTGTCAATCCATGTCTGCGCGATAATCCTTGCTCAACTCGAGCCAATTGCATAGTTCAAAACCATCTTCCAATATGTAAATGTCAAAATCAATTATCTGGCAATCCTTATGTTGGTTGCCAATCTCGACCACAACCCGAATGTAGAGAGGATGGTGATTGCCCTAGTCTGACTGCTTGCATAAATAACAAATGTCAAAATCCTTGTACAGCAATTGAACCTTGCACTGCACCGGCTGAGTGCAGAGTACTGCCTAATTACTCGGTTAGGTCGATGGTCTGCGTTTGTCCAAGCGGATACATCAGCAGCGGAAGTGGCACCTGTAAACCGATCATTATCAATGCTGATTGTAGACGAGATAGCGATTGTACACCGGAAAAGGCATGCATCAATGCACTTTGCAAAGATCCATGCGCTTGCGGTACAAATGCAGTTTGTAATATTAGGGACCATAAACCAATATGCTCGTGTCTTCCTGGATACGATGGAAATCCAGAAGCTCATTGTGTTAAAGGTAACATTTTAATATTCACGGTGACCCATTTTAATCTATAATCCCAAATATCTTCTAAAATACTATATCTACGAAAAAATGTTTCAGACAAAGGTTGACCAGAACCGAGGGGGACATTTGACTGTACCATAAATTTTAACCTTGAGGTCAATTTTCAAGGTGACTTGAAGGTCAAGACGGTTTTTCTTAAATTGAACTCTATTCCCGGATAAATTTTTTTGTAGACTTCAGGCTGTGGATTGTTACACCCAGACAGTAAAAATCATTTCGGATAAGATGTAAAGACTGTGCATATGTAGTTACAAAGGTGAAAATCTTGACAATGTCACTTCTCTGTGACTAGTTACAAAAAAAATACACTTTGTCCTTACTTTTAGCTTTACCCAGAAACAACGGCGTGGACGTAGTAAGTTCTGTTTCCTTTGGGGTGCTTTCTTGTCGTGAGTTCCCCTTGCCACTCACGTTTCGGGTGGTTGATTAACGTGAGTCCCCTTGCCTCTTACCATTGCTACCAGTGTTACAATCAGCCACGGAGTAACTGTTTGAAGTGCTCTCCATTGGCTTGAAGACACAAACTTAGACGTCTTTCAAAACCGTCCACAGTTTTCAGCAAAGTTTCTCGGGAGATGGCTGCCCAAGCTGTCTGAATCTTTTCCATCAGATTTTCTCTTGTTGTGGGTCGTTGAGCAAAAACTTTTAGATAGTTAAGCTTTGTTTTTCACTTGTTACAGTTTAATATTGAAAAAAAAGGATTGAATTGCAAAGAATTGTATTTGGTGTTATGCTTTTTTGTTTATTGAAATAATAATCTTTTTCGGAGCTTCATGCAGGAAAAATATATTATTTCAAAATTCTAAATGCTGCCAATTTCATATTCGTAATTTGAATCATTGAAAATTGGAAAAAAAAATTAGGTGTTGTCAATTTTTGTGATATATTGATAGTTTCCAAAGAAATTTTGCAATGTGGCTGATTACTTACCTAGTACAATCGTTGATATAATACTAATTTTAGGGGAATGTCACGTTAATTACACCGCTGCAACAAGACTTTACACTGAACGGTTTCCAGACAGAAGGCTTTCTTCTAATTTAACAATAAGTACTTTGACTGAAAGAGCTCGCAATGGGATTCTTGTTCGTCAACGCCGACATCATGAGTACAACGAAAATGATGCACGAGCTGTAACTGTTCTAACAACTGTTCATGTTGATCCACAAATCAGTACTCAAGAAATTGAAAGAGAGATAGGTATACCACAAAGTACAGTATCAAGAATTTTAAGATCTCTGAACTATCATTCTTACCACATTACTCTAACGCAAGCCTTAAGGCCCCATCATATTTTAGCGCGTATTGATTTTTGTCAATGGGCTTTGCAAATGGTACAGAATGATCCTTTCTTTCGATATGTACTTTTCTTAGATGAAAGTAAATTCTACAGCGACGGACAGCTCAATAGACATAACTGTCATTATTTGTCGGACGAAAATCCTCACTGGTACAGACCGATGGATCATCAAAATCGATGGAGTGTTATGGTGTGGTGCGGAATAGTAAATGGCTATTTAATTGGACCCTACCTTTTGACGGAAACGTTGATAGACACACTTACTTATAGTTGTTAAGGGACCATTTACCTGGACTATTGGAGAACGTTGACTTAGAAACAAGACAAAGAATTTGGCTTCAACAAGATGGTGCTCCGCCACATTTTGCACTCATCGTACGTGATTTTTTTACCTTAAATTTCAACGAGAGATGGTTGGACGAGGAGGTCCATTCGAATGGCCCCCCTGTTCACTAGATATAGCATCACCTGATTTATTTTTATGGAGTTATATTAAAAATGTAGTTTTTGCTCAGCGACCCACAACAAGAGAAGATCCGATGGAAAAGATTCGAAGAGCTTGCGCAGCCATCTCTCGAGAAACTTTGCTGAAAACTGTGAACGGTTTTGAAAGACGTCTAAGTTTGTGTCTTCAAGCCAATAGAGAGCACTTCAAACAGTTACTCCGTGGATGATTGTAACACTGGTAGCAATGGTAAGAGGCAAGGGGACTCACGTTAATCAACCACCCGAAACGTGAGTGGCAAGGGGAACTCACGACAAGAAAGCACCCCAAAGGAAAAAGAACTTACTACGTCCACGCCGTTGTTTCTGGGTAACGCTAAAAGTAAGGACAAAGTGTATTTTTTTTGTAACTAGTCACAGAGAAGTGACATTGTCAAGATTTTCACCTTTGTAACTACATATGCACAGTCTTTACATTTTATCCGAAATTATTTTTACTGTCTGGGTGTGTTTGGGGGGGGGGGGGGTGTTGTAATAACAATCCACAGCCTGAAGTCTACAAAAAAAAATTATCCGGGCATAGAGTTCAATTTAAAAAAAATCGTCTTGACCTTCAAGTCACCTTGAAAATTCACCTGAAGGTCATGATTGTCAAGGTGATGTACACCTTAACAATTCAGAAAACGGTCATCTGGTCGATTCTCAGACATTTGACCTTAAGTTTTTACTTTTCCAAGATCACAAAAACCATTTTTCCACAGGTCACTTTTTATATGAAATTTCCCGCTCTTTTCAAATCCGCAGTCAAAAATAGGGGTTCTCATTTAAGAAAAGGGTCTTACCTCCATTTGACTTTGAAAATTGACCTCAAGGTTAAAATTGATGATACAGTCAAAAGTCCCTCTCGTTTCTGGTCAACCTTTGTCCGAACCATTTTTTCGTAGATATAGTATTTTAGAAGATATTTGGGATTATAAATTAAAATGGGTCACCGTGTATAATACATAACATGTATATGTGCTGATATAAACATCTTGTTAAAACAATTGCTTTCTATTCCAGTTGTTGGTTGTCGATCGGATAGCGAATGTAGTGGAACCCACACTTGCATTAATCACAATTGTGTACCAGCGTGTGCGTCTTCACCGTGTGGAAAAAGAGCTGAATGCCTGGCTTTGAAGCACAAAGCTATATGTGAATGTCCACTTGGTTATGGAGGTAATCCAAGAGAGGCTTGTGTACTTCTCGGTTGCAGAAGCAACTCTCAATGCCCTACTGATAAAGCTTGCGTTAACAGTAGGTGCATAAGTCCTTGCACAATAAATCCTTGCACGGGACAAACAGACTGCCATGTCCACAATCACATTGTTCAGTGCCTCTGTCCCGAAGGATTTATCGGAGATTCGAAAACTGGCTGCGTTCCAGGTATTTTTTTCATTTTGTGAAGAACACCAATTATAGTAGGATAAATTTGTTTTGAGCAGTTTTCAAATAATAGTATATTACGTGCCTAGGCGCACAATGAGGGTTATTGCGTGACGAGCGACAATGCTTGCAGGAGATCGAAGCCAAGGCTTAGTCGAGGCGTAGGCGAGGTAAAGCCGAGACGAAGCCGAGGCGCGATCAGTCCTGCGAGCATTGTCGCGAGTCTCGTAATTTCCTGAATTGTGTGCATTGGCACGTATTCTATTTTATGTGACTTCGGTGCGTATACGAGTTTTTATGCGTACACTCGAATCTAATCTACTATTGTAGTTGTTTGCGGCGCTAGTCATTACACTTGATATGTCACGACTAGTCCCGGCCATTTAGACGCATGCGCAGTTCAAATGTACAAGGCTTTGCCAATAAGGTGCTAACGCTGTACGAAGAAGAAGAAGAATAAGAAGAAGAAGAATAAGAAGAAGACTGTGCTCCGTTGCATGGCTATAGGCGCATGCGCAGTTCAATTTTTACATTTCATTCCTCTGTAGCGCAATATACTACATTGCGCTACTGTTAACTGTAGCGAAAAAACGAGTTTGCGCGCCGGTGGCACATAAAACATATTTTATTCTTTAAATTTAAATTTTCGACTATCATATTTTGCAGTGTCATTAGGGTGCAAGAGTGACTCTGATTGCTCATCTCAAACAGCATGCTTCAATGGTGATTGTATTAATCCTTGCGTGAAGGTACTGCCTTGTGGAGAGAACGCAAATTGTAGAGTTTTAGATAGGCTACCAGTAAGATTGATGATATGTGAATGTCTACCTGGATATCGAGGAAACGCTATTGTCCGCTGTGATGAAAGTAAGTTCATACAATTAGTAAACCTATAAAATAAACATTTTACATAGATTTAATTTGAAATTATTTATCACAAAATCTTATTTCTTTCTAGCTAAACTTTGTTCAGTAGAGAAAGGTCAAATTCGGGATGAAAATGATAATTGTGTCTGTCCGCCTGGTAAGGCTAAGGATGAAAACGATATCTGCATAACTTGTCGCAAGGAAATCGGAATGGTAATCAACAAGGAAGACTACTGCGTATGTGCTCTTGAGAGGGGAATGATAGTAGATGAACGGGGAAACTGCATCTGTCCGGAAGAACATGGCTATAGTTTAGATGTCGATGGCTATTGTAGACCAGGTATTTATTAGTATTTTGCCAATTATATTCTTTCTTATTAATATTTCTAACACGTGTATGTAAATATTACAGTAAAAGCTTGCTTTAACGACAATGACTGCCCTAACGATAAGTCCTGTTCACCATTAACATTCACATGCGAGAATCCATGCGATGATAAAATTTGTTTGAATGCCATCTGTTCTGTATACGAACATCGAGCAGTTTGCAGCTGTATTGAAGGTTACTACGGTCCAAATTGCGGTAATTATATTTCCTTATTTTGCTAGGCTAACGAGTAAACAAGAATAGAACTTAATCATTAATCTAGAAAGAAGGGTAATTCATGCCTTGACAGTCTTTAAAATCATAGAATTTTCCATTTGGAAATCCTTGAAAATTTTCCTTAGAGTATTATTATACAAATAAGAGATTTTTCTGATCTATTAAATCCTCATAGTCAAGCAATTTTTAAACATAATATAAAATATATTTCAAAATCATATAATTTTATAGTTAGAAATAATCAGAATTTCAATATTACTTCAATTTTAAAGTTGGAAAAATACTATTATTACTTTCAGAAAAAGTTCAAAATATGTGAAATGAGAAAAGAAGTAGCGATATTAACATTGGAAAAAAATTGCAAGAATTATATATTTGGACAGATTATTAAAATTTTAGTTTCATTAAAAAAATATTTTTCTCTTAAAATTTTAATTTTTATAAAACTAAACATTAAGGACTCAAAATATTTGGATAAATGTAAATTTACGTGTTGAATTTTAATTTGCAGAGAACAAAAATAGAACAGGTTTCCGGACTGACTTCCCTAAATCCGATGTGGAAGCACATTGTTTATCTGATGGAATTGAGGTTGATATCAACTTCTTTAATAACACAATAACTGATGGTTTCGATGGAGTACTTTATGTAAAAGGTCACAGCAAAGACGAGAAATGTAGACGAATTATTGCAATAGATCGCGGTGTGAAGGAGCATTACATCAAATTCAAGGTCGAATTCGGAACTTGTGGATTGATACACATCAACGTTAGTAGGAGTTGAATCTTGTAATTAACTATAATCAATATAAATTTATGGATTGTGAAGTATTAAACGTTGTTTTATTTTTAGGGTGAAGCTTCATTCAAGCTCATTATACAGAAACATCCAAAACTGATGACTTTCAATGCACAGGCGTATTTAATTAAATGTTTGTATCAAATCGGAGAACAGAATGTAACGCTAGGATTCAATGTTTCGATGCTCACAACGGCTGGTACTATTGCAAACACCGGGCCTCCACCAACCTGTGCAATGAGAATTGTCGCGCAGAATGGAAACGAGATAGAAGATGCAGAAATAGGAGAAAATCTCATGCTACAAGTCAATGTATCACCTTCTTGTACGTATTGATTTTTATTTTTATCCCCTTTTTTTCTTTTTAAAGTAATATTATAAATACGTAAAGTAATTTTGATTTATACTTTATAGCGATTTATGGAGGCTTTGCGAGAAATTGTATCGCGAAAACAATAGAAGAAAAATTAGAAAATGAATATATCGTAACAGACGAGAACGGTTGTGCTACTGACCCAACGATATTTGGCGAATGGGAACAAGATCCTGAAACGCAAACATTGATGGCGAGTTTCAATGCGTTCAAGTTCCCTAGTAGTGATAATATACGCTTTCAGTGCAACATTCGAGTCTGCTTTGGAAGATGTCATCCAGTGAGTATTTTAGAATTCACTAAAATTGAAATATTTACCATAGTTATTAATTAGTTGATAGTTAAATACCTAATTTTTGTGCTTGTTTTAAAGGTTAATTGTAGGGGATATAACGCTTTTGGACGTCGTCGAAGAGACGTTGACTCCGAACCAAATGACACTGCCTTAAGTGTTCGAAAAAATAATGAAGGACAACTTCGTGAAGAAATAACAGTTAAATCAAATCTAATGCGCACTGTAGAGAAGACAGAAGCCCGATATATAGCAGATCCTAGTGAATGTAAGTAGAACTAGAATTGCTACAAAATTAAATATAACATTACAACAAAATAAATACATACAGGTATTTACAAGTCTTTGAATCCGTAAAAACTAAATTTAGTTGAAAATTGACAATTTTAAAGGATATAATGGGAAAGAAAATTTTTGCATTTGAACTTCGTTACCAACTTTAAACATTATTTTATTCAATAAGTTTTTTTTTTCTTTCAAAGCAAATAGTGTTATTTTTTAAATAATTGAATTGGCGTTTCAGCTCCTTCAGCTCAACGAGTAGAAGATATATGTGTTTCAATGGTCGGCTTCGTAATATCATTGGTTATTACAGCCCTTTTAGCCTTAGTCGCCGTAGCGATTGCTGTTTCCTGTTGGCTGATGGCGTATCGACGTCAGCCAAAAACGTCTGGACCATTGCCACATCCTCCAGAGTTTCCAAACCCCTTGTTTACCACCGAATCAGTGGCTGAACCATCGCCCGATTATCACCTGTCATAAATCTCATAGCATAATTATATTATAATTAACATAATTTCATAGGTCAACAAGAAATACATTTTGGTCAATATGCGTGATTTTGACCATTTTTGTATTTTTACACATTTTCTCCATTGACTTATATTTACTTCTTAGAGTACGATTGATTATGATATAAAGTGTACGTGATATCGTTGAGCATTGTAGCACTTACTATTTATGGTGATGGTATTTTCCATTATCTAGGTATGCGTGTAAAAACTTTGAACTTAATTTTGCATCTTTATTTCTTTTAAGTATCGACTCTAGTCCTTGGAGAATTTGTTTAATATATAATCAATCGAAAACTTAATTGCTGTGTAAATTTAAACGAATTACTTTAATATAGCTTTCTTACCTTTAGAGAATTGTACATTTCTTATCTAATAAAAGGCTAATGATTTATTTCTATACAGTCCATCTGTCCTCTCTTAGGATATATGTAAATAAATTGAACAATTGCTACTTATGTAAGCAATTAATAAATATTAAAAATAACAATCAAGTTTTGTAGATTCTTTATACATCAAATTTTATAAAATGTGCATATTTAATATCCTATAACATTATGCATTAACATAACATTAGTGTCATAACACGGAGATAAATATTACCGTTTTAAAACACACAAGTTTATCATCGTTTGAGACCACGACGCTATCGTGGTTCCACGCCATGAATTTCATCGTTTCATCCTACGAAGCGCTCCATCACTTCAGGCCACGACAAACGTCGTTTAAAAAGATGATGATCATGCAATGCTGAATTAGGCCACGCCTCTAATTCAGAGCGCGCACGCGATTACATATATGTATATATTCGTGGATGCACTCCAAACGTAGTTTCAAGCCACGAGTATCGTCGTTTCACAAACGATGATAATCATGGAATCATCCGACGCAGTGAATCGTAGTTTTAAACTACGATCAAGATGCGTGGTTTCTAAATCGTGCTTTGAAACGACAAATTTTTTCCCCGTGCAGATTTCGAATGTTCTCGAAAATACTTCATGAGTCACAAAAGTTATTCATAAATCTCTAATAAATAAAAATTAATAGTATATTACATAACAAGGGCAGAAAGTTGAGATTCCTGAACTGCGCGCCATAGCATGAGTGAACTAAAGGAGGCTGTTCGAGAACTTTTATAATGTATTATAATGGGACTTAGTTATAAAAATGTTTATTATCAATAAAAAAAGCAAACAAAAAAACAATTTGATTCACTTTAAAATTCGACTGTTTTTCCTTGTGAAGTATTTGTGTGAAATCAGCAGTAAAAAGTAAGTATTTTCCATAATAAAAATGATATAGAAACCAATAAATATAAGGTTAAGGTAGTTGTCGTGCCAAAAATCAGTCTCTGGAAAAAGAAGTTTTTCTATGATTTCAAGACTGGAAATTATAACATCAGCCGTGTCATATGTAAGGAAAGACACTCTTTTTAATGAAAAAATTTAAAAATTACGGAAAATAATTTTTTAATAATGTTTTTTGTAATAGGATTTTTCCTTACTATCGCTTCTTACCAATTTTTAAAAAATGATTGAAGTTTCTTAAATCATTGCTTATTTTTTCGGGGAAAATATTCTCTACAACTTGACCGTTTCCAATTTTCGAAAATAAATTCTTTAATGGCTGGAGTAATTAAAAATCAATTTTCCAAAACAAATTTTTTATAAACAAATTGCTGTATTTGATAATAATTGATTTATTTTCAAAAATTGGAAACGGTTAAGTTGTAGAGAATATTTCCCCCGAAAAAATAAGCTATGATTTAAGAAACTTCAATCATTTTCAAAAAATTGGTAAGAAGCGATAGTAAAGAAATATCCTATTATAAAAAACATTATTAAAATATTATTTTTCGTAATTTTTAAATATTTTCATTAAAAAGAGTGTCTTTTCTTACATACGACACGGCTGATGATATAATTCTCAGTCTTGAAATCATAGAAAAACTTCTTTTTCCAGAGACTGTTTTTTGGCATGACGACTACTTTAAGTTAATGACAGATCAAAACAGACTAGAAAAATAATAAAGAAATAAATTGTAATTTCATGATGACAGTTTTAGGCACTTGTTGAGTGAATAAATATTAATTGTTTATTTTCAGATTCAAATTCATCATGGATATAATTATTAAAACAAGTTTTCAATCAATTAAACATACAATAGAATTTCAAACACAAACGAAAATTAAAGGTAAAAATCTTGTTCTATCAAAACATGTACGAGATGTCCAAGAGTTCCGTAGAAATAATAACTTTTGCCTTCTTACTGCAGCTACCCACTTATTCCTTTGATTTATTTTCCATTTAGACGTTGGAAATTTATAAAATTTACACTCACTTTTGCTGCTTGTATTTTTACAATTCACAACACAACAACTTCGGTGGCTCATTTCAGCTATATTTTTTAAATTAAAACAAAATTTAGATTTGCACATGTATTTTGATTGCTCGGAAATATAAAACAGCCTCCTTTAACGCCTAAATTATCCACTGCGTGCGCTGGCGTCGATTTAACTCTCCCTACCATGACTTCGCACGGTGCCTATACTATTTTTCTTGCTACCCGGTCGAAAGTAAGAAAACAATTGCATGTGGGCATTGGAATATATTGATGCCTGCCCCAACATTTGCGGCACGAGCGGAGCGAGTGCTGCTGGTCGGGGGAGGGGGGGGGGGGCAGGCATCAAATACATCTATAAATTAAGGTTTAGATTTCTATTTTCTTGTTTCCATCATTCTTAATTATCATAGACTAGCATGTATCTGTCAGCGGACTTTTTGGGTAAGGTGCCAGTTTCTACTATTAATTGTGCTTCAGTTTTAAAGTTTTTATTAATTTCTTCTTCATCTGTCGATTCATCAGATGATATGTCATTCATTTTTTATTTTTTATTTTTGTTACGCTTCACTCACTACGAATACTTTCTAAATAATATTCACTAATTGCCACTAATAAACATTAGCAGAGAGCGGACAAATTTTGACGCTTGAGGTTATCGACGTTTTTACTTCCGCTATTATAGAGGGCGCGCATATAGCTTGACCAATGCATGAAAGTTAGACTTTCTTCCGTGAAATTGGTGCCGAAACCACGTACTTTCGACTAGGGTAGTAAGAAAAACGTATTGTAAACAAACAAATAATGAAAAATAACTTCAAGCTATAAATAAGATTTTCAATAAACTAAATTTAAATGTGAATAAAATTGAAAGCTTTGGAGTTTTTAAATATGGAAAAAACTTGATGTTCAAAACATTGAACCAACTGAATGATAATTGGGCTTATTAGATTGTTTTGTTTCTAGTGAAATCACATTGACTTATAAAATAGTATATTGTCTGACAAATAAGCAAAGCAAAAAAACAAAATTATTAATTGACCTACAAAAAATCCTGATTCTAACGTGCACGTGTGGGGTTTTCTGAAGCCTCAACTCAAGGCACGAATTTCAAAAGATATAATTTATCCATTAAATTTCTCATGTAACGAAATTAAGTATTAAATGCAATCTTATTTAATCTTATAAACTTACTTATCAAAATTTAAACTTTCTACAATAATTTTATTTGGCTGCCATTCACATTTCCTAACTTAATAAATTATTTATATAAAAAATGACACTACTTTATTGTTTAACAATTACAAATTTAGTGTAAAATTTGTCTCTAAGAATCGCTGCTCTCTAGTGGAGAATGAGCGAGCATTATTCGTTCGTCACATAAAATTGACACAAGTCAGGATTGCATGATTCCCTTACATGTTGCACAAGATATTTTTAATAACAAATGTAAGAAATATGCCACTTAATGTAATTTACATGCTCATGATTTGTGGTTACCGGGAACTTTGCCGCCGTCTTAACGCGAACTTTGTCTCAGCGGAGTTCGCCTTAACGCAAGTTGAGTGTATAATTCTTTGGAAAGTTGTATCTTTTACTCAAGAAAAATTTGTTTTTTTTAAGGACTTTTATTTCTATTTTCTACATCAAGCGCATTTTCTACCGATTTATTGGGACGTGAAGTTCAATTTCTTTGAAGGTCTAGGACACCGATTAGTGAAGGCAGTGACGTACACGTTTAATTATCTCGAGAATTAGTTTTAAAACAATCGGAGATTTGTTATGTATGCCATTTAAAAGCGACTACAAATTTTTCAAAATCAACAGCTTCCATCTGAACATTTTAGGAGTCCTCCAAACAAAATTAGATATAGAAAACGTTGAAACTTGATTACGTTTTGCAATGGTCCTGATGAGACCATGAGCCTTGCCGCCCTGTTAGGTGAAGACTTTACATCACGTGAAGACATGCGACGTTTAGTTGTGAAAGCTGTGCGTTTAGAATGAGAACAAGAAGTCTCAGTAAATTTCATAAATTCACTAATTTCGATTAATTACATAGACTCCTCTAATGAAATTAGCGAACATTTAGATATCAACTCTGACATTCCTTATGAGGTAATAGAAAAAAAAATTACGAAAATTTATAATCAAGAGTAAAATCAAAAAGAAATTCACGGATTCCTTTTTTAGGTGACAGAAAAAATTAAGCTTTATATCGTAAATTGTTCAACTAGATATTTCTGCAATTATAGTTATCCGAAGCGTGTAATTTCCTGAATTTCCTGAAATGATAGGAGTTAGGTTTAAGAACCCAACCATTTTTTTTATACTCCGTCTATGCTCAAGACCAAGATAGTTATTTTGTAGAATTCTTCAAAATTTAAAAATACAGCATATACACAATATTTTGAAAGTAAATTTAATGCTGCGTCGAATGATCTTTTTTTGACTGAAATTGGATGAAAATTGACGGAGTTGTGTGAATTTCAGGATTTTGGAAATTTTTTGCTAAATTTTCATGTACGTAGCTGACGTAGAATTTGCATCAGGGCGCGTCGCGAGGGTTGAAAAAGATAGCAACCGTCATTATATCTAGGTAACTATTTAGTTTATCTATAGTCATTCAGTACAGTACAGTATAAAACAATACTGGACAGAAAGTCACTCATCTTGCCCAAATTTTCCGGAGAGAAATTCAAATGTGAGTGCAGGAAGTGGATTTTTATCGACATGTTGCACTCCATTTTCTTTTGTTATTTCCAAGGAACTTCTCACACAATGACATGAAACTCTCCCATTCTCGTCTTTCCACTGCATTCAACTTGCTCGCAAATTTCTTATCTCACATAAGTTTCCGAATCTGGGTCCCGACAAGGTTACCTGAAGTTAACGACAGCTCTTTAAAAAAATGTAGGAACATGTACCTCCTCCTAGCTTTGCTTCTTTCCTTCTTTCAGGAAATGAAACGCTTCGCCGTCGACTCTCAATTTCTTCAAAAACTGCTTCACGTATCCAAGTTTCATGTGTAGTGGCGGTAGGATGATATTTTCTGGTCGTACTAGTGGAGGGTTCAAAACATTTTTTTGACCAATTTTGAAGAGTTGACGTGATGGCCATTCTGTTCCTGCATAACTATTCGGGGCACGACTATCCCATTCACCAAGGTAGCAAGGATACTTGATGTACTCACCTTGCATTCCGAACAAAATTATCAGCATTTTCAAGTCGCTGACTATTTGCCATTTATATGGAGCGTAATTGATGAGGTGAAGTATTTTTTTTAAATTTTCGTACGTTTCCTTCATGTCAGTTGCGCATGCTAATGGAACTGATGGCAATTTATTTTCATTGTGTAATAACACAGAATTCAAACCTATAATCATACAATTTTGAACTTCAAGATTCAAGTAAGGAATATGATGAATACAATTCATCATTTGCACGATCCATTAATGAAGAGTCGCCATTCATTTGATACGTGATTGTAGTCCAAGAGGTCGAATAGTTCAGATACATCCAAACAATAAGCAAGCTTGTCATTCTCTTTATCAGCTTTGAAAATTTCTCTGAAAGAGATTCGATCATCTTCCCGGGCCAGCGTGATCTTGATGTCGTCTTCCACCAAATTCCATTGTTTCAATCGAGAAGCAAGTACCTCAGACTGTCTTCTTGATAGACCTAAATCACCTAAATCAATTCATGAACTGTAGTTGAGTTAACCATATCGTTCAGACTTACATCTGTTTCACAGAAATAGCAGTCGTTCGGTTTATGGTAAGGCTGATGATGCCATTTCTTGAAATTCAATGAGCACTCGACACACGCGAATTCTGGTTCATGCCAGCGATCAGAGACAGTAAATTGAAGTTTGGAAAAATCGTTGTAGCCATCAATCACGGCTTTATTATTTTTTAACTTCAAACGATGTTGCTGATCTACGAACAAACCACATTATGAAACAAAAGTTATTGCGATTATCACACATTGCTTCCTCACAAATTTAAACTGAGCACTGAAACTTTTAATGGTGGAGCGTGTCAGAAAACATCATTTTTTGTTAGTAAAGATACAGTGAGGACACCGTGATAAGGATTTTTTTGTAAGTAGAATGCCGAAATATTGATATTTCGTACCTTGGTACGATTCGAGGTCACATGCAGCGAAGGACTGAAAATTCCACGTCAGCTACCTACATACCAATTTAGCAAAAAATTTCCAAAATCCTGAAATTTACACAACTTTGTCAATTTTCATCCAATTTCAGTCAAAAAAAGTTCATTTGACGCGGTATTAAATTTACTTTCAAAATATTGTGCTAAAAAAATTTCCAAGATCGAATAATACCGTAAAAATATCACCAAAGTTGAAAAAAATGGGAAAAAATCGAAAAATCGCGAATACTTTCAATTGCAGTCTCGTCAGTTTTCATTTCAACGAAATGAACAATAAACGGTCGGATAGGTTCACTTTTTCCTTTTCAATCTAAAAAAAACATTGTAAATTAGATACGAATTAGCGAAGTTATGAGTGATTGTTCACATGAATCGACCCAAAAACGGTTTTTTGGCCATAAAATGAGTTTTAGGGGGTGTATTGGAAATTTCTTCCATACAGTTTGTCTTCGCTTTGCTAGACCTACAACTTGTGCTAGGTCTCCATAAAAGTGGCTGCAGTTTTTTTTTGTCTCACAGTGTAATTGTTTTTAGATTAATATTTATAGGATAATAATTGTCTCTTTAGGCTAGAAAAGTTAAGATAATTAATTGTCCTCAGAATAATATTTAAAGGATAATAATTGTCTCTTTAAGCTAGAAAAATTAAGATAAATAATTGTTCTTAGAATAATATTTGAAGGCTAATAGGGGAAAAGGAACTAATTAACTATCAAAATGAAGAAATTGATGTGCAAATAGGCATTTGTATTATGAAAGCATTTTATTTATACAACACTAACCTTTAATGACAGCTATAGGTCTTAATTTGATACATTTCTCAGAAATACCAGCCGCATGACAGGTATTCACAACGTCGGTTACATTTTTATAAGATTCTGGAGCTTCTTCCATGACTAACTTTGGAGAGGCGACCCGAATAGAAATTCCCTGTGATTCCAATTTGTTTAATACATCCGTATAATCGATATTACGCCGTGATTTTGCTCTGGATAGTGCTCTTCCCTGAAATAAAAAAATATGTATATGCAAATCAATCTCAAATCGTAGTAATGATTTTAGATATTCACTGTATTAATCCAAAAATTTGAATATAACTCTGCTTAGATAAATTCGTTTGATGGAAAAACGAGAACTGGCCCTCCAATAACTATCACTGAAGAAAAGGGTAAAGATAATGTTAAATAGTGCATTGACTTGGTTAAGTATGAATTTCCTATCAAAATTGATAATTGAAAAGACACGGTTGCAGAAATTATAAGAAGGAATTTCCGAGGGGAGAGCAGTGATCACTAAAGAAAGCATCATGAAGTGGTTGAGAGCTTTTGTCAGTTTTAAGAGAACGCGATTTAATGAAAATTTTTGAAAATTCGAGTCATGTTATAGATGGGGAGAAAACTGCAATGTGTCTGTGTAAGAAAACAGGCAATGTAATTAGTCCCAAACATTTCCTATTTTAATGGTATTTTTTCAAATAGGGATTTTGCTCCATCTATGGTGGTTTTACGCTACATTCGTCCCCCTGCAGACATGATAAATAGCATGTCACATTACACTGAGTTTCGGACACAAGCGAATCTGAATAAATGAGTGCTCTTCTATTTTATAACTATGTGAAAAATAAATTTAACCTGTGGTTCATGAGAGAAGAAATTTCTAAGCCAGTTATTATATTTATTGACGGTCACAAGTCACTTTTCACATTTTAGTAAAAAATTCCTAGAATAATGCATTCATGACTAGAAAGTTTTGAAAACTCTTAACTCATTCAAAACGTGTCAACTTAAAGATATTATTTTAGAATCAGTAATAT
The DNA here is from genome assembly GCA_030998225.1 of Diplolepis rosae. Taxonomy (NCBI): domain Eukaryota; kingdom Metazoa; phylum Arthropoda; class Insecta; order Hymenoptera; family Diplolepididae; genus Diplolepis; species Diplolepis rosae. The sequence continues at coordinate 636,431 of JAPYXD010000450.1, forward strand.
TACCCTCCATAGTTAATTCTTAGAAAGATTTGTGTCGATCAGTCAGGGTATAAAATTAAGAAACGAAAGACAGAATGTTGCGTTGTCAAGTGCGACGTTTCGTTGGCATGGGTACGCCAACCTCATTAGGCTTAAGCTTTATTGAAAAGCACAAAAAACACTTGAAAAAAACACATCTTATGAAACCAATAACAAATAAATAATACGAAAACAGACAATAATTACCATAATAAATAAGTTAAAATAATTTATAAAATCACATAACGTTAATAATTAAAAGCTGAGTCCGTCATTATAATAAGTGTTAAACGAGCAAACAGAGTTTGTAAACTAAGGGAATACATCGACGAGAGTTTATAGTATAAGTTAACAACGAAGAAACTAACACAAATAAGAACCAATGTGTAAGAAATTCAAACCTAAATTCAATCACGAATCTAATAATTTTAGTAATGGGAAGTAAATTCTATTTAAAGTAAAATATTCCTCCTTTTTGTTGATACTAAATTTGTTGCATTTTATATGAATCATCTCAGATGTTAATCTTTTTTTATAATCAGATTCGTAATCAATAATTTTTACATGTTCCCAATCAAACTCGTGATTAAATTCAGCCCAATGTTTAAATACGAGAGATTCGCTATTTTTGTTGTTTTTATGTTCATTAATACGAGTTTTTAGAGATCTTTTCGTTTCACCTATATATATGGCAGGACAGTTATGACACTTGAAGCTATAAACAATGTTAGTTTGTTGCCATTTTTCTGTTTTTTTTAATAATTGAATTTAAACTTTTTCCACTAACGGAATCGTAGAAATGTTATATTTTTTTAAAATTTTGGATAATGTTATAAAATTATTATTTGAAAAGGGAAGACAAACTTTTTGTTGGTATTTTCGTGGGCATAAAGAGTTATTACTAATATTGGAATTGTCAGAAGAGTGATATTTAATTTTATTCAAACGTTTTTCAATGTTCTTAGCAATGAAATTAATTGGATAATCATTGTTAATTAAAAGTTGTTTAGCTTTTTTTAAATTGGTATGATGAAAGGATTCATGGGACAACAAAATCGCTCTATCTATCAAGTTGTATACAATATTTTTTTTCTATTGTAGTGGATGATTTGAAAAGTAATTGATAAATCTACCAGATACAGTTGGCTTCTGGAACCAGTTAGTAATAATATGGTTGTCGCTAGAGATGAGAGTCATATCTAAAAAATTAATTGAATTATTTTTCTGTAATTCGTGAATAAATTGTAAGTTTTGATGATAGGAGTTAAAAGTATTGATGATTAACTCAATATGTTTTTTTTGTACACACAAAATGGTGTCATCGACGTATCTGTAATAAAAGAGGAGAGAGCAATTATGGTTTTCTTCTAAAATTCGTAAGCAATCACTTTCCAAGTCATCCATTGACGACAAGATTTATAAACAAATTTTTGGCACCCCCATGGGTTCCCCAATTTCACCACTTTTCGCAGACATGGTAATGGATGACTTGGAAAGTGATTGCTTACGAATTTTAGAAGATAACCAAAATTGCTCTCTCCTCTTTTATTACAGATACTCGTATTATTAATACTCGTATTAATGAACATAAAAACAACAAAAATAGCGAATCTCTCGTATTTAAACATTGGGCTGAATTTAATCACGAGTTTGATTGGGAACATGTAAAAATTATTGATTACGAATCTGATTATAAAAAAAGATTAACATCTGAGATGATTCATATAAAATGCAACAAATTTAGTATCAACAAAAAGGAGGACATATTTACTTTAAATACAATTTACTTCCCATTACTAAAATTGTTAGATTCGTGATTGAATTTAGGTTTGAATTTCTTACACATTGGTTCTTATTTGTGTTAGTTTCTTCGTTGTTAACTTATACTATAAACTCTCGTCGATGTATAAATCGATTTATACATTATCGATTTATACATTGTCGATTTTATAAATTATTTTAACTTATTTATTATGGTAATTATTGTCTGTTTTCGTATTATTTATTTGTTATTGGTTTCATAAGATGTGTTTTTTTCAAGTGTTTTTTGTGCTTTTCAATAAAGCTTAAGCCTGATGAGGTTGGCGTACCCATGCCAACGAAACGTCGCACTTGACAACGCAACATTCTGTCTTTCGTTTCTTAATTTTATACCCTGACTGATCGACACAAATCCTTTTAAAGATATTATGTTGGCAAGAAAGTTCTCACTGTTTTTGACACTGGGTAACTTCCAGAGGTTTTTGTGCTCAAGCCCTTTGGTTTTCCCACTGCCATAAAATTGTACGAAACTCTGTTCTGGCTGCACGGGCAGTCAGAACCCCTAAAGTTGTGTTGTTCAGGAGTTAGAAAAAAAATCGTATTTTCGAAAAAGTGATCTTTTTATAAAAGATTGTAGATATTTTGATGATTTTTTAAAATGAAAGTGCTCTCCAAGCTCTATGAGATAGGTTGAGATTGTAGATAATGTTAGGGATGCTAAAGGGCTATGTTCCAAAACCCTGTGGAAATTACTCAGTAGTACCCTTCATTCATATTTTTCTCAACAACAAAAACACTTCAATCAAAGATACAGTCTTCGTCGCGAAAATAATAATAATAAAATAATAATAATCCCATAATAATTTCACAGATAAAATTTTTTGGGAAATTTATTTTTACGTTAGTGCTAACTTATTGTAAAAATCTCAACCAGGTCCGAATGCTTATCCTAGTAAGCTTTTTTTCAGGAATCTAAGATGGCCTTTCCCCTTGGAGAGAATTTAGCGTGGAAGGAGAAGTTCTCCTAGGTATTTAGGCGATTATACTTGTACTAATTTCAAAGTATTGCTGTCGAAGAACCAAAACCATTTGATACCGGTTATGTAAGTAATATTGATAAAAATAACCAGTTCGAACATGATTTTTAACATTCTGAAGAGATAAGTTGCGTTTTGCCAAGTTAAATAGATGCTGTTCCTGTTCGCTTAGGAGACGGTAAAAAAGTTAAAGTAGGCTTCGGTAAATTTACTGATTTTCTCCCTGACCAATGAGTTCTTGTATATAGTAATGGAACACATACGGTATGTGTTTGCAAAATCTATCAAAATTTTAAATTATAGTTAGATTGTTTGAAATGTTTTTTTGGCTAAATCTCAGTAACATCTTACGAAGAGTGTTTACAAAATATGCAGAGCAACAAAGCAATATTCCCGTTGCTATCTCAAGAAAATGAATCTTTGTTTTTATTTGAAAAGATTTGCTAGAGAAATAGACGACACTCTCTTGATGAATAATATAAACAATATAACTTATTAACAATGGACAACTACTGATCATTCTTTCTCAGATGCCGTCATGGAAGAAACGGAATCCTTCATCAAAATGTTAAGCAGCCAAGCAGACGTTCTTCAGCTTTGTGATTTTATATTTAAAAGTCAAAGAATTTATTGTTATTGTCAATTTTCTAGAAAATTGTACATTCCTTATTCAAAATGCTAGATTCTATACCTATTGCATCCGCTTGAGCGTTTTTCGATTTAGTTGAAAATAAATTTGATATACTAATGTTCGAGTTTTGTTTCAATGAAGATCATAAAGAAAAAGAAAATGCTAGTGGGAAATAGGTTTTCAGGCTGTGAGATAATCAATTTTAACAGCGAGTTTTTTTTCAATTTGAAATAAAACACATATATTAGATGGAAGTTCTGTATTTTTTTATTCATAAATAATTTTTGTTCCAATGAAGATCATAAAGAAAAAGAAAATGCTATTGGAAAGTAGATTTTCAGGCTGCGAAACAATCAATTTCAACAGCGAGTTTTTTTTTTTAAATTTAAATGAACTCTATTAAAATGTACCAGAAAGTATTTTACACCCGATTAAATACTTATTTATTAGTATAATTTCAAAACCATGACACACATACCCGATTCCTACCTTACTTACACATTCTAAATTGTAACTTGTAAGTCAATTCGAAGTTTTAGGCAATCCATTATATCTACCTTAATAATATACAATTAAGATTTAAGACTTCATGTCAGTTGTAAAATCTTATACTTGAGATTCCTTCCATTTACTTTGCTAAATAGGGCGAAAGCAACCGAAAAAGGATAAAAGCAAAATTTAAAGTCAGTTAATATCTTTTATTTATTTTTTTCATTCGAAAATTCTACAATATTTCGTTATTCCCTCAAAAAACCTTAAAATTCACCATTTTAGAACGATTCAAACACCACAAAAATATTTTCTGGCTTTTCTGAAATATGCATTTACAATTGTTTGAAAGCAAATTTTCGAAAAATACTAAATTCAGCAAAATTTTCTTAATTTATAATTATCTATTATTTTTCACTATCAACAATTTTCTAAACATTTTTAAACAATAGACATTTTTTTAAAATTATCAAATAAAAAATGTGAACAGCAGATATTAATCCATTTTAATACTTTTTATTCTTACTTCTTTCGTATGCTGAACCCAGGAACTGTTTACCCTTAGCTCAAACGATTTGATTAATGATGCTCAACTTCCATATCTTTTGCGTCATTAGAACAGGACCCCTTTGAAAATCTTGAGTTGAACAACATTTTTCTAAATGGGCTTTTTGATTTTTATTAGTAGTTATTAGACATATTCTTATGAACAAATATTTAAAATTTGTTAAGTTTTAATTAACAAATTCAACTGATTCGCTTTTTTAATTTATGGACTGAACTAATTAAAAAAACAGTTCGAACCCGATAGAACATTGGTTTCTACCTGAGTGTAAACGGAGTTGTACAAGGTTTTTGCAAATGGGTCCTGCGCCGGGTTTTATCCGATCCTAAGGACTCTAAAGGGTTCTAAATGGATACAAAAATTGTGCGACTATGGGGTTCTACGCGGGTTGGAACCAGGTTGTACCCGACCCTAAGAAGGGTTCTAAAAATTTCAAAAAATTGTGCTCCAATCAGGTTCTATATGGGTGATCCCTGATAGACCAACGGTAGACCCGTTTAGACACCCAGAGCGCACTTTGGCCAAATTTCTCAATTTATGTCTTCGCTAGGACCCTTTCAGACTCTGTTAGACACACACACCTGCGATTCAAGAGATCTCTGATAGAACCACGAAAAAGACGGAAAAAATTTTGGAGATGGAAACACCACCAGAGCTCAAAAATTTCCTCTTCGGTGTTACAAGTGCGGAATGTTTGGGCACAAAAGGGCTTTTTGCAGAAATAAGAGCCAGGAAATCAAATGGATGGAACCCAAAATGCCAACCTGGCGGCCAACAAACGGGATGAAAAACCTTATAAATTTTGTTGTTAGCATTGGTATTGACAGCAGCTGAGGGCGGAGACGAGGCTCAATTTCTTTAGACTCTGGTGCGACGGTACACCTGGCACGGAGTAGTACTAACCTGACGAACATTAGAAAATTGGACATCCTGATAACCATCAACGCCGCCAAGTCGGACAACTCGCTCACTGCTACCTCCGTGGGAGAATTCGAAACTTTCTGCATGGTTGGTGGAAAACGAGTGTTTATAAAAATTCAACATGTTTTTATTTTCGTTTTGACAAATATTTACTGAAATAGGGGGGGGGGGGGGGCTGAAATTTTCAGATTTTTGATGGGAAGCTTCTTTTTCATGATCTTTCAACTAGTTGTAACTATTTTTGAAAAAAATCAAAATTTGACCTCCACTTTCGAAAATCAAAAATAAATTTGACTTTTTCTTAAATTTGTACTCATTTTTTTTTCTAAGTTAATAAGATGAGATTTTTTCCTATAAAATAGCAATATTTCAGGATGGCGTTTCTTTTTGTTTTCGATCAATTGTACCATAAATAACAGGATGCTCCGCTGGACAAAACAAACCTCTAGAAGATGCCTCATCCTATAGACCTATTTGTCTATTGGATACAATGGGGAAGCTTCTAGAGGAAATGATCCTACAAAGACTACAGGGTCACATGGTCGGCGAGAACAGTCTCTCGGAAAACCAGTTCGGCTTTCGGAAAGGCAGGTCCACAGTTGACGCCATCCAGGCAGTGGTGGACATCGCCACTAAAGCAAGAAGAGGAACTGGTAAGCGTAAGGGATTCTGTGCGTTGATCAGCATTGACATACGCAATGCGTTCAATATCGCGAGGTGGAACATCTGCATCGAGGCGATGGTGCGGAAAAGGGTTCCAGACTACCTGTTGCGAATGATAGATGAATATCTGAGCGACAGGTGGGTGATATACGAGGGCGACAAGTGGTCTCTCAAAGAAAAGATGACATGTGGGGCCACTCAAGGGTCACGGGTGGGTCCACTCGTTTGGAACGTCATGTATAACGATTTCCTGCGCATGGACCTACCTGCTGGAACGAGCATTATTGGCTTCGCGGATGACGCTCTTGTCGTGTGCGCCGCTGACGACGTCAGAATCCTGGAGCTGAGCTCCATAAGGAGCTCACCTACTTAACAAACCTGCAGGAAATCACTCGCGCGAAGGAGGCCATCCGCAAGGATGGAAGGCGCAGATTCGTCGAGAAATGGCAGACAAGATGACATGGTCCGTCTAATCCCGGAGCTCGCCACCTGGCTGGATAGAAAGCACGGTCAAGTCGGATTTTACCTGGCGCAAGCGCTTTCGGGCCATGGTTGCTTTAATGCGTACCTGAAGCGCTTCAAGAAAAGAGACGATGAGTCGTGTCACTATTGCAAATGTACTGCCCTAGCTATCAATACGACAAAACAGGACATAGAATTCAGTGCCCCACGACAGGAAGTCATTCCCTTCGATTTTATTCAGTTTCCGGGGGATGAATTTTCTGATTCAGAAGCAGAGAACTTGCTGGTATACCCTCAAGAGGAGTTGCGAGGGAACTATTCCGACCGTGTCAATAGGGCAATACGAAGTTTGCATATATCTCATTTTATACCAGAGGAAAAGGAATATGTGTTCCACCGAGGAGGTCACAGTTTCCTACAGTGAAGGTCTCATGAAGATAGGCAAGAAATTCAAACCACGACGCTACAGTCCCCAGAAATGTTTTTGGCAGCCATCGTGGATTCTCTTCCATGCCCTAGCTCGTTAATCAATGTTTCGCTAGCATATATTTATCCTCCATCATCTCCACCCTTTCAAGAACAAACAAGGGAGAGAGAACCTATCTATAAATGCACAAATATTCCTAACACCATCCATGAATGAACTGAACCATTAACACATCGGCGGGTTAATTATGCACACTTCTTATCAGAGGATTGTGAACCCTCAAATGCTATCACAAAACTGCTTATAGCCACCGAGCATTTTGAGCTACAAGACTTCCGGGAAAATCGACCGAAAAGGGGACATATCCTTGTTACTCCGCACAGTCAACATAAAACTTATTCGATTGTAGTGAAAATGCGACATTTCGATGAGGTAGACTGGAAGGATGTAATCCAGGGATTGAGAAATCTTCATCCGGCCCTCGAAAGGGATAAGCAGACCAACATTCGAATGGCAAATACGGGAGATCTCCTGGGTTCACTAGCTCAGAAATATTCCGGGGTGGCGACGTCACAGTCACACTCTGCCACGGAAAAATAGAAGTCCTACCTCCCGAAGATACCAAAAATAATAGCCGAATATCACGACAGTCTTATCGGAGGTCACAAGGGTATAACCAAGTCATATTACTGATACGACAGTGGAGCCTTTTGATAAAGTTTCCCTTGACACGGTGGGAAAACTGCCAATAACACCTGATGGCAACTGCCATATTCTCACAATGCAAGAAAACTTTAGTAAGTACTGAATCGCGGTTCCAATACCAAATTTGAAAACCAAGACCATTGCGCACGCCGTTGCTACGAATCTTTTTTCTCAGTATGGTGCTCCGAGAGCAATATTGACGGATGGGGGGGGGGGGGGGGGGGGGGGCTTCGTAAGCCAACTAATACGAAGTATACAGAGGCTGTATGAACGTCTCGTGAAACACGCTGACAAGCTTCTGGTCTTTAAAAATCGAGAAAACAGAGACTGGTAAGCGCACGTTTTAGGGAGAATTTGAAGTCAGGGATACGCCACGCATCAGGGAATCCAAGGGCGTATGCAGAAAAACGTGTGTATACGCTTCTATATCATATTCATAAAAGAAGAAATTTTCTTCTAGATGATCCCGGTAACGTGTGCTAGACTTCCGATGAATGAATCAAAAACTAAAGTAAATTATGAATTCCGCAGGTTATTCTATAATATTTGTGAACCTTTTGAATAAAATAAAACTTATTTCGTATACAAGGCATCAATTTTCTTGGAAAACATAAACAAAACAGAGAAACCACGGATCTGCATAATAATAACAGAATTTAGATAATATTTGTATTGACTAAATTCGACAGTTTGGACGACCTCCGCGTATAAAGTACATATATGATTATTAAATAAAATATCCCTCCTAGGAGCTGTAGGACCTTGTTCGAGTGTAGGATCCCTATGAACGGGCTCTCCTGAATGAATGCAGGACCCCCATAAATGGGAGTCCTAGAGTGAATGAAGGATCCCTATAAACGGGCTTTCCTCGCGCGGATGGGTAGGGTCGGAGGCGGTCCTGGTCCTTGGCTCGCGTGGCGACCAAGAAAGTTCTCCCCCTAAGCCAGGGTGTGCGCAACCGTGCCCATTGGCTCTCTTGACACCCGGGGGTAAGACAGGGTGCCTCGGAAACACCGGGCGACCTTTCCGAGTACTTAGCCTTAACCCTGCAAGGGGGGCTCTGCAGGGTCGGACCAAATCCTTCCCTAGCTTCTCGTGGGACAAAAATGGAACCATTTGAAAACAAAAAAATGGACAGCAAAGTAGCAGAGGCGGGAGCTGAGGTGGATGCGGAGCTGGGCTTGCAAAGGTCTAGCACAAATCCACCCCTGCAAACCGCCACTGAAGAATCGCAAGTGCCGACGGTGGCTGCTGGTCCTGGCTCTTCTGGGTCAAAAGATTTTTGAAGCAGCGTTTTAGCCGGTCGCTCGACTTACGAGACACTGTCAGGGCACAATATGCGGTTGGCGCCAAACAGGGCACGATTCGGATTCCGATTGTGCCCTGACAGTGTCTTGTGAGTCGAGCGACCGACTGAAACGCTGCTTCAAAAATCTTTCGAGCATTGGTCAACAAATAAAATCATATCCCGGAAACTAATAAAATTTTTAAAATGTTTTTGGGCTCAATTTATAGCTGGGGCTTTAGGTGTTATTTTAGCAAAGTTTCAAATTTTTCCTATTACTTCCCTAAAGTATGCAGGCAGCTAAAGTTTAAAAGTGAAAATTTGTCAAAATCGGAAATTACGTCGGCCTTTATCACACGCTATGTCGGCTTCTATTCCATGAAAATACTGCCCGCGACCCAATAGGGAATACGCGAGCGGCTGGCCTAGGAGATCGACTCCCCAGCCAGGGTCAGATGGGCCTTGAAGTCTTTCAACAATTTCAAGTCTCCAGGTCCGGATGGCATTTACCCGGCCCTCCTACAGAGGGCTGGGGACCCCATAGTCGGGTCGCTAGTGAGTCTTGCCAGGGCCAGTCTGACTCTGGGTTACGTCCGCAAAGCTTGGAGAGGGACAAGGGTTATTTTTATTCCCAAGCAGGCAAGATGGATGGACGTCCCCAAAGGATTTCCGACCAATCAACCTTACCTCCTTCGTATTAAAAACGGTGGAGAGACTCGTGGACAGATACATTCGCGATAAGATCCTGGCGACTAAACCTCTACATAGCGATCAGCATGCTTACAGGGCCGGTCGCTCGATCGAAACAGCCCTGAGCAAAGCGGTGAATCTGATTTCGGATCAACTGAACCTTAAAGGATTCGCTATTGGAACATTCATGGATATTGAGGGTGCCTTCAACCACACATCCAGTGAAGTGATCAGGAGAGCTATGATTAGACAAGGAGTCCCCATAGCCGTAGTTGACTGGACCTGCGATATGCTAGGAAACAGAAACATCACGATAGCCAAAGGTAATACCGCTCTTCGAGGAATCGTTGATTCAGGATACCCACAGGGAGGAGTACTATCTCCCTTGCTGTAGTGTCTAGTGGTGAATGAACTACTGCATCTACTCACCGACCAAGGATGTCACCCCATTGAATATGCTGATTACATCCTAGTCATAGTACGCGGGATGCATTTGGATGCTCTAATGGGCGTAATGCAACAGACGTTAAAGGTTGTAGACACCTGGTGTCGAACAACTGGACTCTTGGTGAATCCAGGTAAGACTGACGTAGTCATTTTTACCAGGCGATACAAATGGAGTAGAACTAGAAAACTGGAACTGAAAAAGTAGCTTCTAGAAATCTCCAAGAACGCTAAATATCTAGGACTTATCTTAGACAATAAGCTAGCTTGGAAAGACCACTTTGAAAACAAGTGCAACAAATTTATAACAAACCTTTGGCTTTGTAGAAGAGCTATTGGAAATAATTGGGGCCTGAAACCCGACACACTGCTGTGGATCTTCACAGCGTTTCTGCGACCCAGGCTAAGCTATGTGTCAACAGTCTGGTGGAGCAGAGTCAAGCAGAAGACGGTTGGAAAGACTCAGAGGGCTGATCCTTAGAGGGATCACTGGCGCCTCGAAGTCCGCACCTACAACGGCGTTGGGAGCACTAATGGGGCTAGAGCCCCTGCATCTAACCATCACCGCCGAGGTTAGCAAGGCGGCCTGGAGAATTGGCGAAAACCCTAATATAGTAAACTCAAAAAAACTAAGAACCACTGTCAACATAGCGAAGAGACCGATCATGAAAATGGTGAGAGATAGGACGTCTCCGCGGTACCTATTCGACAAAAGGTACAAGGTAAGCTTGTCAACCATAGAAGATTGGAGGGTGGGTCACGAACACCTCCCAGGGAATGGAGACAACTGGTTTGCAGACGGCTCCAAAAACAGGGAGGGTGCGGGGGCTGGTGTCTATGGGAAGAACAGCGACACAAGCCTCGTGGATAGGTATTTCAAGTAGGTCGGTCACAGAAGACATTAAAAAGTGGCTGGCCGAGGAACACGAGGAAGAATGGTACAAGGCTACGGCATGCAAGCAAGCCAAAACCCTCATCGGGGAACATCTAATCCCCAAACGAGCTGCAGATATGCGCAGACTTAGTAGAACCGAGGTAAAGACCTTAACAGAAGTGTTTATTGGTCACGGCAACCTTGCCTACCATAGACATAAGATAGGGCTTCCTGAAAGTCCACTTTGTCGACTATGTGTGGAAGACAACGGAACTTCCACCCATATACTCTGTAATTGTTCAGCAATTAGGGATACACGACCAATTCTCCATAGACGTAGCCGTGATTCAGACCAAAAACTTAGCCCAGGTCCCTGCCCTTTGGCATGGGCTGTGGGGTCGCGCATGATGTTTTAGTTAGTGATGTAACGGGATTACCCAAGCATCAGGGGCCCCAGCCATATCTATAATTAATAATAATAATAATATAATAAATAAATAAAATAAATTGTAGAATTATACTAATGTATAAAATATATCAAGATTAATTATTTTTACTTTTTTTGCATTTCATTTAATTTAATAATAGCTGTACGTAACAATGGATACTGCCAAAAAAAAGGATACAAAATGAATTTCGGAAGAAAATGTGGCTGGTCATAGACGTTCCAAAACATAGACCTAGAACGTCTAATAATGGAAACACAGCTCGAAGACTTTACCAGAATCCTGAGTTAACTTCAGAAATCACAAGGGTTAATGAGCAGTTAATCAGCAGATTCAGTATAGTTCTTCAGGCTACGGCATTTAACAAGAGAATAAATGTCCTGAAATTTGAGAGGTATTGCCAGATTACTGCAGAGCTTTACGTAAGCCTGTGTGCCTGGTATTACGTGCCTGGGACAGTTCATAACATTTTATATAAGAGGTTCATTTGCGATCGATGAGGGTGAAACATAAAGAAAAGTCTCCATTATTTCAAAATTGTAGCGACGTTTCGTTGGCTACAGACTTGCCAACCTTATCATGCTTTATAAAAGTAGGTCAAGTCATCTTATTAACTAAATTCATGGTTTTTACGAGTATTTTATAAATCTATTTGACATTTATCATTATGACTTGACCTACTTTCATAAAGCCTGATGAGGTCGGCAAACCCATAGCCAAAGAAACGCCGCTACAATTTCAACCTAATAAAGAATTCTTTTTTTAAATATTTTACCCTCATCGATTGCAAACCATGTCACCTCATTCATAATATTAACCACAGGGGATGACTACCAATTCTTTAGTTTATGAAATCAAAGAATTACTTATTCGCCTGCCAGTAATATTATTATAATATCTCACAAAGACTGACACCGTTGTCGCCACGCTCAACGCCGACGCTGTCGCCATAATCAGGGATATTCTGATGATGGAACCCCTTCCGGATAACCAATATGACATAATTGAAGAATGGGTCATAAATGGTTTTGTCAGATCTGCTGAATCAAAACTGCGACGTCTTTTAAAGGACCAGGTCATATACGACGGAAAACCCACCCTATTCTTAAGCTGCCTGCGCAGCCTTGGTGATGGACAATGTAATGTCTCTATCATCAAATCTATTTATCTTGAAGGCATCTCCTGTTATCATTGGGCGATCTTGAATTCTAGCGGTCTTAACGATTTAAATCGTATCACTCCAACATGCGCTTAAGAAACCAAGGTAGATGTTTTGGCTGAAAAAATTGAACAATTGGACGCTCATTTAAAACGACCAGTGCATAACCGATCACTCTCTCGATCACGTTCTTCAACTAACTAACTAATCCAACTCTGCCTCAGAAAACTAAATGCGCTTTTCTGCACGGAGACGGTCGGATCGAGAGACATCTTGCAGAGACGTCTCCTTGGACATCATTTGGACATCGTTGGCCCATTGTCAGCGTTTGACGGGTACAGGTACCTTCTTACTATATAATAACATTAACAGATTTTCCACGTGACCCGAAGCCATTCCATTATAAGTCATTGAAGCAACCTCGATATGCCGCTCTTCGTAGACGCCTGGGTTTCGCGTTTCGGAGCCGCTAAAACCCTCACTACCGGTTAAGAAAGGCAATTCAAGTCTCATCTTTTTGCCGCTCTGCTCAGCCTGACCGGTTCTGATAACATCCGCACCACAGGTTATCACTCTGCCTTGAATGGTATGGTGGAAAGATGACATAGGTGCTTAAAAACAGTCATTACGTGCAACATGATCCCTCAGTGGTCTCGAACTCTGGCTGTCGTCCTTTTGGGACTAAGCTAAAACGTAAAGGACTCAGGGTTTTATACGTTTATGGCACGACACTACGGATTCCTGGTGAGTCCCCCACCCCCTCCCCCAACGACAAGTCCGCTGATTTACAGACTTTCCTAGAAGAATTTCACCAACATATGAAGCAAATCAAGTCAATCCCTGTTAGGCATCATTTCAAAAAAAGTATTTTCTTATATAAGGATCTTGCGCATTGTGCTCACGTATTTTTATCCCTAACTATGAATAAAATATCGCTCGAGCAACCGTACACCGGTCCTCATGAAGTCCTAGAAAGCATCACAGATCGCGTGTTTAAAACCGATGTGAACGGAGTGCCCCATAACATATTCGTATAAAATTTCAAGCCAGCAAACTATTTTATTCCAGAGAACATAGATATTAATTCTTCCTCTCTATCTAATTCTAGCAGACGATTAACCGTTCCTGTATTAAAAACCTGATACAGGAAATCGGTCCGTTTTGCTCCTGATACCAAAGAATAGCCGAAACTTGTATCCTGATGAACTAGACAATGATAAAATTTCAAAACACAATCATCCTAATCAATTTTATGTTAATTTTGTCCAAAAATAATTCAGAATCAATTGATCTAATTTGTTTCCCTCTGCAACACTGCTGACTATCATTAGATTGAAGTTATATCAAATTTAAGTTCGAAATACTATTTTTGAAACTCCGTCTTCGCTCACTTGCGCCCATGCTTTCTCTAAAACACCTGCGTAAACGACTCTATTGTACAGATTATAATAGTATATTATGTGCCTAGGCGACTAATGAGGGTTATTACGCGACGAGCGACAATGCTCGCTGGAGATCAAAGCCGAGACAAAGCCGAGACGAAGCCGAGGCGCGATCAGTCCTGCGAGCATTTTAAGCAAGTCTCGTAATTAACCGAATTGTGTGCATTGGCACATATTCTATTTTATGCGACCTCGGTGCGTATACGAGTTTTTATGCGTGCACTCGAATCTAATCTAGTATTCATCATGATTCTCGTCCATTGCACTTGATATTTCGCGACTAGTTCCGGCCATTTTGATTTTATCGATCTTGTGTAGTAGTAGCGTATCGTAATAGAGCATACGCAGTTCAAATGTACAAGGCTTTGTCAGTACGGTGCCAACGCTGTACGAAGAAGAAGAATAAGAAGAAGATTACGCTCCGCTGTATGGTTATTGGCACATGCGCAGTTCAATTTTTACATTACATTCCTCTGTATCGTAATACACAACATTAAGCTAGTCTCAACTGTAGCGTAAAAACGAGTTTACGCGCTGGGGGCACATAAAAAATTATACTAACCGCTCCATGGCAAGTTGAACCAAAAGTTTCCTTCATTCCTCGTTCGGTGCCCGTTAATACATAACTGCAAGTTCCCATAGTGCCACCAATTAAAACAGGTTGTCCTGTTAGTTGATAATCCACTGGAATAAGTGGGTGGTGAGGAGGAAAAGCTCGTGTTGAACCCTAAGTGAGACATTTTTATAGTTAAAAAAATTAAAAACAACAAAGAACAAAATATAAATATTCTTACAAAAATATCCAGTTTTAAAAGCATACCTTTCGATGAACTAGCAGTGTTTTTTGTTTACCATCTACCATATGTTCTTCAATTTTAGCGATGTTATGAGAAACATCATAAATTACGTGCATATCCAAATCATCTGGGGACATGTTGAACTGTTTTGCAAATGCCTAAAGAAATAAGAGTAAATAAATTAAAAACAGGTAGGTTATCAAACTTGAAATCATTTTACATTGAGAAAATTTAGTAAAATAGAATTTTCAGAAATATAATTTAAATAGAAGTACCTGGCGACAAAGAAACGTCATTGAGCTGCGATTGACCCATGCGAAATTAGCAGCGGCAGACATCGACTTTAAATAATCTTGGCCTTCCTGAGAATTGATATGTGCACAAGCTAACTGCCTATCATTTGTTTCGATGTTATCTCGTTTCATGGCTTTTTCCATTTGAACTAGAGCATCTTGAATGAAAGTTTTTAAATCAATAATAATAAATGACTATAAATAATAAAAATTAAATCTCCTGAAGGCCAGCTGGTCCTCTACCTGTCGAGGCGTCCATAGTGCAAAAAATGAGGCTGTGATGCGCTGCTACTTTGAAATAAAAAAAGAGGAAATCCCCCATCCGAAAAAGCAATGTTTTTTAAAACTAAGTTTGTTGAAAGGTACCTTGAAATGGAAAGATAACGAAAAAAGGTCTTATTTTAAAAAAACGAATAACAAACAAATTAATTAAATAAAATTAGAGGCTGATGCCGCATTTTACGAGCGTGAAGAAGAGGTTCAAGAGCCTGGATAGCCGATGACGTGGATGCCAGAACTGAGCGGAAGGGCTGCTGCCGAAACTCCCGAGATTGCAAGGATCTGGTCACAATTAGCAGTATCGTAGTATTGCAACCCAAAGAACATCGACATAACTTGCACATGGCGTATATTGACTATTAAACAGTCTTCTCCTCAGTACCTCACGATTATTTACATAAGTTCCTTAAGGCATAAAGATCTGCCTCCGTGTGGTCTGATTTTTGGGGCACTAGCATTAAGTATTTTGATCGTGGACAGTCGAGAGAATCCAGATTTTTCTGCATTGCGAATAGTGTCTTTTAGAGAGACTTATTTAGCGCACTAGGGGTCTGTTTAGCACTCAACCCTCTGAATAGGACACTCAGAAATTCGTTCTATGGGGAAATGAATCACAGGAGTTTGGCGATTGAGAGAATAGCCGTGCCACATTTGAAAGAGAGTAAGGGGGTTTTGGACGTCCGGAAACTGTGTGCGCCGCAGGTATCGCAGTTGCTTGAATATTTTGACAACATATGGGGTGTCCCTGTCTACAATAACATATGTAGGGGGGACAACATATACGAGCCCCTATATATGGCAATTTTTTTCGTAATTGAAAAAGTGCGTCGCGATCATCCAGAACAAGGTAATTGGCACAACGAACTACTAAAAGCACATCCTTCGTCAGAACGTTGGCGACGAATGCCGATTATGTGGAAATCCCAATGGAACCATTTCCCAATGAAAAGGCAGCTGGACTTCATCCGTAAAAGTGGTTTTAACGACCATGCCTACATGCTTGAGAAATATTTTGGACAAAAAAATAGATAATAAAAAATTAATAGTATTAAAACTACGACACTTCCTAAATATAATTTACACACACCTGTCGCTACCTGATGACCAAATCCTCGACTTCCTGAGTGAATCATTACACAAACTTGCCCCTTCTCTTCGATTCCCATTTTATTCGCTGCCCACTTATTATAAATTTCATCAACGACTTGAATTTCAGCGTAATGGTTTCCAGCACCGAGCGTTCCAAGCTAAGTGTTAAAAGAAGTAACAGTGTTCAATAAAAAAATATATTCGATCATGTATAATAGAATGTGCTTTACATACTTGTGGAAGTCCGCGTTTCTTAGCTCGTATGGATACCTTAGACGGATCTGCATTAAGCATTCTGCCATACTCTTCGCAATGCTCTTTATCTTCGGCCCAAATGTATCCTAAACGTTGAAACATATATAGAATCATCATGTAAAAAAATTTTATACCATAGAATGGATTTGAATCCTATCGGATGGTACATAATACAAACAAATTTTGCGTTTTGAAAAATATTTGCTGCGTATTTTATATTGTTTGTTTGTTTGTTTCTTTTCATCTTTTCTTTGTCTTTTTACTAATATTTCAGTGTGCATTTCAACCTCAATTTCAATTTTTCAAATTGATTTTTAATTAAGTATGTATAAATCTTTTGTTACCTAACCTAGCCATTTGAAATCAATGAGATCGAGGTGCACTAAAAGTTGCCTTCAATGGCAGTCAAATTGACATTCAGCTAGTACTATTACTGTGAAGTTACAAGTTAGAATGCTTGCATTACAGTTAGTGAAAGATAAATTTTGAATATGCTTTTAAAATTAAATCTATTGAATTTATACAATATTTACTGAATGAGTAAAAAGGTGATGTTTCTGTTTTTCCGGATGAATTCTTTCAATGTGACTTTGATAGATTATATTTTTATGCACCCTTCTGTTTTGTTATGTATGGTTCACTTCTATCTTGAGTGGGAATGAATGCATGGTATTGACGTTACTCTTAGCCTACTGGAACAAAGCTTGAAGAAAGGACATGTGATTTATCAGGGAACGTTGTGAGCTAGAACGAGCTGCAAATCTCTATACATTCACCCTATGCCATCATAAGTATTTTTGCCACGAGATATAGCATGGAAGTGCCATTCTGCTGGAATATCAAAATCTTCTTTATGGGCTTAAAGATTAGCAAAGCTAATTTTATTTTTAAAAAGTTGCCTTACACCATCAGTATAATAGTAAGACGATTGTAGCTTGGTCGTTATTCAAGTGGCATGTTTGCAATGAAACAAATGGAGACAAATGAAAAAATAAATGAATGACGAAAAATTCTCATAATTCAATAATACACCCAGATAAACAGAAATATTACCCTTCTACACATTCAATAGATATAAATTCAATAGATTTAATTTTCAAAGTATATTTAAAATTATTCTTACACTAACCGTAATGCAGGCATTGTAACTTATAACTTAAAAAAGACAGTCCCAACCTTGTAAATGCAGAGAGTAGTTACACTAACCGCGTGTTATATTATTTAATGCAAAAAAACCACAAATGATCTCTCAAAGAAGAGATGACATGTAGAGCCCCACAAGGGTTGCAGGTAGGACCACTCGTGTGAAATTTTAGGTATGACGATTTCCTGCGCATGGACTTACCTGCTGGAACAAGCATCATCGCCTTCGGGGATGACGAACTTGCCTTGTGCGCCGTTGGAGGCGTCGGTATCCTGGAGTTGAGGATCACTGAGAGTCTGTAGCGGGTAAAGCGTTGATTAGATAGAAGAAGCCTGAAAATGCCCCTGAAGAGACCGAGGGTTTGCTGGTCACGGGCAGGAAATCTTGTCAGTACCAGGAGATTGTTCTTGAAGAACACGAAGTCATGTGGCAATATGGTTCGAGAGGGAGTTTTTGGTTTTAAAAAGTATATCTAAACCTGTCCTAAGAGAGTACTGTACTCCCAGGTAATTGATACTCTTCTTCCACATGACTTAGTGTTTTCCAAGAACAATCTTTGGATATTTAAAGGATCTCCATTTTATGACCAGCAAAGCCTCGGTCTTTTCAGGGGCCATTTTCAGGCTTCTGCTATCTAATCAACGCTTTACCCGTCACAGACTTTCATCGAACCTCAGCTCCAGGATCCCGACGTCTTCAGCTGTCACACGATAAGTGCGTCATTCCCGGAACAGATGATGCTCATTCCAGCAGTTAGGCCCATGTGCAGGGAATCGTCATACATGACATTCCACACTACACGGAAAAAATTTGTCGCTTAAAACGTCATCGACTTTGTGTAATACTCGTGGATAGGTTAGAAAGTCGACTAAATATTATGAACCTCCTTATTGAAGAATATGATAGATAATTGCTGAAAATGTAAAACGTAAATTCGAAAGTTTAAGTGACAGTCGCGGAAAATTTTAAAGACTGTGGGTTGGGTTCCATTTTCTCTAAACCAGGCATCGAAAGTCTAAGTGACAGTCGAAGAAAATGTTGAACAGTGTAAAAAGGAAAATATTATTTTCTGTGATATGATTCAAACGAAACCAAACGACACGTAATCTCAAAATTTAACCAAAATTATTACAAAAACATAAAGCCGAGCTGCATTGTCTGCTGTGCGATGCTACAAATTACGTTTCTGCGTTTAGAACGCATATAAGAAGACGGCATATAAAATCTGATGGACTTTAGAATACAATTTACAAAACTATTTGTTTGAATTACTTTCATTTCAAATTATTCGATAGTCTGTTAAAATCTATGACAAATGAATCCAAAGATTATGAAACTTTTCATTACTTCTTAGAAAAGATCAGTTAGTGTTTAATATACTTTTATAATAGTAAATACGCGACTTTATTTCTTCGACCTGGTTTTCTAAAAGTTATTCGACTTTTTTCTACTATTTCCTAAAAGTCATTGAAACCTTACAAGACTTTCTCCGTTTTTACTTTCTGTACACGACTCTTCGAATAGTCTGTTAAATTTTAAGCGACAAATTTTTTCCGTGTAGTAGTTTTAGCCGCAACCTCTGAGGGGCGCAACATGTCATTTCTCACCCACATAAACAGAAACACCACTTTTGTTTTGCTATTTTATAATAACAAGTCTCAGCCTTTTAACTAGACTATTAAAAAAAAATCGGTCCAAATTTGAGAAAAAGTCAAATTCAAGAGCGGAAAAAAATGTGACGTCAAGAACACCATCAAATGTTTCAAGCTGTTTTTACTTCTATTTCGTAAGCGGAAAATACTTACCATATGCTTGTCTTCTTTCTTCTAGCTAGAACTGCTCGAAACATTTGAATGTGAACTGATATGCGCGTTAGCGTTTTCCTTAAATGAAAAAGTCTATCAAACATATTTACCTTCTCGCAAAGACCAGTCCATGCCCATTTCTAGAGCTTCTTCTAAATCTCGAGCATTCATTGGAATAATTCCCTTAGATCCAACGCCAACTGGAATATGGTCAAACATACTTTGTGCCAATTCTTCCTGTGAAATGAAATTTACTTTGTGAGTTTGAATATTTAGAATGTTTGGTTTATAGTATTAAAAGAATGAACGGTTTAATTCGAAAAAAACATTAACTAACATACACGGTTACCCATTTTAACCTATAATTCAAATATCTTTTAAAATACTTTATCTACGAAAAAATGGTTCGGACAAAGGTTGACCAGTTCAAAGGGGGACATTTGATTGTACCATCAATTTTGACCTTGAGGTCAATTTCTAAGGTCAAATGGAGGTAAGACCCTTTTCTTAAATGAGAACCCCTATTTTTGACTGCGGATTTAAAAAGAGCGGGAAATTTCATGTCAAAAATGACCCGTGGAAAAATGGTTTTTGTGATCTTGGAAAAGTAAAAACTTAAAGTCAAATGTCTGAGAATCGACCAGATGCCCGTTTTCTGAATTGTCTTGATTTTTCGGGGTAAAAAAACGTTCGAGATGCTTCACAAAAGTCGATGAAATCACCTTGACCATCATGACCCGTAGGTCAATTTTAAAGGTGACTTGAAGGTCAAGACAATTTTTCTTAAATTGAACTCTGTGCCCGGATAATTTTTTTTTTTCTAGACTTCAGGCTGTTAGTTACAAAAGTTACAATCTTGATGATATCACTTGTCTGTGACTATTTACAAACAAAAAAGACACCTTGTCCTTACTTTTAGCGTTACTCAGAAACAAAGGCGTGGACGTAGTAAGTTCTGTTTCCTTTGGGGTGCATTCTTGTCGTGAGTTCCCCTTGGCTCTCACGCTTCAGGTGGTTGACTAACGTGAGTCCCATTGCCTCTCACCATTGCAACCAGTGCTTCAATCAGCCACGGAGTAAATGTTCGAAGTGCTCTCGATTGGCCTGAGGACATAAACGTAGACGTCTTTCAAAACCGTCCACAGGTTTCAGCAAGTCTTCAAGCCAATGGAGAGCACTTCGAACAGTTACTCCGTGGCTGATTGTGACACTGGTAGCAATGGTGGGAGGCAAGGGGACTCACGTTGGTCAACCACCCGAAACGTGAGAGCCAAGGGGAACTCACGACAAGAAAGCACCCCTAAGGAAACAGAACTTACTACGTCCACGCCGTTGTTTCTGGGTAACATAGTTACAGTCTTTACATCTGATCCAAAATGATTATTACTGTCTGGGTGTGTTTTGGGGGAAGGGGGGTGTTATAATAACAATTCACAGCCTGAAGTCTAGAAAAAAAAAATTATCCGGGCACAGAGTTCAATTTAAGAAAAATTGTCTTGACCTTCAGGTCACCTTTAAAATTGACCTACGGGTCATGATGGTTAAGGTGATGTACACCTTAACATTTCATCGACTTTTGTGAAGCATCTCGAACGTTTTTTTACCCCGAAAAATCAAGACAATTCAGAAAACGGGCATCTGGTCGATTCTCAGACATTTGACTTTAAGTTTTTACTTTTCCAAGATCACAAAAACCGTTTTTCCACAGGTCATTTTTGACATGAAATTTCCCGCTCTTTTTAAATCCGCAGTCAAAAAAAGGGGTTCTCATTTAAGAAAAGGGTCTTACCTCCATTTGACCTTGAAAATTGACCTCAAGGTTAAAATTGATGGTACAGTCAAATGTCCCTCTCGGTCCTGTTCAACCTTTGTCCGAACTATTTTTTCGCAGATATAGTATTTTAGAAGATATTTGGGATTATAGATTAAAATGGGTCATCGTGTAATGTGACCTGTCGCGAAGAAAGGGAGGTTAGGGAGCAAGGCAAGATTTTTTTGGGCGAGAGTTTAAAAGAGTGGCTAACAACGAAGATCGCTTTTTTTCGGGTACTTTATATCCTCATTACGGTTAAAGTAGATTGGTCAGAATTTTTTCGATTCGTCCATTGGAAAGAAAAATTTAAGAACTACTTATAAATGCCAAAACCTGAAAATTAATTTTTGCGCCCTAACTACCTTTCTTCGCGACAAATTACATATAAAGTGCAAGAAACATTATATCAATGTAATTTCACTTGTAACTACCTTTACTGGATGAACATCTTTCTCGAATAAATTTGTTCGTAAAAGACGAACACCACAATTTATATCGAATCCCACGCCTCCTGGTGATACAATAGAGAGTGGATCGTTTATATCAAAAGCTGCCATATTTCCTTAAAAGTGAAAATATTCCTTATAAATAAGTTAATCACACTTACCATTGTATATATTTTATGAATTATAGCGACCAGTGATACAAAATCGATATTTTCATCTTCATATATCAATACTATATGTCGATAATCTTGTTCTGATATATATTCTCAAAACCAATATTTTTCTAGATACATATTAGGAATTAATCCCTTATTTCATTGTTACCAGTGTTATATTTTGTGTACCATACATTTTTTGAATTATTTGCATGTATTCATGTATGTATACAAATAAGTTTTGGTAATTACCATAATCCATGAAATAATATACGAAATAAGAGAAACTGAATCGATTTTAATCAACGTAAAAATTTGAATATGGTGACTCAGAACCTCGAATGATATTTAAAAGACAATTTGACTTATAAGTTCAGAAATAGCCTCAAAACAAAAAAATTTAAAAGATCTCACTATATTTGACATTAAACTACATAACCTTATTATAAGTAATTGTAGCTGTTACCAGTGTAATATTAACGATATTGAATAAAATGGCCTTTCTGGTATTTTTTTGAAAATCTTTTCCGAAATAAAGAATTTTTTTTATTATTTCTAAAAAAAATTCTTTATTTCCAGCAAGTCAACGTTTTGACTGAAGCTTCAGTCCTTATCAAGACTAAAAAATATAATAACTCACTTTATTCAAATTCTATTGCTGGAAGAAAAATTATTATAAAAGATGTATAAAACCATGCATGGTTGAAAATGTATGCGTAAAAATTAAACCTGATAACGTGAAGTGATCAGTAAACTGTTTTGAAGAGTATTTAGAAAAATGTTCTAAAAATGATGGATTGAAGTAGATTCAACTTTATTTATTTTATATAATATTTCATGGATTCAAAAAAAAAACACAATTAAGGATTTGAATGCATTGAATAATTCCTTTTTTGTTAAACGTGATAAATCTCCAATTTGTTTCAATAAAAGTCTTCTATATTACCGGGGTAAAATAGTTGATTTTTTGTACCATGATAAGACAACAAAATATCACAACGTTCATTTTAATGCTATTAAATTAAAGAAATTCATCCGTTTTATTATTACATTTAATTAAGTACCTGAATTATTATTATTTATAATTAAAAGATTTTAATATTGATATTGTATCCATATATAAGGAAACTTGGCATCAGTGATATTGATATTTAGTTGCCTGATATTTTTTATTCCGATATTGCATCACTAATAGATTATACCAATAGCAAATCCATATCCAGAGTGAACGTCAGGAAGTCCAACGGATTTCCCTACGATTCCAGGTAAAGCAGCAACATTAGCAATTTGCTTCACGCCTGGCAAAAACCCGCCAACAGCTCCAGGTCTACATGAATTTCGTAACTCCTCCAGCATCAATTTTTCCAAGGTATTGTTTACATAAAATATACCTTCTACCTACAATTGGGAAAAAATTGATATCAATTTTTATTACTTTTTTGATAATACACAATGCAATCTTGCAATAAGTGGCAATGACCTCTCCTTGGGGGTGCAGAACCTTGTCATTGGTGGAAGGGCCTTTTGAACATGGAGTTTTATAAAACGCAGTCACAGAAAATTTCAGTGAATTTTTATTGAATAACAGAAAAAGTTTACTGAATTAAAATTTCAAAAAAATTTCCTGCGTCAAATAAAACTTTATGTCCAAGATTCTTCGACAGTAACTTTAATTTTAAGCGACTAATTTTTTCCGTGCATGTGGCGTCTCTCAGGGGCGTTTGTGTGGAACGTCATGTACGACGGCTTCCTTTGTATAGACCTGCCGGCAGGCAAGAAAATCATCGGCTTCGTGGATGTCGCACTCGTTGCGTTTTACAGAAGACGTAGGGATCCTGCAGCTGAGGATCAATAAGAGTTTGTGGCGGGCGAAGCATTGGCTGTAGAACAGAGGTCGGGAAATGGCTCTGCAGAAGAACGAGGCAAAAGGGAACGTGTGCCAGATGGTAGGCACCAAACTCACCATCGAAACGATGGCATCTCTAAAGCTCGGGACTAAGCAGCCCTGGAACGCCATCGATGGGTTGGCAGGCCGATTGGCTGCACAGGGGAGAGGAGGCTGCTCTTTCACCTAGCGCGGCACCTCGGTCCGCTAACACCGGGCGCGAAGCCAGGGGGCTGGGTTGCAGGTGAACGGATGACTGAAAAGTCGTACGCGACTTGAAGCCAGAATCTTCCGCTCCCGAAGCTTAACCCTTTCAGGGGCACATTTTTCTGCTGCACCTTCCTCAGACATGAAAGTGTCTATAAGGATTTTTGTGGTCGCTGATTACGAATCTGAAATCATATTTTCACAATTCAAAATGACGGACAAAATTTATAAAAATTAGCGTATAAACGTTATAATTTGTATATATGGGTTTTTTGGGTCGCTGATTACAAACCTGAAGTCAGATTTTCAAAATTCAAAATGGCGGACAAAATTTAAAAAAATTAGAGTGTAAACGTTATAATTTGTATATATGGGTTTTTAGGGCGCTGATTACGAATCTGAAATCAGATTTTTTAATTTCAAAGTGTCGTATTCAATATGACACTCAAAATATTTAAAATTAGCAAACAAACGGGAATTGTAAAGTTACTGATCACAGATCTGGCCTCAAATTTCCAAAATAAGGATCATGAATCTAAGTAGAGAATGAAAATTTGGAAAATTCTACCAACAGAATTTATGAGCCATATTTTTATCTAATTTTACTTTCACTGAATATAAATTTAGCGTTTATCGCCATGTAGATTGCGATAATTTCTTATTTATGGTATTCAACAAAGCAGTTTTTTTAGCATTGATGCATAAAGTCACAGTGCATGTTGTGCAATAAAATTGTGATCGAACTAGATTGGTTTTAGTACTACAAAGGAAACAATGTTTGGAGCTATCCTTATACACACCAGGCAAATGTTTCTGTACTAACGTTCTGATACTTTCAGGTGTTTTAACTTTTAGCAGGGATACTAGGTATATTTGTACATGGTCTTCCCCGTTTATTTTGGCAATTTATTCCTATGAGCCCATATTCAACTGATAATCGTAAGTCTTTCAATTTTAAATCTTTATTGGGATTGAGTAATTTGAAAATTATAAAAGAGTTGACAAGAGTTACATCTATGAAGTGCCACATTAAACGGTACCATCACTTTTTGCTTTTTCTTGTTATTTTATAGAATGATTTCATCCTATCTGACTTGGCAACACATCCCGTATAACCATTATAATCCTTCGCCATTTGAGGGCAAGCTATAGTCTTTAGTCAACCGTCTTTTCATCTTCTCTCTACCTCAGACAAAGCAGATGGATCATGAAAATTTGATAAAAATTGAACTGGTTTTTTGTCTACCTATTTCAACTATCTGATCTCCTCATATGATGTACGGTATTCGCTGTCTCCCATCTTCATGTCTTTCTCTTTTCCTTGATTTTTAGGAAGACCTTTCCTGTGCTTCCTAATTGTTCCACAGGCTGAAATTCAATCTTTCAATAAAGTTATCATAAAATCGTTACTTGTGAAGTAATTGTCAAAATAGATATGGTAATTTTTATTTTTCAAAGTTTGAGATAAATCCTTGATAACTCTCTCTCCTAAATTTTTCTCAGCAACATTAGCAATTTTCCCTGTGTAAATTTGGAATTCATATACATAGCTATTCATGTCTGATCTCACCCATATCTTATATCCTCGTTTTATGGGTTTCTGAGGCATGTATTGTTTCATAGTACTTCTACCTTTAAATTTTACCACGCTCTCATCTATGGATTGCTCTCTGGTTGGATCATAATAATGCAAATAAGTTTCAGAAATTTTTTCAATGAATGGCCTTATTTTGTACAATTTGTCGAAATTAGCGTCTCCTTTTTTAGGTTCATTAGTTTGCTCATTCAAATGTAGATTACTGAGCAAGAAAGAGAATCTCTTGACCGGCATTGACGAACTTATGTAAACATCATTCAACTGAGGATTTTAGGACCAATAATCACGATAAGACGGTAAACGTTTGATACCCATCATTATGTTCACTCCAATAAATTTCTTCACCTCCTCTGCAATTACGAGAAAATCATTCTTTCTTTTATTCTGTTGATAATACAGATTTGTTTGTTGAACCATAAACTCAATATTTTCTGTTGATAAGAGCATCAAGAAAATATCTCCAGGTGTTTTGACAGTATCTGGAATATTCTTTGGTCCAACATTCTGTGTGAAAGGTAACTCATGTTAGTCCGCCACTCAAACGTGATCTATAACACGGTCAGAATTTTTTGATTTATCGAAATTACTCGCCTGTCTTATTCAACTAATCAATCAGAAAATTGAATGCAAAGTAAAAACTATGAGCACACTATTTTGACCGTTAGCCCGCCACTCAAACGTGATCCCTAACACGGTAGAAATCATTGAATTTTATAAATTTTTATTACTAACAAGCCGCCATATAGGATCCGCCATTTCGAATTTTCAAAATGTGATACTAGATTCGTAATCAGCGACCTCAACAACCCCTATACAGGTAATAACAGCTAAAATCATTGAATTTTAAAATTTTTTCTTACAATCAGACCGCCATATTGCATCCACCATTCTGAATTTTCAAAATCTGATGCTGGATTCATAATCAGCGACCTTTAAAACGCCCGTATACCAAATATTAGTAAATTTGTGTATAAAATGACTTCATAACCGAAATTAATTTAAAATCTTTACATTTTTTCATTGTCAATTGTTTATAACTAATTGTACAACGAGAAAAAAACATGGCTCAGTAGCGTGCGGAAAGGAGTGGTTCATATCCGAAGATGAAAAATCATGAAAAATACGTGGCACTAAATTTAGTGTACTTTTTCACTTCATATTTGAAAATTTTTGCTGCTAATCATCAATAGACACAATCGACGAAACTTTCCACATTCAAGCACTGACACAATATGCAGTAATGTTTAGCGCGTTGTCGTTCTGGTACTGCCCATGACTGACTACTGTCTAGACAGCGCTGAGTCCTGTGCGCGTTATTAATGCCTAAGACATTAGTGTGTACGCTCTGGACATGAGTGGTTCATGTCTAGCGAGGACACAGTGATGTCTATTTTCAATTTTCGTCTTTGGACATGAACCACTCCTTTCCGGACGCTACTGAGTCATGTTTTTTTTCTCAGTGTATACAGTGCTACTCTAAATTTGCAGCTGAGAAACTTATTCCCTAAGCATCTAGTGTTCGACGAGAAAAGATTAGTGCGACCTAGAGCTCAAACTATTGAAGCTGTAAAGGAAAAACTGAGAAAAAATAGGGCGCCACTATAGTGGTGTCTGCCACTGAAAGGGTTAAAGCCGTAAGACGGTTTAGCCAGCGGTATAAGGGTTCGAGAGAGGTAGTTTTGGTTTCAACAGGTGTGCTTAGATCCGTCTAGATTTCACAATTTTTCCCCTTACCAAAAAAAAAGTATTAACAACATTAAATTGCTCGACTGATTTTGATAAAAAATATATATGTTATCGACATTATACTATTGTAAACAAAATTATCTAAAAATTCTAAGAAGAAATATGGACAAGATATTTTTTTTAAGTCATGTTTGAAAAATACGCCTATAATTTTTTTTTACAAAATCATCCTCAGATTGTCTGCTTTAACATATATTTTTGTGAAATTTTTTGTAGCGGTGTCACGTCCTGTGACCATTATTAGTATCTTTTAAATAATGATCAGTGTTGAATCAATTTAAACTTTCACGAGATTGTATGTACAGAAGATAAAAATATAATATGGATCAACAGTTCGTGAATGTATTGATTATAAGGGAGAAAGAAACTCCTATGTATTAGGAACTATTGATTATGTGGGAATTAGGAAACCCCAACGGAATGTCCTATGTATACAAATTCTAATGCTTACCGCTGCGGAAAAAGATTGAACCTGAAGGTTTATTGACCTGCGAAGGACAATTGAGGAAACCAGAGATGATGAGGAAACATCGACTAAAAGAAAAGAGGTAGGCTCTTATAAAAGCTCCATTCTTAGATTATTGGTCTAGAGGGTTGGATTCCCCTCGTTCAATACCCAGTCAACGTAGGAGTTGTGGATAATTGGAACCATCCATCATATTTTCCCGTAAATCTTCCATTCTCTATGTAAATTCAATTCAAGTTAAAATATATATATATATATATATATATATAAATTTCCTTCCTATCCTTTTCAAGCTGTTTCCCGGGAGGAATCCCCAAAATTTATTTTCACTTTTGTAACGATTTGAAATAATCGAATAATAATTATGAATCATTTAGGTGTACTTATTGTTGGCTTACGTTCTTCCTGTTTCGATTTAGAAATCCTTCAGATTTCTTCAACGTTCAAAAACGAGGACTTATGATTATAAATATATAGGTAAGTACCTCTATATTTTTTCGGGCATCATCTGTAAAATCTCGGCTCGGATGTTTAGGTACCTTTTATCGGGTCGCGTCAGATATATATATATATATATATATATATACATATATTTTCGGTTTTCACTAATGTTTGAAATTGGTAAAAAAACGAAACAAACAGACGTCATATTTTGTAGTCTATTATAATAGATGTCATAAGAATATATCATTAGATGCCCTCGATCAGAAAAAAAGATGAATCAATTTTACTAAGCTGTGAAATACAAAAAATGAAAAACGACACTGAATTTTCAAATTTATTTGAACAATTCATAGAGAAAAGAAGCAAATATATTACAAATAAATTTCCTCATAAAATAAGCAAAGAAAAAATAACAAGAACTGAATCTGTATCGGAAAATTGTGAATCAAAAATGTTCAATCGTATCTGAGTTGAATTTTAATCGACGATCACGGTTCTCGGCCGGTTTGTTGCTCGCCTCCTTCGTTGTGGCAGGACCGAATAGGCCACGCACAAAGGTAGCGCTTAAGTGGAGCCCTCTTATATGTATTTTTGATTCTGTCCATTAGTAATTTTTATTTCTAATTATTCTAAATTAAAAAAAATATTTATTGTTATTTGTGATTATTAAAAATTATTTAAATCCAATATTATCCCCATATAAACGAATAGAACAATGATATGTAAAAATCTTGAATTTTTTTTTTAACTCCTCACGTGCTGTATTATTTTCACAAAGTCAAAAAAATATTTATTGAGCATCACTAGACGTGGAATTTCATAAGCTTTCCATCTGTGTTTTTAAAAATGCCCTATCTCTTTTTTTCACCGAGATATCGTGGTTCAAAGTCAGCAGTGATTTTTAATAGCGATGACAAGCACCGTGCGCACAATTTCCGATGGTAGTGTATAGGGACAGCAGCAGCGCCAAACGCCGTGGTAAATCTTATACCTCAGTTCGGGGCAGCTGATTCCCCGTTTTCGCACAGCAGATGCACAGGATCGGCATAAGCGCTCTCCAAACTGCACAGTGTAAACGTTGTCTTTGCTTTCGGAACCCATGGTACACCAGTGATGAGGGAACGCGTTTTTCTTATAGTGATGGATATTTTTATTGAAAAAAAAACTATTTTGAGAAGTTGATAGGAGTATTTGAATGCAAGTGTACAATTTTAACTTGATTGTAAGCTTTGTAAATATGTTTATTATATGTAACCTATAAATTCCTTGAGCAAGAAAAGATGGAGAGGTTAAGTCACTATTTTTATTTAAATAAATGGCACATTATCAGATTCATTATATGATTGAATGCCTTGTGCATATATTGAAGCTTATAATAAACTAGTTATATATCTTGTATTTACTCGACATTCAAATAAAATTGATTCAAAGTACATCTAAATGTTGGGAGCAGAAAAATAAAGTATTCTTTTAAGACTAAGACTAAAGTTAAGAAAATAAAAATAACACTTGGTAAGTTTTTAAACAATTTTATAAATTCTAATTTTAAAAAAGTTCAAATTTGATGATAATTAAAAACTGTAATTTGTTTGAATGTATAGTAAATTCCACCTTTACATGGTGCGATTACTGACTCAGTTTCGGCGCACGAGCTGTACGACACGTAAGGGACAACATTTGTCCCATACTTTCGCGCATCTATACGCCTGAAATCTGTGCAACGGTTGCTCCAAATCCGCAGTGCAGCCGGTGTACTCTAGGTGGTGCAATCGGTGAACCGAAATTTTTTCAGTGTGGAATAAAAAAATATCGTCAAATTCAGAATCTGAAACAGATACTGGAAAAGAACCTAATTTTGGGTATAAATAGAAAAACTTTTTGTCTAAAATAACAAATATTAGTAGTTTAAGTAAAAAACAAGGGCAAATTGATTGAAGATCTTTAAGAGAAGGAAAATTGTTCTATTTGCAAAAATAATATTAATAATAAATCAAATCAGATATACTAATGATTGATTTTTGAGAAATAGTAATATGAGACATATCAATGTCGATTCCGTCACTAGATATCAATTTAAATAGTACAGATTTAATCTGCGGCCTTGGGTTAAGGATCCAAAGATTCTGCCTTAGAGTGCTTAATGTCAGTTTAATTCAGCCATGAAGGCACTGTTGGTGGACGCGTTGAATTATTAAATTAACGATTTTATGTTTTGCTAGCACGATCGGGTGCTGAGTGTTATGCGGTAAATTAGAATAGTTCAACCTACCTCCTACTCGAATAAGTCCCTCCGAGTCGATATACGGATTGAGAGCTGCGAGAGGACTCTTCGATGAAACTGGCTCCTTGTCTTTCAACAGACGAAATTCGTTAGGAAACTGAATCGACTGAAGATAAACGCACCACCCAGTTTCCGCATTCTTCATCTCGACAAAGGTTAAATAGGGTGTAAATGAGCACGGTAACTTCCTTAATTTTGCAAGATATAGTTTCAAAAACCTTTGAACCCACGCTGTTATACGAACAAGTTTACTCCACGACGAGTAATAAATAGAAAATTCTTCCATGAATTTTTTATCGAATTTCACTTTAGTAGTTTCGATATGAAAAGTCTTGACCTCAATTGCGACGCGAGTGTCGACCTTTATCTCTGTATTAGCGTTAGGATCTAGATGAGGAAGCTGATTTGGTCGGTGCAAGGAGTCTAATGAGAGCCATTCCGGGCTCTGCCACCACAGCTGAGAACCAAACAACTCTTTCGGTGTACTACCGCGTGACGCAAGTTCAGCAGGATTACTCTTTGCAGGCGTATACCACCACTGATGCTCTGGCAAAAGAGTTTGTCTTGAAGACTCAGTTTTCTACAAACGTTTTCCATTGTGAAGCGTATTTTGCACACCAACAGAGCACAATGCTCGAGTCTGTCCAACACTGATAAGGTAATTCGGTAAGCATTCGAACTTGCCGACATACCGTGATAAGTAGTGCCAGCTGAACCGATGCTCGCAGTTCAAGTCGAGGAATGCTTAATTGTTTAATCGGCGAAACTTTAGTGTTACTGGTCAATAAAGTAAACAAGATCCGACCGGAGTTATCAACAACTCATAAATATATAACCGCTCTGTATGCTCTTTCAGATGCGTCACAAAATCCATGTAGTTCAGAATGCAACGCGTAAGGATCTAAACCTATCCATCGAGGAATCGTAACATCAGAAACAAAACGGAGTTCATCAATATAAGATGTCCAGTCTTCAGCGTCCCTTGAAGGGAGCAACTCATCCCACTGAAGATCTTTCTTCCATAGTTGCTGGATGAACAGTTTACCACGAACTATAACAGGCGAAACCCAAACAACTGGATCATACATTTTAGCTACAACTGAGAGAACTTAACGTTTAGTTATTTTGTTTAAGTTTGGCTTTGATACAACAAACCGAAAGATATCCCTTACTGGACTGCACTTCATCCCTAGGACCCAAATTTCGTCATTTTTCGTGAGTGGAGCTTCCCATGCTAGTCCATGATTTTTAGGACTGATAGTCACGATCGTGATGTTCTGTCAGAATCTGACGGTGCATCTGAGCGATATCGGCGCTAAACACGATTTTATATGTTGTCCATTGCAGAAGGACAAAAGCAACTCTACTTGAAGTTTAGGCCCGATCATTTGATGATTATTAATCGAAAGACCGTTCGAAGTCTTGCTAGAAGCGTTAAACACAGCCCTAAGTTTAGTAGTTGTACTACTTTCACGAAATACCGGATGATGTGGCAAGTAGACAATTTGAGGCTTATCGACATCAATCGTAGGGACCTCATGCATGTGCCCTAGCGTTTCACATTCGATCATGAAATTGACATACAATTCTTTATTCAGAGAATTCCTTTCGAAACGTGACTCGATTTTCTTTGAAGAATTTTCGGCAATATAACGCGATCTTCCTATATTGAGAGGAGGTTCAGATTTAAACGGCAATCTTACAATGTACCTTCCATCGGGATTCCCGGAATGAGTCTGAACGAAATAATCTTCACACGTTTGCTCTTCGATAGAAATTGATTGCGGCATTTTCACCTCTTCCACCTCCTAAAATTTAATCATTGACAATTTAAGAGATTTCAGAGTTGTGCAGTGATGCACCGAAACCGATTGACTCACTATCGAGTTTTGAGAACCTGAAACTACCCAACCGAAGATAGTGTTCTGAGCTACAGGATCCCCTGTAAAACCTTTTTTCAAACCATCAAAAAGTATCGACCCGTACAAATCAGCACCAATCAACAGATGAATCGGACCACTATTTGTTAGATCGCCTGCTAATTGTAGACCCTGCAGGTGAGGCCGCTTGGATAATGCGATGTTCGATTGTCTCTTATGCGGGGCACGACCAATGCATTTGTTGCGAGACTCGTTTAACCATCGACCCATGGAGAGATCCGAATTTCTGTTGATGAAGACACGATACCGGCGCAGACTCTATATATTCTAAAATTCTAATCGGTTCCAGCCAAAATTCATCAAGATCCGAGTATTGTGGAACTTCAGTTAAGACTGCAATGCGTAATTCCCAATCTCTCTGCGTTTTCAGATCTAAAAGTAATACAATTCGTTTAATCAATAAATCATCATAAAACTCTGTAGGAAAACCTAGGTTTTTTAATACAGATAAATTATAATGCACAGTGTTTCGAATATTTGCAAACGCGAACGCAGATTCCTTTTTTATCAGCTGAAGAGCAAAAATCGCATTTACGTAAGCAGAAACAATTGCTCTTTTATTATCGTATCACTGAGATATAAGTTCCCAAGCTACTTCAAAATTCGCTGACGTTAATTGAATGTTACAAATTAAATCACGCGCTTCTCCGATAACAAGTTTTTCAAAAAATGTAGCTTTGATAGATTATCAAGGGTTCTATTATCTTTTACGAGAGAAACAAACGATTCTTTAAAAGGAATCCATTCAGCGAAGTGAGCGAAAAAAGTAGGCAAAGTAATTTTAGGTAGCTTAACATTCGAACCCTGAATCAGTGCAAAATTATTCGGTGCAGTTGCGTCCGATGTAGACGCCAATTGTGGATCACCCGGTTGAGATTGATAGATTTCCTCGGCGAAATCATCCAAAGCGTTGTAGGGTGACATTTCCATTACCGCATACTCGTTTTGCTCGAAATAATCCAAAATTCCTTTCTCCAACGACGTAGCGAGTCGATTAATTTGAGAATGTCGATAGTTGCAGGCTCCCCACAACGTCTGTAGGAGCTCACCTCGATTGCGGAGCACCCGCGGATTTCGGCGCTTTGGCGGCAAACCGTTGATACACTCAATGTGGTTCCTTATTGAGCGAAACTCTTTTCGTTGATCCGAGATCAAGTCTGTTACTGACAGGGTCGTCTCGTGCGCCATTGCATCTACCCGATTCTGAATTTCTTTGAATAGGAGGGTCAACGCCGTTGGTATTTTCTCCTTCTTATCTGTCATGTAAGGAATACATAAACATCGGCAGATTTCCAAGGTCTGTTCACTTCCCTATACAGAGAGAAATTAAACTCACAATGTTCGAAGAACTCGATGCTTTCCAGGACGAATCACCAGATCGATAGTTACGCGCGACTTTAACAAACGCTGCCAACTTCACATACACTCTGAACAAAGAACTGATGATCATATCACACAATGGAAGAATGATGCAATAGCTTCTCATCTAGGCAGGGATCCTGGCAAGATCACCAAATTTTGTTTGGAAATGGCTCCCAAAACCCTTTCTTTTTTTTGTTATAATGGAGACTCCCGAGACGTTTCCCTCCATGGCCCGTTGACCACGCCTTGTGCCAAGCACCGCCGAGAAAGGAACCACAAAACGATAACACTTTTACAAATCACTTCTTTATTTCTCCCAACTATCAAACACTCTGCATAGCATGTTTAGTTACAGAGAATAGTCTCTACGTTTACAGCCATACCCTTTCTTCGTGTTTGAAAGATGAGACGAACGTATGTAACCAAAAAAAAACTAAATAATAACTAGACGACTCGACTCCCTCTATAGAGGGCACCACCATGGTAGACGTGGCAAAACCTAAACCATTCATTTACTTTCCAGTCGCAAACATGGGGGTATCCAAGCACTCTTGTTTATCCTCTTGCTGAGAACATTTCTACTAATATTTTCCTAAGAAACGCACAACTCTTTTGGAAAATAGGATATTATCAAAATCCTGACAAGGGTCAACTCCTGAAGAAGTGCTTCGAACACTTCACCCTCTCAACAAGGGTTTATTCGGGCGGTGGTCTTCGTCCATGTCCTCGTTATCCCAGACGAAGGTTGAATTTTTAAGATTTTGAGGGTTGATATCATGACTCCATAATGATTATTCAAACTTATTAACTGACTTCTGAAGGTTTATTATTCATAGATTTGAATGTTCATTCTCCCAGATTGGGATTTATGTCGGTACTCTCATCGTTGTCTTCGCTGTCCAGAGGCTGAGATAAAACATCTACCACTATTTGCTTACGAGCGAGATCTGATCAATATCACTGTCCTCGTGTGTTGTGTGCAATTGTAGTGGCCATTGAGGCCTGGTAATTGTTATCGAAACTTGATTACCCACCGATGTCCTGGACTAACTGGTGCACTTGGATTTGGAACCTTAGGAGCGGTTGAAGAGAGAATGGATTCGTTTGAACCTTCTGAGTCCGTAGTTTCGGAGAATTCGGAGGATCTTTGAAGCTCACTCTTGGGAGCTCCAGGGTTCTTAACATAATTTATCTAGTAGGTGGGCTCGAAATCACATTCAAACCTAAATTTCCCTTCATACAGATTAGGGCCATAATTTTCGCCTACATATAATTTCCCCAAGCATTCTTCTTCGGCATTGGGGTATTTTTATTCGCAGATATTCGCCTCCTTAGAAAAGTTCGAAATGGGCATGTCCATCCTATCCTTTTCTTGCGTCAAGATTGCTCTGATCTCAAATTCCGCGGCTTGTGAAAGCCTTCGTCTTGTTTTGGTCCTTCATCGCACACTATGTTCGTTTTCAGCAGGTCGGATAAGGGTTTTGCGTCCTTAGCATAAGTTCTTATGAATTTCTGATAGTAACCGGAAAGTGCTAGAAAGTGGCGAACTACCCGCTTGGGATAGTCGGACAAGGAAAGTTCTTAATTACGGCAATTTCATCTGGATTGGGTTTTATATCGTCACGTCCGATAATGTGTCCAACTTTCCTTCTTGAAAAATCGCATTTATTGAATGTTAAGAACTGGAATAGGGAATGACTCACTCAATTGAAGAGACATGAGTATTCACCAACACGAAATATTTCTGATACTTATTCACAAGAGAGTTTTCCTTGGTGACTAATCCTATCTACAATTCTGTGACAAATCAGAAAATTTGCCCACTCATTTTCTATTTTTATTATGCGGACATTGGTACTCAAATCGGCGAGAAAGACTCACTTAACTTTAAATTGAGCCTTACGTATCTGAATTGGGTTTTCTAGCACGACAAAAGTGACAAGTTGTTGTGGGCTGGGTCTCGAGATGTCTCGAAATCCGCGCTGGAGAGTAATAGATATTAGATTGTAGAGTTGACTACATGCTAAGAACAAAAATGATAAACCATTTGTTAACAGGAATTGGACGGGATAAGGAAAATAACAATACTGCAACGAAAATTACACTTTTAACAATATTTCGAACAAAAGAAAAAAATGTAAAATGAAATTTAGAAATGCTCTAAAAGTAACGAGGTCAGTGACAGCATAAATAAAAGGAAAATTAAATAAAGTAAAAAATTGTTCTAGATCATGATGGAATTTAAACATTGTCAACGCATTGATTTATTATGTGATTTAATCGTTCGACAAGTTGGCTGCAACATAAGTTTAACAATTAGAACAAGAGGACCTTATGCTTTTCACGGTTTACTAAGAAGCTTACGACAATCGAATCAGGACTTTTTAGCTGAAATTTCAGATATGCCTTATTAAGTAATAATTGTATCACAATTATATCTTTATACACCCCGCGACAAAAATATAGGACACTCGAATTTACGTGGATTTGCCAGGAATCAAATTTTTATTGATTAACAATGGTATCTGAAATTACATCTTGTTAACTGCGAAGAAATTTAAACGCCGTTGTGGAGCTCCTAATATTTTGGTTTCGTTGTGGGCGGTCCAAAGTGTGTAATATTTTTTAGAAAATGTTTTGATTAATCCACAAAATCTAATTTATGCAACATCAATTGCTTTTAGAAGTGAATCAAATGCACACTTTTGAGCGTTCGTAACCTGATTGCCTTCCAATGGCTAATGCAACTTAGCATTTCTGGTCATGCGATTTCTAAATCAATTGATTCGAGTTATTTAAATACATTTTAATTAAAATTTTAATGGTTTGAATAAAACTTTTAAAAGTAATAATATTTCATCCTTTCGTTTTTCAGGTGCATCAAATTTCGTTATTTAAATTAATTGTTAACGAGAGTGCGCAAGCACTCGATTGTTAGGAACTATCTAAGTATGAAATAAGAGAATAAGAGAAACGCGAGGAATGAGTGTAAAACAAGAACGATGATGTAAGAATTAGGATGAGCAGAGAAAGAATAGAATAGAAAAGAGAATGAATGATAGAAAACTCGCAACTATATTATTACAATAGAATAGAAGAATAAAAGAGAAAAGAGAGGAGAGAGAACGCAAGAGAGGGAAAGAGGGAGATATCTACAGCTCACGTACACCTGTGAACTATATGCCATCACAGATTTCGTGCCGTTTGTCAATTCCTCCTTTCGTTCGCCTATTCACATGCTTTTTAGAAAATGCTCTTTTAAAAAATCTTGATGTGCTCTGCTGTGCATCGCGAGGCTAGCATACTAGCATAATTACATCTCCTTCTCGTACGCCTATCTTTGCTCAAATGCTGATCTTCCGCTACAAAGGTCACGTGCTTTTTGTAACTAAAACCTAAGACTGATCTGAATGCTTAAATGATTATGTTAAATCTTTAAATCCATATAAAGATTATAAGCCTAGACTAATTAAATATATTTCAACTTTGAAATATATTATAAACTAAAATCGTTTCTACAATTAGATGACCATACATCAAATATTAAACATCGATGAGCGCATTTCTTTTCGCATGATAGGTGTAGAAAGAGGGGATAAATATCTAACACCTAAAAATCAGTATATGGTGGAGCAATATAATCAGCACGGTACAAAGTCCACCCACATTCCGAAAATCTCCCTAATATCATTACCTCCGACCAATCATAGACTCCTTAATCATCAAAAAATCCTACCATGCTCACCTCGCGATGAACCAGTAAAACAGATCAAGGCAAAATCAAATTTGCAGTTACTCGAGCAACCTGGTACTAACCAGAACTACTCGGACAGTAGAGAATATATTTTTTCTACTTTGCCCGTCCACGGTTCGAAACGATCAACCTTCGATTACTAGTTGAGACTGACTAGTAAAATCGCCTAGTAATACCGGTTTCGGGAACTTGCATCGGGTGGGCGTAAATAATAAAAGCCTCTATTCGTCGCAGGCAAAATATATAAAAATATATTTTTAATATATCTTTCTTCGGCGTACCATTTTAAAGGTCCAATTCGTTGATTGTGAACGGTCGGATACCTATTTCACTAGTTGAGGATAATAATTCGTAAAAGACCATTGTTATGAAATGACATTGGAGTTCGTTTTTCTTTATATTGTTTTATTTATGGGCCATGCCCATTGAGGAGGGGTTCGTTTATTGTAAGGGATCGAAAGGCATTTGACCTTATGAAGGTCAAGAGAGTGGGTGCACGCGACTATGTCCTTCAGTCGCGAGATGGGGTACTTGTCAGAAGATATCTGATGAGAGAGTACGATCAAGCGCGCGATCGCAAAATGATCGAGAAAGGGGGGGTGAAAAACAAGTTTAATATTCATGATATTACGTTGTAAGCTGTAAGCGTCTGGGTCCCAGGCAGCGCGACCATCCAGACCGTTCGGTCTCATCCCTTCCCTTCCCTTTTGATTATTTCCCGTGCAGAAAAATAGCGGACCTTAAGCAGGAGTAAGAACAATGAAAAGGAAGGAAGGGATTCCGGCTGGTTGCCCCGATCCTTGAAAAGGGCGAGACACGCAAGGGACCAGTTAGTTCGGTTTTGGAAACCAGAAGACACAATTAAAAGTTGGTGAAAGTGAGTGAATTTCGTCATAAGTTAGTGAGAGTGAGCAGTTTAATTTTGATACATTAAAATTAACGTGATATAGAACGAACAAGCTGTTTTCTTAAAACCTTTCGAATCCTCTTCCTCACAACCATCTAGTAATAAATTCTCGAGAATCGCATCGAGCTATTACCTGAACTCCAATACTACCTAAAGTCCAATTCCAGTTTTCATGTTTACGAATTTTTTTCTCAAAATCAGAAATTTTTACAGCTTCATACGGAGGTTCAGCCCGTGAAGGAACATGTTCTGCGAAAGCAAAAAAATTTTCATACCGATCTGAACCTCCGTTTTTTGCAATCACTGCAAAACGGAAAAAAAATAAAATAAGCTTCTATTTCCTGCAGCCCGTCAATTTTTGCGAAAGGCGCTCAGCCTTTTTGTCTCTCATTTTTTCATCCAAACGGTTTAAAACTTTGGCATTTACCTTTTGAATAGTAATGCTATTGAAAAATGCAATAAAAAAAAGTCGATTTTTTGACTTCATAGCCCCCTTAATGTCAATAATTATTATATGAAACTTAGATAATTTAACCTGTCTTCATTTTCAACCTATTATAAAAATTAAAATTTTTGGAGAAGAAAGTAATGTAATTTCTTACATGGATATTCACAAAATACTTATTTGCCAAAATACACTGATTAAGCTAAACTAAAATATTTATTGAAGTGTAAAATTAACTATGTTGAAGAACCATAGCGGAGAACTAGGCCTTGAAAGCTGATAGACTGATGTTAAACACAGTGATCCTGCTACCCTGGCTAACCAATGCAGCGATAGTCAAATTGTTAACAGCGAAATAACGACTCGAAAAAATTAAGAGGACATATCCTAAGAGGTATCATGAGTGCCTTAAAGTCGACACCAACGCTGGCATCGGTGACTCTAGCAGGGATAAAAGCCCCCCCTCTTACCAACATGGTTGCGGCTGTAAATGCAGCCTGGAAAATAAACATGGAGTTCGGTGGAAGGATCCCAAAAAAATTACGGATCTCAGCCGACATTGCGAACAGACTAACCCTGGGCATGGCCAGGGACAAAAAGCCTTGTCGCTATCTCTTCGAAAAAGTACCGAGTGAGCCTGCCTACGAGAGAGAAATGGGCCAATGGCGAGGCATGCCTCCCTAGTGATGGGGAAAACTGGTTCACAGACTTATGGGTCCCACTCTACAGTCCTACAAATTGAGGTTATGGCTATATTCCAGTGTACCTATAAAGTACAAAAGTTTGGGATCAAAAACAATATTTGTATCTGCCCAAATAGCAGGGCTGCTATATTGGCCCTGAATAGACCAATGAGTACGACGCTATTAATATGAAAGTGCTACGAGGCACTGAACAGCCCAGCGACTGAAGACCGAGTAACCTTACTACAGATGTCTGGTCACAGTAGCAACAAAGTTAATGAGATCCCAGACAGGCTAGCAAAACTAGCAGTAAGAGAACATTTTACACATAGTACCAGCCAAAAGCGTAATCGCAGTCCTAGCTCTAGAGTCATGTGTAAGGCTTATAGAAGGACGCAACGGGATTACCCAAGCGTCAAAGGCTCTTCAGGTGTCCACCTAACTAATTAAAGAAGTAACCTGCCAACTTCGATTCACGGTACTACCGAGCTAGAGTTTCACGGCGTCATAATTTTCATCGCCTGCCAGTATGTCTGTTCTTCAGTAAAAATATATATGGAACATAATTTCTAAGGTGTACCTATTCTAAAACAAAAAGTTGTCTGGTCAGGCTTAAAATTTTGCTAGTTGTAGTCCTATTGGATTATACTTTTTACACAAAAGATTAAATCATTTCGACAAATATTGTATTTATTAAGGTGGAGGGGGTACAATTTTTGGGCTTTTGATGCAAAGCCTTATCTTTAAACTTGTGTAACTTTTTTCTGATGCGTAAAACAAAATTTTCAAACAAATTAAAATTTCACCTTAATTTTTGAAAATAAAAAATAAATTTGACTTTATGAGTCTATGAGTAATCGAACGATAAGTAACCAGATACCACGATAGGGTGAGAGGAGCACGATCTCCGCTAGTGCGCTCACGCCGGGGAACTTTGTGAAACATCCTAATAATATTATACACGCTGTTGGTAAAACTTCAATTTATGTTATTTCAAGAATAACAAAATTTCAGAAGTGAGACCATAAAATTTTTGAATCTACTCGCAGATTTTGCACTGCCTACTTCTGCCACTAGATGGCTGCCTTTCTCTGAAGAGAAGATAATTTTTAATAGCGTAAAAACCAAGAATATAATATCCGTATTTTACTATATATATTGAAGCAAATAGCGTAAGGATTTATTAGTAATAAAATTTAAAGATATATTTCCAAATCATTACCTCAAAAGAACGTTTCCCAAAATTGTTTTGTGTCCATATTACCTAACAATTATATTTTCAATAGCCGCAATGACGTTGATGACACTTTTTTTTACGAAAAAAAGGTTGAGCCGCTCTGTGGCGGCGTTCCGCGGCCGAACGAAAGCTTGAAAAACGTAGCACTGCCCACGTGATTTTTATTTTTTCTAAACACATCATACGTCTACAAAAAATTTGGCAATAACATATGTTAATACAGACAATCTAAGGAAGTTTTCAGAAAAAAATTAGCGGGGTATTTTTAAAATATGGCCTCAAAAAAAAAATTTGCCCATATTTTGTATCAGAATTTTTTCCTAACTTTTTTTTACAATAGTCCCATTGATACGATTAAATTTTATTTTTTATAAAAATCGGTTGAGCCGTTTCAAATAAATTGAGTAGCCTTTCTGGTCTATTTTTTGATATTTAATATTGTTTTTTTAAATTGTTTGTAGAATATAATCGTAAAAATTTTCTTTTAGATTCTGAGAAAATCCTTAAAAAATGTTTCTGGTTAACCATAGTTTGGAGGTTAATTAAACACAGAATTCAGTTATAACTTCAAATTTTTATACCCTGACCTATCTACTTGATATATCCTTTTAATTAAAAAATTTATTTATCCAAAAACTATAATTGACTGAATCTGACACTAACAGTCCGCTTTGGGACCTAAAATTGACTAAGATTTTCAATTGACGAATCTAAGAAATCCAAGAGAAATAATGAGTTATCACGAAGAGAGTATGCGATAGACTAATCATAGCTAAAATATTCGTGATGGAACGCACTGTAACTTAATCGTGATTAAACCCATGATTAAAAAATAATTATGAGTAGCTTATTATGGATTTAATCACTTTATAAAATCAGCCCTAAATAACAAGAGTTTAAAAAAGAACATAATTGAATAAGTAATTATAAATATTACCTTCATATTAGGCTGAAAGCCCTTTTTGATTTTCCAGCAGTAATCATTTATTTTTTCCAAGTATTTCAATTCTTCATTATATTGTCGAACCACCATTTTCCTACGAAAGAAAAAAAATATTCTTAAAATTTACTTTATACTTTAAAAAAAAGGTAGTGTTCCCTTTTCCACTGAATATATTCAAGATTAGAATTAATAATTTTATAAAAGAGCAAAACTGGATTTTAAACTATAAAAAAATATTTTTTATTTATACCATTAGACGTTTCTTAATGACATACGATGAATTATACAGTTTAGAAAATCTCATCCGATCTCTACTAATCACGATATTCATACTTACTGCTTGATTTCCTGTCTCCCTTTCTATAATTCTCAAATAAATTTGTAGAGATTGTTGGAGTGATTCAAACTATCGCATATATTTCTAAAGCCCAAAAGGGAACCAGAGAAATTTTTATTCACTGACAAAACAATGCAGCTGAAAAATTACAAATCGATTTTACGGAAAGAAATAATAAAAATTAGAACTGTGCAAATTAAGTCAAACCAACTTGAAACTACGGGAGTCTATCATCCTATAAAATGTAAATCACTTTATTTCAACTACTTTGTATGTGGCATTAATGAAGATCTATTTTTTAATAACTTATAATAATTGCAACAGTACTTATAAATTCATTATTATAAATATATATATATATACAGGATGTACCAGAACGATCGGGACACCTGAATATTTTAGAAACCGTTAAATTTGACAAAAAATGATCTTCAAACAATTTATTTATGGTAAAATCGAGGTCACCGTCATATACTTCTCAAAGAACTCCACAGCCTTTTTAGAATCATTTTTTGTCAAACTTAACGGTTTCTAAAATATTCAGGCGTCCCGAAATTCCTGGTACACCCTGTATATATGTATAAAAATTAACTAAATAAAATATACATTTTAAGTATAGGTATAATTTGAGTAATAATTGTTCAATAAAAAGAGAAAGTAAACTCACGTTATTTGCTATTCAATGAGAAATTAAGTTTCTTCAAGAATAATAATTGTAAGAAAGGCCATTACAATTAATACGGTTTCGAATTCAATTTGAAGTTAGTGTAACTGCTCTCTGTGAAATACACGTGGGATGTATAGAAATCTAACCTGAAAATTTAAATATATGATATTTCATCACGTGACATCAAAATCACGTGACAGGGTTTGTTTCTCTTTGTCCATTTGCATCTTTATTTGTATTCATTTGTTTCGTTGCTTCGTCACTACTACCACTAGAGTTCCACTATTTTCGTTTCCCATAAGAGAAAATACTTTGACTCAGCATAATATCCCCGCATACGAGTTGGGTACATTATTTCCAGATTTCATCTGAGAAGAGTTTCTTGAAGCAGGTGGAAAAAAAAGAAACCGCAGAAGAGGCCGGCGAAATTACCTTCAAAAGCGAAAAAACTCGCCAAGAAACACAATTCTACGAAATAAGCTATGCATAAAAAGACAGAAGGTTCCAAAAAAACAAAATCCATAAAACTCACATTCAAATAATTCACCCAGATAAACAGAAACATCACGAAGCAACGAAACAAACCCTGTCACGTGATGAAATATCATACATTTGAATTTTGAGGTTATATTTCTAAACATCCCACTTGTATTTCACAGAGAGCAGTTACACTAACCGCGTATGATATTATGTAAGGTAAAAAATTAGCTTGAGGGTGTTCTACGGGTTCCCCGGCGTGAAGACGGTAGTGAATGGCCGCGCGGCCTCAGCTCCGGCGGAGCATCCGGTTATTCATCGCACAATTGCTCGAAAATAAAAAAAAACGCCATTCTGGAATTTTTTTATTTGATAGGAAAAAATCTCAGCTTTCTAAAGAAATGATTTCAAAAAAAAATAAAATGGGTCCAAGTTTGTGAAAAAGCCAAATTTATTTTTGATTTTCGAAAGTGGAGGTCAAATTTTGCTTTATGCAAAAAGAAATGAGTTATATTCGTTTGAAGAAGAGGCTTCCCATCAAAAGTCTGAAAATTGCAACCCCTATTTCAGCAAATATTTGTCAAAACGAAAAAATTTTTTTTTGCAAAACAGGCACTAAAGTAGTACTTCGAGCCCCTGTAGAGCGGCCGTAAAGTTGTCCATTTACGACCAGCATGTTCAT
The DNA here is from genome assembly GCA_030998225.1 of Diplolepis rosae. Lineage (NCBI taxonomy): Eukaryota > Metazoa > Arthropoda > Insecta > Hymenoptera > Diplolepididae > Diplolepis > Diplolepis rosae. The sequence continues at coordinate 680,586 of JAPYXD010000450.1, forward strand.
ATTGTATCTATTTTCTTCCTTAAGTCCTACTTTCGTTCCTTATGTCCTACTTTTGTTCCTTACGCCCTCTGCACAGTTGCGAAAAATGGATTATATTTCCCCCCAAGCAAATACTTGATCGGACCGCAAGATGGCGACCGCAAGGATTAAGCTAACTCCTTCATTGCTCACCAGGGAGCCATCTCGCACGTTCTGGGCTTAGTGCTAATAATTAATTAATCTAACCAAAGTTTATACTTTTCCATACGTTATTAAATTCAATCAAATTTGTTTCTTGAAATACTGAATAGCCCAAAAATTGTACCTAAATTTTTTTAAACTTGAAGAAAAAACATTTTACGTTCCAGAAAAATATTTAATTAATCTAACCAAAGTTTATACTTTTTCATACATTATTAAATTCAATCAAATTCGTTTCATACAATTCGGGGGGCGCAGCCCCCCGAACCCCCGGCAAGGGCTTTGCCCCCTGCACCCCCACCGGGGCTCCGCCCCTGGGCCCCTCCCCCATACAGCCCTTTCCACCACCTTTCGTGCCATATTTATCAATATTATTGTTATAGCATGTTACTATTTCACCGAGTCGTAATTGGACACTCTCAATACCATTCTACAGACACTCGAAATACTTCTTTAGGACGTATTTTGCAAAAAATATCGTGTGTACCACGGAGGTTGGTCACAAATATACTATTTGTAAGAAGTACCATCAAATAGGACTCCAATCAGCCAAACGTTAAGGAAGTACCGTCGTCACTACGCTAGTCAAGCATACACACTCTCGTTTGATTAGGTGAGTAGGTAGATGTAGCAACGTCGCGACCCGCGGGAGTGGGTATCGGGAGGCCCGCTCTCTTATAGCAGACGAACGCCGAACTTGTATGCAGGATGAATAGGAGTCGGCGAAGACAGGGCAGGTCGACCTCTAATGTATTGGGTGTCCCCGTAGGATAGTTCATGTGCGGTGGTGTACGCGGCGCTAGTTGTCGGAAGCGGGCGGAGTGCGGCAAAGGGAACGGCTTCGTATGAGTTCCGCCATTGTTGTATACATGTATCAACAATTCGTACGCGATCGCGCTTTATAATCATTTAAAATGAATTCGAAGTACGAAATTCAGTGTGCTGTGAGTGGGTGTACCTCCAAAAGGGGTCGGAAGAACAATGTGTCAATTCATAGGTTTCCGAAGAAAGAAAATGCCGGACAACGATGGATAGAAGCATGCTCATTCCCTACTTGTCGAGGTTAGGATACCTCGAAGTACTAGAAAGACAATTTCTTATTTGTCATCGACATTTTTCCGTCGTTAAATTTACCGTCGTGTAGTGATGTGTCGAGTGGAAGTGATGTGAACATTAAACCGGCGAGTGTTTCTTCCCCATCAGACTTCGAAATTTTTATTCCCGAAGTAGAAAAACCTGCAGAAGGCACACGAGACTTTGAAGAAAGTAGCGTGCAGTTTGCACACGTAAGTAACAATATTTTTAATTTCATACGATATTGTATATAATTTCAAACTTTTCGACTCTGATCAGAGTCCTCATTAGTGATCTTTATTTCTAAAATTTTAAGTGCACTAAATAAAATATTACATATATGAGCCCTATTTCGAAGTAAACTTCGAAAATGTGAAAAAATGTAAAAATCGTAAGAAAATTTACATAAAATAGTACAAGAAACTTCGATGAAGTATCTAAAACTTCCTTAGGAATGACAATAAAATTCTAGCACGTAATTTTGAGATACCAAACTAAAAAAGTAGTATATACACTACCGGTCAAAATTATTTATTCACCTACTGTGTTAGCTATTCTTAAAGTGTCTTAATTTTTATAATTATTTAAATTTTGCATCTAGTGAGCCCAAGTTGAAGGCAAAATGATAATTTTATAAGAATATATTTCAAAAAACGCCAAATTTCGATCTTTTTGAATAAATATTAATAACACTGAAATTAATTAAGACCTTTAAACGTTTCTGGTCTCATTTTGAAGGTTACTCTTCATTGTATTTTGTTAACTTATCAAAATATTTTTAGAATTTTTCTTTTGGATTCTACCCTGGGGTCAAACATGGTACAAACATGTCGAAAATTTTCAAATGAAGACAGTAGTCTATAAATTTTATTAAAATATGATACACATTGGTTTTTAAAAATTTCTTGTAAGTAGCTACACATTTTAAAAATTTTATGACCTTTTTGTATCATTTTTGACGCCGGGTAGAATCCAGGAAAAAAAATCTGAAAATATCTTGATTAGTTAGCAAAATACTATGAAAACCTACTATTTAAATGAGACAAAAAACTTTTAAAAATCTTAATTAATTTCAGAGTTGTTAATATTTTTCAGAATGATTGAAATTTCAAGTTTTCTGAAATATTTTTTTATAAAATTAACATTTTGTTATTTTTTCTGATTTTTCTAAATCATTTCAGTCGATTATGTCGATCATTAGAAGAGTGTATCACTGTACGTGACAACGGAACTCTACTATATCGACCTTATCAACCTCTGATTTAGAATTAATCCAACGTTATTTAAAACTAGATGGTATTTTCCAATATAAATTGAAGAAATTTTTCTGTGAAAAAAAAAATTTCTTCAATTTTGTTATTTAGTTTATTTTATTATTTTTGATTTTGTTTTATTTGTTATTTGCAAAATTTTATTAACTTTTATCTTATGATAGAGAAAAAAATTTCAACTTGTTATTATAAAAATTAAGACACTTTAGGAATAGCTTAAACAACACGTGAACAAATAATTTCGACCGGCAGTGTACTTCTGTCTAAATGTTACTGAAAATATAGGTGCAAGTACATATATAGTATAAAATTACAAAGGATTATTTATGAAAAAATAGCTGAGAATTGCCAATACAACTTCCACAATGTCAGAAATTCCCACCACAATTTCGCGAAACATATGACTGGAGTTTTATTTTATAAAATTTATTTTTATTTATTTTATAAAATACCTTCGAAATAAATTTCAAATATTCATATAAATTAAATGATTTTAATCTATATTCCAGAAAAAAGAATCAGAAGATATCCCAGAAGCAGGAAGCAGCAAGGATGTATTTGGAGAAGACTTTCACACAACACCGAAGAGAGCTATCTCGACCCCACAAAGTGTTCGATTATCTTGTAGTACAAAAATCAACGCAAAATGTGCTAAGCAACTATATTTTCTGAAAATAAAAATACAAATTACAGATATTTTTGATTTTTATTTATGACGAGAAAACCATGATTTAAGGCAAAATTGTGTAAATGTAATTAAAGAGTGAGTTGATATCAACATAACTTCTCAATCTTGAATTAAATTTTCACAATTTTGCGCTAAATCTTCAATTTCCTTTTAATTTTATTTGAATATATTCTTTGTAACACATTTAAAGAACCTACGTATGCATGTATATGCACTAACACGTGCACACATAATGGTAGTTCATGCGCAGTGCTGTACGCGGCGCTAGTTGCTAACGGTCCACCACCTTTCCATTAGGTTTGCACGGCCTGGGCGAAGAGCATCAGAGTTTGATTGGTGCGCGCACACGGTGAGCTTCTGATCTAAAATCAAAAACGACCCTTTTAAGAGCCAACAAAAAACTTAAACGTTGGAATTATTTCTTGTTCTAAAAATCACGATTGATGTGACGCAATCTTTATTGTTTGTGTCAAGACTTATTGGAAATTCTGGTGTGAAAGCTCAAGACGCTGAAGGTGACAGGGAAGGCGTTTGGCGCGCCCAAATGAGCGTCATGAGCTTGGAAAACGAATACGCGGGAAACAGCTGTATGCTTCCTGAGAATGACGAGCACGGTTTTCAACAACCGAAAAGAAAAAAGACAAGGATCTCGAGTGGAGCTGCTACTGATAATGGTATGCCTCTAATATATAATAGTTTTGGAGCACTCAATATGCTTAATCTTCATGACCAAACCTGCTACGAAGATGGCGACTCACAAACACTGCTGGAAGAAGACCCTGTCAAAAATGACAAGCTCCCCCAAATCATATTAACGGAAAAAATCACCAACTATTCAAAGTGCATAGAATCTGTAGTGCACAAATACACCAAGATCGCAGTAAAACTTAGATACTCCGCAAATGGACTAAGTGTACAAACGACGACACTAATCGATTATTTAGAATTAAATGACGAGCTAAAAAAGGATAATATATCATTTTTTACATACACACCTAAGTGGCTCAAAAACAAACACATAGTGGCCAAGGGACTGTCGAAACTTCCTCTTGAGGATATCAAAAGTGACCTACATAGACAAGGTTTAAAATGCGATAAAATTGCATTTTTGAAGAAAAACAAGGCGGTTACAGAATCTTATCAGTACCCCATATATATATTCACCTTTGACAAAGACGTCAATATCCAAAAAGTGTGGAGTATCCAATATCTCTGCCACGTAAAGGTGAAATGGGAAAAATATAAAAATTCCCGATGGGTTACGCAGTGCCATAACTGCCAGATGTTTGGCCATGGAACTAGGTTCTACCAAAATAAACCTAGATGCGTAATGTGCGAAAAAAAACACCGCACTAGTGAACTCGATAAGCAACCAGAAGCTCAAGCCAGATGCACCAACTGCAGAGGTAACCACCCAGCTAACTACTCAAAGTGCCCTGAGTACGTCAAACACCTGGAAAAGGTTCAAGCTAGAAGGGCTGCAAAACAAAACCAAAACCCGACGAGAAGGCAGATTGATGAAGCACCAAGCACGATCCGGCAGAAAATATTGCTGACTGACAGGACACAATTTCCAGCGCTGAAGACGAGAGATAAAGTGGGAGAACCCTCACTATCTACTATGCAGCACTCCCACCAAACGAAACCTGACAACTGGGGACCACGCATGACGAGTTCTCACGAGAATGAACAAAATTTACACGACTTCCATACTTTAATGGGCGAAATCAATACACTCAATGATCTTTGCGACTTAGGTAAGATGCTGAGACTTGTAAGGAATTCAAATGGCAAGCTTGTAAATTGCAAAAGCGACCTAGAGAAATTACAAATTTTTGTAGATATAAGCAATGGCAGTTACTAGAAAAAATATTTTCACTCTAATTTTAGGCCATTGGAATGCCAATGAACTATATGGCAATATTAACGAATTAAGGCAATTCATATGTGATCATAGGGTAGATATAATGTTAATAAACGAAGTAAGATTAAACTTCGATAAAATCATCAATGTTCAGGGATACAGATGTATTAGGAAAGATAGAAATCCAAAAGGATCGGGAGGGGGAGTCATGATTTTTGTTGAAAATAATATTTTAATTCATGAAATATCCATACAAACAACCTCAGTAGAAGCAGTGACAATACAATTACAGGATAAAACAGTTATTGTATCGGCATATAAACCCCCGAAAATTAAACTGGACAACAGGGATCTTGATAAAATGTTTAAGACTTCAAATAACGTACTTATTTATGGAAATATCAACGCTAAAACACCGCATGGAACTGTAGAAATAACAACTTAAACGGTAAAATGCTCCTAGAGTACACAATAAGGCACCTTTATGAAGTTATTTTCCCCGACGCCTATACTTTATATTCCTATAACGATGTGATATCTAGCTATTAGCAATAGAGAGAGAGAGAGTGGAACAAGTAGCTTCAAATTTCGAAAATGTTCATCATCTGACAGATAATATGAATGACGATAGGACCGACAGAGTTGTCAACAAAACATACAGAAATGTACTAAACGAACCTGTTAAAATAGACTAGATCGAGTTCGTAACACCAAAGGAGAATGAAAAGGAAATTTCTACCACAAAAGCAAAAAAAGCACCGGGGCTGGATGGCATCCAAAATATTGCCTTAAAAAATCTACCTAAGAAAGCACACGTAACCTTGACCTATATCTTTAACGCATGCTTTAAATATTCATATTACCCATTATGCTGGAAAAAGGCAAACGTCCTTCCGATACGCAAAGTAGGAAAAGATCTCTTCCCTCAAAGCTATAGACCAATAAGTCTTCTAAAAACACTTAGTAAGATATTTGAAAAAATAATTTTAAACAGAATTAAAAAAATAGAAAAAATAAATAAAATTCTTATACCAGAGCAATTTGGATTTGTTGAAAAGAAGAGCACAGTTCAACAGCTATTCAGGGTAACTAATTACATTACAACAAACTTAAACATTAACACGGTTTGGCATGAGGGGCTTATAAACAAATAATAGGAATTAAATTTTCCAATTTATATCTTAAAAATAGTGCAAAAATATCTGAAAAATAGAAATTTTGTGGTGACTGCCAATGAAGAAACCTCTCAGTAAAGAAAGTAAATGCTGGAGTTCCGCAGGGATCCATACTGGGCCCGGTGCTTTTGATATATTATACAAATGACATACCTCGCTCTGACCAAGTCAGACTATCGATATTCGCGGATGATACAGCTCTATATGTTGCGTCGTGGAGAATCAGGCTGGCGATAGAAAAACTATAAATTTATTTAAATGTTTTTCGACGGTACTACTATCAATGGAAATTGAAAATAAATGCTGACAAAACAGATTTCATTATATTTAAGAATGAAAAAAGAAAAGAAAAAGTCCCAGACTTGTTTATAAAAATAAAAAAAAATAAATAAAAAAATAAAAGATATAATGTACATGTTGCTAATGTTAAGAAAAAAGCTAATATCATAATTGGAATTTTAAGTAATTTAATAGGTGGAAGAAGTTGTCTTTCTACCCGCAATAAATTAATATTATATACAGCTATCCTCAGGCCGGTAATAACTTATGCTTCGCCAATCTGGTCAAGTACGAGCGAAACTAATATCAATAAACTACAGTGCGTGAAAAATAAATGTTAAAGAATGATAGCAAAGGCAGGGCCCAGAGCGAGAAATAGTGATTTACACAAGGAATATAAGGTAAAAACCATTAAAGAACTAATTTATAATCAAGCAGAAAATTTGTATACAAATGATATAGTTATCCCGGAATTAGATGAGCTAAGGGAAGAATTTATAATTTATAGAGAGAAAAGACTGATGCCTTTTAAATTAAAGCACAAAATGCCCTATCAAATCCTGTTCCGATAAGAGTCTCAGCATTCCTGTTATTTAGTTTTAGTCTTAGTCCTAGTCTTGTTTTAGTAGTTTTTAAGAATATTTACGTAATATAAGATTGATTTGAAAATTTAGTTTCACTAAACTTCATACGTCGTTATAATAAAAATGTATACTAAATGTAATTTAATAATTATATTATATATATATATCAATAATCGTAGTTATAATAATTCATTAATTATATTAGTTTTTAAAAATATTTTATTAATCATTTATGAAAAAAGTTGATTTATTTTTACTTGAGTCAGGATAAAAAATTTTATTGACAGCACTTACTCTCACAAGCTCTGAATAACTCATGCAGTCACTATATAAGAAAGTTCTAAATTTTATATCTCAGCATTGTAAGCGAGCGTGTGCGTGATTCGACGAAAGCGTATCGTACTATATATAAGTGTAGTTATTAGGTTTATATACGTAAGGTTATATGTTTAAATGTATTTGTAATTTGAAATGTGATTGGCTACGTGTGAATGGTGTGAATGAATTTGTAAGTTGTTTATGTATGTACCGGATGACTATTGGCAGGCTCGAGGTAAGAATTTTTTTTTATTTGAGAGAACCATACCATTGCCACTTCAAATAATACGCCCGATGCTCATTTTACCCAACTACGGTTTGAAGTACCTCAAGCGTCGGTGATATACTTATACATTTCATGTTAACCCACTGACGCATGTTGGTGCCCTGTCGTCGATAACGTTTTACTCAACTCTTTACTATTCCCTATGTACCGCTTATTGTTATTCACTTTGGGTGAATTAGGTATATATCAAATTGCTTTTACCCGACTAGGATTTAATAGATGTTCAAATGTCCTTATGTCCCAAGTTTAATCGACAGAGTTGAGTAAAATTACTTCAACTACTTTTCTCCGTGTGTGCTGGAAACTTGATTTCCCATAAGACTACGTCTTGAAGAAGTAATAACTAAAATGCATATAACTTTTCTCATACGTACCCTGGCCTTACAAAAAAATTTTTGAGTCACTTTTAGACCTATATGAATCAATATATTTAATTTGATTAATATCGTTACGGTATTTAATTAACGACGGTACTACCTTAAGCCCGATCGGACGACTTCGTTTTTTGGGATGGTATCACTTGAGAAATTATGGCCCATATACACTATCAGCAGTGTAGTGATAGAATTATTTGGGTAAGAATTTTAAAAAGCCAGAAGAAACACTTATTGTTCAAGTCCACATATATCGTTTATAAAGAGATAAAGGGGGTATTGACAGGGGTTAAAGGAACGGGCAATTTGATTCTAATGGGAGACTGGAACGCGGTAGTAGCGAAAGGAAAAGAGGGAAATATTGCAGGAAGATATGGTCTAGGTGAACGAAACAAACGCGGAGACAGGTAGTAGCGAAAGGAAAAGAGGGAAATATTGCAGGAAGATATGGTCTAGGTGAACGAAATAAACGCGGAGACAGGTTAGTAAAATTCTGCGCGAGAACAATTTGGACATAGCAAACACACCTTTCAAAATTCATAAAAAACGAAGATATACGTGGACAATGCCTGGCGACATAGGGAGATGTCAGATAGACTATATTTTAGTTAAGCAAAGATTTAGGAACCAAGTCAAAGACTGTAAGATAAAACGTAGTCTCAAATTCAAGGCAACAAAAAAGGTGATGAGGACAGATAAATTTGATACTGGAAAACTACAGGACAAAGAGACAAGGAAACCTTTTCAGAAAGCCGTAAAGGATGAACTCGTTACCACGAGAGATAGCGGAAGATCCGATCAGCTGGCACCTCCACAACGGAATATTACTATTTACTTTATGCCACATTTTCGGGCTAATTACGGGCTAATTTCGGGAGGTAATGCCGATTTTTGGGCTCTTGTATTTTTCTCAAAAAACCAAATTTTAGGTGGAGATGCTGACTGCCCGGTCAGCTAGCACCTCCAGTACATAAAAACCTAAAAATTTCAAAAACTGACTGTACCCGAATTTCGGGCTGTTTTCGAGCTTTTGAGGTACCCCAAAATCAATTTCGAAAAAACAACCCCTATCACTAACAAGCAACTGTCACGTCCTGTGACCATCTCTAGTACATAAATAATAATAATACTTTTAATGCTAATCAACGAATCTACAATTGTAAAGCACGCGGAAGCATTAGGTGCGTAATGTAAACAAGTTGTAAAGGGAACAGTGTCTCCAGAACGTGGGATTTTTCGGCCCCCACCACGTTCCCATCTGGGAGAAACACATGCAAACGTGGCGTGTCAGTGTGTCGGCTCTGCTACACGCTGCGGTCACCAGCTTCGTGTAAAGCCGAAGGTGCACGAAGACGGACTTCGTTACAGTGCTTGAGTTTTCAAGTTATTTTTAGATTTCACGCTTTCGTTTATCGAGTAGAAATTAAGAATTATATTTCTCTCGAGTACGTGCAAAAGAGGCGCGAAGCAGACGACGAATTTGAATTTACGAAGTATATAGTTCAAGAAATAACACTATTCTTCAATTTCTTGAAGAAAGTCTGCATGAAATAAACATCAGTATGATCTTGGAAAATTTCATGAGGATTTCAACACTTCAAAAATAAACTTTCAGTGAAATTTAGTGACAATAAATGTATAAAATTTGAATCAATATATAATTTTCCATTCAAATTTATATACTTCTTACTGATTTTGTACATTTAAAAATTTTTCAATTAGAACAATATTTTCTATCAAGATAAAATGAACATAAAATTCAAGTTCATAACTTATATTTTCAGTTATATGTTAGAAATATTTTCATCTCACATTTTTGTAGCCTAAGCACAAACTTTTCATTCCAAAACTTAAAATCTCTACGGAAATGGAAAATTGTCTAATAGCAGTAGATAAATTAAAAAGCTAAAATATGTGTTTATTGGTATTTCCATATTAACATATAAATATCAATCAACTTTAAATTTTACATAAAAATGTTCGTTCGAAGTGTTCAAATCTTGTTACAATTTGACAAGATTTTATGGAGGAGTGCAATCTTTTGGATGAAATATTTTGTAGTTCTTAATTTGTCTGTCCGTCTGAAATCGTAGTAAGATTTGAACAGTAAACAACAAATTTTCCAATAGAATTCAGGATCAATAATAATTGATTCAGGAAATACTTCAACTCTGTAGAGAATTTTTGTATTTCGAATTCAAAATGTGTGCTTAAGCCACAAAAAAGTAAGCTGAAAATGTAGATATAAAACTAATTCTGTCATGTTTATGTCTTCTTAATGGAAAATACTTTGCATATAATTCTCTAATTCGATATTTTTTTAATGTATGAACATTCAAGAAATTGATAAATATTCCACCTTTTAATAGGAACTAAAAATTTCCGGATAATGATTTGATTGAGAAAGCTAAAAATTTGTCAAATATTGATATAAATTGCAATTTTACAATTGCATTATTTTTCAAATATTTTAACATCTCTTCAATCTTGATAATTCTTAAAGAAGTTTATTTCATGTGAGTGACTTTTTCTTTTTCTAATGAAAGATTTCGTAATTCTAAATTCAGCCCAATTCGTAACATTGTAAAAAGATTTTAAAACTTCATAAAATTTTTTTTTCTGTTTTATTCAAAGTCAATAAATATTCAATGTTTGGAATCGAAATATTAAGTAAATGATTTTTAATTTCTGGGAATAAACTGCTTTAATAAGACAATCTTTCTTCTTTGTGAGAAATCTCAATTTTAAAATTAAAATTCTACACATAGCATACAAAAACATAATATGAAAATACTTTTATTACAGAATTTTGAAATATACAAGTTGACCAATTTTTAATCGAGTAAATCGGCTACTTTAAGCAAAAAATTATGTTAAAAATATTTTATCAAAAAAAAATAAGACACATTAAATTACGGTTTAAAATCCACATTCATAGATTGATGGTAAAAGCAGTTTAAAGTTTTTTAATCTTACGTTTTAGTGACGTATGCACAGACTTTTAATCAGATAAATGAAATGCTTTATAGAAAGTCAAAATTTTCTTATTACTGTACTTAATCAAATTTATAAAGTAAAAATATTTTTTAATTGATGCTTTCACTCAATTCTTTAAACATTCATTAATTGAAAATCGTACTCAACATTTAATCTTGCAGCGTTCCAATATTCCCACAATGTTACAAAATCTTATTAATTATTATTTTAGTCGAATTATTTTCAAAATATTTAAAAAATATATGTAAATATTTTGATTAAATACTCTGTCAAATTTTGCATTTGACTGATCTTGCAAAATTGTTGAAAGTTTTGAATACCGATAGAAGAAACTTTAAATGAAATTTTATGTCCACAAATGCTTACAGTTCAATATAGAAATATCAACTACAACATTCTCAAATTTTATAAATAAACTACTAAATTCAAAAAGTTTCGGATTTTTTTTAAAAACTGTACAAATTTCAAATATGAATCAGTCAAAATCTACTGATTATCAGTGAAAATTGACTGATTTAAATAACTAAAAACAGGTTGCTGTGAATCAGTCAAATTTCAGTGATTACTTCAGTGAAAAGTAACTGATTTAACAGTGAAAAATATTGTTTCCACTGATGATCCAGTGAAAAGGCAAATCACTGATTCAATCAGTGAAAATTTGACTGATTCAGATTTAGAGTGTATACAAATTTCAATTATAAAGTGTACTCTGTACATTAATCAAACAAATTTAGAAGATGAATATTTTAATAAATATTCCTAAATATTATTGGAATATGATACATATCGATTTAGAAAAACTTCTTCAAAGTACTCAGACATTTTTCTTATTTTACGACATTTTTGCACCATGTTTGACCTTTGGGTAGGATTCAAGAAAACAATTGTAGACATACTTTCATTACTTTGTAAAATACTATGAAGACTTGCTTTTTAAATTAAAGCGAAAACTTTTAAAACCTTTAACAATCGGTTGCATAGATTCTGCTCTAATCTTGGACGCAATTAGAGAAATAGGTTTTTTTGCTTTTTTTAGATCTAGTTTTTGCCTTAAACATAAAAGAAAGAAAACACATTTGAAATATTAAAATAAAAAAGCTGGTTCATTCTTAGAGAATCCCAAATATTCTGAAATAAAACTCCGTTCCACACCACCACGGAGGTAGAGTTTACTAGTAATAGTTCAATAAATTTTATGTACTCTAAATAAATTTTTTCGTAATTGCAGAAAACTTATTCCAAATACAAAAATTGTATCTTTAAATGTACAGGATAATTAATTAGAAAAATCGTTCGAATTTGAATTTCAAGGACTTGTACACACTTTCAAGGCACATCGTTTTTCCTTTTGCAAAAATTTTTAAAACTTCTAATTTTTCAAGTAATTGGGAGAAGTACATTTTAAAAAAAAATTGTTTTCTCTACTTCCACTCGCGCTAGCTTAACAAATTTTCAGAATTTTACGATATTATTAATATTGTATTAAGTGTCTACATTTTCTGAAACTATCTACAGGAGAAAAATTTTAATACTTTAGTAAAGAAAGTTTTCTGAAAAGTTGTAGCTCAATCAGATTAATAGCCAAAAAGTTACCAATGTTTTAAATCGCAAACGAACGGTATAGAGGTCAAATTGGAGACGAAAACAAATAATAATAGCAACCTTCTTTTGTTTTCTTCTAAGATATACTTGATTCTCGCTTTATGCGTTATTTGAGAAGGCAAGAGTGTGGATTCTTCATATTTTTATCGTAATTCCTTATTGAAAACGGCAAAAGTAAGAATATTATATTATTATTTGGTGATACGTGAGTGCTCTTACGTACGTTATTGTTTGATGCTTGTGGGTAAGTTTATTTTGTGAAACTTAATTTGTGTGCAGATTACAAATTATTCACATTCGCTCAATTTTATCGACTTTTCATCTTATTAATTCTTTTCAAATAATTCTGTTTTCCTTCGTCGTATAATTTATTGTTCACAATGAGTAATCCGGTTGACCCAAATTCGAGTGTTTTGAAGGACAGCCAGGTTCAAACGAAGGTTGACCACCGTTTGAACTCTGGTTCAAACGAATGTCAACCCGCTAGAAAAGTCATGAAAAATGCAAAAAACTTTCAGTTGGGATGATTTGAGGAATTTCCGTCGTGGAGAGAGTGGGTGGTTACATTAGCAGATGAAACAAGATTTCATTGCAAAATTTGCAATAAAACGTTGCTATGTGGCAAATCGGAAATTGAAAAGCATGAAGCATCTTTATCACACGGAAAGAAGCAAGAGTTTTCAAATAAATTAGAATGTTATGGAGTAGTAAGTGAAAATTCTTCTAATGTAACTGCCAATTCTTACAGTGTTGAACCTTGTGTAGCAAGTTCTTCTGCTTCAGCATTCACAAATTCCACGATTCCGGAAAGTGTTACTTTCAAACAGAAAGTACAAGAAGCAGAGATTAGGATTAGTACATTTTTCGTAGAGCATAATTTACCATTCGCGATTTCATCAGTATTGATAGGACTTTTTCAAGATATGGAACCTTCGGTTTTAAAAGACGTTAGATTGAGCCACACTAAAATGGTCCTATTTGTAAATAACGTCGTATGTGCTGCTAAAACTGATCGCATGGCAAATATTTTGCTTAAGCAATCATTTTCAGTGTACGAAGACGAAACGACCGACAGGACTCTAAAAAAGTGGCTGTCATTAATGGTTCGATATGTGGAGCCAACGACATTTTCTGTCAGGGTGGAATTGCTCCAGCTAATTAATGTAAATGCTTCGGATTGTTCTGCCTCTAAAATTTTTGATGCGTTCGAAAAAGCATTGTCCGGGCAGAAAATCCCTTTATCTAATATCTGTGCTTTAGCTTGTGATAATGCACAGGTGATGGTTGGCAATAGGTCCTCATTTAAAACAAAATTAAAGGAAAAAAGTCCCCGTTTAATTGTTTTCCCGAGTGTCTCGCATTCGTCAGCAATTGTAGCAAAATATGCTTGTGCCACAATCTCAGATGTAGAGGATTTAATCAAAGATTTGCCAGCTTTTCTTAATGCTAGCTCCAAGCGAACGGCTATTTTTCGATCGATTGTTTTGGAATTAGGAAATGACTATCAAAAAATTCCTAGTCATTCTGAAACTCGCTGGCTTGTCCGCTATCGATGCATAGATATTATAATAAAGAATTGGGAAGTTATTCTTCAGTATCTTATGGTCCTCGTATCTGAGAAGGTAGGGAAGGCCAAAGACTTGTTAGGAAAAATGCAGAATCCTTTGACACTCGCATATTTCCTATTCTTGAAATTTACTTTGAATAGGTTCAACGTATACAATGCGAAATTTCAAAGTCGCGAAACAATGGTTCAGGAACTTCAGCCAAACTCGGCTAAATTCTTCGTATGGATTCTTAGCAGTTATTTGAAAGAGGGTCTTCTTCAACCGAATTTATTCTTTCAAATCATTAGAAATGTTAACTTTGCAGATCCTAGTAATCAAAAGCCGCTTCAAGACATTGACGTTGGTAAGGAAACGCGAGAATATTTCCAGCAGCAACTTACAAACAAGAAATTGCAAATAGTAGAAGTTGATCTATTTCTTCGTAATTGCTAGAAATTTTATGTCACAGCAAGCGAAGAAATTCGCAATCGACTTCCTTTTGATGACATCTTCTTGTCTTGGGTTGCTGTTTTCCGGCCTCAAGTAGCTTTCTATGCTGATCGAAGCGAAACTTTTCCTAGGGTCTGGAAAGTTTGTCAAGATTTAGGGTCGTTTGATAGAATAGGTGTACAAAAAGAGTGGGATTCTTTACTCAAAATCAGACAGGAACTCAAAGAAAAGTGGTCGAATTTATCTTTTGAGGAAATGTGGTCTAGTATCGGTGTATCTTCGACGAGTACAGGAGAAAAACTTTTTCCAAATTTGACCTCAGTATTGAATCATGTTCGGAGTCTTCCTCATTCAAATGCTGAGGCGGAGCGAGGTTTCTCCATGCTCACGAACGCGAAAACTTCCAAAAGAAATCGCTTAGGAAACAGGATGGTCAATTCAATTTGTGTTACTCGATCAGCCCTAAAGGCGAGAGCTGAAACAGCCAGAACAACGAGCATCACTTCGAAGCATTTGCAATTAATGACCGAAAATCTATATGAGATGGCAGAAAGTGATAGGGAAAGTGGTTTGTCGCTCTTCGCTCACGAAGGAGAGGATTAATTCTAATGGCCAAGGCATGGCGTTAATCAATTTCTAAACCCTTTATTACTCACAAAATAATGACATTTTATTTCTTATATCAGAGATACGTTCTTTATTCCTTTCTTCGCGTGCCTCGGGTATGGAAATTGTTTAGTTTTAATTATTATTTTGTGAGTAAGAAAACATACTGAAATTGAGTAATATCACGCTTTGGGCATAAGTGAGAGGCAAGGGGACTCACAATAATGAAGCACCCCAAATCATCCCGAATTAATCAAACTTCTTCATCATTTGATTTAAAACAAAACATTTTTGTTCGACGTATACTGGCATTTGATAGAGGCAAGCCTGAAGTACGGGCTACATTTGTAGCGTTTTTTACCACTTTGCTTCATTTTTTTCCTTTTTTCTTTTTGCTTGAAAACAAAAACCCTTTTCGTTTCGTAGGACGTGGACTAGGCCTACAGGGGATACCACGTAAAAAAAACGAGCCTTAAACTCTACCTCCGTGGTGGTGTGGAAAGGAGTTTTATTTCAGAATATTTGGGATTCTCTAAGAATGAACCAGCTTTTTTATTTTAATATTTCAAATGTGTTTTCTTTCTTTTATGTTTAAGGCAAAAACTAGATCTAAAAAAAGCAAAAAAACCTATTTCTCTAATTGCGTCCAAGATTAGAGCAGAATCTATGCAACCGATTGTTAAAGGTTTTAAAAGTTTTCGCTTTAATTTAAAAAGCAAGTCTTCATAGTATTTTACAAAGTAATGAAAGTATGTCTACAATTGTTTTCTTGAATCCTACCCAAAGGTCAAACATGGTGCAAAAATGTCGTAAAATAAGAAAAATGTCTGAGTACTTTGAAGAAGTTTTTCTAAATCGATATGTATCATATTCCAATAATATTTAGGAATATTTATTAAAATATTCATCTTCTAAATTTGTTTGATTAATGTACAGAGTACACTTTATAATTGAAATTTGTATACACTCTAAATCTGAATCAGTCAAATTTTCACTGATTGAATCAGTGATTTGCCTTTTCACTGGATCATCAGTGGAAACAATATTTTTCACTGTTAAATCAGTTACTTTTCACTGAAGTAATCACTGAAATTTGACTGATTCACAGCAACCTGTTTTTAGTTATTTAAATCAGTCAATTTTCACTGATAATCAGTAGATTTTGACTGATTCATATTTGAAATTTGTACAGTTTTTAAAAAAAATCCGAAACTTTTTGAATTTAGTAGTTTATTTATAAAATTTGAGAATGTTGTAGTTGATATTTCTATATTGAACTTTAAGCATTTATGGACATAAAATTTCATTTAAAGTTTCTTCTATCGGTATTCAAAACTTTCAACAATTTTGCAAGATCAGTCAAATGCAAAATTTGACACAGTATTTAATCAAAATATTTACATATATTTTTTAAATATTTCGAAAATAATTCGACTAAAATAATAATTAATAAGATTTTGTAACATTGTGGGAATATTGGAACGCTGCAAGATTAAATGTTGAGTACGATTTTCAATTAATGAATGTTTAAAGAATTGAGTGAAAGCATCAATTAAAAAATATTTTTACTTTATAAATTTGATTAAGTACAGTAATAAGAAAATTTTGACTTTCTATAAAGCATTTCATTTATCTGATTAAAAGTCTGTGCATACGTCACTAAAACGTAAGATTAAAAAACTTTAAACTGCTTTTACCATCAATCTATGAATGTGGATTTTAAACCGTAATTTAATGTGTCTTATTTTTTTTTTGATAAAATATTTTTAACATAATTTTTTGCTTAAAGTAGCCGATTTACTCGATTAAAAATTGGTCAACTTGTATATTTCAAAATTCTGTAATAAAAGTATTTTCATATTATGTTTTTGTATGCTATGTGTAGAATTTTAATTTTAAAATTGAGATTTCTCACAAAGAAGAAAGATTGTCTTATTAAAGCAGTTTATTCCCAGAAATTAAAAATCATTTACTTAATATTTCGATTCCAAACATTGAATATTTATTGACTTTGAATAAAACAGAAAAAAAAATTTTATGAAGTTTTAAAATCTTTTTACAATGTTACGAATTGGGCCGAATTTAGAATTACGAAATCTTTCATTAGAAAAAGAAAAAGTCACTCACATGAAATAAACTTCTGTAAGAATTATCAAGATTGAAGAGATTTTAAAATATTTGAAAAATAATGCAATTGTAAAATTGCAATTTATATCAATATTTGACAAATTTTTAGCTTTCTCAATCAAAGCATTATCCGGAAATTTTTAGTTCCTATAAAAAGATGGAATATTTATCAATTTCTTGAATGTTCATACATTAAAAAAATATCGAATTAGAGAATTATATGCAAAGTATTTTCCATTAAGAAGACATAAACATGACATAATTAGTTTTATATCTACATTTTCAGCTTACTTTTTTGTGGCTTAAGCACACATTTTGAATTCGAAATACAAAAATGCTCTACAGAGTTGAAGTATTTCCTGAATCAATTATTATTGATCCTGAATTCTATTGGAAAATTTGTTGTTTACTGTTCAAATCTTACTACGATTTCAGACGGACAGACAAATTAAGAACTACAAAATATTTCATCCAAAAGATTGCACTCCTCCATAAAATCTTGTCAAATTGTAACAAGATTTGAACACTTCGAACGAACATTTTTATGTAAAATTTAAAGTTGATAGATATTTATATGTTAATATGGAAATACCAATAAACACATATTTTAGCTTTTTAATTTATCTACTGCTATTAGACAATTTTCCATTTCCGTAGAGATTTTAAGTTTTGGAATGAAAAGTTTGTGCTTAGGCTACAAAAATGTGAGATGAAAATATTTCTAACATATAACTGAAAATATAAATTATGAACTTGAATTTTATGTTCATTTTATCTTGATAGAAAATATTGTTCTAATTGAAAAATTGTTAAATGTACAAAATTAGTAAGAAGTATATAAATTTGAATGGAAAATTATATATTGATTCAAATTTTATACATTTATTGTCACTAAATTTCACTGAAAGTTTATTTTTGAAATGTTGAAATCCTCATGAAATTTTCCAAGATCATACTGATGTTTATTTCATGCAGACTTTCTTCAAGAAATTGAAGAAAAGTGTTATTTCTTGAACTATATACTTCGTAAATTCAAATTCGTCGTCTGCTTCGCGCCTCTTTTGCACGTACTCGAGAAAAATACAATTCTTAATTTCGACTCGATAAACGAAAGCGTGAAATCTAAAAATAACTTGAAAACTCAAGCATTGTAACAAAGTCCGTCTTCGTGCACCTTCGGCTTTACACGAAGCTGGTGACCGCAGCGTGTAGCAGAGCCGACACACTGACACGCCACGTTTGCATGTGTTTCTCGCAGATGGGAACGTGGTGGGGGCCGAAAAATCCCACGTTCTGGAGACACTGAAAGGGAAAGAGAGAAGTGAGAAACGATGAATGAACATAGTAAAGGTATTAGCTATTTTTGGAAGAGGAACTCCGTCTCACCGTGTTATGTCAACAAACCTCCCAGAACGTTAGGCACAGGTAGAAGATTAAGCGGGGGGTCTGCCGCTACGGAAAGAAGGAAAATCGGAGAAACCACAGAGTAGGAGTACTCCTCTAGATCATTTCCTAATATGGCAATTCTGACCACCGGAAAAGACAAGTTTAGCACGCACCGACCCCCCCGCCTCTCTCTCTCTCTCTCTCTCTCTCTCTCTCTCTCTCTCTCTCTCTCTCTCTCTCTCTCTCTCTCTCACACAATTTATGTTTGAATTTGAAGAGTCTCATTGAATAAAGTGGATAATTGTAAAATATTTGAGTGATTATTTGTTGCTGGCTTCCCTCACCCAGTTTCGGTTTAGAAATCCTCTGGATTTCTTAATCATTCTAAACGAGGAAAACAAATGAAATATAATAATAAGGGGTGAGTAACCAAGACGTCACATACCCCTTTATTATTTTTGGTGCATCGGCCGGAAAAGTTATAAGCCAACAATGAAAATTAAATCAAATTGAAATTGAATTAAAATTAAATTATATCAAAGTAATACAAATTGAATTGAATTGAATTGGAATTGAATTAAATTAAAATTAAATTAAAATTTGAATTGAATCAAATTGAAATCAAATTGAAATTGAAATCGAATTAAAATAAAATAATTTGTCTTGAAACTGAATTGAATTGAATTGTAATTGAATTGAATTGTAATTGAAATAAATTAAAATAAAATTTTAATATTATAATATAAGAAATTATTGAAATTTTATGAAAAATTAAATAAATTCGATAATTTTTTTTTTTTATAAAATTAATATTAAGAGAGATTTTAGTAAAATAATTGAGCGAATGTTCCTTTTCTTATATTAATAGTACATATGACAAGTGATAAGAATATTACAAGTGTAACAAAATATGACAGGTGTGAATAAGGTGTATTCTCGCGTACAAATTAAAAATAAAAATAAATTAAAATTTTCTTTTTAATTTAAATTTTAAATAGAATACTATGTTTTTGAAAATTTTTATTTTTTTTGCTTTAAGGTCAACAAAAAATTAATATTGAGAACCAACACAATTTACACTACCCTTAATTATTAAATTTAAATTCAATGTAGTTTATTTATATTGGCATTGGGTCATAATTTTTCATTAAAGAACAATGTTCAAGCAAACATATCAAAAAATTTTTAAAGGGGCAGAAAATATATTGTAGGGGTGAAAAAGGCAAACGTTTCGGCCACAAATGGGGGCCCTCTTCAGTGCCAAATTTAATGTACTTAGTGTCTAAGCTGTAAACGTGCAAGAAAAGTTATTAGCACTAACATTAGATTTTTTTGTTTTTGTTTTTTTGGTATTTTTTAATGATATTTTATAAGCATGCAAAACTTATGTGAGAAAGGAAGATGGTAAGCTCCAAGGCATCTAGGAACGAGACCGCTCCAAAACACAGCCTTAAAAAAGTGTGAGAACTCCTATCTTGCAGATCCGCGAAGAGTGAATCCGCAAACTGCCCCTCCTCAAAGGTACACACGAGAACCACCTATGGACACTGATATCTCCTACAAAATAAGCACAGATCCTGCAGAAAAAACATCACCATCCACAAGGGGGCTCACAACACCCACAAGAAGTAAGCACTTCACAAAATCACAAAACACGAACCCGGACGGAAACAGATTTTTCGTTGAAGGGCAAAATCAAAAATTGATAGTTTTTATTTCAATTTTTAATCTTCTATTTTCCTTTAAGACACAGAGGCGGCAGATAGAAGTAGACACACACTCTGTTTGGTGTCAAAAAGGAAACAGATTTGAGAAGAGAGCAGTACCGTTTGAAAACTAGCGTAAAAAATTTTAATATATACAGTGAAAATTTGTTGTGGAGGGTCAAGTTACAAACGCATAAACAAACCCCATAAACGGTCTATGTCCTGGAAACTCGGGACCCTAGTACGCTTAAGTGTTTGGAGAGCGGAGAGAGAGAAAGAAGGGTTTCAGACCACATGTTGAGAAAGACCCTCGGAGGAAGTAATTTTGGAATAAAATAAAATGTGATGATTAAAAAACATATTCTTAGAAAGTTTCTTGCACGTTTACAGCTTAGACACTAAGTACATTAAATTTGGCACTGAAGAGGGCCCCCATTTGTGGCCGAAACGTTTGCCTTTTTCACCCCTACAATATATTTTCTGCCCCTTTAAAAATTTTTTGATATGTTTGCTTGAACATTGTTCTTTAATGAAAAATTATGACCCAATGCCAATATAAATAAACTACATTGAATTTATTTTTGGGTCAAGGTAAAAACTGAAGACATTATTACAAACATGTCTCGAAATTATTAAATTTAAAGTTTTCAGATTAAATTTTTTTTTTTTTAAATGAGTTAAATTTATTAATTTTTTTTATTCACGAAAACATACACATCCAACTTTGACGATTATCAGAATTTTGTAAGTACCTGAATTAAGCAGGAAATTTGTGCTTGAGTCGAGCCTAATTAATTTTGGTACCACAACAATTCTGATTTTCGACTATCGTTACTTCTGTAAATGACAGAATTACTCAAGATTCTGTTCTTGAGTCTAGCTTGAATAATTTTTCATTGCTGAAGTACCGAAGTGTTGAACATACAAACATAAAAGGATATAATTTATTTTTAATTGATTTCAACCCTGCGATTGAGATTTGTAGAGGACATAATCCCTCACAGCGTAACCAGTCGCTCGAGGAGGATTATATCTAACAAGGGCAAGCGGTAAAACGCACAGCCGTCCTGAGATTACAGTCTCAAAAGTGGATTTGGGATTAATTTAATAAATTTCATCTTAAATAATTCAATTACTGAAAATTGAAAAATTCGTTTGAGGATTTAACCCCCCATAGCGTAACCAGTCGCTCGAAGAAGGTTATATTGAACAGGGGCTAGCGGTAACACACTCAGCCATCCTCAAATTAGAATTTTTTGATTCAGGATTGAAATTTATCCTACACAACTATAAAACACAGACACGAACAAAAAGAATATAATTTATTTTTAATTGCTTTCAACCCTGCGATTGAGATTTGTAGAGGACATAATCCCTCACAGCGTAACCAGTCGCTCGAGGAAGGTTATATTGAACAGGGCCTGGCGGTAACACGCTCAGCCATCCTCAAATTAGAATTTTTCGATTCAGGATTGAAATTTATCCTACACAACTATAAAACACAGACACGAACAAAAAGAATATAATTTATTTTTAATTGCTTTCAACTCTGCGATTGAGATTTGTAGAGGACATAACCCCTCACAGCGTAACCAGTCGCTCGAGGAGGATTATATCGAACAAGGGCTAGCGGTAACACGATCAGCCATCCTCAAATTAGAAATTTTTGATTCAGGTGTTACGTCCAGTACGTATTAGATATAGTTAAGAATTAAAAAAATAATTCCTGTATGTAAAAAAACAACCTATCAGATATAAGAATTTTGTACTACCCAGTATATAAAGGGAAAACTTTTTAAAAACACGAAATAGCAGACTTTCGACTCATTAAACTGCATAGTTAAGATAAGCGCAACGGAAACTGTAAGTGCTATTGCGTAAGATCTCTATTTTCGATGAGTCCGGAATCTATTTACTTTCGAAATTATTTTAAGGTAAATATCATGTTTACAAAAATCAAACTTTCCAATTCCAGATTTATGTTAAAATGCGAAATATGCGTTCACCGAATAAACCTAAGCGTACAATATACATGTATATGCACACGTATATTAATATACACATGCATTTACATACATAGTAACGGACAATTACGGTAATTAATAAACATATAGACAGTGATTTACTTGTTTAAAATAAGAAAACCATACTTGTTGCGAAAATAAGAACAAAATAGAAAATTGTATATTTACAAATACTACGTATTGCACAAATTAATGTATACAGCATCAGCAAATCATGCACGAATAAAAATAACCTAATAGAACTGTAAAAGACTAAGAGAATAACTGGACAGCCGGTATTAGTATCATCTATCCTTTTACTCTCTTCGTCTTACACACAGCCCTTATAGGGACCAAATCATATATATACCGCGTAAAAAAACACGAGAGTCAGTCAAGATCTGGGAGTTTGGTTCTTAGCAGAAATAGCCCCAAACTACTTAAACTAAAATTTAAATTTTCCAAATTTGTAAGTTTTCAAGCATAAGCAACTGTTATATTTCCAATCTGCAACAATAATAAAATTCTAAAAGTAAGTACAATTTTTCTCTTATAATTTCATAACCATCGCAACCCAACTTCAAATTTTAATTACTCGAAATTCAATATTAACTGAAAACATAATTTCAAGTTTACAAAACTGAATTTAAACGAATGTTCCAATTTTTATTCTTAGAGGATTTAAGCTGTTCATTTGCGATCCAATCTATCTAAATGTTTATTCGAACCAAACGCTCAACATTTATCAGTTTGGTGTAGGTTCGAATCTTTAAAATTGTTTATTCAAGTGAATTATTTAGATCGTTAATTTCAATTGTTTATAAATATATCGATCTGTGTCATCTAAACGTTTATTCGAACCAAACGCTCAACATTTATCAGTTTGGTGTAGGTTCGAATCTTTAAAATTGTTTATTCAAGTGAATTATTTAGATCGTTAATTTCAATTGTTTATAAATATATCGATCTGTGTCATCTAAACGTTTATTCGAACCAAACGCTCAACATTTATCAGTTTGGTGTAGGTTCGAATCCTTAAAATTGTTTATTCAAGTGAATTATTTAAATCGTTAATTTCAATTGTTTATAAATATATCGATCTGTCTCATCTAAATGTTTATTCGAACCAAACGCTCAACATTTATCAGTTTGGTGTAGGTTCGAATCTTTAAAATTGTTTATTCAAATGAATCATTTAAATCGTTAATTGTAATTGTTTATTAAAAATATAGATCTGCCTGATCAATGTCGGTTCCATCACGAGACAGCAGTAAAAAGGGCACTATAACTCGTAGCCAAGCTAAGAAAAATCCAATTTTAGGGGAAGAAATTAAAGAAACTTCGCAAGGTCTGCTTAAACCAAAACGAAAAACCCGAGAAGATATAGATAAATTTTCGCAATATTCAGAAAAATCGAGTGCATTAGATCAAACTGATCTGTTAGACATCAACGATGGAAGTATTTCTGATCCCGATACCAGTGCTCAAAATAAATCAATAATTGAATCAAAAAACCCAAAGAGCCCATTTCTTGATAAGTTAAAAACTTTCATCAGACCGAATAATAGCATCATTATTGCAGAAGATAAGTACAACGATACACCACAAATTAACCAGTCATTTGACGATACCACAGGAGATATAACACTAAGAGAAGAATCAATATTTGAAAGCATCGCAGCAAATTCTACTTTGTATGATAAAACTTTATGCCCAGATCAATTTAGTGATATTTCAAACGATAAAATTTTTACCCTACCTCAGAAAAGATACAAATCAATAGATCCATTTGCAACAAAGTCGCAACTAAATAGGACTCCAGAATTCTTGAACCAAACAACAATATTTAACAACCCAAATTTAGAATTACAGCAAATACCGAAAAAGCTCTTAATTCACCAAAATTTTCATACCGGTTACCAACCTCTAGGAAATCTGAAAAAGAAGTTTTAATAAATAAATTACCAAATAATTTGCCGAATAATTTACCAATACAACCTACCGAAATGAATTTACCGACAAACCAACAAGTATCTCTACGAGATGCTTTAGAAATTGTTCCATATTTTGACGGATCAAGTAAAGTACCATTAACAATTTTTATCGAAGCTTGTAAAAAAGCCAAAGAAATGGTCCCTAATGCAGAAGCAAATTTGGTAATATTGTTAAGAAGTAAACTTACAGGAGAAGCAAGAAGATGTATCATCGGAAATTATTTTAATAATTTAGAGGACTTCATTTCAAAATTAAAAACCATTTTTGGCCCTTCAAAAACTGTATACCAGCTACAAGGAGATTTAGGCAGAATATATATGCGGGAAAATGAAAGTGTTTTATCTTATGCAATACGCATACAGGAAATTGCAGCAGAAATCCTCGAATGTCATAAACAAAATAATAATGGTAAAGAATCTGCTCAATTTGAAAACAACTTAGAAAGAGACGCGATCGATTGATTTAACAGCCAGAAACGAACTACGAAGAGGAAACAGACAATATTCATTATTTCAAGAAGCTGAAAAACCAACACATAATAACCGAGAATTCGCAAAAACAATTAAAATTAACTTAGCGCGAGAAGAACCAATTAAATGTCAAATCTGTCAGAAAATAGGTCACACAGCAGCAACCTGTTTTCAATATATTCAACAAATAACAAATAAAAGCTTACAAGGGAATCAGTCAAGAAATAACTTAAATAGAGAAAATTCAATACGAGGGAAATAGGCAGGGTCAGGGAAATCAGTGGAGACCCTCACAGAGATATCAGATGCAAAACCCAAATCAAGAAAGAGCTAGAAACGATTATAGAGACATAAATATTTCCCCAACCCACCCAAATTTTTCCCAAAGAAATAGATTCAACCAAAACCCAAACTTTATTCGGAATAATCAAAATGTGTATCGCAATCCTACTCAAAATAATCAAAGTCGAAATTTTAACCAAAATTCGAATTTTAACAGAAATTTTTCAAATTTCAATAGAAATCTTAATCAAGGTCAAAATTTCAATCGAAACAGGAATTTCAATCAAAACCCTTATTTCAACCAAAGACAAAATTATAATGCAAACTACAGTCAAAATAGAAATCAGAATCCAAATTTTAATCAGAACCCAAATCCAGGTCAAAATTTTGAACTTATTTGCTATTCATGTAACACACCAGGACATACATCTAGGAATTGTAACAAACAATTTAATATGAATCAACAATTACAACAACCACCACAACAACAGCAACAGCAACAGCAACAACAACAAGAATTTGATAAACAGGAAAACTCCAATGCCCTTCCCGGAATGGGTGCACAAAGGAGGGCTTAAATGAACAATTGAATGCACCTAATTTTATAGAAAATAAAACAGAAAAGTCAATTTAAGTACAAGTAATACAATTCCTCATATAATTCTATCAGCTGAAGGATTAAAAAATCCTATACACATGATGATAGATATAGGAGCCGGATCAAATTTAATCAAACAACAAGCAGTCAAAACAAACGTGAAAATAAATAAATTTGAATGTCTAAAGCTAACAGGTATAAATGAACACCCTGTATTTACACTTGGCCAAATAACAATCAATATTTTTGGCTACTTGACTACCCTCAACATAATACCGAACGAAGTACCTATTGAACATGATGGTATATTAGGTACAGAGTTTTTCAGAAACAATAACGCAAAAATTAATTATGCAGAAAAACAGCTTGAAATAAATGACAAAATTTACCCATTCGAAATGCAAGAAACTATATTGGTACCAGCAAGAACAATTTCAGATTTTTATGTAAGAATTAAAAACAATGAACAAAAACAGGGATTTATTCCACAGCTACATCTACGTAATGGAGTTTATTTAGGAAATGCAATTGTCTCTAATAACAACAATAAAGCGTACATGAAAATATTCAATACAAACACACAACCTCAAAAGTTAAACATACCAACTGTTGAACTAATTGATTTTGAAGAAGTGCCAATACACGAAGAAAAAAAAACCATCACAAAAACAAATTTAGAAGAAGGAAAAGAATTTAATTTTTAAAACAAATTTTCAATGATTTTATTAGTCAGATTCCAAAAATAAATGATTATGATCAATCACTTAACATTTCAAATAAAAATCGGGAGAATTCCATTTAAGAATTATTAAGATTAGATCATTTAAATCAAGAAGAAAAGCAACATGTTGAAAATTTAATCCAAAAATATGCAGATCGTTTTCATATACCAGGAGAAGCCTTAGGAGCAACAACTGTCTTACAACATAACATTCCGACAACAGATGATCAACCTATATTTTCAAAACAATATAGATTCCCTCCGGTACATAAAGAAGAAATTTCACGACAAGTAAATGAGCTGGTCAATAATAAAATTATCAAACCTTCACAATCACCATATAACACACCTGTTTGGATAGTACCAAAGAAATTAGACTCACATGGAAATAGGAAATGGCGAATGGTACTCGATTTTTGCAAACTTAATGAAAAAACGATTGGAGATTCTTACCCTTTACCGAATATTATTGATATTTTAGACCAATTAAGATCAGCTCAATATTTTTCTGTATTTGATCTTGCTTCAGGATTTCATCAAATAAAAATGAGTCCAGAAGATTCTCATAAGACAGCTTTTTCAACCCCCTATGGCCATTATGAATTCGACCGTATGCCATTTGGTTTGAAAAATGCACCAGCTACTTTTCAGCGATTAATGGATTTAGTTTTAACAGGACTTTAAGGAACCGAATTATTTGTCTACCTAGATGACATCGTTTTATATGCAAATTCCTTAGAAAAACACGACGAAAAATTTAACAAACTGATGGAAAGACTAAGCGCAGCAAATCTTAAATTACAGCCAGATAAATGTGAATTTTTACGTCCAGAAGTTGCATACTTAGGACATATAATAGACAAAGAAGGAGTACGCCCAGACCCTAAGAAAATAGAAGCAGTAAAAAGCTTTTCAACTCCCAAAAACCCTAAGAATATCAAGCAATTTTTAGGACTAGCTGGATATTATAGAAGATTCATTGATGGATTCTCTAAAATTGCAACACCCTTGAACCAACTTTTAAAGAAAGATGTAAAATTCAATTGGTCAGAAAAGCAGCAAGAAGCATTTGAACTTATAAAAGAAAAATTGTGTGAAGAACCCCTTTTACAAAGACCAGACTTCTCACAACCTTTCATTTTAACAACTGATGCGTCAGGATTCGCTATAGGAGGAATACTTTCTCAAGGTAAAATAGGTAAAGATAAACCTATAGCTTATACTTCTACATCATTGAACGATTGTGAAAGAAAATATGACACATATGAAAAAGAAGCATTAGCAATTATTTATTGTGTAACATATTTTCGCCCTTACTTATATGGACGAAAATTTACCTTAGTCACAGACTATAAACCATTAGTATGGTTTCAAAACTCGAAAGACCCTTGCTCACGAGTAACTAGGTGGAAACTAAAACTGGCAGAATATGATTTTGATGTTGCATACAAAGCAGGTAAAACTAATGTGAATGCAGACGCTTTATCTAGAGACCCTATCGATTTAGATGATATTGAAAATGATGGTATAAATAATAAGAATAGTATTGAAATAAATTTAATTGAACAAAGAAATGCAAAAAGCATATCTGATTTTAAATGTAAGAAAGAGGTACCAGAAACAAATCTTACATGCTATGAAAAAATTGATAATGATGTAACTGAAGGAAATATTAAAGAAAATAATTATAAGGAATCTAAACAATTTATGAACAGGAAGAATATATCTAAAAATAAGAATAATCGAAGAAATTATGATGGATTAAAATATAAGGCTATTGAAGATGAAGATACTGATTATAGTTATTTAAGAGGAAACGAAGAGATACTGACAAATGATGGAAATTTAATTAATAATATGAAAAATAAGGAACAAAATGATTACATAAATATTGAAGATTTCGAGAAACAAAAAATTTGTGAAAATTATGAAGAAATTAAGGAATTATACGAAGGAACGTTATTTAAAAATATTAATAAACACTATTGTGATGATTTTAATGAAGGAAAAATTGATGAAAATGACACTGAAGAAATTAAACATTTATTAAAAGAAGAATACTTATTAAAAAATGATGATTATAATGATGGAAAAAGTTGTATTGAATTAGATCTTAAGAATACAAAAAAAGAAGCAATATATGAAAACAATGAACAAACTACTGAGCAATCGGACGAGGAATTTAATATAATTAATAAAAGGTTAATTAATGTAATAATGAATAAAATGAAAAATAAGGAAAATGAAATCGCTTTTTGCAAGTCAATTAATGAAGAAAATATTTCTGAAACATTTGTTTCACAATTTTTAAAATGCGTTATAGACTCGATTCCAACTTTATTAGAAAATAAAGAAGAATGTTATGCTATGCAAACAAGGGGTCAGTTAAAAAATTTGAGAAATATGAATATGGATAAAAATGAAGATACTAATAAAAATAAACTACTAAGAAATGTTGAAGTAACGAATAAGATACAAAAGAAGCGTGGAAGGCCACGAAAGATTATTCAAGAAGTACAATTACATGAACCAATTAAAAAAAGAGGTAGACCCAGAAAAGTTATAAATGAATCACCTGAGAATGATAAAAAACGTAAATTTCTAGAATCAGAAGACGAATCTGATTCTGATGCAGATTATGATATCAAGCAAAAGCCTATAGCAAATAAGAAGAAAAAACATGTTAAGGAAGATGAAAAATTTAAAGAAGGAAGTTATTTTGAATCAAATTCTGACTTATCAAGTAAAAACGAAGAAGAAATCCAGGAAAATTTTCAAACTGTAGAACAAGGAAACGAAAACAAACAACCGGATATACTAGAAATAGAGAATTCTGAAAACTCTGACGAAGACGATTTTACAGAAGAAAGACCACCCCCAGAGCCACCCCCTGATCAACCTTCAACATCCGGATTGCCTAGGACACAGAAAAATATAGTTGAATTCCGAGACCAATTAACGATGAGAAAAGATAAAAAGTTTGTAGAGTAAATTTTAAAGTTTCTGTAAAGAAAGATAATAAATTTTATACAGATAGATATATGATTTTCACGCGATGTGACACATTTTTTCATAAATTTAAGTAAAGTGGACAAGTAAGTTCGAACATGTTAATTTCATCCCCATGTTCAAACAAAAGGGGGGAGGTGTCACGTCCCGTAACTATCACAAATACGATTGAGTTAAAATTGATAAAATACAAAAACATGAAAAATATATATATATATGTGTGTGTGTTGTATATGTGTGACAGATATATAAAGAATAAACCTATGTAACTATATGTGTTCTTTTAAACAAATAATGTCGATTGAATATCTTGAATAACAAAAATGAAATTATATGTATATGAATTGACAAACATCGATAAAGCAAGAAAAAAAAATATATATGTGTGTCAGATATAAAAAAATAAACCTCTGTAATTATATGTGTTCTTTTTAAACAAATAATGTTAACTAAATATCTTGAAAAACGAAATTATGTATATATATATATGAACAAAAAAATAATATTGATAAAGCAAAATACAAAAACATGAAAAAAATATATATATGTGTGTGTGTTTTGTATGTGCGATAGATATCTGAAAAAGTAAGCTTAAGAATGATATGCGTTTTTTTTTTTTTAATAAATAATATTAATACATATTGAACATATTAATTAACAGAAAAAATGAAATTATATGTATACAAATTTACAAAAACAAAACAAACAAAATATATATATGTGTGTGTGTTTTGTATGTGCGATAGATATCTGAAAAAGTAAGCTTAAGAATGATATGCGTTTTTTTTTCTCTTTCGAATAAATAATATTAATACATATTGAACATCTTAATTAACAGAAAAAATGAAATTATATGTATACAAATTTACAAAAAGGAAAAAACAAACAAAATATATATATGCGTGTGTGTGTAACAGATTTCTCATATAAACTTTATTATTGTGTGCGTTTTTTCAAAAAAATAATGATGTTCAATTATAATTTATCAACATAATTAGTAAGACTATTCATACAAATTTATTATTAAACAAAACAATTATAAAAAAAAAATATATAAACATAATGAAATTATGCAAGCGTGTGCAATAGAAAATTTTCTTCAAGCTTGGTATATCGATGAGTTTGTAACATTATAATAAGTATCAATATATGCAAATCTGAAATTTTTTTCGAATATTATTAGGACCGATTATACGGAAACATTTTTTTTGTGTGTAAACTGATGTATTTAAGAAAATGCAATTATCAACCATGGAAATACCAATGTAAATTACGGAAAATTTTTTAACTTTTTTAATTTAATATCTTCGAAAGTTTGTACACGGTCATTTCATCCCCATGTAAAAACTTAAGGGGGGAGGTGTCACGTCCTGTGACCATCTCTAGTACATAAATAATAATAATACTTTTTATGTTAATCAACGAATCTACAATTGTAAAGCACGCGGAAGCATTAGGTGCGTAATGTAAACAAGTTGTAAAGGGAAAGAGAGAAGTGAGAAACGATGAATGAACATAGTAAAGGTATTAGCTATTTTTGGAAGAGGAACTCCGTCTCACCGTGTTATGTCAAAAAACCTCCCAGACCGGTAGGCACAGGTAGAAGATTAAGCGGGGGGTCTGCCGCTACGGAAAGAAGGAAAATCGGAGAAACCAAAGAGTGGGAGTACTGCTCTAGATCTTTTCCTAATATGGCAATTCTGACCACCGGAAAAGACAAGTTTAGCACGCACCGAACTTAAAACCAGCATTTAACAAAACAATTCTTGGAAAACACGTCTACGCGTTGTTCCTGACTCATACTATCCACTAATAGAGGGGATTTTGCCCCAAATGAGGGCCTATAAAACTAGCTGCTAATTGGCAAAAGTTAGTGTCTTTTCAACCATCGCCCGGCACTCGGCTACCAACGAGTTTCTCCAGTGTCTTTTCAACTATCGCCCGGCACTCGGCAGTGTCTTCTTCAGTCTTCGTCCGGCATTCGTTTTCATCAAGTACCATCAGTCAGCATTCTTCGCCCCGTCTTCAGTATAAATTCTTCAAGTCCCAATTATTCAGTTCGACAACTTTATAATACTCCCCAAGTATCTTCAAGTATCGGAGCATACCGGTCACAAGTTAAGTTAAGTTAAGTAAGTCCTTTTAATCATCAACCCAGAAGGAATTCATATTTAGAAATCTCAATCTCCCCCCCCCCTCTCTCTCTCTCTTAATTTTTAAAAATACTTATTTGGCGGTATTAACTACCCTAGAATTTCGGGCTTTTCAAATACACAAGAATCATTTTTGAAAAAATAACCCCTATCACCGAAAAGTAACCCTTAATTTTTGAAAACACATTTTGAACAAAAAAAACTATTTGAGAATATTGGGCTATTTTCGGGCTCTTTAAAAATGTCTATATCGATTTTTTGGCCCAACCCTTAACACCAAAATGCACCCCTGCATGGCTATGTAGAGGCGACTTTCACTAAAATTCATCTTTTTGCAAATTTTATGGTCTAGGAAGACTACGATTTTTGGGCTTTTCAAATATGTTTATATCGGTTTTTCGGCTCCAACCCTTAACACAGAAATGCACCCCTACATGACCATGTAGAGACGACTTTCACTAAAATTCATTATTAATTTTCATAGACTTTTCTATACAAGTGGTAAATTCAAATTAACGTTCTTGTATATCATGAAAAATTAATGTACGTTCTTATTAAATTTGATGATTTTTGAATCACAATATATTAAAATTAACAAACATTGTCAAAATATATGCCCAAGTGTATGAAAATTCAAATTTCAGTTTGTTTTTTTTTTGAGATGAAAGTATATTAAATTTAATATACGTTACTAAAAAAATCTTTCATTACACGTAATGGAAGTTTAATACTTAAATTTATAAAAATATTTTTTTGAAAATTTAGGAGTGATAATAAAAATAATAAAATACCAATGTATTTTAGAATGAATATCGTAGGGCAGTTCTCCTTTGCATAGAATCATTATACATTTATTTCAAAAAATTAAATTCTTTTTTATTTGTAAAAAAAATATGTAAAATTTAATTAACATTTTACATACAAATAGTTAGTAAATTATTGCATATGCACATTGAAAAACATAATCATAAATGTTATCCTATTTTATGTAAAGCTCTAGCTTTTTTAATACAAAATGCGTTTTTATAAGGATTTATATAAGTAATATTATATTTGACATATATTAGTATGACGGTGTTAGATTGAAAATAAGGTCATGTGTGGGGTAACAATAAATTTTTTTCATGTATTCTTTGGTTTTTCGCTGAGATCATTGTATTCAACCCATTGTCCACTTTTGCTCAAGAATATAGCTGTATAATGACCTATATTGAAGTGGTCTTCAGACCTTCTTCTCGGAGGTTGATTAAAGTTAATAATCCCTCGTAGTGTGTATTA
This sequence comes from Diplolepis rosae, assembly GCA_030998225.1. Classification (NCBI taxonomy): domain Eukaryota; kingdom Metazoa; phylum Arthropoda; class Insecta; order Hymenoptera; family Diplolepididae; genus Diplolepis; species Diplolepis rosae. The sequence continues at coordinate 713,609 of JAPYXD010000450.1, forward strand.
CTGTTTATGGAAAATCAACTTTGTCGGGATTCTTTAAGTGGTGATCGGGAATCGTACCCATTTAATTCTTGGACTTCAAGGAATAGAAATTTGCCTTAAAATATAAAGTTTTATGAATTAACATGAACATCGTCAGTGAATAATTTCGTACTGGAAAAGAATTTGACGTAGATTATCAATGTATCTTTTAGTTTCCATGAAGTTCTTATGAGTTATAATAATTTAACTTTAAGAGCACAGAAAAGAGGTTTTTGAATAGGTCTTAGGGAAAGCATAGGTGCCTTTAAACAAAACCGGGAAGGCATTAGAGTGTCTCTTCCATGTGTTCTTCGTACGCATGCAGGGAAAAAAATATTTCAATAAAGTTTATAGAACTGTTCAAGAGTTGTGGATACAGGTTCTGCATTTTATATTGAAAAGTTCTAAAAAAATTTCAAAACTCCGTTTCGTAAATACCTGTATCCCCAATTCTTAAACATGTAGCTTTCTATCTTGACTATGAGCACATTTGTTACATGTGTAGCGCTGTCTTAAACTATATGTTTCTCTCATTAACTGTGCACACAATTTATCTATAACTGCTGCACAATCTAACAAAACGCACTGATATTCAGTATTTTCATTGCTTGCTTTGAATAAGGGATATAAAATTTCGGCCCGTTGTTTATATATTTGGCTGCTTATCCACTTTTCGGCTGCTATCCCAATAAGCTCAAAGAAGCGGTTTTCAGTGGCAAGTATATTAATTTGCGCTATAAATAGATGTCTGTCTACATAAGTGCCAAATATCAACTGGAAGAGACTAACGGAGGACAAGTATTGTTCAATGCGAATTTTTTATCATGAATCTTGATTGGTTTTAATTTTATGACACTCCCGTTTTTAAAATGGGTTCTGCTGACAGTTTTTTATAAAATAGAAATTCATTGTCCAAATATAAATCATTGGGCTTAACAGATGCATTATCATTTAAACCTCTCCAGTTTTCTTCGTGTCTAATGGAAGCGATTTCATCTGTCGACTGTTTGCATGACAAACATAGTCGTTCTTCCTCATATCCTTCTGATTCTATGTCTATGACTTCAGATTCAATGGTATTTAACTATCCATGGTAGATAGAGTAAAGCGTTAAAAAAATGTAAAAAACTAAAAAAGAAGAAAGGCAAACAATAACTTTTGAATGAAGAAAATAAGTAGAAACTGACATGGCCATGCAGGGGTGCATTTTGTTGTTAAGGGTAGAAGCCCAAAAATCGATATAAAGATATTTGAACAGCCCAAAAATCATAGAGTGCTTGCAGACGTTAAAATTTCCGAAAAGATGATTTTTATTCAAAGTCGTCTTTACATGGCCATGCAGGTGTGCATTTTGGTGTTAAGGGTAGAAGCCCAAAAATCATAGTCTTCCTAGACCATAAAGTTTGAACATTAGCATATATTTTGATAATATTGATTAATTTTAATATATTTTGATTAAAAAATCATCAAATTTAATATGAACGAACATTAATTTTTCATGATATACAAAGACATTAATTTGAATTTACCACATGTATAGTAAAGTCTATGATAATTAATAGTGAATTTTAATGAAAGTCATATCTACATAGCCATGTAGGGGTGCATTTCGGTGTTAAGGGTTGGAGCCCACAAACCGATATAAACATATTTGAAGAGCCCAAAAATCAGAAAATCTTCCTAGACCATAAAGTTTGCAAAAAGATGAATTTTAGTGAAAGTCATCTCTCCATGGCCATGCAGGGGTGCATTTTGGTGTTAAGGGTTGGAGCCCAAAAATCGATATAGACATATTTGAAGAGCCCATAAAACATAGTCTACCTAGACCATAAAGTTTGCAATAAGATGAATTTTAGTGAAAGTCGTCTCTACATGACCATGCAGGGGTGCATTTCGGTGTTAAGGGTTGGAACCCAAAAATCGATATGGACATTTTTAAGGAGCCTGGAAATGAGAGAGTGCTTGCAGACGATAAAGTTCCCAAAAAGATGATTTTCAGTCAATGTGGTCTCTACATGGCCATGTAGGGGTGCATTTTGATGTTAAGGGTTAGAGCCAGAAAATCCATATGGACATTTCTGAAGAGCCCGAAAATCAGAGAGTACTTCTAGACGTTAAAATTTCCGAAAAGATAATTTTCAGTCAAATCGTCTTTACATGGCCATGCAGGGGTGCATATTGCTGTTAAGCGTTGGAGCCAGAAAATCAATATGGACATTTTTGAAGAGTCTGAAAATCAGAGAGTGCTTGCAGACGTTAAAATTTCCGAAAAGATGATTTTTATTCAAAGTCGTCTTTACATGGCCATGCAGGTGTGCATTTTGGTGTTAAGGGTTGGAGCCCAAATATCGAATATCAAAATATCAATATCAATAGTATATAAAATAGTTTTTTTGTTCAAAATGTGTTTTCAAAAATTAAGGGTCGCTTTTCGGTGATAGGGGTTGTTTTTTCAAAAATTATTCTTGTGTATTTTTCAAAAGCCCGAAATTCTGGGGTAGTTAATACCACCAAATAAGTATTTTTTAAAATTAAGGGTTGCGTGTTAGTGATAGGGGTTGTTTTTTCGAAATTGATTTTGGGGTATTTCAAGAGCCCGAAAATAGCCCGAAATTCGGGTACAGTCAGTTTTTGAAATTTTTAGGTTTTTATGTACTGGAGGTGCTAGCTGATCGGGCAGTCAGCACCTCCACCTAAAATTTGGTTTTTTGAGAAAAATACAAGAGCCCAAAAATCGGCATTACCGCCAAAAATTAGCCCGAAAATGTGGCATAAAGTAAATAGTAATATTCTGTTGTGGAGGTGCCAGCTGATCGGACCTGATAGCGGAGTAGGTAGTATCAATGACAGATGGACAAATACTAAACACAGTATTCTAAAATCTACAGAAGAGGTATTAGGGAAAGAAACAAGAGCAGCCAGGAAACGGTGGATAGATAATAGTATATTATGTGCCTAGGCGCACAATGAGGGTTATTGCGTGACGAGCGACAATGCTCGCAGGATATCGAAGCCAAGGCGTAGGTGAGGCATATATTATAGTAGTCGAGATGTAGCTGAGGCAAAGCCGAGACGCGATCAGTCCTAGCTGCGAGCATTGTCGCGAGTCTCGCAATTTCCCGAATTGTATGCATTGGCACGTATTCTATTTTATGTGACTTTGGTGTGGATACGAGTTTTTATGCGTACACTGGAATCTAATCTAGTATTGTAGTTGTTTGAAGCGCTAGTCGTTACACTTGATATGTCACGACTAGTTCCGGCCATTTTGATTTTATCGATGTTGTGTAGTAGTAATGGATTTCAATAGACGCATGCGCAGTTCAAATGTACAAGGCTTTGCCAGTAAGGTGCTAACGCTGTACAAAGAAGTGAGAAGAAGAAGAATAAGAAAAAGATTGTGTTCCGCTGTAAGACTATATGCGCATGCGCAGTTCAATTTTTACATTATATTCCGCTGTAACGGAATACACAACATTCTGTTACTCTCAGCTGTAACGGTATAACGAGTTTCCGTGCCTGAGGCACATAAAGAAACATTAGAACTGATGGATAAGAGAAGAAGATACAAGAATGCAAGAGACCAGAAAGGAAAAACGCAATGTGAGAGACTTAGGAACGAATCGCAAAGAAAATGTAGAACAGACGGAATAACTGGATAGAAGGATGGGAGGAAAATGAAGAGAAGAAGAACCGCAATTCAGAATAAGACAAGTAGACGCAGCTGACAGGGAAATAGAAGAGAATTATAGGGAAAGACGAAATAATGCAAACATAGTCGGGGATGAAAACAGAAAAGCGTCAACAGAAAGTAGAGATAAAGTTAGTAGGTGGGTAAAATACATAGAGAGCCAATACAAGGGTGACGTTGTTGCCGACTTTATAGAAAACGAAAATGAGGTGCAGAATGGTGATGGGGGGGGGGGGGGCGTCGATTTTAAAGGAGGAATTTGAGAAAGCATTCAGGGGTCTGAAAGCAAACGAAACCCTACGAGTGGATATAATAGCAGTAGCGCTCTTACAGAACTCAAGACAAGCAAAGAAAATTTCATTTAAATTAGTTTGCGATATGTACGAAATGGGTGATATACCAAACGACTACAAGATTGAAAAAACTGTAACTATACTGGAAAAGTAAGGAAAGGCAAATGCGAAAACTACCGTACTATTAGCCTAACGACACATGCGTTTCAAATTTTAACTACAATAATTTATAAAAGAATAGAACAGACAATAGAAAATTATGATTCTGACTCTACGGTTCAAAATATAAGTTATAGGATTCAGAGGGGATTTAGATCCGGAAATAATTTTTAAAATCGGTCGAAGCACGACATCAAAGCGCGAAATATTTTCTTTTCCCTTTAAATCACTAGTGCAAAAAGAATCTTATAAAAAATTAGTGTTGAATTTGAAAGATGATATCGACATCCAGAATGAAAATAAAATTTTTTTAAAAATATTCTGCAAAAGTAATCTTTAGGATTGTGACTTTCATTTGAGCTGTCAAACTAAAAAATCTCTACGGGTTCACGAAATATCAATATGTCTAATGGGCGCTTGTGTGAGAAACGTTTTTTCACTACACATTTTTGACGCATGTCTTATTGTTAAATTACTTTAGTGTTACTGTTTGTAGTGTACTTTTTACTTTACTGTTTACTGAATTATTTGAATTGTACTAATTCTTATCAATAATAAATTGAATAATTTAGTAAAACCTTTCAGTCAACATTAATTTTGTATGGGTCACGCGCTAACTGTTCCAATACTTTTTGGCGATAATGTGCATCTTCACTTAATATACTTTAAGAATATATCAATGGATTCTTTTTACACTAGTCATTTAAAGGAAATAGAAAAGATTTCGTGCCCTTATGTCATGCTTTGACCGATTTTAAAAATTCTTCCCGGCTCTAAATCCCCTCCGAATTTTATAACGCTCAAAAAGTTCTACGAAAACAATTTGTAGATACTTTCCGCTACCTTTCCCAGTAAGAAGGTGGGCATTGAATAGCATTAAAATGTCTACCTTCTTACTGGGTTGTTCGTCTTAAAATAAAATTGATTTCGTACGCAAATTTGATTTTTGTTAAGTTTGAAAATGCTTTATTTTTTAAAATGTTCGTCAGATTAAAAAATACCTCGCAGATAATTATAGAATTCTTTGAGTGTTACAAGGAAATAATATTGCTTTCCATTTTTGGGCCTTGCTGGAGTGTGTCGAACTGTATTTCTATCAGATCTATCTTTTAAAAAGATCGTGTTCACAGAACAAAAATGGGCATAGACCGGTGTAAAAATTATATTTTTGTATACAGTGTTTCAAAACATGAAGATACGATAAAATTTTGAAATGTGAAATTTCACAGAAAACTAATATCTTTTCATTGACAATCAGAATTCAAAAACTTTATTTCTCGGAAAGTCGATAACTTGTAAAAATTAAACTATTTGAATTACCCAAACCGAAAATAGGCTAAGTCTGTTTTCCCGTAGAAAGACTTGCATTGAAAAGCATTGGTAAATTTTCCAAGTCCAATGGTGAAGTGATCATTATCGAATTCTTTTTTATTTCTTTTCCGTCCTCAGATTTTCAATTTTATTAACCAAAATAAGTTATTTCTCAAACTGAATCCCTTTTCATCCCTGTAGGCTACAACTTTTTTTGAATACTTTTGAACTTCATAAAGCAAACTCAAAATCAAAATTTGTTAATTGCATTTGATTCACATTTTTTTCTGTTATTAGTGAGTGTTTCGAATCATTAATAGGTTAAAAGTTTTTAACCTTTTAGCTGCGGGGGTGGTCGATATTTCGACCACTCAAGAGGCACAGAATATTTAAGAGGGTCGCCTCATGAAAACCTGAAAAAAAAACAACAAAACGAGTTTTTCGAGGAAGTGGAGGGCTTGTTCCCGAGTCGAAGTTCTTGCCTTCTCTTTGCCCTCGCTACACTATCTATTTAAAAAATCGAGTATTTGGCGAGTGTGGAGCGAATATTATGTCTCAAATTCTCGAAAAACTGAAGGTGAATAGTTTACAAGTTGAACGCAGAGAAGAACGAATACGAAGCGATAGTGAAACGAAAGCGAAGTGATATTGAAAATTACAATTCCAAGATCAGAAAATTTAGAATTCAAGAAGGTATAATTAATTATTTGGGGCAGATGTATATAGTTGCAATGAGTAATATGCATATGGGGCATTCTTATATTTTTGTAGCTTCCTTTTAATAAATTAACCAACACGTATAACGGGATTTAAAAAAAAAAAAAATTTTGAGAGATATATTAATTTAAACTTTTGATAAAATTGGATAAAATGCTAAATTCTCTTATACTTATAATTCATTATTTCCGGTTGAAATAATCAAATCGATTTTGGGTTTGTTTCATTTTCTAGCTTGATACGTTAGGTTTTCAGATAAATAATTTTATAACTTTTATTTTGTTAATTAACTACAGATATAGGCAATTTAATTGTTTAAACAATTTTTTCATGTTTGCCACCTCATTAGAAAAATTTGGAAAACTAGCGCATATTTAATAAAAGTGGAGACTCAATTAGATCGGACGATATTAAATATTTTTGAGCGCGCGACGTGTTTAATCATGTCCGAGTCGAGCCGCAACTAGCCTTCCTCGAGACATAATGTGCTTTTGGTCGACTCAGACAGGACTAAACACGTCGCGCGCTCAAAAATCTTTAGTATTTTCCGATCTAATTGAGTTTCTACTTTTATTAAATATGCGCTAGTTATATTGAGACATAGCGCATATGGCTGTATTTTTTCCAAATTTTTCTACTGTGGGGGCAAACATGAAAAAATTGTTTGAACAATTAAATTGCCTATATCTGTAGTTAATTAACAAAATATAAATTATAAAATTATTTATCTGAAAACCTAACGTAATAAGCTAGAAAATGAAACAAACCTAAAATCGATTTGATTATTTCAACCGGAAATAATGAATTATAAGTATAAGAGAATTTAGCATTTTATCCAATTTTATCAAAAGTTTAAATTAATAAATCTCTCAAAAAATTTTTTTTTAAATCCTGATATACGTGTTGGTTAATTTATTAAAAATAAGCTATAAATTTTTCTTAATGCATTACATAAAATTTAAATAAAATTCATATTTTGAAAATATACAACACGGAAAATAAAAGAACCTTCTTATATATATGCCGCTAAATTCATCGTATAATTCGTATGTTTAATTTAATTTAATGTGACTTCATGCAATTGCACGAAAATCAATATTAATATTGTTTCGGTTTTGGGCGTACGTTCGGCTGGAGATCAAGAAAAATAGTATACAACCCACGGCCAGAATGTTTGATGCCCTAGGGTCGTAATATACTATTACACAAGATACTTTTTGATAATAAATAATGCAATTTTTTAATGTATATTTCAAACTTTAGTTTCATTAAACTTTATACGTAGTTATGATAAAACTGTATGCTAAATATCAATTAATAATTGTACTATACATATCAACAATCATAATTATAAAAATTAATTAATTAATTACATTAATTTAAAAAAAATCATTATTACATGGAAAATTTGTGAAAAAAGTTGATTTATTTTTACTTGAGTAAGGCTAAAAAACTCTAGTTACAACACTTTCTCTCACAAGTTCTGAATAACTCTTGCAGTCACTATATAAGAAAGTTTCGAATTTTATGTCTCATCATTGTAAGCGAGCGTGAGCGTGATTCGACGAAAGCGTATCGTACTATATATAAGTGTAGTTATTAGGTTTATATATGTAACCCGTGTAGAAATTGCCCTATCTTTCCTTATTTCAAGTTGGGTTCTAGTGGGGCCCGGACTAGAATTTCATCATCTAGAAAAAACTAGTAGGGGCCCTGTTAGCACCCAATTAGTATTTCTAGTCCAGAAAAAACTGATAGGGGCCCTGTCAGGTTCTAGTGAGGAATTCCTTGTTTCGCTTAAGTATGGAAAATCTATTTGTATCTGGCGGGGCCCCGACTAGAGAATCCCTATTTGTAATATTTGTGGTTAAGGTTAGGTCCATTAGATACAACATAGCCTTTATTCTTTATTCTCATTAAAATTTGATCTTATCTGATAAAAATGGAGATTTTCTGAACACGGTCTTGGATAAAATCAATACTTAAGAGGAAGCAACAACATTTAAGAAAGCTTTTTCATAATTTTAACTCGAATTCGCATGTAATTATAATAATCATATGCGAGCACGTATGTGTATGTGTGTGTATCTTATTGTGTCGAGGTAATAACAATAACGAAACATGTAGTTCAATTAACATGGGGTGAATAGTAAAATCAATTGAAGCTTTCATAATAAACATAAGCGGTAGAAGTTACTACATAAGTGTAGTTAGAAAAACAAACTATTGATAAGTAAATAAATGTACTATTTTTTTAATAGTACTTCATTAGTTGGAATTACTTATTGCGAACTTTAATGCATAATTTCGTTATCCGATAATTTTCTTGATTCAAAAGTTTCATCATATTTTTGAAATTGAAAAAACTCAAATTTTTTAGATTCTGAACATACCTTGATTTTACTCTTAAAAACAAAAATTAAAGGAATCATAACGTGTATAAAGTATCACTAATATACAATAATAAAAATTAATACTTCTAAAATGTATATAAAGCTTTTTATTATGTAATATTCTTTAATTCAAAAATTTGATCTGTTTATTTCAAAAATATTTCATTTTATAGAAAATCGATTCAATAATTAAAAATTTTAATCAGAATCATAAATTGGCATAAAATTAAAAAATTCCCGATTACACGGCCCTGCAGTAGTTGCAGGTTATAAGCGCTATTTTCTTTCTTGTATACCAACCGTGCGCAGCCGAGAGGCTTAGTCGTTAGGTTAGTAATGCGTTAATCATAAGTAAGAGAGGGTTCGAACCCGCAGCGTTAAGAATAATTTTTAATACCACCTGAACGAGCGTTTGTGTAGTGTAGAAAGGGGAGTGTGTGTTTGTAGGTGTGTATATAAAAATAGTAAGTTAGAGTCTACTTGAAAGTAAATACAGTTATGAAATGTACTAATAAGAATATTCATCGATTCAACTACTGCTTTTACTTGATTTACCCCTATGTTCCTGCGGTTCACTTAACTTCAAAAATTACACTGGGGCTTTTGTAAACTATGGAAAGTAAGTTAAAAAGTAGTTAAACTTACTGAGATTTTTTTTCAGTGTACGTGTAATGAAAAAGTACTGTCAATTTACTCAGAAAAAAATTTCCTAGCTTGAAAACAGATTTTTTACTGTACTTTTTCTCTCAGTGTGGAAAATCGTTTTTATTTATTATTTTCTCAGTGAGATACCTGAACAAAATTGGTCACGCGACTCTGCTAATATATGCCCCTAAATTCAATGCATAAGTCCAATAGGGCCCTAATGGTGTCCTTTTTTGTAGGTGGGGAAGTGTAAGGGCTGACCTCACTAAACCCCTACTAGAAAGTCTAGTAGGGCCCACCTCGACAAAAGCGTTACGTTACCGACGGGGCCCTGGCTATTTTTCCACGCTAGATCCCGACTAGAGATGGGGCAAACTCGTCGGGGCCCCACTAGACCCCTATCAAAATTTCTACACGGGAAGGTTATATGTTTAAGTGTATTTGTGATTAAAAATATGATTGGCTACGACTGAATGGTGTGAATGTATTTGTATTCTGTTTATGTATGTATGTATCTATCGGATGACCAATGGCAGGGTCGTGGTAAGAATTTTTTTGTTATTTAAGAGAACCATGACAACGTATTTCTATAGAGTTGACCATCGCCTCACCCTCGAAAAATGGGAAAACGGTAATATGTGCAGTTTTCGATGACTAGAAGAGAGTTGACTATTAATGCTGAACATTTATAGAATCTGTAGAAATGGTAGTGTCACCCTCCATATTATTATAATAAAAAATGCTGGTTTACGATCAATGAGGGTCAAATATAAAGAAGAAAACTCTTTATAGTGTCAAAATTGTTGCGACGTTTCGTTGACTATGGGTTTGCCAACCTCATCAGGCTTTATAAAAGAAGTTTAACTCATGATGAGTAATGTCGAGAAAATAAAATTATAATAAAAGTCATGATTTACTTAATAAAATGACGTGATGTCACTTTTATTATAATTTTATTTTCTCGACATTACTCATCATGAGTTAAACTTCTTTTATAAAGCCTGATGAGGTTGGCAAACCCATAGCCAACGAAACGTCGTAACAATTTTGACACTATAAAGAGTTTTCTTCTTTATATTTGACCCTCATTGATCGTAAACCAGCATTTTTTATTATATTTATAGACTCTCTTCTCACATTCTCGTAACCGTCGTCACACATTCACCTCAATCTCGACAGTAGAGACTGAGACGAGTCTTAGGATTTCGACACAATTGTGTCGACCGGGAGTAGCAGATTAGGAATTGATCTCTGTGAGTTTTGTTATGATCTAATTGTATCTTACAAAAACTTTGAAGCGCGTTTTCTCAAAACCACATTTTTCAAACTGGCGTGCAGGATTACACAAAAAGTTTTCAACCGATTGACCTTAACATTTTATTTTGTTGATAATAAACAATTATTATATATGAACCACAGATATTCATAATTTTATCAATTTCTCACACTGTTTATGTAACAATATTAACAAATTTCACAGCGGAAAATCGTAAATTTTGATTTTAACAGAACAAAATAGTGAATTTTCTATTGTCTTTGACTTTTTAGTGGTTCATATAAAATAAACAAGGGTATAGAATAAAAAAAGAATTTCATTGATTTCAGACAAAAATTACGGACACTATCCTGCACGCCGTTGAACCGGTTCAACTACTCCAGTCGCAAGGCATCCCAGTCCACCATGAATAACGCCGCCATATTGGAAAATTTTGACTTTGTTTTTTTGCAGTATTGTTCAGAAGTAGCTTAAAATAAATGTAAAAGATAATCCATGTATATCGTTTCTTTCTTGACAAACAAAAATCATTAAAAAGAACCTTTTTGCCGGGCGTTTCAGAAGGCGACCCACTTAATGTTTTTAGGCAAACATTTTTCAAGGTCAAATTTCGTTTCTAGTAGAAGTGACGATTTCAGAGTGTTTTCCTATGTAATTTAATGGACTGAATACGAAAAAAATACTGAAAAAAAATCACTAAGGTATCCTTGACCTTGAAAATCTACAGTCAAGGTCACATTTCATTTTTTACACAAGCGAAAGTTGGAGATGGCTATCTAGCGTCATTGATGCGCTAAAAATGGGAAGAACAGTGTAAAAATCCTGAAAGCATCTTTGACCTTGAAATAGAGATTTTCAAGGTCAAGGGTGTCGTCGGGAATTTTTCCACTATTTTTTACGTATTTAGCGCATCAAACTACATACACCCCCTTTGTGTAATATTTCACAAGAAATGTATAATACCGTTTCTAAGCGGCGTGTAAAATGACAGAAGTAGTTATACAATGCCGGTTCTAGATGCAAATTCCTGTAATCGACATTTACCGACATCGAGAAGCTTCGATTGGTTCTGTTCCAAGCTAAGTCTGGAAGTTTCAAGAAGGAGTTCGAAGCATATGACGTCACACTATGCCCTTGATAAACTGTTTATTAATGAATGGGGGCGAGGGTGGGGTGGGGGTCATCTCTTTCGGGAAACGTTTATTTCAAAGACTTTAGGAGTTGGTTTAACCTCTGTATGTATGGAATGTAAAGGACAAATGTTAAAAAATATTTCCTAGAAAAATAAAGGCATGTGACGGACAAATATTGAAAAATATTTCTCAGAAAAATAAAGGCATATGGTTAATTTAAACGCTCTCAGGATGTTTAACGTAATAAATTTGATAAAATTTTTTCTGATTAATTTAGACGTGGGGTATGTATGAAATGATTTCGTTTTTAGAGCTTGGATTGTTTATGCTAATAAAATTCATATGACATCTCCCAGTTAGACTGCAGTAATCTGATATCTTATGTTTATGACATTAAATCACATTCGAGATATGTGAACAATAATACAGTAGGGGGTGGGTGGTGGGGGGTGGTGGAGTCATCTCTTTCGGGAAACGTTTATTTCAAAGATTTTAGGTGGATCTTAAAAATATGACCTCAAAATCATGTGTTGGTTCTTTTTTAAGGCTTTTATGTTAAAAAATATATAAAGATAAAATGATAAAAAATAATTCTCGGAAAAACAAAGGTATATGTTTGTGACTTGATTGGTTAAACGCGTGCAGGATGTTTAAAGTAATAAATTTGATAAAATTTTTTTGGTTTAACCTCTGCACGTATGGAATGTAAAGGACAAATGTTAAAAAATATTTCTCAGAAAAATAAAGGCATATGGTTAATTTAAACGCTCTCGTTTAATGTAATAAATTTGATAAATTTTTTTCCGATTAATTTAGACGTGTGTGTCGGTGGTTCCCTTTGATGGGAGGTAGAATTACCTTTTAGACACACTACTGTCGCCATGTGAATAATGATAAAAATTGTTTTAAAACAAATATATCTCAGAGACCGCTTCTGGAGTCAAAGATTCCTTGAAGGGTAAGTAATTAATTAAGATATCAAAAGAATGTTATCGTCTTGAAAAATTAGCATTATTCCTCAATGATGATGGAAAAATAATAACAAAAAGACACTGTGTAAATAATAATGAACTTTCATTTATTGATTACAAAAGGAGTCTTTCCATACAGTTATATTGACGATAATTTGGAAAAATTAGAAGAAAAACAATTACCTCCAAAAGAGGCATTTTTCTGTAAAATTAAATAATTCAAGTATTTTTAATGAAGATTATCAGCATGCTCGTGGAGTTTGGGAAAACTTTTAACTTGAAAACTGTAGGTGAATATTCTGATCTTTACCTCAAAACTGATGTCCTATACTTTTATCTGATATTTTTGAGAATTTTAGACACTATTGTTTAAAAACATATAATTTAGATCCACCTGGACTTGCTTTTGATGCAATGTTAAAATTTACTAAAACTAAGATTTTTAAATGATTGATTTTTTGAATATTCCTGATAATCCATCTGCAGGTTTTATACTTAAAGTGGATTTTGAATATGGTTTTGAATATGGTCTTAATAGAGCTTAATCAATTAAAAGTACATTTAAAAAAACCAGTTTATACAAGTTTCATCATTTTCGATATATCAAAAATAATGATTTATGATTTCCATTATAATTACATGAAACATAACTTGGAAATAATGCAAAATTACTTTATACAGATACAGACGGGCTGATATATAATATTACACCACCCTGATTTTTTTGCTTACATTCGAAGAGATATTTATAAATTCGATATGTCTCATTATCCTCCAAAAAATGTTTATGATATTCCTCTTGCAAATAAAAAAATTTGACGTTTAATAAAAGATGAGAAGAATTGGAAAATTATGTTAGAATTTATTGGATTGCGATCAAAGTATATGCACTTAAAGTGTGATCGAGAAGAAAAACGAAAGAGCATATACTCCTGAAAGTTCTTCTTCTGAAGCTGGACTTATCAAAGTGGATCATATTTCTATCAACAAGCTCTGGAATATATAAGGAGGTGACTACGTGAAGGAACCACTAATAAATTCACCATCATCATAATCATCATCATCATCATCAGTGTTACAAGAAGTTCTTGAAAAATTAAAGATTGAAGAGAAATTAAAGAACAAAAAAAAACGGTTAGTGAAAAACTACAATATCTTTTGTGAAAGTGAATTTGAAGTGTTTTTACAAACATTGGGATATTTCATTTCCACCGATATCTGTAAGTAATTTTCTCATTCTATATTGATGCATCAAAATATCTGGAATCTTTTATTATCACAATAATAAAATGCAATTTTATGAAAAGAAAATATGCTTAAAATTCTAAACGCTTAAATAATTTAATTGAAATTTTTTAAAAATAAAGTGGATCGAGAATGTTCTTAGTTTTCAATGATTTAATACTTTTATATACACTACCGGTCAGAATTGTGGGACCACCTGTTTTTTTGATGATTGCTTAAATTATCTTAATTTCAATTCTGTGAGTGATGAAATTTGTACTATTAATAATGTGCACGCCATCAAAATTATCTTTAAAACTAGTCTGGAATGAAGTCGTTTCGCTAAATTTTGAAGTAGTTATTGCAAAACAAGTCCAAATTTCAATGTTTTCTTAAATTTTAAATAAATTTCAAAACAATCAACATTTTTTAATGTTCATAAATTCATTTCGAAGCTAAAATTCTATAGAATCGCAGTAAATTGTCATTATAAATCTATAATTTTTTTCTTGCATAATGCAAAGAGTTGAAATTGTAACAAAAAAGTAGAAAAATTTCGAAAACATTTCATCTGTAGGTAAATCATAATAAAGATCATATGAATATATATTTTAAGGGAATTCGATACAAAATTCATGATTATATGTTTAATATATCTTATAAAAATGTTTTTCTCAGCAAAAGCAATATTGGAATTTCTCAAACTTTTTTATTTGAACTTTAACCTCGAGCAGTATATAAGAAAAAAATTGCACATCAATTCCAAAGACTTTGTTCGATTTTGTAGAAATTTAGGTTTAAAATTAGTCCAAAGCATTTTAAAATGTTGATTATTTCGAAAGTTATTTAAAATTTAAGAAAAAATTGACATTTAGACTCTTTCTGCAATAACTTTTTCAAAAATTAACAAAACGAATTCATGCTTGGCTCATTTTATGAAGAATTTTGATAGCTTTAAATTTAATTAAGAGAACAAATTTTTTCACACACATAATTCAAATTAGGATAATTTAAGCAATTATCGAAAAACAGGTGGTCCCACAATTCTAAGCGGTACTGTATATATTTTGATTCTGAAAAAATTACTTGAAAGTGACCTAAAAATATGAAATTAAAGATGTTTCATTTGAATTTACATGTGGCTTTTACACTAAATTATAAGAAAAAAAATTTCCGTTTCCTAATACATATCTGATTCACCAGAAACACTTGATTGAAAAAATCAAAAACTACAGCATGCATGAGGTTTAGCCGTAAACAAACCAAAAAAATTAAATACGTGAAAAATTACTTTTTAGATTTAAATTTGTAAACTGTTTATTCCTTAATGATTTTTCTCAATTGTTAATGATTTTATCTTTTAATATGTTATCTTTTTCAACTTAGAAGATAAAATCATTAATAATTGAGAATTGTCATTAGATAATTAACAGTTTATAAATTTAATCTAAAAATAATTTTTCACGCATTTAATTTTTCTTAGGTTTTTGGCTAAGCTTCATGTATGCTGTATTTTGATTTTTAATCAAGTGTTTCTGATGAAACAAATACGTAGGAAACGAAAATTTTTCTTATAATTTGCTGTAAAAACTGCATGTAAATTCAATGAAATATCTTTACTTTCTTATTATTAGTTTACTTTTAAGTCGTTTTTTTAGAATCAAAATATGTATAAGTATAAATTCATTGAAAACTACCCCCCTAAATATGAATTAGTGAGAAGTCGGTCACTAATTTGCTTTAGTGAAAATTTCTACTAATCATTAATCAATTTTCACTAAACTTTAGTGAAAAATTGAAAATTACTAAAAGAAAGAGTGAAAAATGACTAACTATTAGTAGAAATTTTCACTAAAGCAAAATTAGTGACCGACTTTTCACTAATTTAGATTTAGAGAGTAAGAACATTCTCAATCCATTTTAATCAAATTTGCAGTTAAATTATTTAAGCGTTCAAAATTTTAAGCAAACTTTCTTTTAATAAAATTGCTTGATATAATTGTGAAAATAAAAGATTAAAGATATTTTGATGCTTCAGGTGAGAAAAGAAAATTATTAAAATACATTCTGAATATATGTATCACGTCCCGCGACGCATTCGAATGTACTATAGGCACAGGCTAGGTCTAGAGAGAAATCTGGGGAAATTACTAAAAGAGAGAAAACCACCTATTGAAAAGAGAGGTATAACTACGTCACACGCAGCGGGAGACTGCGCAACGAGTGACGTCACCAAAAAATATAATATAAAAAGGACACACCGCCAAGGGAAAACTAGTCTTGTGAGCAAAATTAAGTGCGGCAAATTTCTAAAATCTTAAAAGGATTCACAGCGTGAGATACGTGTTTAGTTCAGTTTTCCGAAGAAACGTGTCCTAAATTCTCCGATTGCACATTCAATCTTTGAAAGGATCTTAGAGTCAGTGTAGAGTGAGATAACTATTCTTGTCCTCCTCACACCAGTGGGATATTTGTATCTGTCTTCCTCATACCAGTGGGATACCTATTGCTGTCTTCGTTGCACCAGTGGAAGAATCATTCTCTCTCCCACACACCTGTGAGGATCATTCACAAAAAAGGGACTATTCACAACTCAACAAAGGTAACGAAAATTCTCTCTACTCTTTACCTATTCCCTGTGCCATTGTTTGAATCTTAGTAAAATTTTAACCTTGTTTGTATCAGTGTTAATTTAAATAAATTCAATTTGTATTACTTTACTAATCACTGTGTTCTGTTCATTGACTTATCCTCATCCCTAAGCGAGGATCATTCGATCCTAACTTAAAACGAGGAATCTTCGATCAAAGTAAGTATTTACGTACTTGTGACGTAACATACTTCCTTTTTTCTGGTGCATCGGCCGGGAAACACAAGTCAATTGAAATTTAACACATTTATTGTTAATAGTGAATAAATAAATGATTATGAAATATTGTTTCAACTTGAAAACTTAAAATTTCAATAAAATAGATTTGTTAGATCACAAAGGGATTTGACCTTAAGGCTAACCTTAATGATTTAATAATCAAATCATTTCTTTGAAATTTTATGATTTATATAAATTGTTTAAAATAAAATAAGTTTGAAAAATCACGCAGGGATCTGACCTTGAGGCTAACCTAAGTGATTAAGTAACTGATCTTATTTAAAAAATTATTCTAATTTGTTAACTAAGTTTTGATTTAAGTTAAAACAAACAAAAAAAACAGCACACGAGAGCATAAGTCCCTTTTGGGTACGTTGAACGGTCACCATTGATTACGATCATTGGGTAGGGCAAAGTTCGAAGTGCTTGTGATTGTATTGTTTATAACTTTAATTTTAACTCTGTTAAGGAACAAAATATTTTTAATTGCAAAAAAAGAAAATTGTCCAAGGATTTGTACTCAAGTTAACTTTTCCAATATAATGAAAATAATTCGAATGATCATTGTTATAAACAAATTTGTTTAATTGTTATAAACAATTTATAAATAAATAAAATAAATTATTTTAATTTTACATAAAGGGCACATGCAGTTGGTAAAGAATAATATTTTATTATTTTAAGAAATTTATTATTAAAAATTATAAATTTACAATCAATTGAGCGATTATTTATTTAATTTAAATATTTGAAATAATTATATTTTTATATCATTATTTTATTTCCAAATGAAGAAATACAAATTTCATTTCAAATTATATTGTTATTAAAAATAAATAACGAATTAAAAATAAATTTTACTAATCTCATTTTATTTTTCTTAAAAAACAAATTTTATATTGCTATAAACAATCGAATAATTAAAAATAACAATAAACAATCTAACACAACGCTCAATACAAAATATTGTAAATTTATAATGACTCAATGTCAAAACCAAATATCCCTTTAGAATCTACCCCGAAAGTTATAACACGTAGTCAAGCTAAACAAGATAGTCAGCTTGCAAAAATAGTAGATTTGAATCAAATGGGTAATTTAAAAATAAAACCAATTAGAAATGGAGAATATTCAACTGATAATAAATGCCAAAATATCCCTGATCCAATCCCTACAGAACAAGAATTAGATTACACTCTTAAGTTAGATGATTCAAGTTTAGACAAGACTCTAATTAATAATCAAAATATATAACGTGAAAATTCAGAAAAAACTAGCGGGTTTCATTCAAGTTTCTGTCCAGATTTAAGCATTGTAACAGGATCTAGTAATCAAGATCAAACTCTAACGAACGAATTATCTTATTTTGACGAATTCAATTTGCTAAGCTCAACAGTAATAACAGTAGATAATAAAACTTTGAAAGAAAGATTGGAAACCTCATTGGCACGCGAATCTATAATTAGTAACAACGATAGTGACGACGACAAAAGCGACACAGAAGTCATAAATCAGGATAATCCCGTAAGAGTAAATAACGAAGAGATGGCCGCGATCATACCCAATGGCCAGCAGGTATCCTTACGCGATGCGCTAGAGGTGGTCCCATTGTTCGACGGAAGTAACCTCCCATTGTCACATTTTATTGAGGGTTGCATGGAGGCAAAGGCAATGCTACCGACACCTGCAGCTCAAGAAAACCTCGCAAGGTTATTAAGAGGTAAATTAACTGGAGAAGCTAGACAATGCATTTTTGGTTCTACTTATACAACAATAGAAGAATTGATAGAAAAATTGAAAAGAGTATATGCCCCTGCGA
The DNA here is from genome assembly GCA_030998225.1 of Diplolepis rosae. Lineage (NCBI taxonomy): Eukaryota > Metazoa > Arthropoda > Insecta > Hymenoptera > Diplolepididae > Diplolepis > Diplolepis rosae. The sequence goes on from JAPYXD010000450.1 coordinate 732,128, forward strand.
AAAGCGTGTACCAGTAACAGGGAGAATTAGGTAATACATTTATGTGGGAAAGAGAAAATGTACTTTCCTATGCTGCTAGGATAAAAGAAATTGCCGACAAAATCGAAGATGCTCATAGGCTCAATAATAACGGTCAGGTAGATGATAATTTTAAAGTAAACCTTGAACAAGACGTAATTCAATGTTTTATACGCGGTTTGCGTCCTGAGTTAGAAATTTGTGTTGAAGAAAAGGATACTTTTAAAGAAGTCATTAGCGACAGTATTCATATAGAACGAAGATTAGCTGCAAATTCTGCACTACGAAGAAATAAAAACATGGATTATTCGAAAAGTGACGAATTAACTAATAATAAAAATAATAAAACAACCCGATTCAACGTAGCACTTGATAACAAAAATATTTGTTTAATTTGTAAAAAACCAGGTCACGCAACTGAAAAATGTTTTCATTTAAGTAAAGCTCAAGATGCAGTTCTTAATAATAAACAAAAAAATTTTTTGCGTCCTAACCAACAAGGATATAGTAATTTCAATGGTCAAAGAAGTAATAATAATAATAATTTTGCAAGAAACAATTACAATAATTTTCCGAATAACAATTATTTAAGAAATAAAAACTATAATTTTAATAACAATAACAATAATAATTTGCAAAATAGAAATAATAATTATAGAAGCAATAATAATAATTTTTTACAACAAAGATACAACAATAATAATAATTTTCCTAGAAATTTTTACAATAATAACAATAGTGTTAATAATAATAATAGACAATGGAATCCAGGACAGTATAAAAACTTTAACTCAGGACAGTTCCAAAATAGAAATAAATCATATGAAAATAGATTTTTACAGAATAATAACACTCAACAAAATTTAAATTATACTGAAATAATTTGCAATTACTGTAAAAAACCCGGTCATTTAGTACGAGACTGCAAGATACGACCAAATAGCCAATCACAAATAACTCATCAGGAAAACTCCAAAGCTCTCCCCAGCACGGGTGCACTGAGGAAAGCATAAATCGAGAACCACTAGCATCCACTTCTAACGATCATACAACAACAACAATAACTATTTCAAAATCAACTTCAATTCCATCAATTATAATATCAACGGAAGCTTTAAAAAACCCAACACACATGATGATTGATACTGGTGCTGCTCGAAATTTAATTAAACAAAAGGTTCTCAACCCTGAAGTACCAATAAATAGCCAAAACGTATTAAAACTTACAGGAATTAATGATTTACCACTTTACACATTAGGACTAGTAAAAATAAACATTTTTGGTTACCCAACAATATTTAACATTATTCCGAATGAAGTCCCAGTAGAAGAAGATGGAGTATTAGGATCAGAATTTTTTCAAGATAATAGTGTGAATATAAACTATACTTCAAAATGATTAGAAATTGAGAACCACTGTTACCCTTTTAAATCTACCAATAAATTTACTATTCCAGCTCGAACAGTTACAACATTTTATGTTAATATAAAAAATACAGAAAAGAGTGAAGGGTATGTACCTCGATTACATATCCAAGATGGCGTCTACGTAGGTGACGCAGTTATAAAAAAACACAGAGGAAAAGCTTATTTAAAATTTGCAAACACAAATGAAATCCCAATTACATTATCCTTCCCATTAGTTAATTTAGAAGTCTTTGAAGAACAAGAATGTTATAAACAAATTGAAAATTTAATTAATTTCAAACAAACAAATAACGAGGATTTATCAAGTAAAATATTAAATAACTTTTTAAAAACTGACAATTCTCTAATTACTTCATGCAAATTTTATAATGTAACAGACGAAGACAGAGTAGAATGTATTAAAAAACTTCTTCGATTAGACCATTTAAATCAAGATGAATATGAACATGTAGAAAAATTAATTAAAAATAATGCAGACAGATTTCAAATCCCAGGAGAACCACTTAAAGCTACTAATGTAATACAACATTCAATTCCTACTGTAGATGACGCTCCAATTTTTTCAAGCCAATATAGATTTCCCCCAGTTCACAAGGAAGAAATTACAAGACAAGTCGATGAATTATTAAAAAATAAAATAATCAAGCCCTCACAATCACCATATAACACTCCAGTGTGGATAGTTCCTAAAAAACCTGATTCTCAAGGAAAAATAAAATGAAGAATGGTTCTTGATTTTCGTAAATTAAATGAAAAAACAATTGGCGATTCGTATCCTTTACCTAATATAAACGATATACTTGATTCCATAGGGTCAGCAAAATATTTTTCAGTGTTCGATTTAGCTGCCGGTTTTCTCCATATAAAAATGGATCCAAAAGACTCGCATAAAACCGCGTTTTCTACACCTCACGGTCATTACGAATTCGATAGAATGCCTTTTGGTTTAAAAACTGCACCAGCCACATTTCAGAGATTAATGGATTTAACATTAACTGGATTAATCGGAACGGAACTTTTTGTATATCTTGATGACATAGTTATATATACAAATACTTTAGGAGAGCACGAAATTAAATTCAACAATTTAGCAGAAAGACTTCGAAAAGCAAAACTTCACTTACAACCAGACAAATGCGAATTTTTACGACCTCAAATAGGATATTTAGGTCATATAATTGATAAAAATGGAGTACGTCCAGATCCAAAAAAGATAATAGCTGTAAAAAACATTCCAGTCCCAAAAACACAGAAAAATGTTAAACAATTTTTAGGCTTAGCAGGATATTATAGAAGACTTATTGATGGATTTTCAAAAATTGCAAGTCCTTTAAATCAACTTATGAAAAAAGATACACCTTTTAATTGGACAGAAAAACAACAAGCAGCTTTCGAAATTTTAAAAGCAAAATTATGTGAAGAACCACTTTTACAACGACCTGATTTTTCTCAACCTTTTATACTCACAGCAGATGCCTCAGGATTTGCAATAGGAGGTATTTTATCACAAGGTAAAATAGGTAAAGTAAGCCAATAGCATATGCTTCACGTAGTCTAAGTGATACTGAGAAAAAATATGATACATATGAGAAAGAAGCCCTTGCTATAATATTTTGCGTAACTCATTTTCGTCCTTATTTGTATGGAAGAAAATTTACTTTAGTGACTGATCACAAACCTCTAGTTTGGTTTCAAAATTCTAAAGACCCTTGTTCACGAGTTTCACGTTGGAGATTGAAACTCGCAGAATATGATTTTGATGTAATTTACAAAGCAGGAAAAATGAATGTAAATGCAGATGCTCTCTCAAGAAACCCTATTGATAATAACAAGGAGAAATCAAAATATTTACAAGTTGACGACAATGATACTTTTATGACTTCCCAAGAAAAAATGTTTTCCAAGAAAACTTTTACAGGAAAAAAACAAGAAAACTCTAAAAATGAGGTAAGACCTTCAAAACGAAGAAACTTGAATCCAGAAATCGTACCAGACGACGTAGATCGTTTTAGCGAAATTTCGGAAGCCCAAATATTAAATATCGACTCAAAAATCCCAGAATATTTCCAGGAATTTCTTAGTGAAGAATTATTTAGTGAGATTGGTAAGAATATTTTAAAATACACAAATTTATTCAAAAATATGGCTTCAAGACTTATTTTTATGACAATATTTTTACTGAGTTTAATGTTTTCCAAAAAATACGAAAATTTATCATGGAAAACTATTACAACAAGAGCTCAAAAGAGAATAGAGCAAGAAAAAGCAAAAAATTTTACCAGAAATAAATATGCAAAAAGGAAGCCGAACAAAAGTAGAATCAGATCCCGACTCTGATCCTGATTATTTAGATTATTTGAAACAAACTCAAGCAAAAAACAGAAAGAAGAAGAATGCCAAGAAGCCAAAAAATATTAATGAATTTGAAAACGAAGAAAGTGAGAATTATTTTTCAACCTCAAAAGATGAAATCAACGACATTGAAGAAACCTCACACGAATGAAATTATGAAGGCTTATTAATATTAATAATATTAATTAATATTAATATTAATTATGAAGAAAATTGGGAAGAGAATTTTGAAGATGATCTTGAAGACCATTTTGAAAAGAATTTCGAACAGAACTTTGAAGAAAATTTTGACGACAATCTTAAAGAAAGTTTTGAAGAGAAGTTTGAAGAAAGCCATGAAGAAAAATTGGAAGAAGAATTTGAAGAGCTTTATTTTGAAGAAAATTTGAGATTAAACCGAAGATCTCAAATAAATTCTGAAAAAACCGATAAATATCATGATAATTATAATCGTCCACCCCCGGAACCTCCTCCTATAAACTCTCAAACAGAAAAAATGATAACAAAGAAAAATTTAGTTGAATGTCGCGATCAATTAACTATGCGAAAAGATAATTATGCATATTTTGTTACAACAAATGGAACTCCTCGCGACAACGGATCAAAAACTTTAGAAAAACGTGAAACTTTACCAAAATTTAAAAATTTACAAAAGGGAATAGTAAAAGAGATTAAAAAAGGAAACTACTACCATTTTGCACTTCCAATTGAAGAAGAAACTAAGGACAATTTATCAGAAACTTTAAATAATATAAAATTACCAATTCACTCATTACATGAATTATCTCAAAAATTTAAATAACGATCAATTAGTATTTCAAAAACTTCCAGAAATAATCATATATCTTGGGAAGAAGTGAAATCAATTTTCGATTCAATTTTTTCAAATTCAACTACAAAAATTATAGTTTGCAATGGAATAACTCAATATCCAACAAAGGAACAACGAACTCATTTAATTGAAGAAGATCATTCTTCAGCATTAGGAGGCCATAAAGGCGTTACAAAAACTTATAGCCGAATTCGCCAAAATTTTTGTTGGGAAAATACGAAAGTAGACATTCAAAAATATATTCAAGGCTGTTTACAATGTCAACTGAAAAAATTAATCAGAGTTAAAACAAAAAACCCTATGGTAATCACTGACACACCCACTACTGCTTTTGAAAAAATATCAATGGACATTGTTGGTCCACTACCTGAAACAAAATCTGGTAACTTATATATTCTAACGATACAAGACAATTTTACCAAATATTCTTTAGCAATACCTCTTCCTAATCACCAAGCTAGTAAGATAGCAGACGCTTTCGTGAAAAAATTTATTTGCATATTTGGATCACCGAAAGGAGTACTTACTGACCAAGGCAGAGATTTTTTAAGTAATTTATTAAAAAGATTAGCAAAACGTTTTAGAATTAAACAATTTCGTACCACAGCTTTTCACCCTCAATCAAACGGGTCATTAGAAATAATAAAAGACATTTTTTCAACAATCAAAACAAGAGGACCGGACGCATACAAAAATTTAATTCTCAGTTTACGGCTATCAAATCACATTGTCCTAGCCGACATGTTGGATATAATGAACTAGGAACGCAAAATACAAAAAGTAAATCAATAACTTCAAAAATATACATATGTAATGATAAAACATTGTCCTATTCTTATATTACAAAGCAAGCTGCTAATTGGCACCTCCTTTTTCCAGAGATGGGATTACGAGGCTTCCTTTTGGCACTGCTCACTTGCAACTTCAACTGTATAACAACAGTCTACGCCATCATAGGATTCGATTGCGGTTCAAATCAATCAAATATTACGACATTATCTTTACTAGAGGTAGGAGAATGTGATCTATCTCGATCTCAAGTACATGTTGAAAGAACGTATATACAACTTTTACAATTAACTGGATTTTCAAATACAAAAGTAATACAATGCAAAATAGAAATTCGGCGCGCCATCTCTCATTGTGGTATGCATTCTCACAGTTCCATAGTAGCAAATGGCCACAGTGAATATATACATGATGTTACACGAGATCAATGTAATCAAATGCACACAATAGGAACATTTTTAGTAACCCCTTCTCTTCAGATATCAAAGTTAAAAGTAAACGAAACTTCATTTCATAGCGTTACTTTAGCAGGTTCTGTAACACCTAACGGAGACTGTACTGGTACACAATTTTCTGACCCATATGGAACATGGAATAATGTCGTAGTCCAAGCAATATTCAAAATGACTTTACAAGAACATTACGCGACTATTCATTTAAATTCAAATAAAATTCAATTAGGATCTGGAATAATATGCACACTTTCAGACACATTCTGTACAGACGTAGAATATGGACAAACATTCTGGGATACGTTACCTAATGACGTCTGTAATTTTAACATATATGAAATTATTTATGAAGGACCAGCAAATAAAACATATGACAACACGACAGACAATTCTGAAACCTTTTATTCTTCAACGACTGAAGATATAACTTTCGTACTAGCTAAAAACAAGAAAACCAGTTTGCAATTACGTTTTAATACAAACCGAACATCCAAAATTATTAATTTTTGAAACCAGACCTGGAAATTCATTTTTAGAAAATAAACATTTAGAAGTTCAAAATATGGACATTTTTACATACGTTAACTCTAAATTTATATATGTGGAACGACATATACGCACTGAAGTAAATAGACTTTATCACGATGATCTTACTTAACGACGCATACTTGAACGGCAAGTTTTTAGAAATACATTAACCTTAGCAACCCAATCACCAGACGAATTTGCATATCATTTAATGAAAGGCCCAGGATATATGTCAGTAATTGCAGGAGAAGTAGTACATATCGTAAAATGTATACCGGTTGAAGTAAACTATCGCAAAACTGAAGAATGTTATCTACAATTACCAATATTTAGAGGAAATCAATCCTTTTTCCTTTCTCCACGAACTCATATATTAACAAAATCAGGTATCCAAACAAATTGCAATTCTTTCCTTCCACCAATGTACCTTTTTGGAGAAACCTGGTACAAATTACTTCCAAATCCTGTCGAATCCATAACACCAACTATAGTTAAACTTCTCACAAAAGCAACCTGGAAATACACAAATCCTTCATCCTTAGCAACAAGTGGCATTTATTCTCAATCTGATCTTGATAAATTGCGAGATCATATTATGTTTCCAGCAGAAAAACCAATGATTCTAAATTCATTAGCTAGAGAAATAACAGGACATCCAACTATTAATCAAGGAATATCATTAACGAATTTATTTAATGAAGATGTAATTGATAAAATTGCTGAATCCGCATGGGGTAGATTTTGGACAATTTTTACAAGTTTTGGAACTACTAGTGCAGGCCTAATTGGATTAATAATAATAATTAGAGGGATTAAATTGATAGCTGATACCATTATTCATGGATACGCGCTACACAGATTATTTGGATGGTCTCTCCATCTACTAGGCGCCTTCTGGGATTCGGTCACTAACCTCTTATTACACTTAGGTACCCATCGACCTTCTGGACCTCCTGCTGAGAGTCATCAAGAACTGCTAACAGCTTCAGCGCCACAAAGCTCAAAAGAGGCACCTAAAAGTCCATCGTATTACGCAAATACTACTTCAGGTAAAGATCACAATAATACAAACACAACTCTTTATCCTCACTCTGAACTAAAAGAAGAACTTAGTAGAACCCACTACTCTATCCAAATCTAACATCTTCAGAATGTCGCATGTTCCTTTTACAACCTTACTAAACAAAATTATTCAACAAAGAGGAGATCCACCCATCATTTATGAGATACTCATTGAACAAACCAATAATAATGAATGTCTATTTCACGTTAATTTACAATATAAAAATTATATAATAATGAATAGTGGCAAAGATAAAGAAAATGTAAAGCAAAAGGTAGCACAAAATTTATATAATGCCTTAATCAATGAATCAAAGGAAACAAATCAAAACGTCCAACCAAACTCTATTAGTAAAAATTGCAAAAAATTAAACGAAATTTGCACTCAAAATAAATTTGAGTATCCAAAATATACAGTATTACGAATAAAAACCTCATCAAAAGACTCAACATACATAGCAATTTGTTTCATTAATAACATTAAACAAATAGGAATAGCAAACTCAATAAAAACAGCTAAGGATTTTGCTGCCATAAAAGTTATTAATTCTCTTTCGCATAAAGACGAGAAATGTGAACTACGTTTGATAAACTCACTAGAACATTTGCATGTAACAATTCAAGAATCATCTATAAACAATCCAAAACCTTCAACGAGTAGCCAAATAACAAAACCTATTACTTCAAATAACAATCGTGATAAAAATACAAATTCATATAAAATGAAAACAAATAATAATCATACTGCATCATCTTTCTCTACGAAAAGCTTTAAAAAATGTTTTAAATGCGGATATAGACCTCCCAACCAGTACAATAAATTCTAATGTAAACATTCCATACCGATTCAGGAAATCAACTGCAATGGAGCATTACTACGACGAGCCTACACACGTACCAAGTTACGCAAAGTAGAAATACAGAACAGACTCCATGGGATTTTTAAATCATGTAGAAATTTTAAGAAACTTCATGATAAAATATGGACTGCCGTTACCGCAATATACAGTCTATCCTGATCCGAATTCGAAAACAAACTCATTTTTTCTCGCACAAATTAATATAAATGAACATTTCGTTATACAAGCCGGCCCTACTAGTGAATTAGCAGAAAATAGAGCAGCTTTAAAATTATTATTACTACTAATAAGATCATACGAACTCTGCGACGAAAAATTTTATAATAATGATGATAAAAAAAGGCAAAAAACCAAAAATCAAAGTATTCAAACCTATCCAAGACCAAAATTAATACCTTGGGAAAATTCCTGTAGATTTTGTAACACTCAAATGCATGCTAGAAAAGAGTAACGTAGACGAAATATTTTTAAAGTAGACAAACCAACCCAATTTCCCCCTCCAGTTCCACCAAGAAACTCCTCAACATTTAGTAGACTTTTTTCCCCTTTTCTCCAAAAAACTTCTAGACCTAAATCCAACCATATGTAAACATTCTATTTTATCCAATATTAATCCTACTTTTCTTTTTCAGCCTTCCGAGAAGCCTAATGAATTTCCTTAATCAACTAGCATCCAGAGTGGATTTAATTTTAATTCCACTCCTTTTCTCCAAAGCAGAAAAATACTTCATAGACTCACAATTTTCTCATTCTTCAGGGATTTATTTTGAAACAATTTCAAAAGTTCGTCTTTTTTCTGAAAAATATCATTTTATATCTTATATCGATATCTTTCAGCCAGACGTACTTAAATACAATATAATAGATTTCTCACATAAATTATATGAATATTGCATACTCTCAAATATTGCAATAATTGTAATTTATACGATCATCAGACACAACTTGATTTTATAGAACAACACATCAACTATTTTCTTGAAGAAATATCATTTATATCTAGACAAGCTCGTAATATCACGAATATTTCTAACACTAATGATCCATTCTTGCAACAGATACAAAAAGTAATTTTAGAATTAAGAATGAGACATGAAACCTCCCTTTACTGACCCAAAGAAAATTTATTTCTACTCCCAAATCCATTTTTCCAAAAAGTTAAAAATCTTTAATCAAAACTTGATAACATTATGACCTACAAAAAATGGCATAATTCTCAAAAAGATCCAAATATTCACCTATATCAAATATTAGCAGCAAATTGGCTTAAAGACCTGCATGAAATTTCTCAATCTTTTCTTTTACTCCTTGACCAACTTACAGAGAAGCTATTACCCATGCCGCAACTAATTTATGGCACCCTATGCTACTTCCTGATACCTTTTTAGACTTCAAATCTAACAAAAAAGACCCACACCTTTCAACATCCCTTTTTTCTAAAGTCCTTCCAATTTCTAAAATACAATACTTCTTATTCGATAAGTACTGGATTTTTATTATGACTATACCAATCCCATCTGCTAAAGAATTTCAATTATTTAAACCACATCCAATTCCAATACATCTTAATTTCAATACTGACGTAATTTCCTCTATTTACATAAAACCTCAAAATTCTTATTTCGCAATTTCTTCAAATAACCAATCATACTTTACAACAAATGAAAATTTCCTCAATGCATGTTATCAAAATGGATTCCAAACATTTTGTCACCCACCAAGATCTATATCTAATATAGATAACAATCCTATTTGTGAAACATCAATGTTTCTAAATTCTCCACCATACAAGTGTAAAATATTTATCAGTTTTAGTGAATATCCCTTTCTAACACCATTGCAATTTCATCATGGATGGCTATACTCAACAATTTTCCCCGACAAATTTTCTTAACATGTCTAAAAAACTCTAAAACCTTAATCACACTCCAAGGAATAGGAATTTTGCAAACAAAATTAGGTTGCAATCTAGATTCACCAACTCCATATTACCATCTTCAAAAGCATTTGAATATAATGGATAATTCAATTCCAGTCAGCAAATCAACTACTTCCCATGCTATAATTTCACCATTTTTATATAATATTTCCATTCAAGAGCCTCACTTACTAAAAAAGGTATTACTCCTTCTTCAGCAAAAAGAAGACATGCCATTATCAATCTTCGAAAACCATGTCTTTATCCTTAAAAAATATGCAAACATTCAAAAAATCGTTCCATCGATTTTTATTTCTAGTGCACATAAATTAACATTAGCACTAATCTTCATCACTTCATTTATGATTACAATTTTAGGATTATTACTATTGAAAATTCAAAAAATATCTAAAAAAAATTAACAAAACGCCAACACGTATAGAACTTATACAAAAAAACTCCTTCAAGCTCAGTGACAAAACCTTTACTCACTGACTTAACATTTAACTTTGACTACGAATAATATGAAAATTCACATTGAAATAAATTGCACAGAGTTTAGAATAAAATATAATATATATTAAATAACAAAATCAATACAAATCGTCATACATAAATCTATATAAATAAACAAATATACACACTATGACTACCGTAGAAACATTATCACTATTATATAAACTAATATTTACAAAACATACAACACTACTACTACAATATACATAAATAACAATAAATATACCGATAAACATCACACGAAACTTAAATATACAAAATTAGCTTAAAAATAATTCCTCGCAGTTGCCTCAATACTAAAAAAAAGAATAAAAATTTCTTATTAATACTATTTAATTTCAGTATCCAAAAGTAAAATTGACTGAATTTGCAAATATTACCTCTACAATCTCGTCGTTGACGAGACGATATCGTTGCTCATTTATTATAAATGGAGCCCCCTCCCGTTGATTATTCAAGATAACCTTCAGCAGGGCTTTATTTTTCTTCAACCTACTCGGGTTAACGTACATCCAATCTAGGGGCACCTTTATATTTTTGCCCCTGTATTCGAAGATACGATCCCTTTCAGTTATGGACATTGATGAATCCTGCCCAGTCCATTTTAAATTTTCGTTTCCTACCTAAAAACAAATACAATTAATAAATACAAATCTTGAGATAATTTTAGGTCTTACTGAAATTTAACACTCTCATTCACACTTACTCGTACGATTCGTCCTTCCTGTAATTTCCACCTCATGCCACCGGAAACAAAAGGACTCCTAAGATTTTTAAAATATGGCCTTATCCAATCGTCTATTTTCATACGACGATTGGATGATCATGCCAAAGGAGGTTGAAGAACGTTGTTCTCCAACTTTGGCAGCGCCCTCTTCAATCTCCGACCATCAGGCATCCACCGAATTCTGGCCGGATCCAACTGTATACAAAAAATAATAAATATATCTAAGAATTATTCAAATATATACATTAGAGAAAAATTATCGTTTTAAATACTTACAATTTTCAGTTCATTCTTCTCATCAACTTCATAAAAAATATTCTTCAAATAGAAAGCACCAGCTATTCCATGGAAAGCTAGTTGCTTCCTCAGAGTATTAAGCAAAGTAACCCTCTCGTTAGCTGGAAATTCATTCCAGCCTAAGGGACATTTTATTAATACCCCCCCCCCCCCCCCCCACAAAAAATCTCTATTCTTTGTTTGTTGACTGGACCTAATTTCAGATTGACAGTCTACGGATTCATCTCTTACACCACTTTTATGTCTAAATTCTAAATCTACATTCTCTAACTCCATTATAATAGCACTGCTGTCTCTTGCTTCTCTATTACTCAATTCAATGTCATTTTCAATCAAACCTAACTCATGAATTAAATTATTATAATCACTCCTGTCCGCGACAATTCCATCTCTAACTTCCTCAATCAATTTTTCTATGTCTATATCTTCACTACGCTCAAACTCTACGGAACTAAAATCAACTTCACTTAACAATTCAAAAATTTCCTCTATTTCAATCGCAAGTAATACTTCAAACTTGAAAGAAGAATCTACAAGACTAAATCTTAAAATCCAAGTTCTAACTCCTAACCATATTCCTCCTTCCATTTTCTTTTTTTTTTTTACGAGCAAATAGAGAAAATCCGTACTAATTTTCTAAGAACAATTTTGTTACCTTGTACCAAATAATCCCTTTTCGAACGAAACCTTTTTTTTATATATGACTCATAACTCTACTTTTGACCATCCCTTTATTCTATCTTCCTTTTACCCTTTTTTTTATATATAGACTCAAAGTCACCTTAGAAATTTTTTCAGATACAGCAGTGTCTCCAGAACGTGGGATTTTTTGGCCCCCACCACGCTCCCATCTGGGAGAAACACATGCAAACGTGGCGTGTCAGTGTGTCGGCTCTGCTACACGCTGCGGTCACCAGCTTCGTGTAAAGCCGAAGGTGCACGAAGACGGACTTCGTTACAGTGCTCGAGTTTTCAAGTTATTTTTAGATTTCACGCTTTCGTTTATCGAGTAGAAATTAAGAATTATATTTTTCTCGAGTACGTGCAAAAGAGGCGCGAAGCAGACGACGAATTTGAATTTACGAAGTATATAGTTCAAGAAATAACACTTTTCTTCAATTTCTTGAAGAAAGTCTGCATGAAATAAACATCAGTATGATCTTGGAAAATTTCATGAGGATTTCAACACTTCAAAAATAAACTTTCAGTGAAATTTAGTGACAATAAATGTATAAAATTTGAATCAATATATAATTTTCCATTCAAATTTATATACTTCTTACTAATTTTGTACATTTAACAATTTTTCAATTAGAACAATATTTTCTATCAAGATAAAATGAACATAAAATTCAAGTTCATAACTTATATTTTCAGTTATATGTTAGAAATATTTTCATCTCACATTTTTGTAGCCTAAGCACAAACTTTTCATTCCAAAACTTAAAATCTCTACGGAAATGGAAAATTGTCTAATAGCAGTAGATAAATTAAAAAGCTAAAATATGTGTTTATTGGTATTTACATATTAACATATAAATATCAATCAACTTTAAATTTTACATAAAAATGTTCGTTCGAAGTGTTCAAATCTTGTTACAATTTGACAAGATTTTATGGAGGAGTGCAATCTTTTGGATGAAATATTTTGTAGTTCTTAATTTGTCTGTCCGTCTGAAATCGTAGTAAGATTTGAACAGTAAACAACAAATTTTCCAATAGAATTCAGGATCAATAATAATTGATTCAGGAAATACTTCAACTCTGTAGAGCATTTTTGTATTTCGAATTCAAAATGTGTGCTTAAGCCACAAAAAAGTAAACTGAAAATGTAGATATAAAACTACTTATGTCATGTTTATGTCTTCTTAATGGAAAATACTTTGCATATAATTCTCTAATTCGATATTTTTGTAATGTATGAACATTCAAGAAATTGATAAATATTCCATCTTTTTATAGGAACTAAAAATTTCCGGATAATGCTTTGATTGAGAAAGCTAAAAATTTGTCAAATATTGATATAAATTGCAATTTTACAATTGCATTATTTTTCAAATATTTTAACATCTCTTCAATCTTGATAATTCTTACAGAAGTTTATTTCATGTGAGTGACTTTTTCTTTTTCTAATGAAAGATTTCGTATTTCTAAATTCGGCTCAATTCGTAACATTGTAAAAAGATTTTAAAACTTCATAAAAATTTTTTTTCTGTTTTATTCAAAGTCAATAAATATTCAATGTTTGGAATCGAAATATTAAGTAAATGATTTTTAATTTCTGGGAATAAACTGCTTTAACCCTTAGATGACACACTTCAAAATAATTGCATAAATGACACAAGGGGTCTTTTGAACCCCAGCGTGAAAAAGTGTCGATATTTCATAGAGTTTTCAATATATTGCTCTGAAAATTTAACAGGATATATTTGAATACTTCTGAAACAATGGTATAACATGACCTTGATCAGATTTTGTTGTGAACATATTGTTATAAATTATTAAAAAATTGTTTTCTTAAATTTTCAATTTTTCACGTAAATAACCACATCTTTGTTAATTTTGAATATTTTTGCTAAAAATTGAAGGGAGTAAGCTTGAAGTACTACACTTTAAGGTAGAACTGGTAGTTATTGTGAGTTCACACTGTGGGATTCTTTCGACCCCAGACCGGAAAGAAACCTTCTTCCTAGACGCCAGCCAACGAATTGATCTGCCCTATACTAATAGAGGGGTAGTCGCATGTCCCAACTAAAATTAGATGGGGCCTCAAGTCTCAATTCAAGCGGGAATATATAAAAAGTTACATCCGAAAATGACGTGGGGTTCACTGGACCCCATGTGTCATCTAAGGGTTAATAAGACAATCCTTCTTCTTTGTGAGAAATCTCAATTTTAAAATTAAAATTCTACGCATAGGATACAAAAACATAATATGAAAATACTTTTATTACAGAATTTTGAAATATACAAGTTGACCAATTTTTAATCGAGTAAATCGGCTACTTTAAGCAAAAAATTATGTTAAAAATATTTTATCAAAAAAAAATAAGACACATTAAATTACGGTTTAAAATCCACATTCATAGAATGATGGTAAAAGCAGTTTAAAGTTTTTTAATCTTACGCTTTAGTGACGTATGCACAGACTTTTAATCAGATAAATGAAATGCTTTATAGAAAGTCAAAATTTTCTTATTACTGCACTTAATCAAATTTATAAAGTAAAAATATTTTTTAATTGATGCTTTCACTCAATTCTTTGAACATTCATTAATTGAAAATTGTGCTCAAAATTTAATCTTGCAGCGTTCCAATATTCCCACAATGTTACAAAATCTTATTAATCATTATTTGAGTCGAATTATTTTCAAAATATTTAAAAAGTAAATGTAAATATTTTGATTAAATACTCTGTCAAATTTTGCATTTGACTGATCTTGCAAAATTGTTGAAAGTTTTGAATACCGATAGAAGAAACTTCAAATGAAATTTTATGTCCATAAATGCTTAAAGTTCAATATAGAAATATCAACTACAACATTCTCCAATTTTATAAATAAACTACTAAATTCAAAAAGTTTCGGAAGTTTTTTTAAAACTGTACAAATTTCAAATATGTATCAGTCCAAATCTACTGATTATCAGTGAAATTTGACTGATTTAAATAACTAAAAACAGGTTACTGTGAATCAGTCAAATTTCAGTGATTACTTCAGTGAAAAGTAACTGATTTAACAGTGAAAAATATTGTTTCCACTGATTATTCAGTGAAAAGGCAAATCACTGATTCAATCAGTGAAAATTTGATTGATTCAGATTTAGAGTGTATACAAATTTCAAATATAAAGTGTACTCTGTACATTAATCAAACAAATTTAGAAGATGAATATTTTAATAAATATTCCTAAATATTATTGGAATATGATACATATCGATTTAGAAAAACTTCTTCAAAGTGCTCAGCCATTTTCCTTATTTTACGACATTTTTGCACCATGTTTGACCTTTGGGTAGGATTCAAGAAAACAATTGTAGACATACTTTCATTACTTAGTAAAATTCTATGAAGACTTGCTTTTTAAATTAAAGCGAAAACTTTTAAAACCTTTAACAATCGGTTGCATAGATTCTGCTCTAATCTTGGACGCAATTAGAGAAATAGGTTTTTTTGCTTTTTTTAGATCTAGTTTTTGCCTTAAACATAAAGGAAAGAAAACACATTTGAAATATTAAAATAAAAAAGCTGGTTCATTCTTAGAGAATCCCAAATATTCTGAAATAAAACTCCGTTCCACACCACCACGGAGGTAGAGTTTACTAGTAATAGTTCAATAAATTTTATGTACTCTAAATAAATTTTTTCGTAATTGCAGAAAACTTATTCCAAATACAAAAATTGTATCTTTAAATGTACAGGATAATTAATTATAAAAATCGTTCGAATTTGAATTTCAAGGACTTGTACACACTTTCAAGGCACATCGTTTTTCCTTTTGCAAAAATTTTTAAAACTTCTAATTTTTCAAGTAATTGGGAGAAGTACATTTTAAAAAAAAATTGTTTTCTCTACTTCCACTCGCGCTAGCTTAACAAATTTTCAGAATTTTACGATATTATTAATATTGTATTAAGTGTCTACATTTTCTGAAACTATCTACAGGAGAAAAATTTTAATACTTTTGTAAAGAAAGTTTTCTGAAAAGTTGTAGCTCAATCAGATTAATAGCCTAAAAGTTACCAATGTTTTAAATCGCAAACGAACGGTATAGAGGTCAAATTGGAGACGAAAACAAATAATAATAGCAACCTTCTTTTGTTTTCTTCTAAGATATACTTGATTCTCGCTTTATGCGTTATTTGAGAAGGCAAGAGTGTGGATTCTTCATATTTTTATCGTAATTCCTTATTGAAAACGGCAAAAGTAAGAATATTATATTATTATTTGGTGATACGTGAGTGCTCTTACGTACGTTATTGTTTGATGCTTGTGGGTAAGTTTATTTTGTGAAACTTAATTTGTGTGCAGATTACAAATTATTCACATTCGCTCAATTTTATCGATTTTTCATCTTATTAATTCTTTTCAAATAATTCTGTTTTCCTTCGTCGTATAATTTATTGTTCACAATGAGTAATCCGGTTGACCCAAATTCGAGTGTTTTGAAGGACAGCCAGGTTCAAACGAAGGTTGACCACCGTTTGAACTCTGGTTCAAACGAATGTCAACCCGCTAGAAAAGTCATGAAAAATGCAAAAAACTTTCAGTTGGGATGATTTGAGGAATTTCCGTCGTGGAGAGAGTGGGTGGTTACATTAGCAGATGAAACAAGATTTCATTGCAAAATTTGCAATAAAACGTTGCTATGTGGCAAATCGGAAATTGAAAAGCATGAAGCATCTTTATCACACAGAAAGAAGCAAGAGTTTTCAAATAAATTAGAATGTTATGGAGTAGTAAGTGAAAATTCTTCTAATGTAACTGCCAATTCTTACAGTGTTGAACCTTGTGTAGCAAGTTCTTCTGCTTCAGAATTCACAAATTCCACGATTCCGGAAAGTGTTACTTTCAAACAGAAAGTACAAGAAGCAGAGATTAGGATTAGTACATTTTTCGTAGAGCATAATTTACCATTCGCAATTTCATCAGAATTGATAGGACTTTTTCAAGATATGGAACCTTCGGTTTTAAAAGACGTTAGATTGAGCCACACTAAAATGGTCCTAGTTGTAAATAACGTCGTATGTGCTGCTGAAACTGATCGCATGGCAAATATTTTGCGTAAGCAATCATTTTCAGTGTACGAAGACGAAACGACCGACAGGACTCTAGAAAAGTGGCTGTCATTAATGGTTCGATATGTGGAGCCAACGACATTTTCTGTCAGGGTGGAATTGCTCCAGCTTATTAATGTAAATGCTTCGGATTGTTCTGCCTCTAAAATTTTTGATGCGTTCGAAAAAGCATTGTCCGGGCAGAAAATCCCTTTATCTAATATCTGTGCTTTAGCTTGTGATAATGCACAGGTGATGGTCGGCAATAGGTCCTCATTTAAAACAAAATTAAAGGAAAAAAGTCACCGTTTAATTGTTTTCCCGTGTGTCTCGCATTCGTTCGCAATTGTAGCAAAATATGCTTGTGCCACAATCCCAGATGTATAGGATTTAATCAAAGATTTGCCAGCTTTTCTTAATACTAGCTCCAAGCGAACGGCTATTTTTCGATCGATTGATTTGGAATTAGGAAATGACTATCAAAAAATTCCTAGTCATTCTGAAACTCGCTGGCTTGTCCGCTATCGATGCATAGATATTATAATAAAGAATTGGGAAGTTATTCTTCAGTATCTTATGGTCCTCGTATCTGAGAAGGTAGAGAAGGCCAAAGACTTGTTAGGAAAAATGCAGAATCCTTTGACACTCGCATATTTCCTATTCTTGAAATTTACTTTGAATAGGTTCAACGTATACAATGCGAAATTTTAAAGTCGCGAAACAATGGTTCAGGAACTTCAGCCAAACTTGGCTAAATTCTTCGTATGGATTCTTAGCAGTTATTTGAAAGAGGGTCTTCTTCAACCGAATTTATTCTTTCAAATCATTAGAAATGTTAACTTTGCAGATCCTAGTAATCAAAAGCCGCTTCAAGACATTGACGTTGGTAAGGAAACGCAAAAATATTTCCAGCAGCAACTTACAAACAAGAAATTGCAAATAGTAGAAGTTGATCTATTTTTTCGTAATTGCTAGAAATTTTATGTCACAGCAAGCGAAGAAATTCACAATCGACTTCCTTTTGATGACATATTTTTGTCTTGCGTTGCTGTTTTCCGGCCTCAAGTAGCTTTCTATGCTGATCGAAGCGAAACTTTTCCTAGGGTCTGGAAAGTTTGTCAAGATTTAGGGTCGTTTGATAGAATAGGTGTACAAAAAGAGTGGGATTCTTTACTCAAAATCAGACAGGAACTCAAAGAAAAGTGGTCGAATTTATCTTTTGACGAAATGTGGTCTAGTATCGGAAAAACTTTTTCCAAATTTGACCTCAGTATTGAATCATGTTCGGAGTCTTCCTCATTCAAATGCTGAGGCGGAGCGAGGTTTCTCCATGCTCACGGACGCGAAAACTCCCAAAAGAAATCGCTTAGGAAACAGGACGGTCAATTCAATTTGTGTTACTCGATCAGCCCTAAAGGCGAGAGCTGAAACAGCCAGAACAACGAGCATCACTTCGAAGCATTTGCAATTAATGACCGAAAATCTATATGAGATGGCAGAAAGTGATAGGGAAAGTGGTTTGTCGCTCTTCGCTCACGAAGGAGAGGATTAATTCTAATGGCCAAGGCATGGCGTTAATCAATTTCAAACCCCTTTCTTACTCACAAAATAATGACATTTTATTTCTTATATCAGAGATACGTTCTTTATTCCTTTCTTCGCGTGCCTCGGGTATGGAAATTGTTTAGTTTTAATTATTATTTTGTGAGTAAGAAAACATACTGAAATTGAGTAATATCACGCTTTGGGCATAAGTGAGAGGCAAGGGGACTCACAATAATCAAGCACCCCAAATCATCCCGAATTAATCAAACTTCTTCATCATTTGATTTAAAACAAAACATTTTTGTTCGACGTATACTGGCATTTGATAGAGGCAAGCCTGAAGTACGGGCTACATTTGTAGCGTTTATACCACTTTGCTTCATTTTTTTCCTTTTTTTCTTTTTGCTTGAAAACAAAAACCCTTTTCGTTTCGTAGGACGTGGACTAGGCCTACAGGGGATACCACGTAAAAAAAACGAGCCTTAAACTCTACCTCCGTGGTGGTGTGGAAAGGAGTTTTATTTCAGAATATTTGTGATTCTCTAAGAATGAACCAGCTTTTTTATTTTAATATTTCAAATGTGTTTTCTTTCTTTTATGTTTAAGGCAAAAACTAGATCTAAAAAAAGCAAAAAAACCTATTTCTCTAATTGCGTCCAAGATTAGAGCAGAATCTATGCAACCGATTGTTAAAGGTTTTAAAAGTTTTCGCTTTAATTTAAAAAGCAAGTCTTCATAGTATTTTACTAAGTAATGAAAGTATGTCTACAATTGTTTTCTTGAATCCTACCCAAAGGTCAAACATGGTGCAAAAATGTCGTAAAATAAGAAAAATGTCTGAGTACTTTGAAGAAGTTTTTCTAAATCGATATGTATCATATTCCAATAATATTTAGGAATATTTATTAAAATATTCATCTTCTAAATTTGTTTGATTAATGTACAGAGTACACTTTATATTTGAAATTTGTATACACTCTAAATCTGAATCAGTCAAATTTTCACTGAATGAATCAGTGATTTGCCTTTTCACTGAATCATCAGTATAAACAATATTTTTCACTGTTAAATCTGTTACTTTTCACTGAAGTAATCACTGAAATTTGACTGATTCACAGTAACCTATTTTTAGTTATTTAAATCAGTCAAATTTCACTGATAATCAGTAGATTTTGACTGATTCATATTTGAAATTTGTACAGTTTTTAAAAAAAATCCGAAATTTTAAGAATTTAGTAGTTTATTTATAAAATTTGAGAATGTTGTAGTTGATATTTCTATATAGAAGTTTAAGCATTTATGGACATAAAATTTCATTTAAAGTTTCTTCTATCGGTATTCAAAACTTTCAACAATTTTGCAAGATCAGTCAAATGCAAAATTTGACAGAGTATTTTGCGATATAAGAGTTTGAAATTGTCTACGAGGACACCTGTCGACAACGTATCCTATCTGATACGCGACTAGTGATCCTCCGATAATGTAGGCAGTGACAAAAATTTCAAACTCAACTAATTAATTTAATCAAAATATTTACATTTATTTTTTAAATATTTTGAAAATAATTCGACTAAAATAATCATTAATAAGATTTTGTAACATTGTGGGAATATTGGAACGCTGCAAGATTAAATTTTGAGTACAATTTTCAATTAATGAATGTTTAAAGAATTGAGTGAAAGCATCAATTAAAAAATATTTTTACTTTATAAATTTGATTAAGTGCAGTAATAAGAAAATTTTGACTTTCTATAAAGCATTTCATTTATCTGATTAAAAGTCTGTGCATACGTCACTAAAACGTAAGATTAAAAAACTTTAAACTGCTTTTACCATCAATCTATGAATGTGGATTTTAAACCGTAATTTAATGTGTCTTATTTTTTTTTGATAAAATATTTTTAACATAATTTTTTGCTTAAAGTATCCGATTTACTCGATTAAAAATTGGTCAACTTGTATATTTCAAAATTCTGTAATAAAAGTATTTTCATATTATGTTTTTGTATCCTATGCGTAGAATTTTAATTTTAAAATTGAGATTTCTCACAAAGAAGAAAGATTGTCTTATTAAAGCAGTTTATTCCCAGAAATTAAAAATAATTTACTTAATATTTCGATTCCAAACATTGAATATTTATTGACTTTGAATAAAACAGAAAAAAAATTTTTATGAAGTTTTAAAATCTTTTTACAATGTTACGAATTGGGCCGAATTTAGAATTACGAAATCTTTCATTAGAAAAAGAAAAAGTCACTCACATGAAATAAACTTCTGTAAGAATTATCAAGATTGAAGAGATGTTAAAATATTTGAAAAATAATGCAATTGTAAAATTGCAATTTATATCAATATTTGACAAATTTTTAGCTTTCTCAATCAAAGCATTATCCGGAAATTTTTAGTTCCTATAAAAAGATGGAATATTTATCAATTTCTTGATGTTACGTACGGGTATTATTAATTTAAATAAAATTCATAAAAAGTAAAAACAATTACTCCTAATATACTTTATTTATTAATAAAATGGGTACGCGGAGGTCGTCCAAACTGCCGAATTCGATTAATGTGAATATTAATTGAATTCGTTTATTATTATGTGGGGTCGTTGGTCTTCTACTCTCGGACTGAGAGTGTATTCTTCACGTTTACGTTGATCACCTTTAATTTTGAACAATAAGAAGAGGGGAAAAGGTGTCTTGAATAAAATGAAGTCAGGCGACAATTACTCGAATAAATAGGACAGTTTTATTTCAAAAAGAAGAAGCGAATAACCCGAGGTGAACATTTTGGATATAAATCAAGAGAGAGAGACAAGTCAGAAATATAAATTATACCTTACCACAATTAAGATTTTAATCCTAGGTTCTTAATCCTACCGGATTTTTGGAGAGCAGGAGCAAGGAAGAGAGTGCGTTCCCGTTGCTGAAGTCCTCAGTTATCCGGGCCAAACTTGATTTTATATATCTGTGGTTTCCAAAAGAAACCACCCTTGTCCTTTGCGTGATGCACACACACACTGTTTCCACTTTTCTTTTAGGTTTGATAAGAAAATATAACGGTTGGCTTTCAACCAGAAAAGGGTCGAGTGCTTTTAAACTCGCTCTTTTCACCGCTAAAATTTCCCTATTAAATCTAATTCAAATATTTTGTGAAAATTATCACTACCGTTTTGAGATTCGGTAGTATTAATTTTCTGCGATTTCTCGCTGCTTTGTGCCGTTTTATTTTGGTGAAGAAAAACCGCGAAAAACTGGATTTGGACTATAAATAGTCCGCCGAAGATTTTCGTTGATACACGTTCGATGCGATTGCCAAGAGTCTATCACTAGATAATCGTTTACGAGTTACCTTC
Source organism: Diplolepis rosae (assembly GCA_030998225.1). NCBI lineage: Eukaryota > Metazoa > Arthropoda > Insecta > Hymenoptera > Diplolepididae > Diplolepis > Diplolepis rosae. Next base: position 754,583 of record JAPYXD010000450.1, read on the forward strand.
AACTAGTGAAACAGGTATACCGACCGTTCACGATCAACGAATTGGACCTTTTAAATGGTCCTTTGAAGATGAATTTAATTTTGATATAATCAAATAAAAGAATTGCTTCTGTCTAGATGAAGACTTTTGTATTTTACGTCCGCCCGACACGATTCCAAATAAATAATTTCGTTAGAAAGAGTTTTACGGGTTCAATCAACTAACGAGGATCTAGGAACTGTCGATCTAGACCGCAGACGGGCAAAAGTAGAGAAAAGTATATTCCCTACTGTCCGAGTAGTTCCGGATAGTACCGGGTTGCTCGAGTAACTGCGAATGTCGGCTTGGCGTTGATCTGTTTTACTGTTTCATCGCGAGGTGAACATGGTAGGGTTTTTCGATGATTAAGGAATGTATGATTGGACAAGGAAATAATGGTAGGGAGGTTTTAGGAATTTAGATGGACTTTGTACCATGCTGATTCAGTTATTGCACCATTTGCTGATTTTTAGGTGTCGAATATTTCTCCCCTATTTCCACACTTTTCGTGAGAAAGGAAATGCGCTCATCGAATTTTAGTATTTGATGCATTGTCATCAAATTGTAGAAACGATTTTAGTTTCTAATATATTTCGTGCTAAATTGAAATATATATATTTAATTAGTCTAGGTTTATAATCATTATATGAATTATAAAGCCTTACATAATTATTTTAAATATTCGGATGAGTCCTTTAGGTTTTGATTACAAAAAGCACGTGGCCTTTGTTGTGGGAGATCAGCTGGCTAAAGCATCTAAGCAAGGATAGGCGCATGAGAAGGAAGTGTGAAAATGGAATGTATGCTAGCCTCGCGATGCACAGCAGAGCACATCAAGAGTTTCCAAAAGAGACGGGTATATGGGGCATGTGCATGGGCAAACGAAGAAAGGAATTGACAAACGGTAGAAAGCTATAGTGAGATACAGTGCATGAGTGTACACGCGCTGGATATCTCTCCCTCTTCCTCTCTCTTATGCTCTCTCTTCTTCCCTCGCGCTCTCTCCTTTTGCTTCCACTTTCCAGTGAAAATATTTATAATTATTTCCTGGACTTACATTATTTTAGGTATTAAAATTGCGATTATGTGACAGGCCACTTGCATGAAGCTATAGTTATAATTATTGGCGACAATATTAATGGTTTTAAATGAATTAATATCATATAAAAGCAATATTAATACTAATAAAATAATACCTTAGAAGTTTCCTGAATTTAGATACTTAATGAATTTACAATCTATGCGATTATGTGACAGGCCACTCGCATTAAAATAAAATCGTAGTTATAATTATCCGCATTTACCTGTAAACATAAACTCATATTTATATGCAGGTGCACAAGCCTGCACGTACATCAGTATATATATATATAATTCATATCAATATGCTGTACAATATAAAGCGAAATATGCTTAATATACAATAATAATATGATCATAATGATATTAACCATTAATAATAGTATATATATATATACAAAACATCAATCATATTAATTATATTAATCACACTATCAATATTAATATAACAATGTATTAGGAATTTCCTTCCCGAATCAACCATCTGCTAAAAGTTCCTTGACCTGAGCAACGATAAGCTGCATCAGCGACCTTGTCAAGGTGCTCGGTTACGGGCGCTTCGAGTGGCATGCGAATTTATGTAGAAATTGTATTATAATTTAGGAAAAATTTGGCCACCTTGACACGCTCGTAACAAACCACCCCCGGAATTTGTTGTTTTCGTCCCCGACAAACTGGAGATTCGGGAATGAAATCCCAAATTCACATTGTTGGAATTTTAATTTTGGTTTGATATTCGATGCGTAGGATTTCCCTGGAATGACGTGCCCTTGCTTGCTTAGAAATCGATTCATTACGCCCTTAGGTTGTAACAAGGGTCACCTTGATAGTTGGAGAATTCTAAACTGTGAACAGATAAGGTTTTCGCGACGTTTTTCTCGATAGGCGGATGCTGTATAAATTTTCTTAGTTTACTAATGAGAGAAGGAAGTGGGAATAGAACATTTAATTGATCATATTCCTAGTTTCTGGAACAGAAAATAACGTATTTATTGCTGAAAGAAAAATACAATTTAGTTATTTAACTATCCGCCCCAGATCTCAGCTCAATTAACATTATGATACAATTTTTACAGAAATCAAAAGTTCATAGGTCATAAAATATAATCTTAAGGAATGTTGCCAGAATAATTTTCTTTTAAACTTTATTAAATTTCAGATTTCTCAGTGAAATTCATAGTGTATGTTTTACTGACGTCTTTGGATAATTTCGAAAGTGAAAAACAATTTTTAGTTCGTATGGTTGTTTAAAAATTTGTTTGACAAAAACAAGTAGACCCATTTATCAAAACAAAAATTCCTTTTTAATAGAATTAGAATTTTTCTAAAAGATTTTATAAATTCATGAAAGGTTCATAATTGAACCCTAAAAATGAGGACATTTAAATAGCTGTAAATAACTCCTATTTCCCAATAATTTTGAAAACATTATTATGGAAAAGGAAATAAATTATTATTATTGTAAATAAATCTATTCCTGCTGTTTGAGGCTGCTCGATAGTGAATGCATATTATTCCTTTTCACTATTTGAGGAAACCATGGTCATATGGTAATGGATAACACCCTAGTATCATGAGATGGGGTGTTTTAAAATTTTCAGAGCATAAGAAGGATGAGATGAAAAATCCTATGGAGGATAAGATCTCGATGATTTTAATAAGGCAAATAATTACTTCTCAAATGCCATAAGGTAAGGTGACAGGGTTTGAACCTGCCTCGTTCTTAATTTTTTTGTTTTTTCGGAATATTTTGTGTGGCAGCGGTTATTTTTTTTAACTCGCTTAGGAAGGATACTTCTGTGTGATTCTTTGGCCTAGATAGATAAGGGCTTGGTGATCAGCATATTCCTGCGGGCAGTTAGTGGTGCCTTGTTACGCAGAAACGGTTCTCAGAGATGCTGACATCGCGGATTTCATCCCTCATCACACAAGTTGCAGAGGGGGTATCCCATGCATCTTTATATGCACCTTCGTTAGTACTCATTAGTTTGCCTCAAACGCAGCGAGGAAAAGTGAGTGAGTGAGTGGAAAAAAAAAGGTTTCTATAGCGACAATGGATCTTCTGGACCAGGATGGTCTATCTCACCGCTTTCAACTTTTGTTGCGCCTCTCTAGGGAGCGAGCCGTCCTTGCAGAAAGGCACGACGCCGCCCGATTAGAAGCGTCGCGTCGTGGCGTGGGCATGGGTGAGTAAAGAAAAACAAAAGGAGCATTTTGCTGCCCCCCCCCCCCCTTTTTTTTTCTTTTTCTAATATAAGGTATTGGTTTCAGGAGGAATTTCGGCATCCTCTGAGAGTTTCCACGGAGGAGATGATATGGCCAGAGTTGTGGCAAGGGCGCCACCCGGACGGGGGTCCATTAACCCAATGGTAGGTGCATTTCTCACCCATACTTTTATAATGTCGCGCCCGTAAGTGATTTAGTGTATTCTTTCCCTTTCTATGACTTTCAGGCGGTTTGAGGAACTTCCTCTGGTACCTCCAGAAACGGGGATCCAGCCCCGTGATGCCAATTGCAGGCTGGCGTTCCTCCAACGGCATCATATCGGTTATGACGTCCGCACGGGGACCGCCTGCCAGAACGTGACGTCACGATGGGAGTTGGTAAGTTCTACCCCTCTTATGAACCTTAAAAGGGGTGTTGCTGATTGTCCTTACCCTGGTAGTAACTATTTTGTTTTTTAGAGGAAGGCTGGATACCTGGAGAGGTGCTGGGTGCCGCACCAGGAGTCCCGGGAATAGTGGTTTCCGAGAAGTTCAAATATCCTGGTGTTAGCCGTTACGTTTTAAGTCTCTTCCCTATGTATAAAATTTTTTTTTCTTTTTATTTTCATAAATTTGTCTATTTCTTAAATTTAATCTTAATTTTGCTTTATTATCGATTGTATATATTATTACCTTTTATTAAATAATCATTCTTTGATTTAATCATTCTTACTGAAATCTTACTATCCTCTCTGTACTGTTAAATAAATGTGTATATTGTTATATTTGTGATCATTGGTATTCATTTATTTCCTTCCCCTTCTTTTTTTTTTTTTTTCATTATTAAAAGGTTTAGAAACGAAAGTGTGTTTTCGAATTCTAATTCATATGTAAATTTTGAACGTGAATAATAAGAATTAATGTTTTCTAAAGTTTCCTTAATCATATTCTTTGGAATAATTAAAAATGTGTCATCAACTTCTCTGTAGTAAGCATGTATTTTGAAATTAAATATTTTCCTTTAAAACCAATTTCTCAAGATGTTGCAAAACAAAATTTGGAAGATTTCTAAGTTATTTTTCATCACATCCTCCATATCATAAAATTGGTACCATTAAAAACCTTGTTGATTCAGTTATTTTACTTAGTTATCAAAAATTCCACCGAGACAATTTGAAATTAGCCTTTACATTTCTAAATTTCAATGGTTATCCAAGTCAGTTTATTGATAGACACATTAAAAAGAGACTCAATGAAATATAAAATAAACCATCACAACAATGATTTGAAAGTACACTTAATGATTCAATTAACAAAAACGTTCGAGTTGTTTCAATTCCATATTATGGCAATTTATCGGAGATTGCAAGGCGTTTTTTTTTTTTCGAAAATATAATGTGAAAGTTGTTTTCAGAATAAATTCTAAATTAGATAGATTTTATAACATTGGGTAAAGATCCTTATGAAATTGGAGAACAAAATAATGAGGTTTATAAAATTTCTTTTAATTGTGGTAAGTGTCATGTGGGTCAGACTAAACGTCCGTTGAGGATTAGAATTTATGAACATTTTAAGAATTTTAATCCTAATGAAAAGTTTCTGTCTGTCTGTCTGTCTGTCTGTCTGTCTGTCTGCAGGTCGTGCGCGGCACAACCCTCGACAGAATTATCAGATTGAACTGAGCCCTGGTACACTCCATCGGAGCCGAAAAAGTAAGGACGAGTTCATTAACCAGCCATATCTAATCAAAATTGAGGGGTTGAGCACTACTTTTGTGTTTTTGAAAATAATTTTTTGAAAATGTCACGTCCACCCTTTCTAACACCAGCTGTTTTTTTACCCTTTGATTTTCTTTGAGTTTAAAAACGTTTGCCGCGCGCCGTACACATGGCCCCACTTTGGCGCCATATCAGTCCCTCTTAAGGCAATAGCTTTCTTCCGCGACAGACGGCATATAGAATATTTACAAATTCAGAAGAATTGAAGAACTTAATGGAAAAAAGTAATAAAAATGAAAGAAGAACAGATTTCCAGATTTCTTCAACCCTTCTAATATAAACTTTCCCAGGACCAATTGTCGTACAGCACTTTAACTAGATTAAACAGATGTTTCTCGCGTGGGAAAGTTATTTTTTTAAAAGAAGAAAGATTACTCTCGAAGACCTAATTAAATATTATATTATAAAATTATTCCATTTAATTTTTAATGCCCGTAAACCTTCTTAACTGATCATCTTATGCGCAAAGCCTAAGTTTATATGCTATAACCTCCTCTTATTATTACTTATTTCTTTTAATATAAACATTTAAACTAAAGGATGTTGCTATACACACGAAAATTATTGTAAAATTTGATTTAACTTCTTATACAAAATATTTAGAGTTTATCTTTAAACAATTACCCAATGTAAGTCTAAGTAACAAAATGATATGTATTAGAAATTATTGTTAAAAAACAGGAATCAGAAGCCTCGGTTGGAGATGGGAAAGGTACTTGAAGAGCCATCTTTTGAGGGGAGCCAAAAACTACTTAAAGATGAGACACTCCCCTGCACTTAAGCACTTATGGGACTTACCAACCACATGAGTACGTGGGCGGCTAATTTCCATAAGGAGTTTCTTAAAAAACCAAATGAGAGACTCAGAAATTTTTTAAACCAATCTCAATAGAAATTAACCACCCTCAAGGGGCTGGGAAATGGAAAAGTAGGGAGATTAGGGCGTGGATTAGTTTTTTAAAAGAACCAAAAAATCTCTCGGTTAAGCAGTAACTCGCTGACTTTCAATCAGTCAGTTTTTTAAAAAATAAATACTAAAGCCTTTCTCTTTTTCGAATTTTCGGTAGTTCGGTTGCTCGGTTAATCTAATAAAATAAAAATTTCAAGTTTCAAGCAGTTTTTATTCCGCGCAGTTAATTTTTATTCTCACAAACTTTTGGTTCGACCAGTCCCGGTTCTACAAGTGGCAGTCCTTACTTCGATCCATCTTCAATTGAGGCTTCTGAGGGTCTCTTTTCATCAACGATTGTATTTCTTCAAATAAACAAAAGTAAGCGTTAATTTTTGTTGCTGTCTACCTTTTCCTTCTTTCGTTTTCTTAAAATTACATCTAGTCTGTTTTTTTTATTATCGAACGATAGTTTTTGTTTCCTCCGAGGAGAGTCCATAGTCCTGTACGAGGACCGGATTGCTCCTTTCCTTCCTAAAAACCTTCCTGGTTTTTCTTTTAAGCTCCAGCTTGGTTGGAGTACTAGGAAAACCATTCCTTACAATTCACAAATAATTTCCCCTAGGTTAAGGAGCTTTTTCTAAAGGGCCCCAAGCTATTGAGCGAAAGCTCAGGCTTAAAATATTTAATTTAAATATTTGTGTGATGTCCCTAGGACGTCACATAAAAATTTTTGGAGGCCCCGGGGGGATACTTTAGAAAAGCTCTTTAAATTTTGCGTTCGATACCTTTTTTTTTACCTTTGAAAATATAAAGTAAACTAATATTTTTCTCTTTCCACACTAATTGCGAAGTCCGAGAGTGAGCGTGATTCTCTCGTTCAAAATACATAAAAATATGACAAACAAAATTTTCTGATAAGCTGTCGATTTCACAACGTCTAAGTAGCTAAGCATTTTATTAATTCAAAAAGAATTTTAAACCTAAAATGAAATAAATTCTACTAAATTTATGAAAAATCATGAAATTAAATCTTTAAAGTAAAATAATTCAAAAATTTACTAAACCTACGAAATTATAAAGCTCTAAATCTAAAAATCTATTAACTTTACTATATGTTTAAAGGAAACTAAATGAAATTCTAACAAATCTATGAACAATTATAAAATTCTAAATCAAAAATAAATCAATTGAATTTACTATGTCAAGAAAAGAAACTAAATTTCACTAAGTCCTTCAAAAATCAAGAAATTCTAAATCTATGAAAAAAAAAATCCCATGAATCTACGAAATCTATGAAAAATTATAAAATTCTAAATCTAAAAAAATCATTGAATTTACTATATTTGAAAAAGAAGTAAAACAAATTCTACTGAATCGATAAAAATAAATACTATGAAAGAAAATACTAAGAATCACTAAATCTATGAAAAATTATAATCTATTTTATGTGAAGAAAATAATTAAATCAAATCCCACGAAATCTAAAATTTTTGAATTCAAAAACTATTCAATTTGAAAGGGAAAACTTAAACAAAACTATATGAGGGATGTCTAAAGCCTACTGTATTTGAAAAATAATCAAACAAATTTACTAAATTTAAAAATCTACTAAATCTGAAATCTTCTAGATCTACAAATTACTAATCTTGAATTTACCAAATCGAAATCTTATAAATCTTAAAATTACTAAATCGGATTTATCCACTAAATTTGAAATCTACTTTATCTGAAAATTACTAAATTCGGAAATACTATACCTGAAATTAAGAAATCTAAAAGTTTTTTTTATTTGGAATCTACTAAATCAAAAAAAATTAATCAAATCAAGTCCTTATAAATCTAAAATTCTTATTAAAATATCTGCAAAGTTTCTAAATTTGAAAAATACTATATTCAAAATCTCCTAAATCTGAAAATTTAAATGCCTAAAAAGGTTCCTATATCTGAATTCGACTAAATTTAAAAAAAAAAAAAAAAGAAGAATTAAATCAAATTCTCCCATATCTCAAATTAAAATAACTGAAAAATACTATATTCGAAGTCTTCAAAATCTGAAAATTATAATACCTGCAATTTACCATACCCAAAATTCTATGTTTGAAAATATAAAATAATCAATTTCTACTGAATTCGAAAATTACAATTTGAAATTCATAAATCTGAAATCTACCAAGTCCCAAACATAATTAAATAAAATCCTTCTAGATCTGGGAGTTATCAGATATAAAATTGACATAATTGAAATCTAAATATCTAAAAAGGTTTTTATGTCTGAAAATTTTCCAAATCAGAAAGGAGATAACAAAATCAGATTTTTCTAAGTCTAAAAATCGCTAAATCTGAAATTCTTAAATCTTAAATTTTAATATATCAAAAATCTATATCTAAAAATATAATTATATTAAATTTACTATCTGAAATCTATTGAATCTGAAATATTCTATATCTGGAATCTACTAGACCTAAAAATTCTATATCCGAACATATAATTATACGAAATTTACCGTTTTCGAAAATTATAAAATCTGATATCTTCTATATCTGGTATTTACTATTTAAATAAACGTACTAAATCTGATAAACTTTAATTTGAAAAATTATTCCTCCTAAAGTAATACTTGAATCAAAATCCATTGAATCAAAAATTTTTAATTTTGAAACTATTAAATCCTAATGAAAAGGGAAGGAAATTATATGAAATTTATTATTTTTGAAAAGAAATCTTAATTACTTATTACTAAAAATTTTTTTTTACTGAATCAAAATTTATCAAATAAGATACTATTAATTATAAATCTATTAAATATATCAAAACAAAGAAAATAATAAACAAAGTTTTGCCAAGTAGCGAATCTTTTAAATCGTTTTAAATCTGTTTGTCTAAATTAGATATACTCGTGTTTTAGATCAATATTAAAATAAACTAATATAATTTACAAATAATAATTCCTTTACTTGATAAGTCAAACTACCAGATTTGCAGAATATTTTGAAAATTTAAAAAATTATGTCAAATTTATGAAGTCATTGAATAAAATAGAAAATATTGGCATGAAACAATTCTATTTCTCACGTTAAGATTCTTATGAAAGTTTTATTATAAACGTGCAATTTCGGTTCTTGTATTTTTAGTGGAAAATAACGGAGCCCCAGGATATAAGTCCACGCGTCGAAACCGATACTCTCAAAGGCAAAGAAGGTCCCATAATAAAAAATTAGCAAAGGCTAAAGCTGCGAAAGGGGAATCCTGGTTGCCTCTGGAGGAGTACAGGAAGCTCAAAAGAAGTATCCATAAGAATCCGGAACCAACACCACAGGTCGTCGCGCAGGATAATTTTAAGAGTCTCACCCTAGACGAAAAAATTGAACTCGTAAGGCCTCATATCTGCAAACACGGCCTTCTACGAGCAAATTGTAGGCGGTGTTTAAAAAAGTGGCGTAAGACTTACAAGATTCCCAAGAAACAGAGCTCTGAATGATATTTTCTAATTAATTATTGTAACCTAATCATTATTTAGTTAAATAAACATTAAAATTGTAATAAAAATTAATTTAGTTCTTTTTCAACATTTTTTTTGTAGAAAAAATATTAATAAAGTAAGCTTTTAATTTTTAGATCATTGTCCTTTTAGTCTAATTTATGACTCCTGACTTAAGAACACTTTTATTCGACGTAAGTGAGCAAAGGTTCGCAAAAATTAACGAGAATTTACTTAATTTAACTGACCGCAATTTAAGAATTTTGAAATATTGTGCAATCCTAGAGAAACGTCAGAAGAAATTAGATCAAAAAATCAATCTCCTATATCAAGCTGTTCGTTATAATAGTGAAGTAGATTTTGAATTAAGACAAAAAACAAAACAAGTAACACAAAAATTCATCAAGCAGGAATCGAATATTAGAAAGGTAGAAAATCTCATGCAAGGATTAAAATTAAAATAACCAACAGATTTATGAAAGCAACTTAAAAGCATGCAATTCTCTTTCTCGAATTTTTTTTTGGTTTTGTGAAGAATTCTTTCGAATGATCCCCAGGGTGAATAGAATTGCACCTGGATTTTCAGAAGATAGGTTTTTAGAAGTAGGCGAACAAATCGAAAATTTAGAAGATCATAGTCAGGAATTAGCTAACTATTGCATACTTTTGCGTCATAATTTAGAAAAGGCTGAGGAAAAAGTACAGTTTTTGACACGGTGGATTAGTGCTTTAACAGATTCAAACACGGCGTTAAGAGAGATAGTAGATACCTTACAACAAACTCAGTCCTGCCAACAAGACGCTATTGACGATTTAATCAAAAAAATTCAAATCCATCAATTTGGACTAAATTTAGGTTCACCTAATTATAACTAAATTCATTAAAAAGAAATATATACAAATAATAAATAAATAAATAGATAAAAATATTCTAAAGTAACTAATTAAATATAATTTTTTTCCCCTCACTAGATAGCGACTAGACAATAGACTAGAAATTTTAATTTTACTAAAGTAAATATTATTGAAACATTACGAGATTGAGTTATATATGAGTAATCAAAGAATCACGCGTCAACAGGCTCAATCCGATCCTTATCTAAAAAACGAAATTGAAGCTTTTGATCCATTCACCCCTAGCAAATCTATACCTCGAGACGAAGACTTTCCATCATCCCCAATTAGAAATTTGCCCGGTACAAGTACTCCTCACGAGAGTCGATCCAGCTCCGAAGATCTAAACGAGACTATAAAATTTGTTTCGGATAAATCAAATTCCAAAAAACCCGATAATATTCAGAAAAACTATTCGACCAGAAATCAAAGTAATTCATCCAAAATGTCGGAAAGCGGATTAAACAGTAACCAGACTGTTAGTTTAAAGGATGCGTTACAAGTCGTACCTGAATACAATGGTTCGAATATACCCTTAAGCCAATTTTTAGAAGGATGTTCGGAAGCTAAAGAAATGTTAGATCCAGAAGCTGAATCAAACTTAACTAAATTAATACGTTCTAAAATATTTGGAGAAGCCCGCCAAGCTATCCTCGGAAAATCATTTATTGATATAGAACAATTAAAGGATTATTTAAAAGAAATTTATGCCCCAGCTAAAACAGTAAATCAACTTTTAGGCGAGTTAGGCCAGGAATTTCAACGCGAAAATGAAAGCGTAATAGCATTCGCTAATAGAATACGTGAAATAGGTAGTCGAATCCTCGAAGCCCATAAGATTGCAAACGGAAACGTAAACCAGTCCTTTAAAACTAGTACGGAAAATAATATCATTGAATGTTTTAAACGCGGCCTATTGCCTGAAATCGAACAAAGACTAGGAGAAGAGGCAGATATCTCAAACATAATAAAAGAAGCGATTAAAATTGAGCGCCAGCTAGAAGCTCAAAAGGCATTGCGAAATATGTCAAGACTAGGACAGGAATCCAGGATTCCCAGAAGAAGAGAAGTCTATGCATGCCAAATTTGTCATGAAGAAGGACATGAGGCAAGTAGGTGTCAGGAAAAACTGAAAATTGTCTGCAGATATTGTAAGAAAGCAGGACATTCGCTGGAGCAATGTTACGTGCGACCTAAGGTTACACAAGCAAACGTAACCTGTCAAATATGCAACAGAACAGGACACACAGCCCTGAAATGTTACTCGAGAACCAACTGTCAGATTTGCCACAAATCTGGACATTCGGCTGACACTTGCTTCCAAAGAAATGGGCAAAATAATTTAAATAATCCAGATCTCCGCTTTGAAGCACGGGCCCGTCTATCCTGCCAAGTTTGCCACAAAATAGGACACACAGCAGCAACCTGTCGTATCCAACAACAGAGTCAATCGACTTCAGGTCAAATTACTATACCGCTATGCCACTATTGCAAAAATAGAGGGCATACTATTGCAGAGTGTCGTAAAAGACAATACAATAGCAATAGAAATGAGGGAAACGAGAAAAGTCTCCAGGTAACGAGCGCGAACAAGGAGACTCTAACAACCCAAACGCGCTCTCAAAACAGAACGGAAATAGACGACCTATTGTGCGAATTGCTTCCGTAAAATCACACAATTATATGAAAATAATCCCCTATATAACGATTAAATTGTCACCGAACAGACCATCAATAGCTTTAATGTTGGACACTGGTTCAGAAGCTAACCTTATAAAACTGAGAGCAGTTCCAAACCACAAGTTAATTAAAACCTCAAAGTTGTCGGTAATCAAAGGTATAGATGGAACACCTTTAGCAACAGTCGGAACAATTCAAGTTAAAATCGCAAATTTCATAGTTGAATTTTTAGTTGTACCAGACTCACTGCGTATAACACATGATGGAATTCTCGGATCAGAATTCTTCGTTGAAACTAAATCGAAAATAGACTTCAAGAATAGGCTATTTAAGCTAGATAACATAAGCTTAGAATTTAAACAAGAATATTTAGAACCTCATAATGGAAATCCTCAGGTAGCTAACGTAGGAATCGAAGGAGGATATAAGCATGTACCCTTCATTAAAATTTTTAACCCTTTTACAAACGCATCAGAGTTCTTTCTAGTTGATACTGGTTCAGAGCCTAATTTAATTAAAAAATGCTCCTTACCGTCTGCAAGTCTTATAGATACGAGCGAACGCGCACTACTAAAAGGACTAGGCTCCGAACTTATACCATCATTAGGTAATATTAAAATCAAACTTTTTGACATCGAGATCACCTTTCAAGTGATCCCAGATAACGTCAACATACCAGGCACAGGAATTCTAGGGACAGAGTATCTCCAACAGGCTCAATCTGTTCTGGATTTTGAAAAAAATATATTAGAAACAGAAGATCATGTCGCTATGTTTTCTCTCAATAGTAAAATTAGTACTATGAATCCTGTTCAATTAAAAATCCCAATGCCAACGTTGGATTATATAAGCTATACTAAAAACACCACTGGTAGCGAAGGTATAAGCAGTAGCTTTTCAACTACATCCCTTAAAGTAGAAGTAAACTCTGTGATGGATGAAACTGAAAGTCTCTTAGAAGACGAGGATGTAAACCTAAACGAAGAATATGAAGAAACTTTCAGCATCGGAGAAAAATACAATTGGTACCACTCACAAATCGCGACCTTCGACGACCTCAACATACAAAATTTCTTCAACGAAGACGAGACAAAACAGGACCTGCAAGAATACGAACCCAGGGTCGATTCAATTTCAGTTTTTAATGTTGAAACCACCACTTTGGAAGATCTTTTGCACACAGATCATTTAGATGACATTGAAAAAAATCACGTTCTAAAAATAGCTAGGGAAAATAGGGACCGTTTCTTTTTGCCAGGAGATGAACTGCCAGGAACCGATCTGGTTATGCATAGGATACCAACAACCGATGATGAACCAACTAAGGGTAGGCAATATAAATTCCCGCACGCACTTAAAGACGAAATAAACAGACAGGTAGAAGAACTTTTAAACGCAGGAATAATTAAACCTTCTCACTCTCAATACAATACCCCTGTGTGGATAGTCAAGAAGAAGCCAGATTCACAAGGAAGGCCCAGATAGCGTATGGTTTTAGACTTCCGAGCTCTCAACGAGAAAACCATAAATGATGCATATCCCCTACCTAATATAACAGAAATCCTTGATCAAGTAGGAAGCGCAAAATATTATACAGTTTTAGATTTAGCTTCAGGTTTCCATCAAATAAGAATGGATCCCCGTGATGCGCACAAAACTGCATTTAGCACTCCATACGGACACTATGAATTTTGCAGAATGCCTTTTGGATTGAAAAACGCTCCTGGAACGTTTCAGCGTCTTATGGATAATCTTTTGCGAGGACTCCAGGGAGTTATACTTTTTGTATACCTGGATGACATAGTAATTTACGCAAATAGTTTAGAAGAACACGAGCATAAATTCAAGTTATTAGTAGAAAGACTCCGATTAGCTGGATTAAAATTACAAATCGACAAGTGCGAATTTCTACGTCGGAAGGTTAATTATCTCGGACATATGTTAAGCGAAAAGGGACTCAGTCCAGATCCTAAAAAGGTGGAGGCAGTGAAAGACTTTCCGCAGCCCAAAGATGTAAAAAATGTGAGACAATTTCTCGGACTGGCCGGATACTATCGTCGTTTCATTAAAAACTTTGCACAAATTGCAAAACCACTTACTAAACTCCTACAAAAAGAGATGCCTTTTGAATGGAATGAAAAAGCTGAAGATTCATTTAATACATTAAAGACCTTCCTATGCAATGCCCCTTTGTTGCAATTTCCTGACTTCACTAAACCCTTTAATGTCACTACAGATGCCTCTGGATATGCAATAGGTGGGGTTCTCTCCCAAGGTGAAATTGGGAAGGATCGCCCCAACGCCTATACTTCTCGAGTTTTACGCGGACCTGAACTTAAGTATGAGGTCTACGAAAAGGAAGCACTTGCAGTCCTACATAGTGTCAACAGCTTTAGATCTTACGTTTATGGTAGGAAATTCACCATAATAACTGACCATCAACCTTTAGTATGGTTTAAAACCGCAGATTTGAACACTAGAATTCAGAAATGGAGATTTAAGTTATCTGAGTACGATTATACTATAGTTTATAAGCCAGGAAAACTAAACTCAAACGCTGATGCTCTATCAAGAAATCCAACGGAACCAATACCAGTTTGCGCCATCACCAGAGCTCAAAAGAAAAAAGAAAAACACGATAACGATTTATTTACTGACAAAAACCCCGTCCACTTAAAAGCTAAGGAAATAATTACCGACCCAAAAACTAAAAGAAATAATGACCAAAGTGAACCATTACCCGAAGAACCATCACAGCGTTACCCTAAACGAAATATTAATAAAAACCTAAATTACTTTGAAAGCGATACAGAATCCGGAGATGAAGAGGGTGAAGCACGTATGTTTCCATCCACCGTAAATTCAAACCCAGTTGAACAAAATTCACGAAAAAGATCCACGAAAGAACAAAAAGACGCTAGAAATAAAAATCAAACAATAACGCCACACATTATACCAGTACCTTCAACATCGATTGCATCATTAGAATCAGCGGATAACGTATCACACACAAGCTACAGACGACAGATCGTGGAAACAAGGGAAGCAATCCAATATCGAACCGACAATATAGCATATTTCATAACAAACAACGGACTTCCGTGCGACGAAGGCGCAAGAAAATTATTAGAATTCAACAAGATTAGCCCTAACCAATCAACGACTGTAGGTGAAGTAAAAGAAACCAAAAAAGGAAATAACAGACACCAATTCTCACTCTGCATACGTGGAGAAACTCCAGAGTCAATGAGTAATATTAAAGCAAATATTTTTGAAACATTAAAAGTCCTTCGAGACCTGTTACTAAAACTGAATCAAAAAGAGGTGAGCATGGCAAAAAGTAAGGTCATTGAAAACTTAAATTGGTCTGAGGTACTCAACCTTATCGATTTGGCATTTTCAAACACTCAAATAAAGATATTGATATGCACAGGAACATTAACATATGTACCACCAGGAAAACGCGAAGAAATATTTTACGAATCTCACAAATCACCTGTAGGCGGTCACAAGGGGGTCTCTAAAACTTATAATAGAATTAAACAAAAATATTATTGGGAGAATCTTAAAGAAGACGTTCGCAGAAGAATTCAGCAATGCTTAGAATGTCAACTAAAAAAACTTGTTAGACTAAAAACCAAACAGCCTATGATTATCACCGACACACCCGGGATAGCTTTAGAGAAAATTGCGATGGATATAGTAGGTCCCCTTAAACCAACAAAAAACGGAAACGAATACATATTAACTATCCAAGACCAGCTTTCGAAATTCTGTTTAGCGGTACCCCTATCAAATACCTTATCAACCACTATTGCGGACGCTTTCATAAAGAAATTTATTTGCGTTTTTGGAGCACCAAAAGTAATATTGACAGATCAAGGCCAGAACTTCCTCAGCAATTTAATGACCAGAGTCGCGAAAAGGTTTCGAATAAAAAAACTAAAAACTACCGCCTTTCATCCCCAATCAAACGGTTCTCTCGAGCGTTCTCACCATACCTTAAGCGAATTCCTTAAACAGTATACCGATAAAGACAATGAATGGGATGACTGGTTAGACATAGCAATGTTGAGTTACAATACATGTACCCACGAAAGTACTAAACATACTCCGTATGAGGTCATATTCGGTCGTTTAGCTCGCTTGCCGTCTAGCGATCCTTTAAGAGAAGGGGATGTTGTGCCCACGTATAAAGGTTATATGGTAGATCTAGTAACAAGACTAAATGGGATACAGAAGTTAGCGTATGATAACCTTGTTTCATCCAAATTTCGCTCTAAGAAATATTATGATAGGTCCATTAATCCTAAAAACTTTCACACTGGAGATTATGTATTTCTTCTATCAGGCCCGAAGCCCGGAAAGTTCGGACACCACTACACGGGGCCCCACAAAATACTTGAAATATTAAACAAAAACAATATTAAAATACAAACAAGTAAAGGAAGAAAAATTGTTCATGCCAATAGACTTAGAATTTCGCATATAAATCATGAACCTAAAGTAAAGAAGCAAGCACCTAAAGATACAAACGATGAATAACCAAAGCAAAATAGCCCTTTAACATTCATTTCTGATTACAGATGTTTCGAGTACTCCTTTTACTTTCATTTGTGCCATCAAAAGTTATAGGATTTATAGGGTATGATTGCGGATCCCGCCAACTGAATGTCACCACGCTATCTTTACGAGAAGTCGGCGAATGCGAACTCCAGGAACCTGCAATTAATGTTACAAGAAAATATGTCCAGCTATTGCAAATTAATGAATATAGCGAAGCACAGGTTATCCAATGTAAAATAGAAGTACACCGCACTATTTACTATTGTGGTATGCACTCTCATGTATCAATAGTTGCAAACGGCGAAAACGAGTATGTATTAGAAGTAAGTAGGGAAGCATGTAAAATTGCGCATAGGACAGGGATTTTTCAAATAACCAACTCCCATATAATACACGGACTTCGTGCAAATCATACAGCTAGACACGCAGTACTTTTTGCCGGTTATGTTAACGGAGACGGAAGATGTAACGGAGCTGCTTATAGTGACCCATTCGAAACTTGGGAATCTGTAATAGTTCAAGGGACGGTTAAAATAACACTAACGGAACAAGAAGGTAGGATCAAATTGAATTCAAACGCTATTCATTTGCGCTCCGGTACAGCATGTTCCCTCTCCGAAGGTAGCTGCATCGACTCAGAAGGAGGATATACCTTCTGGGATCCCATACCAATCGATAATTGTAAGTTCAATAGGTATAGCGTATTATACGAGGGTTATGCGAATAAGATGGTCGATAATGACAATATTCAAAATCAAGTAGTTTACTCTCTTTCAACCCAGGATATTACATTTGCACTAGCCTCTAAAGGGAAAGAAACAGCTTGTGGTTATAGCCTTATCAAAACAGAGCACCCTAAACTGCTAATCTTTGAAACGACATACGGTGAAAGCTTTGCAATAGCAAAGAAATTATCTGTTTCCAATCTTGACATTTTTGCTTACGTAAACTCTAAATTCGTATATGTTGAGAAACATATACGAGCTCAGATAAAACTCCTATATAGAGATGTTATTTTCCAGAAATGTAATTTAGAGAGACAAACGATTAAAAACTCCCTTTCCATTGCAACACAGGCTCCAGACGAATTTGCTTTCGATCTTATGAAAGGACCAGGATACATGGCCGTCGTTGCCGGGGAAGTGGTACATATTATCAAGTGTGTCCCCGTCAGTGTGAAGATGGAACATGGCAAAACATGCTACGCTGAACTACAGGTGACCAGGAATAACAAAACCTTTTTCCTTACACCAAGGACACGCATCTTAAAATCCAAAGGAACCGAAGTTCCTTGCAATAGACTCTTACCATCATACTACTACGTCGGAAAACAGTGGTACAAAATTTTACCACTTCCAACAGAGGCCGAAGCACCTTTAGTCGTCAAACCTATGACTAAACCAACCTGGAAGTACACTAACCCTTCCGAATTAGCAACTAACGGAATCTATTCTGAACAAGAAATAGAACAGCTACGGGAACGGATCATGTTTCCAATAGAACGACCAGCAGTCCTAAACGATGTGGCCCGTGAAATGCAAGGACACCAACTAACCGACAGTGAAGGAAGCATCCTCAAACTCCTAAACGAAGATGCAATAGAAAAATTAGTCGACAGCACATGGGATCGGATGTGGTCTCGTTTTTTGACCTTCGGCACCGTAAGCGCCGGAATAATCGCCATAATGATGATCATACACCTCATCAAGGCCGTCGTCGACATCATCATCCAGGGTTATGCACTACATTCTGTTTATGGATGGTCCATACACTTATTAGGTGCCTTGTGGAGTTCGGTATCTCATTTACTCCTCCATTTAGCAAAACCCACTCCAAGACCAACAATCGAAACGATCGAGCTGGGCGAAACAACAAGACCACCTACACCAAAACCAGCAACAAGAAGGATTAAAAATGATACAATTCAAGTAAAGGAGGAAAAGAAAGCAACGTGTTCCACATCATTCTTCAACTTAAGTTAATAAACTGGCTAGCCACTTGGATTATGTATCAGGTCTTCCGTCGGCGAGACACGTATCCGCCTTTCAACAAATCCTGTCTGCAAACCACTTAACTTCTCCAAATTCCATTTATCGCATAAATTGCAAATAGATGCTTATTTCAGCACAGGGAGACGATTGCTAGTGCTTTTAGCACCTAGCAACCGTTTAAGGATGGGGGTGTCACGTCCACCCTTTCTAACACCAGCTGTTTTTTTTACCCTTTGATTTTCTTTGAGTTTAAAAACGTTTGCCGCGCGCCGTACACATGGCCCCACTTTGGCGCCATATCAGTCCCTCTTAAGGCAATAGCTTTCTTCCGCGACAGACGGCATATAGAATATTTACAAATTCAGAAGAATTGAAGAACTTAATGGAAAAAAGTAATAAAAATGAAAGAAGAACAGATTTCCAGATTTCTTCAACCCTTCTAATATAAACTTTCCCAGGACCAATTGTCGTACAGCACTTTAACTAGATTAAACAGATGTTTCTCGCGTGGGAAAGTTATTTTTTTAAAAGAAGAAAGATTACTCTCGAAGACCTAATTAAATATTATATTATAAAATTATTCCATTTAATTTTTAATGCCCGTAAACCTTCTTAACTGATCATCTTATGCGCAAAGCCTAAGTTTATATGCTATAACCTCCTCTTATTATTACTTATTTCTTTTAATATAAACATTTAAACTAAAGGATGTTGCTATACACACGAAAATTATTGTAAAATTTGATTTAACTTCTTATACAAAATATTTAGAGTTTATCTTTAAACAATTACCCAATGTAAGTCTAAGTAACAAAATGATATGTATTAGAAATTATTGTTAAAAAACAGGAATCAGAAGCCTCGGTTGGAGATGGGAAAGGTACTTGAAGAGCCATCTTTTGAGGGGAGCCAAAAACTACTTAAAGATGAGACACTCCCCTGCACTTAAGCACTTATGGGACTTACCAACCACATGAGTACGTGGGCGGCTAATTTCCATAAGGAGTTTCTTAAAAAACCAAATGAGAGACTCAGAAATTTTTTAAACCAATCTCAATAGAAATTAACCACCCTCAAGGGGCTGGGAAATGGAAAAGTAGGGAGATTAGGGCGTGGATTAGTTTTTTAAAAGAACCAAAAAATCTCTCGGTTAATCTAATAAAATAAAAATTTCAAGTTTCAAGCAGTTTTTATTCCGCGCAGTTAATTTTTATTCTCACAAACTTTTGGTTCGACCAGTCCCGGTTCTACAAGTGGCAGTCCTTACTTCGATCCATCTTCAATTGAGGCTTCTGAGGGTCTCTTTTCATCAACGATTGTATTTCTTCAAATAAACAAAAGTAAGCGTTAATTTTTGTTGCTGTCTACCTTTTCCGTCTTTCGTTTTCTTAAAATTACATCTAGTCTGTTTTTTTTATTATCGAACGATAGTTTTTGTTTCCTCCAAGGAGAGTCCATAGTCCTGTACGAGGACCGGATTGCTCCTTTCCTTCCTAAAAACCTTCCTGGTTTTTCTTTTAAGCTCCAGCTTGGTTGGAGTACTAGGAAAACCATTCCTTACAATTCACAAATAATTTCCCCTAGGTTAAGGAGCTTTTTCTAAAGGGCCCCAAGCTATTGAGCGAAAGCTCAGGCTTAAAATATTTAATTTAAATATTTGTGTGATGTCCCTAGGACGTCACAAAAAAATCAAAAATTTCAATACTGGTTTTAGACAGTGCTCACAAATGTCTAAAAATCATCCTGATAACACTTTTTTGATTAAATCAAAATTAGAAATGTTACAGCATATTCAAATAAAAAAAAAGTCAATATCAAAATTCCATTTTCCAGTTAAATTATACGAGACACAAAAAAACGCAATGACACAACATTATTGAATAAATAAAGAAGTACAAATTTGAATTGTAACACCCTTTCATAAGATGCATATTTTTCTTTTCAATTAAAAAAACTATTGAAAATCCAAAATTCAATTTTCCAACAATAATATGTAAAATAAGAAAAAACGTGAGAATACAATGTTGTCAGTTTCTAAAAGATCTACAAGTTTTGTCTCACACAGTTTCCGATAAAAGATATATTTTTCGTTTCAATTCCAAAAATACAATTAAAATTATGGTATGATTCTGGATTTCTTATCTTAATTATAATTTCGATATAATAACTTCTGTTATATTTTCATAAATTTGTCTCTATTTCTTAATTTCAATTTTAATTTTGATTTCCTAGATATTGTAAATGTTAAATTTTAATAACATTAGATTTTATTAAACTTGTTAGTATTGTGAGGTCATTTCATGAGATTTGACTTCAGTTTTATATTTATAATTTCAAGTGACATGACGTTATTTCTGCTTTACTTCGAAAATTTAAATTCAAGGCTAATTCGGAAAAATTTGATTTATTTTACTCAGTGGTCTTTTGTTTTGTTCGAATATGTTGGTTTTTTACTCATTTTGGTAAATATATTTTTTTTATCACAACTCAAAAATTTTCAAAATTTTGTTTTGATTTCAAGTTTTTATTAAATAATAACTTTTTAGATTTAATCAATCTGACTATTATGGATTGACCTCACATTACATTTTACTATCCTTTCTGTGATGTAAGATTCATTGGTTATTTTTGTATGCCCTGATGATTAAGGGGATCCATCGCCATTAATACTTTAATAATTAACAATAATAATAATAAAAATGATAATGACAGCAAAAAGGAACAATATGCATTTCAGGAATAGGTAGGGCAGTTCTAGCTTGTACTGTTCCCTCTTCTGATGGTGACTGATTTTAAAAATTGGAAAATAACTAGATTTCAAACAAACTTTCCTGTTAGCCTGTACTTCTCTAGCGAGCATGCGGTCTTCCTTCTGGAATGCCTGAGTCAGCTTGATGGCGATCGCAGCGGCTGTAGGTGTCCTTTAAGGCCGTCTACTCCCTATCGGCGTTGATGGTTTCGGGTTACCCTTCCGGGTGAACTGCCTCGAAGACAATGATGATTCTAGAGTGGTTAGATGGTAGGCAAGCCAAATGATAAAATTTTTTTAATGTCCTTGTCTGTAGAGGAACAGTCATTAGTTTGAGCGACGATTTTCAGGGCACCGTTGGAAATGTTCGACATTGAAGTAGGGCACTACGAGCCCTCATCATATCCAACAACCCTTGGTTCGAAATTTGAGCAAATCGGTTGCATCAGATTTGCATGTAATAAGTGCAAGGTTTCATCCGCCATTCTGCACAATCTCATTCAGGCTTCCTAGTATTTTCAAATAATTTCTTTCTAGACTTTAATGATGGATTACATAATTGTTAAAAATTTCCCTATTTAATTATTTTTATGCATTTCCACATTGTATCGATATTATAATAGAAGTTACCAATATGTTTTGTAAAACTTACCAACTATTTCCTTTTGACATCACGAAAAAAAATGGTTGTATCAAAAATCATTCCAATATCTTGATTAGAAAGTGATGAAATGTTTTATTCGCACATGATAAAAATAGTAATCCCAAAAAAATTTAATTCATCATTTTATCTATTTTATTTCGGTTAAGGTCGATGGAAACCTTCTTAGGTTAGAATTGCTTTAAAAGAAAAACCTTTTAATTATGGTTTTTCAAAATGTAACAAAGGATGATGGTTGTTGACATATCTTTCATCACAAACTTGGACAACAGTTTACAATTATACTTTAAAATTGCCACGATTTAATTCTTCTCATTTTGATGAAGAACAAAAGCAAAATTTCAAGTAATCAATGTATGTGACGAATTTCAAACGATTCACAACAGTTGATGAGCAGGAAATATCTAATTCGTCTTTACAATTATTTCTTGAAGTTTACTATTATCAGAAATTTATGATCACACGAAATATTACATATGAAAATAAAATAATTACTTTTCTTAAAATTAATGAATTTGATAAATTTTACAAAATTAGTAGCATAATTAGTTCTATAGACTTTTGAATATTGGTAAATTTTACAAAATTTTTGGTACTGCTTACCAAAAATAAATAATTGTGATTGCTTAGTCAGCACAACTGATAGGATTTCTCTCAGTGCGTGATTTCCTGAAACACGTGACTGGATTTTTATTCAGTTACAGCTTCAAAAATTGGGATAGGATTTTAGAAAATTCATTTACTATTTAGCAACTTTCAGAAACAGTTTTTTTTTTTTTTTTAGTTACAAAATGTTGAATACTCTGACACTTGTATTTGGAAATTCTAAAACTTGTAACAGGAATAATCTGTAGTTTTGGTAACTGGAGTTTTATGCAGCTGCATGTAACTGAAAATTTTGTTACAGTTTCGTAATTTTATGATAATTTTTATAAAAATTTCGTTACAATTACGTGCGTGCAGTTACGTCTTATATAGCAAAATTATTCAATAGCAAGAAATTATCTCCGTTTGCTGCATCGAAATTTATTTTGAATTTTGCATGAGTTTGCCTGTAATGACGGACGCAACCTTGCACAACTCTTACTGTTAATATTAAGTACTATTCACAGGTTCATACGTTACATACACCTATATACAAAAATGTCCACCTCGGTAATTGCTAGGGTAACATTTCTAATAAAATTTGTTTATAATATTTTTTTTTTCTATTTTAAATTTAAGGCATATTCTCGTGGGGTTATAGGTCACCACCCCCGGCATTCGTTACAGCAAAAAAAAATTTTTTTTTTTTTTTTGAGCATTGGTGTGACCGAAAGTCAGAAGAACTGACGTAAGTCAACACGCTCCAAGGGGTGCAGAATCCTGTCCTCTAAAATTCGGATTCGGCTCTCAGAACGATTCGTTGGGGTGTTTATCGTTTCTCCCCAAGTTTGCAAACTGTACACCCATGAAATTTGAATTTGGGAGCAAGTTTGAAAATCTACTAGGGTCTCTGCATCAGAGTCGATTTCTGAATCAGAAACTAGATCTACGATGGGAATTCCCTGAGTCGAAATTGAGCCTGCAAATTTTTGTTTTCTTCGTGAAGTTTCAAGAGAGATAGACAAATTGGAGTTTTTGGTCAACAATTCCGAATGATGATTGTTGGAGTCGTTGGGAGAAATTTTGGGGATAATTTGATAATCCCGTGGTGATTGGGGAGTTTCCAGGATTGATAGGGCTGTCTTCAATTCTGTCAGTTGTTTGGACATCTTTTCCCTCACTTGCCTCCCTGCATGGGATCTTCGTTTGCGTTTGCAGATGATGGGCATAGTGAGGTACTAGAAGAGATGCTAATGAATGAATATAGGACCTCGGTTGACCCAGAAAAATAAAAAAAAAATTCTTTTTCGGAAAAAATGAATTTTATTAACAACAAAAATATTATTTAAATGAAGTGAATTTATTATTGAAAATAGGGGATTATTTTCTTTCTTTCGAATTAATGCTTTCTGCTGAAAAGCATAAAAGACTTAATTCTGGAATTGACACTCTGCTAAAGAGGATAAGTGTAAATTCCTAATAAAAGAAAATCGCAATAAGAATGGAATAAAATTGTTGTTCAAAATTTAGTCTTTCTGCTAAAGAGCATAAAAGCTTAAATTTCAGAATTTACCTTCTGCTGAAAAGCATAAAGGGGAATTCTCTAGAACACAATTTCCAGGAGAATAGAGGATTATTTTCTTCCTGACGAATTAAGGCTTTCTGCTAAAGAGCACAAAAGATTTAATTCTAGGATTGACACTCTGCTAAAGAGCACAAGAGTAAATCCTTAATGGAAGAAAATATTAGTAAAAATTGAAGTTTAAAATTCAGTCTCTCTGCTAAAGAGCACAAGAGCTTGAATTTCAGAATTGGCTTTCTGCTAAAGAGCACAAAAGCAAACTCTCGAAAACTCAATTTTTTGGAAAAGGAAAGATTTTATTTTATTTTTTCTTTATTTTTGGATAAGGTGAATAATTTTCTTTTGCGAATTAATGCTTTCTGCTCAAAAGCATAAAAAACTTAATTCTGGAATTGACACTCTGCTAAAGAGGATAAGTGTAAATTCATAATAAAAGAAAATCGCAATAAGAATGGAATAAAATTGTTGTTTAAAATTTAGTCTTTCTGCTAAAGAGCATAAAAGCTTAAATTTCAGAATTTACCTTCTGCTGAAAAGCATAAAGGGGAATTCTCTAGAACACAATTTCCAGGAGAATAGAGGATTATTTTCTTCCTGACGAATTAAGGCTTTCTGCTAAAGAGCACAAAAGATTTAATTCTAAGATTGACACTCTGCTAAAGAGCACAAGAGTAAATCCTTAATGGAAGAAAATATTAGTAAAAATTGAAGTTTAAAATTCAGTCTCTCTGCTAAAGAGCACAAGAGCTTGAATTTCAGAATTAACTTTCTGCTAAAGAGCACAAAAGTGAATTCTCAAAAACTCAATTTTTGATTGGAATAAAAGGATTATTTTCTTTCTGTCGAATTAAGGCTTTCTGCTAAAGAGCATAAAAGATTTAATGCTGGAATTGACACACTGCGACAGAGCATAAGTGTAAATTCTTAATGAAAGAAAATTGGATTAAAAATGCTAAAGTTATGAATAAAGTAGAGTTGGAAATTTTTAGTCGCTCAAGCTAGCCTCAAGGTCAAATTCTTGGTCGACACAACAATTCTACTTTATTCTATAATAAAATATGATCATTGAAAGTAAAATTTTTAATTGTTCATAACAAGAGTCAAACAAGGCTCAAGTTATAAGCAATTAATTTTTATCAGACTAGCCAGGTTAGCCTCAAGGTCAAAACCCTGGGTAGTCAAAACACAAAAGAAATAATAATTTCAAATAAAATAAAGTTGATAGCTAGGTCACTTAGGTTAGCCTAAAGGTCAAATCCCTGCGCGACCTTACGGCTTTACTTTATTTTAACACACAATATAATAATCTTATAAAATTAATGAAATTTGAAAGGTGTAAATAGTAGAACTGGAGAATTTTGAAAAGAAGGTGCTTTGCTAGTAACAGAAAGTTACTAGTAGAACGTAGCCGATGAAGAATAGCGCGAAAGACCGAAATCCAGCCGCTGCCACCATCAGTTTGTTACGTACGGGTATTATTAATTTAAATAAAATTCATAAAAAGTAAAAACAATTACTCCTAATATACTTTATTTATTAATAAAATGGGTACGCGGAGGTCGTCCAAACTGCCGAATTCGATTAATGTGAATATTAATTGAATTCGTTTATTATTATGTGGGGTCGTTGGTCTTCTACTCTCGGACTGAGAGTGTATTCTTCACGTTTACGTTGATCACCTTTAATTTTGAACAATAAGAAGAGGGGAAAAGGTGTCTTGAATAAAATGAAGTCAGGCGACAATTACTCGAATAAATAAGACAGTTTTATTTCAAAAAGAAGAAGCGAATAACCCGAGGTGAACATTTTGGATATAAATCAAGAGAGAGAGACAAGTCAGAAATATAAATTATACCTTACCACAATTAAGATTTTAATCCTAGGTTCTTAATCCTACCGGATTTTTGGAGAGCAGGAGCAAGGAAGAGAGTGCGTTCCCGTTGCTGAAGTCCTCAGTTATCCGGGCCAAACTTGATTTTATATATCTGTGGTTTCCAAAAGAAACCACCCTTGTCCTTTGCGTGATGCACACATACACTGTTTCCACTTTTCTTTTAGGTTTGATAAGAAAATATAACGGTTGGCTTTCAACCAGAAAAGGGTCGAGTGCTTTTAAACTCGCTCTTTTCACCGCTAAAATTTCTCTATTAAATCTAATTCAAATATTTTGTGAAAATTATCACTACCGTTTTGAGATTCGGTAGTATTAATTTTCTGCGATTTCTCGCTGCTTTGTGCCGTTTTATTTTGGTGAAGAAAAACCGCGAAAAACTGGATTTGGACTATAAATAGTCCGCCGAAGATTTTCGTTGATACACGTTCGATGCGATTGCCAAGAGTCTATCACTAGATAATCGTTTACGAGTTACCTTCAACTAGTGAAACAGGTATACCGACCGTTCACGATCAACGAATTGGACCTTTTAAATGGTCCTTTGAAGATGAATTTAATTTTGATATAATCAAATAAAAGAATTGCTTCTGTCTAGATGAAGACTTTTGTATTTTACGTCCGCCCGACACGATTCCAAATAAATAATTTCGTTAGAAAGAGTTTTACGGGTTCAATCAACTAACGAGGATCTAGGAACTGTCGATCTAGACCGCAGACGGGCAAAAGTAGAGAAAAGTATATTCCCTACTGTCCGAGTAGTTCCGGATAGTACCGGGTTGCTCGAGTAACTGCGAATTTCGGCTTGGCGTTGATCTGTTTTACTGTTTCATCGCGAGGTGAACATGGTAGGGTTTTTCGATGATTAAGGAATGTATGATTGGACAAGGAAATAATGGTAGGGAGGTTTTAGGAATTTAGATGGACTTTGTACCATGCTGATTCAGTTATTGCACCATTTGCTGATTTTTAGGTGTCGAATATTTCTCCCCTATTTCCACACTTTTCGTGAGAAAGGAAATGCGCTCATCGAATTTTAGTATTTGATGCATTGTCATCAAATTGTAGAAACGATTTTAGTTTCTAATATATTTCGTGCTAAATTGAAATATATATATTTAATTAGTCTAGGTTTATAATCATTATATGAATTATAAAGCCTTACATAATTATTTTAAATATTCGGATGAGTCCTTTAGGTTTTGATTACAAAAAGCACGTGGCCTTTGTTGTGGGAGATCAGCTGGCTAAAGCATCTAAGCAAGGATAGGCGCATGAGAAGGAAGTGTGAAAATGGAATGTATGCTAGCCTCGCGATGCACAGCAGAGCACATCAAGAGTTTCCAAAAGAGACGGGTATATGGGGCATGTGCATGGGCAAACGAAGAAAGGAATTGACAAACGGTAGAAAGCTATAGTGAGATACAGTGCATGAGTGTACACGCGCTGGATATCTCTCCCTCTTCCTCTCTCTTATGCTCTCTCTTCTTCCCTCGCGCTCTCTCCTTTTGCTTCCACTTTCCAGTGAAAATATTTATAATTATTTCCTGGACTTACATTATTTTAGGTATTAAAATTGCGATTATGTGACAGGCCACTTGCATGAAGCTATAGTTATAATTATTGGCGACAATATTAATGGTTTTAAATGAATTAATATCATATAAAAGCAATATTAATACTAATAAAATAATACCTTAGAAGTTTCCTGAATTTAGATACTTAATGAATTTACAATCTATGCGATTATGTGACAGGCCACTCGCATTAAAATAAAATCGTAGTTATAATTATCCGCATTTACCTGTAAACATAAACTCATATTTATATGCAGGTGCACAAGCCTGCACGTACATCAGTTTATATATATATATATATATATATATATATATATATATATATATATATATATTAATTCATATCAATATGCTGTACAATATAAAGCGATATATGCTTAATATACAATAATAATATGATCATAATGATATTAACCATTAATAATAGTATATATATATATATACAAAACATCAATCATATTAATCATATTAATCACACTATCAATATTAATATAACAATGTATTAGGAATTTCCTTCCCGAATCAACCATCATATTTATCATATTTATCATATTATCAAACTCATATTTATATGCAGGTGCACAAGCCTGCACGTACATCAGTATATATATATATAATTCATATCAATATGCTGTACAATATAAAGCGAAATATGCTTAATATACAATAATAATATGATCATAATGATATTAACCATTAATAATAGTATATATATATATACAAAACATCAATCATATTAATTATATTAATCACACTATCAATATTAATATAACAATGTATTAGGAATTTCCTTCCCGAATCAACCATCTGCTAAAAGTTCCTTGACCTGAGCAACGATAAGCTGCATCAGCGACCTTGTCAAGGTGCTCGGTTACGGGCGCTTCGAGTGGCATGCGAATTTATGTAGAAATTGTATTATAATTTAGGAAAAATTTGGCCACCTTGACACGCTCGTAACACTTGAATGTTCATACATTTAAAAAATATCGAATTAGAGAATTATATGCAAAGTATTTTCCATTAAGAAGACATAAACATGACATAATTAGTTTTATATCTACATTTTCAGTTTACTTTTTTGTGGCTTAAGCACACATTTTGAATTCGAAATGCAAAAATGCTCTACAGAGTTGAAGTATTTCCTGAATCAATTATTATTGATCCTGAATTCTATTGGAAAATTTGTTGTTTACTGTTCAAATCTTACTACGATTTCAGACGGACAGACAAATTAAGAACTACAAAATATTTCATCCAAAAGATTGCACTCCTCCATAAAATCTTGTCAAATTGTAACAAGATTTGAACACTTCGAACGAACATTTTTATGTAAAATTTAAAGTTGATTGATATTTATATGTTAATATGGAAATACCAATAAACACATATTTTAGCTTTTTAATTTATCTACTGCTATTAGACAATTTTCCATTTCCGTAGAGATTTTAAGTTTTGGAATGAAAAGTTTGTGCTTAGGCTACAAAAATGTGAGATGAAAATATTTCTAACATATAACTGAAAATATAAATTATGAACTTGAATTTTATGTTCATTTTATCTTGATAGAAAATATTGTTCTAATTGAAAAATTGTTAAATGTACAAAATTAGTAAGAAGTATATAAATTTGAATGGAAAATTATATATTGATTCAAATTTTATACATTTATTGTCACTAAATTTCACTGAAAGTTTATTTTTGAAGTGTTGAAATCCTCATGAAATTTTCCAAGATCATACTGATGTTTATTTCATGCAGACTTTCTTCAAGAAATTGAAGAAAAGTGTTATTTCTTGAACTATATACTTCGTAAATTCAAATTCGTAGTCTGCTTCGCGCCTCTTTTGCACGTACTCGAGAAAAATACAATTCTTAATTTCGACTCGATAAACGAAAGCGTGAAATCTAAAAATAACTTGAAAACTCAAGCATTGTAACGAAGTCCGTCTTCGTGCACCTTCGGCTTTATACGAAGCTGGTGACCGCAGCGTGTAGCAGAGCCGACACACTGACACGCCACGTTTGCATGTGTTTCTCCCAGATGGGAGCGTGGTGGGGGCCAAAAAATCCCACGTTCTGGAGACACTGAGATACAGGCACATTCCGTCCTTACCTTCCTCAAAACCACGTGCATGAACGTTGTAAACCCTATACCGTCAGAAGAACAGTTTTTGTACCCACGCCTTTAATATTTCTTACTAAAGAAAAAAACAAACTGTTATATAAAAGTTGTTTTTCTGACGGAAAGTAAAATACCTTTAGCAAAATCTTTTACCTTGCATGATTAGAAAATATATTCAAAAAGTTATTTTTCAATCTCCTTATCAGACCTTAATAAAATAAATCTATTCTAACAATTTGTAGAAAATGATACCAACTCCATGTGAACCTATTGTTAACCATCTTGGACCAGTAGACGGTGTATGTCGGCAAGACTATCCGATAGCATACACGCACTTATTACAGAGTTATTGCTTCGAATTAGAACCCTCAACATTGTTTTTATATTATAATCCCCAAACCACAAAAAGATATTGCCAATTCTGTTTCGAGAAATTAGATCAGAAAACTCAAAATAACTGTGAATTTTTTACTTCATGGCATTCCATTTGTAAATTGGAATGCATATATATGAATTGTTACGGTTGTCAAGAACTATTAATTAATCCGCAACAAAGAGCGGCTAATTGTAACGAATGCATCGAAACATATTTAAATAACAAATTCAAAATTAGCCAAGGAAACGAAGTTCCAGTAGAAAATACCCCTGCATGATTATACGTATCTACCTTTCACGCATGTAATCACGCATGAAAAATTTTGTTAAATTTAATAAAATCCTTAATACTAAAAAATTGTAAATTTTGCAAATATTTCAAATTCCTTGAATATTGTAAATTTCCCCAACAGAAAAATGCTGCCCCAAGAAATCGAAACAATCGAAGCAGAAGAAGTTTGAGCAAGCGAGCAGGATGTTCAGCCGTATTTTGAAAATCAATTATGGTCAGAATACTGCTGCACAACCCTGGTCGAGAATTTTTACATGAATGTTCTCGAAAAAAAACTTGTTTGCGAGGATTGTTGGATGACAGAACTCAGCTTTTTCGAAACCCAAGTAACATTACCCGTCCGAATAGATCACATAGTTACTAAAGACTTATATTGTACGTTAAAACTATCTAGCCTCGACTGCTCCATTTGAAATACACAAAGTTTTTATATGCGGCAAAGAGCAGATTTATGCGTAACTTGTGCCGAACGTGTAATTCATTTATGCCAACAAGAAGCATTATATAACGACGTCGATTCCGAAGCATCCACCATTATTTATAATAACAACGAATAATAATAATAAATCAAGCCATATTTTTATACCTATTATTAATTTTCGTTAAAAGAAAATTTTTTCCTTTTTTATTTTTATTCGTTATTTAAAATCATATTGCATCACAACTATTTTAACCGCCATAATGTAACGACAAACTTTGATAAATTAAATTGTTCTAAAAAACAGACCACTGTTTTCTCTGCATGAAATATCTCTTTGAGTTAGGAAACGCGGAACGTGAATATATCAACAAACACAAAATTATTACCCAAAAAAAAAACTAACTAACTTTAGAATTTCAATAAATTCAATCATCAACTCAAACAGGTAATTCTTTTGCAGATCAAAACAATGGCCTTGCAGACAAGAGACCTATCGAAAGGCACTGCTGTACAAGTTTTAAACGAGATAAGCATTGAGTGTGATTTCTCCGAACCCTGATATATTGTAAAATCGCTTGGAAAACACCAAAAACTACCACCGTTCCAAGCAACTTGCGAAATCTTTAAAAATAAAATAACTTTTTCTTGTATTGGGGAGCCAGCCCCTCAAAAAAAGTCTGCAAAGCAAAATGCAGCATCTAAACTCTTGGAAATTCTTTCCACAAGATATGTATTTTTAGAAGAAATGAAAGAAAAAAGCTTAATCCCAGAAACGAGAATTTTCAAAATAAGTGATGAAATCAGCAAAGAAACGTTGCAAAAATGGACCAACTCTTGTGAAAGGTGTTTTCAAAGAGGGCATTTAGCTCATAACTGCCGCAACCCTTTACGTAATAGAAAATATAAAAATAATTCTTAAAAATCTACGACATTATGAAATTACGTTTTATTTTACAGTTTTATATATTATTATTTTATATTACATGATATTTATAATTTACGAATATGAAATAAAAATTATTGATGTATTTAGTTGTATATAAAAAAAAATAATATGTAACCTTATGTTAAGTTCATAATATTTCAAAAAAACTATGTAATTATTTATAACAAAAAAATTATAATATCAAGATGACACAAATTTTTATGACATCAAAAACAATGGTCAATATTGAAATGTATCAAATAGTAGAATACAAATTGTAAAACAAACGCCGAAATGGATTTTATATTTTTCATTCACATTTTGTTACTACATCAGAAAAAGTATTTGAACGTATCTCTTCAAAAAAAATTAATGAATGTATTCTTCTTCCGAAGATTCGATCGCGGATGCTTCACCCCCGCGCTCGAACTAGGGGGGGAGGTGTCACGTCCCGCGACGCATTCGAATGTACTATAGGCACAGGCTAGGTCTAGAGAGAAATCTGGGGAAATTACTAAAAGAGAGAAAACCACCTATTGAAAAGAGAGGTATAACTACGTCACACGCAGCGGGAGACTGCGCAACGCGTGACGTCACCAAAAAATATAATATAAAAAGGACACACCGCCAAGGGAAAACTAGTCTTGTGAGCAAAATTAAGTGCGGCAAATTTCTAAAATCTTAAAAGGATTCACAGCGTGAGATACGTGTTTAGTTCAGTTTTCCGAAGAAACATGTCGTAAATTCTCCGATTGCACTTTCAATCTTTGAAAGGATCTTAGAGTCAGTGTAGAGTGAGATAACTATTCTTTTCCTCCTCACACCAGTGGGATATTTGTATCCGTCTTCCTCATACCAGTGGGATACCTATTGCTGTCTTGGTCGCACCAGTGGAAGAATCATTTTCTTTCCCTCACACCTGTGAGGATCATTCATAAAAAAAGGACTATTCACAACTCAACAAAGGTACCGAAAATTCTCTACTCTTTACCTATTCCCTGTGCCATTGTTTGAATCTTAGTAAAATTTTAACCTTGTTTGTATCAGTGTTAATTTAAGTAAATTTAATTTGTATTCCTTTACTAATCATTGTGTTCTTTTCATTGACTTATCCTCATCCCTAAGCGAGGATCATTCGATCCTAACTTAAAACGAGGAATCTTCGATCAAAGTAAGTATTTACGTACTTGTGACGTAACATATGTATAATTTATTTCAAATTTATAACATTTTATTTTTATTTCAATTTTATTATAAAATAGTAATTTTTTTTCAAAAATATTTGTTTCAGAATATGGATTATGTTCATATACTTCCATTAGTACAAATTCCTGAGGCGTGGATCAGATCTACTCCATATCATATTGTTTGGTGGGGTTTATGCCATGCTCCAAAAAGAAGAAGATGGAAGTGGACTCATTTTTAAAAAATTATAAAAAGCAAGAACAAACATTTTTTTAAAGTATTTTTTAAATTATAGAATATGAATTAGATAATGTTTGTAAAATTGAAAAAATTTAACTGGATAAATTGCAATGAAAAATAAAAAAATAAAAAAAATGCAATAAAAGTTTTGTAATATAAAAGATAAAATTGTGTCGTTTCATTTTACCGCCTCCCCCTTATTTACGATGCATCATTTATTGAAAGATGTTTATTTAAAAAAATTCTGTTTTAGCAAATTTTCTTCCATTTCTGAGTTTAATAAAATTGTATTTGAGTAAAACTTTTTTGATAACATAAATTAAATTTCAGTAATTTTTCAACAAACGTACTTTACATTTGAAAATATAACTTTTATTTTTAAGTATTTCTTAAATCTAACTTTTAAAAAATACTAATTATTAATAATTTTTATTAGTAAGTAGCGAGATTCTTTTTTTCTTTGAATTGTACTCTTTATAATCTTAGGGTGCCATCCCATGATGGTGTTTTTACTCGGCGTAAAACAGAAAAAAATAATGAGAGCGAGAGGGAGAGACACACAGATATACGCTCTCTTTCACTCTTATGATTTTCTAACACCAACATGGGATTCCAGTCTTTTTAGTCAGTAATGGGATGCTAGAACACATAATGATAATAATCATATGATTTCTTAAGAATTTGTATATAGAAAAGTGCGGTATGGTGACTTCTATCTGCGCACACATTATGAATCGTCACCTGTACAAGCTCCACAATGCAGCGGAGTTGATCCTTAAAACGTTTTAGAATCGCCAAGCATGGCGGCATGGGACGGCACTCTAAGATTATAAAAAGAATCGTAAAGTGACATGTTCATTGACATGTCTGCTATTATATTGACCCAAAATACTGACTCAATGCGAAAAAAAATGAGAAATTAGCAAAATTCTATAAAAAGAATCTCGCTACTTCCTTTAGGGAGGGGACGGTTCGTTTTTTATAACTTTTTTAAAAATTTTGTAATTTAAAAGATAAAGTTATGTTGTATCATTTCACCGACCCCTCCCTAAAGGAAGTAGCGAGATTCTTTTTATAGAATTTTGCTAATTTCTCATTTTTTTTCGCATTGAGTCATTATTTTGGGTCAATATAATAGCAGACATGTCAATGAACATGTCACTTTACAATTCTTTTTATAATCTTAGAGTGCCGTCCCATGCCTGTGTTTTTACTCAGCGTAAAGCAGAAAAATAATGAGAGTGTGAGAGACACAGAAAATCATAAGATTGATACAGAGCATATATCTATGTGCGACATGAGACTCCAACCTTATTAATCAGTAATGGAATGTTAGAACACATAATGATAATAATTATCATGTGATCTCTTAAGTATTTGTATATAGAAAAGTTCAGTCACACTGCTGACCTACCATAATTTTTTACTACGGTGGATCAAAAAATAAAAGACAGTTTTTCTTGTATTAAATGTATATATATATATATATATACAATAATTTGTATATACAATTTGAATTAATTGATAATTATTATTCTTATTATCTATCTTATAAGTTTTTTTCTACTTTTTATTTTAAATTCCAAATAAAACTTTCTAATTATCTTAAAATCATTTTAAATTCATAATAATCTTAAAAGTATTACATTTTTTGACGAGGAATCTTATTTTTGTATGTTTTTATTTTAGTTATCAATTTACTTCATTGTGCATTTATGAATTAAACTCTAGCTCTAAATCTTTATCTCTAAAGCTCTAAACACATCAATATTTCTTGATCTTGCTGAAATATTGAGAAATATAAGTATATATTGGTGCATGATTTGGGGAAAGGGATGATAATTAAATCAAAATTGATTTTCGAGTTCTATAAGTACTTCAAGTATCCTATAGTCAAATTTTTATGCAAGTATTGCACTAAACGAGTGATTGTTAGAATTGGATAAACGCATGTCAATCCATAAGTATTGTGTTAGTGTGACTAGGGACGTCCATTAAAGAAAGTCAGAGTTTTTGCTGCATGGAGTATAAGCAATGTAGTGAATTATTTTCCAAACTTATTTTTTGTAAGAAACACAGAACTTAATGGTATGTCATACTTATTCAAACCAAATAAAGAGTCGATGAGCTGAATTGTATTGTACGATTTCTAAGTAGTAGAAAGAAAATTTTATTCAAAATGTAATTTCTATTTTGTGGCAGGCTTCTTGCACACAACTTGGTTACTATATTCTGCGATTCAAGTCTGTCAAAGTAGTGCTTGGCGATTCTAAAACGTTTTAAGGATCAACTCCGCTGCATTGTGGAGCTTGTACAGGTGACGATTCATAATGTGTGCGCAGATAGAAGTCACCATACCGTACTTTTCTATATACAAATTCTTAAGAAATCACATGATTATTATCATTATGTGTTCTAGCATCCCATTACTGACTAATAAGACTGGAATCCCATCTTGGTGTTAGAAAATCATAAGAGTGAAAGAGAGCGTATATCTGTGTGTCTCTCTCTCTCTCTCGCTCTCATTATTTTTTTCTGTTTTACGCCGAGTAAAAACACCATCATGGGATGGCACCCTAAGATTATAAAGAATACAATTCAAAGAAAAAAAGAATCTCGCTACTTACTAATAAAAATTATTAATAATTAGTATTTTTTAAAAGTTAAATTTAAGAAATACTTAAAAATAAAAGTTATATTTTCAAATGTAAAGTACGTTTGTTGAAAAATTACTGAAATTTAATTTATGTTATCAAAAAAGTTTTACTCAAATACAATTTTATTAAACTCAGAAATGGAAAAAAATTTGCTAAAACAGAATTTTTTCAAATAAACATCTTTCAATAAATGATGCATCATAAATAAGGGGGAGGCGGTAAAATGAAACGACACAATTTTATCTTTTATATTACAAAACTTTCATTGCATTTTTTTTATTTTTTCATTTTTCATTGCAATTTATCCAGTTAAATTTTTTCAATTTTACAAACATTATCTAATTCATATTCTATAATTTAAAAAATACTTTTAAAAAATTTTTGTTCTTGCTTTTTATAATTTTTTAAAAATGAGTCCACTTCCATCTTTCTCTTTTTGGAGCATGGCATAAACCCCACCAAACTCCATTACAATTAACGCTTTCGAATCTTCCATAAATTGGGAAATTGCATCACAGCACACGTTCTTTACAATATGATATGGAGTAGATCTGATCCACGCCTCAGGAATTTGTACTAATGGAAGTATATGAACATAATCAATATTATGATGTGACATGTTTTAGAACATATCCGATTTTGTATTGACCCATAATTCATAGAATATTTATTTGTTTTTCATTTTGGCATAGGGTCAGACTCTTAATTGTCTTCTTCTAGGAGGTAAAGAACCTCTCAGGATAGCATTTAAAAAAAAAATTCAGTCAGCAAAGCCACATGTCCCGAGTCGGTTTTCAAAACAGTCCAACTCGATCATCGAGAGACTCCGGTAACAGAGTCCTCAAAAAAAGTGAAAATTCTAAAAATTGATAAGTGCTCGGGTCGTCCAGATTATCAATTTCACATTTTATATATTATAATAAAAAAAAAAAGTTCTTTTCCGGTCGGTTCTTTTGGCGAAATTATAAAAATAAAAAAAATAAAAATAAATAAAATTTTCGTTCATTATATTGCGTTGTTTATATACAGTGAATTTTTTAATATGTTTTCAATGCGTGTTTTGCATACCGGACTGCTTCATTTTGAGTTGCAAGCTATGAGATAAGTTTTGTTTTTATACCTTTCCTTATTTTAATAATTTTCTATATTGTGATATTTTAAAGAAATTTTAAACGAATTTTATAATTTATGGCACTGAAGAGGGCCCCCATATGTGGCCGAAACGTTTGCCATACTTTTTACGTTTTTTTATATCTGCCATTGAGAAAAATGGTAATGTGAAAATAAAAAGAGTCTGACCCTATGCCAAAATGAAAAGCAAATAAATATTCTATAATCCATATTCTGAAACAAATATTTTTAAAAAAAAATTACTATTTT
This sequence comes from Diplolepis rosae, assembly GCA_030998225.1. Classification (NCBI taxonomy): domain Eukaryota; kingdom Metazoa; phylum Arthropoda; class Insecta; order Hymenoptera; family Diplolepididae; genus Diplolepis; species Diplolepis rosae. The sequence goes on from JAPYXD010000450.1 coordinate 791,807, forward strand.
ATAATAAAATTTAAATAAAAATAAAATGTTACAAATTTGAAATAAATTATACATATATTCAGAATGTACTTTAATAATTTTCTTTTCTCACCTGAAGCATCAAAATATCTTTAATCTTTTATTTCCACAATTATATCAAGCAATTTTATTAAAAGAAAGTATGCTTAAAATTTTGAACGCTTAAATAATTTAACTGCAAATTTGATTAAAATGGATTGAGAATGTTATTACTCTCTAAATCTAAATTAGTGAAAAGTCGGTCACTAATTTTGCTTTAGTGAAAATTTCTACTAATAGTTAGTCATAGAAATTTTCACTAAAGCAAATTAGTGACCGACTTCTCACTAATTCAGATTTAGGGGGGTAGTTTTCAATGAATTTATACTTATACATATTTTGATTCTAAAAAAACGACTTGAAAGTAAACTAATAATAAGAAAGTAAAGATATTTCATTGAATTTACATGTAGTTTTTACACCAAATTATAAGAAAAATTTTCGTTTCCTACGTATTTGTTTCATCAGAAACACTTGATTAAAAATCAAAATACAGCATACATGAAGTTTATCCAAAAACCTAAGAAAAATTAAATGCGTGAAAAATTATTTTTAGATTAAATTTATAAACTGTTAATTATCTAATGACTTTTCTCAATTATTAATGATTTTATCTTCTAAGTTGAAAAAGATAACATATTAAAAGATAAAATCATTAACAATTGAGAAAAATCATTAAGGAATAAACAGTTTACAAAGGGTCTAGGGAGATAAGTATGTAAAAGTTGCCCCCGCACGTATCAAGTCCAAATTTATGTCGTAAGTAGGCACCAACTAGTTATTCAATTTCCTAAAATGGTAACCTTAAAACTACAGTTTTTTGGGAGTTATGGAGGGGGAAATCAAAATGAAAAAAATTAATTTCCTCGAAAATGACTTGACCGATTTTGATGAAAAAAGAATATGTTATAAATACCAGCGGGACTAATTTATAGGAAAATTAAAAAAAAATTCGGACAAAAAAAGGGGTTAACATTTTTTTTTGAATTTTTCAAAATTTTTTTTTTAGCTTTTATTTGAGAGGGTCACCAAAGTAAATATTATAGAAATATTCCTTGGAATCTCTACTTTTAGTATATATTTTGAAAAAAATTTTTTGAGTGGTGCAACACAGCCAAAAAAAATCAAAATCGGGCATGTAAAGGAAAACCCGTAGAAGTTATGGAGAAGCGGCCATATTATTCGAAGAAATGCTGAGCTCTTTTGTTGGCTGAGATTTTAAAGTGTGATTTACAAAAAAAAAGGTCTGTGAAGTGTAAATAACAAGCGTAGTATAATGAGGAAAATGTAAAAGCAATAACTTGTGTTGTAATCAATTTATCAGAAAAACTTATTCAAAATTGCATGTTAAATAGCGCGCGGCTTATTTTAGCCAATCAATGTCAAGCTTCGAAACAGCCAATGAGAAAACTTTATCTAGATTGAACAATATATGGCTGTTATTTCTGAAACTGGACTCACATGTGTCGTCTTGTGTCTTGATTATATATGTAATATAAACGGGATTTTGACTGATAAAATCACATATCTATTGATATTTTCGATACATAATTAGATTTTCCCATCGTCGTACCTCCGCACATTCAAATTTTCTTTTCCTTTGCCCAATTTATTCCGCTATTGTATTACTACCGAGTATTGCATCACATTACGTAAATATTATATATCCTTTGTTTTTTTTTGTACGAGTTTGAGCATACTTATTAATTGAAATTAATTAATCCTCATTGATATTAATTTAGTAGAATTTCGTAATTTAAAGATGCATAAAACTAGAAAAATAGATGTAAAATGTGCTGGTTGTGATACATTTTTATGAAAAACCAGAGGCAAGAAGAAAATAGTTAAAGATGAAAATGATTCTAGACCTTTATCTCTTTTGTTACAAAAAGAAATAAATATAAACGACATTTTGTGCCAGAAATGTCGACTTTCTGCTTATAAAAGCTACAATAGCGGAATAAATTAGGCAAAGGAATGAAAATTTGAATGTGCGGAGGTACGACGATGGGAAAATTTAATTATGTATCGAAAATATCAATAGATATGTGATTTCAACAGTTCAAATCTCGTTTATATTACATATATAATCAAGACAAAAGACGACACATGTAAGTCCAGGTTCAGAAAGAACAGCCATATATTGTTCAATCTAGATAAAGTTTCCTCATTGGCTGTTTCGAAGCTTGACTTTGATTGACTAAAATAAGCCGCGCGCTATTTAACATGCAATTTCGAATAAGTTTTTCTGATAAATTGATTACAACACAAGTTATTGTTTTTGCATTTTCCTCATTATTCTACGCTTGTTATTTACACTTCACAGACCTTTTTTTTTGTAAATCACAATTTAAACTCTCAGCCAACAAAAGAGCTCAGCATTTCTTCGAATATGGCCGCTTCACCATAACTTCTACGGGTTTTCCTTTACATGCCCGATTTTGATTTTTTTTGGCTGTGTTGCACCACTCAAAATTTTATTTTCAAAATATATGCTAAAAGTAGAGATTCCAAGGAATATTTCTATAATATTTACTTTGGTGACCCTCTCAAATAAAAGCTAAAAAAAAAATTTTGAAAAATTCAAAAAAAAATGTTAACCCCTTTTTTTGACCGAATTTTTTTTTAATTTTCCTATAAATTAGTCCCGCTGGTATTTATAACATATTCTTTTTTCATCAAAATCGGTCAAGTCATTTTCGAGGAAATTAGTTTTTTTCATTTTGATTTCCCCTTCCATAACTCCCAAAAAACTGTAGTTTTAAGGTTACCATTTTAGGAAATTGAATAACTAGTTGGTGCCTACTTACGACATAAATTTGGACTTGATACGTGCGGGGGCAACTTTTACATACTTATCTCCCTAGACCCTTTAAATCTAAAAAGTAATTTTTCACGTATTTAATTTTAACATTCTCATCATGGATGAGAAGGTATTGGTTTTATGTGAAAAATGACCTTCGAAATTTTCATCAAATCTTTACGTTTTGAGACCCCCTGAGTCAGAAAAAAGGGTTTTTATGAAAGTGTCTGTCTGTCTGTCTGTAGGTCGTGTGCGGCATAACTCTCGACAGAATTATCAGATTGAATTGAGCTTTGGTACACTTTATCGGAGCCGAAAAAGTAAGGACAAGTTCGTTAACCAGCGACATCCAATCAAAATTGAGGGATTGAGCACTACTTTTGTGTTTTTGAAAATAATTTTTGGAAAAAATAAAAAATTTCAATACTGGTTTTTGATAGTTCTAATAAATCTCTACAAATTATCCTGATAAAATTTTTTGATTAAACCAAAATTAGAAATGTTACAGCATATTCAAATTCGAAAAAAGTCAATATCAAAATTCCATTTTCCAGTTAAATTATACGAGATACGAAAAAACGTTATGATACAATATTATTTTCTACATAAAGACCTACAAATTTGAATTGTAACATTGTTTCATAAGATGCATATGTTATTTTTTAATTCAAAAATAATCTATTGAAAATCCAAAATTCAATTTTTTAACAATAATATGTGAAATACGAAAAAAACGTAAGACTACAAAGTTGTTCGTTTCAAAAAGATCTACAAATTTTGTCTCACACAGTTTCTGATAAAAGATATATTTTTCGTTTCAATTCCAAAAAATACGATTAAAATTCAAAAATTCCATTTTTTACACAAAATATGTGAGATACAAAAAAAACTTTTAGATGAAAAATTGTTTGGCTAAATAAGGTCTACACATTCTTATCGAGAAATTTCTCGACAGGATGTATATTTTAATTTTTTGATTTTTAATATTGAAAAAATTCGATTTTCTTCAGCAAAATATGTGAGATACGAAATAAGCGTTGTTCTGCAAAATCGTTTCTTTAAATAAAGCCTACGATTGTTATTCCTTTTTGAGATATTTGGAAGAAAATAAATTTATCAATAATCATGTAATTTATTAAAAAGTTACAAAAATGCATACAGAAAATCGAGCGCGAAGCGCGAGTGTCATGATGAGAATGTGTTCCTCAAGGCCGATAGAGCCTTAAGTAAATTGAATTTCCTGTTTCACTTAAACTGAAAAAGAAACTTAGCGAATTTGAGAAAATTACTAATTTTTTTGGTTTGTTTACGGCTAAACCTCATGCATGCTGTAGTTTTTGATTTTTTCAATCAAGTGTTTCTGGTGAATCAGATATGTATTAGGAAACGGAAATTTTTTTTCTTATAATTTAGTGTAAAAGCCACATGTAAATTCAAATGAAACATCTTTAATTTCATATTTTTAGGTCACTTTCAAGTAATTTTTTCAGAATCAAAATATATACAGTACCGCTTAGAATTGTGGGACCACCTGTTTTTCGATAATTGCTTAAATTATCCTAATTTGAATTATGTGTGTGAAAAAATTTGTTCTCTTAATTAAATTTAAAGCTATCAAAATTCTTCATAAAATGAGCCAAGCATGAATTCGTTTTGTTAATTTTTGAAAAAGTTATTGCAGAAAGAGTCTAAATGTCAATTTTTTCTTAAATTTTAAATAACTTTCGAAATAATCAACATTTTAAAATGCTTTGGACTAATTTTAAACCTAAATTTCTACAAAATCGAACAAAGTCTTTGGAATTGATGTGCAATTTTTTTCTTATATACTGCTCAAGGTTAAAGTTCAAATAAAAAAGTTTGAGAAATTCCAATATTGCTTTTGCTGAGAAAAACATTTTTATAAGATATATTAAACATATAATCATGAATTTTGTATCGAATTCCCTTAAAATATATATTCATATGATCTTTATTATGATTTACCTACAGATGAAATGTTTTCGAAATTTTTCTACTTTTTTGTTACAATTTCAACTCTTTGCATTAGGCAAGAAAAAAATTATAGATTTATAATGACAATTTACTGCGATTCTATAGAATTTTAGCTTCGAAATGAACCTATGAACATTAAAAAATGTTGATTGTTTTGAAATTTATTTAAAATTTAAGAAAACATTGAAATTTGGACTTGTTTTGCAATAACTACTTCAAAATTTAGCGAAACGACTTCATTCCAGACTAGTTTTAAAGATAATTTTGATGGCGTGCACATTATTAATAGTACAAATTTCATCACTCACAGAATTGAAATTAAGATAATTTAAGCAATCATCAAAAAAACAGGTGGTCCCACAATTCTGACCGGTAGTGTATATAAAAGTATTAAATCATTGAAAACTAAGAACATTCTCGATCCACTTTATTTTTAAAAAATTTCAATTAAATTATTTAAGCGTTTAGAATTTTAAGCATATTTTCTTTTCATAAAATTGCATTTTATTATTGTGATAATAAAAGATTCCAGATATTTTGATGCATCAATATAGAATGAGAAAATTACTTACAGATATCGGTGGAAATGAAATATCCCAATGTTTGTAAAAACACTTCAAATTCACTTTCACAAAAGATATTGTAGTTTTTCACTAACCGTTTTTTTTTGTTCTTTAATTTCTCTTCAATCTTTAATTTTTCAAGAACTTCTTGTAACACTGATGATGATGATGATGATTATGATGATGGTGAATTTATTAGTGGTTCCTTCACGTAGTCACCTCCTTATATATTCCAGAGCTTGTTGATAGAAATATGATCCACTTTGATAAGTCCAGCTTCAGAAGAAGAACTTTCAGGAGTATATGCTCTTTCGTTTTTCTTCTCGATCACACTTTAAGTGCATATACTTTGATCGCAATCCAATAAATTCTAACATAATTTTCCAATTCTTCTCATCTTTTATTAAACGTCAAATTTTTTTATTTGCAAGAGGAATATCATAAACATTTTTTGGAGGATAATGAGACATATCGAATTTATAAATATCTCTTCGAATGTAAGCAAAAAAATCAGGGTGGTGTAATATTATATATCAGCCCGTCTGTATCTGTATAAAGTAATTTTGCATTATTTCCAAGTTATGTTTCATGTAATTATAATGGAAATCATAAATCATTATTTTTGATATATCGAAAATGATGAAACTTGTATAAACTGGTTTTTTTAAATGTACTTTTAATTGATTAAGCTCTATTAAGACCATATTCAAAACCATATTCAAAATCCACTTTAAGTATAAAACCTGCAGATGGATTATCAGGAATATTCAAAAAATCAATCATTTAAAAATCTTAGTTTTAGTAAATTTTAACATTGCATCAAAAGCAAGTCCAGGTGGATCTAAATTATATGTTTTTAAACAATAGTGTCTAAAATTCTCAAAAATATCAGATAAAAGTATAGGACATCAGTTTTGAGGTAAAGATCAGAATATTCACCTACAGTTTTCAAGTTAAAAGTTTTCCCAAACTCCACGAGCATGCTGATAATCTTCATTAAAAATACTTGAATTATTTAATTTTACAGAAAAATGCCTCTTTTGGAGGTAATTGTTTTTCTTCTAATTTTTCCAAATTATCGTCAATATAACTGTATGGAAAGACTCCTTTTGTAATCAATAAATGAAAGTTCATTATTATTTACACAGTGTCTTTTTGTTATTATTTTTCCATCATCATTGAGGAATAATGCTAATTTTTCAAGACGATAACATTCTTTTGATATCTTAATTAATTACTTACCCTTCAAGGAATCTTTGACTCCAGAAGCGGTCTCTGAGATATATTTGTTTTAAAACAATTTTTATCATTATTCACATGGCGACAGTAGTGTGTCTAAAAGGTAATTCTACCTCCCATCAAAGGGAACCACCGACACACACGTCTAAATTAATCGGAAAAAAATTTATCAAATTTATTACATTAAACGAGAGCGTTTAAATTAACCATATGCCTTTATTTTTCTGAGAAATATTTTTTAACATTTGTCCTTTACATTCCATACGTGCAGAGGTTAAACCAAAAAAATTTTATCAAATTTATTACTTTAAACATCCTGCACGCGTTTAACCAATCAAGTCACAAACATATACCTTTGTTTTTCCGAGAATTATTTTTTATCATTTTATCTTTATATATTTTTTAACATAAAAGCCTTAAAAAAGAACCAACACATGATTTTGAGGTCATATTTTTAAGATCCATCTAAAATCTTTGAAATAAACGTTTCCCGAAGGAGATGACTCCACCACCCCCCACCACCCACCCCCTACTGTATTATTGTTCACATATCCCGAATGTGATTTAATGTCATAAACGTAAGATATCAGATTACTGCAGTCTTACTGGGAGATGTCATATCAATTTTATTAGCATAAACAATCCAAGCTCTAAAAACGAAATCATTTCATACATACCCCACGTCTAAATTAATCAGAAAAAATTTTATCAAATTTATTACATTAAACATCCTGAGAGCGTTTAAATTAACCATATGCCTTTATTTTTCTGAGAAATATTTTTCAATATTTGTCCGTCACATGCCTTTATTTTTCTAGGAAATATTTTTTAACATTTGTCCTTTACATTCCATACATACAGAGGTTAAACCAACTCCTAAAGTCTTTGAAATAAACGTTTCCCGAAAGAGATGACCCCCACCCCACCCTCGCCCCCATTCATTAATAAACAGTTTATCAAGGGCATAGTGTGACGTCATATGCTTCGAACTCCTTCTTGAAACTTCCAGACTTAGCTTGGAACAGAACCAATCGAAGCTTCTCGACGTCGGTAAATGTCGGTTACAGGAATTTGCATCTAGAACCGGCATTGTATAACTACTGACAGATCAGATTGTAATTCCAGTTTCTGTTGTTCGATGGCGTTTATCTTCCCACGTTTTTCGCCATTTTTTTATTTTTCCTTCGTCTTAATTCAGTACTTCGTGGAGAGAACGGCAATGATCTGAGCACCGGTTAGATTTTTAAAAGTTTCTGACGTATTTTCGTGAGATCTTCTTTTGACTTGCATCCCTTACACCAAACTACCTCTTGCGGAATTTATAGTTGTTTTGCTACCTCAGGGTGACTCAAACGAAGCCAAACTATCCTGCAAGACTTTGTGCCGTTGGCTTGCAACAATAGGAGTAACAAACGACAATTCTTTCTTTTGCTCTCTAATCTAAGAGGTAAACAAGTAAGTTGCCACTTAAGTATCGTTCTTTGTGTAAACATGTGCAACATCTTACTTTTTTATAATAAATTATCTCATACATTTATAAATTCAGTGTTTTATTATCATTGTGAACAACTCAGAGCCCATAGCCCTGACAAGTACCAACGTACCCACAAATAAAAATAAATTATTAGGCCTTAACAACCTGATATAATCAGTTAAGCGCCTCGCTTACATAAAAAAATCCAAACTATTCCCGCCTTTTGCTCGGGACGTAACATTTTTATATAAGAAATCATCATTAATGTCGTAAGAAACCACACCAATTATGCGACAGCTTTGAGAAGAATGCACACAAAATTACACATTGAGATTTCTTTGTTATGAAGTAAAATTGACAAATTTTATAATAATAAAATACTAAAAAAAAACTTTTTTGAATACTTAGCAACTTTTATATGGCAATTTCAATTTATAAGCGTGAATAAAAGGTTTGATTTTAAAAAAAAATTAATAAATGTATTTCATTATCATCATGGATGAGAAGGTATTGGTTTTAGGTGAAAAATGACTTTCGAAAATTTCATCAAATCTTTACGCTTTGAGACCCCCTGAGTCCGAAAAAAGGGTTTTTACGAAAGTGTCTGTCTGTCTTTAGTAGGTCGTGTGCGGCAATAACTCTCGATAGAATTATCAGATTGAATTGAGCTTTGGTACACTTTATCGGAGCCGAAAAGTCAATATCAGAATTCCATTTTCCAGTTAAATTATACGAGATACGAAAAAACGTTATGATACAATATTATTTTCTACATAAAGACCTACAAATTTGAATTGTAACATTTTTTCATAAGATGCATATTTTTTTTTTTAATTCAAAAATAATCTATTGAAAATCCAAAATTCAATTTTTTAACAATAATATGTGAAATACGAAAAAAACGTAAGACTACAAAGTTGTTCGTTTCAAAAAGATCTACAAATTTTGTCTCACACAGTTTCTGATAAAAGATATATTTTTCGTTTCAATTCCGAAAATACGATTAAAATTCAAAAATTCCATTTTTTAGACAAAATATGTGAGATACAAAAAAAACTTTTAGATGAAAAATTGTTTGGCTAAATAAGGTCTACACATTCTTAACGAGAAATTTCTCGACAGGATGTATATTTTAATTTTTTGATTTTTAATATTGAAAAAATTCGATTTTTTTCAGCAAAATATGTGAGATACGAAATAAGCGTTGTTCTGCAAAATCGTTTCCTTAAATAAAGTGTATGATTGTTTTTCCTTTTTGAGATATTTGGAAGAAAATAAATTTATCAATAATCATGTAATTTATTAAAAAGTTACAAAAATCCATACAGAAAATCGAGCGCGAAGCGCGAGTGTCATGATGAGAATGTGTTCCTTAAGGCCGATAGAGCCTTAAGTAAATTGAATTTCCTGTTTCAATTAAATTCAAAAAGAAATTGAGTGACTTTGAGAAAATGTGTAATTCACACCATCTGTAATATTATTATAAAATTGGTATGCGCTTCAGTATCAAATTATATTTTCAATACACACATCCAAACTGATATGGCTGCAACAGATGAAACATGGTTATGGTTTCTTCAGCCAAACTGTTTTGGAAAATCAGCTCAACTTCAAACAGACGCTTGTCTGCTAGTGATGCGTAGTAGTTTCAGAGGTTAGGGGTAAGTAAACTATTATATCAGCGGTTGATTATAAGTCTAAAAAAAAAAAATTAAATCGATACCAGCAATAAGTGTTTTGTTTGCATGATCACATACGATCACTCTGCAAACGTTTGAACGCACACCAATATACATCCTTGAAACAAACCATTTTGTTTTGCTAAATCAGCATAACAGTCGATGGATAATACAATCAGAAGGACATTTATGAAAGTTTCCTGAGCTGATAGCTAATTTAAAGACATGTTATTAGCTCAACTAGTATTTGTTAATTTCTTATTCATACTTATTAACACACAAAATAATATAACTGAGGTAAGAAGATTTTCTTTCTAATTTGCATAGAAATTCTCTAACAAACTCAGTTAGGTAGAAACACAATACCATTTCTTTCAGTGTATACAAAATAAGATATAATTTATTTCATTTTTAAATAATCAAACCTTTTAACATTTATTTGTTGCAATTGCCATAAAAGATGTCAAGTATAATAAAAGTTCTTTTTAAGGTATTTTATTCCAAAGGAATTTTCATAAATTTTATTTTATGCAAGAGGAATTTAAGGTATAATTTTCAATACAAAATTAAATATGCTTTTTTATTTTTTTAATAATCAAACCTTTTATTCACAATTATGTATTTAAAAAGAGGCTCTTAAAGAGTGTTACGTATTTTAAAAGCTTTTTCAAAGTACTTTATTATTATGATATCTGTCAATTTTGCTTCATACTAAATAAATCTCAAGGTGTAATTTCATATGCAACATTAGATATATGTTGATATATATTTTAAAATAATTAAACCTCTTATGTATACTTTTATATTGAAGTAGTCATGCGAAGGATTTTAAGTATTCTGAAAACTTTTCGAAAGTATTTCATCTCAAAGATATATATATATTGTAAGCGGACGTCATAAGCCCTATAAATATAAGAAATTAGACTAGCCCCTGTAAAATGGCAACTATGCTCATCGCTCTACAGGCAAGAAGTAGGGAAGCTCAGCATCCGGCTGAATCTTAACGCGCAAGCTCAGCATCCCCTCCCGAGATGAATGGACCAGAGTGGGAGATGAGCGAGATGTTATAAAAAGGGGATGCTGACATCGGAATAGGGAGTCGGTGGCTCGCAAGCGAGCCACAAGCCATCTAGAGTGGTTCTCGAGGCAGGCTAAGAGGTTTTACGTCTTAGACCGAGTCTCGATTCGGCTCTTGAAACGCTTTCCAGGCAGAACGAGGGGTTTCACGTCTCGTTTGAGTTTGGATTCGTTTCTATAATTGTGGAGTACTGGGCAGGATAAGGGGTTTTACGCCTTATCTGAGTTCGGTGCACACAACCTTACGCTTGTGGCACGCCGCGCGTTCTGACGATACTCGTAGGGTTACCGTTAGGATTCCTCATTAGAAAGAGATAGGAGACAGAATCGTGGGCGCGCAAATTGGAATTATTAAGCGCAGTACTAGATGAATTACGCGAAGCTTATGGCATATTATATTTTCGATAATTAGAACAGGAATAGCATAGGGCCATTAGAAATAATTTTACGAGTTCCTTTTGATCAATTTAATTGCACATTGCAGAAATATTTTATATAGAGCCTTAGATTAGATGAACTTCATAGTGAATAAACGTGCAAATTGTAGAGTATTTTAGAATGTAATATAAAATTGTATTAATAATTTTAAACTATTAGAGGTTAGTGTATAGAAGCAAATAATGTTTAGCCTAATAATATTCGAGACTGATATTGGAGATTTATCTTCATGAGTGAGAATTGTCCAAAGATTAATAGTTAATCCGAGCTCATTATTTGTAAGAAGATAAATCTCACAGTAAAAATAAAAGTTTTATAGACAGATTGGGTCTTCACTTCTTCTCACGTAGCCGAAACCACAATTTATTATATTTTACTTAATTTGTCTGATTAATCTCGCATTTTCTTCAATTAACCAAATGGTAAGAAGAAAATAAAGTTTCATTGGCGCCCAACGTGGGGCTACGAAGAGTTGAAAGAGAAGTAAAGACTTCAACAATTGAAATTTAGATTATAATATACCAAAATAAAAGAGTAAAATAAATAAAAATAATCATATACAATTCGTTGAAATCAAAAGAAATGAATCCACTAGATTTATTTGATGGAAAGAAACCCTTTATAAGAATTTATTTACAACCGCCCACTAGTATTAGAAGGTTTATACCCAAAGGCATAGAAAACCTGGACAAGTATTTGAAAAAGGAAGAAGAGAAACAAAAAAATCAAAACGGCAACAAAGATCTTGGCAACAGGTGATCAATAAAATAAAATGAAATATTCTTTGAACGTCAGTGTAGAAAGACAATCTTATAAGAGTAGATAGGAATAGGGAATAAAAACGAGAAAAACTAAATCAAGATGAGTCGTCAAAACTTGCGATCATCGAAATTAGGAGAAAAACTCATCAGTGGAGAATCCAGCCAAGAAGAAATGGATTTACAAGAAAAACAAGAGAGTGAGAAAGAAAAGAAGCTACAAATCAAGCTAAGTCAAATGGAAACGGGAATAAATCGATCAATTGAAGTCACAAATGGAATCACACACTCGATGGAGGAGAGGCAACAACGGATAGATGCACAGTTTAATCGACTAGAAGCACAACAAACAAGAATAATAGAAAGAATTAACGCTGGAGAAGGATTGAGAGAGGAGTCAAGAAGTAGCAACTATGTCTCAAATATCAAAAACATACTACCAGAATTTAGAGGAGATACAAGCCCAATCAGGTATATAAACGAATTGAAGCAATATTGGGAGGCAGTGGAACCTAGAGAAAATGAAACTCACTATCTAATCGAGAGATCACTACGAGGTCCCCCAGGAGATTGGTGGCAAATTGTTAAAAACGAGGTGCGAAATCTACAAACGTTTCTTCAAAAATTCACACAGAGATACTGGAATGAGCAGAACCAACATGAGATTAGAAGGAAGCTAGAGTTTGGACATCACTATTCAGAAAAAAATACCTCTAGGGCGGAATATGCTATCAGACTATGTGCAGAAGCAATAGAGCTGAATCCACCAATGACCTCGATTGAAATAATCCAAAAACTGGCAAGACACTTTAATGAGGAAATTAAGTATGCTGTCATAGGAAGAGGAATCAGTCGAATAGACGAATTGATTGACTTACTCGAAAATTTTGACAAAATTGGACCGAGCAATTCGGGAAGAGGAGATAACAAAGAAAGCAGATCAAGAAGAATAGAAGAGCAACAGTGGAATCGACCAGAAAATAATATACAACATCCGTCGTCATGGAGAGGAAATTCAGAGACAAGCAATATTATGAGATCAGATCAGATTTCACGACCACCTTGGCACAGTATCAACAACAACCCGGGAAACCGGACAAACATCATGCAAAGACATCATCACCAAGGATTAGGAGCACAATCCAGGCCAGAGGAAAGTAAAAACTGGAGAGGAAACAATCAAAATTCCTCATACAGAGTGAGAAATATTGGACTGGATGAGGGAGCACAGGAAGAAAATATGGTAGAAGATAGAGAGCAAGTTTTACCCGATATGGGAAACGAAGAAGTTCCACGTTCATAGAATCATACGAGAGAGGGAAAGAAAGCGTGGCACGAGACATTACCCGCCATACACACATGCTATATGATCCGCGGCAAGAACTTCTAGAAGAATCAAGGAAGGAACATACAAATGAGCGTACCAAATGCTATGTGGCAAACTTAACGATAGGAGGGATACCAACGACTGCATTCATAGATACAGGTGCAGAAGTTACATGCCTATCGGAAGAATTTGTAAATAAAAACACAGAACGATTAAGCAAATATCCTGTGCTACCTATCAATGGAGTCACACTCAAAGGACCAGTGGGAGGAAAGGCGATACGATTAAACAAACAAATGTACGTGGATATAGAGTTACCTAACTGTCTCATTCAAACGGTCTTTTTAATTGTACCAAAACTTTCAAGGCCCTGCATAATTGGCATCGATTCTCTGGACCACCTAAGAAGCAAAATAGATTTAGAAAGCAAAACTATCTCATTTCCTCACTTAGAAGGAGAACCCTCGATAACAATTACCAATGAAGAAACAGAGGGCGTACAAGAAGACATAAGACGAGAAATAAATCATATAAAAGCAAACGAATCTGAAGTAGACATAGAATACGAGGAAATTAACAAAATTCTAGAAGATACGGCCAGAATGAAACCAGAAGAAAGGCAAAAATTGCAAGGGATTCTATGGAAGCATAAAAAAGTATTCAGAAAACAACCGGGCAGACTAACGTCATACGAACACATTTTGAAAGTTAGAGAGAACAAACCCTTCGTATGTCGAAGTTATCCAATACCCATAGCATATCGAGAAAAGGTAGACGAAGAAATCCAAAGGATGCTCAAGATGGAAATCATCCAGAGATAAAATAGTCCCTACATTAATCCCCTGGTACCAGTCATAAAAAAAGATGGGACAGTGCGTCTGTGCTTAGATGCGAGAAAACTTAATGAAATCTTAATAGAAGACTGGGAATGCCCAGAACCAGTGGATATACTGTTCCAAAGGTGTAAGGGAACGAAAGTAATGTCAAGTCTAGATATGACTAGCAGCTTTTGGCAAGTGCCCTTACACTCAGACTCGAAACAGAACACAGCCTTCCAATATCGAGGTCGAAGCTTTGAATTTAACGTAGTACCTTTCGGTTTAAAAACAAGTACTGCCGCACTGATAAGAGGATTAGACCAAGCACTACAAGGACTGGGCGATCACATAATATCATTCGTAGATGACACTTTAATTACTTCCGAGTCGACACAGCAACACCTAGAACATATAGAAGAATTACTTCATCGCCTGGAAAAATGCAACCTCACTATAAATTTAAATAAATCACACTTCTTCAGACAAGAAACAAAATTCTTAGGATTTATATTAAACACGGAGGGCATTAAACCTGACCCTGAGAAAGTACAGGCAATACAGAACTTCCCACCACCCAAAAACATAAAACAATTAAGAGGCTTTCTGGGACTAGTGAATTTCTATTCTTAATTCAATAGCAAACATGCCTCAGAGACTATACCTCTATTAAAATTGATAAAAAAGGGAGTACAATGGAAATGGGATACTGAGATGCAGGAGACATTTGAAAAAGTCAAAAATTTATTCTCTAACTCAATCACCTTATACTATCCAGATTCCAAGAAACCATACTATTTAGAAACAGACGCCAGTGATTATGCACTAGGCGCGGTATTATATCAGAAAAACGAGAAGAAAGAAAAAGAAATTATAACACTAGCCAGCAGAACGCTCAAAGGACCAGAAATCACATACTTCACCACAGAGAAAGAACTCCTAGCAATTGTTTGGGCACTACAGAAGTTTCGAACGTACTTGCAAGGAGCCAAGATAATCAATCGAACGGACCACATGGCACTCACTTTTCTGAAAACTTGTAAATTCGTCAATGCTAGACTTACACGCTGGATACTAGCGATACAAGACTACAGCATCATGATGGAACACTGCCCGGGAAAAGAAAATACGGCAGCGGATCTTCTCAGCAGACAACACCCTGATAAAAACTGGGAAAAAGAGAAAAAGACCACGGAAATTAGCATCAATGAACTAAAACATAAATGCTCAGCACAATTAAAAACTTATCTCAGTAATATACGACAATTACAGGAAAGCGATAAACAAATAGTAAAACGAATTCAGGAAGTAAAGGAACAGGGAGGAGAAACCCCCAGATTCAAAATACAAAAAGGCACTATGTATCAAAAAGGAAAAGATGGATATAAAATCTACTTACCAAAGAAAATCATCAACACTCTCATACGCGAGTGCCATCAGGCATATGGTCACATAGGTGCAGGAAAAACATCCAAAATAATAGGAGAACATTTCTACTATCCCCGACTAGCCAAAATCACGAGGAGAGTGTTAAAAGAATGTGACTCATGTCAGCGAAATAAAATTCCAACATGGTCCTCACCAGTCACCCAGGAATACGTACAACCAGAAAAACCACTACAGCTGGTGTCCATAGATTTTTTTGGACCTTTAACAAAAACCAAATATGGCTACGAACATATTCTCGTGATGATAGATACCTTCACTAAATACACAAAATTATATCCCATGAGACGTGCGACGACAGAAGCAGCAGTCAAAAGCCTGGACAACTTCATAGAACGAGTAGGTAAGCCAGAAAGAATATTAACAGATCGAGGTACTCAATTCACCAGTAAAAGATGGACACAGAATCTAAAAGAAAGAGATATAAAATTAGTTTTAACCTCAATCAGACACCCACAAGCGAATATGGTAGAAAGAACAAACAGAGAACTAGCGAGGTTCTTTAGAACATTTCTACCTATAAATGAACACAACTCATGGTATAATTATGTGGAAAAGATAGAAATAATACTCAACGAATCATATCATGATACAATTGAGATGACACCTCACGAGGCACTTAAAGGAGAAAAACCCAGACGTTTCTGGAAAGAATTACTACCATCAATACAAGAACCTGCAAAATATAAACAGAAAGAAATCATACGATTAATAAGAGAAAAAATTAAAACAAAAGGAGAAAAACGAACAATGCAACTAAACAAAAATAAAAAAGGTATTACCTTTGAAGAGGGAGAACAAGTTCTAGTAAAAGCGTGCAATGTTGCAAACACGGCAGCGGGACGTGTTGCAAAATTTCTAGCCCTCTACGAAGGACCATACACAATAAAGAAAAAGATAGCACGAAACACCTACATACTAACGAACACGAACACACTAAAAGAGAGGGGCCAGTTCCATGCGACCGATCTCAAGCACTACTACACAAGCAATGACTTCGGAGGAGAGGGGGACGAGACGTGAGAACAGGAGTGGGGGTAGAGCTAGAGTATAGCAACGAAAGCAAGCGCAAAAGGAGGCGAGGAGAGGCAAGACCTAAGGAAAGAGGAAGGGGCACTTCATAAATAAAGTACCTAGAAGAAAATGTAAGGGAAAACAGGTAAAAAGCTGTAATAGAAAACCATGACTCATTACGATGAATGAGAGAAAATGCACAATTAAGAAGCGTCAGTATACTTTCAAGTAGCCAAAGAGAAACGAGCATCATGCCAGAAATAGCAACGCAAACCGAGGTATTAGATACATGTCGTAATGTATCCACGCAGTGCGGGAATAATAAAAAATTAATGGTATCTGTGTTAGTTGAACACAAAATATTAAGGGAAATAAAAACAAAACCCAGGATTCTAACAAATCCAAAGAAGAAAGCTCCTCGGAAGCCAGGAATGAGTGTGTCGGCTGTCAACACGGAAAAGTTACCAAAACCAGTGTTAAAAAAATGTGTGGGAACAGAGAGCCAGGAGGATATCAACACGGAGCCAGAGATCGTAATACTAAAGGAGATTAAGATTAATCATATGAGGATAGCGGCCAGTAAAAAAATGACAACAAGGCCAATGCACAAGGAGAAAGAGAATCAGAGGGAAAACTTACCAGGAGCATCGAAGAAAATAAAAAGAAAGCTTAGCCGGCAAGAATTGCTATATCGAGATATTCTGGAAAGCCAATCTGTACCACGAAATAAGAAATTTAAGACCGACGAGAATAGGGAAGAGAAAAAAAAGATAGAAGAAACCGAAACCAGGAGGAAACAAAGGGAACTGGAGAAAGAGCGTCGGAAAAGAATAGCAGCAAGAGATATGTGGGAGGAGAAAATACAACAATGGTCACCTAGTCAAAAATGGCCAATCAACGAAGAATGGGAGAGAACAGAAAAAGTCGAAGGAAAACACAGACCACAGCATAGTAATAGGGAAACTTATTTGTATCTAAAATTTTAATAACGGTAAGCTTTTAATATAAAACCTTTCTTTTAACCATGTGAACCATTATCAAAATTTAGGGGGGCAGATGTAAGCGGACGTCATAAGCCCTATAAATATAAGAAATTAGACTAGCCCCTGTAGAATGGCAACTATGCTCATCGCTCTACAGGCAAGAAGTAGGGAAGCTCAGCATCCGGCTGAATCTTAACGCGCAAGCTCAGCATCCCCTCCCGAGATGAATGGACCAGAGTGGGAGATGAGCGAGATGTTATAAAAAGGGGATGCTGACATCGGAATAGGGAGTCGGTGGCTCGCAAGCGAGCCACAAGCCATCTAGAGTGGTTCTCGAGGCAGGCTAAGAGGTTTTACGTCTTAGACCGAGTCTCGATTCGGCTCTTGAAACGCTTTCCAGGCAGAACGAGGGGTTTCACGTCTCGTTTGAGTTTGGATTCGTTTGTATAATTGTGGAGTACTGGGCAGGATAAGGGGTTTTACGCCTTATCTGAGTTCGGTGCACACAACCTTACGCTTGTGGCACGCCGCGCGTTCTGACGATACTCGTAGGGTTACCGTTAGGATTCCTCATTAGAAAGAGATAGGAGACAGAATCGTGGGCGCGCAAATTGGAATTATTAAGCGCAGTACTAGATGAATTACGCGAAGCTTATGGCATATTATATTTTCGATAATTAGAACAGGAATAGCATAGGGCCATTAGAAATAATTTTACGAGTTCCTTTTGATCAATTTAATTGCACATTGCAGAAATATTTTATATAGAGCCTTAGATTAGATGAACGTCATAGTGAATAAACGTGCAAATTGTAGAGTATTTTAGATAGTAATATAAAATTGTATTAATAATTTTAAACTATTAGAGGTTAGTGTATAGAAGCAAATAATGTTTAGCCTAATAATATTCGAGACTGATATTGGAGATTTATCTTCATGAGTGAGAATTGTCCAAAGATTAATAGTTAATCCGAGCTCATTATTTGTAAGAAGATAAATCTCACAGTAAAAATAAAAGTTTTATAGACAGATTGGGTCTTCACTTCTTCTCACGTAGCCGAAACCACAATTTATTATATTTTACTTAATTTGTCTGATTAATCTCGCATTTTCTTCAATTAACCAAATGGTAAGAAGAAAATAAAGTTTCAATATATATATATATATATTGTAACTTTTATTTTTATTTTATTATCGCGGGAAATACGGGACACGGGAGAAGAAATAAGAGTTAAATTCTTTTTATATAATAGACAGCAAAATTTAATATAGTCCTAAAATATACGATTTCTCTTTACATAAGGATAGGAGCAAAATTATGATTTCACATAATAATTAAACATCAAAACAGAGAAATCGTCCTATGCTAATTAACAGTTATATAAAAATTCGACTTTGTAAATACCCGATGTACTTGGATTTTCTGAATAATATAAAATAGTCTTTGATATAGTTTTACATTTAGTCTTTGGTCATCGCGGGACCCCAGGTTTATGGCTCGATATAATATGATTTTGAGGTTTTAACGTCGTGGCTCGATATAATACAATTCTGAGGTTTTAACGTCGTGGCTCGATATAATGCAATTCTGTCCAGTCTCCTTCAGCCAATAATCATCACAATCTGGCAGGAGCTTCAAGCTCTTTACTTGTGAATAGTATTCACGAGTGAAGGCGCTCGAAGATCCCCTTGGGTGGATGAGAGCACCAGACTCAGATAACGGCAAAAAACCCTTATCCTGCCCACTGCACCTCAACCGTGAGCCGAATCAGGACTCAGCTAAGGACAGAAAATCCTTAGCCTGCCCCGAGAATGTCTCAGAGAATAAATCAGGACTCACCTAAAGGCAGAAAACCTTTAGACTGCCCCGAGAGTATTCTCAGGCTGCTTGCGGCTCGATTAAGAGCCGCCGGAATGCTTTTTCCCGACACAGCATCCCGCTTTTATATTCGCGGGTCCATTCTCCCACCGCGGTTCCGTTCTCCCACCGCGGTTCCTTGGTCGTGGGTGGGAGGTGTTGCGCCTGCGCTTGGCGACCGCGCCTAGGTGCTGGCTACACCGCTCGTTGGCAGACTCGGCGGTGTTGCTGGTTGCCGTTCTGCAGGGGCAAGGTGTGTACGGTTACAATATATATATTATATTGACAGTGACTTAATTTTGATAATAACAACTCAAAAAAAAAAATCCTAATAATATCATGAAAGTTAATAAAATTCTGCATCTAATGAGCTCAATTTGAAAGAGAAATGTCAATTTCATAAAAAGATACAACAATAATGTCAAATTTTTATATTTTTTGATATGAAGAAGTTATCTTACATGAACTTTTACGGAAATTTTGTCAAGTTGTCTTGTTGATAAAAATAATGTATAGATTATAGTCATCATGAAATTTTACGATTTTTTAGTCAACATTTCGATTAATATCCCTAAATTTCATTAAAGTATGGTATACATCTATTTTTTTAAAAATCTTGTGAGAAGTTACACGTTTTTAAAATTATACAACTTTTATTGTTGTATCATATTTGACCCTAAGATAGTATACAGAAAAAAAATACTAATAATATTTTGATTAGCTATCAAAATACTATGAAGGCATACTTTTGAAATGAGACCAAAAACTTTTTAAATTGTTAATTTTTTATAAGAGTTATCAACATTTTATTGATAGTTTGGATTTCTCAAAATAATGTATAAGGTAAATGTACCAGTCGTTGCGCTTGTACCAGTCGTTGCGCTGTCGAGCATATTTTACGTAAAATTAAGAAAATTACTTTATATTTTTGTGTTCAAGTTGAAGATATCGTTGAATATAAGGTTATTATTCATCTCTCATAACAAATTTTTAATGTAAATGCTTACTCAAAAATGTTAAAAAATAAAATTTAAGTATTTATATCAATTTATTTGACATCAATTTTGAAAGTTTTTGATTTATATTTGTGATAACCCTTATATAACAATAAATAATACAATAATAAATTTCTTGCACAAAGACTGGGCCAAACGCATTTTTTCATATTTTCGACTATTTGTTAATAGGTGTTGAAAATTTTCAGAATAATAAGCTTTGCAATACAAATCAAAAGTGTCTTTCAAAATGTGATTCGATTAATATGACGAAAAATTTTATTTTTCTGTAATTAAATTCAATAATCTTCGAAGGCTTTCCTTAACCGCGCAACGACTGGTACATTTACCTTAGACTGTGGTAATCATGAAATTTTACGCCATTTTAGTATGCAGAGAAAAAATTCCATAAATATCTTAATTTATTAGCTAAAAAAACTATGACTCACCTTTCAGGCCATAGTTCATGTAAGATAAATTGTTCATATTAAAAAATATCAAAATTGTACATTTTTGTAGTATTTTTTTATGAAATTAACATTTTTCTTTCAAATTGAGCTCATTAGATGCAGAATTTTATTAACTTTCATGATATTATTAGGAATTTTTTTTTTTTGAGTTATTATCAAAATCAATTCACTTTCAATATAAATAAAACAACAGGTGAAATAAAAAAATTTGTATTGATTTTATAAAAATTAAGTCACTTGAACAGAGGCTGAAACAACAGATGATGAATATTTAATTACCGATGTGTAATTATAAAATAATTTTCATGCCTGTATAAATGAAGGGTTTGATTATAAAACAAAATAAATTGTATCTATATTTGCATAAGAAATAACATCATGAGATTTCCCTGAAATGATGTAAAATTGAAAAATATATCATGGAATAAAATGCTTTGGAAAAGCTTTTAGAATACTTAAAATCCTTCGCTTGACTATTTTAATATACAAGTATACATAAGAGGTTTGATCATTTTTAAATATAACTAAACATACATTCTATTGTTCATTATCTACACGTCTTCCGCGCTACATAACATTTTATACACGCGAATTGTACCTTGAATATACATACGAATTTAATTTAGATTTTCGCCCTCTCAAGTATTATATTCTGCTTCACTAATTCCGCTATGACTGTTATATTGCAAGGTGGCTGGCTGCTTATCGTGTCATTTTATACGCGTGTAATGTAAGATTAGTATGCACATAAAGTTATTGAATTTTTACTCTTTTTTAAAAAATAAAACCTTTTTTGGTCCATAGGAAACATTTCTAACTTTGAAATTTATTGTTAAATTACCTACATACAACTTAGGGGACGTTTTATATGTTAACGTGACATTCAATAGATACACGCGGTTAAAATAAACTAAAAAATATATACACATGTGTATTGAAAATTCAAACATAAGTTTGTAATTTCAAGATGAAAGTATTAAGATTTTTTTCATTTAAGAGCAGGAACATGACCAGCCTCGGACAATCAGATGTTTATTTCTTCAATATTATTATCCTGCTTTTAAATGAAGAAAATTAGTCGGACGTAAAATATCATACAAGTTAAATTTATTTAAATTTCAGATACTTTACTGAAAAACCTTCCATTAGATGTAATGGAAGTTTAGTATAGAAATTTCTAACAGTGCACGAACTTAAGTAGACATGGCCTTCTTCATTGCCTTGCAGCTCTTTCAAAAAGATTAAAAATCCCTTGAATTTAGATTGGTTCTTTTGTAAGATTCTTTGAACATATGGTTTTGAACTTTTTTTTTCTATCCTCTTTTCGAATACTTAAGCGCATTTGGGTCTTGAGTAGCCTGGACATAGACTATGTACGGGGGTATCTTTAAGGGTTTCGAACTTGACCCTTCACAACAAATGGTCACTGTATATATTGCTTCTTTACGCTAGTTCTCAAACGTTATTCTTTTGAAATCAGTTTTCTGTTTGACACCGAACAGAGTGTGCGGCTTTTTCTATTTGCTGTCTCTGTACTTTATCAAATCGATAATAAATTTAAATAAACTTCCATACTTTTACTTCTTACATAAATCCGCTATTCCGCGTTCGTGTGTTGTGTTTTTGTACTGTGCATTCTTCTCAAAGGTGTTATCGCATGATTGGTGTGGTTTCTTACGAAATTGATGTGAAATTGAAATGTTCATTTGTTAAGGAGTCATATATTTGGAGTTCATTGTAATGAATATGATATCGCGAAACATCAGACTCAAACTAAAGGTAACAACTAAAATAAATATATATCGATAGATTAGACTCCTCCCGATCGAAAAGTCCTCTGCATTTTGGGCCTTACCGTATTAAATTTTGAATTATAACGTCTCGAAATATGGGATTTTAACCTGGGCTCTTATGGAAAGTCATTTTCCGGGCTCATAATATCACGAATTTGCGAAAAAATTTCTGGTGGTGGCGTTGCGGAAAACTATGGAACCGTTGGAAATTTTCATAAGAATATTAATTTTTCTTTGAAAATCGTATCTTACCATATAGCTCGGAAAGTTATTTCGAAATAAACACCAGAAAACAAGAATAAAAAGGAAGTGGAATCCATATTTCCTCTTAACTGACGATAACAAACACTATAGTTGTCATCTCGTCGGGTGAGTTCGCGATTGGATCCCGAGTGATTGGCGCAGCGCGATGATTGCCGAAGTTCACCGAAAGAAATACTCCAAGAGTCAAATAAAGATTGTAAATTAATGGAAAACATTTTTTTTTTCCAATCGTTATGGGTATTAATAGTAAATTATAATTAACGAAAAAAAATTATCTGCACACTGTTCAGAATTTTGCAACGCGCATGAAACGTTTTCGAAAAATTGCTATAGTTGCTCATATGATCGCTACCGGACTACCTTAAAAACAATGAATTTTTTGTCATATATAAAAACGGTTTATAGATTATATTGTATCAAGATGCTTTCGAAATTTTTAATTTTATCGGATCATAAAAAAGAAAGTTCAAAATTATAGCTGTATACATGATATTAAGAAACTTACCACCTCACCACAGATCAAAAACAAGTAATGCTCAACTTGCTTTGTTATGTTTAGAAAAACATGTATCTAGATTCGGCTGGGTTGTTATTATTGAAAGACTTATTAAAGATCTGAACATATTGGCAAAGGATGGAATTATCCTATCATTCTCAAGACAAACGATAACGTTCAACGCAACTCTTATTTTCATGTTGGGAGATAATATAGGCTGCTATCAGATTTCTAATTGAAAATTTTAGTAGGTCTATTTATTTTTGCCGTTTTTGCGAAATATTACGTTCCCGATTAAATGCTAACAATTATTCAGAGAAAAATGCGAGAACCTTTCAATAATATAATGAGTGCGCTTTTCAGGCAGAGATAAGCGGTTAAATGATTGAAGGAATCAAGAAGAATTCGACACTGAATAACATACGGTTTTATCATGCTTGTAATCCTGGTTTATCACCGTGTATATCACATTACTTATTCGAAGGATTAATACAAAAAGACGTTATGTATGCAACCAAATACTTTATCAGAAAACAGTAGTTTCGACTTGGATTAATAAATTATAGATTTGCGAATGTAAGGCTATCGACCGACAGTTCCTCAACAAATGTTATTCTGATCATCAAAGACTCCTATACAAAATTAGGCGGCACAATGAGTCAAATGAGACGATTAATTCATATATTACCCGTAGTCATTTTCCACATCATACGGGATGCTAATGATGCCGTTTGGCAGATGATTCTGCAATTGCGAAACATTTACGCGTTTGTTTGTGCTCCAGCTTTCTCAGATGAGCAGACAGTCCTGCTTCACAACAATATTGAACATTATTTAGAATTGAGAGTAAAATGCTTTCCAGAAAAACCATTGTCACCCAAGCACTACTATATGTGCCATTAACCATCACTCATTTCTGAACTGGGGCCACTGCATCATCTTCAAACACTCAGATTAGAGAGTGAGCATGAACCTATAAAAAAAATTATAAAACACTGCCAAAATCTCACGAATGTTACCAAAAATCTGTCCGAAAAGCACGAGGAAATGCAATGTTTCAATGAGACTATTTATCACTTGTACAAGCTATTGATGCTTTGGAATACTGTTCAGGCAATTACGGTAACGATGTCAATACCGTTAAAGATGCTTACTTTGAAAATGAAATTGCACGTACTTTACGGATGTGCGAAAAAGTTAATTTCGTAAGTATTATTATCTTCCTTGATAAAAAAAGTTGAGTCTATTAAAAGGTTTGGCTGTCGACAATGTTAATGTAATAATGCACATACATTATTTATCGCATTGCAGAAAAATTGTCTCATTTACGCAATACTTGAGCAATGTTACCAATTATGTAACATTACTATTATTATATAAATTACTATATAAAAATAAGAAGTTATTCTTCATCAACGAGTGGGTGGCATCCTTCAAAGTAATCCCCACTTGATTGAATAACACGTTTCCAGCGATGTTTCCACTTCTCGTAACAGTCCTGGAACTCACTTTTAGGGATGGCCTTGAGTACGCTCGTCGCATTGTTTTCAACCGTCGTTTTGTCATCGAATCGCTGTCTTTTGAGTAGTTTTTTGAGTTTTGGAAACAGCCAAAAGTCACAGGGGGCTATGTCAGGACTATACGAATGTTGTCGAAGCAATGCAATACTATGTTTACTCAGAAACTGCTGCACAAGATTCGATGAATGCGCTGGCACGTTATCGCGGTGAAGGAGCCAGTCACCGCACACACGTGAGTCATTCTTAAAATCTTGTTCAAAATTTCCCAAACAGTAGTTTTCGGTATTCCGAGATCATTTTCTAGTTCACGAACAGTTAGTCGACGATCACCTCCAATCGCAAGTCGCACCCTCTCAATATTACGCAATCTTTTTGTCGTCGGAGGTCGGCCAGAACGAGAATCACTATCAACAGAAGTGCGGCCTCCTTTGAAACGATTATACCACTCTTTTATTCGTGTTTTGCTCATACAGTCATTCCTAAAGGCCTTCTGCATCATCTGAATAGTTTCCGAACTCGTTTTTCCGAGTTAAAAACAAAATTTGATGCAAATACGTTGATCTTGTTTTTCAGTAATTTTTAACAATCACAAAATCCGCCGAACTCAAAAATAGCTTTGTAAACAAAGACACGCTGTGCATTAACTATACGTCCGGCAGATGTGAGCAAGCAACCGATAGGTTCGTGAGGCTTTACTGTTGACGTTCATGCCCCGCAGAGGTCGCTCGAACACTATGGCGCGGAGATATAAAGGTAGGCCTGATACTTTCCGGACAGACCTTGTATATACAGGGTGAGGCACATGAAATGTTACAGAGCGATAGCACTCGAACTATTGATTATATCCAAGAATGTTTCAGACAAAAGTTTCAGTGTTCGAGAAGGCAGTCATACTCGACCACCCTATTTTTTTATCGGTTGAGGCGCTGAAGCTACGTCAAGGTCAACTCCACTTTTTTAAATGGAACTATGTATTTTTTTTCGATTACATTATTACCGATTTTAATACGAATTCAGCGACCTGCAACACAAGCTCATTCTAGTCACGCAAAGTCTGAAAATAGTCGAAAAATCGACATATCTGAATAATCACTGTCAAAGGATCCACTAACCTTGGTTTGGGTCCAACTACAGAAGATGCTGGTAGTGACGACCCGCGACTTGTAAGTACTTGTTAATTCGCTGATGAAAAGACCGTCTAACTTCAGCCAACATTTGTGGTGTAATTTCGGAACATGCTCGGCGTATTCTTTCTTTCATGTCGTTAAGCGTGGCAGGAACTACCGCTATTACACGTTCTTTGACAAAAGCCCATAAAAAGTAATCTAGTGATGTTAGATCTGGCGAACGAGGTGGAAAGCTACAGGGCTGCATCGTCCTATCCACTTTTCGTCAAAAATCTCATTCATCACTTTTCTTGAACACAGAGCATAATGGGATGGTGCACCGTCGTGTTGCATCCACATGTGCATGCGAACATGCAAGGGCACGGCTTCCATTAATTGAGGCAGCACGTTTTGCGGAAAGTTTGCGCAAACTTGCCCAGTAAGCGACCTTCAAATAAATATGGACCAATGACGTGATCGCGAATAATGCCGCGCCAACAATTAACGGACCAGAGATGTTGCATTGGTACAGTTCTCATCCATCGAGGATTCTCATTTGCCCAATAATGCATATTATGCCTATTCACATTTCCCGTATTGCGAAGTTAGCTTCATCAGAACAAAGCACATGACTCAAAAATGAGACATCTGTGCGCATTTTTCTACGAATCCAATTACAGAAATTGACGCATTTTAGGAAATCATTGCCATACAAATCCTGATGTAATGACATACGATACGGATGGAACTTGTGTTGATGTAAGATTCTCAATACAGATCGCTGACTAATTCCACTCTTTTTTTCCATTTTTATTGCTGCTGGCATGTTGATTTAGTGCAGCAAAAGCTAAGATAGCAGCCGCATTATTTTCATTAGCAATTGGTCGACGTTTGACTCGTGTTTGTTTCACTGTACCCAAGCGACAGAAATGGTCAGCTAATCGCTTAAAAGCCATGTGCGATTTTTGTCGCTTATCCGGATAACGAGCCGCATACAAATCCTTGGCGTTTCTGTAATGTTTACGACATTCCCCCAGCAGCAACAACATATCAAAATATTCTTGAAAATCGTTCATTTTCGCGTTCCGATGTACCCACATTAGAAGGTAATGCGTGATTAACGGATATGTCAATAGAAAATGCTTACTTTCTGCCGATGTCAACAATACCTTATCGATGTGTATTATCATGGGTATCGTAAGAAATAAAAATGATTTTTCGACTGTTTTCATACTGCGCGTGACTAGAATGACCTTGTGTTGTAGGATGCTGAATTCGTCTTAAAATCGGTAATAATCTCATCGAAAAAAATACATAGTTCCATTTTAAAAAGTGGAGTTGACCTTGACGTAGCTTCAGCGCCTCCACCGATAAAAAAATAGGGTGGCCGAATATGACGGCCTTCTCGATCACTGAAACTTTTGCCTGAAACAGTTTTGGATATGATCAATAGCTTGAGTCCTATCGCTCTGTAAAGGAGGAATTACACCTCTGCATGCAGGTTACCATGGTAACATACAAGAGAGAAAGAGACCGACAATTTTCCTGTTTCTTTCCCACTAATATGTTACCATGGTAACCTGCATGCATAATGCCTGCATGCAAAGGTGTAATTCCTCCTTTACACTTTATGTGCCTCACCTTGTATATACAATATTTATTTCGATATTCTGCACCTCACAAACCTGCCTTAGTGCTTTCTTATCCACGTTCTGAAATTTCAGAGCAATATTCCATTTTCTGTGGAAATGGCGTTACAGACCTGTGTTTATTTTTTCAAAAATGAACTTTTTGCAAAATTCTTACTAAAGCGAAGTTAACAGATTTTATTACTTGCTTTAAGTTTTCAAGAAGATATAATAGAAACAAAAAAAGTTATCGTATATGGTTCGATTAACCTATAAATTTGGTCACGTGAGCCGGTTGATCCGTGGCCTTAAATACTGCATTTTATACAAACCGGAATTTTCTCCTTCACATATAATTTTACTCTTTCCAGCTTATTTTCCATTATTTGTGTAATTTTACTTTTTGAAGGATTAATATTTTATTACCAGTCATTCACGACGGAATTTTACATAGCTCTTTTTTTGCAGTGTGTCACTTATTTTTGATTATCAGTAATTGCGGTTTTCTAAAAATACATCTATTTTTGATGGAACTAAATTTAAGAAATTAGAAATATATTATTTTAGTACAATTTTTGACAACAAAATCTATAAGTATGTCATTCAAAAATCACAATACTATATTATAAACAATGAAAAGAAACAATTTGTAAGTAAAACTAATAACCTAACAAAAATCCATATTTAAATTACGCGAAACTATTTCATTTAGAATATTTTTAAGTATGGAAGAAAAATTTAATTTTAAAGTGACATGTTTATGTTTAATAAACAACATTCAATTTTTTTATTTATTGCTTAACATACTCAAATAATATTTTAAAGAATTTGAAAATCTTTCTGTGGAAAAAATGACGCTTTCGACTGCGCTGGGATTCGAGCCCAGGTCTTTCGATTGCCGGTCGACTGCTCTAACCACTGAGCTACACAGGCGTCCGACATCTCTTTCTCCACAGGAAGATCTCCTTATATCGCCTAGTGGCTCAGCCTTGCGGCTGTAAATGATTTCAAATTAATTAGTTGAGTTTGAAATTTTTGTCACTGCCTACATTATCGGAGGATCACTAGTCACGTGTCAGATAGGATACGTTGTCGACAGGTGTCCTCGTAGACAATTTCAAACTCTTATATCGCAAATAATGCAAATAAATTTAATATTTTAAAGAATTTGAAAATCTTTCTGTGGAAAAAACTAGTGACCCTCCGATAATGTAGGCAGTGACAAAAATTTCAAACTCAACTAATTAATTTGATACTCAAATAATATTGAGTAAAAGTACATGTCTAGATATTATAATAATTTATGTTTCTGTAATGCCTTGCTTGCAAATTCAATATTAAATGGATTGTCCGTGAAGCTGATATAAAAAAATCGTTTCTTGAAAAATACACGCCTTCGTCCACTCGTGAAAATCACCATAAACGTTTCGAATTTCTTTACTAGGTATAGGACAATAGTCTTCTTCAAGGAGCAAAAGAACCTCTCAGGATTTCTTATATAAAAAAATTTTCGGTCAGCAAAGCCACATGTCTTGAGTCGGTTTTTAAAACAGTTCAGATCATTCTGTGAGAGACTCCGGTAACAAAGTCTTCACGAAAAGTTTAAAAATGTAAACCTTGTTCGCGTTCTGCCATTGATGAGCAATTTGGCATCCTTTTTTAATAAAAATTTTTTTAAATTGCGGGCGGTTCGTGTGAAAATTTTTTTTTTTTTTATGTTTCCCGGTTTATTTTTTATCCGGTTTTGTTCGCGTTCTGCCATTGATAAGCAATTGGCATCCTTTTTTAATAAGAAAATTTTTTAAATTGCGGTCGGTTCGTGTGGAATATTTTTTATGTTTCCCGGTTTATTTGTTATCCGGTTTTTTATTCACAGTGAACTCTAAATATTTTTTCGAATCGTGATGCTGCATACTGGACTACTTCATTTTGAATTGCAAGCTTTGAGATAAGTTTTTGAATTCTATGATAATCCTTAATTTCATTATCTCCTATATTCTAATGTTTTACAAAAATTTAATCTTAAAATTCTTACCTTTTACGCAAATTTACTTCAAAATAGCTAGAATAGTAGTTTTTCGCGTTTCTAAGAGGTAATTTATAAAATGATTGCACCATGCACTGCTAGATTGTATACATTTTTATAAAAACCACATTAAAATAATAGGACCTGAGCGCAATGAAAACCTAAACCGCATCCGAATTGTCGAAGTACATTACGAAGCAAATACTTCCACCATAGGATGAAAAGAGGCCGATGTTAGCTGACGTAACAACTGACTCTTTTCATCCTATGGTGGAAGTATTTACTTCGTAATGTACTTCGCCAATTTGGATACGCCCTTAAACTATGCTCTAGAACCAGCCCCCGGAATCTCTGGAGTTGAAAATGTCACAGATGTTGACCGTTGGCCACCGTGGCGCTGGCTGTTCATGAGGCCGACCTTATACAGATTAGCATTATAGAACATTGAAATTTAACGTTTTTTGTGAAAAATTGGTGTCTGAAGTGCTTTTGTGTACTTTTTAGGTAAATTGGAATGGTTTTAACAGTCGCTGATATAAAAATTTAAGTGAAAATGCGGAAATTTGTTGCTGTAGGTTGCAAAACAGGCTACACGTAATGCTCTGAAAAAGTGCATTGTTTTGGGGTTTATTTATCATGAGCGCCTTTAACTTATTAAAATTTAATCTATACTAAATTTAAAACGCTTTGAATAAAAAAATCAACAAAGCTGACTGACTGAACTTAAGGTATTATAAATAGGGATGGGCGATCTTCAAAAAAAAAGAATTGATTTTGAAATTATTGATTCAATTTGATCGATTAAGCAGTTAAAAAGATCGATTTTTGAATCGATCTTCAAAAATCGATACCTTTTTCTGAAAATGATAAATTTCTGTAAAATAACCTTTTTTAAAAATGTTTTATAACAATTGGAGATATAATTGTTACTTGCATATTTTGTGAATTTAAATTATCAAAATAAAAAAGTGTTTATATCAATAAAAAAGGAAATTCGGCTTAAAAAACACACTATATTTGCGAATCAGGAACGTTTTTTATTTTTTTAAATTGCACAATTTCTAAAGCAATGCGTATTATTAGTGATAAAGTTTCTGACATAAAAATGAAGTATTACTACAAAGTTTATAATATTAATATACTTTGAACTTTGCATATCACTTAAAGTATTATTTATGATAAAATTTCTGGCATAAATATGAAGTATTATTATAAAGTTTATAATATTAATATACTTTGTATATCACATTAATGATATTCTCGTGGTCGACCCCTTGATCTCACTTTTAAACTAAAAAACAGTTCATAGGAACAGTTTATAGAAATAGGAAACAGGAAAAAACGAAAGGAGAATCGTTCGTAACGATCGAAAAAAAATATCAATCCAAACGATTAATCGAGTAAAAAATTCCGTAGATTCCGTAGAATCGAATCGAGAGCGCCCATCCCTAATTATAGATAAAATACACATAATAAATTATGTGCATGTGAGATCTAAATATCCATTATATTATAATGAAATATAGTATATTATGTTGATTATTATTTATTACAAACATCTTTGTTCTTAGTGTTTTCAAATACTTATAAAGGAATTTTATAAATTCTTTATATTTGTTACTTTTTCAAATGTACGTTCATTCCTTATGTGAAAGTTTTGTTCATAAAAATGTAATTTTTTCAATTACTGAGAAGTTTTAAAATATGAAATACAAAGTGTCCTATAATAAAATCTGATTTTTCTAACAAAATCAAGATGATATAATTAATACCCGTATTATAATTCAATTTGATGGAATTTCAATAGCCAATTTTTCTATTATAATATGTAAGACTGATATAATATCAATAATATTGATAATATAAAGAAATATTGTATTTTTATTTAATAATCACAATGTAAATATTAATGTTGAAACGAAGATAACAGAACATTGATTTCAATTTCCAGCCAGAATTACAAAGACAATTTTCGCCCAAATTTCAAGCATATTACCCTTTATATCAGTAAAAATTGCTTTAAATAATATTTGAAACTTTCTAGTTTAATGTGTTGTAAAAAATAATATGATCAAGTAGTTTTTATCCCTAAAAATTTAATTTTTATGCATTTTTCCCATGCATTAAAATGAATTCAGGCCTCATGAACAATCAGCGCCCCTAGCGGCCACAGTCAATTCTTGTGACATTTTCGTTTCGCGGATTACGTGCATTCTGGCTAAGATGCAGGGAGCTGTCTAGAACTGAACTCGAATGATCGTCTGTGCTCTTTTTTCAACCTTTTATAGAAAGAGACACGTTCGACTTCTTTCAACGCATCACAAAGCCGTCCGGTGTGAGCGACAAATGCAAAGCAGAAAACGAACAGCCAATTACAGAACACCTCTAAGAAGAAAGAAATCTAATGCTCTCTGTAATTGACTGTTCGTTTTCTGCTTTGCAATTTTGCATTTTGCGCTCACACGGGACAGATATAAGGAGAACAACCACTTTGTATGTAGATATCACCTATCACCGCCATTCTGCTGTGCAAATGAAAATGAGCGTATCCGCAATTTTTGTCAAAATTGAGATAAAGTTGTCAGTATGTTTATGGTACTTCCCTTTACTTAAATAGGTGAGAGAAAAATAAAAGTTGATAGCGCAAAGTACTGAATTTTTGAAATAGTATATTATATGACTGGGCTCATAATGAGGGTTATTACGCGACAATACTCGCAGGACTGATCGCGCCTCGGGTTCGTCTCAGATTCGTCTCGGCTTTGCCTACGCTACGCCTTGGTTTCGATCTCCTGCGAGCATTGTCGCTCGTCACGTAATGACCCTAGTGCAGTGATCCCAGATCTGAAACCGACGCAGTGTCTCACACTCTCAGCCTGCCTGTCGGTGTGAATCGGTTAGGGAGCGAAGACGGGGCACGTTGCCATTTTTCTTTCCTCGTCACTCTTAGTATTTTTGAGTTTTTTTGCACATCTCATTAAGGAGCACACCAGATTGTTTGAATTCTCGGGGATAGGCTTAAGGAAAGATAGGTATGATATCGATACCAGGTTGGTTACTGGCACCCAGATATTCATATGGAGGATACAACAATTAAATATTCAAATAAAATAGAAAGAGAAATAGTTAGATAGCAATTTTATTGTTCAACTTACTTTGTTTTATTTGTTATAATAAAATCCTTGTATAATCCTGGTATAATTCTCGTATAATCCTTGGAGGAATCGATGTGTCGTGGAACTGCAACCCGTCTACCCTTTTAAATATTTTTATTCAAATTGGTGACCGCGTATATATTAATTTTCGATAGAAAAAGAACTTTTTTTTAAAAATATAGATGTGGAGAGTGGAATTTAAAACTTAGTATAAAATTTCGAGGCTAGCGCGACCGACGAGTACTGGTGCAATCTTTTATATAGAAAATAGTGAATTTTTTTTTTAGAGTGAAGAGAACGTTTTAGTGAAAATGTAGAGAAGCGGAACTTAACGGAACTTAACGGAACTTAACGGAACTGCGGAACTTGCTTAAAAAAATGAAAATGCATAGCTTTTATGTATTCTCATCTTTTCCCTTTCTACTTGAAAATCTTTCAGGGGAGTTGAAACTACTAGTTTTAGTTGTCTGATTGGTTGGCTGTCTATAGTGACATAGTTACGCCCCCGCAATAGTCGACGAAAATCTTAAGGGCAGACCCATTGGGTTGGGCCTTGTAGGAGTTTCCAAACTTTTCCAGATTCATCGATTTCCCAAGAGATTGCGCTACATGTATATTATAAAATAAAATACTTTAAAAATTAATTATTTAAACAATTATGTTTACAGGTTTAGTTATTTTTAACTAATCGAAGAGTCAAACTATTAAATGTTTCATTACATCCTAAATTAACTTACGGAATCGTGAATTTACATTAAATTAGTTATGTTTCAATTTCAAATTCAAAAGAAACATTATTGCTTAAGATTAATACATATTTCAAAGTTAGTTTTCTAAATTATTCTTATTAACCGTTAAATGTTTTGTTTAAATATATATAATTTTTACATTTGGGAAGATAAATTTATATATAAGTTTTATCTTACTGAAATTCATTTCTGAAGATATAAGTACTAATTCTAAAATCTGACTTTGAATTTAATTTTCTATTGCTTTGTTTTAACATTTTTATTTGTACGTAATGATGTTATAATTTAACATTTAAAACAAATTATTTTGATTTGAAGGTTGCGTGCAAAATTACTAATAAAATATATATCTGATTACATGATGGCGTCGGTAAAACAGAACATTACTATTACTTAAAATTCTGAATAACATTGGTTTAGTTGCATTATTAATTATCTAATACAATTATATTTCTGAATGTTAATTACGAGTTAGTTTGGGGTTTTTGTAACTCAGATTGATTTAAGATTTTATGAAGTTTGAAATATGATTGTAAAGAATAAATGTATATTTTTATGAAAGTAAAATAGTTTGGTTTATTAAATTACTATTGAAAATAAATATGAAATATATTCAATTATCAAATAAATTGATGTTTGGATTTATTAGATTTAATTTAAAATACAATGAGAAATGTATGAAGAATTTTCAGTAATTTATAACCTGGTATTTTACCTTCTTAAATAACTTTCCGTAAATTATCACGTCGGTAAAGTAGATCCCTGATTATTAACAACTTTTAAATAAATTGCTATTAGTTTACATTCTATAAGTTTCAAACGTTAGTTCAAAAATAAAATAGATGCAAGTTGCATTTCTCTTATTAGTCGAAATAATTTCTTTTCCTATTCATAGCATACTGAATAATATTAAAAGTAATTTTAATTTCTTATTTAATTTAATTATTTTATAAAATATTATTTTCGAAAGTTTTATTTTCTATGTTGAATAGGCCTGAGATCTTATCTAGACAGAGAGTGCACTTTGTATCTATTTGTCTTTTCATGGGCGGGGAACCAGCGCGGTCCCTTTTGAGTGACAGCCTAAGCTGTTTATGATTTCCTGTAATGGCTAAATACTGGACTATTTACTACTTGTATTTGTTTGGAGTTTTATGAATTTATCTTGTTAGAGGCTGGTAGACGTTTGTATTTGAAAAGGAAATACGATTGTGGGCGACGCGTTTTGGTCGAAATATAGAGGTACAAAGTTTATTATATTTTATGATAATCTAAGTAAATTTTCGGTATTCATATTGGTGCAGCTGCGTTTCGAATTTATCTTGAAAGGTTTCTAGTCTTAGCTATTTACAAAAGATTGAGAATTTCGTCGAAAGGTATAAAATAATTTATAATGTAAAACCGCTCTTAAAATTTGGAGAAATAGTAAAGAAAAATAAGATTCGGAGAAAAAAGAAAGTAAGTAATTTCAGAAGACGTCACACCCCCACCGTTAAATGGTTGCTAGGAGGTTGAAAACTGAATAGCAAACATATCTCTGCGTAAACATTTGTTAATTTTTGAAGAATTTGTTTACAATAGAAAGGGTTTGATCTTAATTAATGATGATTTGGTTGAGATGATGTATAATGTAGTTGTTGCTTGTGAAGTTTCCACATAAATCAATTGTGTGTTTTTCTGAATTCTCTCAGTTCATTATGTTAACTGAAAGAATTGTTTATTAGTTGATGAGCTGCTCCCTTCTTGTGTTTTTGTTGGTTCGGGTGCTTCGTGTGTCGAGTGTACTTCTTGTGTGGCTGATGTATTTCTCATCTCGATATCGTTAGTATTCTCTGGTCTTCTAGATGCGTATATCAAGAAATGTGTAACCGAAGTCCATAGGGCTCCCAATAGGTGTACTGACCATCCGTAGACTGAATTAATGGCGTACCCTTGTAGTATAATGTCGACCGTAATTTTGATGATGTGGATGATCGTTAATATAGCTATTATTCCTGCACTTATTGTTCCAAAAGTAAGGAATTTGGTCCGAACTCTGGTCCAAGTGTTTTCAATGATTTTCTCCATTGCGTTTTCGTTTAAGAGTTTTAAAAGGCTTCCTTCGCTATTTCCTAAAGGATGTCCTCTCATTTCTCTTGCAAGGTCGTTTATTACAGCGGGCCTTTCCACTGGAAACATTATCCTTTCCCTGATCTGGTCCAATTCTTTTTCGGTGTAGATCCCGCTAGTAGCTAATTCTGCAGGGTTGGTGTATTTCCATGTTGGCCTTGTCATCGGTTTCATTATAGTTGGTTTCTCAGCTGTGGTAGGTAATGGTAAGATTTTGTACCATTGGTTTTCTACGTAGTATAGTGATGGTAAAATCCTGTTGCATGGTATTTCTGTACCCTTCGTTTTAAGTACGTGGGTTCTTGGTGTGAGGAAGAATGTTTGGTTGTTCCTAGTGACTTGAAGTTCGGCAAAACAGTTGTCTCCATGTTTCATTTTTATTTCGACGGGCACACACTTGATTATGTGTACTACTTCACCTGCAAGGACTGCCATGTAACCTGGTCCTTTCATCAGATCAAATGCGAACTCATCTGGTGCTTGCGTTGCTATTGACAATGAATTTTTGAGCGTTTGTTTTTCTAGATTACATTTTTGAGTAATGACGTCATTATACAATTGTTTCATTTGTGAGCGAATATGTTTTTCAACGTATACAAATTTAGAGTTTACATAGGCGAAAATATTGAGATTAGATACAGAATTTTCTTTATTAATCGCAAAACTATCTCCTCTTACTGTTTCGAAAATTACTAATTTAGGATGTTCGGTCTTTACTAACGTATATCCGCATACTGATTCCCTACCTTTTGCTGCCAAGGCGAAGGTTATATCTTGTGTTGCAAGAGAATATATGATTTGACCGTTATTGAAGTCAAAGTCCACCATTTTATTGGCTAGACCTTCGAATAAAATGCTGTATTGATTAAATTTACAATTGTCAATAGGTATTGCGTTCCAAAAAGTATAACCTCCCTCTTGGTCTATGCAACTACCTTCAGAGAGAGAACATGCGGTTCCAGAGCGTAAATGAATGGTATTAGTGTTTAAATTGATTCTAGCTTGTTGTTCAGTTAATGTAATTTTAATGTTTCCTTGAACTACTACATTTTCCCATGTTCCGAAGGGATCTGAATATCCTGCTCCGTCGCATTTTCCTTCTCCGTTTAAATATCCTGCTAAAATTATACTGTGTGTAACTGTTTGGTTTACCTTTATTCCGTGGACAATGTGTGATTCGCTTACTTTTAAAATACCGGTTTTGTATACATCCTGACATGCGCTTTTACTTACATCATTGATATATTCCTTTTCACCATTTAAAACAATAGAAATATGAGAATTCATTCCGCAATAATAAATTGTACGATGAATTTCCATTTTACATTGAATAATTCTTGTTTCGGTATACTGATTTATCTGGAGTAGCTGTACATATCTTCGAGTTATATTTATTTTTGTTTCAGGTAAATCGCAATTTCCTACTTCTAATAATGATAAGGTTGTTACATTTAAATGACGCGACCCACAATCGTATCCTATAAAACCATAAGCTCCTGCTATAATTGTGAAAAGTAATGTCCAAATCATCTGTAATCAAAAAGAGGTATTAGTTTCGGTTATTCGGGTTTTTGTTGGGCCCCAATATATACATTTGGTTGAGAAAGAGACAAAAATGATATTTTTATTCGCTATCCGAATCTTTCTGTTTCTTTCTCTTAGGTTTGATTACTTGGTTTATGTGTGAAATTCTTATTCTATTTGCATGAACTACTTTTGATCCATTTTTATATTGGATCTTAATATTATTTTTATTTATTATTTCTAAAATCTTATGAGGTCCTGAGTAATGATCTCCAAATTTTTTTGGTTTGGGACCTTTTAATAGAAAAACGTAGTCTCCTATTTGGAAATTACGAGGATTAATAGCTCTATCATAATATTTTTTTGATTTTTCTTTTGATTCCACTAAATTATCATAAACTAAAGTTCTAATTCCATTTAGCCTTGTAACTAAGTCTATAATATATCCTTTATAAGTGGGCAAAACATCTACTTCCCTTAAAGGATCACTTGAGGGTAATCCTGCAAGTTTTCCGAATACTACCTCGTAAGGTGTATGTTTTGTGCTTTCAGAAACACATGTATTATAATTCAAAATAGCGATCTCTAACCATTCATCCCATTCTTGGTCTACAGTTGTATACTGCTTTAGAAATTCACCTAGGGCATGATGTGACCGTTCTAGAGATCCGTTAGATTGGGGGTGGAACGCGGTGGTTCGTACTTTTTTAATTTTAAATCGTTTAGAAATTCGCGTCATAAGTTTGCTTAACAAATTTTGACCTTGATTTGTAAGTACTACTTTAGGGGCTCCAAATATACAAATAAATTTCTTTATAAAGGAATCCGCTATTGTAGTGGCTAAAGTGTCTTTCAAAGGAACAGCTAGGCAAAATTTCGAGAGTTGATCTTGCATAGTAAGAATGTACTCATACCCATTTTTTGTTTTAAGTAGAGGTCCTACTACGTCAAGTGCGATTTTATCAAATACCGTCCCCGGTGTGTCAGTAATTACCATTGGCTGTTTGGTTTTTAATCTGACTAATTTTTTTAATTGGCAATTAAGGCATTGTTGTATTCTTCTTGTATATCCTCCTTTAGGTTTTCCCAATAAAAATGTTTTTTTATTCGGTTATATGTTTTTGAAACTCCTCGATGTCCTCCAATCGGTGAACAATGTAATTCGTCAAAAATCTCCTTTCTTTTTTCTTCAGGAACAAATTTAAGGGTTCCTTTGCAAACAATTATTTTTATTGTTTCATTTTCAAAAACTTTTTTAAATAAAAATATTACCTCAGACCATGGTAAATTCTCTATATTCTCGCTTTTCGCGATGCTTAAAGTTTTTAGATTTAGCTTAGATATTAAGTTTCTTAATTCTACTAAAACTTTATATACATTTTCTTTGATAGTTGAGATGGATTCGGGTTCAATTCCTTTTATACAAAGAGCAAAATGGTTTAATTTACTTCTTTTTAATGCATAGTTTACACTTATTGGTTTAAAATTTTGTGAAGATTCAATTTTATTAAATTCAATTAGTTTTCTTGCTCCTTCATCACAGGGTTCGCCTGTGCTTGATACAAAATATATAAGATTATCATGTCGGAACTGAATCATTTCTTTAGTTTCGATCACTTGAAATGGTAATTTAGAGTTGAATCTTCTTATTTCTTGGTATGATGAATCACTATTAAAATTTGAAGTGCTTGCGGTGGTCGAAGTTGGTGCTTTTTCCTTATTCTCTTCGTATTCAGAATTTGATCTCTCCATTACAACTGTATCTTCGTTGCTTGAATAAGTACTTAATTGTGGTATTTCGGATAAACTTTTGTCAGGAGGCATTTTTGTTTTTGCCTTAGGATTAATTGAATCACTAAATTCACTTTCTACATAATTAGGTTTATTTACAGTAGTCGTATTTCTTAGCTTCATTTTAGTTTCACCTTTGTCTTTGAAAGTTTCTTTTTTAGACTTTTCTTTTTCTAAACTTTCTTTGATTTTTGAAGAATCCTTTGCTGGTTTTAGTTTATTTAATTCTTCTAGTTTTTTCTGATTTCTGGTAACTATATTTATCACTTGTTCAAGTATGGGTTTAGCAGGATTTCTCGAGAGTGCATCTGCATTTGCGTTTAATATTCCTGGTTTATAAATTACCTCATAATCAAACTCAGATAATTTAAATCGCCATTTTTGAACTCTCGTATTTAGTTCCGCT
Organism: Diplolepis rosae; assembly: GCA_030998225.1. Lineage (NCBI taxonomy): Eukaryota > Metazoa > Arthropoda > Insecta > Hymenoptera > Diplolepididae > Diplolepis > Diplolepis rosae. Next base: position 831,365 of record JAPYXD010000450.1, read on the forward strand.
GTTTTAAACCATACTAAGGGTTGATGGTCCGTTATTAATTTTACCTTTTTACCATAAATATATGATCTAAAAGTTTGCACTGCATGTATCATTGCTAATGCTTCTTTTTCATAAACCTCATATGCTAATTCTGGGCCTCTTAAAACTCGTGAGCAATAGGCTATTGGAAGATCCTTTCCTATTTCTCCTTGTGATAGTATTCCTCCAATCGAATAACCTGAAGCGTCGGTTGTAATGTTGAAGGGTTTGGAAAAATTTGGGTATTGTAACACCGGTGGGTTACAAAGTGCTTCTTTTAAATCCAGAAAAGCTTGCTCTGCTTTATCTGTCCATACGAACTCGACTTCCTTTTGTAGTAATTTACACAAAGGTTTGGAAATTTTTGAAAAGTTTTTGATAAACCTACGATAATATCCAGAAAGTCCTAAAAATTGTCGCACATTCTTGACATTTTTTGGTCTTGGGAATTTATCTACGGCTTCCAATTTTCTTGGATCCGGGCGTACTCCATCTTGACTCAATATATGTCCTAAATAACAAACTTTATTTTTGAGAAATTCGCATTTGTCACAGTTTAATTGAAGATTCGACTTTCGTAATCTCTCCATGATGAGATTCATTTTTTCTCCATGTTCTTCGAGTGTATCTGCTAATACTACGATGTCATCAATGAAAGTATACATTATTTTTCCTTGTAGGTCTTTAAAAGTTTCATCTATAAATCTTTGGAAGGTAGGTGGGGCATTTTTCAATCCAAAAGTCATTCTTACGTATTCGTAATGACCGTAAGCTGTGCTGAAGGCAGTTTTATGGGAGTCGCGAGGATCCATGAGGATTTGCTGGAATCCTTTCGCTAAATCTAAAGTGGTATAGTACCTATGTCCACCGACTTGATCAATAATTTGGGTAATGTCGGGTAGTGGGTATCCATCACTAATTGTTTTATCATTTAGAAGTCTGAAATCTGAAACTAGACGCCATTTTTGTTTTTCGGAAGCGTCCATTTTTTTAGGGACAATCCACAATGGTGAATTGTAGGGAGACGTAGATGGTTTGATGATTCCATCTTTTAGTAGTTCCTGTACCTGTCTTTCTACTTCATCTTTAAGAGATATGGGTATTTTATACTGTTTTACATTTATAGGTATATCGTCGATTGTTGGGATTCGATGCATTACCGTACTGGCAACACCAAGCGTTTGGCCTTCTTGGTAAAATCTATCTTGATTGGACAGTATTAAATTCATTGTATGTTCCTTTTCTTTTTCGTTTAAATGTTCAAATCTTAGTTTATTTAATAGATCTGTTTCTTTGGATGTTATTTCGTGGTTTTCAATAGAATAAATTTTTACAAATGGTGACTTTGAAGAATTTTCTTTAAATATCTGAAAAGTTTCATTTACTTCCATTGTAGAATAATTTTTAAAGTTGAGTTCTGAAGATACTTCATTTAATATATCCTGAAAATATGGTTTCGTTGAATAATCCAAATCTAGTAGTTCCAAGTGTTTAAAACCAGTTACAACTGAAAGATTTTCATTCGATGACTCAGGATTTTCTTCATCTATTTCTTGAAGTTGGTTTTCATCAATATTAATTTGAGGAATTGAGGAAACATTAGTATCTAAACTCCACGTAGAATTTATTTTGTTCTCAGCTTCAGTTGGGTTTATTGGAATATTTTGAATTTCATTTATAATGGTAGAATTCGAAGTTTTTTCTTCATTAGTATTTTTCAATTCTTCCTTAACTAATAAACATTGTTGTTTATTCATGATAGATGGTTCTTTTCTGCATTTTAAATTTGCTATTGTCTCGCCAATTTGAAGTGTACCATTTCCGTAGTCAATTATTGCTCCTGTTTCAGTTAAGTAAGTTACCCCTAAAATTCCTTCGCATGGAATGTCAAAATCTTCTGTTATTATTAAAAATGTCGTCGTTCTTCCATATATCGCAATCTCAATGGATCCCATAGTGTTTTGGAATTTGTCTCCCACTCCTTTTAATAAAACTGTTTTATAATTATTAATATCTATTTCGGTTGGCAATAAGTGAGATTTAATGATATTGGCTTCTGATCCAGTATCTATCATAAATTGACCATAACTATTTGAAGGTGGGTTGAAGATATCTATAAAGGGTAAGGCACTTGTTGAATTTTTATTCCATTTAGATATTCCATTTACTTTTAATTCAAAAGGTAATTTTTCATTCTGCTTAAATGTCATTGATCTTTCGCCTACAATAAGTTGTCTGGTTTCAAAATTTAATGTTGCTTTTGTTTCTAGAAAATATTCTGAGCCTAAAATTCCATTGAAAGGAATGCAAAATTCTTCAGGGACTACTTGAAAAGTTACCATGTTGTTTAAAATTTTAATCTCAATTGTTCCTATTGTAGGAAGGATCGTTGTATCGATTCCTTTTAATAGTACAGTTTGGTCAGTATTTATTGTTTGAGTTGAAGAGACTGAACCAATTTTCATAATATTGATTTCCGAACCAGTGTCTAACATTAATTGTACACTATTTCTTTTGTCTGCATATTTAAATTCAATATATGGATGTAAACTTGATTGATTATTTACTCCGATGGTAACAACTCTTCTCGAAGAAAATTTATTTGGTTCGAATGCTCTTGGTTTCTCCTCACCTCCATGGATGCATTCTTGTCCTGAAGGTTCCGTCCGTTTCCCGCGTTTTGTTCTTCATTGTATTTTCTTTTTCTGCAATCTTCAATGACGTGTCCAGGTCTTTTGCAGTATCTGCATTCCTTGATATCCTGTACCGGGGTTCGACAGTACCGAGCTTCATGTCCGGATTTATTACAAATTTGACACGTTAATATTTTAACCGGTTCCATTGGTTTCTGATTAAACGTTTTGCTTAGTTGAAAGCATTTATCTGCACTATGGCCTAATTTATTGCAAATTTGGCAGGTTATTTTAGGTTGATTACGATTTAAAAAACAATTTTGGGCCGTATGTCCCTTTTTCTGGCACAGTTGACACTCGTTTAAACTATAACATTGAGTGGCAATGTGTCCTTCTTTCTTACAAATTTGGCAAGTAGTTTTATTTGCTGGATATTGGTTTTTACTTTTGAAACAATTTTCCAGCGAATGTCCATTCATTTTACAAGATGGACACCAGAATTTACTTTTGCAATATGCTGTTTCATGGTTGTTTTTATTGCATATCTGGCATGCAAAGGTCCTTCGTGGTTTGAAATTAAGATTTTCTAATTTAGGAATAACTTTATTTCTTAAATTGCGCTGGGCTTCTAATCTTCTTTCAATAGTAATAGCATTTTGAACCAGATCACCTACTGCTTCATCTTCTAGCTGAGGTAATCTTTGTTCGATTTCTAATTTCAATCCTCTTCTAAAGGAATCGATTATAGTTTTATCGATGGATGCCTTAAAAATTGGGTCCAATCGTCCACCATCATCTAATTTTTTAACTTCTAAAATTCTTGTTCCTATTTCCCTGATTCTATTTGCGAATGCTATTACACTTTCTTCGTCCCTTTGAAATTCGTTGCCTAATTCCCCTAGTAATTGTAGGATAGATTTTGCTGGGGAGTAAATATTTTTAAGAAAATTCTTGAGTTGTTCTATATTTGCAAAAGATTGTCCGAAAATAGATTGACGTGCTTCTCCTGTTATTTTACTTCTTATTAATTTGACTAAATTAGCTTCGAGTTCTGGCTCAATCATTTCTTTGGCTTCGCTGCAGCCTTCGATAAATTGTCCAAGGGGTATATTTTTTCCATTAAATTCGGGTACCATAGTAAGTGCGTCCCTTAATGTGACCATTTGCCCTGAAGGGGTGTGAACAGGAGGGTTATCAGTTTGGTCTTCCATTTTAAATATCTTATTTTTATTGAATTTACTACTAAATTTATTACTAGGCTTATTACAAGAATTGTCATTAGAATCACCACTAGAATTACCACTAGAATTTTCAGAATAAGACCCTAAATCAACTACTGTATTATTCTCTTGGTCGGAACCTGACATAGAATTATTTAAAAGTGCTTCTTCTTCTCCTCTTGGTAACTCTTTTCTAGGCGCAAAAGGGTTATATTCTTCTATTTCACCCCTTAATTCATCATTATTTTGAGCTTGAGTCCTAGTGATTCGTTTATTTGACATGGGTAATTCAGAATATAAAAGAATTCATAAAATTCGTTTAGGAAAACAAGTTCAGTAAAACAGACATACGTAGATTTAAAAAAAAAAATATTTCAATAATTTGCATTTGGATTCTTGTGATCCTTTAAAGAATTTAAAATTTTGTTACAAATTTAGGATTTTTGTAATCCTTTTAAAATTTAGTAAAATTGGATTCTTTTAATCCGTTTAAAATTTTGTTACAAATTTAGGATTTTTGTAATCCTTTTAAAATTTAGTAAAATTGGATTCTTTTAATCCGTTTAAAATTTTGTGAAATTTAATGATTTTGGATTCTTATAATCCATTTAAGAGTTTGTAAAGATTTAGAGATTTTGGATATTTGTAATCCATTTAAAAATGTTTGAAAGTTGGATTCTTTGATCCTTTTATAAATCTTGAAAATTGGATTCTTTGATCCTTTTAAAAATCTTGAAAATTGGATTCTTTGATCCTTTTAAAAATCTTGAAAATTGGATTCTTTGATCCTTTTATAATTCTTGAAAATTGGATTCTTTGATCCATGAAAAAAAAATTTTGTTTAATATTTGGAATTTTTGTAATTCCTTTTGAAAATTTGTTGCACTGGATTCTTTTGATCCATTTAATTTTGAAAAATTGGATTCTTATAATCCATTAAAATTTTTGGAAAATTGGACTCTTATAATCCTTTTGAAAATTTAGACATGTAGAAAATTTTTTTTGAATCTGGATTCTTTTACTCCATTTTAATAATTTTAGGATTCTTGTGATCCTTTTTTTAATAAATTTAGGATTCTTATAATCCCTTAAAAAGTTTGAAAAGTGGATTTTTATAATCCTTTTAAAAAGTTTGAAAATTGGATTTTTATAATCCTTTAAAATTTGTGAAAATTGCATTTTTATAATCCATTACAATTTTTAAATATTGGATTTTTATAATCCATTAGAATTTTTAAATATTGGATTTTTATAATCCTTGAAAAACATTTTTGAAAATTGGATTTTTATAATCCATTAGAATTTTTTTAAATATTGGATTTTTATAATCCTTGAAAAACATTTTTGAAAATTGTAAACATTTTAAATTTGGTAATTTTCCATGTTTGGGTTTTTAATATTTTTATATATATAAACTTTTGTTATATTGCCTTTTGAATTTGAATAGTAAAATTATTTAAAACAATAAGCCTTTTTGGTTTCCAACCAAACTGTTAAAAATCGTTATTTTTCAACCTTTCGAAAAATTCTCCATAAAATACCAGAAAATTTCAATAAATTTCCGTAAAAAAAAAAATGTAATTTTTAAACACTTAATTCAAAAATAGACACATGATTTTATTATTCATGACATTTAAATTTAATTATTTAATATTTAATTCAATTATTATTGTTTAAATTGTTATGATCCAATATAAAATATGGCCGAATAAAGAAAATATTACAACGGGGAGAAGTATCTGAACAAGCGCCATTTTGCTGGCCTATCCTCATGCAAGTGCGTCATAATTTACGTATGTTTATATTACGTATATATCGCAGGTATGCTTTAAAATTCTAGGCATTATAACGAGAGAGAGAGAGAAAAAAGAAAAAAAAAGAAAGAGAGATTACATATATATGATACGTAACTTACGTATTGCGTATTAAGAAAGATGGGAATATTCATGGAAACTACCGTAAATTTCTCGAAAATATTACAGGATTATGATTTTTTCAAAAAAAAAATATTAGTTTTCTTAAAAATTCAATTAATAAACATTAATATTTTAATTTTCCATATAAGATAAATTTCTAGTCTTTTAAACATTGAAATTGCAAGTGAGAGAAAAAAAAGGATAATATTAAATAAGAACAATAAAACTTAATAAAACAGGTATAAAATATCTTCTCGTACTTTCTTAGTAAATTCTCGCTCCGTCGGTAATGTATCGAAAATTTCCTATTTTATCTAGCGCAATTCAATAATACTTGGGAATTTTTGAACTCTATTCAAGACTACCCTCTAAGTGTCTTGATGAGTTTAAGATCATTAGTTGTGAAATGTCATTGAATTCACAAACTTCTGACATAAAATGTGGGAAACTTTTCAAAAAAAATAACATAGGTTGTTGCCAAGGTTTAAAATTCAATGAAATGAATATTATATTTTTAGAATATATCTACAAATTTTATCATAAAATATATCGAAATTTGTAAAGCGCAAAAGTTATGTTTTATTTCCAAAATTTTGTAAAATTTGTTTAAGTAAAAAGGAAATTGGTAACTTATGTAACCTTTGTTTCGAAATTTTTAGGTTAGTTAAATTGATTAAATTTTGTGATATTTTAATTAAAAATTTTGTAAACTTTTGTTTGATTTTATTTGATTTTAGGAAGAAATTGGTAAGATAATTTGTAAGATTTTGTTTCGTTTAGAAAATTCAGTTTTATTTAGTAAATTTGTAATATTTCGTAGAACTCGTAAAACTTTTAAAATTTGAAAAATTTATAAAACTTTATAAAGTAATTAAATTTTTGTTAAATTTGTAACCTTTTAATTGATTTTAAAAAGAAAATTTGTAAGATTTTGTAAAATTTGTAAAATATTCATAAAAATTGTAAAATTTGAAGGTTTCTAACATTATAAAGTTTGTATAGTTTGTAAAATTTGTAATATTTTTTTATTTAATTTGAAAATTTCGAAAATATTAAGGTTTGAAGGCTGAGAAATTTAATTTGATATACTAAATTTCGAATTTTTCTATAATTATTATTTTTCGACATACACTTTATCCGTCACAATGAGCAATTTTAAGTTTCCTTATTTTGTATAAGAATAAATTCTCAGATTGGGACTTCAATCTGAGGCAAAATATTCGAAAACATGAAACACTGTATTATATTTTTATTCTCAGTCTTATGGCTGTCACGTCCCGCGACGCATTAGAATGTACTATAGGCATAGGCTAGGTCTAGAGAGAAATCTGGGGAAATTACTAAAAGAGAGAGAAAACCACCTATTGAAAAGAGAGGTATAACTACGTCACACGCAGCGGGAGACTGCGCAACGCGTGACGTCACCAAAAAATATAATATAAAAAGGACACGCCGCCAAGGGAAAACTAGTCTTGTGAGCAAAATTAAGTGCGGGAAATTTCTAAAATCTTAAAAGGATTCACAGCGTGAGATACGTGTTTAGTTCAGTTTTCCGAAGAAACGTGTCCTAAATTCTCCGATTGCACATTCAATCTTTGAAAAGATCTTAGAGTCAGTGTAGAGTGAGATAACTATTCTTGTCCTCCTCACACCAGTGGGATATTTGTATCAGTCTTCCTCATACGAGTGGGATACCTATTGCTGTCTTCGTCGCACCAGTGGAAGAATCTTTCTCTCTCCCTCACACCTGTGAGGATCATTCATAAAAAAGGGACTATTCACAACTCAACAAAGGTACCGAAAATTCTCTCTATTCTTTACCTATTCCCTGTGCCATTGTTTGAATCATTGTAAAATTTTAACCTTGTTTATATCAGTGTTAATTTAAATAAATTCAATTTGTATTACTTTACTAATCACTGTGTTCTGTTCATTGACTTATCCTCATCCCTAAGAGAGGATCATTCGATCCTAACTTAAAAACGAGGAATCTTCGATCAAAGTAAGTATTTACGTACTTGTGACGTAACATACTTCCTTTTTTCTGGTGCATCGGCCGGGAAACACAAGTCAATTGAAATTGAACACATTGGTTCTTAATAATAAATAAATAAATAAATAAATGATTATGAAATATTATTTCAACTTTAAAACTTAAAATTTCAATAAAATAGATTTGTTAGATCACAAAGGGATTTGACCTTGAGGCTAACCTTAATGATTTAATAATCAGATCATTTCTTTGAAATTTTATAATTTATATAAATTGTTTAAAAATAAAATAAGTTTGAAAAATCACGCAGGGATCTGACCTTGAGGCTAACCTAAGTGATTAAGTAACTTATCTTATTTAAAAAGATATTCTAATTTGTTAACCAAGTTTTGATTTAAGTTAAAACAAACATAAAAAACAGAATATTTTTATTTGCAAAAAAAAAATTTTTGTCCAAAGATTTGCACTTAAGTTAACTTTTCCAATATAATAAAAATAATTTATGAATATTTCGAATGATCATTATTATAAACAAATTTGTTTAATTGTTATAAACAATTTATAAATAAATAAAATAAATTATTTTAATTTTACATAAAGGGCACATGCAGTTGGTAAAGAAAAATATTTTATTATTTTAAGAAATTTATTATTAAAAATTATAAATTTACAAACAATTGAGCGATTATTTATTTAATTTGAATATTTGAAATAATTATATTTTTATATCATTATTTTATTTTCAAATGACGAAATACAAATTTCATTTCAAATTATATTGTTATTAAAAATAAATAAACAAATTAAAAATAAATTTTACTAATCTCATTTTATTTTTCTTAAAAAACAAATTTTATATATAGTTTTTTTTTATTGTTATAAACAAATTTAAAATAACAATAAACAATCAACGCTCAGTACAAAATATTGTAAATTTATAATGACTCAATGTCAAAACCAAATATCCCTTTAGAATCTACCCCGAAAGTTATAACACGTAGTCAAGCTAAACACGATAGTCAGCTTGCAAAAATAGTAGATTTGAATCAAAAGGGTAATTTAAAAATAAAACCAATTAGAAATAGAGAATATTCAACTGATAATAAATGCCAAAATATCCCTGATCCAATCCCTACAGAACAAGAATTAGATAACACTCTTAAGTTAGATGATTCAAGTTTAGACAAGACTCTAATTAATAATCAAAATATATCACGTGAAAATTCAGAAAAAACTAGCGGGTTTCATTCAAGTTTCTGTCCAGATTTAAGCATTGTAACAGGATCCAGTAATCAAGATCAAACTCTAACGAATGAATTATCTTATTTTGACGAATTCAATTTGCTAAGCTCAACAGTAATAACAGTAGATAATAAAACTTTGAAAGAAAGATTGGAAACCTCATTGGCACGCGAATCTATAATTAGTAACAACGATAGCGACGACGACAAAAGCGACACAGAAGCCATAAATCAGGATAATCCCGTAAGAGTAAATAACGAAGAGATGGCCGTGGTCATACCCAACAGCCAGCAGGTATCCTTACGCGACGCGCTAGAGGTGGTCCCATTGTTTGACGGAAGTAACCTCCCATTGTCACATTTTATTGAGGGTTGCATGGAGGCAAAGGCAATGCTACCGACACCTGCAGCTCAAGAAAACCTCGCAAGGCTATTAAGAGGTAAATTAACTGGAGAAGCCAGAAAATGCATTTTTGGTTCTACTTATACAACAATAGAAGAATTGATAGAAAAATTGAAAAGAGTATATGCCCCTGCGAAAAGCGTGTACCAGTTACAGGGAGAATTAGGTAATACATTTATGTGGGAAAGAGAAAATGTCCTTTCCTATGCTGCTAGGATAAAAGAAATTGCCGACAAAATCGAAGATGCTCACAGGCTCAATAATAATGGTCAGGTAGATAATAATTTTAAAGTAAACCTTGAAAAAGACGTAATTCAATGTTTTATTCGCGGTTTGCGTCCTGAGTTAGAAATTCGTGTTGAAGAAAAGGATACTTTTAAAGAAGTAATAATATTAATAATTTTGCAAGAAACAATTACAATAATTTTTCGAATAACAATTTTTTAAGAAATAAAAATCATAATTTTAATAACAATAACAATAATAATTTGCAAAATAGAAATAATAATTATAAAAACAATAATAATAATGTTTTACAACAAAGACACAACAATAATAACAATTTTCCTAGAAATTTTTACAATAATAACAATAATGTTAATAATAATAATAGACAATGGAATCCAGGACAGTATCAAAACTTTAACTTAGGACAGTCTCAAAATCGAAATAAACCATATGAATATAGGTTTTTACAAAATAATAATAATCAACAAAATTCAAATTATACTGAAGTAGTTTGCAATTATTGTAAAAAACCCGGTCATTTAGTACGAGACTGCAAGATACGACCAAATAGCCAATCACAAACATCTCATCAGGAAAACTCCAAAGCTCTCCCCAGCACGGGTGCACTGAGGAAAGCATAAATCGAGAACCACTGGCATCCAATTCTAACGATCATACAACAACAACAATAAATATTTCAAAGTCCACTTCAATTCCATCAATTATAATATCAACGGAAGGTTTAAAAAACCCAACACACATGATGATTGATACTGGTGCTGCTCGAAATTTAATTAAACAAAAGGTTCTCAACCCTGAAGTACCAATAAATAGCCAAAACGTATTAAAACTTACAGGAATTAATGATTTACCACTTTACACATTAGGACAAGTAAAAATAAACATTTTTGGTTACCCAACAATATTTAACATTATTCCGAATGAAGTCCCAGTAGAAGAAGATGGAGTATTGGGATCAGAATTTTTTCAAGATAATAGAGTGAATATAAACTATACTTCAAAATGCTTAGAAATTGAGAACCACTGTTACCCTTTTAAATCTACCAATACATTTACTATTCCAGCTCGAACAGTTACAACATTTTATGTTAATATAAAAAATACAGAAAAGAGTGAAGGGTATGTACCTCGATTACATATCCAAGCTTATTTAAAATTTGCAAACACAAATGAAATCCCAATTACATTATCCGTCCCATTAGTTAATTTAGAAGACTTTGAAGAACAAGAATGCTATAAACAAATTGAAAATTTAATTAATTTCAAACAAACAAATAACGAAGATTTATCAAGTAAAATATTAAATAACTTTTTAAAAACTGACAATTCTCTAATTAACTCATGCAAATTTTATAATGTAACAGACGAAGACAGAGTAGAATGTATTAAAAAACTTCTTCGATTAGACCATTTAAATCAAGATGAATATGAACATGTAGAAAAATTAATTAAAAATAATGCAGACAGATTTCAAATCCCAGGAGAACCACTTGAAGCTACTAATGTATTACAACATTCAATTCCAACTGTAGATGACGCTCCAATTTTTTCAAGACAATATAGATTTCCCCCAGTTCACAAGGAAGAAATTACAAGACAAGTCGATGAATTATTAAAAAATAAAATAATCAAGCCCTCACAATCACCATATAACACTCCAGTGTGGATAGTTCCTAAAAAACCTGATTCTCAAGGAAAAATAAAATGGAGAATGGTTCTTGATTTTCGTAAATTAAATGAAAAAACAATTGGCGATTCGTATCCTTTACCTAATATAAACGATATACTTGATTCTCTAGGATCAGCAAAATATTTTTCAGTGTTTGATTTAGCTACCGGTTTTCACCATATAAAAATGGATCCAAAAGACTCGCATAAAACCGCGTTTTCTACACCTCACGGTCATTACGAATTCGATAGAATGCCTTTCGGTTTAAAAACTGCACCTGCCACATTTCAAAGATTAATGGATTTAACATTAACTGGATTAATAGGAACGGAACTTTTTGTATATCTCGATGACATAGTTATATATGCAAATACTCTAGAAGAGCACGAAATTAAATTTAACAATTTAGCAGAAAGACTTAGAAAAGCAAATCTTCACTTAAAACCAGACAAATGCGAATTTTTACGACCTGAAGTAGGATATTTAGGTCATATAATTGATAAAAATGGAGTACGTCCAGATCCAAAAAAGATAATAGCTGTAAAAAACTTTCCAGTCCCAAAAACACAGAAAAATGTTAAACAATTTTTAGGCTTAGCAGGATATTATAGACGATTTATTGATGGATTTTCAAAAATTGCAAGTCCTTTAAATCAACTTCTGAAAAAAGATACACCTTTTAATTGGACAGAAAAACAACAAGCAGCTTTCGAAATTTTAAAAGCAAAATTATGTGAAGAACCACTTTTACAACGACCTGATTTTTCTCAACCTTTTATACTCACAACAGATGCCTCAGGATTTGCAATAGGAGGTATTTTATCACAAGGTAAAATAGGTAAAGATAAGCCAATAGCATATGCTTCACGTAGTCTAAGTGATACTGAGAAAAAATATGATACATATGAGAAAGAAGCTCTTGCTATAATATTTTGTGTAACTCATTTTCGTCCTTATTTGTATGGGAGAAAATTTACTTTAGTGACTGATCACAAACCTCTAGTTTGGTTTCAAAATTCTAAAGACCCTTGTTCACGAGTTTCACGTTGGAGACTGAAACTCGCAGAATATGATTTTGATGTAATTTACAAAGCAGGAAAAATGAATGTAAATGCAGATGCTCTCTCAAGAAACCCTATTGATAATAACAAGGAGAAATCAAAATATTTACAAGTTGACGACAATGATACTTTTATGACTTCCCAAGAAAAAAATGTTTTCAAAGAAAACTTTTACAAGAAAAAAACAAGAAAACTCTAAAAATGAGGTAAGACCTTCAAAACGAAGAAACTTGAATCCAGAAATCGTACCAGACGACGTAGATCGTTTTAGCGAAATTTCGGAAGCCCAAATATTAAATATCGACTCAAAAATCCCAGAATATTTCCAGGAATTTCTTAGTGAAGAATTATTTAGTGAGATTGGTAAGAATATTTTAAAATACACAAATTTATTCAAAAATATGGCTTCAAGACTTATTTTTATGACAATATTTTTATTAAGTCCAGTGTTTTCCAAAAAATACGAAAATTTATCATGGAAAACTATTACTACGAGAGCTCAAAAGAGAATAGAGCAAGAAAAAGCAAAAAATTTGAATTGAAACGAAACTCAAGAAAAATTAGACGAAAATTTTTCTTCTAAACCTCTTATGAAAAAACCACGAGGTAGGCCAAGAAAAAATCTACTTACAAATTTGAAAAATATTCCCTCTCAAACAAAAAGAAAGAGAGGTAGGCCAAGAAAACAAATGTTTGAAAACGAATTACCAGAAATAAATGTGCAAAAGGGAAGCCGAACAAAAGTAGAATCAGATTCCGACTCTGATCCTGATTATTTAGATTATTTGAAACAAACTCAAGCCAAAAATAAAAAGAAGAAGAATGCCAAGAAGCCAAAAAATATTAATGAATTTGAAAGTGAAGAAAGTGAGAATTATTTTTCAACCTCAGAAGATGAAATCAACGACATTGAAACCTCACACGAAGGAAATGACGGAGAAAATTATGAAGAAAATTGGGAAGAGAATTTTGCAGATGATCTTGAAGACGATTTTGAAAAGAATTTCGAACAGAATTTTGAAGAAAATTTTGAAGACAATCTTGAGGAAAATTTTGATGAGAAGTTTGAAGAAAACCAAGAAGAAAAATTGGAAGAAGAATTTGAAGAGCCTTATTTTGAAGAAAATTTGAGATTAAACCGAAGATCTCAAATAAAGTGTGAAAAAATCGATAAAGATCATGATAATTATAATCGTCCACCCCCAGAACCTCCTCCTATAAACTCTCAAACAGAAAAAATTATAACAAAGAAAAATTTAGTTGAATGTCGCGATCAATTAACTATGCGAAAAGATAATTATGCATATTTTGTTACAACAAATGGAACTCCTCGCGACAACGGATCAAAAATTTTAGAAAAACGTGAAACTTTACCAAAATTTAAAAATTTACAAAAGGGGATAGCAAAAGAGATTAAAAAAGGAAACTACTACCATTTTGCACTTCCAATTGAAGAAGAAACTAAAGATAATTTATCTGAAACTTTAAATAATATAAAATTATCAATTCATTCATTACATGAATTATCTCAAAAATTTAAATTACGATCTATTAGTATATCAAAAACTTCCAGAATTAATCATATACCTTGGGAAGAAGTGAAATCAATTTTCGATTCAATTTTTTCAAATTCAACTACAAAAATTATAGTTTGCAATGGAATAACGCAATATCCAACAAAGGAACAACGAACTCATTTAATTGAAGAAGCTCACTCCTCAGCATTAGGAGGCCATAAAGGCGTTACAAAAACTTATAGCCGAATTCGCCAAAAATTTTTTGGGAAAATATGAAAGTAGACATTCAAAAATATATTCAAGGCTGTTTACAATGTCAACTGAAAAAATTAATCAGAGTCAAAACAAAAAACCCTATGGTAATCACTGACACACCCACTACTGCTTTTGAAAAAATATCAATGGACATTGTTGGTCCACTACCTGAAACAAAATCTGGTAACTTATATATTCTAACGATACAAGACAATTTTACCAAATATTCTTTAGCAATACCTCTTCCTAATCACCAAGCTAGTACGATAGCAGATGCTTTCGTGAAAAAATTTATTTGCATATTTGGATCACCGAAAGGAGTACTTACTGACCAAGGCAGAGATTTTTTAAGTAATTTATTAAAAAGATTGGAAAAACGTTTTAGAATTAAACAATTTCGTACCACAGCATTTCACCCTCAATCAAACGGGTCATTAGAACGTTCACATCATGTTTTAGGAGAATATCTCAAACAATTTGTTGCAAAAAATTCAGAATGGGATGATTGGCTTGAACTAGCAATGTTCTCATATAATACTAGTGTACATGAAGGCACAAAATGCACACCCTATGAATTGGTTTTTGGTAAACTAGCTCGTGAACCTTCCAGTGAACCTTTATCACAACAAGAAAAATTACAAACATATGACGATTATTTAATTAATTTCGTAACACAACTACATGAAATGCGAACACAAGCAAGAGAAAATCTTATTTCAGCAAAAGAAAAATCGAAATTATATTATGACAAAAAAATAAGTCCTTTAGAAGTAAAAATTGGAGATTACGTGTTTTTATTAAAAGGAGGAAAAATTAAAAAACTTGACAGCCATTATACAGGGCCTTATGAAATATTGGAAGTGTTAGGAAAAGGGAATGTCAAAATAAGCTATAAAGGCAAACCTATTGTTGTCCACATTAATAGACTAAAACGCTCACATGTGCAAGTACAAAAGTAAATAAATAAAAATAGAAACAAAATATCTGTACCTTAATTATAAAAAAAATATATATATATATCTATATATATACACATAAAACTTAAATAAGATATAGAAATTTTATTTTGTCGATAAATAGTAAAAATATAAAAAATAAAATTTTTTTTTTATGAAAATATATGTTTTATGAATAAAAAAAAAAAAATATATAAAACAAAATAAAAATGAAATTTCAGACATAACACATTATTCCAGATATAATGGAACAAATTCATCGCAAACGCATAGATGATCTCATTGAAATAGTTCCCTGTTTTATCGACATGGTAGCTCTCTGGCCATACTTAATTCAAACTGGAATTTTTAAGAAAGACGACTGCAATATCCCCACATGGAACAGAAATCTAAACAATCCAGAAATAATAAAAGACATTTTTTCAACAATCAAAACAAGAGGACCGGACGCATACAAAAATTTAATTCTCAGTTTACGGCTATCAAATCACATTGTCATAGCCGACATGTTGGATATAATGAACTAGGAACGCAAAATACAAAAAGTAAATCAATAACTTCAAAAAATATACATATTTAATGATAAAACATTTTCCTATTCTTATATTACAAAGCAAGCTGCTAATTGGAACCTCCTTTTTCCAGAGATGGGATTACGAGGCTTCCTTTTGGCACTGCTCACTTGCAACTTCAACTATATAACAACAGTCTACGCCATCATAGGATTCGATTGCGGTTCAAATCAATCAAATATTACGACATTATCTTTACTAGAGGTAGGAGAATGTGATCTACCTCGATCTCAAGTACATGTTGAAAGAACTTATATACAACTTTTACAATTAACTGGATTTTCAAATACAAAAGTAATACAATGCAAAATAGAAATTCGACGCGCCATCTCTCATTGTGGTATGCATTCTCACAGTTCCATAGTAGCAAATGGCCACAGTGAATATATACATGATGTTACACGAGATCAATGTAATCAAATGCACACAATAGGAACATTTTTAGTAACCCCTTCTCTTCAGATATCAAAGTTAAAAGTAAATGAAACTTCATTTCATAGCGTTACTTTAGCAGGTTCTGTAACACCTAATGGAGACTGTACTGGTACACAATTTTCTGACCCATACGGAACATGGAATAATGTCGTAGTCCAAGCAATATTCAAAATAACTTTACAAGAACATTACGCGACTATTCATTTAAATTCAAATAAAATTCGATTAGGATCTGGAATAATATGCACACTTTCAGACACATTCTGTACTGACGTAGAATATGGACAAACATTCTGGGATACATTACCTAATGACGTATGTAATTTTAACAAATATGAAATTATTTATGAAGGACCAGCAAATAAGACCTATGACAACACGACAGACAATTCTGAAACCTTTTATTCTTTAACGACTGAGGATATAACTTTCGTACTAGCTGAAAAAACAAGAAAACCAGTTTGCAGTTACGTTTTAATACAAACCGAACATCCAAAATTATTAATTTTTGAAACCAGACCTGGGAATTAATTTTTAGAAAATAAACATTTAGAAGTTCAAAATATGGACATTTTCACATACGTCAATTCTAAATTTATATATGTAGAACGACACATACGCACTGAAGTAAATAGACTTTATCACGATGTTCTTACTCAACGATGCATACTTGAACAGCAAGTTTTTAGAAATACATTAACCTTAGCAACCCAATCACCAGACGAATTTGCATATCATTTAATGAAAGGCCCAGGATATATGTCAGTAATTGCAGGAGAAGTAGTACATATCGTAAAATGTATACCGGTTGAAGTAAAATATCGCAAAACTGAAGAATGTTATCTACAACTACCAATATTTAGAGGAAATCAATCCTTTTTCCTTTCTCCACGAACTCATATATTAACAAAATCAGGTATCCAAACAAATTGCAATTCTTTCCTTCCACCAATGTACCTTTTTGGAGAAACCTGGTACAAATTACTTCCAAATCCTGTCGAATCCATAGCACCAACTATAGTTAAACCTCTCACAAAAGCAACCTGGAAATACACAAATCCTTCATCCTTAGCAACAAGTGGCATTTATTCTCAATCTGATCTTGATAAACTGCGAGATCATATTATGTTTCCAGCAGAAAAAACAATGATTCTAAATTCTTTAGCTAGAGAAATAACAGGACATCCAACTATTAATCAAGGAATATCATTAACGAATTTATTTAATGAAGATGTAATTGATAAAATTGCTGAATCCGCATGGGGTAGATTTTGGACAATTTTTACAAGTTTTGGAACTACTAGTGCAGGCCTAATTGGATTAATAATAATAATTAGAGGGATTAAATTGATAGCTGATACCATTATTCATGGATATGCGCTACACAGATTATTTGGATGGTCTCTCCATCTACTAGGCGCCTTCTGGGATTCGGTCACTAACCTCTTATTACACGTAGGTACCCATCGACCTTCTGGACCTCCTGCTGAGAGTCATCAAGAACTGCTAACAGCTTTAGCGCCACAAAGCTCGAAAGAGGCACCTTAAAGTCCATCGTATTACGCATATACTACTTCAGGTAAAGATCACAATAATACAAACACAACTCTTTATCCTCACTCTGAACTAAAAGAAGAACTTAGTAGAACCCACTACTCTATCCAAATCTAACATCTTCAGAATGTCGCATGTTCCTTTTACAACCTTACTAAACAAAATTATTCAACAAAGTGGAGATCCACCCATCATTTATGAGATACTCATTGAACAAACCAATAATAATGAATGTCTATTTCACGTTAATTTACAATATAAAAATTATATAATAATGAATAGTGGCAAAGATAAAGAAAATGTAAAGCAAAAGGTAGCACAAAATTTATATAATGCCTTAATTAATGAATCAAAGGAAACAAATCAAAACGTCCAACCAAACTCTATTAGTAAAAATTGCAAAAAATTAAACGAAATTTGCACTGAAAATAAATTTGAGTATCCAAAATATACAGTATTACGAATAAAAACCTCATCAAAAGACTCAACATACATAGCAATTTGTTTCATTAATAACATTAAACAAATAGGAATAGCAAACTCAATAAAAACAGCTAAGGATTTTGCTGCCATAAAAGTTATTAATTCTCTTTCGCATAAAGACGAGAAATGTGAACTACGTTTGATAAACTCACTAGAACATTTGCATGTAACAATTCAAGAATCATCTATAAACGATCCAAAACCTTCAACGAGTAGCCAAATAACAAAACCTATTACTTCAAATAACAATCGTGATAAAAATACAAATACCTGTAAAATGAAAACAAATAATAATCATACTGCATCATCTTTCTCTACGAAAAGCTTTAAAAAATGTTTTAAATGCGGATATAGACCTCCCAACCAGTACAATAAATTCTAATATAAACATTCCATACCGATTCAGGAAATCAACTGCAATGGAGCATTACTACGACGAGCCTACACACGTACCAAGTTACCCAAAAAAGAAATACAGAACAGACTCCATGGGATTTTTAAATCATGTAGAAATTTTAAGAAACTTCACGATAAAATATGGACTGCCGTTACCGCAATATACAGTCTATCCTGATCCGAATTCGAAAACAAACTCATTTTTTCTCGCACAAATTAATATAAATGAACATTTCGTTATACAAGCCGGCCCTACTAGTGAATTAGCAGAAAATAGAGCAGCTTTAAAATTATTATTACTACTAATAAGATCATATGATCTCTGCGACGAAAAATTTTATAATAATGATGATAAAAAAAGGCAAAAAACCAAAAATCAAAGTATTCAAACCGATCCAAGACCAAAATTAATACCTTGGGAAAATTCCTGTAGATTTTGTAACACTCAAATGCATGCTACAAAAGAGTGCCGTAGACGAAATATTTTTAAGGTAGACAAATCAACCCAATTCCCCCCTCCAGTTCCACCAAGAAACTCCTCAACATTTAGTAGACTTTTTTCCCCTTTTCTCCAAAAACTTCTAGACCTAAATCCAACCATATGTAAACATCCTATTTTATGCAATATTAATCCTACTTTTCTTTTTCAGCCTTCCGAGAAGTCTAATGAATTTCCTTAATCAACTAGCATCCAGAGTGTATTTAATTTTAATTCCACTCCTTTTCTCCAAAGCAGAAAAATACTTCATAGACTCACAATTTTCTCATTCTTCAGGGATTTATTTTGAACCAATTTCAAAAGTTCGTCTTTTTTCTGAAAAATATCATTTTATATCTTATATCGATATCTTTCAGCCAGACGTACTTAAATACAAAATAATAGATTTCTCACATAAATTATATGAATATTGCATACTCTCAAATATTGCCAATAATCGTAATTTATACGATCATCAGACACAACTTGATTTTATAGAACAACGCATCAACTATTTTCTTGAAGAAATATCATTTATATCTAGACAAGCTCGTAATATCACGAATATTTCTAACACTAATGATCCATTCTTGCAACAGATACAAAAAGTACTTTTAGAATTAAGAATGAGAAATGAAACCTCCCTTTACTGGCCCAAAGAAAATTTATTTCTACTTCCTAATCCATTTTTCCAAAAAGTTACAAATCTTTCTTCAAAACTTGACAACATTATGATATTTAGATAATATAAATTTTTATGACATCAAAAAAAAAAAAATCGATATTGGAATCAAATAGTCAAATGCAAAAAATACAAATTGTAAAAGAGACCCCGAAATGAATGTTGGTTATTACGTCAGAAATAGAAATTCAATGTATCTTCAAAAACATTAACGAATGTATTCTTCTTCCGAAGATTCGATCGCGGATGCTTCACCCCCGCGCTCGAACTAGGGGGGGAGGTGTCACGTCCCGCGACGCATTAGAATGTACTATAGGCATAGGCTAGGTCTAGAGAGAAATCTGGGGAAATTACTAAAAGAGAGAGAAAACCACCTATTGAAAAGAGAGGTATAACTACGTCACACGCAGCGGGAGACTGCGCAACGCGTGACGTCACCAAAAAATATAATATAAAAAGGACACGCCGCCAAGTGAAAACTAGTCTTGTGAGCAAAATTAAGTGCGGGAAATTTCTAAAATCTTAAAAGGATTCACAGCGTGAGATACGTGTTTAGTTCAGTTTTCCGAAGAAACGTGTCGTAAATTCTCTGATTGTACTTTCAATCTTTGAAAGGATCTTAGAGTCAGTGTAGAGTGAAATAACTATTCTTGTCCTCCTCACACCAGTGGGATATTTGTTTCTGTCTTCCTCACACCAGTGGGATACCTATTGCTGTCTTCGTCGCACCAGTGGAAGAATCTTTCTCTCTCCCTCACACCTGTGAGGATCATTCATAAAAAAGGGACTATTCACAACTCAACAAAGGTACCGAAAATTCTCTCTATTCTTTACCTATTCCCTGCGCCATTGTTTGAATCATTGTAAAATTTTAACCTTGTTTATATCAGTGTTAATTTAAATAAATTCAATTTGTATTACTTTACTAATCATTGTGTACTTTTCATTGACTTATCCTCATCCCTAAGAGAGGATCATTCGATCCTAACTTAAAACGAGGAATCTTCGATCAAAGTAAGTATTTACGTACTTGTGACGTAACATGGCTAAACAAGAATTTCACAATTTCACACATATATATATATACGAAAAATATAGAAGAAATAGAGAAATGAAAAAATATATTTAAAATTACGAAAACTTTTGAAGGGGAATTATTTTCAAAAGTTTTCATTAAGAAAGAAATTTTAAGTTCAAACTGCCAATCAAAATTCAATCTATCCCCCCGGTGCCTCCAAAAATTTTCTACGTGACGTCTAAGGTCACACAAGTTTTGAATTGTCTGAAGGACAATTTAAAAAGTAGTATTTTTGAGTCTAGAGTTTTCACTCTAATAACTCAGGAACGAATTTAAATTTAATTTGGCAGTCAGAATAAAGTAAAAATTTCCTTCTAATCCTAGGGGAATTATTTCATAATTTGGAGGAAAGGAGGTGAGGATTCAAACAAAATTGCACATCTCATTAAGGAGCACACCAGATTGTTTGAATTCTCGGGGATAGGCTTAAGGAAAGATAGGTATGAATATCGATACCAGGTTGGTTACTGGCACCCAGATATTCATATGGAGGATACAACAATTAAATATTCAAATAAAATAGAAAGAGAAATAGTTAGATAGCAATTTTATTGTTCAACTTACTTTGTTTTATTTGTTATAATAAAATCCTTGTATAATCCTGGTATAATTCTCGTATAATCCTTGGAGGAATCGATGTGTCGTGGAACTGCAACCCGTCTACCCTTTTAAATATTTTTATTCAAATTGGTGACCGCGTATATATTAATTTTCGATAGAAAAAGAACTTTTTTTTAAAAATATAGATGTGGAGAGTGGAATTTAAAACTTAGTATAAAATTTCGAGGCTAGCGCGACCGACGAGTACTGGTGCAATCTTTTATATAGAAAATAGTGAATTTTTTTTAAAGTGAAGAGAACGTTTTGGTGAAAATGTAGAGAAGCGGAACTTAACGGAACTTAACGGAACTTAACGGAACTGCGGAACTTGCTTAAAAAAATGAAAATGCATAGCTTTTATGTATTCTCATCTTTTCCCTTTCTACTTGAAAATCTTTCAGGGGAGTTGAAACTACTAGTTTTAGTTGTCTGATTGGTTGGCTGTCTATAGTGACATAGTTACGCCCCCGCAATAGTCGACGAAAATCTTAAGGGCAGACCCATTGGGTTGGGCCTTGTAGGAGTTTCCAAACTTTTCCAGATTCATCGATTTCCCAAGAGATTGCGCTACTTTAAAAATTAATTATTTAAACAATGATGTTTACAGGTTTAGTTATTTTTAACTAATCGAAGAGTCAAACTATAAAATGTTTCATTACATCCTAAATTAACTTACAGAATCGTGAATTTACATTAAATTAGTTATGTTTCAATTTCAAATTCAAAAGAAACATTATTGCTTAAGATTAATACATATTTCAAAGTTAGTTTTCTAAATTATTCTTATTAACCGTTAAATGTTTTGTTTAAATATATATAATTTTTACATTAGGGAAGATAAATTTATATATAAGTTTTATCTTACTGAAATTCATTTCTGAAGATATAAGTACTAATTCTAAAATCTGACTTTGAATTTAATTTTCTATTGCTTTGTTTTAACATTTTTATTTGTACGTAATGATGTTATAATTTAACATTTAAAACAAATTATTTTGATTTGAAGGTTGCGTGCAAAATTACTAATAAAATATATATCTGATTACATGATGGCGTCGGTAAAACAGAACATTACTATTACTTAAAATTCTGAATAACATTGGTTTAGTTGCATTATTAATTATCTAATACAATTATATTTCTGAATGTTAATTACGAGTTAGTTTGGGGTTTTTGTAACTCAGATTGATTTAAGATTTTATGAAGTTTGAAATATGATTGTAAAGAATAAATGTATATTTTTATGAAAGTAAAATAGTTTGGTTTATTAAATTACTATTGAAAATAAATATGAAATATATTCAATTATCAAATAAATTGATGTTTGGATTTATTAGATTTAATTTAAAATACAATGAGAAATGTATGAAGAATTTTCAGTAATTTATAACCTGGTATTTTACCTTCTTAAATAACTTTCCGTAAATTATCACGTCGGTAAAGTAGATCCCTGATTATTAACAACTTTTAAATAAATTGCTATTAGTTTACATTCTATAAGTTTCAAACGTTAGTTCAAAAATAAAATAGATGCAAGTTGCATTTCTCTTATTAGTCGAAATAATTTCTTTTCCTATTCATAGCATACTGAATAATATTAAAAGTAATTTTAATTTCTTATTTAATTTAATTATTTTATAAAATATTATTTTCGAAAGTTTTATTTTCTATGTTGAATAGGCCTGAGATCTTATCTAGACAGAGAGTGCACTTTGTATCTATTTGTCTTTTCATGGGCGGGGAACCAGCGCGGTCCCTTTTGAGTGACAGCCTAAGCTGTTTATGATTTCCTGTAATGGCTAAATACTGGACTATTTACTACTTGTATTTGTTTGGAGTTTTATGAATTTATCTTGTTAGAGGCTGGTAGACGTTTGTATTTGAAAAGGAAATACGATTGTGGGCGACGCGTTTTGGTCGAAATATAGAGGTACAAAGTTTATTATATTTTATGATAATCTAAGTAAATTTTCGGTATTCATATTGGTGCAGCTGCGTTTCGAATTTATCTTGAAAGGTTTCTAGTCTTAGCTATTTACAAAAGATTGAGAATTTCGTCGAAAGGTATAAAATAATTTATAATGTAAAACCGCTCTTAAAATTTGGAGAAATAGTAAAGAAAAATAAGATTCGGAGAAAAAAGAAAGTAAGTAATTTCAGAAGACGTCACAAAGCTTTAAAATTTTGCAATTGAAATCTTGGTTTAAAATTTTAACCATTTATCGACTGAATTTTTCCTACGATTTCAGAAGAACAGGCAAATTAAGAATTACAAAATATTTCATTTAACAGATTGCAGCTGCCCATAAGATCTTATAAAATCGTGACAAGATTTCAACACGAACTTGAAAAAAAAAATTGCATGTAAAATTTGAAATCAATAAATACTTATGTGATCATATGCAAATATCACTGAACACATTTTTTAGCTTTTTAATTTATCTCCTATTAGAAAATTTTTCCTTTCCATAAAGCAATTCATTTTTTGAATGAAAAGTCTGTGATTAGGCTGCAAACAGTAAGATGAAAATATGTCTAACATAAAATTGAGAATGTAATATTCAATCTTAAATTTTATGTTTATCTCTTCTTAATGCTAAATAATTCGCTAATTGAAAATTTTTTAAATGTACAAAATTGGTAAAAATTATGGAAATACGAAATTTATAACTTAAGCTTTCCTTTAAAAATTTCAAATATTTTCAATTTATATATAGATTCAAATTGTAAATATTTATTAATTTCAAATTTCCACTTAAAAATAATATTTAGACTTTCAGAATGATTCCACAATTTTTTAAAAACTTATAGATGTTTATTCTAGGGAAAAATTGATTAAAATATCGAAAAAAGGAAGTATTATTTCCATAACTACATATTCTGTAAATTTGAAATTGTCGTCTGCTTCGCGCCTCTTTTGCACGGAGTCGAGAAAAACACATTCCTCAATTTCGACTCGATAAACGACAGCCTGAAATCTAAAACTTGGAACAGTTGAAAACGCATGCATTGTAACGAAGAAGAGAGGAGAATAAGGGGAAATGGGACGAGTCGTTCTCGCATGCAAGAGTGACGAGGAAAGAAAAATGGCAACGTGCCCCGTCTTCGCTCCCTACCCGATTCCTGTACATTTCCCTGAAGCGCTCTCTATCGCCTATATTTGATATATACTTGCAATTTTTGCTAACGCATTCCTTTCATAATCTTTGTCAAACACTACTTTTCAAATATAGTGACTTCTGGTGATTTTATGGGCAATTGAAACTTTGGGCAACTAAAACTATGGTACAATGTATACCTACCCTTTGGACCGTATATCGATTCTCCAAAGCATTAATTCTCCCAAGCGCAGTGAACTTCACGTTGGAAATCCTAAGAAATTTTAGGCGCGCATTATAATTCACAAAAATGGCGCCTAAAAATTCTTAGGATTTCAACGGCAGGAAATACTATCACCGATAAAAGGTCGGGTTTGTCGCCAAACCTAGCCGAACAACTGGTTTTCCTGAGGCAAAATTTTGAATTTCTCAAAATGCAAATCCCTGGTTAAACCTGAACAATATATATTGAACATTTAAATAAATATATTTTATAGTATTTCTTGTGTTTTTTTATTGTGTTTTAATCTTCCTTTATTTTTCAAGTAAATTTAATTTGCGAAACTTTAAAGTAAGGTCAGATTAGTATTCCCAATATTATTTTTATTGTTTATTATAAATAAATAATGGCATTTCAACTAATAAAAATAATATTTTTCAGCATTTTAAACCGCGCCCGAATAGCAACCAATCAGATACGGCCAGCAACGTATGCACAGTTGAGTAAAAGTGGCACGAATTAGGTGCACTGGGTCAGGTTAGGATGGTGAAGAGAGGGAGAAGTTATCGATATTATCGATACTTTTTCAAAAAATATCGATATTAATCGATACGCGATTTGGTCGATATTTCCCATCACTAAATGACCCCCATTATGCGCCTAGGCACATAATATACTTTTACCAGAGATGAGTTGGGAGCAGCCCCGTCCGACTCTTTAGTATTTCAGCAGAAAACTTTCGGTCCTTATTGCTACGAGTTTCTATCTTATAATTTTCGCCGTACGGCGGCGCTTCCCGCGTGTAGGCCTACTCTCCCTAGCGGACCCGTGACAGAGAACGGTCATAGAATACTCTGACCGTTCTATGACCTCGCATTATTACGGTTAAGAACGGTAAAAAAGACAGTAAAAGCATTGGAATTATAATTCTGTGGCGAAATTTGGATTAGAAGGTGTAGCAATAAATACAATTATCTTATTTTCCAGCGATAAAAACTAGGAAAACATAATACCTGTCACTGAAGGCGGCTTCAAGTGCATCCACTTTCATTAAAATGTATCAGAATTGCGTTTGTTTGTGAATTGAGTCATTGATAACATTTTATCAATAGTAATGTTACAAATTGAATTTCTTACATTATATAAAATTTAAATAATTTACTAATAAATATAAAATTCACAATGCGAATATTTACAAGCAACATCAGTGATGGAAGCGCATAGCTCATTGTCTGCTGTCGGTAAAGTGGATTTATGATTTCAGCTGGATGATAGCGCCACGTAGTGAAACATTGCTAAACTACTGCATTGCACGCCATACCGGCCAAGACGAGAACGGCAGTGCCGGCAAGATTCAATTCATTCCGCGACATTGTATCGTTTGAGCTTTTGTAAACACTCAATGGGGTTACAGTTCTGTTGTATACGTGTGGTGTTTTTTTTTTATAGTGCTCAGGAATATATTCAATACCTTGGTAAGTAATTCAATCTATAGCCATATTTTATTAAATCATCCAAAATATGCCAAAATATTAAGAATATGTATGAAAGGAAATTATAGAAACTTAAATTGAGAAATTTTGGATAAAATGAAGAGTTTTTGTTTTGATTATATAAAAGCATTGTTTTTACCATATTCCCCATACTTAGGTAAGTTTTTCTATAATCAAATCAAAAAATCTAAATTTTATCCAAAATTTCTCAATTTAGATTTGCAGAATTTCCTTTCATACATATTTTTAATATTTTGGTATCAAAAATCGAAATTATTATTTTTACACCTGTTCTTTTTAATCAAAATGGAAAACATCCAAGCAAAATAAATGTAAGTACGAATTTTTAGAATTAATTTGAGCAAACAATTTTGCATTCTGACGTTTTCTTCGATTCTCGCATATTTTGGATGACCTAGCTAGAAAGTTTGATGTTCAAAGTGTTTTTATTAATTTAAACAAAAAATGTACATCTTATATAAGAATGCGAACATGAAAATTTGTATAACTTTTTGTTGTAAACAATATGGCTATTCGATAGTACATTTTGGAATCATCTTAATGGTTAAAAGTTACTGAAGTTTGTATAGAAGTAAAATGTAAGTAATTCAAATGAACCTAAGAAACAATGAAGAAACACTATATGTACAATAATTATAAATGCCTTCAGGTATAGATGTCTTCTTACCTCATTATAAAAATGAATTCTTGCTCTGATACTTTGTTTCGCTATAATAATTTGTGATTATGTTATAATCCAACCATAAATCATATTAAGAAATGGGTTCCTAAGCCGACTCCCCAATTTTCAATCCTATTTGTACTTCGTATTCAATTCATGGAAATAGGGTTATTCTATGCACCATGGCCTTAATAAGTGTAAATGAATTCTGAGAAACTTTTCGTTAGAGTAAATAATAAGATTGAATGAAGATTTAGTATAATAGTGTTTTAAAATGGGGAAATTATATTTATTCATGTTATGCAATTCGAATGGAATTTTACAGAAATTTTGTGGCGTGGTCCATTTCATCTATGGTCTCAACCCTAGCGGACCCGTGTGAGAGAACGGTCATAAAATACTCTGACCGTTCTATGACCATTCTATGACCGTTCTATGGCCTCGCATTATTACGGTTAAGAACGGTAAAAAAGACATTAAAAGCATTGGAATTATGATTCTGTGGCGAAATTTGGATTAGAAGGTGTAGCAATAAATACAATTATCTTATTTTTCAGTGATAAAAACTAGGAAAACATAATAGCAGTCACTGAAGGCGGCTTCACCTGCTCTCGGTAGGATTTTGCGCGCTAAATTTAAAAACAGAATTAAAGATTGAGAAATGCAAATGTGTAAGGTAAATGAATTTACTAATGAGCTTTACGTAATAAAAGTTGCTTATATTAATTAAATTTGCATGAATAATGTAAGGTCTTTGATGTCATTCAATTGTCTTTTTTTACTTTTATGCATGATGCGAATTCATGGACCACAGTCACAAATCCTAAAAAGTATTATATAAAAAGTATTGATAAATGATTTGGGGTAATTCAAAATACGCAAAATATAGGAATTTTGTTTTATAATTTGACAGTATTTGCTATGTATTAGCTTATAGCTAACACAAAAATGAATTCCAAGACTAATTCAGAAAAACTTTTTACAACAATTGCAAGAAATTTTATGATATAAGTACGCACGTGTATCAATTTTAATTGTATACCGTGCTCTTTTGTAAATTCGACATAATTCTGTATAGAAAAACTTTTTTTTTTGCTATTGACTCAATAATATCAATTTCCCAAGATTTTTCAACAATAATGAATTTTGTTATCTGAAAAATTAGAACATAATAAAGGTCACATTAGCGGATGGTTGTAGACTTTAAATAGTTTTGAACAATTAAATAAGTTTTAGTGTCGGTAAAACAGGAATTATTGTTTTTTATTGTTTAAAACTGATTAAAGTCTACAGCCATCCGCTAATGTGACCTTTATTATGTTCTAAATTTTCAGATAACAAAATTCATTATTGTTGAAAAATCTTGGGGAATTGATATTATTGAATTAATAGCAAAAAAAAGTTTTTCTATACAAAATCATGTCGAATTTACAAAAGAGCACCGTATACAATTAAAATTAATACAAGTGCGTCTCCTAAAACCAAAATCATATAAATATGCGATTATACATACAATATCATTCAATACGAGTAGAGTTACGTTATTTTTATGTTTTTTTTAGGAGATAATTGTGAATTTATATATTTTATTTGCTATGTACATTTTATTCAAAATTAAATTTCTCATTGATTTAATAAAATTAAGTTTTAAACAATAAAAAATAATAATTCCTGTTTTACCGACACTAAAACTTATTTTGCTCTGTTATAATTGCTCTGTTTCGCCCCTTGTAATGTAATATACTATTTTATTCATGATTGTAATTCTTCATTAATCATTATGCCCATGGAGACTAGATATAAGGAGGCCAATCTCCATATATCCATTCCCGAAATGAAGTTCTGCCAAGTACATAGTTACAAAACTTCCCGATGAGGGCATGTGTGTTCCCTTGGTGCAAAGTGGCGACGTCTAATACACGATGCTTATAGACCGTGGATGCCACCATTTTGCACCCAGGGAACACACGTGCCCTCATTGGGTAGTTTCCTAACTATGTACTTGGCAGAACTTCATTTCGTGTTTTGTGAAGTACGGCCATAAGAGATTTGTCTCCTTATATCTAATCTCCATGATGATGCCATAACTTTTGTTTACATTATGTTGTCAAGCTGTCAACTTTGACCTTCCTAACCTTAAAAGTCTTTGAAAAGAATTTTTGGCTCTGCCTTACCCAAACGTTATCGACATTTCTTTGCTGGGTTTGATTTGGCTTGGTAGTACGATGAGGGCAGCACTTCGGTCTGGCGGAAAAAGTGGTTATCTATATATATTGTTCCCCCACTCTGACGCCCTGTGCCGCATCTAGATTTATAATATCAGAGATGAGTTGGGAGATTGCTAAACACTGGGAAAAAAAACATGGTGAAATCAACGGGAAGGAGTCCCGTCGCCAATTTCACGTTGCACTGTAAAAAGTGTCAAGGAAAATTACATTTTTCTCTTATAATTCTTTCTTATGATATTCGTGGGAAACTTACAAATTTATTGTAAATACCCTATGATTTCTGAATGAATTCTCCATAAATATATGAATTTTACAGTAGAACTGTAATTTTACCACGAATATCACGGGTAATAAATATACCAGTGATAATCGTGGGAAATTTACAACGAAGTGGAAAAGAAATAAAAATGTGATTTCACAATGTTGAAGTAAATTCCCAAAGCGAAGCACGTAAGAAACCCAGTCCAATGTAAAATTACCATTCTGTTAGGTTTTTCACCGTGTGATGGCGCGTCTGCGCGTTACGTATATAATGTAATGGCGATTTGCGACGGCCAGCGACAGCGTCTTATTTGATTTTATATTTTATATTTTGATTTGACGATCCGATCCGCGGTTTTCATAGGAGATTAAGGTAAGTTTAAAACAATATAAATATCATGTTTTAGAAAATGTGGAGATGTGCACTCTCATTAAAAAACCAATGTGCTTCCAATGCGAGTGGAGATTACTATTCAATTTGGTTATTTATAGACCACTATAAGGGTAACGGTCTATTCGTGACGGTGACACTGCAAGGTCCCGACGAAACAGCATTGTCCCGAATTTCTGTACTTGTTTTTCACTTCAAAAGAGATAGAAGGGGATACTGTGTTTTCAGGATAATGCTGTTCTGGGACTTTGCAGTGTTACCATTCGTGACATATATGAGGTTATATATGGTCTTCACAGCAAGTGTAAAAGTTACATAAGAAATTGTAAGTTTAAGTTAAGTTCAAGTTCATAATTACATTATTAATAACTTAATAATTATTGTATTATTCTTTTATATTAATAATACACTTCAACTGTGAAAATTTAATGAAAAATATGTATTTCAGCAGACTTTGAAACCAAAAACGGATTCGAAGAATGTAAGAATCTCCTTTGTGTCCATTCATTCCATCCAATTCCAATGCAAATTACGACTCAAGAGGTTGAACTGAGTTGCAGATTTAATATACAAGTATATGTAAATAGACACTATTTCTAATGAAACGTAACGTGCATTGGTGTGGTACACTCAGAGAAAAATTTTGTTGAAATTCAGAAAAACCGTTTTTTTGTCCTTTATTCTTAATTCGAAATAAAAATTTCATCATATTCCAACAAAATTTGTTTAATTAGAGCAAATTGTATTCCGTTTAAAGTAATTATTCATTTATTACTTATTTATTTAGTTCCAACAAAGTTTCTTTCAGTTAAAAAAGTGCTTTTATCCCATAGCATTGCAGTGATTTGTTTCATTTAAAAAAAAAAGTTTATGTCAATCCAACAAACTTTAATACACTTGAGTGTGCAAATTTAATACACCCGTGTATATTATAAACTGCATTGCGCCATGTTTTCTTGTTCCTCATGTATAGTTCGTTTCAACCGAATAGAAGCATATAATAAACATCAATTACAACATAAAAATAATGCAAACCTACAAATTTTATGTCGTTATTATAGATGCAATAAGAATTTCACAAAATACGAAAGTTTTAGGCAACATATTTATCGTTACCATGTTCAAAGTAGACCGAAGTTTGGATCCCTGTCTTGTATGAATTGCAGTTTTGAGTGTGAAGATATAAAATCATTGAAGATTCATCTAGGCAAACATTTCGACGTAGTTAACACTTACATACAATGTTCGCTTCCGAATTGTCCATGTCCACATAAGAGGTTTTATAATGCTAACTCTTTAAGAGTACACTTTAGTCGATGTCATTATGAAGAAAATAATATCTCGAAAAAAACTACTGTTCTGCCTCCTTCAAACTCTGATGTAGATATGGACATTTGCGATGATGAATCTTTTAAAGTAGATGCACTAGAGAAGAGTAATTCTGAAACGGCAAGTGCAACTCTATCTAAAACACCAGGAATTATTCCTGACTCCGTGGTACTCAATTTAGGCAATTTGTACGTAGCCGCGAGTTCAAAACATTGTGTATCAGACGTAGCTATACAAGAAATGGCAGAGGGTCATTCAAGAATTTTTGAGTCTTGCAGGCAAAATTTTATTACTTCTGTCGAAAATAGTAACTTTTCACATGATCATAAACAAGAAATTTTCAATTTTTTACAAAATAGTTTCGGTAGTATTTCAGTGGCATTGGATCATGAGGTCGGTCTTCTAAGAAGTGCATTCACGCGGAAAAGTTACTATCATAAGCATTTTGATTTTATACACCCAGAAGAAGTAACACTTCCCTCGCTTCCTGGCGAAAGTGAATGCACTTATCACTACGTTCCTGTCTTGGAAACGTTGAAGGCTTTATTAAAAAATGATGATGTTCGTCATTATTGTGAAAATGCTGAACATTCTAGTACTGACACGGTTTCTTTGATTTTACAGATGGAAGTGTTCTAAAAAGCAATATCTTTTTTCAAATAAATATGAATGGTTTAAAGCTAATTTTGTATCAAGATGCGTTCGAAGTCTGCAATCCTTTGGGTTCCTCTAAAGGCAAATTCAAAATTGTCGGACTTTACATGATGTTAGGTAACTTACCCCCTCATTTACGATCCAAAATTAATAATATTCAACTCGTCTTACTGTGTCGCGAAAAATACATTACCCGCTTCAGTTGGAATGTTGTGCTTCAAAGATTATTAGCTGATTTGAAAGTATTAGAGACAGATGGAATAATACTCTCATTTTCAAGGCGTGAAGTTACCTTTCGAGGAACTGTGATTTTTATCCTTGGTGATAACTTAGGGAGTCACCAAATTGGTGGGCTAACAGAAAACTTTAGTACGTCTTGCAACTTTTGTCGATTTTCTGAAATTGAACGCTCCCAGTTAAAAAGTAACGATTATTCTGTAAAACAGTTGCGAACCACTGACAGTTACAATGAATGTGCTAGAGAGGCAATACGTACCAGTAAAATGGTTAAAGGAATTAAACAAAACTATTCGTTCAATGAGTTACAGTATTATCACGTTTGTAATCCAGGGTTACCACCATGCATTTCGCATGATTTATTTGAAGGTATTGTTCAACGTGATTTAATGCTTGCAATAAAATACTTTGTTAGAAAAGGATGGCTCCGTTATGCTTTGTTGAATCGTCGACTACAAAACTTGCGACTTTCTACGGATACTACTGCAACGAATTGCCTTCCACCAATAAAAGAGACGTACAAAAAATTGTGCGGAACGGTTTCTCAGACTCGAAGAATTCTTCAAATATTCCCTGTAGCCATTGTTGACATTGTGAGAGATTCTGTGGATCAGGTTTGGCAGATGATTTTGCGATTGAGAGAAAGGGTCTAGGGAGATAAGTATGTAAAAGTTGCTCCCGCACGTATCAAGTCCAAATTTATGTCGTAAGTAGGAACCAACTAGTTATTCAATTTCCTAAAATGGTAACCTTAAAACTACAGTTTTTTGGGAGTTATGGAGGGGGAAATCAAAATGAAAAAAATTAATTTCCTCGAAAACGACTTGACCGATTTTTATGACCAAAATATATGTTATAAATACCAGCGAGACTAATTTATAAGAAAATTTTTAAAAATTTCGGACAAAAAAAAGGGGTAAAAAAGTTTTTTTGAATTTTTCAATATTTTTTTTTAGGTTTTATTTGAGAGGGTCACCAAAGTAAATATTATAGAAATATTCCTCCGAATCTCTACTTTTAGTATATATTTTGAAAAAAAAATTTTGAGTGGTGCAACACAGCCAAAAAAAATAAAAATCGGGCATGTAAAGGAAAACCCGTAGAAGTTATGGAGAAGCGGCCATATTATTCGAAGAAATGCTTAGCTTTTTTTTTTGGCTAAGATTTTAAAGCGTGATTTAAAAAAATAGAGGTCTGTGAAGTCTAAATAACGAGCATAGAATAATGAGGAAAGTGCAAAAACAATATCTTGTGGTGTAATCAATTTATCAAAAAAACTTATTCGAAATTGCATGTTAAATATCGCGCGGTTTATTTTAGCCAATCAAAGTCAAGCTTCGAAACAGCCAATGAGAAAACTTTATCTTCATTGAATAATATATGGCTGTTCTTTCTGAACCTGGACTTACATGTGTCGTCTTGTGTCTTAATTATATATGTAATATAAACGAGATTTTAACTGATAAAATCACATATCTATTGATATTTTCGATACATAATTAGATTTTCCCATCGTCGTACCTCCGCACATTCAAATTTTCTTTTCCTTTGCCCAATTTATTCCGCTATTGTATTACTACCGAGTATTGCATCACATTACGTAAATATCATATATCCTTTGTTTTTTTTTGTACGAGTTTGAGCATACTTATTAATTGAAATTAATTAATTCTTATTGATATTAATTTAGTAGAATTTCGTAATTTAAAGATGCATAAAACTAGAAAAATAGATGTAAAATGTGCTGGTTGTGATACATTTTTATGAAAAACCAGAGGCAAGAAAAAAATAGTTAAAGATGAAAATGATGCTCGACCTTTATCTTTTTTGTTACAAGAAGAAATAAATATAAACGATATTTTGTGCCAGAAATGTCGACTTTTTGCTTATAAAAGCTACAATAGCGGAATAAATTAGGCAAAGGAAAAGAAAATTTAAATGTGCGGAGGTACGACGATGGGAAAATCTAATTAGGTATAGAAAATATCAATAGATATGTGATTTTAACAGTTCAAATCTCGTTTATATTACATATATGATCAAGACACAAGACGACACATGCAAGTCCAGGTTCAGAAACGAAAATGTGAAAAAATGGCTCGATGACTGGTTTGACTCAAAAAACGAACAATTTTTTTGGCGAGGCATACACAAATTGCCAGAGAGATGGGAAAAATGTGTGGCTAGCAATGGCCATTACTATGAAGATTGAATGTATAACCATTTTTATTAAATAAACGTGTATTTTCTCAAAAAAATTACCGGTTTCATACTTGTACACCTGGTATATTATTCAATGAAGATAAAGTTTTCTCATTGGCTGTTTCGATGCTTGGCTTTGATTGGCTAAAATAAGCCGCGCGATATTTAACATGCATTTTCGAATAAGTTTTTTTGATAAATTGATTACACCACAAGATATTGTTTTTGCACTTTCCTCATTATTTTATCCTCGTTATTTAGACTTCACAGACCTCTATTTTTTTAAATCACGCTTTAAAATCTTAGCCAAAAAAAAGCTAAGCATTTCTTCGATTAATATGGCCGCTTCTCCATAACTTCTACGGGTTTTCCTTTACATGCCCGATTTTTATTTTTTTTGGCTGTGTTGCACCACTCAAAATTTTTTTTTCAAAATATATACTAAAAGTAGAAATTCCAAGGAATATTTCTATAATATTTACTTTGTTGACCCTCTCAAATAAAACCTAAAAAAAAATTTTGACAAATTCAAAAAAACTTTTTACCCCTTTTTTTTGTCCGAAATTTTTTAAAATTTTCTTATAAATTAGTCTCGCTGGTATTTATAACATATATTTTGGTCATAAAAATCGGTCAAGTCGTTTTCGAGGAAATTAATTTTTTTCATTTTGATTTCCCCCTCCATAACTCCCAAAAACTGTAGTTTTAAGGTTACCATTTTAGGAAATTGAATAACTAGTTGGTTCCTACTTACGACATAAATTTGGACTGGATACGTGCGGGGGCAACTTTTACATACTTATCTCCCTAGGCCCTTTGTTTGTCTGCGCTCCTGCATTGTCTCTTGGACAAATCGTGTTGCTCAAAAATAAAATCGATGATTATTTACAGTTGCGAATAGAATGTTTTCCAACAACACCCTTGACTCCGAAGCATCACTACATCTGCCATTATCCGGAACTAATTGCTCAGTTAGGTCCTATGAAACATCTAGAAACAATCAGGCTAGAAAGCAAGCACAAGTTCTTCAAAAATATTGTTAAACATTTTCAGAATTTTAAAAATATTACGAAAACTCTAAGTGAAAAACATCAACAGATGCAGTGTTTGCAGAAGGGTAGTTTCACGTCCGTTGTAGTTGCACCCGATGCTGTAAAATATTCATCAGTAGACCACAGTAACGAAGTCAATTCAGTTGTTGAAGCTTTTTTCGATGAAATCGAAAGAATGAACATTTATGTCTGTAAAAAAGTTAATTTTCGAAGCATTACATGCGCCGAAAATATGTGTGTTTGCATTGGTAAAAGTTTGCAAGGGAATTTCGTACTGTGCAGAATTAAGCACATATTAATCAACGCCGAGCACACAGTTGTTTTCTTCGTAGGTTCAACAACTGAAATCATACCGTATTATGAATTAGGTGTTTACGAAACGTCGCAACTCAGTAAAACCACTAAAATATTTAATTATGTCTGTCTGTTGTCACCTCACCCATTCCCTGAAATGGTTCTAAACTCTGCATCGGTATACGTGCCGAAGTATGCACCCTTTGATCCGGATTTGTGTTCGTAAAAACTCGAAAATGTAAGTAGTAACAGTTTTCGCTTCAGATTTTACACATTAAGGAACAAATTTGTTCAGAATTACTGGACAAAATTATTAAAAAAAAAAAGAAAACATTTCTTAGAACTGTGCAATAATTATGTTAACAACCCTAAAAAAATAACAATTTTTTCTTCGCAGTGGTCAATATTTTTGACGACATACATTTCTCCTACTCTATTTTATTTACTTTTATAAATTTTCAACTTGATATCGTCATTCGTGAAGATATGTGATTCCTAAAACAAAATTAAGGAGGATTGTGGTAAAGATTGTTCCGAAGAAAATGTACAATTTCTTGTTTGAAAATGTTTATGATCCGAAGTATTGTAAATGAATGCGCTGATAAAACTAGAAAGACTTATGTTTGCAAATAATATTTAAATATACTGAACGAAAAGTAGAATGTACAAGTTCAAATGTACAAAGTAGAACTAAAAATAAAAATTGTATATTTTTTTATTTTAGATGGCTGCAGTATTTTTTGTTTGGTCTCGTGATAGAAAGAAGAAGGTGTCTTTTGCCAGCATTTCGACGTTCACTTCAGTAATTAATAAAGCCAGTGAAAAAATGCAAATTACTGGTACACAATTGGTTCTTGAAGAGAATGGAACCTTAATCGATGACGATGAAGTCCTAAATCTCCTGAATAATAAAGTTTTCATTCTACTTCAAGATGACGAGCGTTGGGAAAAACCAGGATTAGACGATTCTCAAAAAGATGCACAACTTACAGCTCCAGTGGAAAATTCTGTAGATCCCGTAAACAATCAGCGTGATACACAGCAGGAAGATATCTCTCGGTATCCCCGCTCACTCAAGGCCCCCTTCAATCCTGACCAAGAGAATGTGCCGCCAATTGCTGAAAATATTGTACTTCACCAAAGTGACACTTTCAATAGAAGTCGCAATTATCATTACGACTGGAATAACCTGGATCCAATGTACGTACAACAATTAAAACGAGGTGACAAATCGAAACAGATTTTTCGAGAAGTCGTTCGTCGTGTTATTTCTGATATGAGAGCAAAAAACATAAGAATTGTTTCTCCCGTTTTGAAAAACGTAGCAAAAGAAATTATGGAAACATATCCTCATGCTTTCGAAGATACAAACATGGGTCGGAGATATGGCACTGGTTATGTTACATTGTACGATGCTTTAAAAGAACATAACAATTATTTAAACCGACCTGAAAAAAAACGTCCTCCGTCCAATATTAAGAAGGTGCCAGCTACGCAGGTAAAGCTTAGAAATACGGTACAAGTCGGGACAGTTAACTGGCAGCCACAGGAACACCCGGAAGGAGAAACTAATGAAACCGTTGCCGACAAAAAAGCATGGTTGTATGAAACCTATTTATCGATATTTAACGAATCTGCAGATCCGCATACCCATGATGAAATACTTTCTTGTTTGACTGCAACTTTCAAAGCCCAACGTAATTTTTTCAATGATATTCAAAACACACCAACAGTTCAGGATTTAACTGTCTCTTGGCCAATGTTAATAAAAATTGAATATATGTACCACCATTATGAGTTACTGATGGGACACTCCATAGAGAAACTAAGAAATGAGCTTAACAAAAAGAAGGAGGCAATATTTACTTACGGGCGAGCGAAGTTACTTACAGAAGATGAATTACTAGATGACAGAATTGTTATGAACATAATATTCCGGCAATTTAACAAAAAATCCGAGGAATTATTCAAAGAATGCCCGGTAAGTTTTCAGTTTACACATAAATTATATTTCAAGATAAAAGAGTAACAGGTTTTACAGGACATTATGTATTAAACCTACTATAAAACTTTCGCAACTTTCCACCATTTTTACAATTCGTGAAGTAAAACCGTCTCTCCACATTTTTTTATTCAAAGTAGATCCTACAATGCCTGAAGTAACATTCAATTTTAAAAACATTAACATTACTGTAGCCAGGAGAAGGTGGTACTGAACGAGTTACTGTTCCAGAAGAGGGTCCTTTTATTTTATGCCAAGGTAAGGAAGCAAATTGTATTTTCATGAGTACAGTTAATATGAACAATAAGCAATAACAAATAATTAGACAAAGTCTTCATTGCTGTAAATGAAAATTACTTTTAAACAATCATCTGATTTTTACAGTAACAATAATTATAATAATTAATTTATAATAATTTCGACAATAAAAATGTTTACAATTTTTCGTCCACAGAGGAGGAGGGTCACAGAAAGTATCATCTTGGATTTGAT
This sequence comes from Diplolepis rosae, assembly GCA_030998225.1. Classification (NCBI taxonomy): domain Eukaryota; kingdom Metazoa; phylum Arthropoda; class Insecta; order Hymenoptera; family Diplolepididae; genus Diplolepis; species Diplolepis rosae. Next base: position 869,409 of record JAPYXD010000450.1, read on the forward strand.
ACGCTCATACTAACAACGACTTCCAGTTTCTTTGACGGTGTAATGTGGGCATTCGCTACGTATTTTATGTGGAACCGAAAATACGCTGCTAATTATGCACATACTCTTGAAACCCTTCAAAGGTGCATTTTGAACTTACATCCAGCAGAGGGTAGCAGGTCTCCAAAAGGCGATCGTGTTGGAAAAAGGGTTGACACCTTTTACAAACGAATACAGAAAGTATCAGTAATACAAAATAACAACAATGCCGAAGAAATCATGGATGAAAATTAAAAAGGTGATATATTTATCTCTTTTAAAACTATTTACAAAGTTTCAGGTTTATATGTACGCTTGAAGTGTCTGTTAGGCAATATTTAAATATTTTTAACATTTTCAGATGTTTTGATCTTCTCAATCTCGACTCACATACTAAGATAAGGGAAAACTGATCGGGGCTGTCCATAAGAAAGTTTTCTTAAAAACTCAAAAAAAAGCGTGCTTGTAGCATCGCCTACAGGGTCATATACTGCACCTACTCCCTTATTTTATGTAATTTTTATGAATTTAGAAACAAAGACTGTATAATTGTGATTTAACGCGTACGTGCAACCATTCGGCAAAGGTATCCTCATTTTTTCGTCGAAGTTAAGGGAACCTATCACTATAGTTTTTTACCCTTCGCCCGTTGGCACAATATTTATATAATACTTTATGAAACTACATTGTTACTGTATTAGAACGTAGTACTTTTTAACGAACTGTGAGGCGTATCTATGAGACAAAATGGATTAACTTAGGGTAGTTATAATAAGAATGCCTATTAATAGTACTTGTTGTGAAAGTATAACTTTGTTAGGTTGTTTTTAAGATATTTTCTTTTAATATCAAGTTTTTTCTGTCATTATGGTAGTTTATATGAAATATCTTCGTCTTGATCGCTGAAGGGGTCAGCTTAGCGCAATTGAAGCGCCGAATGAAAAAAAGGGATATTACATTCTATTTTATTACATTTTTGTTATTTCAAATATAAATAAAAATTTTCCTTTTATATGAATTATTCTTTTATTTCAAGATTTAAGGGAGACAGAGAATTTGAATTCTGCGATTTGAATTATCCGCGTATGCTAGAGCGCATGCGCAAACCCGTTTTCACTTCCGTAAATTTCCAGCGGTTATCACTGGTATTTTTATTACCTATGATTCTCGTGGTAAAATTCCTTGACACTTTTTACAGTGTGGTGTAGCGTTGCTCTCCCGTTGAATCGCCGGTGATATTCAACGTTGTACCACAGATGAGTTGGGAGATTGCTAAAGTAATGTATTTAATTTCGAGTGATTTTCCGCAGCGCGCCCTATTGCGAAATGCTCTTGGGAACTAAAATGAAAGGTTCATGCTACTACTTGAAGGGTAAAACAGAGCTACTGTTTATCACTTTTGCAGCGCCCCCAATTGCGTAAAGCTTTTTCCGTGGCTTTTTCGAACTAAAATTAAAGGTCCGCACTGCTACAATAATATGTGGGAGCACACACAATGAAGCGTGTCATGTCAGTGTATCACCACTAACTCGCTTCGATTTCACGCTGTCTGTGTCGAGTTAAAAACAGAAATTGTATTTTTCTCGACTTCATGCAACGGAGGCGCGAAATAGACACAGAATTCAAAATTACGGAATATAACATTAAGAAAATTACACTTTTTTTCTATATACTTTGAAAAATATTGATCTGAAATAAGTTTCTAAAAGATTTTGTGAAATTTTAAGATGATTTAAATACTTGAAAAATAATTTTTTAATGAAATTTAAAGTCAATAAAGGCTTAAAGTTTCGAAACAAAATATCGATTTCAGCATTTTTTTTTTAAATTATTAAGAGAATATTTTATAATAAGATATCATTCAAGATGAGATACAAGTTTCAAAAATGAAGGGTTTGAACATTTTCATAATAGGTAACATCTTTTGTCTGAAAATTTCGATAAATGAATGTTAATTGTAAATGAACTGTTTGCTGATTTAAGGTAGTTCATGCACAAAAATTAGACTTCAGGCAAAAATAGATAAATTTTTTTTCAAGAATAGCAATATTATTATCGAAGAGATCATTTGGAAGAAAAGAGATTAGTTTCCAAGAAAAAAAAATTAAAATATAAACAAATAATGCATTTTACAAATTTTATTTTTACCTGGACTTGTTTTCTTATCGCTTCGAGTCAAATTTAAAAAAATAATAATCTATATTTGGAAGCAAAATTATCTTTTTTTACCTAAGATCTAATTTTTGAAGATAAACTACGAAGAAAATACATAAATTATATCTGAATTCGTAATATGAATTTACACCTTAAATTTTTTGAAGTATGAAACATCTTATACATATGGCAATTTCAATAGATGAATGTAAATGAAGTGTTTGCTAATTTAAGAACATACATAAATTATATGTGAATTTACACCTCAAACTTTTCTTGATATGAAGCTAAGTCGACAAACCTTTACTAAAAAATAAAATACATTGAATAAAATTTTTTGGAATTTAACATCTTTTACATGACAATGATGTGGCAATACTCGCGATTGTTATTATCAGTTCTTTTGTTTTCCTAATAAAAGCTTTCCTAATTATATATTGGCATTTAAAAGCAAATCACTGCCAATTTCATTATGGATATGAAATTGCGGCATCGTGTGATATTTCCAAATAACACGGCGTTCCGGCGTTAATATTCCCGGTAAATTGACGTGGCTGACATAGCTAGATTAACGTGAGTTTTCAACGCTACATTGACGGTGGCAGCACGTTAACCTAACGTTGTAAAGGCGCCGATGCTCATTCCCGTCAATGCAACGGGAATTTCCGGATAACCTGACGGTTTTTTTTTCCCAGTGAAGTAATGGCATAAGAGAATTTCACAAAAGTGGGCTGATGAACGCGCCCTCTGAACGCGTTGCGCTAAAGGTGTACTTTTCGCGTCGGTAAATAATGAAAGTTAGAAAATCCAGAAATGATTTACCATCAGAATGTCTTTGGAGGGCAGCGGCACGCACTGCCCTTGTTTCTTCCTCGTCGCTCTTGCACGCGAGAACGGCTCGTCCCACTTCTCCTTATTCTCCACGCTTCCACCATGCAATGCTATTTTTAGATTTCACGCTTTGGGTTATCGAGTCGGAATTGAGAATTGTGTATTTATGTCGAAACCGTGCAAAAGAGGAGCGAAGCAGACGACAATTTCAAATTTACGAAATATGTTATTTAAGAAAAGACACTTTTTTTCCGATATTTTGGAAAAAATATGCCTAAAATAAAAATCTAAAATATCGTGTAAAATTTTATAAGAATTTGAACACTTCAAAAATAAACTTTCAGTAAAATTTGATGCCAATAAATGTTCCAAAATTGAATCAATATATATTTTCCTATTCAAATTTCCATACTTCTTCTCAATTTTGTACATTTAAAAATTTTTTAGTTAGATAGATATTTTCTATTAAGAAGAGATAAACATAAAATTCAAGTTTAAAATTTACTTTCGAGACATGTTTGTATTAATGACTTCAGTTTTTATCTTGACCCAAAAATAAATTCAATGTAGTTTATTTATATTGGCATTGGGTCATAATTTTTCATTAAAAACAATGTTCAAGGAAACATATCAAAAATTTTTAAAGGGGCAGAAAATATATTGTAGGGATGAAAAAGGCAAACGTTTCGGCCACAAATGGGGGCCCTCTTCAGTGCCAAATTTAATGTACTTAGTGTCTAAGCTGTAAACGTGCAAAAAAAGTTATTAGCACTAACATTAGATTTTTGTTTTGTTTTTTTGGTCTTTTTTAATGATATTTTATAAAACATGCAAAACTTATGTGAGAAAGCAAGATGGTAAGCTCCAAGGCATCTAGGAACGAGACCGCTCCAAAACACAGCCTTAAAAATTGTGAGAACTCCTATCTTGCAGATCCGCGAAGAGTGAATCCGCAAACTGCCCCTCCTCAAAGGTACACACGAGAACCACCTATGGACACTGATATCTCCTACAAAAAAAGCACAGATCCTGCAGAAAAAACATCACCATCCACAAGGGGCTCACAACACCCACAAGAAGTAAGCACTTCACAAAATCACAAAACACGAACCCGGAAGGAAACAGATTTTTGGTTAAAAGGTAAAATCAAAAATTGATAATTTTTATTTCAATTTTTAATCTTCTATTTTCCTTTAAGACACAGAGGCGGCAGATAGAAGTAGCCACACACTCTGTTTGGTGTCAAAAAGGAAACTGATTTGAGAAGAGAGCAGTACCGTTTGAAAACTAGCGTAAAAAATTTTAATATATACAGTGAATATTTGTTGTGGAGGGTCAAGTTACAAACGCATAAACAAACCCCATACACGGTCTATGTCCTGGAAACTCGGGACCCAAGTACGCTTAAGTATTCGGAGAGCGGAGAGAGAGAAAGAAGGGTTTTAGACCACATGTTGAGAGAGACCCTCGGAGGAAGTAATTTTGGAATAAAATAAAATGTAATGTTTAAAAAATCATATTCGTAGAAAGAGAGTTGCAAAACAATGAAAAGGGCTATGTCTTATTCAGTTAGTTTATTTAAAAATGCATTATTTTATATTTATAAAAATTTATATTTATAAAAATTTTTTGGTCCGGATTAAAACAAAAATATCATATTTAAGATGGTAAGAATACGTATAAAAATCGCATTTCTTTTAAAGGTACCACTCGCGTGTGTACGTTATTATGTAGCGTTAATTAAGTAAAGAATGTATTCATAATTTTAAACAGGCGTTGAATCAAAATAATTCTCAATTGCTTTAAATCAGCGAGAAGTATTAGCGTATGTAATATAGTGAACGCTTCGCGGCTTGTTTATGCGATATAATATTCGCATCGAACTAACGTTGAGCAATCTCACATAGGAGACGTTAACTGTTAATAAAAGTCGAATTTATTTCATAAGTGAAACTCGCGTGTATAAATTTTATGTAGCGTTGAGAACGTGTTTAAAGAATCCATCATTTGATAAACGACACGGGGCGCGAAATTCAAAATTCTCAGATATGATATTCCGCGAGAAATATTCGCGTATGTAATATATTGAACGCTTCGCAGCTTGTTTATGCGAATATATGTTCACATAGGACTAATCCTGACGAATCTCATATATGAGACGTTAAATATACATAAAAATCGTATTAATTTCCCAAAAGTAAACTCGCGTGTAAAAATTTTAATGTAGCGTTGAGTACCTGTTGAAAGAATCCATCATTCGGTAAACGGCACGGTGCGCCAAACTCAAAAATCTCGGGGATTATATTCCGCAAAAAGTATTCGCGTATGTAATATATTGACCGCTTTGCGGCTTGTTTATGTGAACTGATGTTCACATAGGACCAATCCTGATGAATCTCATATGTAAGACGTTAAATATAGATAAAAATCGTATTTATTTCCAAAAGTAAACTCGCGTGTAAAAATTTTAATGTAGCGTTGAGTACCTGTTGAAAGAATCCATCATTCGGTAAGCGGCACGGGGCGCGAAACTCAAAAATCTCGGAGATTATATTCCGCGAAAAGTATTCGCGTATGTAATATATTGAACGCTTTGCGGCTTGTTTATGCGAATTGATGTTCACATAGGACTAATCCTGACGAATCTCATATATGAGACGTTAAATATAAATAAAATCGTATTTATTTCCCAAAAGGAAACTCGCGTGAATAAATGTTATTTAGCGCTGAGTACCTGTCAAAAGAATCCATCATTTGATAAAGTACACGTGGCGAGAAATTCAAAAATCTCGGAGATTATATTCCGCGAGAAGTATTCGCGTATGTAATATATTGAACGCTTCGCGGCTTGTTTATTTGAATATATGTTCACATAGGACTAATCTTGACGAATCTCATATATGAGACGTTAAATATACATAAAAATCGTATTTATTTCCAAAAGTAAACTCGCGTGAATAAATGTTATTTAGCGCTGAGTACCTGTTAAAAGAATCCATCATTTGATAAAGTACACGTGGCGCGAAATTCAAAAATCTCGGAGACTATATTCCGCGAGAAGTATTCGCGTATGTAATATATAGAACGCTTTGCGGCTTGTTTATGCAAATTGATGTTCACATAGGACCAATCCTGATGAATCTCATATGTAAGACGTTAAATATAAATAAAAATTGCATTTATTTCCAAAAGTAAACTCGCGTGAATGAATGTTATTAAACGCTGAGTACCTGTTAAAAGAATACATCATTTGATAAGGTACACGGGGCTCGAAATTCAAAAATCTCGGAGATTATATTTCGCGAGAAGTAATCGCGTATGTAATATATTAAACGCTTTGCAGCTTGTTTATGCGAATATATGTTCACATAGGACTAGTCCTGATTTATTCACGCGAGTTTACTTTTGGAAATAAATGCAATTTTTATTTATATTTAACGTCTTACATATGAGATTCATCAGGATTGGTCCTATGTGAACAAATATTCGCATAAACAAGTCGTAAAGCGTTCAATATATTACATACGCGAATACTTCTCGCGGAATATAGTCTCCGAGATTCTTGAATTTCTCGCCACGTGTACTTTTTCAAATGATGGATTCTTTTGACAGGTACTCAGGGCTAAATAACATTTATTCACGCGATTTTACTTTTGGGAAATAAATACGATTTTTATGTATATTTTAAGTCTCATATATGAGATTCGTCAAGATTAGTCCTATGTGAACATATATTCAAATAAACAAGCCGCTAAGCGTTCAATATATTACATACGCGAATACTTCTCGCGGAATACAATCTCCGAGATTTTTGAATTTCGCGCCCCGTGTACTTTATCAAATGATGGATTCTTTTGACAGGTACTCAGCGCTAAATAACATTTATTCACGCGAGTTTACTTTTGGGAAATAAATACGATTTTTATGTATATTTAAAGTCTCATATATGAGATTCGTCAGGATTAGTCCTATGTGAACATCAGTTCACATAAACAAGCCGCAAAGCGGTCAATATATTACATACGCGAATACTTTTTGCGGAATATAATCCCCGAGATTTTTGAGTTTGGCGCACCGTGCCGTTTACCGAATGATGGATTCTTTCAACAGGTACTCAACGCTACATTAAAATTTTTACACGCGTGTTTACTTTTGGGAAATAAATACGATTTTTATGTATATTTAAAGTCTTACACATGAGATTCATCAGGATTGGTCCTATGTGAACAAATATTCGCATAAACAAGTCGTAAAGCGTTCAATATATTACATACGCGAATACTTCTCGCGGAATATAGTCTCCGAGATTTTTGAATTTCGCGCCACGTGTACTTTATCAAATGATGGATTCTTTTAACAGGTACTCAGCGCTAAATAACATTTATTCACGCGAGTTTACTTTTGGGAAATAAATACGATTTTTATGTATATTTAAAGTATCATATATGAGATTCGTCAAGATTAGTCCTATGTGAACATATATTCAAATAAACAAGCCGCTAAGCGTTCAATATATTACATACGCGAATACTTCTCGCGGAGTACAATCTCCGAGATTTTTGAATTTCGCGCCCCGTGTACTTTATCAAATGATGGATTCTTTTGACAGGTACTCAGCGCTAAATAACACTTATTCACGCGAGTTTACTTTTGGGAAATAAATACGATTTTTATGTATATTTAAAGTCTCATATATGAGATTCATCAGGATTGGTCCTATGGGAACATCAGTTCACATAAACAAGCCGCAAAGCGGTCAATATATTACATACGCGAATACTTTTTGCGAAATATAATCCCCGTGATTTTTGAGTTTGGCGCACCGTGCCGTTTACCGAATGATAGATTCTTTCTACAGGTACTCAACGCTACATTAAAATTTTTACACGCGAGTTTACTTTTGGGAAATAAATACGATTTTTATGTATATTTAAAGTCTCATATATGAGATTCATCAGGATTGGTCCTATGTGAACAAATATTCGCATAAACAAGTCGTAAAGCGTTCAATATATTACATACGCGAATACTTCTCGCGGAAAATATTCTCCGAAATTTTTGAATTTCTCGCCACGTGTACTTTTTCAAATGATGGATTCTTTTAACAGGTACTCAGCGCTAAATAACATTTATTCACGCGAGTTTACTTTCGGAAATAAATACGATTTTTATGTATATTTAAAGTATCATATATGAGATTCGTCAAGATTAGTCCTATGTGAACATATATTCAAATAAACAAGCCGCGAAGCGTTCAATATATTACATACGAGAATACATCTCGCGGAATACAATCTCCGAGATTTTTGAATTTCGCGCCCCGTGTACTTTATCAAATGATGTATTCTTTCAACAGGTACTCAGCGCTTAATAACATTTATTCACACGAGTTTACTTTTGCAAATAAATACGATTTTTATCTATATTTAACGTCTTACATATGAGATTCATCAGGATTGGTCCTATGTGAACATCAATTCGCATAAACAAGCCGCAAAGAGTTCAATATATTACATACGCGAATACTTTTCGCGGAATATAATCTCCGAGATTTTTGAGTTTGGCGCCCCGTACCGTTTACCGAATGATGGATTCTTTCAACAGGTACTCAACGCTACATAAAAATTTTTACACGCGAGTTTACTTTTGGAAATAAATACGATTTTTATCTATATTTAACGTCTTACATATGAGATTCATCTGGATTGGTCCTATGTGAACATCAGTTCACATAAACAAGGCGCAAAGCGGTCAATATATTACATACGCGAATACTTTTTGCGGAATATAATCCCCGAGATTTTTGAGTTTGGCGCACCGTGCCGTTTACCGAATGATGCATTCTTTCAACATGTACTCAACGCTACATTAAAATTTTTACACGCGAGTTTACTTTTGGGAAATTAATACGATTTTTTGTATATTTAACGTGTCATATATGAGATTCCTCAGGATTAGTCCTATGTGAACATATATTCCCATAAACAAGCTGCGAAGCGTTCAATATATTACATACGCGAATATTTCTCGCGGAATATAATATCTGAGAATTTTGTATTTCGCGCCCCGTGTCGTTTATGAAATGATGGATTCTTTAAACACGTTCTCAACGCTACATAAAATTTATACACGCGAGTTTCACTTATGAAATAAGTACGACTTTTATTAACAGTTAACGTCTCCTATGTGAGATTGCTCAACGTTAGTTCGATGCGAATATTATATCGCATAAACAAGCCGCGAAGCGTTCACTATATTACATACGCTAATACTTCTCGCTGATTTAAAGCAATTGAGAATTATTTTGATTCAACGCCTGTTTAAAATTATGAATACATTCTTTACTTAATTAACGCTACATAATAAAGTACACACGCGAGTGGTACCTTTAAAAGAAATGCGATTTTTATACGTATTCTTACCATCTTAAATATGATATTTTTGTTTTAATCCGGACAAAAAAATTTTTTTAATATAAATTTTTATAAATATAAAATAATGCATTTTTAAATAAACTAACTGAATAATACATAGCCCTTTTCATTGTTTTTCACCTCTCTTTCCACGAATATGATTTTTTAAACATTACATTTTATTTTATTCCAAAATTACTTCCTCCGAGGGTCTCTCTCAACATGTGGTCTGAAACCCTTCTTTCTCTCTCTCCGCTCTCCGAACACTTAAGCGTACTTGGGTCCCGAGTTTCCAGGACATAGACCGTGTATGGGGTTTGTTTATGCGTTTGTAACTTGACCCTCCACAACAAATATTCACTGTATATATTAAAATTTTTTACGCTAGTTTTCAAACGGTACTGCTCTCTTCTCAAATCAGTTTCCTTTTTGACACCAAACAGAGTGTGTGGCTACTTCTATCTGCCGTCTCTGTGTCTTAAAGGAAAATAGAAGATTAACAATTGAAATAAAAACTATCAATTTTTGATTTGGCCCTTTAACGAAAAATCTGTTTCCTTCCGGGTTCGTGTTTTGTGATTTTGTGAAGTGCTTACTTCTTGTGGGTGTTGTGAGCCCCTTGTGGATGGTGATGTTTTTTCTGCAGGATCTGTGCTTATTTTGTAGGAGATATCAGTGTCCATAGGTGGTTCTCGTGTGTACCTTTGAGGAGGGGCAGTTTGCGGATTCACTCTTCGCGGATCTGCAAGATAGGAGTTCTCACAATTTTTAAGGCTGTGTTTTGGAGCGGTCTCGTTCCTAGATGCCTTGGAGCTTACCATCTTGCTTTCTCACATAAGTTTTGCATGTTTTATAAAATATCATTAAAAAAGACCAAAAAAACAAAAAAAAAATCTAATGTTAGTGCTAATAACTTTTTTTGCACGTTTACAGCTTAGACACTAAGTACATTAAATTTGGCACTGAAGAGGGCCCACATTTGTGGCCGAAACGTTTGCCTTTTTCATCCCTACAATATATTTTCTGCCCCTTTAAAAATTTTTGATATGTTTCCTTGAACATTGTTTTTAATGAAAAATTATGACCCAATGCCAATATAAATAAACTACATTGAATTTAAAATTTACATTCTCAGTTTTATGTTGGAAATATTTTCATCTCACATTTTTGTAGCCTAAGCACAGGCTTCATTAACAAAATGAAACGGTCTAAGGAAAGGAAAAATTTTCTAATAGATGTGGATAAATTAAAAATCTAAAATATGTGTTCACTAATATCTTCATATGAACATGTAAATATTTATTGATATTAAATTTTACATAAAAATTTTTGTCTGAAGTGTTCAAATCTTGTTACAATATGACAAGGTCATATGGACGAGTTCAATTTTTTTAATGAAATATTTTGTTATTTTTAATTTGTCTGTTCTTCTGAAATCGGAGGAAGATTTAAACAGTAAACAAAAAATTTTCCAATGGAATTCAAGGTCAATAAATGCTTAAAGTTTTATATTAAAATTTTAATTAGAAAATTATGAAGTTTTGTAACCATAACATTTTTTGGAATTTACATCTTCTACATGACAATTTGTATATATATATATATATATATAAACTACCATCGGAAATTACAGGTTGACCTAGAGTTTCAACTTTCGTTAAAGTGATTTATTTTATAGAAAGATATTACAAAAGTAATTTTAATTTAGATCTCTTTGAAGAAAGGTAATGAGTATGTAAAAAAATTAACATTTTAAAAGATTTTTTTTAGTATGCCTTCATAGTGATTTATTAAGCTAATTAAAATATTTTTAGAAATTCTTTTCTGGATTCTATATCTTGGGGTTGAACATGTTACAAAAAGTCGTGTAATTTTAAAAACGTGTATCCCCATACCAATGAAATCTTAAAGTGTGCTGTTCGATAAAATATTAGATATAATATATTTTACTTTTGAATAATCAAACCTTTTATTTATACTTATGTATTAAAATTTTCATTTAAAATATGTTATGTATTCTGAAGGTTTTTTTAAAATGTTTTATTCTAAAGGATTTATTTTCAATATTTTACTTCATACCAAATTAAAGTTAGTGTACGATTTCGTGTGCTAATTTTGATATAATTTATGTATTTTTCAAATATTTAAACCTTTTATACTCAAATATTCAGAATTATTTTGAATTCAAAATGTTTTAATAAATTGCATTGGCTTTAGGGTCCATAAATGAAGAAGTCTATTATAAATTAAATCAAGGGTCATTACAATCTACTATTTTAATTGCTTTAATAAAACATTGAATAATTTAAAAACATTAAACATATTAATACGTTCATAGTTGCATACTTAAGTTTAAAGAATTTGAAAATCTTTCTGTGGAATAAAAGACGTTTTCGAATGCACCGGGATTCGAGCCCGGGTATTTCGATTGCTGGTCGACTGCATGTACATTCGTGTAGAAATATTAAATATTTTGAAAAATTTTTTTCAAGTATTTTACTTTATAGTATAAGGATTTGTCGAATTTACTCCACACCAAATAAATCTCAAAGTGCAAGATCGCATGCGAATTCAAATACAAATGCTTTTTTTGTAATATTTAAAACCTTTCTTTACACAGACACTTCCATCGGAAATTAGAGGTTCATATGTTATTTAAGTTATTGTTAAAGTAACTTAATTTTTATAATAAAACGTTAACATTTTTTCCTGATGCTAAAATAAAAGTTAACACAGTTTTGCTTCTAAATTTAATAATACGTCAAATGTGATACTTAATATCACGAATTTTTAAAGATAAATTTATTATCATTTTATCAAAACATCTCAGAATAAATCTGAATGTAATATCACGTCCCGCGACGCATTCGAATATACTATAGGCACAGGCTAGGTCTAGAGAAAAATCTGGGGAAATTACTAAAAGAGAGAGAAAACCACCTTTTGAAAAGAGAGGTATAACTACGTCACACGCAGCGGGAGACTGCGCAACGCGTGACGTCACCCAAAAATATAATATAAAAAGGACACGCCGTCAAGGGAAAACTAGTCTTGTGAGCAAAATTAAGTGCGGCAAATTTCTAAAATCGTAAAAGGATTCACAGCGTGAGATACGTGTTTAGTTTCTGAGGAAAGTAGATGGCCTTTCCGGTTTTGTATAATTATTTTTAAATTAGTGAAATATGAAAAATAATATTATTTAGATGGTAAAATATTTTTAAGACCGAAAAAAATTTGAAAGCGTGCATCTTGCATGTGTCAGGAGGAATCGAACCTCCGAATATACTTGCCTTTCCGGGGACTTACTGTCATAAACGCACCAAGCCAACACCGCTTACAGCATTTCAAATAATTTTTCGGTATATTTCACTTTTCAGTTTTAGATGTTTTATTTGAATGGAAATTAGGACTTAAAGTGACCTCTATTGGGTCTGATTGCAAACACTTTCGTGAATCAACAATCTTAGATGGTAAATTTACCAATTCTGTATATTTTCAAGATGTTGTTGAGGTTTTAGGCCAGATTAATTAATAATTTTTCGGTGTTACCGGTATTATAATTTCTGAGGAATGTAGATGGCCTTTCCGGTTTTGTATAATTATTTTTAAATTAGTGAAATATGAAAAATAATACACGGAGAAACTTTTGATTGTAAAATCTAGTATTAAAATATTTATTTTTACTTAAAGTCAATAGGAAGCGAGGATATAGTGACAAAACTAGTTTTATTTACCATAGCGGTAGGAGGAAATACATTTTCTGAACCAATTGTAAATATAGTGCAACTTTATAAATTACCATTGAGAGTTGCAAAGATTAATATCTTTGATGGCAAATTGAAAATTAAAATAAGTGATAGATATATAAATAAAAAGTAAAACTATCTATGCAAGAATTGGTCTTTTGAATAATATAAATTGCAAAATAGTTTAGAGAAATTACCATTGTCAATAGTAATGAACAATGAAGAGAGAAAGACTTGAATATTTTGCAATCGAATACATGATATATTGGAATAGTACGTTGTCAAAATTCCCATTGGAAATATTAAATGTACTGCCGAGTGACGTCAGATACGCCGAACGTTTCTGATATTACCCGAGAATCGCTCCATGTGCTCGTTATGATTATTTGTCGGTAGCCGATATAGTAATATATTTTTTTACATTTGAATATGGCGCCTTTCTAACTTACGATTTTTTCTAGCAGGGGGACTGCCGAGCTTTTCCTCACAAATCGTAAGAGTTTCCACAGTTCAGTATATAATAAAGTTGCTGCATTGTAATTGACAATATTGACATATCACTGCGATCCGTTTATGAATGTGTGCGTTGTGCAGTTAGGTTAAGTTGCGTTGAATTAGTATTTGAGCGTGCATTGGTATGTTTATTATATATATATATATATATGTCTATGTGTATGTAAATATGTAACTATGTTTATAAATACTCTCTCTATGTAGCTCACAAAATCTAATAAGAACTATGGTAAAATTTACGAATGACTGATTTTTTTATATCATGGAGGTGCAATTATTTCCTATTTTCGATAGGAAAAGTTATAAATATGGTTCCACTATCTCCAAAAGACTATGATAATTCGGTTAGACAGAAGATGTGACTTTACTATTGTCTTTTGTAAACTTAACTTTCTTTTTTAGGAATTAATGAAATATTTATTGGGTTTACTTCAATATAATTCGTTCGATGTGTCGATTACGATTTTACTATTTCAAGTAATAAAATTTGCTTTTGTTTTTAGGCATAAGTACAATTATATCACCATTTGCTCCAATATTATTAGTAACTCCATAGTTTAATATTCAAAATAGTAAATTCTAAAAAAGTGACGTTATATCCTCGTTTCCTATTGACTTTTAGTAAAAATAAATATAATAATACTAAATTTTGCAATGAAGAGTTTCTCCGTGTATTATTTAGATGGTAAAATATTTTTAAGACCGAAAAAAATTTGAAAGCGTGCATCTTGCATGTGTCAGGAGGAATCGAACTAAATAATATTATTTTTCATATTTCACTAATTTAAAAATAATTATACAAAACCGGAAAGGCCATCTACTTTCCTCAGAAATTATAATACCGGTAACACCGAAAAATTATTAATTAATCTGGCCTAAAACCTCAACAACATCTTGAAAATATACAGAATTGGTAAATTTACCATCTATGATTGTCGATTCACGAAAGTGTTTGCAATCAGACCCAATAGAGGTCACTTCAAGTCCTAATTTCCATTCAAATAAAACATCTAAAACTGAAAAGTGAAATACACCGAAAAATTATTTGAAATGCTGTAAGCGGTGTTGGCTTGGTGCGTTTATGACAGTAAGTCCCCGGAAAGGCAAGTATATTCGGACGTTCGATTCCTCCTGACACATGCAAGATGCACGCTTTCAAATTTTTTTCGGTCTTAAAAATATTTTACCATCTAAATAATATTATTTTTCATATTTCACTAATTTAAAAATAATTATACAAAACCGGAAAGGCCATCTACTTTCCTCAGAAATTATAATACCGGTATCACCGAAAAATTATTAATTAATCTGGCCTAAAACCTCAACAACATCTTGAAAATATACAGAATTGGTAAATTTACCATCTATGATTGTCGATTCACGAAAGTGTTTGCAATCAGACCCAATAGAGGTCACTTCAAGTCCTAATTTCCATTCAGATAAAACATCTAAAACTGAAAAGTGAAATATATCGAAAAATTATTTGAAATGCTGTAAGCGGTGTTGGCTTGGTGCGTTTATGACAGTAAGTCCCCGGAAAGGCAAGTATATTCGGAGGTTCGATCCTCCTGACACATGCAAGATGCACGCTTTCAAATTTTTTTGGTCTTAAAAATATTTTACCATCTAAATAATATTATTTTTCATATTTCACTAATTTAAAAATAATTATACAAAACCGGAAAGGCCATCTACTTTCCTCAGAAATTATAATACCGGTAACACCGAAAAAAGATACGTGTTTTGTTCAGTTTTCCGAAGAAACGTGTCGTAAATTCTCCGATTGTACTTTCAATCTTTGAAAGGATCTTAGAGTCAGTGTAGAGTGAGATAACTATTCTTGTCCTCCTCACATCAGTGGGATATTTGTTTCTGTCTTCCTCATACCAGTGGGATACCTATTGCTGTCTTCGTCGCACCAGTGGAAGAATCATTCTCTCTCCCTCACACCTGTGAGGATTATTCATAAAAAAGGGACTATTCACAACTCAACAAAGGTACCGAAAATTCTCTCTACTCTTTACCTATTCACTGTCCCATTGTTTGAATCTTTGTAAAATTTTAACCTTGTTTGTATCAGTGTTAATTTAAATAAATTCAAATTGTATTACTTTACTAATCATTGTGTTCTTTTCATTGACTTATCCTCATCCCTAAGCGAGGATCATTCGATCCTAACTTAAATCGAGGAATCTTCGATCAAAGTAAGTATTTACGTACTTGTGACGTAACATTTTTCCTTTTTTCTGGTGCATCGGCCCGGGAAACACAAGTCAATTGAAATTTAACACATTGATTGTTAATAGTGAATAAATAAATGATTGTGAAATATTTTTCAACTTGAAAACTTAAAATTTCAATAAAATAGATTTGTTAGATCACAAAGGGATTTGACCTTGAGGTTAACCTTAATGATTTAATAATCAAATCATTTCTTTGAAATTTTATAATTTATATAAATTGTTTAAAATAAAATAAGTCTGAAAAATCACGCAGGGATCTGACCTTGGGGCTAACGTAAGTGATTAGGTGACTTACTTAAAAGATTATTCTAATTTGTTAACTAAGTTTTGATTTAAGTTAAAACAAACATAAAAAACAGAATATTTTTAATTGCAAGAAAAAATTGTCCAAAGATTTGCATTCAAGTTAACTTGTCCAATATAATGAAAATAATTTATGAATATTTCGAATGATCATTGTTATAAACAATTTATAAATAAATAAAATAAATTATTTTAATTTACATAAAAGGCACATGCAGTTGGTAAAGAAAAATATTTTATTATTTTAAGAAATTTATTATTAAAGATTATAAATTTACAATCAATTGAGCGATTATTTATTTAATTTAAATATTTGAAATAATTATATTTTTATCTGATTATTTTATTTCCAAATGAAGAAATACAAATTTCATTTCAAATTATATTGTTATTAAAAATAAATAAACAAATTAAAAATAAATTTTACTAATCTCATTTTATTTTTCTTAAAAAACAAATTTTATATATAGTTTTTTTAATGTTAAAAACAATTTATAATTTAAAATAATAATAAACAATCTAATACAACGCTCAATATAAAATATTGTAAATTTATAATGACTCAATGTCAAAACCAAATATCCCTTTAGAATCTACCTCGAAAGTTATAACACGTAGTCAAGCTAAACAAGATAGTCAGCTTGCAAAAATAGTAGATTTGAACCAAAAGGGTAATTTAAAAATAAAACCAATTAGAAATAGAGAATATTCAACTGATAATAAATGCCAAAATATCCCTGATCCAATCCCTACAGAACAAGAATTAGATGACACTCTTAAGTTAGATGATTCAAGTTTAGACAAGACTCTAATTAATAATCAAAATATATCAAGTGAAAATTCAGAAAAAACTAGCGGGTTTCATTCAAGTTTCTGTCCAGATTTAAGCATTGTAACAGGATCTAGTAATCAAGATGAAACTAACAAACGAATTATCTTATTTTGATGCATTCAATTTGCTAAGCTCAACAGTAATAACGATAGATAATAAAACTTTGAAAGAAAGATTGGAAACCTCATTGGCACGCGAATCTATAATTAGTAACAACGACAGCGACGACGACAAAAGCGACACAGAAGTCATAAATCAAGATAATCCAGTAATAGTAAATAGCGAAGAAATGGCCGTAGTCATACCCAACAGCCAGCAGGTATCCTTACGCGACGCGCTAGAGGTGGTCCCATTGTTCGACGGCGGCAACCTCCCATTGTTACATTTTATTGAGGGTTGCATGGAAGCAAAGGCAATGCTACCGACACCTGCAGCTCAAGAAAACCTCGCAAGGTTATTAAGAGTTAAATTAACTGGAGAAGCTAGAAAATGCATTTTTGGTTCAACTTATGCAACAGTAAAATAAATAACTTTCAATTTTTTAAAAATATTGAGTAAAATTACATATATGGATATTATAATATTTTATGTTTATAAAACGCCTTACTTGCAAATTCAGTGTTAAATGAATTGTCCGTGAAGCTTATATAAAAAATCGTTTTCTTAAGAAATAAACGCCTTCGTCCACTCGTGAAAATCATCATAAACGTCTCGAATTTCTTAAGTAGGTACAGGACAATAGTCTTCTTCAAGGAGGAAAAGAACCTCTCAGGATTGCTTATAGAAAAAAATTTTCGGTCAGCAAAGCCACATGTCCCGAGTCCGTTTTTAAAACAGTTCAGATCATTCTGTGAGAGACGCCGGTAATAAAGTCTTGACGAGAATTCTTCATAAATGTAAAACTTGTTCGCGTTTTGTCATTGAGAACCAATTTATCCTTCTTTAATAATAAACATTTTTTGGAAAAAAATTGCGGTCAATTGGTGTACAAAATCTTTTATATTTTTTCAGTTTATCCGCGTGGTTTTTTATTCATAGTGAACTCCAAATATTTTTTCAATTCGTGATGCTGCATACTGGACTACTTCATTTTGAATTGCAAGCTCTGAGATAAGTTTTTAATTTCTATGATAATTTTTTTTAATTATCTTCTATATACCAATCCTTTACAGAAATTTTGAATTAATCTTTGAATTTATGGCACTGAAGAGGGCCCCCATATGTGGCCGAAACGTTTGCCTTCCTTTCTTTTTTCGCATTTTTAAATGTAATTATAATTTTAATCAAGGGAAATAAGAAAAAACTGACCCTATGCCAAAGAAATGAACAAAAATTATAAAAATTATATTAATTTGGGTCAATATAATAATAGACATGTTATCAAACATGTCACTTTGAAATACTAAAAAAAATCTGTCCGCTTCGTGGGCACATTCTCATCGCGCGCTTCGCTTGCAAGTTTGAGCGCGCCTGGGGCGCGCGATTCGATCGTCATACTCGGTCTTTTAATCTTCGGACCCTAAAGCCAACTAAGAACATGAACAATATTTGAATATTAATACTAAGGGTCGATATAAGTCCTGTTTCATTATTATTTAAATTTCTTACTTGTAATTTGATACTTAAGTTCAAGCCAATTTTATAATATTATCGATGTGAATTACATTTTCTCAAAGTTACTAAATTTGTTTTTAATTTCAAATGAAAAAAGAAATTCAATTTACTTAAAGCTCTATCAGCCTTAAAGAACACATTCTTATCATGACACTTTTTCAATGGTATTTTTTTTTTAATTAAAAAGAAAAATATACATCTTAGGGGCCGTTCACATAATACGTCACACAGTTTATGGGAGGGAGGGGGTCTGCAAATTGTGACGTGGTGTGACATGTTGGGAGGGAGGTCTGCCCTCTGCGTTACGTTACACATTAAATGTGTACCCACGAAATTTGAAAAAAAGTTCTGAAAAGATTATCTACAATAATCATTAATAGCTTCTTTTTTTACTGGATTTTGTACGCGTTAACGAAAAATGTTTTATAAAATTAAGAGATGTTGGGTTGATATAATAAATAAGTACTTACATAAATTACAAAAAATGAAAGCACACATGAAGATTCAGTCTTATTCTTGAAAATGTCATTAAAATTAAAGCCTCAAAGATTGAGGGCTTCGATAATTTAAAATTACATTATAATACGGTGTGTACAATTCGATGAAGCAACGCAAACTGTAGGATAGAGAGACGAAGATACGATAAATTGAATTAAATTCACCAATGAAAAGTGTGCTAAAGCTTGAGAACACAAACTTGAAAATCATATGTTAAATAATTTCATGGCAAATTCGATTAATATTCATAATTTCAGCCTTAAAATTTATTGAAATATTAATATTTTTATTGATATAAATTGATTCAATAATTTTTCTTTAATGTTGTTTTATTGACCTTAAGACCGATGAAACCAAACCTATCCCAAGTAGGGTTATCCGACACTGATGGTCGGAACGACATCGTTCCAATGTCGGTTTTCCAGTACTGGATTCCGACACTGGACCGACATCGTTTATACAACCGGAACGACATCGTTCCTATGTAGGGTCCTCAGTACCGGATTGCAGACATGAAACCGATGTCGATTCAGTAGCGGAATGATGTCGGCAACCCAGTACTGAATTGCAGACCTGAAACCGGTGTCGATTCAGTAGCGGAATGATGTCGGCAACCCAGTACTGGATTGCAGACTTAAAACTATTATTGAATCGACACTGGATTCAAATTTTTATTGAATATGTATAAATAAAGATGAGCAAAGCCCAAATTTCTTGAATATATATTTTTTAATATTAATTAATATTATTTAATTAATTAATATTAATATTAATATTTAAAGAATTTTTCAAACTCAACTAATTAATTTGGAATTAATATTAATATTTTCAATATTTAAAGAATTTGAAAATCTTTCTGTGGAAAAAATGACGCTTTCGACTGCGCTGGGATTCGAGCCCAGGTCTTT
This sequence comes from Diplolepis rosae, assembly GCA_030998225.1. Classification (NCBI taxonomy): domain Eukaryota; kingdom Metazoa; phylum Arthropoda; class Insecta; order Hymenoptera; family Diplolepididae; genus Diplolepis; species Diplolepis rosae. The sequence continues at coordinate 889,482 of JAPYXD010000450.1, forward strand.
CGATTGCCGGTCGACTGCTCTAACCACTGAGCTACACAGGCGTCCGACATCTCTTTCTCCACAGGAAGATCTCCTTATATTGCCTAGTGGCTCAGCCTTGCGGCTGTAAATGATTTCAAATTAATTAGTTGAGTTTGAAATTTTTGTAATGGAAAGACCTGGGCTCGAATCCCAGCGCAGTCGAAAGCGTCATTTTTTCCACAGAAAGATTTTCAAATTCTTTAAATATTGAATTTATTTGCATTATTTGCGATATAAGAGTTTGAAATTGTCTACGAGGACACCTGTCGACAACGTATCCTATCTGATACGCGACTAGTGATCCTCCGATAATGTAGGCAGTGACAAAAATTTCAAACTCAACTAATTAATTTATATATTTTATTTTGTAAAATTCATCATAATTTTTTTCAATTGAAAATAATTATTTTAATTATGCAGTTTCATTGCATTTAGTAATTGGATAAGTTATTCATAAAAATGGTTCCATTAAAAATTTATATAATTTTTTGAGACTTTTTTGATTTGTAATAAAATTTTAGTTAATTTTAATGAATTACTATAACTAATTAATCAATTTTAATTGATTGAAAAAACTAATTATATACCATAAATTAATTGAAATAACAAATTAATTAATTTTAATTGATTAAAATTAATTTTTAGTTAATTTTAATCGATTTTAAATTACTTAAATTTGCATTTTTATGTCAATAAATATAAACTTTAATAAATTTTTGTAATTATTTAGAAAATAGTAAATTTTTGTACTTTAAACTTGGAACCTTACAGTTCTAGAGTAAATCATATTTTATTAGTCTTTCAATATACCTGAATATCCTTTGCAAGGGATATTTAGAAACATATGGTAGCCAGCCGCTTATTTTCGTTGCTTGTCCAGGTATGAAATCTCTTACTCAAGTAGTGTCTTATTCTTTTTTGAACGTAGAGGCTGTTTATATATCAGTGCGGTGGAAAAATGATTGATATAAATAGTAAAATTGAACAAAATTGGAAACGATCACGTGGGTACACCAGGAAGCATCGTGTCACAAAAAGACATTTAGTGTGAGACAAAATAATTGAAAGTGAGTGTGCAGTGAAATGACAAAAGACTCAAGAATTAAATAGTTGTTTTGAAAGTGAAATTTACAGTTCCAATAATATAAGTGAGAATGACTCGATTTTTCATAGTGCTAATGATATTAACGAAACGCAGATGCAATATGAGTAAGGAGGGACTAAGCGAAATTGAGAATGGAAAAATTAGTTTGTTTTTATATTTATTGTGTTATATTTATTATATTGTATTATTATTATATATTATGTTATATATTATTATATTGTATTGTATTTATTATATTTATATTTTATATTTATCTTATATTTATTTATTATTATATTTATTAATATTAGTATTGATTAAAACCTTTGAAATTCGATTTAAATAAATATTATGAAAACTAAAATATTGTTTATATTGATTGTATTTAAAATTCTGATACCAAATAAGTGTTGCCCTTTGATAATGGAACGATATTGGAATCCAGTATCGGAACGATGTTGGGATCCTATGTCGGAACAAATTTCTAAGTTTTTCGTCCATTTTATCCGGTTTTCTATATACAGTGAATTCTACATATTTTTTCCAATTCGTGTTGTTGCTTACGGGACTTCTTCATTTTGAAATGCAAGCGATAAGCGATAAGCGAAGCGGGCAGATTTTTTAGTAAAGGTTTGTCGACTTAGCTTCATATCAAGAAAAGTTTAAGGTGTAAATTCACATATAATTTATGTATTTTCTTAAATCAGCAAACACTTCATTTACATTCATCTATTGAAATTGCCATATATATAAGATGTTTCATACTTCAAAAAATTTAAGGTGTAAATTCATATTGCGAATTCAGATATAATTTATGTACTTTCTTCGTAGTTTATCTTCATAAATTAGATCTTAGGTAAAAAATGATAATTTTGCGTCCAAAAATAGAAAAATTATTATTGAAGAGATCATTTCAAAGAAAAGAGATTAATTTCCAAGAAAAATATTTGAAGCATTTGAAAAAATAAATTTAACAAATTTTATTTTTACCCCGACTTTTTTACATTCTCATCATGGTTCAGAAGGTATTGGTTTTATGTGAAAAATGACTTTCGAAATTTTCATCAAATCTTTACGTTTTGAGACCCCCTGAGTCAGGAAAAAAGATTTTTACGAAAGTGTCTGTCTGTCTGTCTGTAGGTCGTGTGCGGCATAACTCTCGATAGAATTATCAGATTGAATTGAGCTTTGGTACACTTTATCGGAGCCGAAAAAGTAAGGACAAGTTCGTTAACCAGCCACATCTAATCAAAATTGAGGGATGGAGCACTACTTTTGTGTTTTTGAAAATAATTTTTTGAAAAAATCAAAAATTTCAATACTGGTTTTGGACAGTGCTCATAAGTCTCTACAAATTATCCTGATAACATTTTTCGATTAAATCAAAATTAGAAATGTTACAGCATATTCAAATTCGAAAAAAGTCAATATCAAAATTCCATTTTCCAGTTAAATTATACGAGATACGAAAAAACGTTATGATACAATATTATTTTCCACATAAAGACCTACAAATTTGAATTGTAACATTTTTTCATAAGATGCATATTTTTCTTTATAATTAAAAAAAAAACTATTGAAAATTCAAAATTCAATTTTTTAACAATAATATGTAAAATACGAAAAAAACGTCAGAATACAAAGTTGTTCGTTTCAAAAAGATCTACAAATTTTGTCGGACGCAGTTTCTGATAAAACATATATTTTTCGTTTCAACTCCAAAAAATACGTTTAAAATTCAAAAATTCTATTTTTTAGACAAAATATGTGAGACAAAAAAAACGTTCATATGGGAAATTGTTTGCCTAAATGAAGTTTACAAATTCTCATTAGGACATTTCGGGACAGGATGTATATTTTATGTTTTGATTTTTTATATTAAAAAAATTCGATTCTTTTCACCAAAATATGTGAGATATGAAATAAGCGTTGTTCTGCAAAATCGTTTTCTTAAATAAAGTCTACGATTGTTTTTTCTTTTTGAGAGATTTGGAAGAAAATAAATTAATTTAATCATGTAATTTATTGAAAAGTTACTGAAATGTATACAGAAAATCGAGCGCGAAGCGCGAGCGCCATGATGAGAATGTGTTCCTTAAGGCTGATAGAGCCTTAAGTAAATTGAATCTCCTGTTTCACTTAAATTCAAAAAGAAATACAGTGACTTTAAGAAAATGTGTAATTCACATCGTCTGTAATATTATTATAAAATTGGTTTGAGCTTCAGTATCAAATTATAAGAAATAAACTTTAATGTATGCGATGAGCACAAGACCGAGCGCGACGATCGAATCGCGCGCCCTAGGCGCGCTTAAAACTTGCGCGCGATGAGAATGTGCCCGCCAAGCGGGCAGATTTTTTTTTCTTGGAAACGAATCTCTTTTCTTCCAAAATAGCCCTTCAATAATAATATTGCTATTCTTGAAAAAAAATTTATCTTTTTTTGCCTGAAGTCTAATTTTTGTGGATGAACTACCTTAAATCAGCAAACACTTCATTTACATTTATTTATGGAAATTTTCATACAAATTTAAAGATGTTACCTATTATGAAACTTGTATCTCATCTTGAATGATATCTTATTATAAAATATTCCCTACATAATTAGAAAAAAGTGCTGAAATCGATATTTTGTTTCGAATCTTTAAGCATTTGTTAACTTTAAATTTCATTAAAAAATTATTTTTCAAGTATTTAAATCATCTTAAAATTTCACAAAATCTTTTAGATACTTATTTCAGATCAATATTTTTCAAAGTATATACAAAAAAAGTGTAATCTTCTTAATGTTATATTCCGTAATTGTGAATTCTGTATCTATTTCGCGCCTCCTTTGCATGAAGTCGAGAAAAATACAATTTCTGATTTTAACTCGACAACAGACAGCGTGAAATCGAAGCGAGTTAGTGGGGATACACTGACATGACGCGCTTCATTGTGTGTGCTCCCACATATGATTGTAGCAGTGCGGAACTTTAATTTTAGTTCGAAAAAGCCACGGAAAAAGCTTTACGCAATTGGAGGCGCTGCAAAAGTGATAAACAGTATCTCTGTTTTACCCTTCAAGTAGTAGCATGAACCTCTCATTTTAGTTCCCAAGAGCATTTCGCAATAGGGCGCTCTGCGGAAAATCACTCGAAATTTAATACATTACTTTAGCAATCTCCCAACTCATCTCTGATAATATCTTTGCTACAATGGTAGAAAAGCTCAGATGGTGAATCGATTTCAACTTCCATCATTTACCGACGCATCATGTACAGCGCTGAAGCACGTTGAAGTAACTCTTAGGTGGATCCGCCTAGAGGGCGCATTAATTAGCCTAGTTTTATTGAAATCTCTTTTCCGTAAGGACTGGCAAAGATATTATAAACCTAGTTGCGGTGCAGGGCGTCAGAGTGGGGGAACGATATATATAGCTAACTACTTTTTCCGCCATATCGAAGTGCTGCCATCATCGTACTACCAAGCCAAATCAAACCCAGCAAAGAAATGTCGATAACGTTTGGAATAAGCAGAGCCAAAAATTCTTTTCAAAGACTTTTAAGGTTAGGAATGTCAAATTTGACAGCTTGACAACATAATGTAAACAAAAGTTATGGCATGATGATTAATTAAGAATTACAATTACGAATAAAAAATAATTTATGAATAAGTGTCGAACTTTTAAATTATAATAAATTAATAATTAAGATCCAAAATATTTTAAAAGTGAATTTTTAAAAGTATTTTAATTGACGGTATGTGTTGTTGTTGATACTTGACTCTAGGTTCCAAAGTAAATAAAAACTTAGATTTACGCAGTTATAGAAGTTTTTGTTCTGATCGAAACCCTCATCAGAGATTTATTTTTAAAATAAAAAATGCATAATAAAAAATTATTAACTTAAGATTTCTTTGATGGAAATTTTTAAAAATCAACATTTGAAAAAGAAAACTTGTAAAAAGCTGCCTAAAATTATCATTAAGTCCTTTCATCGATATGAAACCAAATAATTATATCCCACAACATTATTTTCAATTTGAAGAATTTGAATTCTTTGTGTGGAAAAAGACGCTTTCGACTGCGCTGGGATTTGAGCCCAAGTCTCAGTGGAAAAACTATATAATATATTTCAATTTCATACATATTCAATTATATGAATAGGTAATTTACAGATTCGAGATCTTGTACTTCGTTAAAGCATGATTTTTAGGACTTCTTTTAGGTGTGGAAATTTCATAATTTTTATCCACTTTTTAATATTTTAGGATGCCTATCTAAATAAATCCTCAGGCTGATCGAGCTCATTCATTGCCCCAAATTTTACTCATGTTCCATGTTAAGGGGGATTTCTACCTTGTTGAGTCAAAAAGCTATACCATTTTCTTGAATTTTTCAGGAGAAAAGTTAAAAAGATAAACACTTGAAATTTTGTCTAGGTATTAAAGTAATTGTATTAAGGTAGTTCATTCACGAAAATTAGACCTCAGGGAAAAATAGATAATTTTGCTTTCAGGAATAGCAATATTATTATTGAAGGGCTAATTTGAAACAGAAAAGATTATTTTTCATGAAAAAAATTTGAAATACAAAAAAATAATTTTATTAATAAATTTTATTTTTGCCCAAACTTATTTTCTTATCGCTTCGAGCCAAAGGGCATAACCGGGTTTCTATGTGAAATCGGCCTTGAAAAACACGTCATCTTTGAAAAATCTTAAAAAATTCATAGTGATAGCCGCAAGTATTACGCAAATTTAAGGTATATGATTAAAGTGCGCACTCAAAAATTGTGCGAAATATGAATTTTTTTGTAAAGTGATGCGCGTGGAATCACGATCTTCGATCGACGCGGCGTCGGGCGCAATTTCCACTAATGTTCTATTACTATCTGCTTTTTCGAGAACGTTATTATCAAAAAGTGATGGGAAGTGATTATTAATTGTTTAATTACCGCTTTATACTCATAACATATGAATAATGTAATGAGTTTTATAATTATACATAAATTATCAAAAAAATAATTTTTTTTATAATCATGAAAATAAATTTGTTGGTAAAAAATCCACGAGAGTTTATTTTCAAAGAGCAGTTGACATGATTCGACAAAAAAGGAAACATTGTTGTAATCCATACAAAAAAATCTGACCGCTTCGCGGGCACATTCTCATCGCGCGCATATGAATAATGTAATGAGTTTTATAATTATACATAAATTATCAAAAAAATAATTTTTTTTATAATCATGAAAATAAATTTGTTGGTAAAAAATCCACGAGAGTTTATTTTCAAAGAGCAGTTGACATGATTCGACAAAAAAGGAAACATTGTTGTAATCCATACAAAAAAATCTGACCGCTTCGCGGGCACATTCTCATCGCGCGCATATGAATAATGTAATGAGTTTTATAATTATATATAAATTATCAAAAAAATAATTTTTTTTATAATCATGAAAATAAATTTGTTGGTAAAAAATCCACGAGAGTTTATTTTCAAAGAGCAGTTGACATGATTCGACAAAAAAGGAAACATTGTTGTAATCCATACAAAAAAATCTGACCGCTTCGCGGGCACATTCTCATCGCTTTGCTCGCAAGTTTGAGCGCGACTAGGGCGCGCGATTTGATCGTCGCGCTTCGCGCTCGGTCTTGTGCTCTTCGCATACGTTTAAGTTTATTTCTTATAATTTAATACTGAAGCTCAAACCAATTTAATAATATTAAAGATGATGTAAATTAGTCATTTTCTCAAATTCACTAAGTTTCTTTATCAATTTAAGTGAAACAGGAAATTCAATTTACTTAAGGCTCTATCGGCCTTAAGGAACACATTCTCATCATGACACTCGCGCTTCGCGCTCGATTTTCTGTATGCATTTTTGTAACTTTTCAAGAAATTACATGATTATTGATAAATTTATTTTCTTCCAAATATCTCAAAAAGGAAAAACAATCGTAGACTTTATTTAAGGAAACGATTTTGCAGAACAACGCTTATTTCCTATCACACATATTTTGGTGAAAAAAATCGAATTTTTTCAATATTAAAAATCAAAACATTAAAATATACATCCTGTCGAGAAATTTCTCGATAAGAATGTGTAGACCTTATTTAGCCAAACAATTTTTCATCTAAAAGTTTTTTTGTATCTCACATATTTTATCTAAAAAATGGAATTTTTAAATTTTAATCGTATATTTTGGAATTGAAACGAAAAATATATGTTTTTTCATAAACTGAGTAAGACAAAACTTGTAGATCATTTTGAAAAGAACAACTTTGTATTCTTACGTTTTTTTCGTATTTCACATATTATTGTTAAAAAATTGAATTTTGGATTTTCAATAGATTATTTTTGATTTAAAAAAAAAAAATATGCTTCTTAAAATGGTATCAGGATAATTTTTAGAGATTTATGAGCACTATCTAAAACCAGTATTAAAATTTTTGATTTTTTCAAAAAATGATTTTCAAAAACACAAAAGTAGTGCTCAATCCCTCAATTTTGATTGGATGTGGCTGGTTAACGAACTTGTCCTTACTTTTTCGGCTCCGATAAAGTGTGCCAAAGCACAATTAAATCTGATAATTCTATCGAGAGTTATGCCGCACACCACCTACAGACAGACAGACAGACAGACGGTTTCAAAAATCTCTCGAAGACAATAATATTTACGAAAAATCAGAGTCCTTGCGATTAATCTCATGATTAAATTAAAAAATCAAAAAAATTGAGTAAAAAATAAAAGTATTAAATTTCATACGATATTACTGCATTTTTGTATCTGAAAGTATAAATATGGTTTATAAATAACAATTCTTATTCATATTCTGGACTTACATTGACCCTTAATTAATAATTGAAGATATATGTTGATGTTGGTAATTGGCTTTAGGGTCCAAGGTTGATAAAAAACTCAGAGTTTTACATAATCAGACGTTTCGGCTCTAATCGGAGCCCTCATCAGTGATTTATTTAAATCTAAAAAATACAGAAAGAAAAAGGTTTGCTAACATAGGATTTCTTGTAAGTGTCTAAGTATAAAAATATTTTTAAATTGACATTCGTGCATGAAGTTGTAGATTGAAATTTTTTGGTGTAATTTTTAATACAATACATATGCACATATACCGATATACACACATACATATATATACATATACATATATTATATATATACAATATTATATACATACTAGATATATGCAATATCATACACAACATTGACTTTTCTTTATTTGAAGCTAAGTATTGAAATATATCAGTGATTATATCTATCTTTCATGGCTAGTTGAGGGCAAGACTGTCACAGGATAAAATACCTTTTTTAAAAAATGAACATTCTTCAACGTTAAAAACTGTCAAATCCTGCTTAAATATGTAGATATACAATCTTTTAACATTCTTTCTTAAAAATATACAAAACATCCAAATCTCTTTGGTATCAAGTGAAAACTGTAAAAAAAATTTATTTAATTTAGCATTTTTTCTTTGGCATATTTTCCTTGGAATTTTGTCTCCTGTGATACTTTTTTAGCAAAAATAATTGAAAAAATTGACAGTTTTTTTGCGATGACTTAGAGTCCGTAGTGTTATACAAAAGGTTTTTCTCAATCGTGGGTATAGACAATGAGGCTGCTTATTTAGTTTCGTTAAGGCAGTCCATTTTTCTGGAGGGTTAAAGACATCTTTTTTATGCTCATGGATTCTGGTTTTTAAGGGGCGTTTGGTCGTGCCTATATAAGTAGCTTTACAATCTGTGCAAGGTATATTGTAGACTTTCTCCTATTGCTGCCGATATCGTCATGGACGACCTCGAGAAAAAATGCATAGATTCTCTTCCATTTCAACTACCATTTTATTTCAGATATGTAATTTTAATTTTGATGAAGTCACAATAATAGACAGATCGGATAACTACAAAAAACGCATGATTCTAGAAATGACCCACATAGCCAGTACCTCACATTCTGTAAATCAAAGGACTGATACAGAAAATTTATCAGTTTTTTATCTCCCTCTCTTAAACAACCAAGCTTAACTCCATTCAAAATTCATAATATTAAAAAATCCTGAAATACATAAATACACATACTTTCTGAAAACACTCAAAATATGCCGACGAAACCTTTATGTCTCCGGTTACATTTTACGATCTCCTCATTGTCCTAACAGTCCAGCCATCTCCAGCACATCCTTTTCTTTCTCCAAATAAAATCCCTAAAAAGGAAAAAATCTTACCCTCCACTCTCATCCCACTATGCATGCCTAAAAACCAAATAATAACTCAGTTTACGAGTCAACCTCCCAGGAGAGAAGTGTGTGCAGTTTAAGTTATGTGGCTTCCCAGAAAACGAAAAAAGAAAAAATCGAATAACATTTATACAAAAATCGTAATTTTAATCAAGGTCAGTCCTACTTTTTTACTTTATATATAGTCTGCGATAGGATTTGAAAAAATTTGGATAAATTGTGCAAAAATTTTAAAAAATAAAAAAAAAAAAAAAATACTATACCTACACATTTGAACATTCTAGGTACAATTGCATCTCAATTCCTTACGCAATTTATAATTGTTTACAAAGTTTTTTACTTACATCTACTTGTTAAGCAAAAATCGGCAATTTATTCCCAAAAACTGTATTTTATACAGTGTTATTCTCATTGTTTCACACCAAAGAAATATTTACATAGCTATTTTAGTTCTAGACTCAAAGCAAAGAAAAATCTATGTGCAATATTATATGTAAATTTATGTCCTTTCTGTGTACATTATAAATAAGCAGCCTCATTGTCTATACCCACGATTGAGAAAAACCTTTTGTATAACACTACGGACTCTAAGTCATCGCAAAAAAACTGTCAATTTTTTCAATTATTTTTGCTAAAAAAGTATCACAGGAGACAAAATTCCAAGGAAAATATGCCAAAGAAAAAATGCTAAATTAAATAAATTTTTTTTACAGTTTTCACTTGATACCAAAGAGATTTGGATGTTTTGTATATTTTTAAGAAAGAATGTTAAAAGATTGTATATCTACATATTTAAGTAGGATTTGGCAGTTTTTAACGTTGAAGAATGTTCATTTTTTAAAAAAGGTATTTTATCCTGTGACAGTCTTGCCCTCAACTAGCCATGAAAGATAGATATAATCACTGATATATTTCAATACTTAGCTTCAAATAAAGAAAAGTCAATGTTGTGTATGATATTGCATATATCTAGTATGTATATAATATTGTATATATATAATATATGTATATGTATATATATGTATGTGTGTATATCGGTATATGTGCATATGTATTGTATTAAAAATTACACCAAAAAATTTCAATCTACAACTTCATGCACGAATGTCAATTTAAAAATATTTTTATACTTAGACACTTACAAGAAATCCTATGTTAGCAAACCTTTTTCTTTCTGTATTTTTTAGATTTAAATAAATCACTGATGAGGGCTCCGATTAGAGCCGAAACGTCTGATTATGTAAAACTCTGAGTTTTTTATCAACCTTGGACCCTAAAGCCAATTACCAACATCAACATATATCTTCAACAATTCTTATATTTATTCCATCGTGACTCAGAATATTTTCATTATTCAATAAAACAACTCACAATATCTTCCAATATTAAAATATCAGAAATTCCAATTTCGAGAACATATTTTCTATGGTTTGAATAATTTTCTTTTTGGTTAGAGTCTTTCTTTGCGAATACATAATATATATTTCTTTCTTTCCATTAAAATAATTAAAAAAATTCATAAACATATTGCTGGTTTATTACACAGTACATTAATAGTCTTAAATATAATTTTAACTTAATTTATTCCTATTGTTTTAATTTCAATCAAGTAATGTTAAGTGTAGAATATTTAAAGAGAGATATTTTGACGAACTTTTTTCATTGATTATTTCATCGAGAATTTCTGTATAATGAAATCTGTCACATAGATGCTATTTATTGCATTTTTGAGCGGGATATGCTTGCTAATAATTTTAAGTTCTGTTCTATACTCTATATATAATTTTGTTGTAAAAAAGGAAGTCTAAGAGCTATAAAGAGGAGCTATAAAGTCATAAACTTTCCAACTTCGGAAAATAAGATTGATATGCCTCGACTTCTTTGCTTAAATAATTTTATTTGAAGTTCAACAATTTTTAAATTTAAATAAAAAAATAAGACATTTTATGCGAAAATTTTAAGTTGAAAGTATATCTGAATCTTGTTTTTTACAAAGGTAAAAAAAGTCTATAATTTCTAAGATTATCGTCTTATTTCAATATTTTGATATCTCTTCTTAAATGCTGTTTTGAAATTGTCTGTAAAAGGGTTTAAAAAATATTTTTCTATTATTGTATTTTTTTTATAATTAATTGATTAATTTGAATACCATATTGAGATATAAGTAGAAATTAATATCAGTATATTTTTGGAAAAGATTTGCTTTGAGGTTCACAAATGATAAAATTAATATTTAAAGAATTTGAATAATGTAGGCAGTGACAAAAATTTCAAACTCAACTAATTAATTTGATAAAATTAATATCAATCTGACATTTTAGCTTAGATCGGAACCCTCATCAGTGTTTTTTATCAAATTATGAAAATATACAGAAAAAGTCGGTTGTTAAATTGACGTAACTTTTTTATATGACAATTGTAATAGTTTGTTTTTGGGGTTTACTAAGTATACTTATTCCAAGAAATATAAATCATGTATTTTACACCCATACAATACATACTCAATTTGCCGTGCAAAAAATGTCACGTAAAGAATTTCTTTGAAATATTTTTCTTGAAAAAAATGTTTTTAGGATTGTTTTATATTCAAGCCTTTCGTTTTAAAATATAAAATATATTCACCATGTAAAAAAGCTACGTCTTTTCAAATCTAAAATATTTTATTCCAAGAAAATCTCAATTCAGCTTCCCATTTTTTCTGTGTATTTTTAGGTTTTAACAGGTTTTAATAAAAATCACTAATAGGGGCTCCGATCTGAGCCAAAATGTCAGATTCATATTAACTTCATCATTTTCGACCAGAAAGTCAATCTTTTCCAACAATAAACCAGTATTTAAGACCAAAGGTCAATACAACTAGCACTTTCAATTAATAGTATAGTACACAAAAAAACTTTTTATATCAATTTTTACTAAAGTATTTTTCAATTTAGTGAAAAACATATCACTCTAAGACTTTTTGTCAAAAAAAAATACTAAACTTTAGAAGAATGATATGAAACTTTAGTCTGAATTATATTAAAATTTGTTATGAACTATGCTATAGTTTCATATCATTCTCCTAAAATTTAGTATTTTTTTTGACAAAAGGTCTTAGAGTGATACGTTTTTCCCTAAATTGAAAAATACTATAGTAGAAGTTGATATAAAGAGTTTCTCCGTGTACCTAAAGAAAATAGTATGTATAATGATAAAAATTGAATACAAATATTATGAATTTTAAATAAAATTGAAATTATATTTAAAAATGTTATACTTAATTTTGTTCTGAATATTTTTATTTTACAAAAAATTAAAAAATTTTAATTAGGAATTTCGAAGTGACATGTTTGATAACATGTCTACTATTATATTGACCCAAATTCATTTAAACTTATACGTATGAATCACTATTATTTCAGTACAGGATTTTTTTCACGTACTCCTGTATTCTGTTCCGGATATATTTCTATGTACATAATACGAAAAAATGTAAATAATGAACAATAAATTCAATCCAATTTGAAGAAACATTATTACAAGTACTTATTTGCTGAGGAAATTGATTCTGATTGTAAATTAGAGTCAACATACAAACTAGACAATCCTTGTTATTTTTATTTTTTATAATTCCGAAATTCAGCTTTGTAGAAAGGGAGTCTAATGCGGATATATGTTTAAATATTATTTATATTCATTTATTAAAATGGTTGATTAAAATTAAAATTTATTTATTCATCAAAATTTAATACTTGATTTTTAAATTTATTCATTTATTAATTAAAATTTAATAATTTATTATTAAATTATATTTAATTATAATATAATTATAATATAATATTTAATAATTAATTATAATTTAATATTATAATTAATTAATTAATGTTTAATGACTACCAATAAGCTTCTGATATTAAAATCAATAAAAAATTCAAAATCAAACTCATCATATTATACGCCCAAATGTTGCCAAATGTTCAACATCATATCTTGCGTTTTATCGCTGGACTTGAATATTTTCAATTTATACAGCTTAAGCAAATGTAAGCTTGTGGGTATTCGAGAGGATTGAGGGGTACGGGGGGAGTTGTGGACAGCGCTCCTAAGGTTTAGTTGGCGAACTACTTCGAATGGTCAAATCGGCGGGCAGAGGTGTACAGGGGGACCAGAACATTTGTGACGATGGCCGATTTTGTCACAAGAGTGCGCTTTAAAATTAGCGGTAATATTTGAATTAAGACATTTTAATTGACATTGAAGACTTCCTTTACTAAGTAAAGGAAAGAAAAGTATAAAACAAAAGATTTAAATTAAAATAATTTAAGAAATATAGAATAGAGATAATCGAGATTGGCAAAACTAGAGACTAAGGAGCAATTCGACATGAAATAATATTATTCTATAATATGAATTTGAAGAATGGAGAATGAGAGTGATGAAATTTGATGGAATATAACGAACTTTGTTTAATAATTTGCAATATTTATAAATTGCTAGCGTAAGGCTTACTTTTACGCCTTGATAGAATTTTTAGTTGATTTTTCATAGAAATAAGGTTTAATATTAGTTATCAGAATAGTTCAATTTTGTTTAGTTTAAAACAGACCGAGGCGACGGATTGTCGCGGTAGAAAACAGATAAGTAGTTGATAAAGACTTTTAAGATGTCAAGAGAGATTTTCTTTCACACGTCGTTAAATTTAACGATCTAAATTTCTAACGAATTTTGTGTTTAGGAAACGTGACTTTAAGCTCATATGAAATCCCTCACACGTGCATTCAAAGAATTAGAAGTAGAGATTATGATTCAGAGAAAATGTTAAAAAGAAGGGATAAAAAATGCGTTTGATTGGCTTATAATATTCTAATTAATTAGTGGGGAAACGCAGTAAGTGTGCGCAAGGGATTTTCGTCAGCGAAGCGCGAGAGGCTGCATCGACGAAGGACCAGAAATAATCTGACGTTTCGATCGGTAGATCCGCACTGGATCAGATTATTTTGTCGGTCTCTCTTTTCTTTTCAATTATTATTGTTTGGACTTAGAGTTTTTTGTAAAGTTTTTTATCTTTTCTAACATATTTTTTATTCATAATAAAAGCTTCATTAGTGTAATCTTATAAATTACGTATTATTATTATTACCTTTTACGGATAATAAATTTCATTTTAAATTAACTAAAATAAGTTTATCCGTTTTAGATAACTCGGGCAAGGTGAGTTTCCACTCTTTAAAAGTGGTGAACCCATACTCAGGATAAAACAATTTAAATATTATTCAAAGTTAAATTTAAAAATTACCGACGTTTAGCGCCAAAACGGCTCGGCGCGTCACACATTTTCGCCGGACGCGCCGTCTACAATCTTCGCGGGGAACTAGGCCTGCACCTCATCTAGGCTTATAATATCTTTGGGACTGGCAATCTCCCACCTCATCTCTGCCTTATGTCTATTCTTCATGCTCATTTTACTTAACAGAAAGCAACAGAAAAGATGTCATCTGATACCATTAAAATGGACCAGGAAATCGCCAAACGCCTTTTTATAGAAGGTGCTACCGTAGTTCTTTTGGACATACCAAAGGGTACAGACTTGGGGATTGATATTAAATCTTGGAACACTGGAGAAAATTTCATGGGTATTAAAATGATACCACCAGGATTTCACTACGTTCATTATAGGTAATTAGAAAAATAAAATGAGGAATTAATAAGTTCTCGTATACGCTTACAATTTTGTCTAATTTTCTTCATTCACTAAATTTACATAAAGTATATTACAGTTCTGTAGATGAGTTTGGAGAAATTGCTCCGCGAGTTGGTTTTATTCACTGGTTTAAAAACAAAGAATTCTTAGTTAAGCGTTGGGATTCAAAAGAAGAAAGTCTTAGTTTCGAACGTAAATATACATTGAGTTGTCAATATACAAATCAACTTTAACATGATATTGATCATTTTCTTATTATGCCTAACAACAGCTATTCCTGAAGAAACCATACAAAGGTTGAATGATAATTTGCTGAACTTGGACAGATATTTGGGACCTTATCCGTACGATATGTGGAAACAGTGGCAAGAATTAACCAACAGGATTGATTTGTCCATCATCGACAGGTGCGCACCAGTTTGCGGGTATGTATTTTTTAATAATTATGTTTTTATCACATCTACATTGAAATCTACTTTGAAATTTAAAAATGGCACATTCACTATAAAGCTAGAATATCTCACAGTTCTGACCATTTTCAGAACTAGTGAAATTTAATAATACTTTCAAATGTGATACTTAATATCACGAATATTTAAATTGCATTTTTATTAATTTTTAAAGATAAATTTATTATTATTTTTTCAAAACATCTCAGAATAAATCTGAATGCGAAAATAAACAACTTTCAATTTTTTTAAATATGGAGTGAAATTACATATATAGATATTATATTTTATGTTTATGAAACACCTTGCTTGCAAATTCAGTGTTAAATGGATTGTCCGTGAAGCTAATATACAAAATCGTTTTCTTGAAAAATAAACGCCTTCGTCCACTCGTGAAAATCATCATAAACGTCTTAAATTTCTTAACTAGGTATAGGACAATAGTCTTCTTCTTCAATCCTTCTTTAATAATAAATTTAAAAAAAAAATTCCGGTCGGTTCGTGTGCAAAATGTTTTATATTATTTCATTTTATCCAGTTTTTTATACACAGTGAACTTTAAATATTTTTTCTATTCGTGATGCTACATACTGGATTACTTCATTTTGAATTGCAAGCTATGAGATAAGTTTTTATTTTCTATGATAGCCCTTTTTTAATTATCTCCTATATTCTAATCTTTTACAGAAATTTCGAATTAATTTTTGAATTTATGGAACTGAAGAGGGCCCCCATATGTGGCCGAAACGTTTGCCTTTCTTTCTTTTTGCGTAATTTTAAATCTAATAGTGATAATTTTAATCAAAGAAAATAAGAAGAAACTTATCCTATGCCAAAATAACGAGAAATGAACAAAAAAACTATGGAAGCCTGTATTTGTGACTCGCGAATATACGTTTAATTAATTTTACGTCAATTACTGATATCTGTTAATGTGGAATGCTAAGTGATATAAAAATACTTGAATATAAAAAACAAGAATGATATTGCATAACCTCTTTTTGAAAAATATGTTCTCTATAACTAACTTTTAAATAAAAGTTTTAAGAAGGTTATAATACGTATTAAAGGAATTGTTTAAATAATAATCTTATTTTTCCGGATTTCTAAAAATATCCGGTCATTGAAATGGCAAAATATATAAATTTCAATTTTTAGTACAATCAATTTTAAAGTCTTTAATTCAATTTTGATTTTTATCATACAATCATAATTATAAAATGTGAATGAAAAGTCCAATTTCATTATTCTATTTCAATTCTTCTCTTATATAACTACCATTAAATCTTCTACATTTATTAATATTTCTATCAATAATTACTACTACTTAATATAGATATTTATCCTGTTACTACAATTATTATTATTTGCAGGTTACAATAAATATAAATAAAAAAATCACAGTTTCAAGTACTGAAAATTGAAATTTATATATTTTACAATTTCAATGACCGGAAAAATTTTTATGCACACAACATAAGATTATTATTTCAAACAATTTCTTTGACACGTATTATAAACTTCTACAAATTTTAATGTAACAGTTAGTTATAGAGAACATATTTTTCAAAAAGTGGTTATCCGGTATCATTCTTACTTTTTATATTCAAGTATTTTTGTATCACTTAGCATTCCACATTAACAGATATCAGTAAGTGACGTAAAATTAATTAAACGTATCTTTGACAATAATCTTTAACTAAAGAATAAGCATGTTATGGAAAAATTGAATTATCTCACTACACTTCACTACACAACATGCACCATGCAGGTGGCATAAGCAACGTTCACCCCCGACACACTCGCGAGTGGCGAAGTGACCAACAACAATTAGTGACACTACGTGGCGACTGGCGAATACAAGCTTCCCTAAACAAACTGCCGTTTAGTTTCCTTGTGTCACAAATAACCAATCTTTTATTTTTAATTATACCTTTTTTGTTGAAAATTTTTGTTTATTCAGTTTTTTATTTTGTATCTTTTAGATATATACGTTCAGCTTTAGAATTAGAAAGCTGTAACGACAAATCCAGACCAAGAGGAGCAAGAACTAGTCAAAAAAAGAAAAGAGGAACATGCCTTTCTTTTGAGCAAAAAGAAGAAGAGCTTTTACCTGACTTAAAACCAAAAGCTGGCACAGAACTTAGATTAACTGAGTTACCCCATCTACATTATCCAGAAGGTGCAACTCCGGCAGATATTACTAAACATTCTCTGGATTCCAGTTATACTTTGGATCTTCTATTGAAAAAACTAAAACAGTGAGTTGTTGAAAAATATTTAATAAAAATAAATTTATCATTACTACTCACAAAAGAATGAAAGAAAATTTGAAAAATTTTCTCTGTAAAAAGGGAATGCTTTGATTTCGCTAGGTATCGAGTCCAAAACCTTTCTATTGCCAGTCGAATGGTCTATCATTACATTAAAATTTAAAAATATGCGCCCTCATTTTACTTTAACAATATTACTTTCTATGATGTGTTTTTTACTTATTATATATTATATTATAATATTATATACATTATATACATAAATACCGCACAAAAGAGTTTTACAATACCTGTCTTTATCCTTTTTTGAGAGAATGCAAACAAAATGTGAAAATTCTCGAAAAACTATTACCTAGTCCCCTTAAAGTTATGATAAATTTATCAAAGAATTATCGACTTTCAACATGCAGGTGTATGTTTTGTATGGTAAATACATACATATTAGAATAATTATGTAATGGGTCATTCCATATTAGATTGACAGTCGAGGTCGCAGATTTGAACGAGATAATTTTGTTTTGTTTTTTATCAACAATAAATGGACAAGTATTTTTTTGCAAGTATACGATTTTCCGTATTTTCTAAGAAATGATATTTTCGACATAGCAAGCGCACTTTCAAGCCTGTCATCTTGAAAACAATTGTTCGCACGAAAAAGTTTCCAAATTACGGAAATTAGGGTTTTGACTCTTCTTTACAGAGATTGTTGCGACAAAATTGCTTAAATATTTTTTAACATAAAAAAGTAAAGAAATAAACGCAAAATCGTTTTTTCCAAATTTGGCCCCTTTCGAAATTTTTTTTTTCGTGGATTTAGATTCTTTGAAGTCTGTTATAAAATATGACAATTGAATCAAAATAACTGGATCATTGAGTACTTGTAGAAGCGTTCCTTTTTTCACAGAAAATTTCTTCAATTTATATTGAAAAATTCCATCTTGTTTTAAATAACGTTAAATTAATTCTGAATCATAGGTTGATAAAGTCGATATGATAGAGTTCCGTTATCACTGATAGTGATATACTGTTCTAATGATCGACATAATCGACTGAGATGATTTGGAAAAATCAGATTTTAAATGAATAGTTTTTCTTATAAAAAGATTATACATTTCCGGAAGGAAGGTGCAGGTTGTTATATAAATATGACTCCTTTTGTTGAGGGATTAGTGACTGTTCGAAAAGAACCCAACAAATTGTTTTATTCTAAGAAAATTCACATTTCAAGAAAGTGCAGCGTGATACCTAGTTCCTATACTTGACGATTCGCGGAAAAATGACTTTCGCATCACAGGTGACCCTTTCTTCGAGGATTTTTTTTCTTGCAAGAAGTCTGATATTCTGTCGACTTAAAAAAATATTTTAAAAATTACATACTGAATAATCTCTAATTCAGTCTGTTCGGAGCGTTCAGGCGGGAAAGTCGTATTGCAGTTTTCGTTGTTCATTTCGTTTTTTTATTTTAATGTTGCTTCATTTAAAAAAATGTCGTCAAACAAAATAAAAGATCGTTGTTTTAATATTTGATCCATTTAATTCTCATGGAAAAAAAGGTTTGCGACGAGTGAGTGCTCTAGTTTTGAAGAAATTTCTATCTCTAGATGAAAACAATGTAATATGTTCGCCGTGTAGAAATCGAATCGAAAAAGAAGCAGGTATTTGCCGCTTTTTCAGTATTGGTAATTTCATAAGCGACATTAAAAGCAAATATTCTTTTCTATTAGCGGATCTGAAACGGATCAGTGATTCAAGCGACAGTCCAAGCTAAAGTAAAAAATGACATTTCTCGACAATTAATAAAATTTTTAAACGTATATTGATGCATTTTTTGTTACTTATTATTTAAATATAAACCTCTTAAGCATTTGTAACAGCATCCACTTATTTAATAATCCACCTTTACTCTTAGCGCTAATAACTTACGCCCGGTAAAATGCTCGCCGCGTGTGGAAGCGCTCGGATTGTGCGCGAGGCTCTTCAAAATTCCATAACATCCCAATCAATGATCCAGAAATTTTGATGCAATCGTCATATTTTATAATAGACTTCAAAGAATCTAAATCCACGAAAAAAAAAAATTTCGAAAGGGGCCAAATTTGGGAAAAAACGATTTTGCGTTTATTTCTTTACTTTTTCATGTTAAAATTACTTGTCTATTTATTGTTGATACAGAACCGAAAAAAAATTATCTCGTTCAAATCTGCGATATCGACTGTCAATATAATATGGAATGACCCAATATAATTTAAAGTAATTTCAAGTTCAGACTGAATATTTTTGACTAAAAAAACTTTTACATCCAATGTCCATTAGAATGAACAAACTTGAAAATTTATAAACAAAATTCTTCCTGTTTTTGGGAGATTCGGAACTTGATAAACATCTTAATGGCTACATTATATATTCGTATTTATATTCTACGCATTTTTTATAAAATTATCAATAGGATATTTTTTGATGGTAAACAAATACTTAAGACTTTATGAATTACACGTATTATAAAAAAATTAATTGACAGCTTTTGCAGATATAATGTATTGCCTCTGTAGTTTTCACATCGCATTATACTTAAATTTCATTGTTATAAATGAAAAATTAAGGAGTCATGTTTTCAGTTGAATATCATTTGTAAGAAAATAATGTTGTACACTCAAGTCGTATAATAGCGGAATAGGCTTAAGGAGCTTCCTAGAATTGGTGTGATGATGGTGTGGTATAAGGGGTCGGAAGAGTGGCGATGTAAATAACTTGAAGTCGTTAAGTTGTAATAGGGTACAAATGAAATAAACATTGAGATTAATATTTATGCCTGAAGTTGATGCAGGACTTCTCTATTCTTGTTGTAACGTGGTTAATGGTAGGCAAAGGTCTGACGAAAAGGGCTTCACGCCCCTATTCTACATACATCGTTTTCTAGCTAGAGAGTAGAGAGGAAAGTAGAAAAGGGCAATAAACTCTAGAAAGTGTGTCGACTTTCTTTACATTCTTTACACTCTCCCGTTTAGACAATTTTTAGCCCTCTAAAATTTAACTTTTCTGTTTTTGATTGGCATAGTTTCCCCCATTATTGTATCTTGAGTCGGAGCAGTCGCATAGTATACGGTAGGATTAGCTTGCACTTGAGTTTTAACGCAGATGAGTCATAAATTCTTAGGTATACATTTTTTATAATATCCAAGCCTCCGCATTTATACAAGGTTAAAATACCGATTAATCCTATGCTAATGCAACCTATGTACTACAACCATTCGGTGGCTTTCTCTTTCCAAGTTTGCACTCTCCGTATCATCTAGACTTGTTGTGCATTGGTTGTGTTTATTGAGATGGCTAACTTCCATTTTTCGTGGTAGAGATGAGCTTTTCCTTCCTCTTCTAAAAAGATTTTACCATTGATGTTTTTTATAGTATAATTTGCTTGGCTTTTTTCTACATAGTATGAAAGCAGAATCCATGTGAGAATCATCTTAAATTATATATAATGGGGCATTAATTGGTTAGCATGAATGCTCAGAGTTTTATTATCAAAAATAATTTTCTAAATATTATTTCTTATTTCTTCCAAGATACTGTCTGAGTTGTTTTACTGCCCAAACGATGGCTAAAAGTTCCTTTTCAGATGTGCTATAATTTTGTTCCGCTTCATTTAAAATCCTTGAGATATAACAGCACGGGTGGCCTTCCTGGGACAGGATTGCTCCCAAACTCTTATTGCTGACATCGGTTGTTAATAAAAACTCCTTTGAGTAATCTGGATATCTCAAAACTGGGGATTCACAAAGTTTTTGTTTTAAAAGCATGAAACTTCTTCGCAATCAGGATTCCATTTGAATACTGTACTCTTTTTTGTTAATTCGGTCAGAGGTTTAGCTATACTGGAAAAATTGTGTATAAATTTCCTGTAATAATCAGCTAATCTTAGGAATGATTAAGTTTCCGTTACGTTTCTGGGTTGCCTGAAATTTTTGACCGCTTCTAATTTTGCTGGATTTGGCATAACTCCATCTTTGGTGATGACATGCCCGAGATATTCTAATTCAGGGCGAAGATATTCGCACTTATCAGGTTGAAATTTTTACCCTGTCTGTCGAAGCCTTTCGAAGAGTTCAAAGACGTTTTTATTTTGTTCCTCTAAAGTGCATCCGATTACAACTATGTCTTCTAGATGGACAAAACATATTTTTCCTACTAGTCCTCTTAAAACTCCATCCATCATTCGTTGTAATATGGCTGGGGCATTTTTCAGTCCGAAGGGCATTCCATTGAACTCGAAGTGACCTTTTAGTGTTGAAAAAGCTGTGTACTTCTTGGATTCCTCTGCCATAGGTATTTGATGGAAACCGGAGCTTAGGTCAAAGGCTGAGAAGAATTTCGCTTCACCTAAGTGATATATAGTACCATCTATCATTGGTAGTGGATATGCATCCTGATCTGTATCTTCGTTAACCTTTCTAAATTCTATAATGATTTATCACTTTTTTTTCCTGAAGCATCTGCTTTTTTAGGAACTACCCAAATTGGAAAGTAATAAGGCGACATGGAATGTCTTATCACTTCCTTTTTTAGTAAATCATCCATTTGTGTAGATATTTCGTTTTTGTGACACTCAGATGGCCTGTTCGATTTAATATTGACTGTTTTTCCTGACTTAAGTGTGATCTCGTCTTCCAAGAGCTCAGTTCAGGGCAGTGGATCTCCTTACAAATTGAAAATGTCTTTGTAAGAGGCTATTCCTTTCCATAATTGTTCACCAAGCTTCTCTTCTATGTGCTGGAGCCTAGTTTTATTTATTAAATCTGCCAGTCGGTGTGCAATAGTTGTTCTTTCCTGGGTGAGAGCAATTCGGTGGGTTTCTTTTATCGTTTGTATGGGTTCGTATTTCGGTACTTGGATCAATGCGGGATTACTATCGAAATTATGATAAGGCACCCTTAACTGGTTGGATTTTATCAAATAAATTCCATCTGGTATATTCGGATCGTTTTCAATCAATATTTCTTGATCAGGTTCATTAACATTCACTCGGTTAATTTGAGTTGTATTCTCCATCATCGTGAAGCGGTAATTTTTTGTTACTTAAAATTAAGTATTGTGGTGTAATTGAATGTGAAAGAGATATTTCTTGCCAAAGTAGTTGATATAAGTGGCGTCATAGGAGTAATTTTTGTCTCTTCCCATGACAAGATAGTTTTTCATAGGGAATGCGCTCACTTCCTGTTGTACATCATTCCTTTTGATGATGTTGATTGCTGCTTTAGAATCGACTAGCAAACTACATGTTACTCCGTTTGAGTGTTTACCTCTGATGGATAATAATCTCCCGCAAATGTTTGAAATTCTGCAGTTTCCTTGTAGTTTAATTGTTCGTCTATTTCTTCGTAGCTCTTTTCTTGGAATTCTAAACAACTCGTGTCGTTTCCTTGGTCTTCGATTTCCTGAATCTTTCTCACTGGATTTTGTGATGGTCGATTTCGGAACTGTCCTAATGGGAAATTTTGTGCTCTAGCATTACACTGTGTCCTAGTTTGCTACATTTGTGACAAGTCATCTGAGTTCTCTCTTAGAGAGGCATGTTCGAATTAGGTATTACTGGCCGGAATGGCTGAAACGAGGGCTGCAATCACACCAAATGCTTTCGCTGTGTTTTGTTTCGAGTTATGTATACTATTTTTCATAGCAACTCTTTTGAGAATCTGATTGGCTGTAACTGTGGAGCGGGTTGAAACTTCATTTCATAGCGTTACTTTAGCAGGTTCTGTAACACCTAATGTAGACTGTACTGGTACACAATTTTCTGACCCATACGGAACATGGAATAATGTCGTAGTCCGAGCCATATTCAAAATAACTTTACAAGAACATTACGCGACTATTCATTTAAATTCAAATAAAATTCAATTAGGATCTGGTATAATATGCACACTTTCAGACACATTCTGTACAGACGTAGAATATGGACAAACATTCTGGGATACGTTACCTAATGACGTCT
This sequence comes from Diplolepis rosae, assembly GCA_030998225.1. Taxonomy (NCBI): domain Eukaryota; kingdom Metazoa; phylum Arthropoda; class Insecta; order Hymenoptera; family Diplolepididae; genus Diplolepis; species Diplolepis rosae. Next base: position 913,218 of record JAPYXD010000450.1, read on the forward strand.
GTAATTTTAACATATATGAAATTATTTATGAAGGACCAGCAAATAAAACATATGACAACACGACAGACAATTCTGAAACCTTTTATTCTTCAACGACTGAAGATATAACTTTCGTACTAGCTAAAAACAAGAAAACCAGTTTGCAATTACGTTTTAATACAAACCGAACATCCAAAATTATTAATTTTTGAAACCAGACCTGGAAATTCATTTTTAGAAAATAAACATTTAGAAGTTCAAAATATGGACATTTTTACATACGTTAACTCTAAATTTATATATGTGGAACGACATATACGCACTGAAGTAAATAGACTTTATCACGATGATCTTACTTAACGACGCATACTTGAACGGCAAGTTTTTAGAAATACATTAACCTTAGCAACCCAATCACCAGACGAATTTGCATATCATTTAATGAAAGGCCCAGGATATATGTCAGTAATTGCAGGAGAAGTAGTACATATCGTAAAATGTATACCGGTTGAAGTAAACTATCGCAAAACTGAAGAATGTTATCTACAATTACCAATATTTAGAGGAAATCAATCCTTTTTCCTTTCTCCACGAACTCATATATTAACAAAATCAGGTATCCAAACAAATTGCAATTCTTTCCTTCCACCAATGTACCTTTTTGGAGAAACCTGGTACAAATTACTTCCAAATCCTGTCGAATCCATAACACCAACTATAGTTAAACTTCTCACAAAAGCAACCTGGAAATACACAAATCCTTCATCCTTAGCAACAAGTGGCATTTATTCTCAATCTGATCTTGATAAATTGCGAGATCATATTATGTTTCCAGCAGAAAAACCAATGATTCTAAATTCATTAGCTAGAGAAATAACAGGACATCCAACTATTAATCAAGGAATATCATTAACGAATTTATTTAATGAAGATGTAATTGATAAAATTGCTGAATCCGCATGGGGTAGATTTTGGACAATTTTTACAAGTTTTGGAACTACTAGTGCAGGCCTAATTGGATTAATAATAATAATTAGAGGGATTAAATTGATAGCTGATACCATTATTCATGGATACGCGCTACACAGATTATTTGGATGGTCTCTCCATCTACTAGGCGCCTTCTGGGATTCGGTCACTAACCTCTTATTACACTTAGGTACCCATCGACCTTCTGGACCTCCTGCTGAGAGTCATCAAGAACTGCTAACAGCTTCAGCGCCACAAAGCTCAAAAGAGGCACCTAAAAGTCCATCGTATTACGCAAATACTACTTCAGGTAAAGATCACAATAATACAAACACAACTCTTTATCCTCATTCTGAACTAAAAGAAGAGCTTAGTAGAACCCACTACTCTATCTAAATCAAAGATCTTCAGAATTTCGCATGTTCCTTTTACAACCTTACTAAACAAAATTATTCAACAAAGTGGAGATCCACCCCTCATTTATGAGATACTCATTGAACAAACCAGTAATAATGAATGTCTATTTCACGTTAATTTACAATATAAAAATTATATAATAATGAATAGTGGCGAAGATAAAGAAAATGTAAAACTAAAGTTAGCACAAAATTTATATAATGCCTTAAGTAATGAATCAAAGGAAACAAATCAAAATGTCCAACCAAATTCTATTAGTAAAAATTGCAAAAAATTAAATGAAATTTGCATTCAAAATAAATTTGAGTATCCAAAATATACAGTAAAAAGATTTTCAAATTCTTTAAATATTACGAATAAAAACCTCATCAAAAGACTCAACATACATAGCAATTTGTTTCATTAACAACATAAAACAAATAGGAATAGCAAACTCGATAAAAACAACTAAGGATTTTGCTGCGATAAAAGATATTAATTCTCTTTCGCAAAAAGACGAGAAATGTGAACTAAGTTTGATAAACTCACTAGAACATTTGCATGTAATAATTCAAGAATCATCTATAAACGATCCAAAACCTTCAACGAGTAGCCAAATAACAAAACCTATTACTTCAAATAACAATCGTGATAAAAATACAAATTCATATAAAATAAAAAAAATCATACTACTAGCGAATTAGTAGAAAATAGAGCAGCATTAAAATTATTGTTACTACTAATGAGATCATACGATCTCTGCGACGAAAAATTCTATAATAATGATGATAAAAAAAGGCAAAAAACCAAAAATCAAAGTATTCAAACCGATCCAAGACCAAAATTAATACCTTGGGAAAATTCGTGTAGATTTTGTAACAATAAAATGCATGCTACAAAAGAGTGCCGTAGACGAAATATTTTTAAAGTAGACAAATCAACCTAATTTCCCCCTCCAGTTCCACCAATAAATTCCTGAACATTTAGTAGACTTTTTTCCCCTTTTCTCCAAAAAACTTCTAGACCTAAATCCAATTATACGTAAACATCCTATTTTATCCAGTTTAACCCTTCTTTTCTTTTTCAGCCTTCCGAGAAGCCTAATGAATTTCCTTAATCTACATCCAGAGTGTATTTAATTTGAATTCCACTCCTTTTCTCATTCTTCAGGGATTTATTTTGAACCAATTACAAAAGTTCGTCTTTTTTCTGAAAAATATCATTTTATATCTTATATCGATATTTTTCAGCCAGACGTACTTAAATACAAAATAAGAGATTTCTCATATAAATTATATGAATATTGCATACTTTCAAATATTGCCAATAATTTTAATTCATACGATCATCAAACACAACTTGACTTTATAGAACAACGAATCAACTATTTTCTTGAAGAAATATCATTTATATCTAGACAAGCTCGTAATATCACGAATATTTCTAAAACTAATGATCCATTCCCTAAATAGGTACAAAAAGTACTTTTAGAATTGAGAATGAGACAGGAAACCTCCCTTTATTGGCCCAAAAAAAATTTATTTCTACTTCGAAACCCATTTTTCCAAAAAGTTACAAATCTTTCTTCAAAACTTGACAACATTATGACCTACAAAAAATGGCATAATTCTCAAAAAGATCCAAATATTCATCTATATCGAACATTAGCAGCAAATTGGCTTAAAGACCTGCATGAAATTTCTCAATCTTTCCTTTTACCCTTGACCAACTCACAGAGAAGCTATTACCCATGCCGCAACTAATTTATGGCACCCTATGCTACTTCCTGATACCTTCTTAGACTTCAAATCTAACAAAGAAAAGCCACACCTTTCAACATCCCTGTTTTCTATGGTCCTTCCATTTTATAAAATACAATACTTCTTATTCGATAAGTACTTGAATTTTATTATGACTATATCAATCCCATCTGCTGAAGAATTTCAATTATTTAAACCACATCCAATGCCAATACATTTTAATTTCAATACTGACGTAATTTCCTCTATTTACATAACACCTTAAAATTCTTATTTCGCAATTTCTTCAAATAACCAATCATATACTTTACAACAAATGAAAATTTCCTCAATGCATGTTATCAAAATGGATTCCAAACATTTTGTCACCCACCAAGATCTATATCTAATATTAATAACAATCCCATTTGCGAAACATCAATGTTTCTAAATTCTCCACCATACAAGTGTGAAATCTTCATCAGTTTTAGCGAATATCCTTTTCTAACACCATTAAAATTTTATCACGGATGGCTATACTCAACAATTTTCCCCCGACAAATTTTCTTATCATGTCTAAAAAACTCTAAGACCTTAATTACACTCCAAGGAATAGGAATTTTGCAAACAAAGTCAGGTTGCAATCTAGATTCATCAACTCCATATTACCATCTCCAAAACAATTTGAATATAATAGATAATTCAATTCCAGTCAGCAAGTCAACCACATCACTTGATATAATTTCACCATGTTTATATAATATTTCTATTCAAGAGCCTCACTTACTAAAAAAGGTATTACTTCTTCTTCAGCAAAAAGAAGACATGCCATTATCAATCTTCGAAAACCATGTCTTTATCCTTACAAAATATGCAAACATTCAAAAAATCATTCCATCCATTTTTATTTCTAGTGCACATAAATTAACATTAGCACTAATTATTATCACTTTACTTATGATTACAATTTTAGGATTAATACTATTGAAAATTCAATAAATATCTAAAAAAATTAACAAAACGTCAATACGTATAGAACTTATACAAAAAAATCCTTTAAGCTCAGTGACAAAACCTTTACTGACCGACTTGACATTCAACTTTTGACCTGTCCTTTATTCTATCTTCCTTTTACCCTTTTTTATATAGACTCAAAGTCACCTTAGAAATTTTTTCAGATACAGGCACATTCCGTCCTTACCTTCCTCAAAACCACGTGCATGAACGTTGTAAGTCTTATACCGCCAGAAGGACAGTTTTTGTACCCACGCCTTTAATGTTTCTGACAACAGAAATAACAAACTGTAATATAAAAGTTGTTTTTCTGACGGAAAGTAAAATACTTTTAGCAAAATCTGTTACCTTGCATGATTAGAAAATGTATACAAAGTTATTATTCAACCTCCTTATCAGACCTTAATAAAATAAATCTATTCTAACAGTTTGTAGAAAATGATACCGACTCCAACTGAACCTATTGTTAACCATCTTGGACCAGTAGACGGTGTATGTCCGCAAGAATATCCGATAGCATACGCGCACTTATTACAGAGTTATTGCTTTGAATTAGAACCCTCGACATTGTTTTTATATTAACATCACCAAACCACAAAAAGATATTTTCAATTCTGTTTCGAGAAATTAGATCAGGAAACTCAAAATAACTGTGAATTTCTTACTTCATGGCATTCCATTTGTAAATTGGAATGCATATATATGAATTGTTACGGTTGTCAAGAACTATTTATTAATCCGCGACAAAGAGCAGCTAATTGTAACGAATGCATCGAAACATATTTAAATAACAAATTCAAAATCAGTCAAGGCAACGAAGTTCTGGTCGAAAATATCCCTGCATGATCTATACGTATCTACCTTCCACGCATGTACTCACGCATGAAAAATTTTTTAAATTTTAATAGTATCCTCAATACTAAAAAATTGTAAAATTTTGCAAATATTTCAAATTCCTTAAATATTGTAAATTTTTCCTTAGAAAAATGCTGCCCCAAAAAATCGAAACAATCGAAGCAGAAGAAGTTCGAGCAAGCGAGCAGGATGTTCAGCCGTATTTTGAACATTATTTGTGGTCGGAATACTGCTGCACAACCCTTATCGAAAATTTCTATATGAACATACTTGAAAAAAAACTTGTTTGCGAGGATTTTTGGATGACAAAACTTAGCTTCTTTGAGACCGAAGTAACATTACCCGTCCGAATAGATCACATAGTTACTAAAGACTTATATTGTACCTTAAAACTATCTAGCCTCGACTGCTCTCTTTGCGATACACAAATTTTTTACATGCGGCAAAGAGCAGATTTATGCGTAACTTGTGCCGAACGTGTAATTCATTTATCTCAACAAGAAGCATTATATAACGACATCGATTCCGAAGCATCCACCAATATTTATAATAACGACAAATAAAATATTAATCAAAACATATTTTTATTATTCTTTTTCCTAAATATAAACAATATCTATTAATAACTTTCGTTAACAAATTTCCCTTTTTATTTTTATTCGTTGTTTAAAATCATATTGGATATACATCAGTACTTTTCCTTAACCGCCATAACGTAACGACAAAACTCATTAAATTAAAATGTTCTATCGGCGAGAAAACAAACTTTTTTTGTACATCTTAAAGCAGACTACTGTTTTCTCTGTATGAAATATCTCCTCGAGTTAGCAAACGCGGAAAATGAATATATCAACAAACACAAAATTATTAACAAAAAAACTAACTAACTTTAGAATTTTAGTAAATTTAATCATCAACTCGAACAGGTAATTCTTTTGCAGATCAAAACAATGGCTTTGCAGACAAGAGACCTATCGAGAGGTACTGCTGTACAAGTTTTAAATGAGATAAGCATAGAGTATGATTTCTCCGAACTCTCATATATTGTAAAATCGCTTGGAAAACACCAAGAACTGCCACCGTTCCAAGCAACTTGCGAAATCTTTAAAAATAAAATAACTTTTTCTTGTATTGGGTAACCAGTCCCTCAAAAAAGGTCTGCAAAGCAAAATGCAGCAACTAAACTCTTAGAAATGCTTTCCACAAGATATGTGAAGAAATAGAAGGAAAAAGCTTAATCTCGGAATACAAAATTTTCAAAATATGTGATGAAATCAGTAAAGAAACCTTGCAAAAATGGACTAATGCATGTGAAAGGTGTTTTCAAAGAGGAAATTGAGCTCATAACTGCCGCAACCCTTTACGTAATAAAAAATATGAAATAACTCTTAAAAATTTTCACTAATCTACGACATTATGAAATTACGTTTTATATTACAGCATATTATTTATAATTTACGAATATAAAATAAAAAATTATTGATGTATTTAGTTATATAAGAAAAAATCATATGTAACTTTATGTTAAGTTCATACTATTTCAAAAAACTATGTAATTATTTTTAACAAAAATATTACAATATGAAGATAATATAAATTTGTATGACACCCAAAAAACAAATGTTCAATATTGGTATGTATCAAATAGTAAAATGCAAAGAATACAAATCGTAATAGAGACGCCGAAATAAATGTTGTATTTATCCTTTACAATTTGTTATTATATCTGAAATAGAAATTCAATGTATCTTCAAAAACATTAAAGAATGTATTCTTCTGAGGATTCGATCGCGGATGTATCACCCCTGCGCTCGAACTAGGGGGGGGGGGGGGGGGGGGGGGGGGGGAGGCGTCACGTCCCGCGAAGCATTAGAATGTACTATAGGCATAGGCTAGGTCTAGAGAAAAATCTAGGAAAATTACTAAGAGAGCAAACCACCTATAGAAAAGAGGTATAACTACGTCACACGCTGCTGGAGACTGCGCAACGCGTGACGTCACCAAAAAATATAATATAAAAAGGACACGCCGCCAAGGGAAACCTTGTCTTGTGAGCAGAATTGAACCGAACTCCCCCCCCCCTCTCTCTCACTCACCCCCCCCCCCCCCTATATATATATATCTCCCCCCTCTCTCTTTTTCAACCAACCAGTCTGTGCCTCCAATTTCATACCAATTGTATCAACAATTTTATAATTTCAAATTTATGATTATTCTAATAAATTTAATTTGTAATATTTTATAATCATTGTGTCTTTTTATTGACTTATCCTCATCCCTAAGCGAGGATCATTCGATCCTAACTTAAAACGAGGAATCTTCGATCAAAGTAAGTATTTACGTACTTGTGACGTAACAAAACTCTAAACCATTAATATTTTTAATTAAATTCTGGCCACTGTTGTCCGGGCAAAATAACTATTTCCGATTTTGCCCGGCCTCACGTTGGGCGCCAATTGAGATGCAGGTTATTACTCGGAACCTATTAACTCTTCTATAAGCCCAACTAATATTATTAATTTAATAATACTGGCAAATAAAATATTTATTCTAGAACTTTATTGGATGCCAGTCACTTTGCTTAAAGTGACAAAGTCAATTCAAATAGCCCTGAGACTCGAAACTCTAATAATAATAAACAACAGGCGGGTTCAACTAAAAGACAGAACAGTTAGTTAGTGATAAATAAATGGCACCTGAATTTAATTAAAAGGTAATTTTGGCAGAACACTTTTTATTTGAAAGAAGTGAGACAGACTATATAAACTAAAATTGTATACGAGAAATTCCAGAATAAATCTACATATATTTATTTTTCATGAAACTGTACATGCCTCGAAACATTCCGAGTTAACGCGCGGCAATGATTCGATTATACTTTGTCTAGCCGCGTCACCACCTGAGAGAACGCGAATTTGACAATAATAAATATTAATAATCGAAATTTAACCACCGCAGTAGAGAATGAGACTAATGAACGAGAGATACAAATATACAAAAGAGCACATAAGGGGTTCAATTTAAAATGTCTATTGGTTCGGAATTCCGACTCACTTGCCATAAAAATTTAATTAAAATAAAACTTACGCTACCTGGATCACGTCGTTCAAAACCGGGTCGAACCTCAGGATGAACTCTCCTTCCATGGGACGTAATTAAATCTTTCAATAAATTTTTCCCAATTTTCGAAGGTCCTAGGCACTAGCTTCTAGCAGTCGCAGGACGAGAGTGAAGAAGGAAGACGTGACGCCGGTAAAATTCCTGACCTGCCCCACGAATTGAACGCGTGACCCAATCACGGACCGGAAGCAGGTCACATGTCACACTTCTACTAGATGACTAGGCAACCCGTGCCTATCACAGTATTGCCTTTGGCAAATAATTTTTATCAACACGCGGTTCTCTCTCATACGGCGAACAGCGCGCATGGTACGTTGGCACTATGTCAGGTAGTGCCCAGCCGTGTCAAATTAGATAAATTTAGTATCTCTAGTGTCTAAAATACTAAATTCAAGTCCTGGGGTCTATGTGCCCCAGAGTACGTCTTCCGGGTCACGTGGTGGCAGCCGCTCGTTCTGTGCGTCGCTCTTCAACGATCGATAGCGGCGACGATCCAAGCATCGATGTATCGAAGCTCGCAAGTCGTCATGGCGGCCAGTGTTTACTTTAACTCGGTAGCCGGTTGTGCCGCACCTCCGACGCCGCTGTCCTCTGGTGTGTGTGTTCTCGAGTGCACTCGGGTGGCGACAAAGTGTGGTCTCTCGCCATACGACTTTTCCCCGGGACATAACCCTACCTGTCATACCGGTGAGTTTAAGTAAATAAATCTTTTTAAGTGACGGTTAAATTTTACCGCGTCACAACAAATATATCAGAAGTTCGACCCCCATAACCAGTTGAAATAAAGTTGACTGCTCCATCAGGTGAACACGATATCAAGTATTTCATCGTTTTGCATTTTTTATATTCTGACCATGTTAGGGCTTGCTTTACGGGATCAGAGAGTTTCTCAATTTCAATTTCAAAGCAGTCAACAATTGATTGGACCTCAGCGTAATTAGCACGGAAAGCAATGGGCAAAAGCATTTGAACAGTGTTGTACACCGATATAATCCTTTGAAAAATTGGTAATGAGAAAATTTGTTACCACGAGGCTCTGCTTTTTCATGAATTCGGCATTTAAAAAGTCCTGCTGATCGTTATCTGTAATCGATGATGTACTTCTAGAGGAAAACAAAGAATTTGATGTCATTGACAATTTGGAGGACATAGGCGAAACAAGCGAAGTACTTTCACTTTCGACTAACGATTTTTTTTTCAAGCAGCTTGCTTTTATCGGAGATGTTGTTGTATTTTGTGAAACCTTGATTCTTTGCCAGTTATTGTCAGTCTGAACTTTAACACTTCGGAAATCCTTCTCCATTTTACGTAATTTAATCGTTTGAATAACTTTATTCGCGAACGATTTGCCCTTATTCTCAGAAAAATCTCCTGCAAACATTGAAATGAATTTCGAGTTTATATTCTGTACCTTTAAAATGTTACTAAAATATATTCAGGCTCTGTTACCAGATTCATTTTTTGGCGCATTGCTTTGTATGACTTCCATGACGTCACACGAAGGTAAATGTGTAGTTCCCGACTCAACTGTTAAAATTTCGTTGATTTTTTCTTGGGGTCGTCATTCTTCAAACGATCTACCCTCATTCCCAAGAGAATCTCCTTCAAACATCAGAAAAAATGCCATGCTCTACCTGTAAACTCTAATACAAGCTAAATTACCAGATTCGTTTAAGGGGGTCTCCTCATCAGCGGCCCATAAAAAAGGTGGTTTTTTAGGATTTTTTTAAACATGAAAACAGCTAAAGAAACAAATGATCTTTTTTGTATCTTTGAACATATATTTATTCAACAATAAAAAGTTTTTTGAATGTCAAAATAAATAAAAATGGCGGATTTATGAACAATCTCGCGCAACAGCTCACCGCGGACAACTCAAACTCCGTGAAAAATTCAGCTCGTAATTTTTACCTGAAACAAAAAATTAAAATACTTCCTTATTCGGAAGGCTTTTCTGCACAGTATAGTCTATTATGGTGATTGAAAGTTGAAATTTTAATATTTTAGTCATTTTTTAATAAAGTACTCGATTTTTCGGCCTTTTTTTAGCAGTAAGTGCGTTAATAACATTGTAAAAAGAGATTTTTTAATACATTATTCTAACTCAGTCTTTGCACAATTAAATTATCTAAAAAACAGTGTTTTACTTGTATACATAGCTTTTATATATTTTTTTTAATCGTGCACGGAATTTCAAAAAACATGGTTTTCTTAAAATGGGTTTTAAAGTTTTTCGAATGAAAAAAATCAAATTAAAGGAAACTTACAGGCACGTGATGTTAATCAGCTATACCCGGTCCGTACAAGAATATTCTCAGATAATAATTCTAATGATTGAAGCAACAAAAAAAATCGATTTTCTGAAGCTGACTGATGAGGAAACCCCCTTAATGGCATCTTTTTTTGTATTACTTCCGTATCGTTCCACGAAGGTGGGTGTGTAGCTGTTGATTCTGTTGTTAAAATATCATTTACTTCTGCTTGATGTCTTTTTTGGAAGGCCAAGCGAGACTTTTTGGCAGGAACCACATTTCCACGCCTTGGTTGACAAGCGAAAATATGTGGCACAACATCTTTTTTGAGCGGTCGATTATTTCCGGTCAAACGATATTCCATGTAATTTTCCAAGTCCTGCTCCAGATCAAAATGATCTTCGCAACAATAAAAAATCTTTTTCCTCTGAATTTTTATCAGATCTGCGTGCTATTCGAAACCACAGTTGCTTCCGTTTTGTATCGTTGGTAACACAAAAAAACTCCTTCTGCGGTGCATTTTTTGTTGCATTTTTGCACTCTGGAACAAAACAATAACGATAACTTAGTTTCGGAGTCGGCATCGCGAAAAACTTCTGCAAAAACGACGTAAAACTCGAGCTACTATGAAACTGACAGCGTTATATGGCTGCACAGCTGTCGGCCACGGGTATTGCGGCGTCATGCATAAATGGCGCGCTTTTCAGAGCGTTTCAAATTGCATATACTTTAAAACGTTATAACTTCGTTATTTTTTATCTGGAACAGTTGGGAAAAAAATTTCTAGAGTAATTCATGTGTTTAAATTTCAAATCGACAATAAAAAAATTCATGTTACCATCCAATTCAAGGATGAAGGTTTTACAGGAACCACTGATAATCCAATTATTTTAGTAACTTTCGTAACAATATATTTTCACTGAGAAACGAACATACCGATAGACGACGAATTGAGTAAGAGAGTAACAGTTTTGAAGATGGTCTCAAAGTTACTGCAGATTTACGAAATAGCAGGTCCTTTTATAGACCCTTTCCTGGACAGGATTCCGCCATTTTTCGATCGATACTGCCACAAGGTCCGTTTCTGCCCCGATGAATTAAATTAATGCTGAAGCGACGTTGGCCTGATTTCTTTCCATTTGGTTGACTTTCTTCCATGTCGTAAAGAAAAAAGGGAAAAATATATAAAACTTAGTTCCTTTCTGTTTCTCAAACGTTTACAATGTTTCATACATGGGAGTTTTTTCCCCTTAAAATGTATAGATTCACAACTTGTCTCCCTATTATATTTTTATTCCGTAGATGCATTTTAGTAAAAGTTTCAAATCATAGTATAAAAAATGACTTATAATACAGGGTTGCCACAAGTCAGGGAAGTCAGGGAAGTCAGGGAAAAGTCAGGGAAATCGTAGTGGTCTGGAAAAGTCAGGGAAAAGTCAGGGAATTTAAGGTTTAGTCAGGGAATCGCTGTGGCCAGATCGTGCGTTACTGCGTTTCACTGTGCCGCAGTCAGTTCTTCCAACTCTTCTTCCTTCTTGCTCGGTTAACTCGCCGCAGCAGACACAGGCTAGCAAAAGTGTTCTCAGATCGTGGAACTTTTCGGCCCCCACTACTGACTGAAATATGTAACATTTTTTATGAAATGTCGTTTTCGAATCCCAAGTGCGAATAAAAAGTATCATTGTTTAAAAAGAAATCATGCCTGAATTTGGATACGAAATTACATCATGAGATTTCTCTACTATAAAGTAAAGTTGAAGACTGTTTCGTTTGAATAAAATGCTTTGAAACAAATTTTGTTTAAATAATAGTTTTGTCGATAAATATTAAGGAAATGCCTGTTAAAATCAATATTTTGAAGAAAATTGCTTATTTTATTACTTTTACTTGCATTTTGGTAATGATTATCAGCAAATGTATTATACTTTCCAAAAAGCGGTAAATTGTATTAAAATATCTACTAAATTTGCAAAAATTTTGTGCTATAACTATGTAAAATTGTTGAATCGGTAAAATTATGTATGTTTTTCCTGACTCCGCGCGAAAAAAGCGCAAAAGGCACGCCAATTCATTATTTATGGAATATTTAATTTAAATTTAAATTATTTAATAATAACTTAAATTATTTGATTTCATATATTTTGAAAAATATTTGCCCAAAAGAAATACCTGAAAAATTTTGTTAAATTTTTAGAATGACTTAGACACTTGAAATATGATTTTGCATTAACATTTGAAAGTCAATAAATGTTAATAATTAAAAAAAAATATATCGATTTAAACTTTATGTAGCTTTTAAATCTAATATTGTAATTTAAAAATTATGCACAAAATTGTGTTTTACAATAAATATGAGGTTCAAGTTTAAAATAAACATTGTGTTTTTGTTGTATATGCAGAGACTCTTAATTTGAAAATTCAAAAACTCTATAGAAAGGAAAAAAATAAGCTTTTTAGGAAATGTATTGAAGTATTTAAGAGCTAGGTATTTTTTGCTCAAAATTTGCGAAATGATAAAGACGATAAAAACGGACGTAGATAGACTACTGCGGTTTCGAAATTAAAAAAAAGTTAAATTAAAAAAAATATGTATCAGAAAATTTCGTTTCATTGTCAAAACCAAAAGTAGTCTATCTATGTCCGTTTCTATCTTCTTTACCATTTCCAAAATTTTGAAAACAAAAGTTGATGCATGTGCATGTATACATATTTTCTGTACGTTTCCCTTAGTATCGAGTGAAATCTATCAGATACGAAAAAATTAAGTTTGGTAGATTTCACTGGAAGTTAAGTGGACTGTACAAAAAAACTGTTAATTGGACCAGATTTCTGGTAATATATATACTCAAAATTCAATTTGTAAAAATAAGTACTGAACTTTCTGTAAATTTTACTAGACTTTTTTTCTGCGTGTTCAACTTATAAATTCGCTAAGGAATGCCTGTTAAACTAATAAAATAAGAAATTTTCTTCACAATGTTAATTTTAACAGGGATTTCCGTAATGTTTATAGATAAAACTATCATTCAAAAAAGTGCGTTAAATAATTAATAATTTTGCTTCATACCAAAGAAATTTCAGTTTTATTTTGTATGCATATTTAAATATAGTGTATATGTATATATTTATTAAATATTTTAACCCTTTATTTACACTAATATATTGACAAAATATAATAGAATATATATTATAAAATTTGTTTCGAAGCACTTTATTTGAACGAAATATTCTTCAACTTTCCTTCACAGCACAGAAATCTTATGAAGTAACTTCGTATCCAAATTTAGGCATGATTTCTTTTCAAACAATGAAACCTTTTATTCGCACTTGGGATTCGAAAACGACATTTCATAAAAAATGTTACATATTTCAAAAACTTTAAAAAATATTTTATTGGAATTTAATGTTTTTTCATGTTGCTTTCTATCAAAAAAATCTTATTGTCTAATTTTGTGTGTAAATTTAAATACAATTTATGTTTTTTATATTTATAACGTTTTAATGTAAAGTATTTTAGGGGCCGTTCACATAATACGTCACGCGATTTTTAGCTATTTTTACCCCCCCGTCCCCCCATGTCACACACGGTCACAAACCTCAGGCCCCCCCCCCACCCCCCTCGATGTCACGTCCCACCTCTTAATTTTATAAAAAATTTTTCGTTAACGCGTACAAAATCCAGTAAAAAATTTCGTGGGTACACATTTAATGTGTGACGTAACGCAGAGAGCAGACCCCCCTCCCGACATGTCACACCACGTCACAATTTGCAGACCCCCCCGTCCCATAAACTGTGTGACGTATTATGTAAACGCTACCTTAGGCATAATTTTTTATTTGAAAAAGTTTATTTACAATACTAAAAAATATATAAATCTATATTTTGTTTTGAAGCTTTTAACATTTATTGAACTACACATTTTACTGAACATTTTTTTCTCAAGTGTTTAAATCATCCTAAAATTCGAAAAAAATCTTTTAGATATTGATTTTAGGTGAAGGTTTTTTAAAATATCTAAAAAAGGAGGGTAATTTCTTAAATTATCTATTTAGTAATTTTAAATATGCCGTCTGCTTCGCGCTACGTTTGAACGAAGTTTGATTGTGTGCAGATCCACACGGGTCAGTGGTGGAGGCCGAAAACGTCCACGTTCTGTGTATACTCGCGTGGTTTCACATTCTTACGGCTAAGTGACAGTAAGTGCTCCTCTTGCTAGGCAAACATGGTTCGGCCTTTGCTTCTGGACTAGTGATGTGCCGATACCGACATTTTTTGGTCACTGGTAATTTCTTACCGTAATTCGGTAAATCGGCAGCAAAACTGGTAATTCGTTATTTACTCTGTTATTGGCGAAAATTTTTGAAGGATGACGTTCTGGAATACTTTTTTTCAAAAGAAAAGTAGCTATAAAAAGAATAAATATCTGTAAAGTAATTTGGAAATAAGAACAACGAATCTTTATTATTCTATTCTGTCAAATTGATATTGCAGAACAAGCATGTATAAACTAATTATGAAATGATAACTTTATATTTAAAATAATATTACATAAACTTTTATTGTAACTTATATGGGACATTCCTTTGCAAATCGTACGGATTTCAAAAAAAAAGATTGTTCACATTTTTAAGTCTTAAATTTTATTCTGTGGCATCTTTTTATTAATTTAATCGACACATATATCAGGATTTTCGAAAGAAAATTTTTTTTTGAGAGATATATTAATTTAAACTTTTGATAAAATTGGACAAAATGCTAAAGTCTCTTGTGCTTAAAATTCATTATCTCCGGTGGAAATAATTAAATCGATTTCGGGTTTGTTTCATTTTTTAGCTTATTACGTTAGGTTTCAGATAAATATTTATATAATTTTTATTTTGTTAATTCATTACAGATATTATTAGTTTAATTGTTTAAAAAATTTTCGCATGTTTGCCCCCTCAGTGAAAAAATGTGGAAAAAGAAGTATCATATGCGCTATGTCACAATGCAACTAGCGCATATTTAATAAAAGTAGAGACTCAATTAAATCGGAAGATATTAAATATTTTTTCACATTTTTTCACTGAGGGGTCAAACATGCGAAAATTGTTTAAACAATGAAACTACTAATATGTAAGATTGATCTCTTTAAGTTGACCCCGCTGTGATTGATATAACCAAAAATTTATAAATTTCCTATGATGCCATTTTTTATATTTAACGTTCGATAGCAACATGCAAGTTATGGCATACCAGTTCGTTTCCTTTTAAGTTTTGATAAAAAATGAATAAATAAAAATACGTTGTTTCTATCTTACCTTCTCTTATTTAACATCCTCTCTGTTGAAAAATAACAGGGAAAAACACGCAAATATTCTATTATAGGAATATAGTTCCACCGAGATGAGTCCTCTTACAATAGATTTTGGTCAGGGAAAAGTCAGGGAAAAGTCAGGGAAATTAGGATACTGAAACTTGTGGCAACCCTGTAATAGTTACAGGACTTGACATCTCCCTCTTTAGTTTGGACATGGAGATAAAATGACTATGTACAAACTTTCGCATACATTCCAAATTAACAAATGATTTTTGTTTTCTTCGGATTTAAACTTCGTTTTAATTGAAATTATAATTATTATTCAAGGTTTTTATTGACATTTCGATGGGTTAAAAATTGCGTTTTTGTAAATACATAAAATTAAGTATATGATTCTTATGTCTTTAATACAAATGGAACATATATGGTTATATTCTCGCAGCAGCATCACTGATTGAAGCATAGTTTTCAAACATTCATTATTCAGAAGGTATAATTATACTGAAGCTTTGTTTATATAATACTAGAACCTATTAATAGATTGTTTAAATCGCTTGACAAAAATAATCCTGAAAGAATCCCGTTAGGCAAATCGACTAGCCACGCCAGCCAGGGGAGGAATAAGAAGATTCCTCCCCGGTTGACGCGGACAGCCAAGTCCGCCCAAGACGCATTTATTTTTTCACTAGCGCATTTTACAAAATTCTTATCCGTAAGACACTAAATACCTACATAATAATATAGCCTAATATAATTTGGAAATTGTCATTTATTTCCGCATATACTTGTATAGTTGAGAGAGACTTATATTACGCACACAAAATTTCTTATTCATTTATTATTTTTCAATTTTATTTCATCATCATTTTTTTTCGTCGTTCTATATTTAGACAATTCAACATCTGTTTTAATTAACCATTTTTTTACTTTTAAAAGGCATATACTTTTGTTACATTAAATACTTCCTAGAATGCTTATCCACGTAAATATCTTTAAAAAACACTAATTAACGCATGATTAAAGATTGCTTTGTCTAAATAGTTATTTGGATATAATTCAAATAGAATGTAAAATACGTTATATTTTATTTGAGAGAACCTTCTGCTTGAGATGCAGGTTTTACCCGTAACCTAGCACTCTTATTTTTGGCTGACCTAACCAATTTTATTTCGACTCGGAACGACCCGAAATAAAATTTTTTGCTTAAGGACTTGTTGAGCGCCAGTCACCCTGGTTAGTGACGAAATTTATTTCAAAATAACGATGATACTCGAAACTGAAAACAAAGCAGGGTCAAGATAAGGTCACAACAGCTTACCGGGTAAATAAGTATAACACCGGAATTTAATTAATAAAATAAGAGGCTGAACACGATTTATTAATTTCAACATTGACTTTATACAAAATAAAGCGGAATCCAAGAAAAGCCTAAAACACCTGTATCAAAATCAGTATGCATAAATAAAATGACAGAAGTCTCGGAGTATTTACGAGTCGCGCCACAATATGGCGGATTTAATCTACTGACGCGCGTCGCCACCCCCGAGAACTAGAATTCATTTACCATTAAATGGAAAGTTAAGCTTTACGTCGCAAGAGAAAATGAATTTACTTGCAAAAAAGGCACAATTACGAGAGAGAAAAAAGAAACACTCGCGAGCACAAGAGAGGGACGAAGTGGCCTCGGCGTGTGTGACAGACGCCATAAAGCGACAATGTTCGTTCTAGGTTATCCGGTGATTCGGGACCACTTGCCAAAAGAATTTAATTAGAACCAAACTTACGCTACCTGTACTACGGCTCCTAATTCCGGGACGAACCGCAGGATAAATTCTCCTTCCATCTTTCGTTAGCCAGTATTCCCAAATACTTCTTTCTTTCTTTTAATCAATTTGACACTTGCCTCAACGAGTCGCAGGACGAGAGTGATGATGGCCGACGCGACGCTGACAAAATTCCCGACCTGCCCCACGAATTACATGCGTGACCCAATCGCGGACCCGAAAGCAGGTCACATGTCATACATCTAATAGACGACTAGACAACCCGTGCCTAGTATAGTAGTTGCCCTCGGCAAATATTTTCTATAAACACGCGGTTCTCTCAATTACAACGAACGGCGCGTTTAGTGGAATGGCACTATTATTATTAGTGTCCATTTACATCCTACGACGTAAATTTAGTTTTACAAAATGTCTAAGATACTAAATATCAAGTCCCGGGGTCCATGTGCCCCAGGGTACGTCTTCTGGGTCACGTGCTGGCATCTGGTCGTCTCGTGCGTCGCTCTCCAACGATCGATGGCGGCGATAATCGAGGCATCGATGTATCGATGCTCGCAAGTCGTCATGGCGGCCAGTGTTTACTTCAACTCGGTAGCCGGTTGTGCCTCATCTCCGACGCTGCTGTCCTCCGGTGCTGATGTCCTCGTATCACTCATGTAACAGACGGGGCAGGAAGCGTAAGTGCGTGCAGTGCATGATAGTGTTTTTCGAGTGCTCTCGGGTGGCGACGAAGCGCGGTCTCTCTTCACACGACTATTTCCCCAGGGACATAACCCCACCTGTCATACCGGTGAGTTTATGAAATTAAATCTCTTTAATGTGACGGGTAAATTTTACCACGTCACATGCTTTAGAATGCCATTAATAATAATTACTTTAATAAAAAACTTTAGAATTCAATGAAGATTTAAAAATGTATTTTTATATATATAAAACTCATATACTTCCATAGCAGAAGGGAACATATTATCTTAAGGGACTATACGCAGTCAGAAAGCCGGCAAAAGGCGATTTTTCAAGAACTTTTCCTGGAGAGACACTTAAATTTATTAACTTTGAAATTTGTAAACTTATATAAGTAACTTTTTTGCAGCCTCCTGACTGCGTATAACCCCGTAAGAAAATTTTCGGTATCAATAATGGTACATACATTATAGTACAAGAGAGAATTTCTAAAGGGCATGTGATATTTGAGGAAATTAGCAAGTTAATGTGAACAATTTGGTATAGTTTCTACATGTTTATGTCTAAAGTGCATGAAATTTCCTTTCTAAAATTTGGGGAATGGTAGAGAATATATAAACGAACGTAGATTGACTACTTTTTAATTTAACAGTGAAAAGTAATTTCCTGATTTTGGATATTATCGATTTTAAGTGTCGTCCAAATTTTTAAAAATCTGAAAAAACTAGGAAATACGCATCTTTACTAGACTATAACGGGTGACTTCCGCTGAAACGAGAAAATAAAATATAATTTTTAGCGAGGCGGGCCCGAGGATTCGAGATTACCCTCGGCTTCACCGGCGTTACTTAGGCGGCTTCTAGAATGAGCGCCTGGCGTCTCCCGACGCCATATTTATAAACTTGATGACCCTGAAAATGAAATGTATTGTAGGTTGGCGGGGAAATCTAACCTAAAATATAGAAGCTCTGGCAAAAAAAATAATAAAATAAATCAAGCAGCGTTTAAACACAAATTGAATCTACAATTTATTTAATAACGGGCAACGCCCTGGCTCGATACAAATTTAAAAAATTAAGAAATTTACTGCCAGTAATGGCGTATGTTCAGACGAATTTTGTCTTTTTCGTGCTGTCTCTCTCTCTCTCTCTCGTCTTGCGCTAGAGATGTGAAGAGTATGTATTTTGTGTTCATCGGATGTGTGAATGTGTAGCCTATGATGTGTGATTAGGCGTGACGATTGACTTCGGATATACTCGATTTGTTCCGTAGCGGCTCGAGCCGCCGAGATTTGTTAAGAGAAGAGAGAGAGCCAGTACGTTTTTGTTTGTGCTTTTTTTATGCATGATTAGTCGGTCGTAATTAAGAAGCCCTTGAGTAAAGCTCATGTGAAAAAAGTGTATCATCCTCCTAGTTGTATCTTGTTTCTACCAGTCAGGTGCATACCTTCTCTTTTATACAGCATTTTAGTGACGCAATAATTGATATAACATTCAATTTATTTGAATGCAGCAAGCGCAGAAAGCTTGTACGCTTAAATATTATTCAACAA
Source organism: Diplolepis rosae (assembly GCA_030998225.1). Taxonomy (NCBI): domain Eukaryota; kingdom Metazoa; phylum Arthropoda; class Insecta; order Hymenoptera; family Diplolepididae; genus Diplolepis; species Diplolepis rosae. The sequence goes on from JAPYXD010000450.1 coordinate 932,862, forward strand.
CTGATCAGTGTTAAACGTAGTGAATAACAAAGAAGGACAAGGGGTTTTTATGACGCAAGGCTTCTCCTCTTGTAGCAACTGAAGGCTCAAAACTGTTTTTTATTTTTTAAATCCTGTCACACCACAAAAAATATTATAGACATGAAGTTCGGGAATTATACCATGTTGGTAAAGTTACCGACTATACAGCGTACAGTACCTAAGCATAATATACAGGCTCTGGGAGAGCCTGAGAGCCACACAGGTATCAAATTAAACAAATTTATGAAGGCCCGGAATATAGTCTTAAAGACTTACCGGGCTTCTGGCCGCAATCTCGCGCCTCAAATCCTCCAAATCGGAATTGGTGGCGTCCATTTGAAAGAAATATAACCTCTAATATATTTTGGCTACTTTCCACTCTGCTGAGAACGACAGAATAAAGCTGCGCGCCAAAGGTGTCACGCAGTTTTATTACATCAGCTGGGAAGGCTGGCGCACGCGCATGCAGCTCAGGTTTACGCGAGCGACTGGTCTTGTGAGGACGACGGCGCCAGGCAACCAATAAGCTGAAACGTCTATCGGTCAGCTTGCCCCATTGGCTTAAAACGTAGAGGGGTGCGTTTAAACTACGTAGAGTTTATACTGCATAATACAATAGTTTCAATTAGGCTACGCACACATATAATATACAATAGGTAATATAAGTGACGCCAACTCAATCGATCCTTTTTATATTAATCATAATGGTATCACTGTAAAGGTGTTAGAGACCATGGACTGCAGCACGTGGTAACTTTTCAGATGCCATGCCTGTCTGGTGATGCCCTCTGTGGCTTGCCTGAGAACCCTTCTGACGGGCGATGGTAACACAGCGATATTCTTGGCGGCGCTTTTCAATCTGGTGTTAATAATGAAACAAAAATTGGAAAACGGCCAGGAAATCAAATCAAATGGAAGAATTTTACAAGCAGCTCTCAGAATATCCCTGACAATTTCATGTTTTATATAAAAAAAAGGTGGCTTGGGCTCGATCCGGTCGTTGTCGGTCTAGGTAAAAGAATTTAACGTAATTTACCACGTTACAAGAAATATTATTGACAAAAAACTCAACTTTTTTCTTGAATTTTTTCATCGAAAAAATTGCATGCAAAAATGTTTGCAATTTTTTTCTTTGCAAATTTTACGCGCAAAAATTCGCGAAAAATTCACAGAAGTTTCTCTTGCCAAGACAAATGCTGTGAAGTTTTTCAGATTTTCTCAACTATTAGTTGAGGTAACAAATGCAAAAAATTAAATTTCATAATCAGTGATAACTCATCTAATATGGCGGCTATCGGGTTGAAAATTTGCACAAAACAATCCTAGGACAGATGTCTTTGAATACTTGATACTATATCTCATTTGGGTCGGGGTCCGTTTATACATGGAAACCCGGCTAGGCCTTTTGGGACATATAGACAAATTAGAAGTTATTTAGTATCATTAGTGATATATTAAATGTTCAAAAATGAATAAAAGTTGAGTCAAATTCAGAAGTGTAGGGTGAAGTATGAAAGCGTGCATTAAAAAGAACCCCGCAGAATCTTCATGGGAAATTGCTCTCGGCCAATTGTTCTATAACTTTGGGAAATGATAGTTCATAATATGTACAACAAAAGTCTCCATGGGCCGAAAGTCTGAATGTTCATAGTTTATGAGCTACAGCTCGTCAAAGTCTAGCGATTTTACTCATGCGCTGTGTAGCAAACACGCACATACACACACGCAAACTCCAACATGAACATACTTATCGTAGTCTGTATGTGTATAATTACAGTGGGAATTGTCGATTTTTTTATTTTTCAATATTTTAGTCCGCCATATTTGGTTCGCCATTTTGAATTTCGAAAATCTGACAGCGGACTCGTAGTACACTACCGTCGGAAATTGTGCGCACGGTGCTTGTCATCGCTAAAAATCACTGCTGACTTTGAACCACGATATCTCGGTGAAAAAAAGAGATGGGGCATTTTTAAAAATACAGTTGGAAAGTTTATGAAATTCCACATCTAGTGATGCTCAATAAATATTTTTTTGACTTTCTGAAAATAATACATTTTAATAGTCATTATAAATATCAACTAAGAATGAAAGGAATGGAAATAAAGGAAACACGTTCTTGGATCAAAGAATATATAAGAGAGCTCTACTTAACCGCCACCTTTGTGCTTGGCCTATTCGGTCCTGCCTCAACGAAGGAGGCGAGCAACAAACCGGCCGAGAACCGTGATCGTCGATTAAAATTCAACTCAGATACGATTGAACATTTTTAATCGTATCTCGGTTACCCATGAATATTTTTCAAGTTTTTTTCGCTTAAATTAAAGATAAGATTTTAGACTTTATGTCGTGTAATTTTCAGATTTTTAAAAAATTTTCCTAGGTCATGCAAAAAGTTGAAGTTGAGGTAGAGAATTTGAAAAAATCTTGAAGTTTTTTTTAACTCCTCACGTGCTGTATTATTTCCAGAAAGTCAAAAAAATCATTTGTTGAGCATCACTAGACGTGGAATTTCATAAGCTTTTCAACTGTATTTTTAAAAATGCCCTATCTCTTTTTTTCACCGAGATATCGTGGTTCAAAGTTAGAAGTGATTTTTGATAGCGATGATAAGCACCGTGCGCACAATTTCCGACGGTAGTGTACCTATAGAAGATGCTCGAAGTGATGACCTTCGACTTCTAAGCACTTGTTAAATCGCTGATGAAAAGACCGTCTAACTTTAGCCAAAATTTGTGGTGTGATTTTGGAACATGCTCGGCGTATTCTTTCTTTCATGTCATCGGGCGTAGAGGGTGCTAACGCCATTACGCGTTCTTTGATAAAACCCTGTAAAAAGTAATCTGGTGATGTTAGATCTGGCGAACGTGGTGGCTAAGCTACAGGGCCGCCTCGTCCTATCCACTTTTCGTCAAAAATCTCATTTATCACTTGTCTTGAACACAGAGCGTAATGGGGTGGTGCACCGTCGTGTTGCATCCACATGTTCATGCGAACATGCAAGGGAGCGTCTTCCATCAATTGAGGTAGTGAGTTTTGCAGAAAGTTTGTGTAAACTTGCCGAGTCAAGCGACCTTGCAAAAAATATTGACCAATGGCGTGATCGCCGATAATGCTGCACCAACAATTAACGGACCACGGATGTTGAAATACTACAGTTCGGATCCATCGAGGATTCTCATTTGCCCAATAATGCATATTATGCCTATTTACATTTCCCGTATTTGCGAAGTTAGTTTCATCAGTAAAAAGCACATAACTCAAAAATGAGACATTTGTGCGCATTTTGCTGCGAATCCAATTACGGAAATTTACGCGTTTTAGGAAATCATTTCCTTATAAATCCTGATGTCAGGACATATGATACAGGTGGAACTTGTGTTGATGTAAGATTCTTAATACAGATTGCTGACTAATTCCACTCTTTTTTTCCATTTGCCTGCTGCTCGCATGTGGATTCAGTGTAGCAAAAGCTAAGATAGTAGCCGCATTATTTCCATTAACAATTGGTCGACGTTTGACTCGTGTTTGTTTCACTGTACCGAAGAGACAGAAACGGCCAGCTTATCGCTTAAAAGCCATGTGCGATTTTTGTTGCCTCTCCGGATAACGAGCCGCATACAAATCTGTAATGCGTTTCTGTAATGTTTACGGCATTCCTCCAGCACCAGCAACATTTTAAAATATTCTTGAAAAGCGTTCATTTTCGCGTTCTGATGTACTGACATTAGAAGGTAGTGCGTGACTAACTGATTGGTCAACAGAAAATGCTTACTTTCTGTGGATGTCAACAATACCCTGTCGACGTGTATTACCATGGATATCGTAAGAAAGGATAAGAAATAAAAATGATTTTTCGACTATTTTCATACTTTGCGTGACTAGAATGACCTTGTGTTGTAGGTCGCTGAATTTGTCTTAAAATCGGTAATAGCGCCTCCACTTTTATCCACCGATAAAAAAATAGGGTGGTTCAGTATGACGGCCTTCTCGAGCACTGAAACTTTTGTCTGAAACACTTTTGAATATGATCAATAGTTTAAGTGCTATCGCTCTGTAACACTTTATGTGCCTCACCCTGTATAAGAAAGTTCCAAGTTTTATGTCTCAGGATTGTAAGCGTGTGTGTCCCTGATTCGACGAAAGCATATCGTACTATATACGAGGTATGTCCGAAAAGTATCCGACCTGCGTTCATATCTCCGCGTTGGTGCTATTCTTCGTCATCCGGGCCATGGCATCCTTCAGAGTAGTCCCCATTTGATTGAACCACACGCTACCAGCGGTGCTTCCACATCTTAAAGCAGTCCTCGAACGCAGATTTTGGAATGGGCTTCAACTCGCGCGTCGCATTACTCTGAATCGTCTCGATGTCGTCGAACTGCTTTCCTTTGAACGCCATTTTCAATTTCGGGAACATCTAAAAGTCGCAGGGAGGTATGTCAGGACTGTACGGAAGCTGGCGAAGCTGTACAATCTTGTCTTTCGCCAAAAATTACTGCACAAGGTTTGATGTATCATTTCAATCGTCTCCGTACAACTCTTGCCGAGATTGAAGCAAAACTCGATGCAAATTCGTTGATCTGTTCTTTCTGTCATTTTCAACTGTAAACAAATGCGACGAACGGATAAAGCACGTTGGACATAATCACGCGCTGCGCGCAACCTAAAGCATCCGGCCGGTAACTACGGCATTCAGGTAGTTCGTGAGGGACTACTGGTTACGCTCATACCCCGCAGAGGCCAATCGAGCGCTCTGGCGCGAAGATATAAGCGTAGGTCGGATACTTTTCGAACACGCCTCGTATAAGTGTAGTTATTAGGTTTATATTTGTGAAGTTATATATTTAAGTGCATTTGTGATTAAAAATATGATTGGCTGCGACTAAATGATGTGAATGCATTTGTATGCTCTTTATGTATGTATATATCGGATGACTCATGTCAGGTTAGGGGTAAGAATTTTTTTTATTCAAGAAAACCATACCATTGCCAGTTGAAATAATACGCCCGATGCTCATTTTACTCAACTACGGTTTGAAGCACCTCAAGCGTCGGTGATATACTTATACATTTAATGTAAACCCACTGGCGCATGTTGATGCCCTGTCGACGGCAACGTTTTACTCAACTCTTTACTATTCCCTATGTAACGCTTATTATTATTCACTTTGAGTGAATTATGTAATCATCAAATTCATTTTACCCGACTAGGATTTAATTGATGTTGAAATGTCCTTATGTCCCAAGTTTAATCGACAGAGTTTTCGAGAAAATTTGATTTTTTGATTTTTCAAAATTCGTTTATAACTTGTGTACAAATTTTTTTTTCGAGTTAATACTATGGGTGAATTTATCTTGTAATGGAGGCCACTTACCCTTGCAATATGGATCAAATCCGAGCGGGGGCACTCAGACCATGTTTATCCTGCTACGGCCTTTCATTTTTTGTCACTTAATCATAATAATTGACTCTTGTGCAAAATTTGAGACAAATAATGGACTTTAATTATGAAAAGAATAACATTTTTTGTACATAATTCTTCTTGGATGGCTGTTTACTAAAATAGAAAACAGATACTATTAGTTATAATCCTCAAAGATAAAATGTATTCATTAGTGCTAAAAAAGTTTTACTTTATTATAAAAGATTCATTATGAAAGATTTATTTATGCATAGTGGTTGATAAATGCTCTTAATATTGTAGTTCTTCAAGATTGACTTTCATTATTTGGAATAGGATATTTTTCAGTTATGAAGTTGTGACTGCTAATTTTTTTTATCAATGAAGATAATTAAATTTTTACTTAATTGGGCATATTTAAAATATCAACTGAAAATTCTTGATCAGCTTGTCGTAAGCTTCTTAGTAAATCGTGATATGCATAAGGTTCTCTTGTTTTAATTGTTGAAATTATGTCTAATTATTTCTTGATTTGTTAAATCTTACGAGTAATTTGGTACCTTGCAGTAGTCATAATTAAATATTCCATCTATGTTATGAATGGCCCTAATGATTTTATATCAACTTGCCAAACGATTAAATCACATAATAAATCAATGCGTTGACGATGTTTTTGTTCCCTTGTAATCTGGAATATTTATATTTGATTTTAATTTTTCTTATTCTGATTAGTACTTCATATGGTCCTGAGTATTGATTTTTAAATTTCTTCAATTCTCCACCTTCTAATAAAAAAACTATCTCCGGTTTTAAAATTTTTTTGATTAATTTATCTATGGTAATATTCATTTGACTTTTTTTTAGCTGCTATTCAATTCTGTCTTGCTATTCCACGCATTTCATGTAACTTTGTAATCAATTTTGTTCTGTAGGGGAGAGTCGGGTAGCCCCGGCCATAATGTAGCCGCGGCCACTCATGACATTGAATGAACTGTACTCTCTGCGAAAATAAATTAACATTTTTCTCTTTCAGAATTGTGCCAAAGCGTAATTTTGAAGATATAGACTCGTGTCTTTCACCGACTTAAAAGAAAATCCGGTGTGAATATTTCATTTCTAGAAAACAGGTGCATTTTGAGAAATATGTATCATCTTTAGTATCAAATATTTATAAAGCTAAAAAAAATATCAGATTGGTTCTGATTGGGATATATAAATTCACTTTCGAACTATGTGACCTGTAATTTTTGTTTAACCCTTTAACGCCCAGATGTGCAAAATTTTCACGTTGACTACAATGTCGTACCATTTATAGAAAAAAGATGAAAAAGGTTCCATATCCTACCGTTTCTGGGATCGTTCTTTCGAATGGCACAGTCAGAATTCTCAAAAAATGACGCTAAACCCTTTATTTCCCCAAAAATACCCAAAAAAACGCTATTTTCGGGGTACGATTTTTTTTAAAATTTAAATTTTCACTTTTTTCCCGACACTTAGGCAACTTCTAACTTATCAGAAACGTGTTCTCGAGACTTGTACTTTTAAAATATGCATTGAAATATTTTGTTTTTCTTTGTTCTACAATACAAAATGGCGTCTGGACGTTTCAAACTTTTTGAAACTAAGAATATTGATCCTATTTTGGATTTTCCAGGTTACTTCGTAGTGTGATCATACAAATAAGTTATTACGAGTTTTGTCTCACCTATTGTGATTGGCGGAAGCAATATTAGCCCATAAAATTAAAATTCAAGATGGCGGCTGCCATGAAGCTAGTAGAAATACGTATATTTCGAGTTTTATTACAAACCAGGATGGTGTAAAATTTGCCAATTAGCAATCTCATAGGTTTTAGTCATCACTAAATTCAAATCTTATGTGAGTTTTTTGAAATTTAAAATGACTTATCCAATATGGCGGACCCGTTATGTAAAATTTGATATTCCTGGAATAAAAAAATACTGACGCATTCTACGCAAAATTAAAAATCAAAATTATTCTTGATGTTTTTTTGATTACAAGAGTTTTTTTCGAGAAAAAAATTCCAAAATTATGAGGCTTCTCGAAATTATTCAAAATTTACATATATCTATATTTTTTGTCTCAGAATTTGCTAATATTTCATAAAATAATTTTCATATGAATCATACATGAAACTTACTTATAATAATATGTCATTCTGATTCTGGTGTAACTTACTAATTATGCTATAGAAGTAGATGAACATTTATGGATAAATGGTAGGGTGTGGAAGAGACACTAATAAATGTTGGGGAATTAGTAAATTCGCGTGCATTTTATATTTGCTGATACTGTATCTTACCATAAAAAGCAATAAATGTCAATTTGTCATACATACTCAAATTTTGAATAATTTCGGGAAGCCTCATAATTTTGGAATTTTTTTCTTGAAAACAACTCTTGTAATCAACAAAACATAAAGAATAATTTTGATTTTAAATTTTGCGTGGAACGCGGCAGTATTTTTTTATTCCAGGAATATCAAATTTTACATAACGGGTCCGCCATATTGGATCAGCCATTTTAAATTTCGAAAACTCAATTCAGATTCAAATTTAGTGATGACTAAAACCTATGAGATTGCTAATTGGCAAATTTTACACCATCCTGGTTTGTAATAAAACTCGAAATATACGTATTTCTATTAGCTTCATGGCAGCCGCCATCTTGAATTTTAATTTTATGGGCTAATATTGCTTCCGCCAATCACAATAGGTGAGACAAAACTCGTAATAACTTATTTGTATGATCACACTACGAAGTAACCTCGAAAATCCGAAATAGGATCAATATTCTCAGTTTCAAAAAATTTCAAACGTCCAGACGCCATTTTGAATTAGAGAACAAAGAAAAACAAAATATTTCAATGCATATTTTAAAAGTACAAGTCTCGAGAACACGTTTCTGATAAGTTAGAAGTTGCCTAAGTGTTGGGAACATAGTGAAAATTTAAATATAAAAAAAATCGTACCCCGAAAAATAGCGTTTTTTTGGGTACTTTTGGGAAAATAAAGGGTTTAGCGTCATTTTTTGAAAATTCTGACTATGCCATTCGAAAGAGCGACCCCAAAAACGGTAGGATATGGAGTTTACGATGCTTTTTCATCTTTTTTCTATAAATGGTACGACATTGTAGTCAATGTGAAAATTCTGCACATCTGGGCGTTGAAGGGTTAATATTTTTGCGTATTTTCTTATTTACAGCAGTTTTATTGAAACTTGTCAGAGTCGGATAGCCCTGGCCATTTCGTGTCGGGTAGCCTTGGCCACATCTTTCTGCATGCTCGATTTCATTTGTTTTATGTCAAAAATTGATAAATACCTAACCATAAATAAATTCAAGTAATTGAGGTTTATATATAATGAAATAACCTGTATGTCTTGCACGTAAAGATTATTTATTTTCGGTGAGTGTTTGGATTCTGCTGAAGGTTTCTTGTAATTTTAAATCAATTTTCCAAATAAAATTATACTTGCTCGTTTTAGAAATGCCTAAATTTAAGAAGAAATCTACAAATCGTGGGGAATGGACGAAAAAGAGTATAAGAGCTGTAAAATTGGCTTTAGAGAAAAACTTATCTGTAAGAAAAATGTCGGAGGCATGTAATGCTCCTCGAAATACTTTACAGGATAAGATTTATAACATAAAACAGGGATTGGAAGTCATTATGTCTTCGAAACTAAGAAGATTTGAGTCTACTTTTACAAATGCGTATGAAAAAAAACTTGTAGATTATATGATTGATCTCGATAATCGTCTTATGCCTCTATCTCGAAAAGTGTTTTTAAAATTAGCTTTTAATTTAGCTGGAAGTTTCAAAATTCCTCATAAATTATCAAAAAACAAGACTAACAGGCTTCGTAAGCCTGAATCAACTAGCCTCGCACGTGCAGTTGGTTTCAATAAGCCTCAGGTTGAGCGCTTTTTTTCAAAATACCAAGAGCTTGATCAGAAACATCGTTTCCAACATTTCCAAATCTTTAATTGTGATGAAACAGGCGTAACCTGCGTTCGCGGGCACACGATGGTTATTTCTTTGAAATGAAAGCGTCAGGTAGGAAAGCTCACCTCGGCAAAAAGAGAAAAAAACATCTCAATTCTATTTTGCATAAGCCCAGCAGGCACATTCATTCCACCTCTGTTCGTTTTCCCGCGAAAAAGGATGAATATGTGTTTGATGATTAATGCTTCTGAAGGGAGTGTAGGCGTTGCACAGCACAATGGTTGGATGGATGGAGAAAATTTGCTTGTGTGGCTGAAAAATTTTGTCGAAATAACAAGACCGACAGAAGATTCTCCAATTCTCGTCGTATTGGACGGCCATGGCAGTCACAAGGACCTTGATGTCATTGATTACGCTCGTGCTAATCATGTGCATCTTCTAAGTTTACTCCCACACACGAGTCACAAATTGCAACCTCTTGATCGGACATTCATGAAACCTTTCACACAAGCATATTCGGAAGTGTATGCTTTATGGATGCACAAGAATCCTGGTTTGAGAATCAGTGATTATGATGTCGCTGGTCTGATGAACGAAGCATATAATATAAGAAGGTTTGCAGGATGGAAATAGCTACAAATGGATTGGCTAACATTGGAATACATCCGTTCAATCCGAAGATCTTCATGGATGCTGAATTTGCACCTTCCTTGATCACGGATCTACCTCAGAATAATGCTCAGGAAATCGGTGCACCTACTGCTTCTTGTTCTAATCAACGACACGAACTCGTTGAATTGGAAGATGGTGGACAAAATTTGGCAGAGGAAAATTCTTGTCCAGAAAATGAATTTGTCTCGCATCTTCAACAACTGATGCCGCTTCCTGACTCTACACAGCGCAGGATTATTTCATGTAAACGGGGAAGCCAGCATTCTGAAATTCTGACCAGCGCCAGCGACGAATTCTATCAAGCTTTATCGCATAAGGCTCAAGATAAAAAAGATCAAATTTAACAAAAAGAACAGCAAAAGAAGGAAAAAGCGGAGAAAAAGAAAGCCACTGAAATGAAAAAGAAAGAAAATGTGCTTAAACGAATTCAATAAAAAGAAGGGAGAGAAAAGAGGATGAAAGAAGCAAGCGAGGCAAAGGAAGAAAAAAGGAAAGCAAAAGAAAAGAAGAGAATTGAAAATGAATCTAAGAAAGAGAATTTAAAAAATAAGAAAAACTTAAAAGGAGGAAAATGAGAGAAAAAAAGCCAAAAAAAGTAATTTTCTTCTGCTTGAGGTGCAAAATTATATTTACTTTTATATATAACCTTATGTTTCTGTTTTAAGCGAATTGGCAATTTTGACTAATTTTGGCTAATTGGCTATGAATTAATTAAGCTTATGTTTATATACGTTATAAAACGTTATAATATTCTATTATTCATTTCAAAAAAATTTCTATAAGTTCTAATTTATAATATTTCGAAATTTTGATTTGATAAAATACGTTTCCCGTTATTCTGCTATGATAAAATGTCCAAATATTTCGGTTTTTTCGATGACCGGGGCTACCCGACACTATTTTGTAGTACCCTATTTCAAATCTCACTTCAATCACTTTGCTTTCTTCTAAAATATGTTTATTTCCTATATTTCTCTTTGTATGTTGTTGGTAGGAGCATTGAGATTATAACTAACCTTCTGAATTTCAATTTTGATCCCTATAAGCCAAGTTATTATCAAAAAAGCTTAACTGGCCGGTACTACCAGGCTCTCCCCTACGTATCGTAAGTTTTCATTTTTTCATGTTTTAGTAAAGGATTGCCAGACGGTAAACGCGCTAATTTTCCAAAGACTTATTCAAAAGGCGTGCATTTTGTCCCTTCATGAACGCTTTTATTATATGAAAACATTTCCAATTCAATCCTGTCATTCCATTCTGCATTATTTTCAAAAATCGTTACAGGTATTCTTTAAGAACTTGATGAGATCTTTCCAAGAATCCAGTTGATTGAGGATGATAAGCAGTAATCTTAAATTGACGTATTCGAAATCGCTTTGCCATTCTTCTCATTAAATTGCTAAGAAAATCTGCTTTTTGATCTGTTAATACTTCTTTTGAAGAGCCATACATGTAGTTAAATTTTCTGACAAAAGCGTCTACTATTGTTCTAGCTTGGTGATTTGGTAGGGGGATTTCTAGAGAATATTTACTAAAATTAACCTGAATGGTAAGTATATACTAATTTTGTAACGAAGTTATTTGTAATTTTCTAACAATATCCATTGATATTTTCTCAAATGCAGTTTCTGGGGTATCAGTGATTACCATGGGGTTTTTTGTTAACAAAAAAATGTTTTTTAAGTTGACATTGCAAACAGACTTGTATATATTTTTTTATATCCAATTTCATATTTTGCCAATAATATCTTTGTCTGATTCTATTATAAGTTTTTGTTCCTCCGTTATGTCCTATAGTAGATGAATGAGCTTCTTTGATTAATTTGTTTCTTTATTTTTTTGTAGAGTATTGCGTGATTCCAATACAAATTATTATTTTAACTATAGAATTTAAAAATGCTATTTTTGATGTGGCTTAGATTCCGTCTCACAAAGCATTGTTGATGTGTGGAATTTACAATACTGATTTATTTAAGGTTCAATTTTTCTACTATGGAATAAAGAGAATAAATTGCTAATTTGATATCTTTTGTCGTTGTTCCTGGACTTACTTTGAATCCGTCTTCAATTGGAAGTGCATAATGGTATTGATGTCTTTTTCTTAACTCCAACCATCCCTTTCTGTAAATTTTCAAAATTTGGTAGTATTCCATATTTTTTCAAAAGTTTGGAAGCTACATCGCGGGTTTTTCCTTTATCAGTTACATAATATGCATGGTTATCACTTTCTTGTTCTACATTCTGAAAATTTTCCTGAGTTTCTTCTTCTTTTTCATTTTTACTTGAAAAATCAGTATTTTATTGAAAATAACTTTCGTCTTCTAATTCTTCATTTCCCTCAAAATGTTTCTTTTTCTCATTTGCTTTAAGCCTTTTTTTAACACCTGAATCGGATTGGTCTTCAAATTCTATAAATTTACGTTTTTTATCGTTTTCAAGGAAATTGTTTGTTTCTTTCTTTGGTCTACCTCTCTTAATGGGTCCCTGTAATTTTATTTCTTAAATAATTTTTCGTGACCTTCCATCCTTTTTTTGTACCATATTTGTTACTTCATAATTTTGTATTACCTTATTCTTTGTATTATATTTTTTATTCATACCTATGTTCCTTGAATTTTCCAATTGGCTCCATATTCGCATAGCATAAAATAAATTTTTATTTTCTAATAAAATTGGAATTTAATCAATGACACATTTAAAAAATTAAGAAGCAAATGTTTCCGAAATATGTTGTTCTTCAGTCAATTTCTAAAGAGCGTTTCCATTTCTCTCATTCTTCATTTTATTTATTATTGTATTGATTAACCTTTTATGATTGTTATTAAATAAACTTCCTTCGTTCAATTGTTCAATAGTTTTTCAATTGTCACCATAAATTGTTCATTTTTTTATATCCTTAAAATCTGATTCAATATAACATTTTTCATTATTCTTATCATCATTTGTCAATAAATATTCTTCATCTAATAACACAGGTCTGCAAGGTTTTGTTGTTGTAAAGCTATGGGTCGTTTCCGGGATAATTTTTGACGTAGAATCCGAATCCAAAATCAAAATCAGCCTATTACGTCAGGATTTTGAGATATTTGAGGTTATGTGCTCGAAAAATGGGGCTTTTCGCTACTTTTGAGGTTATGTACAAGACGCAAGAAATTTTTTTGGTTTTTTTCTCAAATCCCTTCAAAATGAGCTATTGAACAGTCACGAGCGATTTTTTTTCACGAAGATACGGCCATATCAAGTTTTGATATTTATCCGAACAACTTTATGAGCATTCACATTGACTCTTTGGTGCATACCATTTTGAATTCAAAAAATTTATCTTGAAAATTTGTGCTTGCGGGTTTTGATGGTCTGTGAATAAGAAGTTACAGTCAGAAAATTGACATTTCCATTTCTAAGATGGCGGATTCAAAACGGCGGATCGAAATTTACAACCTTACCTCAAAAGTAGCGAAAAACCCCTCAAATATCTCAAAATACTGACGTGAAAGGCTGATTCTGATTTCGGATTCGGATTCTACGTCAAAAATTACCTTGGAAATGATCTTTCGTTTTCCAAGAACAAATACAAACCCATTATTTGCAGACCTGTGTAATTGTTCAATTTCTTTAGTATCATTTTTATCAATTTTTTCTTCCTTAATATCATCATGATAGCGTTTTTGATTATCAATATTTCCAAATAAAGTTTCTTCGTTTAATTGTTTGATTTCCTCAAAATTTTAACGAATTTTTCGTTTTTCAATATCTTCATAAATTTACACCATTTTCACATTTTCTTGATATAAAATTCCTCAACAAATTTTCATCGTTCATCAGTATTTGTTCATTTCTTCTGAAATTACCATAAATTATATTCTTGCCTTCAATAATCTTATACTTCGATCTATTATGAACTCTTCGATTATTCTTATTCTTAAATAAATTTCCTAAGTTCCTTAATTCTTTAGTTTCTTTTAAATCACTCACATTATTATCTCCTCCTTTAATACCATCATAATTTATTACTTCATGGCAAGTGGGATCCATTTCCGGTATTCAAAATCAGATATGCAGTTTGCATTTCCTTCATTAATTACTGTAAATTTACTTCAATATTATTTTTATTTTTAATATCATTATCTTCAATATTTTCTAAACCTTTACCACTGCTTACATTATCGGAGGATTAGTAGTCATGTATCACATATGCTACGTTCTCAACAGGTGTTCTCGTGGACAAGTTTGAACTCTTATGTCGCAATAATGTAAATTAAATTCAAATTTAAAGAATTTGAAATCTCCCTTTGATCAAGCTCGGGTCTTTCGATTCCCGGTCAGTTCGAGGTTCGCCTGAAAATTTTTCTGGGCTCATAGAGGACTCAGGTGAGGGTTCCCAATCTCGTGATGTACATGCGTCCTTGCTTATTCCCTTTTCGTATTTTTTGGGAACTTGTTGACTCTTTCAGAGTACTTGTCATCATCATATTCTCCACAGGAATCACGGGCTTCTAAGTTTTCCAGAAATTCTTGGTCTTCTTCTCCTTCAGAGACGTAAGTACACGAAGGTCGACAATCGTTCTGTATGTCTTCATGATACCACCATAGAGATTCATGAGCAATATGGGGGCTCTCGAGTCCTCGGCTTTCTATTGATTTATATAGTTTTGAGAAGTACCTCTGTAGATCTTTTCTTAAGTTGCCCTTAGTCTTGTTTTGCTCGGAGATATCTTTATCAGTTTCGTCGCTGTCTTTGCTGTCTAGGTCTAGGTCGTAGGTCTTCCAGTCGTTCGCCTCCCACCTTGGAATTCATTCCGTGGCGATACTTACGAGAAACTTAGAGCCGGTTTTTATCCTCAGCTTTTTGATGCCAGCCTCGTGAGCCCTTTGAGCTGCCACTGTAGCTGCTTCGATTTCGGCCGAGTCTGTCGTTGGTCGTCCTTGTGAGGGCCCTGAAATATTTTTAGGGGCGATATTGTTTGTTTCTAATACGAAGGTTGACTTTAAGTTCGGTAAAACATTACAGGATTCGCGAAACACTGGGGTGTCAGAGTCATCACTATTTTCGTCATCTGACGATCGGTCGCTGGAGGACTCTTCGTTAAAACAGAGGCTTCACTAATTCCTTCACGTCTCAAAAGTTTTTTACCGATGCAGCTTCCGTCAAGGTTCGGTTCTTTCAATCCTCTCTCGGGTACGTTAGTTAGTATTGCTGACGCGTGCACGGGACACGATTCAGCTGTGTACCTTATTAAATATGATGTTGGACCCGTAGTGTTAATGGGCTGACACGGCTCATGCGTTTCTGCGCACGAAGCAGCCATGCACTAGAGACGCTATATTTTTCCACAGCAGATCCGTGTGCAGACACGGCACAGCAGTGCCAAAATACTTTCACGTCGTGAACGCGACCATTTTCGTGCTCGTCCCCACTCCCACATGTGATGCGATTTGCGCTGGCTCATTTGATGTTCCTGCAGATTTGTTTTTTTTTTCAATTCGTAATGTAGTTCAAGTAGCTTCTAATTTCCATGAAAATGGTCGTGCGCATGGCGTGGAAGTATTTGGGCACTGCTTTGCCATGTCTGCACACGGCTCTGTTGTGGAAAAGCATAGCGTCTCTAGTGCATCGCTGCTCCGTGCGCAGAAACGCATGAGCCGTGTTCGAGCTAAGGCGGACGGTTGTGGAAGTACTGTGGGTTTAGTCCTTGCTGCTTTGAAGGAGGTAGATCGGGACACATAAGGTTTTCCCTTGTTCCTTACTAGCAACGTGATTTTAACACTAGGTCCAGAAGTGGATAGGTTCTCTGACTGTAAAGATTTCTTCGTTTGAGTTACGTGTTAAGAAGAACCTGAGGGCTCCTGAATGGTATAGGAAGGTTAACTTTTACCAGGTTCTGCCCGCGATGCCCCGGAATTCGATATCACCAACACTTTTCCGGTCTCCAAAGGGTTGTTTGTAGATCCTTTAAAACGTTTTTAGAAAGAAGAGTCGCGAAGCAACTTGAAGCCCGGACCAGCCGTTCGTGAAGTTCAAAGCTGAAAGGCGGTATCGCGAGCGGCAATATAGTCCAAGAGAGGGGGTTTTGGTATTAACAGGTATGCCTAGACCAATACTTGAAGAGTACTGTACTACGGCTATAAAATATTTTTCCATTTGTTCCTCCTCCTCAAAAAAGGAATAAAAAAATAGAAGGCAACAGAAGCAATAAAAAGTACCTCTATAAACCGAAGGACTTTTGTAACTCAGTTCGGGATGTTTACATGCAGAAAACCCTTACGGCAGACCAAAATTTTATGTCTTCGAGGTTAACAAAAAATGTTCGTAAAAAACTCTTCACATATTTCACCCATGCATGTGCGAAGTCCGCAAAGACTTATGCATATATGCTATAAGACGAATCGTTCCAAATTTTTGTCGGCCAGCTCGGAGTCGAAAACACAAGCAGGTAGTGGATCAATACAATAGAGGCAATAAACCGTACGTGCGGCGTACTCCTAATTCGAAATTAATATTATCCCTCATAAATCCATGAGAACGAATGACATCAATTTTTGTTGCAAAACACATCGTACGAGTGTAATGCATGACATGAAAACGTGAGTTGTGGAATGTTCGAAAAATGGCAATATATGTATTAAAAAAGTATTATGAAGCATTCAATATAAATAAAACATACCATGCTGGGAAAATTAAGAACATTGAGTATGCTCTAATTGTGCTTTTATGAGCAATTATTCTCAATTAATGCACAAATTCGTCATCAATACTTTAAAAAACATGCATTCCTGCATTTACAAAAAATGGTTTTGTCATCATACTTTATGTATGGGGCAAAATTTGCCAAGTGCTGTGCCGTAAAAATTTCCTCGTCCTAAATTTTTTGAAATTTTTTGAAAAATGTACTAGATATGAACTCATAATTCTGAACATGATTTTGCATTACTAAGTTAATTTATTGCTGAGCGATTAGAAAATTTTGTGTGTATCATATCGGGAATCGGTTTCATGCCACCAAAGTTTGCTTTATCATTTATCATCTTCGTAAAACACTGGTGGCTTGACCTATTTTTTCTCTGGTAACTGCAAGTGTGAAAAGTTACTTTTTTCGAAAAGTAACGCAAAAAAATTGGGACGATTCGTCTCATAGCATTGAAACATTTCCGGTTGCTCGATTCTTAATTTGTTAAATATTAATATTTTCGAAATCAATTTTGCTCTAATTCGTTTGAAAATTTTATTTTTTGAGTTTTAAATTTATTTATTTTATCATTCGAAACCTTGGGTTACACGAAGGGAGAAAATTTCGCGAAACAGAATTTCTTATTTTTCAAGCGAGAATGTAGGAAGGAACTCACGTTATTCTTTATGAATTTTGGCAAAGTAAACCCTGATTGACTCCTATTTCTATTTTTTCAGCGCTTCAAGACTTTTTCCTAGCTCTGAAATAAAAAAACGTTAAGCCTTATTTTCTAGCGGATTTTCGCGGTTTAAATTTCTTTGGGAGTTTCCCTACTTCTGATAATAAATTTTGTTTGCCCTTTTGGATCCTGGTGAGCCCTTTTTTGCCAGATAAATTAACCGACAAGCCCCCAAGGCGTACCACCCCGTAATTTTTCCTTGAGTTTTAATTATTTATTACTTTACGAAGCATCAGTAAGTCCGGCCAAATTTTGGACTTGATGAGCATGTGCTCCCGACAAGGTCATCATTTGCTTCTCCAACCCATGTAAATAATAAACCCGTGCTGGCTTGTGGTTGACCCTATTGGAACGAAAAGGGAGAAACGCCGTCACAGTGAAGTGCCCTTAGGGCTCCGACACTACTCGATGCCAAGGAATGGTAAGGGTGGCAGCTTTCGCTGAGTCTCACTATCTGTGAGTGCACGGGTACTCGTGGCCTCAGTTGACCACAAACCAGTTTTTGTTTTGCGTTTTCTATAAAAAGTTATTATTCTTTATATTGTATATAATGAAAAAATAAGCCCGTGCTACTTTCCTTGAAATGAACGTACAACAAAATAAATTAGAAGGATCCAAAAAGTCCCTAGGATTTAAAAGGGGGATGGGGAACATTAGCAATCGAGTTCTCTAAAGATTAGATGCGGTGATGCTACAAAGCACCTCAGCTCATCTCGAGCCTCCATCTATTTTAATAAGGGGTTGAGCTGGGCTCTCACCTTAACCCTTTGAAGCATGGTGGTAACCCACGTTACCACCTCAATTTTTTTTTTATTTTTGCTATTCGAATCCGCCATCTTGAATTTTGAAAATCTGACATCAGATTCGTAATCAGCGACCACGAAAAGCCCCGAGTACACATTTTCACGATCATTGGACTATTACAAAAATGTATGCTTCAAAGGGTTAAGAGGCTTCGCGCCTGGAATGATTTTTGAGGATCTGCAACCCAGCACGTTACCTCGGTTTTCCACCTCTCTGGCAAATTCCCACTTTCATTAATATGCGTGCGCCTCAATTACCAACCGCGATCAAATCCAGTTCGATCAATAAATTACAAAATTTATTGACGATGTTTTCTCTCCCTTCCAGACCACTTTAGACATGCAAATTGGTGTCAAAAGAAAGATAACGTTTTCGCGATTATTACAATGTATTTTTTATTTCAAAAAGTCGCATATTACGTCCGTTGGAGGCGTTTGAAGATCTATACGCGTCAAAAAGAGAAGGCATATCGCGCGTTAACAAGGATAACGTCTTTCCCCTATACGCGTTTCTCCTGGCACCGGTCACAATCCATGCATGGCATGGCTGCTCGCGAATTGTCCGCCCGTGTTTTAAGCCACCAATCACACGCGCTTCCTGGCTAGACGTGCGCTTATATTGGGAGGTAGCGTGAAGATAGTTAATATTCACGTGGAGATTTCCCATGTACATCTTCTTAATTTCTATTAGTTTATTTGATTTTTTATTTATATTTATAATTTTATGTGACTTATGTTTATTTTTATAAATTAATTAACACTGTATCCAAATATTTATTTATTCGTGTTTAAATATTATAGGCCAACATTATCAATAATTAAACTGCCTACATGCATAGAAATAAAGGAAGCAATAATAAATGATATAAGAAAAAAAACGCAAAAGGAGAAGTGGACGTGGAATGCCCATACAGTGAAAGAAAACGCACGAAGCTGCTTCACCTAGGTGACTGGGTGAGTGGCAGCAAACACAGGCTAGTGCGGCGCTCTCAGAGATCAAGGAACAAAAATGTCCGTGAAAACTAGAAGGCCGTGTTCAAGCCATATGCACTTCCGGTTGGGAAGTCAATAAGTAATTACGGCACTACGGCTTAATGAAACCTCGCGATCTAAAAATAAAACAGAATTGATGTAAGAAAGACTTTTTTTCGGTTATTTTCTCGCAAAATGATATTTATGAATTTTGCTTCATGAATAAAATAGTATAATTACATTACAAGGGGCGAAACAAAGCGATTGCAAACGAGTGTGAAGTTTGCTGCCCGAGCGAAGCGAGAGCTGCAGCCACACGAGTTGCATTTTTTGTTAACCTTGAAGTCATAAAATTTTGGTCTGTGCCAAGGGTTTTCTGCATGTGAATTTCATCCCGTACTGAGGTAAAAAGGTCTTTCGGTTTATAGAGGTATTGTTTATTGCTTCTATTGCCTTCTATTGTCTTCATATGGAAAAAATCAGGAAAAAAACTTTCGAATTCAAAAATTTGGATAAAATTAGAGTTCAAAATTCAGTCTTTTTGCTAAAGAGCACAAGAGATGATTTTCAGAATTAACCTTCCGCTAAAGAGTACAGAGGTGCATTCTCAAGAACCCAATTTTTTGAAAAGATATATCATTTTCTTTTTCGAATTCAGACTCTCTGCTGAAGAGCGCAAGAGTAAATTTCTAATAAAAGTAAATATGAATACAAATTGAAGTTTAAAATTCAGTCTCTTTGAAAAAGAGTACAATAGCTTGAATTTCAGATTTAACTTTCTGCTAAAGAGCACAAAAGCGAATTCTCAAATACTCAATTTTTTTTTTGTAAGAGGAAAACTCGAATATAATTGTTTCAAATGAAGAAATAAAAGAAAGACTTCAATGAGATAACAGTAATAAGCTGACGCTCAAAAATGCACAAATTTACAATTTATTAAGTAGAACATATTGAAACAGAAAGAAAATGTCTATTATATATATTATAGACTCAATTGCTATATTTGTGAGGTGCGCACAAACATACGCGCGCGCAAAAAAAACCACTGTTTTTACCACTTGCCATTAGCTTTGATAAAAAAAAGGATCGGTTGGCTTTAAACCAGAAAAGGGTCGAATGCTTTTAAATTCGTCCTTTCACCGTTAAATTTTCTCATTTCCCGCACCTTTTTGCCATTCACGGTCAAATGAAGTGGAACTTAAACTCAGTCCGTCGAAGATGGATATATTAAAAATATTTTTTATATATTTTAATATATCTTATACGGAGGAAAATATTTGAAGTAATTTTATTCAACTCTGTCGATTAAACTTGGGACATAAGGACATTTGAACATTTATTAAATCCTAGTCGGGTAAAATAAATTTGATAAATACCTACCTCACCCAAAGTGAATAACAATAAGTGTTACATAGGAAATAGTGAGGAGTTGAGTAAAACGTTATCGACGACAGGGCATCAACATGCGTCAGTGGGCTAACATGAAATGTATAAGTATATCACCAACGCTTGAGGAGCTTCAAACCGTAGTTGAGTAAAATGAGGATCGGGCGTATTATTTCAACTGGCAATGGTATGGTTCTCTTGAATAAAAAAAAATTGTTACCTCGAGCCTGCCATTAGTCATCCGATACATGCATACATACATACCTAAACAACGTACAAATACATTCACACCATTCAGTCGTAGTCGTAAATATTTTTCACTCGTAGCCTTTTCATCAATCATATTTTAAATCACAAATGCACTTAAACATATAACCTTACAGATGTAATCCTAATATAACTACACTTATATAAACAATTGTGCGATACGCTTTCGTCGAAACACGCACACGCTCGCTTACAATGCTGAGATATAAAATTTGGAACTTTCTTATACAGGGTGTCTAAAAAGTCCCGGGACGGTTGGATATTTACTCAGGTAAAATATTTTTCAAAAAAGTACAGCTCATTCCTGAAGTAAATTTCAATGAGGAATTCAATGATGACCTTCATTTTGACCTTGAAGTTGACCTTCATGGCTTTTTGAAGGTCAACTTTGTTTTTTGAAATGGAAACCCCTTTTTTTTGCATCTGCAATCGATAGAGCGGAAAATTTTACGTTCAGATACGTACCTAAGTCATAGGTCAATTGTAACGTTCAAGGTCAATTAGAGGTTATTTGAAATAAAGAAAGTTTTCCAAGAGGTCAGTGTAATTCCTGAAGTAAATTTCAACGAGAAATTCATTGGTGAGCTCTGTATTGATTTTGGTTACAGCGTTTTGAATATTGTAAAATCATATGTATAGGAAATTTTTCATTAAAAGTTCCAGGAGTTCTGGTGAGAGTTCTGTTCCTCCTCAAGGAGTTATATCGAAAAGTCCTATACCATTTTTCGATACCTAAGTCAATACCTAAGGCGATACCATAAGTCCTATACGGTTTTTCTATCCCCATACGAATATTACGAATCGAAACTAAATTTACTTTCGGAACGAGAGAGGGTATCTGTATTAATGATGCGTGGTTGGGGAAATCGAGTTCGATCTTATGATGAAGTTCGTTTGCTTTTTAATCGCACTCTTCGTAATGGAGAAGGGTTAAATCCTGTCTCAAAATCAACAATTGAAAGAACTGTATGGCGCTTTATGAATCATGGATCTATCAAGGACCTTTAGAGAACTGGTCGGCCAAAATCTGCAGGGTCTGAGGAGATGCAGATGGACATAGCCCAAGCATTTGTTGAAAACCCACACCTTAGTTTACGTCGAGCTAGTGATGAGCGTGACGTTGCTCCTGAGATAGTGCGAAATATTTTAAAAAGCATTAATTTCCATCCTTTCAAAGTTCATCTGGTACAAGAGCTCAATGAAGACGATCCTAATCGTCGGGTTGAATTTTGTGAAATTATGATGGACAGAATTGATAGAGATCCTCTTTTCTTGTATAATACAGTATTTTCAGATGAAGCTACTTTCACTTTAAATGGTGAAGTTAACAGGCAAAATTGTAGATATTGGTCCGACACAAATCCTGATTGGATGCTTGAGAGTCACACACAATACCCACAAAAGATTAATGTTTGGGCCGGTATCTTGAATGATACATTGATTAGCCCTTTCTTCATCGATGGTAATCTCAATGCTCGTGCATATGAAGAGCTTCTCAGAAACCAAATTATACCAAGAATAAGGGAGATTACAGGCGATACAGGCGATAATTTTTAAAATATTTGGTTTCAGCAGGACGGAGCAGCGTGTCATTACGGAAGGGAGGTTCGAGCATATTTGGATACTCAGTTCCCTCATAGGTGGATTGGAAGAAGGGGTAAAATCGAGTGGCCTGCTAGATCTCCTGATCTGACGCCTCTCGACTATTTTCTTTGGGGTTATTTAAAGAGCAAAGTTTACTCAACGCAACCCCAAAGCTTAGACGAATTGCAGAATCGGATTCTGCAAGAGGCTACTTTGATTGATAGGGAGATGATTCGTAATGCTATAACTCATTTTTACAATCGCATAGCTTTTTGTCAAGAAGCTCAAGGTTTTCAGTTCGAACATTTTCACTGAAGCGTGAGAGGCAAGGGGACTCACGCTAATCAAGGTCCCCGAAACGTGAGACGCAAGGGGGCTCACGCTAATCAAGTACCTCGAAACGCGAGAGGCAAGGGGACTCACGCTAATCAAGCACCCCAAAGGGAACAGAATTTACTACATCCACGTCGTTGTTCCTGGGTAATGCTAAACGTAAACGTAAACTACTTGGATAAAACCTTGAAAAACCTTGAAGGTCATCATCAAGATCAATACAGAGCTCACCAATGAATTTCTCGTTGAAATTTTCTTCAGGAATTACACTGACCTCTTGGAAAACTTTGTTAATTTCAAATAACCTTTAACTGATCTGGAAAGTTACAATTGACCTATGACTTGGGTACGTACTTGAATGTAGTATTTTTCGCTCTATCGATAGCAGATGTGAAAAAAGGGGGTTTCCATTTAAAAAAAAAACAAATTTAACCTGCAAATAGCCATGGAGGTCAACTTCATGGTCAAAATGAAGATCACCGTTGAATTGCCCGTTGAAAAATACTTCAGGAATTTCACTGTCCTCTTGGAAAACTTTGTTTATTTCAAATAACCTCTAATTGACCTTGAACGTTACAAGTGACCTATGACTTGGGTACGTATCTGAACGCAGAATTTTCCACTCTATCGATTGCAGATGTAAACAAAGGGGTTTCCATTTCAAAAAACAAAGTTGACCTTCAAAAAGCCATGAAGGTCAACTTCAAGGTCAAAATTAATGTCACCATTGAATTCCCCGTTGAAAAATACTTCAGGATTTGCACTGACCTCTTGAAAAACTTTGTTTATTTCAAATAACCTCTAATTGACCTTAAACTTTACAATTGAAATATGACTTGGGTACGTATTTGAACGCAGAATTTTCCGCTCTATCGATTGCAGATGCAAAAACAGGGGGTTTCTATTTGAAAAAACAAAGTTGACCTTCAAAAAGCCACGAAGGTCAACTTCAAGGTCAAAATTAAGATCACCATTGAATTCCTCGTTGAAAATTATTACACTACGAGTAATAATTTATATATTTAGAAACTTTTAATGCACGCTTTCAAACTTCATCCTACACTTCTGAATTTCATTCAACTTTGATTCATTTTTGAACATCAGATATATCACAAATAATTACAGTGACACTAAATAACTTCTAACTTGTCCTTATGTCCCAAATTTGATCGGAAGTTGAGTAAAATTACTTTAACTATTTTTCTCCGTGTATATATTTTGCTCTTGACGAATAGAGACTTTTATTATTTTCGTCCGCCCGATGCGACTTCCCGAAACCGGTATTACTAGACGATTTTACAAGTCAGCCTCAACTAGTAATCGAAGACCGCACGTTTCGAAGCGCGGACGGGCATGATGAAGGAAATTCTGTTTCCCTACTACACTAAGGAAATGCGCTCATCGATTTTTAATATTTAATGCGTGGGCATCAAATTATAGAAACGATTTTAGTTTCCAATATATTTCAAAGTAAATAAAAATATATTTAATTAGTCTAGGCTGGTGATATATAGCAGAGCACGTCAAGATTTTATTAAAAGAGACGGGTATATTGGGCATGTGCATGGGCATGGGCATACGAAAGGAGGAATTAACAAACGACAGAAAGCTGTGCATGCGTGTACGTGCGCTGGACATATCTCCCCCTTTCTCTCTCTTTTATTCTTCCATTCTATTGTAATACCATAATCACGAGTTTGCTATCGTTCATTTTCTTTTGTATTCTATTCTTCCTCTGCTTATCATAATTCTTACATCGTTGCTCTTGTTTTACACTCATTCTTTGCAAAGTATGACGAAAATACTCGGTTTTACACTCCATCTTAAAGTTAATGCCAAACTAACAACTGTAAGAAAAAAATTTGTTTGTAAAGCAAGCTAAGATTCCAGAAGAAAAAAATTATGACATTGAAATAAGCCATTCAAAAAGATGGTCTAAGACATATATATGTGAAATCGGTAATTACTTCTGGTACAACCCAATACAGTATTGGAGAATAACTGAAAGATATTTAGTTTACTCTTACGAGCAGAGTAACGGCGTCGGAGATCGTCTCTAAGTTACTGCAGATTTGCGAAATAGCATTGTAATGGATAGATTCACATCTTGTTTCTCCCTATTACACTTTTATTTCGTGTATGCAATTTAGTGAAAGTTTTAAATGATATTATAAAAAATGACTTATAATGGTCACAAGACGTGACACTATTATCCGACTTGAGTGTATTTCTATAATTTTTGAAAGTGTATACTCTAAAATACTCTAATTACACTATTTTTCAATTCATACTTTTTAATTAATGCATATTTATTGTTTATGTTTGAGAGTCTTTAAAAATAATAATATAATTTTCACTAAGAAACAAAAAAAAAATAACTTTTAAAATTTGATGTAGTCAATAAGCGGGTACACATCAGACATCAGTTTCAAACTCATTCAATTTTTGCCAACGTTTCGTCTCTTCTCCAGAGACATCGTCGGGGCATACAATAAAATTAGCCAACTCATGTAGTTTACAAAGAGGAATTTTTTCAAAGTAATGTATGCCCCGATGATGTCTCTGGAGAAGAGACAAAACGTTAGCAAAAATTAAATGAGTTTGAAACTGATGTCTGATGTGTACCCGCTTATTGACTACATCTAACTTATCAATACTCAGACGTTAAACAATTCTTCTATATGACTTTTAAAATAAATATTACAGTAAAAATGATTAATACTGTATATTAAAAGGAATTTTTTTTTAGGCCTATTGAAATAATTGGAGAATTGCAACTGGCATTCGTCTGCTTCCTCGTAGGCAAAAGTTTGGATGCATTTGAACACTGGAAGTTATTACTGTCACTAATTTGTCGCGCAGATTCGGCAATTTCATTACGTCGTCTTATTTACATAGAATTTTTGAGAACATTAGAAGCCCAGCTTGCCTATATTCCAGAAGAGGTCTTGTATGATATCGTAGCAAGTAACAACTTTGTGTATTATAATCTACGAAGGCTTTTCGCAAACATAGAGGCAAACAGCGAAGTAGACGCTCGACTAAAATCTCAAGCAGTTCGAATGCGGGATAGGATTGCGAGCAAATTCATGTGGGATTTCTCTGACTTACAAAAAGAAGAGGAAGAAGAGGCGCCAGTAATTGTATGCTTGGATGCTGAATAAAGCCCAAAATAAAATTCGTATGTAATTTATAATTATGAATATATATACTATTAAGGTAGCTTTCGCCAAACTATGCAGGTCAAGCGAATATCCACGTGCCCTATTTTATTATAAACATAAATATGTATGTAAATATTATTTAGGAAATCCTAATACTGAAAAAAATAACCCTTATGGCTGTACAATATTGAAAGTTGAAAAGAAATTGTTATCAATAGTTTCACGCAGTGAAAATTAACTTTTAAATATGGCAGCGTAAGGGCATATACAGTGAACAATTGTAAACATAACCTAAGTAATCAGCTGGTTGATGGCAGTACGTGTATACACAAATTTAGCATATTTAACCAATTCCCCACTTAATAAACCTGATTCAGCTGTTTAGATGTACGACGTTGTCATAGATAATGATAGTAACCGAGTCCAATCGAACTGTATTAAAATTAATGCCTTGTTTTGCATATGGACGTCATTATAGCAATGATAAAAATAACTGATTTTGAATGAAAATTTCTATTAAACGAGATGGTCAATTTTATTGTCCTGAGATATGACATACATAATCTTTGGTACACGAATTTATTTTGCACGAAGTCTTATGAGGTTTTCGAGACTTAATTTGGTCAATGACTACCTTAACTATAGCACTAGAGATTCACATTATTCTGTTTCAAGCCTGAAATTTCGAGTTTTTTATGAGTTTATATGTATTTGATAGGAATTCATATTAGGTTTTTATCATCACTTTATAATTGAGATGATTTACGTGACAATGACATAAATATAGTAATACTTAAAATCTCAAACCCCTCATTACATTTTTTAACGCATTCCTGTCTTTTTCTTTATTTTACCATCGTTGTGTTTTTATTCAGGTATTTAACTGAGAAAATATTTTATGTTTTATTCAAATCTGAATTTACGATGACTAATATATAAAATGATTGCTATTCATTATACACACAAAATTTTATTTAGTATCTACATTTATTAAGTGTATTTGTATAGTAACTAGTAATATATATATATATATATATATATATATATATATATATATATATACACACTGCAGGCCAAAAGTATTCGTACCCCTGAGAAAAACTTGATGATTTCAATTAGTCATTATATTTTTCACTGAAACATCATTCTATTTATACGAACATTTCATGTTTTACGTAAATTTATCATTCAATGACTAAATCACATACATTTAACTGGATTTTTATAGTTATATGTCAAAAAAATATGAAAATTTTAGCTCAGGCGTTTTTCATCGAAATGACCGCCTTTTGCTTTTATTACAGCAGAACATACTTTTGGCAATCTTTTGACTAATTTTTGCAACTGTTGTGCTGTAATGTTGTCCCACGCTTGATTGAGACCGTTCCGTAAGCCAGATAGACTGATTGGACGCAAATCTTCAGCTCGTCGGTCGAGCTTATCCCACAATAGCTCTATAGGATTGATGTCCGGTGATTGTGGTGGCCATTCCATTTTTTGCAATACTCCTTCGTCTTCTTTTCGTTGCAAGTAGTTGGAACAAAGATGTGATGTGTGTTTCCGGTCATTGTCCTGTTGGAAGATGAATCCTCGGCCGATTAACTGCGTACCAGAAGGAATCGCATGGCGCTCAAGTATATTGTGGTATTGCTCCTTTTTCATTATACCATCGATTTTTACCAGCGATCCAGTTCTTTCGTAGTTAAAGCAGCCCCAAACCATCACGGAACCTTCACCATGCTTCACTGTAGGCGCAATGCAATTTGGACTGAATCTTTCATTGTTATTCCGGCGAACATACTGCCGTCTACTAGTTCCCAACAGCTCAAACTTTGATTCATCGCTCCATAGAACATTTTGTCCTTCAGCAATTGTCCAATCTTTGTGTTCTTTAACGAAATTTAGCCTGTTTAAACGATTTGCTGGACGAAGCAGCGGTTTTTTGACAACTATACAGCCAATCAAACCTTTTTCTCGCAGCCGCCGCTTTGTTGTAGAAAGAAAAATCGGCGCATTCAAACATTGATTAATTTTAACGCGAATATCAGGAGCTGTTTTGAAGTGGTTTGCTTTGCTGATAGTTATTATTCTCGAGTCATCTCTTCCAGAAGTTTTCTGAGGTCGACCAGAACGAAATTTGTTCGCATTACTGCCAGTTTCCCGATATTTTTTTACTATTGACTAAACAGTGCTCTTTGGAATCTGAAGAATTGCGCTAATTTCGTTATACGATTTGCCTGTTTTTTTAAAAATAGTCACTTGAGCACGTTTTTTGATTGATATTTCTTGTGTTCTTGCCATAATTATGATCAGACGTCGTTGTGCAGAAAATATTTTAACCTACGAATGTAATAATTCACTGACACTTGCAACGAATATCAAATCACTAGACTTAACGTTACATTTACGACAAACGTCAGTGATAGACCATGACAGTGCAATCAAAGTAATGTCGAATATTGCAACTAACCATACACAGGTAGCGAATACAAAATTAATTTGAAAAACTTTTGGAAATCAGTCGTATAATTAATATTACTCAAATATACTTTTGGCTCAGATTCATACTGTCGACAACAGAAGTATGTTTCAATACCAAATGACATATAGAACCTAAACAAATGAATGTGAATCAGTCATGAAAAGTTTATTTCACGTAAATCATGTCATATCTGTAAAAATAAAATGATTTTTCAGTGAGAAATATGTTGGAAAATCGAAAAAATCCAGTTTATCATGGGAGTACGAATACTTTTGGCCTGCAGTGTATATATGTATAGTAAATTAGTAAATAAAAAATATAATAAAATGTTTTAAAATTGATTTGATCGTATTGTAAAAATTCATTGTGAATTAAACAATGAAGTTATATAAAAATGTACAAATAATTTAAAAAACTTCAAAAATCACTATCTTAATTGTACATATAGGAGTAAAAATGAAGTATTATATAGTTAATTTAATTAAAAAGTCAAAATACTAAAATAAGTTCTAACCAGTTTTCGAAGACTTCATTCTATACCAATATTTGTTTTAAATTTTCTTCAAACTTTTGTAAATGTTGATCGCTGTTTTCACCATGATCTACAAATACTGGGTTTTTTGATTTTATTTTATTGAGAATATCGTAATTTACTGCAATGGGATTGAATGGTACTATGTCACTTGCTCTGAAGCCATTTTTTATGATATCTTCTTCTGCCATAGACTTGAGTGCTTTTTTTATAACTACACCCACATCTTTTTTTTATCTCTTTCATATTGTTTTCATTCTTCCACTTGGTCACAATTTTTTTCCAAACCTCTTTGAATGGATGAAAGAAGGCGATGTCAAGCGGTTGCATAATATGAGTTGAGTTGGGGTAAAGGCCAATAATTTTTATTTGCTTCTCTCGACAAAATTTCACTAATGGCATAGTGAGATGAGATGAATGATTGTTCAAATAAACTACAACAGCGAATTCAATTTTTTCTTGTAACAACCAAGGATAGAATACGTTTGTCATTTATTCATAGAATAATTCCAGTCATCCAACCGTTCTCTGAAATTCCAATGCCCCGACCTGTTAGAATTTTATCAATTATATTTTCTTGTAAATCTTCTCGTGTAACTTCAGCTCTCTTATAGCTTAGCTGTTGTGGTGTTCTTATAGTTAGATCTGGATGACGTCTCTTAAAACCCTCATACCAATGTTTTTTGGACGATTAGCTATAAAAGGAGTATTTTTGTTTGATGATGTTACATAAGTTTCTACTGCACTTAACAAGTCATTTTTTATTACAGGAAAATATTCACTGTTCAATTTCTTTTTCTTCATTGGCATCAAGAACTACCATTTTCAAGTGATCGAAATCAATCTCTGAAATAATTATTTTATTGTTAAAACAATATTTAAATTAGCTAGTATGCCACTCTTACGTAAGTAAAAAATATTTTTAGATTAGGTTTTAATATTTTCCGTTATCATGACACAAATATTTGCTTGAACGTATACTTCATGAAAATCGTAATCAGCCACAGATATTTGTTCGTTATCACATGCAAATTAATGATTTATTGTCCAAAAATATCAATAAACAATTCGTAATACTCTCTTCTCATAAATCAGTACACGTGCACATCGCGTGTCCGTGGAATATGGAACAGTCCAATTCTCGTTTCATAAATGCGGCCATTCCAAATACGGTACGTATTGTGATGCACGTAGTTAAAAAATTACATCGAAAGTTATTTCATAAAAAAACGTAACGTTTTACAAACTAGATAAAGATATCCTTCGTCTTCACTGTCGCCCGTAAGTGCAAAAAATATTCCTCGCCATGGAGCAAAATGAAAAGTTTGCATTGGTGTTAGAGTGTGGATCTCAAAACTCGTGGTCAGTGCCAGTGAAATATATTCATAATTTTGATAAAGCGAATCACACACCTTTGCAGGCATATAAATTTGATCTAGATGGTGATGTTTTATACGGAACCATAAGTTTCATTGCAAGTAAGTGAAAAAATGTCATTACACAATAAAAAAGATGACATGTTTTAGTGATTCTGTTGTGGACCTCCTTTTGGAAGTACGGCCTTCTTTTTACTATTGTTTTTTATTAATCATTCTTCGGGTAATTTCAGATTCAGCTGCTGAACTTGATGAACTTTTGAAGTCATCCAAGCGGCAACGGAAACAGCCGAATAGGTTTATTTTGCCACCCCCTGATACAACATAAATAGATTCAGACAACGAAGGCGAATTAATTCAACGATGAGCGAAACGTAAGGTTTGTTTAATTGATTACAAAAATTATTTTTTACTTCAAGCAATATCATTTAAAAGGGCATGTAATACTTTACCATGGAAGCAGCTTAGTTCCTATAGGTTTTCTTCTACAATTTAAAATTTATTAAAAAAATAATTGTGCACAATTTTTTCTTCAATGTAATTAAAAATTGGAGGAAAAACCTGGAGAAACTGAATTTATCATGTGGTAAAGTATCACATGCCCTTAATACTTTGTTGAAGATATTTCACTTCCGAATATTCTTGTAGGCTGAAGAGGAAAAAGAAGAATATTTACAGAAGCGATTAGCACAATTGAAAGAGGAACAATTGACCAAAATTCCGCGTGAAAAATCTGTGCAGGTATGCTTTTACTTTTTTTCATAACCTTATTGTAATTGTACACTTTCATTAATAGTGGAATATTAAATTACTCTTTTAATGTAAAGGATTATCGTGAATATTGCTTGGAGAATGCATCCTTTTCTCCTATACGCAGCGAGTTTAATCGGTCAAAAAATTCTAATATTCCCAAAAGAAAAGTGGAATCTGCGAAAATCGTGAACTCTGTAGCAGCACAAAGAATTAAGCTTGCTGGTAAAATACCTAGAACTGGAATTTCTGCAAAGGAAGTTGAATTATCAAATTTTGCAGCTTCGAGTACATTAAAGATCAATAGGGTTAGCTCTCAGAAATCCGTAATTGAGATTCCTATGGAAGAAGTGGAATCACAAGAATTTGTGAACTGTGGGATACTGCAGGAAAAGAAGTTGGCCAAAAAACCCCATCTTCCTCCTAACAACAACGGTCGAACGACCTCAGGTGTACAAATGACTGAAAAGACGCCCACGAATTTGATTGCAAACGATACTTTCACACATCCAACATTGCCAGCACGTAACAATTCCTTCATCCAAGCTGTGGTAAGTAATTAGAAAAGTCACTTTTGGAGAATACAGTTACATGATTATATTTTTCGGTATAATTCGTTATTTTGTACTTTTATATGATTTGCAGGTCCAGAGAAGTAAAAAAAACCGCTAATCAAGTGCAATTGAAGTATCAATCGACAAGTTCATCACTGGACATATGTAGAAAAAAATTGGAGAAAGCTAACCTACATGAAAAAGAGTTGATGCAGGAGCTGGAGGCAACAAAATCAGCATTATTAAGATCAACGCAAAGGGTTTACGTACTTCAAAAAGAGTTTTTTTTTTTTTATTTTTTTTGTGAGGAGGAGAAATGGCAAAATCTTTTATAGACGTTGTACAGGACTCTCCTAGGACGGATCTAGGCATACCTGTTAAAACCAAAAAACCCCTCTCTCGAACCAATACACCACCCGCGAAACCGCCTTTTGGCTTTAAACTTCACGAGTGGTTGGTTCCATTAAAGTCGCGTACGACTCTTCCGTCATCTGTTCGCTCGGAACTTCCATCCGCGGCCACACGCCCACTAGGGTAACCAACTAGCCGCGCCACCCAGGGGAGAAATTAAACTGATTCCTCCCCCGAACGACGCGGACAGTCAAGTCTACCCGAGACGCAGGACTGCGGGTGCAGGCCCTGATGCGATTTCTACTGGCCCTCCCCGTTGTTTCGCTCTTGACGCCCATCAAGTTCTCCCGTCTTCATCGCAAGTGTGATGAATGACTCGATGAGCGTCCAGAACCGTTCAGACTGGAGCATGAGAGAGACCATCGTGTCGGGAGTGAGTTCGGAACCCACCGCCTGACCGAGGGCCTCCCTAGCCACACCCCATTTTGCGCAGACGAAGATTGCGTGCTCTGCATTATCCACCGTGAAATCGCAGTAGCAACACGTCTCCTCGTCTCTCTTCTTAAAGCGCCTTAGGTACGCGTTAAAACAGCCATGGCCCGAGAGCGTTTGCACCAAGTAAAAGCCGACTTCCCCGTGCTTTCTGTTCAGCCAGGTGGCGAGCTCCGGGATCAGGCGGTAGGTCCATCTCCCTGTCTGCTCACCATGCCATCTCATCTGCCATTTCTCGACGAGTTTACGCCTTCCATCCTTGCGGATGGCCTCCTTCGCGCGAGCGATTTCCTGCGGGTCGGCGCAGGTAAGCTCCTTGCGAAGCTGAAAGGTTTCCTGCCTTTCCTCCGCCAATAAATCTATTGGCGGGACGCTCGCCAGGACCAGCACAGCAATCGTCGAGATAGTTCTATACGCCGAAACTATTCTCAGCGCGACAAGTCTCTGCGCCGAGAACAGCTTCTTCTGGATAGCATGGTTTTGCAAGGCATTGGCCCAGACCGGAGCTGCATAAAGCAGCTTCGAATGGACCACGCTCGCCACCAATCTTCTTTTCGCTTCCCTGGGTCCACCAATGTTTGGCATAAGCTGGGCCAGGTTCGCTCCACATTGGATGGCTTTGGCAGCTGCGATCTTTAGGTGTTCGCCAAAGCTAAGCCTACGATCCAGCTGCACTCCCAGGTACTTAATGCTTGTTTTCCACTCGACTTCATGCTCTCCGAGAACGATCCTCGGATATTGGAAGTATCTACTGTCCGTAACGACCAAGCCTCGGTTTTCTCAGGGGCCATTTTAAGGCCACTGCCATCCAACAAGCGCTTAGCTCGCCACTGACTTTCATTGATCCTCAGCTCTAGGATCCCGACGTCGTCAGCGGCGCACACGACAAGTGCGTCATCCGCGAAGCCGACGATGCTCGTTCCAGCAGGTAGGTCCATGCGCAGAAAGTCATCGTACATGACGTTCCAAAAGAGTGGACCCACCCGCGACCCTTGAGGAGCGCCACATGTCATCTCTTCTTGAAGAGACCATTTGTCGCCCTCGTAAATCACCCACCTGTCGCACAGATAGTCATTTATCATTCGCAAGAGGTATTCTGGAACCTTTTTCCGCATCATCGCCTCGATGCAGATGTCCCATCTCGCGGTAGAACGCATTGCGTATGTCAATGCTAATCAACGCACAGAATCCCTTACGCTTACCAGTTCCTTTTCTTGCCTTTGTGGCGATGTTAACCACAGCTTGGATAGCGTCCACAGTGGACCTGCCTTTCCTGAACCCGAACTGGTTTTCCGAGAGACCGTTCTCCCCGACCAAGAGAGCCTGAAGCTGGTGTAGAATCAACTCCTCCAGAAGCTTCCCCATCGTATCCAATAAGCATATTGGTCTATACGACGAGGCAATCCCTAGAGGTTTGTTGCCCTTCCTTAGCAGGACCAACCTCTGCTTCTTCCAATCTGCGAAGAACCTCCCATCCCGAAGACAGGAGTTGAAGGCTTCTCGGAGGATCTCCGGGTATGCCCCGATCACCTCTTTGAGGATCTCGTTCGGCACCCCGTCGATACCCGGCGCTGTATTTGCCTTAAGCCTTCCACCCGCTCTCTTTAGTTCTTCGAGAGTGAAGAGTTCTTCGCGCCAGACCACGCAGGAACTTCGGTCCTGTTTTTGGAACGGCTCCACGTGTGGAAACAAGCTTCGCACAATGTGATTAATGTGATGAACTCGATCGGGATTATCCAGGCCCGGGGTCTTTCTTCTAGCCACCAATCTCTTGGTGACTGTTTTGAAGGCGAGACCCCATGGGTCCTTCTCGACCTCACCGATCAAGTCTTTCCAGCTTTGAAGTCGGTTTTTCTTTATGCCTCGCCTCAAAGCTGTTCTTGCCCCTTTCCATGCCTCGTGCAGCGTGGCATCCCCCTTTGAACGGGTGAATTTTCGCCATGCTGCGAGGCATTCTCGACGTAGGGCTGCCAACTGGTCGTTCCACCAGTACATCGACCCTTGGCTTGCCTGCGCTTACGGCGAGGCATCGAGTAGTCACAAGCCGCGACCACCTTCTGCCTCACCGAGCGCACAGCAACTTCAAGCGATCCAGCAGGGCAGACCCAACCAAGCTCATCGATGAGCCTGGTTTCTTCGGGGTGTTCGCGAAGTCTTTCCCTGCTGAGTCGTCTCGTGTTCCAGGAGGGGCTCCTTCCTTCGCCGACCCTAACCTTATTCACTGCTTGACACTGTTGTTCTAGAAAAAATTCGATGCGCCGGTGGTGACTCAAGGTTATTACCTCGAGGACCGACCAGTCGCTTATCTTTGAAGCGAGGCGAGGTGCGGTAATCGTGAGATCAATTATTGACCCCTCCGCTCCTCGTCTGAACATTAGGCAACATATTGATAAATATATAGTTTCAATACAGATGTAAGTTCCTGGAGCGTCTTCGTAGTAAAAATAAAAATTATTATAAAGATTAAATAAAAAAATGTGTTCACAGAATTTTTATTTTTCACTTCTTTACCTTTAATTTCCACTCAACAAAAAATTAAGATTATTACCCAAATATTTATTTGCGTAACAAAAAATCTATTCTAATTCCACAAAGCAGAATAAAATTTCTATTACTTTCATCGCTGTCTCGTATTTTTTAATTCCTTTAAATTCACTTCCTTTTCTTTTCCTAGGTGAATTAACATGAATTGGATTTTGCCTTTTTTCTTTTACCACTAACAGAATAAGACGCAAAGGAAAAATCAGGTATTAAATGTAATTCATTTTTTTAATTCTATTCAATTCAAACCTTCTTACTGGGATGATGCAGTATTAGTACGTGTGGCATTAAGCTGGTTCAATCGTTTTCAATCTGTAAATTTGGATGTCAAAGATGCACCTTGCTCTGGTCGACCAATTACTGCAATATTCGATGGAATTATTAAAAAAATGTACCAAGAGTGGCACATTAGCAGTCGTGATATCGCCAAGGAATTAAAAATTGACCACAAAACAGCTTTAAATTATTTGAAGGAGGTTGGATACAACAAATACTTTATGTTTGGGTGCCACATGAGTTAACATAGAAGAAATTAATCGATCGAATTTCTATCTGCGAATCGTTGCTAAAACGATAACAACTTGAACCATTTTTGAAATGGTTCATAACAGGCAATAAAAAATGGATAACGTACGAGAATAGTTCACGAAAAGGATCGCGGTCGAAGCAAGGTGAAACTCCGCAAACGGTGACAAAGCCAAGATTGTCGCGAGCGAGCAAACTACCGAGTTCGTTTTCCGTGCAGATAAATTACAGGGAAATGGATAAGAAGGGTATCTAAGGCGCAAATACCCCCCAAATCGAGTAAATCGACAGAAACATTTGATACATAATATGAAGAACAAACAGATACACGATTTCAAATTATATGATAACAAATTTTGAAAAGAAGTTAACAAGAACTTTGATAGATACAGGTGCGACACATTCATATGCTGTGCCAAATATTATTGAAAAAATTAATTTGCTGGATTCTAAAAATTTTCGTTCACTATTAAATAAACTAATAGTTGCAAATGGAGATAACATACAATAAAATACAATGAGTAGAGATAACAGGATAGGTAGTAATTCTACTCAAAATAATTCATCTGCTTCATTCAATATAATAATAAAACAAATGATTCTGTCTAATTGAATAGCGTTTAAATGAATGTTGTTCCACGATTGATTGATGCAACCACAACATCAACAAGTACGTGGCATTTTTCTTATGCAGAGCACGTTAAACTAATAATTAAGGTTGAAAGAGTTCGTTTATGTCCTGAAATCTATTTCATAAATTTAGATTAATTTGTGGACCCAAAGGTAGAGGAATAATTCGTACTCGGGTAAGCATTGCATTGCGAGAAAATAAACGGAAGAATTATGCGTTCCATATTCAACGTACCCACGGACATGAAATTGCGACAGCAATAAGAGCAAGCAATCCCTGGTGCCCCATTCTTGAATTCGTACTAACGCGTGTGTGAGGGTGAAATCCGATGACAGCAGAAAACGCAAAGCAGAAAACGGACAGCCAATTACAGAAGAGCTTTAGATTTCCTTCTTCTTAGAGCTGTTCTGTAATTGGCTGTTCGTTTTCTGCTTTGCGTTTTCTGCTGTCATCGGATTTCACCTTGAGTTACACAGGTTACACTTTCCATCGACTTGTAATCAAGGAGGTGGTTAAAAAAGACGACAATGGAACGGTAATTGCGAAGGTAAAGGTTTCCATTTATAATACAGTTTCATCAGGTATTAGGTCTCAAATCCTATTGTTAAAGTCTGTATTTTAGTTTTAAAAAAAGAATAATACTAAAAGTTTATGTTTTCTTAATTATTTAGATTTCATTAGAGGTGCCTAGATTATCGGAATCTTCAGTACCTTCCATATTTAACATTATTAATTCTCGTCAGTGTAATGATTGGCCACTATATTGATTGCCAGGACAAGGAAAATAATATAAATCACATAAACATCGTTGATCACTTAATTATAGACCGAAATTTGTATATACTTACTTTTAAAATTTTAAAGCTAAAGGAACTTCAGCAGTTGATCCTGTGATAACAGAAAAGTTACATAGACTAGAGTAGTTCGCATGATGCGCATGTCGCGGTGTAGAAACGAAACATAGTCATTCTGAGACGGCCCGGCCACAAGTTTCCGCCTTTTGCGGGGAAACGGGAGCGAAAACCACGAAAATAGAGTCGGCATAAGAACAATCACAGTCACACAAAACTCGCACGAAATAATTGCGAGGTTTCGTCAAGTCTTCGCCCAGTAATTAATGATTACCTTCCAAACCGGAAGTGAATGCGGCACGAACGTGGCGGTCTAGCTTTCGCCGACATTTTCGTTCGTACTCTCAGCGAGCGTCACAGTAACCTGTGGTCAGGGCAGGTCAACCTCTAATGTATTGAGTGTCCCCGTAGGATAGTTCATTTGAACGGATATGCGCGGCGCTAGTTGTAGGAAGCGTATGGAGTGCGGCAAGGGAACGGCTTCGTATGAGTTCCGCCATTGTTGTATACAAGTGTATACAAGTATCAACAATTCGTACGCGATTGCGCTTTTTAATCATTTAAAATGAATTCGAAGTACGAAATGCAGTGTGCGGTTAGTGGGTGTACCTATAAAAGGGGTCAGAAGAACAATGTGTCGATTCATCGGTTTCCGAAGAAAGAAAATGATGGACAACGATGGATAGAAGCATGCGCAAATCCCTGCTTGTCGAGGTTAGAATACCTCCAAGTATTGGAAAAAAAATATTTTGTTTGTCATCGACATTTCGATGAACAATGTTTTTACCAGAAGAGGAATGGCGTTTTTCTTTTAAAGTACGGTTCGGTTCCAACGCTAAATTTATTGTCGGGTAGTGATGTGTCAAAGTGTCAAAGTGATGTGAAAATTAAACCGGCGACTGTTTCTTCCCCATCAGACTTTGAAATTTTGATCCCCCAAGTAGAAAAACCTGGAGAAGGCACACGAGACTGGAGAAAGTAGCGTGCAGTTTGTTCACGTAAGTAGCAATATTTTTAATTTCATACGATGTTGTATATAATTTCAAACTTTTCGACTCTGATCAGAGTCCTTATTAGTGATCTTTATTTCTTAAATTGTAAGTACAATAAATAAAATATTATACATATGAGCCCTATTTGAGATACCTAAACTATAAAACTAGTCTATACAATACAGGTCAAAATTATTTATTCACCTGCTGTTTTAGCTATTCTTAAAGTGTCTTAATTTTTATAATAACAAGTTGAAGTTTCTTTTCCCATAATAGCATGGAAGTGAATAAAATTTTGCATCTGAGCCCAAGTTGAAGGTAAAATGATAATTTTATAAGAATATTTTGCAAAAAAACGTCAAATTTCGATCTTTTTGAAAAATATTAATAACACTGAAATTAATTAAGATTTTTAAACGTTTTTGGTCTCATTTTGAAGGTTACTCTTCATAGTATTTTGTTAACTTATCAAGATATTTTTAGAATTTTTCTTTTGCATTCTACCCTGGGGTCAAACATGATACAAAGAAGTCGAAAAATTTCAAATAAAGAAAGTAATCTATAAATTTTATGACCTTTTTTTATCATTTTTGACGCCGGGTAGAATCCAGGGAAAAAAATCTGAAAATACCTTGATCAGTTAGCAAAATACTATAAGCATTGTTTAGTATATGTTCAGCCTGTCCTGCTCATATGGCATCGTATTTTATAGGACTTCTACAAATTGCTCGTTCGCTCGATTGCTTTGCAATCGGCATCAATGGCTCGATAGAACTTTTAAAAGGTGCATTATTATCCATATTATTTTGCCAAATTAACTTAATTGTCTTTCTTAACAAATTGTAATTGTTTTATTTATGCTTCTGTTAGAATATGAGGTACATTTAAGTAAGTGTGTATCAAAGAATGTGTGCGCAGCGCTATCACACGGAAGTATATGTATACTATAGCGTGCGGCTGAACGGCGGCTCTCTCGTTTGTCGTCCTCCGCAGAGAGCGGTTGTATATTACGAGTGAGAGTGATTAAATAAAGTTTCTAGTTGCTATTATCTAATAGAGTGGTTTATTGGAACAAACCCTGTTAATAACAAACATGGCAGCAGAGCGTGGTTACGGCCGGGGAGGTAAAGTGTTTTTGATTTGAGCGCTAGGTAAGTGCAAGAACAAGAAAAACGCATGAGCGTAAAAAAAGAACCTCAAGTAGTAAAAAGTGAAACAAAAGGTGACATTGAACAAACAGAAGAGTTTTTTGATTGCGAAACAAGAAGTGAACAAAAGGAAGTTCCTGTTGAAAACAAGATGGCTTCGGAAAATAAAGGAATCACGTTACAAGTATTTGATGGGACAGACTATGGTAAATGGAAGTACAAATTAAAATTATTTCTAGAATTTAAAGAGTGCAATGAAGTTATAGAAAATGATGAAAGACCGGCAGCGATAACAGAAGTTGAGTGGAAGAAGAAAGAGATAAAAGCCAAAAATTATATAGTAATCAGTATGGCAAATACACAATTGGAACTGATTATTTCAGAAGAAACTGCAAAGAAAATGGTTGCTAAGTTGGATGAAAATTACTTAGTTAAAAGTAGTGCTGTGAAATTATTATGTAGAAGAAAGCTGCTCGATTTGAAAATGGAAGTAAGTGAGAACCCGACAGACTTTTATAATAACTTTGAAAAATTAGTGAACGAATTAAAAAATGCTGGAGAAAATGTGACGAAAGAAGATAAACTAAACTATTTCTTATTGACGCTACCAGAAAGTATGTCACACATGGTTGATATTGTGGACGCCGTAGCTGAAAAGTATAAAACCGGGGAATTTATAAAATCAAAGTTGGAATTTGAATTTAAAAAAAGACATGGTGAAAGTGAAAATTCGAGATCAAACGCGTTTACCTTTGAGAAAAGAAGAGAGGATAAAAGGACATGTTATGTATGTGGCAGTGAAGGGCACATACAGTACGATTGCCCGAAGAAAAACAATTCGTGGAATCAAGGGACGCCGCAGCGAGGAGGCGGTAGAGGAAGCCGTGTGCCACAAAGAGGAGGGGGCAACGGCAGAGGCTACAACACGCAGCAGCGAGGAACGAGTTCCAACCGGCGTGGAAGGAGCGGCTACAGACAATGCGGCCGGGGCGCGCGAGGCAGCGACAACAACAGCCAAGGTCATCACAACGCTGAGAAGAGCGAAGTGTTGAGCACTTCAGTAGAAACAAGGTCTGCGAATATAAGTAACGGTAATGTAAATGAAAATAAAATAGAATGGATTTTAGATAGCGGATGTACAAACCACGTGATTAATAATGAAAACTATTTTAGTGATGCAATTGTATTAAAAGAGCCTATTAATGTTAAAGTAGGTGATGGTATAATTTTGAAAGCGACAAAAGTAGGTCATGTAAAAAGCAAATTCAGAACGTCTAATGAAGAAATAGATTTGGAATTACAAAATGTATTTTACGTTAAAGATATGGACAGAAATTTATATAAGTTTCGCTAAAGTGATTGATAATCATAAAATAATATCTATCGGAAATAGCTCAAAAATATATAATAGAAACAATAAATTGATTGCGATAGCATGGAAAATTGGTAGAATGTATAAAATGACTAGTTTTATTGAAAGAAGTAAAGAATCTAATTTGAGAGTTAAAAATGGAAAAATGACTTTAAAAGAAAAGTGGCATAGAACATTGGGACACGTTAACTTTAATTATTTGAATACAATGTGTAAAAATCATGTTTTACAGGGTTTGCCTAGTGAAATAGAAACAGATTACTATAAATGTGCTACGTGTATTGAAAACAAAATGCACAATATCCCTTTTGATAATAATAGGAAAAGAGCGAAGGATATATTAGAAATAGTACATACAGATTTGAATGGTCCACACAATACAGTAGGTTATAGAGGAGAAAAGTATTTTATAACTTTTATTGATGATTATAGTAAATTGGCGAAAATTTATGCAATTAAGTCTAAAGATGAAGTTTATGATCGTTTTATTGAATATATAAATTTAATTGAAAATAAGACTGGAAAAAAAATAAAGAAATTAAGATGTGATAATGGAACTGAATATTTAAATAAAGATATGTATAAATTGTGTAGACAAAAGGGAATTGAATTAGAAACATGTCCACCTTATGTACATGAGCTTAACGGAACAACAGAAAGGTACAATAGGACAATTATGGATAGTACTAGGTGTTTGTTAGCTGAGTCCAAGATAGAGAGAAAGTTTTGGCCAGAGGTAGTCTGCACCGCAGCATATTTAAAGAATAGGACAATTGCGAACACGGTAGTAAGAAATAAATCTCCTTATGAGATATTTCTTAATGAAAAGCCAGACACAAAGTATTTAAAATTGTACGGCAGTAAAGTATTTGTTAGAGTACCTGAAAGTAAAAGAAATTCAAAATGGGATAGAAAAAGCTGATTTGGGTACTTTAATAGGTTATGATGTAGTAGGTTACAGAGTTCTAATAGGAAATAGAGTTATTGTAGCTAGACATGTTGATGTTATAGAAGAAGATATAAAGTGCATTGGATTTAATGATATTGATGAAGGAAATGAAAACAACAATGACCTAATCCCTTCAACTACTTCGACCCTCGGAGAGATTAGGGGAAAGCAAAACTGATGTAGAAAATTTAAATGAAAATATAAATAATAATGAAAATGTTGAAAATGAAGTAGAAGAAGTACCCGAAATAAGAAGGTCACAAAGGACGATTACAAGACCTAGTAGATTTGATGATAATTATGCATATAGTGGATGTATTTATGTAAATTATTGTAGTGCAGATAGTCCTGTAAGCTTTAAAGAGGATATTGAAAGTGATGAGTCTAGTTTTTTGATAGATGCTATGAATAAAGAGATGAATAGTTTAAAAGACAAATAAAACGTGGGTATTAGTTAAAAAACCAAAGAATGGGAAGGTGTTAGATGTAACATGGATTTACACTAAGAAAAACGAACATATGTATAAAGCGAGAATTGTAGTACGAGGATACCAACAAACAGACGTGTTGGACGATATTTATTCTCCAGTAGCGAAAACACAAACGTTGAAAGTATTATTGTCATATTGTTGTCAAAATGGACTTTTGATAGAACAGATGGATGTTGAGACGGCATTTTTAAATGGGAAGGTTAAATCGAAAGTTTTTGTAAAACAGCCTGAAGGTTATGAGGATGGAACTGAAAGAGTATGCCTATTGAATAAAGCGTTATATGGATTGCGTGAGAGTCCACGAGCATGGTATGAGTGTCTTGATGATTATTTAAAATCATTAGGATTTATGAGAAGTGAACATAACTATTGTTTATATACGTTGATAGATAGAAATGAAATTATTTATTTAATTATATTTGTAAACGACCTTTTAATTTGCTGTAAAAATAGACAAAATTTAGATAATATAAAAGGTATGTTAAAGGAAAGATTTCAGATGAAAGAATTGGGAAAGATAAGTATGTATTTGGGTATTAATATTGAATATGATGAAAAGAATAATGAGATGTACTTAGATCAAAGGAAGTATATTGAATCACTAACTAGAAAATATCAGATTGAAGAAGCTAAATTATATAAAACGCCAATGGAACAAAATTTAAAGTTAGAGCCTGCGGAAGAGTCAAATGAGAAAATAAAGTATAGAAATTTGATAGGAGCACTTTTGTATATTAGTTCAGGAACTAGATTAGATATAAGTTATAGCGTTAACTACTTAAGTAGGTTTCAAAATTGTTTTGATGAAACGCATTTTAAATATGCTTTAAGAATTTTAATATACCTGTATTCAACCAAAGACTTAAAATTAAAGTTTAAGAGAAATGATCAAGTAGATATTCTGGAATGCTATGTAGATGCAGATTGGGCAGGAGATTGTGCAGACAGAAAATCCACAACTGGTTATATTGTAAGATTATATGGAAATGTGATTCATTGGAAATCAAGGAAACAAGGAAGTGTAACAAAGTCTTCGACAGCTGCAGAATATGTTGCACTGTCTGAAGCAGTGAGTGAAATTCTGTTGATAAGAGATGTGTTAAGTAGCTTTAAGGTAGAAATTAAAAATCCCGTCAATATGTATGAAGATAATTCTGGCGCTGTAAGTATTGCGAAATACGGAAATTTTACTAAAAAATCAAAGTACATTGAAGTACACTATCATTTTGTAAGTGAGAATTATGAAAAGGGTTTGATTGTTGTTTTAAAATTAAGTTCTGAAAAAATTGTAGCAGATATATTAACGAAAGCTCTGGGGCGTGTATGGTTCGAAATTTTGAGATGTTTTTTAAATTTAATTTTAAAAAATATTGAAATTGCGCACTACATAAATGTAAGGAGGCGTGTTAGAATATGAGGTACATTTAAGTAAGTGTGTATCAAAGAATGTGTGCGCAGCGCTATCACACGGAAGTATATGTATACTATAGCGAGCGGCTGAACGGCGGCTCTCTCGTTTGTCGTCCTCCGCAGAGAGCGGTTGTATATTAAGAGTGAGAGTGATTAAATAAAGTTTCTAGTTGCTATTATCTAATAGAGTGGTTTATTAGAACAAACCCTGTTAACAACAAACAGTTTCTTAGGAGTTGCAAAGATATTTTTAAAGTTACCTC
Source organism: Diplolepis rosae (assembly GCA_030998225.1). Classification (NCBI taxonomy): domain Eukaryota; kingdom Metazoa; phylum Arthropoda; class Insecta; order Hymenoptera; family Diplolepididae; genus Diplolepis; species Diplolepis rosae. The sequence continues at coordinate 976,548 of JAPYXD010000450.1, forward strand.
AATAAAAAATTGACCAAGCGATGAAGGAACTTTGCAGGTTTAAAGCGAGGCCGTTGTACGAACTTATGGAAAAGCAAGGAATTCAAATCAACAGAGGTACAAAAAATAACTCTGATATGGCTTGATAGATTAGCTTTTATGGCCTAATAAGTCTGCAGGACATCCGTCTTCTAATTTAACTAAAAATGTAAATATCGACTTACTGCAGAATGAACATCTCTTTGAAATCATAATATGGCTTCAAGATTTTTATATTGGCACATTGCTACGAAATTAATATAAATTGGTTTTAAATTATTCTTGGCCACGACATCAATAAAAATTATCTTGTTGTACAAAAATTAAGGCAAAATGCGCTGAGCAACTATATTTTCTGAAAATAAAAATACAAATTACAGATATTTTTGATTTTTACTTATTACGACCAAACCAAGATTTAAGGCAAAATTGTGAGAATTTAATTCAAGAGTGAGTTGATATTAACTTCTCACTCTTGAATTATATTTTAACAATTTTGCGTTAAATCTTCAATTTCCTTTTAATTATATTTGAATATATTATTCTCTGTAACACATTTAAAGAACCTACGTATGCATGTATATGCACTAACACGTGCACACATAATGGTAGTTCATTTGAACGGATATACGCGGCGCTAGTTGCTAGCGGTCCACCACCTTTCCATTAGGTTCGCACGGCCTGCCTGTGGTTGCTGCCACTCAACCGATCACCCAGGTTAAGCAGCTTAGTGCATGGTCGCTGGATGGGCGATTTTTTTTTGCATTATTTATTATAGGTTTATTTATTTATGTGCATGTAAGAGGTTTATTATTAATAAATAAATAAAGAAATAAATAAACATAAATTCAATAAATTAATAAATGAATATTAAATAGTATAAATAAGAATAATTATTATTACATGATAAATTTTGTAAATATTAAATATTATAAATAAATATAATTATTATCAAAGGATCAATATTATAAAGATTAAATATTATAGGCAATCATAATTATAAATATAATATAATAATTTAAATTCTCGCGAGTCAAACTTAGTGACTTATTATGAACTTTGTCCTCGAACTTGATAACTTATTCGACAAACATTTAAATTTCAGTTCAAAACTGAACACTTTTAGTGACAGTGAAAGCAAATAATAAATAAAATAAAAATGTCAGTGAAAAAGTGAAGGTGAAATTGTTTTCTCTAGAAGCCTACGACACTAGGTGGATCGGGAAGCTCGGTCAGTAAATGAAAAGAGAAAATTGTTTCTTAACAATACTGATGGTTTTACCGATTAACCATCTTAAAGCACCAGCACCTTCTCGATAGGGTTTAACACGGTTTCCCTTCGAGCTCACATTTTAAGGGCCGCCATAAAAACTGCTGATGCCAAGGTTGTATGTGGACATCCAGGCCGTGCAAAAATTTCCCCTTACAAATTTCATTAGGAGAATCAAGCCAAACTTTTCCACCACATAATAACCAGTTAGCATTAACATTGCCTCGAACAATTTTAAATTTAAATTCCGATTAACTTTCAAATCGCGATAGCGCGTCCAGTGTAGTAATGAATGATAATACTGTTGTTGAAGGGCACTGCGACAGTGAAATTAAAATAAATATAAAAAGAGCGATAGATATAATCCCGGATTTTGACGGAGAAAATATTCCAGTTTCATTATTTATTGCACTCTGTCGGACGGCAGCAAAGTTAGTTCGTCGAAACGAAATACCTTTATTAACATTAATGGTACGCACGAAAGTAAAAAAGAGCGCCGTTAATCATCTTCCCATGGCTAAACTGGGAATTATTTGTGGTATGAAGTTGAGAGCAATAGGTAGTTTTATCCGAGTATTCAATCGGGAAATCGAACAACGCGTCCGTATATTAAAGCCAAAAACTATTTTAGAAGCTGTTGATTTCGCGATAGCCGAAAAGCGAAAAATAGAACACTGGAAATCTGTACGCATGCAGAAATTTCATTTAATAACACTTTTCCAAAAAAACGAATTGCAACAATCCAATCAAACGAGGAACCCAAACAATTCTGTTGATACTTAAGCTCGATTGAATGTTTCTATTGCAAAGAATTAGTTCACATGAAACGTGAGTGTCCCAAGTGGAAAAAAGGTAAACCGTTGAATAATTTTAACAATGAAAAATGTGTTTATAGTGGAAATAAAAAATCGTGTGGTTATTGTTTTAAGGCGAATCATGTTGAAAACGAATGTTATTTAAAACAGGCTTATGAAGAAGAGCGTCAAAAAGGTAAAAAACGGTACGGTAATAATAATAAGAATTTAAATTGGACGGGCAATCGCCGGAACGACGCTCCGACGAACAGCCAGCAGATAAACAAGCGTCATCCAAACAAAACAAATAATAAAACAAACAAAAGTAGAGAATAAAGTGTTTCATAAAGGAGCGGCGGAATTATTTATTGACTGCGGATCCGAATTTAATCTTATAGAAGAAAGCGTGGTGGATTCAAATACGTGGGTTAATCGTAAACAAATTTATAATTTAACCGGAGTCGGCTCAGGAATGATTAAAACTTTGGGTGAAATCAATTTGAAGTTTAAAGGAGGTGAAACTAAATTTCAAATTGTTAGCAGAGTCAAGTATTCAATGCTACGGTATTTAATATAAATACACATTCATGAGTGGATAACAATAAATGAAAGAACACACACACATTTATATGAATCTAATACTTATATTTTGAACAGGGAAATTCAGATATTACAATATAAGGATAGAGTAAGAAATACTGTACTGAAAATATAACTTTATGCTTGAATGGACAAACAGAGACTAAAGAGGCTAAAACCTGAGGACAGCTGACTAACTAAGGGTTAATACCTCCAGTCGCTGCGTAGTTACCTGAGTACAAGAATTGGTTTCTCAGTTTAGACTATAAAGTGTGAATCGTCGTTGTCTCCAACACAAATTGTACCAAAAAATATCTCTGTAGCAGAACACGGTATAATAGGAATGGTATTTATGCGCGATTATAAAGAAATTTTAAACTTCGCGAATATAACAATCGATTTTTCAGATGAATGTAAACATGAAAGTACCCTGACAGTAATCATACCAGCTCGTACGAAGGAGTTAGTGACAGTACCTTTAAAATCAACTAAACTTAGAGAAGGATATATCGATCAAATTCAAACGGGACCAGGAATTTTCGCTGGTCAATATCTCGTAACACAGATAGCAAATTCCAAAAAAAATTTCTCATCGATACAACTGCAGAAAATATCGATTTAACATTACCTCCTATCGAAATTGAAGAATCCAAAACGCATAAAGAATTAAATTCATCGGAATATAATAATAACCAAAATAATAGTTCCGAAATCAATCTTGATAAAGAACGCGAAAACGCGGAAAGATTTACTGAATTAATTTAACTTCTTAAAACCGAATATATGAATGACAATGAAAAAACAAGTATTTTAACGGACTTATATTTATTTACATATCAATTTAAATTACCTGAAGATAAACTCGCACACAAAAACGGTTGCACATTCATTCAAAAAAACTATTATTATTATTAATAAACTCTAACATTACAGATCTCTCCATTCTATGTCGATTTACAGCCGTTATTAAGACACCCATCACAATTCTATCTTATAAACACACGTCTTTATCACGTTGTCAATTTTCCACTTTCTGTCAATGCCTTCCCCCAGTTTCCGCACCAGCTTCTGTCTCCATTCTGATTCACTGTAATCCCCTCTCCATTTCTGCCACTACTCTCTTGATTCTTCTCGTAGTTTTTGTAATATTTTATTACAACTAGTAACATGTTCGATTGTTTCCAACACCCCATCGCAGCCTCTACATCTATCGTTCGTAAAGCCCTTCTTGCCTCCTCTAGTTGCACATTCACACCTCCATCAGGACCACACCTCTTTCTGCCAACCTTTCAAGTCCTGCCTATGCTAGTGCCTCTCCATCTCCTTGTCCTTCTTTACATCTTTGAAGAAGTTGCAGTAACTAGACACGGTGTGTCTGAACCAAAGTTAAATGAAATGGCTCAACACTTTGGAACTTGCTTCAGATATCGAAAGTAGATTACTTATAGGTCATAAAAAATCTATTTCCAAAATAATCTGTATAGCCCTTTTAAAAAAAAACTGATTTAAAGAAAAAAATTTTTTTTTCGTTTTATTGAGCACAAACAAATAAAAAATTTTTAAATATAAGTAGAATTATTTACAGAAACATATAAGCATAAATAATCACGTTTTAAATATAAACCACATGCTGTACGTAACAATTGTTAATAGAGCATGAAATGTATATTGACATGATCGCGATGCTTCAATGTCGCCTTGCACCCAATCCTTCCGATGTAAACAATGATCGGAAAATATGCCGGCGTTGGCGATTTGACTTTGTGACTCGAACTCGCTTGTTTATTCGATTCAAGCAGTAAAGCTTGAGCTCTAGTCATATACGGGAGCTTCGTTAGTAGAATAGAGTGATTAGAAATATTTCCTTCAACGTTTGTTTAATCGTGAAAATAAAAAATGCCTAAAAACGCTTTGAGTCATAGTGAAAATCGTAATAAAGTGTGCTTTTTATGTTTTAAAAAACATAATAAGCAAATGTTTGTTATAAAAAACCAGTTGAAAGTTGATATGCAAGACTTAGTTGACAATTACAGTGATGAGGATAATTTACCTGCAGCTTTATGTTGTACTTGTAAAAGATATGTGTATGCGGCAAAAAGCTGGAGGAAATAAAATAAAAAATCCAGATTTGACACAATTTTCATTACTGAAGAGTACAAGGTCAAAATGTAAATGCAAGATTTGTGAAATATCTCGTAGTAAACCTGAAAGTTTTCTTGGCAAAAATGGAACTGGAACTACAGGTAAATATTGTGTTCATTTATAACGAATTAGATTGATTATTTTCATATTCATCATTTTAGAGAATACTTCAAAATCGAAATCTACAAAGTTATGTAATTCATGTTACGCTGTCATTGGTAAAGGCAAATCACATAAGTGTGGCTCGCAGACTCTTGTTCAAAATCTTTCTAATTTGATGTTAGAGATTCCAGAAAAACCACAAACTCAAGTTGTTTCAAAAGTATTAAAAATTAAAGTTAAGGAAAATTTCAAGGGTAATGAAGAGTCTTCGCCAGTGTTAAAATTATCACAAATGCATGGACGCCCGCTTCCAATCACTATTGGCATAACAAACACTTCACTTTCAAAAAATGAATCATTGTCTACTGATAATTTGTTAGCTATGAAAACAGATATGAATTTGAGTGACCGAGATACATTGAAATTGGCTGCTTCCATTCGAGCCGGTACAAAGAATAGAAAAGCTGTTGAACCAGGATTGAAAAAGAAGCTCACTACCAAAGCTCATTCAATAGATGAATATTTTTCTTACAAAGAATTTCCTCTTGTTAAAGTGAAAGGTGATGAAGTTTCGAATACTCCTTTAGTTGTAGTTTATTGCAATGATGTGCCAGGGTTTGTTGAGTATGTGAGACAAGAGCGCAATTTATCAGAAGACCACTTGAAGTTAGGTATTGATGGAGGAGGTGGATTTTTAAAAATATGCCTTTCAGTACAATCAAAATCAAATATGGAATTTGAAAGTGCAAATAAGAAGCGAGCAAAATACATTGAAGGTATTATTTACTTTTATACGGTACGAAATTCAACTCGATTTAAAGTGCTTTATATGACGATGTAGTCTATTTTTAAACAGGAATTGCAGCAAATAAATTCAAGGATTCTGGTGTTAAGCGATTATTTATCTTAGCAGCCGTTTCACAAGCTCAAGAAAATTATGCAAATGTGCAGCAACTTTTTTCAGAATTGAATATTAGTCCTTTCAATGGCACCATAGCGACTGATCTAAAATTGGCAAACATTTTGGTAGGTATTATGGCACACAGTAGCACATACCCATGTACGTACTGTTACGCAAAAAGTAATGAGCTTCACACCTGTGGTGATTTAAGAACTGATGAAAATGTTTTAAATAATTATGAAAAGTGGTTAGCTGAAGGAAAAGGATTGAAGAGCCTGGCAAAAAATTATTTTAATTGCATCCACCCCTCTAATCACTGCATCTGGAGATAAAACATTCCTGGAAATAATTCCACCCCCAGAACTGCATCTCATGCTTGGTGTGGTAAATACTGTTTTTACGCACATGTTGAAAGAATGTCAAAGTGAAGCCGAATCTTGGGCTGAATTTTGCCACGTTCAGCGTGAAGTTACACACCAAGGTTCGGGGTTCAATGGAAATGCGTGCAGAAAACTTCTACAAAATGTTGACGTCTTGCGGAGTTCTAAAAATCTTGCTGTATTAAAATACGTACAAGTGTTCGCTACTTTCCATAATGTAGTTTCTGCATGTTTTGGAAACAGTCTAGATGAAAATTACGTGAAGTGCATACAAAGTTTCAAAAACAGCTATATATCTTCAGGTATTAACATCACTCCCAAGGTTCATGCCGTTTTTTTTCACGTTGAACAGTTCTGCCGCAAAACTCAAACTGGGCTTGGATTTTTTAGTGAACAAGCAATGGAATCGGTGCATTTCGATTTCAACGCTTGGTGGCTCAAAACTAAAGTTGATATGCAAAACCCTCAGTATTCTACAAAACTGTTAAGTGCCCTATGTAGTTATAATGCATTTCATGTTTGAAAAAGACTATTTACTTTTTCTAATTTTTTATTAACCATGTAATAAGAGAATAGTAATAGCTGTACTTATAGTTTTCATACGTAATAATAATAAGCATTTTTTGATAGATATTTCATATTTCATTAGTTTTTTATTTATTTCTGGTCAATAAAACGAAAAAAAAAAATTTTCCTTTAAATCAGTTTTTTTTTAAAAGGGCTATACAGATTATTTTGGAAATAGATTTTTTATGACCTATAAGTAATCTACTTTCGATATCTGAAGCAAGTTCCAAAGTGTTGAGCCATTTCATTTAACTTTGGTTCAGACACACCGTGTAGAGTTCTCAATTTTTGCCCAATCTCCTTGTATGCCTTGGTCCTCTTTTATCTCGACTAACTCCTGTGCCCTCCTTTCTATCTCGCCCAGTGGTTCCCGTCTCCACAACATTCTGAAGATCAATCCATCCCCTAATTCTTCTAGGGTCCTGGCCATTAAACATCCCCAATAACTTGGATCCCCATTCATAACTCCTCTAATCTCTTCTCTCATGCACTTATATGCCTATCTCTCCTCATTCAATCCTGCCAACTTCAAAAGAAAACCTACAATCCTTCTCAATGCTACGACTTCAATTTCTCTTCTACCTGCTACCGTCTTCCATATATAATCTGGTGTATTTTTTGGAAAACCCAGGCATGCCTTCACAAATCTTGCCTGAACCCCTTCAATTATTTCCCTTCGCTGCCAGTCCCATATTTCAACACCATACAGTGCTCCTGCCTTCACGGTCCTGTCCATTAAAAGTAGCCTCCTTGCCAAACTGTTCACCTCTGTGGCTATATTAGTGTAAATTCTTAGTTTTTTCGCAATTGTGCCGAAACTTGGTATATGGGAGTTTTCGGGGCTGCTGATTACGAATCTAGTGTCAGGATTGTAAAATTCAAAATGGAAAGGGTTAAACAGTATAGGACTCAGCGGGCAGCTTTGCCTCACTCTTCTTGTTGTCCAAAATCCGCCCGTCATGCCATCTGTCGTTATCACCTCACACCAAGTCGATCTATAAATCTTTTTCAACATATTTAGGAATCTTCCTTCAATCTTCATCTTATGCATCTTCTTCCATAGGGTTTCCCCATTTACTTTATCGAAAGCCGCCGCAAAGTCTACAAAAACTACGTGCAGCTTTCCGCCTTTTCTCTTCAGTCGGTTCCCTATTATAGTATTTAACACAAAAACTTGTTCCATTGTGCCCCTTCCTTTTCTAAAACCAGCCTGTACTTCTGATAGTTTTCCTTCTTTCTCCAACCAACTGCTCAGTCTCTTTCCCATAACCATTGCTAAGATCTTATAACCAATGTCCAGAAAAGACACTCCCCTATAGCTTTTGACTGACTCCGTATTCCCTTTTTTATGAATAGGAAATATTCTAGCCATCCTCCAACTCTTCACGATCTTTTCCTTAGACCATAATTCTTTCACTGTCTCAACTAATTATCTTTGTCTCTCACGCGGTAAATTCTCAAAAAATTCTGCCGTTATACCATCCTCTCCTGCTGCCTTGCCGTTTTTAAGCCTTTTTACCGTCTTCCATATCTCTTCATCTGTCAACGGGCCATTAAGATCCATTGTTGATTCCTCTGTCTCACCCCTGCCTTCCCCTTCATTTCTTCTTCTTCTTCTTCTTGTTTGCGGCAGCCTGCACTGCTGCAAATAGCAAAGACGAGGCTGGCGGGGTATCGAGTTTAATGGGAAGGTAGCTAAGGGGCAACGGCGGGCGGCCGATGCGTCGGGACGGTTCCCTGCCAGCGGCGTTTCAAGTTTGGGAGCTCTGCTGAGTGGTGGAAAGCGATGGATTGGTACAGAAGAAAGCTCGGGTTAATAACATTAGTAACAATGATTGGAGAGAATAATGTATGAATCTGCTGGAAGGAGAAGGAGACAGAGAGGGTGGGGGCGAAGGAGAATAATAATAATAAGAGAAAAGCAAATGAAGGGGAAGGCAGGGATGAGACAGAGGAATCAACAATGGATTCAAGTTTGGGAGCTCTGCCACTCAGTCAAGTTCTTAACATTTATCACCTCTCTCTGCTTCTTCTCCAGCCATTCTTTGATTAACCGATTTCTGCACCTCTCCAATCCCCTACAACTTCTCTGGTATTTCCTCTTCGTTTCCCAAGTCCTTTTCACTCTGAATTGATGCAATAATTTGAAATTTCTTCTTCTAAGCCTCTTGTAACTTCTGTCATCCCAAATTGCCTTATTGTTACACCCTTTTCCGTTCCTTGTCCACAACTTGGCCTCTCTCGCTGCTTCCTTGGTAAATTCCACAAATCTTCTCCATCTGTCCTCCTTCGTTATCACCTTCTCTCTATTTTCTTACTCTTCCTCTCTCCTCCCCAACCAAGCCCCCCTCCATGGCACCACATACTTCTCAGCCTTCCTCCCATTCCACTTCATCCTTTCTTGTATCTTTTGTCCCTCTCTACTATTGTTCTTAGTCCTCTCCTTCCATTCTACCTTGCATCTCACCGGAAGATGGTCCGAGCCTTCCTGTGCAGTAACCCTTAGCTCCTCAAACCAATCTGGAATTTCCAGATTCTCACTCATTTTAACCATAACTAAATTCAAAACTGATCCCAGCCCTTGGCTATATCCCAGGCAAGTGATCTTCCTTTCCTGGTCTCCGTTCGCTCACACATTCATCACTAGCCATGCCTTTTCTTCGCACCACTTTAACAGCCTTCTGCCTTCACTTCTCACTACTCTATCCTCCGAACGCCTCTTCAGAAACTAATTGTGTCCCACATTCAGCTTTAATTATAAAAAAAAACATTTTAGTGCAATTCACAAACAAAAGAGTCGTCAATTTGCTTATGCAAGCCTGCACGCGCTCGGGTGCTACCGAGTCATCTCGTCGTCGCCAGCTATAACCGTTTTTCGTTGGCTATCAAGTATCAGTATTTTCTTTTGTTCATTTGCATGATTATATAATATAATTCTCACAATGTCGTTGTTAAATGCGTCAAGAAAAATTGAACACATTTTTTGTTAAGGTTTTATGTCAATCAAATAGTAAGAAATGACGCATCATAAAAAAAACGCTTCCGTATTTATTTAAGTATTTGTTGTACAACGTCGCTGTTAGCTTCAGAAAATACTTTGCATTGAATTTTTTTATTATCAATTGGTTTGTAACAATGATAGGCCCTTGTATTTTTTACGGTTTTTGCTGTTGCAAATCGTGATTCCAATTTTTTTTGTGACTCGAATTCTTCAACTGTGCAGAAATCAAAATAAATTTTATTGAAAAATTCACTTGCCCACTTGTACAATTCTGTAGTATTTGTTATTTTTTTCGAATTTCTGTTTTGTAAACTAGCACGGTAAGCATTTCTTTTGCCGCACCCTCCAATTCTATAATGCGCCCCTTTTCCATGTGATGTTGTAAAGAAATGCCATTCGGCTTCTATACCAATAGTATATTACGTGCCTAGACGCACAATGAAGGTCATTGCGTGACGAGCGACAATGCTCGCAGGAGATCGAAGCCAAGGCGTAGTCGTGGTATAGCCGATGCGTAGTCGAGGCGCGATCAGTCCTGCAAGCCTTGTCGCTAGTCTCGTAATTTCCCGAATTGTGTGCATTGGCACGTATTCTATTTTATGTGACTTCGGTGCGGATATGAGTTTTTATGCGTACACTCGAATCTAATCTAGTATTCTAGTTGTTTGCGGCGCTAGTCATTACACTTGATATTTCGAGACTAGTCCCAGCCATTTTGATTTTATCGATCTTGTGTAGTATTAGCTTGTTGTAATAGTGCATGCGCAGTTCAAATGTACAAGGCTTTGTCAGTAGGATGCTAACGCTGTACGAAGAAGAAGAAGAAGAATAAGAAGAAGATTGTGCTCCGCTGTAAGACTTCATGCGCATGCGCAGTTCAATTTTTACATTATATTGCTCTGTAACGGAATACACAACATTCCGTTACTCTCAGCTGTAACGGAAAAACGAGTTTCCGCGCCGGAGGCACATAACATCTTTTTTATGATTTAACAAATTCACGAAATTAAATCTGTTTTTGTATTGAGAGCCTGCTCCATCAGAAAAATATTAAAATTTTTTAATATTTTTTTATTCATATTTATTTTTCAAGAATAAAAATACACGGGCCTATCATTGTTACAAACCCATTGATAATAAAAAAATTCAATGCAAAGTATTTTCTGCAGCTAACAGCGACGGTGTACAACAAATACTTAAATAAATACGGAAGCGTTTTTTTATGATGCGTCATTTCTTACTATTTGATTGACATAAAACCTTAACAAAAAATGTGTTCAATTCTTCTTGACGCATTTAACAACGACATTGTGAGAATTATATTGTATAATCATGCAAATGAACAAACGAAAATACTGATACTTGATAGACAACGAAAAACGGTTATAGCTGGCGCCGACGAGATGACTCGGTAGCACCCGAGCGCGTGCAGGCTTGCATAAAAAAATTGACGACTCTTTTGTTTTTGAATTGTACTAAAATGTTTTTTTTATAATTAAATCTGAATGTTTGCCGCATCCAAGGCATTTTGATTTTGTTCCCTACCTATATGAGAAGTTCAAAAAATTAGCATTTGTTTATAAAAATTCGAATTTTTTATAAACAAAAGAAATATGAATATAAATTTACTCGTCAATTGTTGTTCAAACATTTTTATATGTTTGTTTTATATTTCACTCTAATCGCATTGTTAGAAAATTAAAATATAGCCGTTTTACGAAAACTCAGCCTAAAATTTGTTTATAAACTACTAGAAAAAAGCGAATTTCATCAAAATATTCTTTGGTAGCACTTATAATGTTTCAAGCTATTGGAAAGAGCGAAAAGATCTTCAAAATCGATAGGTCCGTTTTTGCCGGCCCATTTGAGAAAATTTGACACAGAAAATCTCAAGTCTCCAGAACGATCGTAAAAGATCAATTTATGTGAAAACTCTACATCCCCTAACTAATAAGGTCATAATATTACGTGACCTGAGACTGACCCCCCGAGGCGAAAACACATTATACGTGTTTTGACACTTATGTGCATGCACTTGTTACATCCAGTAAAAATTAACAAAATTTAAAATCGCGCCTACAGCAAGGCAACCCGGCATACAACCAGGCGATTGACAAACGTAAATCACATCACTGCGATGATAACTACTTGTCGATAGGATAATTACCCGAGATCGACGAGGCAGTTGAGTTGCATAAAATAGGAAAACTACCTTACCGTCAGTAAAAAATGATTAATAATAATAATCAAACACTAGCACATACCAGTGGTGTTAGTTGAAATTTGCCGGTTTTACACATAAATGTGGCTAGAGATATGTATACATTTCTATGATTTGGCATCTATGTCATATTTTTCTACGGAAAATGACCTTCAAAAATACACATTTAAATTCTGCCAAAATAATAGCATCATAGTTGTTTACCTCAGTGAATATGTCGAGTTTCATTACAAGTAAATCGCATTTGCGGCATTCGTTGATTTTCTTATTTCATCAAAAGAAAAAGCAGTTGAAGCTCATCGATTGCTGGTAGAAACTTATAGTGAACATGCTCCAGTGATTAGAACATGTGAGACATGATTTCGTCAATTTAAAAGTGGAGATTTCGATTTAACAGACAATGAACATCCTCGTGCATTGAAAAAGTTCGAAGACGAGGAATTGCAGGCGTTATAGGATGAAGACCCAATCCAATCGCAACAACAATTGGCACAAACACTAAATGTGACCCGAGGAGCAATTTGCCAACGTTTAAAAGCCATGGGAAAAATCCAAAAGTATGGAAAATGGGTACAACACCAACTGAACGATGGACAAATGGAAAATCGAAAAACCATTTGTGAAATGCTGCTTCAACGGTTCGAAAGGAAATCTTTTCTGCATCGAATTGTCACAAGGGACGAAAAATGGATTTATTTCGAGAACCCGAAGCGGAATAAATCATGGCTTTCACCTGGTGAGGTCGGCCCATTGACTCCAAGGCCAAATCGCTTTGGCCGTAAGACAATGCTCTGTGTTTGGTGGGACCAGTGTGGTGTGGTGTACTTCGAGTTATTAAAACCGTGTGAGACGGTGAATACGGATCGCTATCGACAAGAAATTATCAATTTGAATAATGCGTTGATCGAAAAACGGCCGGAATGGGCCCGAAGACATGGCAAAGTTATCCTACAACATGACAACGTACCGTCTCATACCGCTAAAGTGGTGAAGAACACATTAAAAGCATTGAATTGGGAAATATTATCGCACCCGCCGTACTCTCCAGACCTCGCCCCGTCCGACTATCACCTTTTCCGCATCGATGGGACACTCACTCGCAGAGCAGCGCTTCGCCAATTTTGAAGAAGTCGAAAAATGGCTCGTCGAATGGTTTGCCTTGAAAGAGAAAATTTTTTTTTGGAATAGTATCCATAATTTGCCTAAAAGATGGGCAAAATGTGTAGAATCCAATGGTCAATACTTTGAATAAAATTTTTTTGAGATTCCCTTGAGAACTAAGTGTTTTCTTTATTGAAAAAACCGGTAAACTTCAACTAACACCCCTGGTAATAATCAGCGATAATTAATAATGGGTAATGAATCAATAATATCAATCACATTATTGGGGATCCGCAAACTAGCTTAAATAATATCTCAAAGTATAGACACTAAAAAATCATGTATTTCATAAATACTATAAGAATATAAACCAAGGTATAAAATAATAGATGAGTCAGTGCAATGATAACCTAGTATAAGTGCACCGACCTGTCAACATATATTTATTAAGTAACATAGCTGAAAAGACCAGAGAAAGATGTACCGCATCGAGCGTCAATGGACTTTGATCCCGATAGTATGACCTGCGTGAGAACTAGCCGCGAGATCACGAGTTTACGCGACTGTCAGCAAGCATGGTCATCGACATTGCCGCCAGACGCGTGCCGATCAACAATTTATGATTGTACGTGCCGATCTACAAATTAGCAACGTACGTGCTGATCTACAAATTAGCAGGCACTCTCCCACTATAGAAAGAAACAATAATATATAAACCCCAGATTTACCTCTGGAGGTTGTCTTTTCGCTAGTAGCTGTTCAGTCTTCAAGATCTTAACGTCGGTAATCACTCCGTCCGCAAGACATACTGTCGGTGTCACGAATTGATCCTTCGATATTCGTAATTTCATAGGTATCTTACACAAGGATTACCTCGGTACTTGGTAAATATAATCCCTGGTCCTTAAGTAGTGCAAGTCCGGTGGTCGTGAATTAATAAGTGCCGTTAGATACGTGTATCGTCGTATTAAGTCGAGTTCTGAGAGTTAAATTTACGGAAAACGAATCTAACCAGTGGTTAGCAAGCAAGTTGGATTGTCTGATACGCTTCCTGTATTATTTGACTAGCACTACTTGACATCAGCCAGGATTGTGCCGTTATCCTGCTACCAACAAGGAGAACTATACGACAAAACTCTTTCTCTTGTCTTCTCAAGCAGGGAAAAAGCGTAAGTTATATATATATATATAAAAGCATCTCAAAATTTATTATATTAACTATAACGCCAATTGTAGTGCGTGAGTTGTATACCTACCCTAGCGGACCCGGTTGAGAGAGAGATCATAGAATACTCTGACCATTCTCTGACCGCTCTATGATCTCGCATTATTACGGCTAAGAACGGCAAAAAAGACATTAAAAGCATTGCAATTATGATTCTGTGGCGAAATTTCAATTAGAAGGTGTAGCAATAAATACAATTATCTTATTTTTCAGCGATAAAAACTAGAAAAACATAATACCTGTCACTGAAGGTGGCTTCAACTGCTCTCAGTAGCATTTTGCGCGCTAAATTTGAAAAAAAATTAAAGATTTAGAAATGCAAATGTGTAAGATAAATGAATTTAATAATGAACTTTACGTGATAAAAGTTGCTGAAATTAATTAAAATTGCATGAATAATGTAGAAAGTATTTTTTAAAGTCTCTGATGTCATTCAATTGTAATTTTTTTCTTTTGTGCATGATGCGACTTTGCCGACCGTCGTGACAAATCAAACAAATTATTTGGACTGAAAAATGCAAATGTCTAAAATAAATTAATTTAATAATGAAATTTACGTAATAGAAGTTGCTGAAATTAATTAAAGTTGCACGAATAATTGTACGATCAAACGAACTTACCTTAGTGAAGTTCGATCGTAATTATATGATGTGTCTCGTCCGAATATATCACTTGTAGTAGCGCCAGCTGCTCGGTTACGACCACAAATTTTAAAGAATAAAAAATTGAAACCCGTTTCCATGTGGAGACCCTATTCTTCATAATGCACCAACTTCATTTATTTTTAAAGATGAAATATCGTAATCGAATAGATTACTTATGGAAGAAGTAACGATTAGGGGTGGGAAAGGAAGTGATCTATTCGGATGAGACACATTGTATAATTACGATCGAACTTCACTAAGGTAACTTCGTTTGATCGTACAATTATACTTAAGTGTCTCGTCCTCAAGATCACTTGTAGTTGTTTAAAGCTTCAACGGTGGTATTTCCATTATTTATTTTAGTCCTATTTCATAAACAAGGGAAGACATTTTATTTCGAGTGGACATAGAATAATATAATTCATTATTACAGTCTTGTATATCACATCCTGAGATTTCTAACTTTGAAAACAAACTTTTCGCACTTGCGTAATTATAAAAAAATATATAAGGTCTTTGAGAGCTTACATTAAGGATATATTAGATTTTCATTGACTCAAGGCTTTCTGAGCAAAATTCCTTTTGCCGATAAGCGGTCGTTTATAAAATAAGGCAAAAACCTTTGATGAATCCGACCAACATGCCGTCCTTCGAATCACGTCGAGAGAAAAGCCGTTACGTAGGGCGGCCGAAGTAGTAGCGTGTTTAATGCTGTATGTGTATCTGTACCTTCCGGCCTTATTCGGGAGGTTCTCTTGACGTAACTCAAAAGGGTCGAGGCGACACAGAACTCCGGCTGGTCTTTGAAAAGGGGAGTGTTAACAAGGGTTGTTTCTTATTGACACCCGAGGTTTTGATTCTATCTGTAATTCTTATATTTATCACGTCTTTCTGTTGTGTCATATTACTCAATATAATTAATGAAATTGTTTGTTGTCTTTGTGCCGTTGCAAGGGCTAACAATGCAACTAATTTAAAGGAAAGGTCTTTGAGTGAAACCTTATCATTTGGATAAATTGACCTCAAATGGCTAAGAACCAACGTAGGATCCCATGTAAAATCGTATCGCGGATTCTTGAGACTTCAAATTAGACGCACCTTTACAAAATCTTTTGATTATGGGATTGTTTCCAATATCCCAGTTGGCAATTAACGCGACGTTGGATCGGTAAGAGTTGATTGTGCCGTAGGCATTCACCCCTTCCAATGCAAGAGTCACAAAATCGAGTAACAAAGAAGTTGAAGGTTCAAAACGTTACGTTCCCTTCTTCTAGCAAAATTCCCACCACAACCTTATTGGTCTCACGTATTGCTTCAGCGTTGTGGGTGCCAGAGAGGCTAGCATGACCTGAAGGGCCGGAGTGGGAGATTCCATCTACCGCGAAGGCGTAAGATTTCCTGATAATTTCGCTACAACCTTCCTGAAAGGAGAAGAGAGCAATTTAATGTCGGGTTTGAGGATAATTGATTCAGAAATTCGTAATTGGTTGAATAAAGGGAACCACGGTTGCGAAGGCCAGAGTGGAAGAACTACGACCCCTTCTGCTTTATCGGTCTTAATCTTTTTTAATGTTCTCAGGGCTAATGCAAAGGGAGAAAAAGCGTAAAAATGATCGTTCTCCCAGGACCGTGTAATAGCGTCGGCACTTCCCGCTTCTGGATCGGGGAACCATGAAATAAAACGTGAACATTTTGCATTGATATTTGCTGCAAAAAAGTCAATCTCGAATCCTCCAAAGATTCTGTCGATCTCTCCAAAGGCGTCTGGAGCAAGAGACCACTCTGTCTCTTGCGAAATGATCTTCGACTCTCAATCGGCTTCGACATTGTCAGAAGATTTAATACATGATGCCGAAATCCATAAATCTCGTCGCTCGCACCATTTCCAAATCTCGTTCGCCAGATTAGCGAGTTTCGGGAACTGGATTCCGCCCATCTTGTTCATGTAGCTCAGTGCTGTCGTGTTGTCGATTCTCAACAGGATTTCGGACGAGCTAATATTTGTTGCAAAACATTTTAAGGCGTAAAACCGCTGTAAGCTCTAAAAAATTAATGCTTTCATACTTTTGATCTTTGCTCCAATGGCCATGTGTTGATTTTTCTCCACAGAAGGCACCCCAACCTGTCCTAGAGACATCTGAAAAAATTTCCAACGAGTATCTTCCATCTCTAATTGGATTTCTGAGTGCAGGATTTTATATATTTACGATCCACCAATCCAGACCTTCGTGGATATATGCGGGCAACTGTGTAGTTGCGTAAAATCCCTTTCCTTATTCTTGAGGGCTAAGAATTTGCATCTTTCCAGATCTTTGACGTAAATAGGACCGTATTTTACGGCTGGACACGCTGCCACCAAGTTTCCAATAAGATGAGCCAAATCTCTGATTTTACATTGACGTTTTTCTTAAAAGAACAAGATAGATTGATAATTTTTTGTCTCTTTTCTACTGGGAGGCTCGTGGTGAAAGCTCTAGAATCCAACAAAAAACCTAAAAATTTCAACGATTAGAAAGGAGTCAATTGAGATTTTTTCATATTAATAATAAATCCAACGGATTCCAATAACAATTTCGTTTTTTCTACGTTCCTTGCACATTCCGCTCTTGAGTCTCCAAAAAGCAGAAAATCATCCAGGTAATTTTTTGCCATGAGGAGAAAAAATATTCCAATCTCCCGTGCTATACTCACGGTTAATGTAGAGGATTCTGGCTGTGCTTGGATTTGTTGTTGTTTGTTGCTGCTGCTCCGAATCCAAGATTTCTTTGCCCCAGTCCTTGGAGTCGATTTCGAGTAATATCTCTTGGCTGGGGCCGGAAGTTTAAATTCCTCGTAGAACCGGACCTTGGCTGCCCGTAGTGTCCTTTGAACTTAGGCTGCTTCGGCGAGTCTGACGTCAACATCTCTTTGCCGGCTTTCTTCGACGCTTTGGCTGTTTTTAACTTCTCACCGAAATCATTTCCCAATAGAAATTTGTCCGTCTCACTATCTTCTATTACGGTCTTCGCCGCTCGTGATAAATTGTTAACCTGGGCCACGAAATATTTTCTGGTCCTTGATGCGCAGAAACAGGAGTCAGCATACAGCCGTCCTCCGTCTCCCAACAAATTTACCATTCGATTGATGTCCACGATCAGAGCGCCAGCTTCGTTTTTCTTGACAGACATTACTTCCAATAACGCTAAACCTAAGGCATTTAACACCGACGCAATCTCTTCCTGAGCAGTTTTTTGAAAACCGTCCTTTCGTAACGCCGAGGTTCCCAGGATTGCCTTGCCTCTGCATTGAGAATTGGGGCCGAGAGCAAGGAACAATTGGATGGTGTCGGATATTTTTTGAGAAGTTCCGTCTTGGTTTCCTTCGGCAAGCCCTTTTGCAAAATATTCGACCATTGCCTCGCTAGAAAGGAGCGTAGAGGTGGACCGTAGCCCCTTTTTTCGGGTATTTCGCTCAAGAGATTGAGGATTTCCGGATCTACTGTATCTTCGGCCTTTTTGACTGGTTCGGGATCTATGTATGGCTCATTGGCTATTGATCCTCTAGGGTATCGCTCTTGCCGTCTGCCCCCTCGCTTTTGACGATCGCACTCTGCGCTTCTAACTGAACGCGAATCCCTCGATTCGTTTGAGCAACTCCGCATGCGATGTCGATCCAAATGCTTTCGACCCCGATGTTTCTTTTCCCTCGAAGAATCCCGACATTTCGAGGAAGAATCGTGACTTCTTGAATCAGACATTGAACTTACACGCGAATAATACGAATTTGAACTTTTTTGAAGCGACGCAAGCTTTTTGAGGTTCGCGTCGGTACGCTCAAGTTGCTCGATTTTTTCTTGGAAAACTTGCATCTGAGCAAGAATTCGAGCCTTTGTCGATGAACCCGGTGTTTCACCGACCTTTTGGGATGGCAGTTCTGACATTCTTGAATATGGCGGAAAACAATTTACAATTTCCCAATGAATTATGAAAAAACACGTCTTGATCGTAACCGCACAAAAAGACGAATGAAGTTGGCGCATTATGAAGGACGGGGTCTCTACATGGAAACGGGTTTAAATTTTTTATTCTTTAAAATTTGTGGTCGTAACCGAGCAGCTGGCGCTACTAATAGTGATCTTGAAGACCAGTCACTTAAGTATAATGTAAAGTCTCTGATGTCATTCAATTGTCATTTTTTACTTTTATACATGATGCGAATTTATGGACTCCAGTAACGAATCCTAAAAAGTATTTACTAAAAAGTATTGATAAATGATTTGGGGAAATGCATATTACAAGGAGATATCACATTAAATAAGATTTTTATGCACATGATTGCCTATTTTTACAATAAAGCTTCAAATTATAAAAATATAGTTAATATATGTACATATCTTAAAATTATCGTACTGGTAAAGAATTCAAAATACGCACAAGTATCTTGGTACAATTTAAAATTTGTTGACTCATGGATAAGAGAAACAATATTTATAGTTAGACAGTCTTTGCATTTGCATCAGTTTGAAAAATAATAACTTTAGTATACTGATGTATATTCAATTTTAAGAACTTGAGTGCATGAAATGAAAACAAATACAATTGCGTATATTAAATTGAAAATCGTGTGGACATGCAGAATGCAAACCCGCATATAAATATGATTTTGAACTGAAGATAGATTTACTTAAATGAATTTTTTGCACCAAAATTCTTAAATTTTGTTAAACATCTGTATATAAAAATTACAATTGTTTTGGAGTTTGTAAATACATAATCAGAGATGAGTTGGGAGATTGCTAGAGTAATGTATTTAATTTCGAGTGGTTTTCTGCAGCGCGCCCTGTTGCCAATTGCCCTTGGGAACTAAAATGAAAGGTTCATGCTACTACTTGAAGGGTAAAACAGAGCTACTGTTTATCACTTTTGCAGCGCCCCCAATAACGTGAAGCTTTTTCGAACTAAAATTAAAGGTCCGCGCTTCTGCAATAATATGTGGGAGCACACACAATCAAGCGCGTCATGTCAGTGTATCCCCACTAACTCGCTTCGATTTCACGCTGTGAAACGCTTCACCGTTTCTATTTTTTGGAAATTATAATAAATTCTTTAATGGCTGAAGCCATTAAAAATAAATTTTGCAAAACAAAATTCTTGTAAAAAAATTGCTGAATTTGGTAAAAACTTATTCATTTTAGAAATATGTCAACGGCTAGGTTGTATTAAGTCTTTTTCCTGAAAAAACGATTCTTGATTTATTTAAATCACATCTTTTTTTTAAATTTGGTATGAAGCGATAAGAAAAAAGTCGGGGTCAAAATAAAATTTGTTAAATTTATTTTTTCTTATGCTCAAATATTTTTCTTGGAAATTGATCACTTTTCTTTGAAATGATCTCTTGAATAATATTTTTTCTATTTTTGAAAGCAAAATTATCTTTTTTTACCTAAGATCTAATTTTTGAGGATGAATCACGAAGAAAGTACATAAATTATATCTGAATTTGCAATATGAATTTACACCATAAATTTTTTGGTATGGTGCTAATTTTATAAAACTTTACTTCTTAAACTTTTATAGACTAAAATACTTTGAATACAATTTTTTGAAGTACGAAATATCTTATACATATGGCAATTTCAATAGATGAATGTAAATGAAGTGTTTGCTGATTTAAGAAAATACATAAATTATATGTGAATTTACACCTCAAACTTTTCTTGATATGAAGCTAAGTCGACAAACCTTTACTAAAAAGTAAAATCCATTGAATAAAATTTTTTGGAATTTAACATCTTTTACATGACAATTCGTATATATATATAAAGTACCATCGGAAATTACAGATTGATCTGGAGTTTCAACTTTCGTTAAAGTGTTTTATTTTATAGAAAGATATTACAAAAGAAATTTTGAATGAGATTTAGATTTCAAAAGGTTTTTTTCAGTATGTCTTCATAGTGATTTCTTAACCTAATCAAAATATTTTTAGAAATTCTTTCCTGGATTCTATCTTGGGGTTGAACAGAATTAAAAAAA
Organism: Diplolepis rosae; assembly: GCA_030998225.1. Lineage (NCBI taxonomy): Eukaryota > Metazoa > Arthropoda > Insecta > Hymenoptera > Diplolepididae > Diplolepis > Diplolepis rosae. The sequence goes on from JAPYXD010000450.1 coordinate 997,507, forward strand.
GTTATGCAATTTTTAAAGAATGTAGCTTCTTCAAGAAGTTTTTAAAAATCGATGTATATCATATTTTTAAAAATTTAGAAATTTTTATCAAAATATTGATAGTTAGGATTTTTTGAATTCTTCAAATGAATGTAGTACAATCATCATTTGAAATTTGATGATTTTTCATTATCATGGTTGATTCTAGAGCAGAATCTAGCAGAAAAATTCCAAAAACATCTTAATTAGTTAGAAAAATACTATGAAAACTTACCTTCGAAAGAAGACGACAGACTTGTCATAATGTTAATTAAATTTAGAGTTATTAATATTATTAAGAAAGATCTAAATTTGATGCCTTTTAGATTTTCATCATATGAGAATTAAGATTTTGGGTTTATGTGAAAAATCATTTTCGGAATTTTCGTCAAATTTTTACGTTTTTAAATCCCCTGAGTCAGAAAAAACGGGTTTTACGAAAGTGTCTGTCTGTCTGCCTGCAGTAGTAATAGGTCAAATACTCGATAACTTTGGATAGAAAAAAATTGTCGGATTGAATTGAGCTTTGGCGTACATTATCGTAGCCGGAAAAGTAGGGACAAGTTCGTTAACCAGCTACATCTGACGAAACTTGTCAAAATAGGAGCATTTTTTGTGTTTTTGAAAAAAACTTTATGAACAAATCAAAAATTTTAAAACTGGTTTCTGATAATTCTTGTATATCTCTACTAAGTATCCTCATAATATTTTGAAATTAAAATGAAATTAAGAAAGTTACAGTATATTAAAACTTGAAAAAAGTCAATATCCATTTTCCAGTTAAATTATACGAGATACGAATAAATTTATGCTAAAAAATGGTTTACTACATAAAGATCTACAACAGTAATAACTGTAAAGTGAAATGTTTGATGACATGTCTGCTATTATATTGACCCAAAATTCACAGAATTTTTGGTAATTTCTCATTTTTTTTGGCATTGGGTCAGCCTCTTTTTATTTTCTTCTATTAATATTATCAATGCTACTTACGATAAAAAACGCAAAAAAAGAGAAAAGGCAAACGTTTCGGCCACATATAGGGGCCCTCTTCAGTGCCATAAATTGAAAGATTAATTCAAAATTTTCGTAAAAGATAAAAATGTAGAAGATAGTTAAAATAAGGATAATAGTGAAACTCAAAAACTTATCTCATCGCTTGCAATTCAAAATGAAGAAGTCCAGTAAGCAACAACACGAATTGGAAAAAAAATGTAGAATTCACTGTATATAGAAAACCGGATAAAATGAACGAAAAACTTAGAAATTTGTAAACAGGCCGAAATTTTTGTTTGTTTTTTTTTCCTTTATCAAGAACGGATGACCAGACCGTTATATTATTATATCATATATGTTTTGTTTCGTCGGTCTTAGGGTCAATAAAACAACATTAAAGAAAAATTATTGAATCAATTTATATCAATAAAAATATTAATAATTCAATAAATTTTAAGGCTGAAATTATGAATATTAATCGAATTCACCATGGCATTATTTAACATATGATTTTCAAGTTTGTGTTCTCAAGCTTTAGCATGCTTTTCACTGGTGAATTTAATTCAATTTATCGTATCTTCGTCTCTCTATATCCTACAGTTTGCGTGGCTTCATCGGATTGTACACACCGTATTATAATGTAATTTTAAATTATTGAAGCCCTCAATCTCTGAGGCTTTAATTTTAATGAAATTTTCAAGAATAAGACTGAATCTTCATGTATGCTTTCGTTTTTTTGTAATTTATATAAGTACTTATTTATTATATCAATACAACATAAAATAGTTCTCTTTGGAAAAAGAAATTTGATTGTAAATTGATTTGTTCAATTTTTAGTGACATATATATTCCTTGAAAAAGACCCGCAGTGAGGTTGAAACATAGGACAATTTTTGACCAAATATAATGAAGGAGATTTTTGTAGAATGGTGTTTTATTGACCACAAGACCGACGAAACCAAACCTATATGATATAAAGATCTACAAGTTTGAACTGCAACATTTTTTCATAAGATGTATATTTTTCTTTTTAATTAAAAAAAAAAAATACCATTGAAAACGTGTTATAGTGAAAACTAAACTTTCTATTTTCGGATAGTAGTGGCATCAAACTGATGTCACTTTGTGGGTTTTATTCGTCACAGATTTTAGAGAAGAACTGACGAGGCCTGCCTGAACCTCTACATATATAGACAGCTAAACCTAGGAGGGGGAGGTCATCAACCTCTACATATATGGGTAACTAAACCTGGCGGAAGGAGGTCATCATCTGGCTTGGTAACACTCCCCTTTTTAGACATAAATTAGTCTCTTAATTTACTAAATTCTTACCCTCCTTACTTTTGGTATTTCGGTGATCACCAAGGGTTGCAAGCTAGAATTGTACGTGACGACGTTCGTCGTCGTTGTTACCTTTGTTTTTACACAGAATATACAGGGTTTTTTGGGCATACACTTTTGTATGAATTCGAGTATTCCTAATCTGTACAGAACATAGGCTGATCCTAATCCTAGCGCTGCGTAACCTAAATAGCTTAACCAATCCATAGTTGTTTCTCTCCATGTTCTTAGTCTTCTGTTAATGGCTATTGATTTTAACATATTTTCTGCATCGTCTAGGCTTAATTTGGCTTGTCGTAATTCATTGTTATCTATAATTTTAGGGAGACGTATTAATTTACTTTCTAAGGTTTTTAGATCGTCGTTAGAGTAACTAATGTTGTAGGTCGCATTGAATTCGTTGTAAAATTGTCCCTTTAGATTTTTGCTAAGGTACAGTGCGTCTATTCCATTATAGATTTTACAATTTGAGCCCGTCAGTAGTGAGGGTTGTTTAATCTTTAGGTGTTCTATTCCTGTTTCGCAGCTAATATCTAAATATACCTCGTTCATTAGTACTATTATGTATCCGTTTAGTACGGGTATGAAGGTTTCTTTGTGTAAAGCAAAAGTTGAAGTTTTACATTTGTTCTCTAAGTATCGCTTGAATATCGTAGCTTCGCATGTTTCACTGTCAGTCAGCCTAAGTTTTGGTTGGCTTCTTTCGCAAATTTTATATTCGCTTATCGTCGTACATTTATTTATTGTTTCCTTGTCAGTAATTACATATGAGTCTCTAAATTTTATTAAATAGTCATGGTCGGGAATTACTGCAAAATATAGGTTTTGGATAGGATAAGGGATATGTATAATATGTTTGATTGTACCCTCTTCCTGTTCTATAATGGGAATTTTGACGGTTGTAAGGTGTAGTTGGCTTTACAGTTGGCCATTGCCGCTATTAGAAGTACTAGGGTCCTCATCTAAAAAATAAGGCATACACTGATCTATGTGTACTCTCAGTATTTTATCTTTATTCCTAATGCGTAGATTATTATTATCTAGGTAATCTATAACTTCGTAAGGACCTTTCCAGGATTGTTCTAATTTGTTTTGTTTGGTGTTATTTAAGATTTTAACTAGGTTCCCTGGCTTGTATAAAGGATGCGTTCTTGTTATTCCTTCATCCAATCTTTTCTTAGTTTTTTCTAATTCCTCTTGGATTCTTTCTTTAGCTTTTCTGATGTTTTCCTCGTGTTTTTTCCTCCATTTTCTAATCAGATCTTGATGGGTTAAATTGGGTGAGTTTTCAATTTGAGATGGTATATTTGGTAATCTTCCAAACGTGAGTTCAAAGGGTGTGAATCCCGTGGTTTGATTTACTGTTGAATTTATTGCGAATGTTACATATTTTAGATTTTCGTCCCAGTTATTCTGATTTTCTGCCATGCTAGTTTTGATCAGATTATTCAGGGTTGAGTGCATTCTTTCAATGTTTCCGTTGGATTGTGGATGGAATGCTGTAGCTTTAATATGTTTGATTTTCAAAGCTTTCTCAAATTGGTCCATTAACTCAGATAGAAAGTTAGATCCTTGATCAGTGAGAATAATTTTAGGAGATCCATAAATGTAAATATATTGTTCTATCAGAGCTTCTACTATTGCTGTTGAGGTTTCACTTTCTAACGGCATTAAAGTGGTGTATCTGGTCAATCTATCCTGAATACTAAGTATGTATTTGTTACCTCTAGGTGTAGTGGGTAACGGTCCAAAAATATCCAGTGCTATTTTATCATTTGGATTGAGTGGTATGTCGTGTATTATACTTTCTGATTGACTCTTAATTCGCGTGGTCTTTTGTAGTTGGCATATAGGGCATTTTTTGACATAGTCCTTAATGTCTTGGTCCATGTTCGTCCAAATTTCGATTCTCTTGGCTTTTTCGATAGTATTTTGTTCTCCAGTGTGATCCCTATGAGCTTCTTTAATAATTTGATTTCGTTCTTCCTTAGTTGATTTTCGGGTTGTAGAGAAACAAATGTGGAAATTCTTATCTGGATAATAGTTTGATAGGAATTCCATTATTTCTTGAATAACTTCTCGCTCCAGAAATGTAAATAGAGGATTTCCAAAGGATAATCTAACAATTGAGAGTTTTCTGTTAACGAATTCTTCGATAAACCAACTTAATTTATACAGCCAATCTTCTTCGTTGTACATAGGCATTTCATCCTTAGTTACTTCTTTCCAAAGAAAGCTACTTTATTTTCTTTTCCTTTTACATATTCTATTTCGTATTCGTATTCTTCCATACGAAGTCTCCATCGTAAGAGTCTCGAGCTAGGGTCTTTCACATTGTGCAGCCAAACTAAAGCACGGTGGTCTGTTTGAATTTTGAATTTCTTCCCGAGAAGATATTGTCTGAGGCGTTTCATAGCCCATACAATTGCTAAAAGTTCTTTTTCAGAGGTGGTGTATTTTTCTTCGGCTTTGTTCAATGTTCTTGATATAAATTTATAAAATAAAGGGTGCCCGTCTTGGCTCAATACTGCTCCTAATCCACAGTTGGATGCGTCCGTAGTCAGTATAAATTGTTTGGAAAAATCAGGGAATTTTAAAACTGGTGCGGTTACCAATGCGTTCTTCAAATCGTAAAATGCTTTTTCGCAGTCTGGGGTCTAATCGAATATTGTCTCTTTCTGAGTTAGCTTTGTTAAGGGTCTCGCTTTAGTAGAGAAATTCTTGATGAATTTCCTATAGTAACCTGCAAGTCCTAAAAATGATTGCACATCTTTTACAGTTTTCAATGGTCTGAATTCTTTTATGCAGTTTATTTTTTCAGGGTTGGGTTTGACTCCTTCTTTGGTTATTATGTGTCCAAGGTATTCTAGTTCTGGTTTAAGGTATTCACATTTTTTCGGTTCTAGTCTTAGTCCTAACTAGTAGATTCTTTCCATGACTTCTACTAAGTTCTCATTATGTTCCTGAATTGAGCTTCCGAATATCACAATGACATCTATGTATGCAAAGCATTTTGTTCCGATTAATCCTCTGAATGCATTATCCATCATTCTTTGGAAAGTGGCTGGTGCGTTCTTTAAACCGAAAGGAGTGCGATTGTATTCGAAATGTCCTTGGGTTGTAGAAAACGCAGTGTACTTTTTGTCTTCTTCCTTCATCGGGATTTGGTGGAATCCAGCTGAGAGGTCAAAGGCAGAAAAGAACTTAGCTTTTCCTAAGTGATCTAGTATATCATCGATCATTGGTAATGGGTAAGCATCTTGATTCGTGTCTTCATTAATCTTTCTGTAGTCAATTACCATTCTTAATTTATTTCCTTTTTTCGGTACTATCCATAAAGGTGAGTTGTATGGTGATTGGCTTTCTCTTATAATGCCCTTTTTTAATAACTTTTCTGTTTCTTCTAGTCAAACTGTCGGTGTTTTTCGGGTAATTTGTGGGATCTTAGATTGATTATTTTTCCATTTTTAAGTACTATTTGATGTTCGGTAAGGTTAGTACATGGAAGTGGGTCTGATTCTAACGTGAAAACTTCCGAATATCTGGCTATCATTTTTTTGATAAATTCTCTCTGGTCTTTTTCTAAATGATCTAATCTTGAAGCTTTCAATAATTCATTTAGTATAAAGGTCATTTGAGGTCCATTACTTTCATTTGTGATTATTTTTAATATAGGTTCGTAGCTAATCTGGAGATTTACTTCTTTAGGGTAATCCTCATTATTTTTCAATGGGATTTTTACTTGTCCGTTTCGTAGAGTGTAGAGTCCGTCGGGGATTTCCTTATCATCTATAATGATAATACCTTGATCTTCTGCGTCAGTTGAAATGGTACATATCTTTTCGGATTTTCCTGGTATGAAATCATTGCTTAGGTGCAAAGGTAGCTTTACCTTACTTAGCACGAGGTGACTGTTCGTGATCGCATATCTTGGATATTTTTCAAAGAATTTAATTCCAATTATACCTCCTTCTGGTAAGGGAAAATCGTTGGGTACTATGTAGAAAACGTGTTCTTGTCCAAAAAAGTTTAATTTTGTAGAATTTTTAGAGATATGCCGATTGTTACCCATTAGGAATGTTTTGTGGGTAGATTTCCTTTCGTCTTTATCATCCAATATTTGTTCTTTGATTATGTTTATAGCAGCTCCTGTGTCTACTAATAATCTGTATCTTCCAGTTTTTCTTCTGGCATCGATTGTTTGTAATCTTCCGCATATGGAAGAAATTCGGCTGATTCCTCGAAGATCAGTTGCTCCGTTATTTCTTCCTCCGTCATGTTTTCCGCTTCTGTTTCTTCCTCTTGGATTGCTCTTACCGGAGGTGGTCGCTTGAAACCATGGCCTGGGGGAAAACCCTGCTTCACTTGGCACTGTGAAGATATATGACCTATTTTGCCGCACTTGAAGCAATTCATTTTAAATCTGTCACTCAGTGGTATGGTACTATTCTGTGCTCTAGGTGTAGTATTTGCACCGAGTCGAGGTGGTCCGGGTGATTTGGCCCATATTTTTACTGGTGGTTTGATAATTTGTCTGACAGGCTAGCTGTCTTTTAACCATGTTTCAGTTTCGACGGCTAATGCTTGAGCCTCGTTTACTGTGTTCGGTTTTAACAGACGTACCTGCATTCCAATTTCTCTTTTTAAATTTAATAAGTAACGGTTAATGGCTTCTTCTTCTTCCAATTCTATTTTAAGTCTTCGTTTAGTGGTGTTTACGTGCTGGGATTGGACTAGGTAATTTATTTCATTTGTTATTTGTCGAAACCTCGTCGTGAAGTTCTGAACCGTTTCTGTTAAGCATTGCTTGCAGCTTTCTAATTTAGATTTTAATGAAGTTAATGAGCTGGTTTGTTTCAAATTTTGTCTGAGTGCCGCGTATAAATCTTCATAGGAGTTTATTTGCATATACCTAGTGGCTTTTTCTGCCGCGTGTGTAATTTTCTTTGCTAAAATTAAATCTAGAAGAATTTCTGGTTCTTCGCATCTTATTCTAGCTCTCTTCACCGTTTTTATAAAATCTTCTACTCCCATGTCGTCTTGACCGTTAATTGGCTTTATCGTTTCAATTGCTAACTTGGCTCCCATTTTCCGTTCTTCGTGTGGTGCTGTTGGGACAGTTGTTGGGAAAAATTGTGATTGACCGTAAATATTTTCCTGCCTTGGTCTAAATGTTTCTTTTCTTTGGAATGTTTTTTCTTCTACCAAAGAATGGTCGTCTGCCGCTTCTGGTCGTTGCTGGAATTCACTATCTGTTTCTACTGTCCCTGCTCCTCCTAATTTCTTTGATGATCTTGAAATTTCATCTATCCTATTTTCGTTTTCTTTTTTCAGGGCGTTGAATGAGATAGTCAGAGTTTCCATTTGGTTGAGAACCCTTACTAGTAATTCGTCAGTGGTGTAAGAGTGGGACTGGGCCCTGACGGGAGATTGTGCTCGAGACATGAGAGTGGTTGTGATTGGGAAATTTAGAGGATGAGTCCGTATCGTCGGATGAGTCGGTTTGATAGAGCGTGCTATCTCGGTGTTTATCAAACGCCAGTGTACCTACTTATCTATTGTTTGTGACTCGGGTGTAGAATGTCGCGATAAAATTTTAAATGTTTATTTTTTAATACAACAAAATGCAGTATAAGTTGCTACAAACTGCTACTCATTTTGAGGTAGTGATACTTAATTTGTTAAGGGTGGCCAGTGCTTGTGAACACACAGAGTATAGCCAACCCGATCTTGCCTCAACTTTACCTCACCTGTACCGTAGTACAGTCGCCGTGCAACTTACGTAAAGAGGATTTATACTCTAAGGCCCAAGATCGATTGAGAAATGTTTACAATACTTTCACTTTCTAGAAGTAATGCTTACTGTGCTACTCGTGGCCTGATGTGGGATCCGTAGATCGCCTGCCTTCCTTGACGTGTCGAAGAGATGAGTTAGCTTCTCATTGCTGCTAACCGGTTGCCTGGCTGGGCGTTGGCTGCTTACCTACGCAGATGCGTCTTCCGCCTGATTGCGGGCCTCGTTCAATTTTAATGGAATCTTTCACTGATAATTTACGTGGTATAGTGGCTACTAAATTCACCAACTAATTTTTATTATCAGCTACTTATTCCTGTTTTCGGGCTTACCGTAGTGAAGTCCGGAGTTCTTCTTATTTTTAAAACTTCGTAAAGTTTCTTTAGCTTCTTGGGTCCGTGGATTCCAAGTCTCGCACAGGTCCGCGTTCTATGTGGATTTTCGTAGAAATTAAAAACCAAGAACTTAAGCGGATCGTGGCAGGATCGCCAAAATGTTATAGTGAAAACTAAACTTTCTATTTTCGGATAGTAGTGACATCAAACTGATGTCACTTTGTAGGTTTTATTCGTGAGAGATTTTAGAGAAGAACTGACGAGGCCTGCCTGAACCTCTACATATATAGACAGCTAAACCTAGGAGGGGGAGGTCATCAACCTCTACATATATGGGTAACTAAACCTGGCGGAAGGAGGTCATCATCTGGCTTGGTAACAAACGTTAGAATGGAAAATTGTTCGTTTCAATAATATATACAAATATTTTCAGAAATAGTTTCTGATAAAACGTATATTTTTTATTTTAATTTTAAAAAATACGATTAAAATTCAAAAATTCCATTATTTGAACAAAATATGTGCCTAAATGAGGTCTACAAATTCTCAGTAGGGCATTTTTTGGCAAGATGTATATTTTATGTTTTGGTTTTAAAAAAACACTATTGAAAATAAAAAATTCCATTTTTGAACCAAAATATGTGAGATACAAAATATGCGATAATACAGAAAATCGTTTCCTCTAAAAGAGTCTATGAATTCTCTTCCTTTTTTAAATATTTGAAAGAAAATAGATTTTTTGTAATCTTGTAAATTATTAGAAAGTTACAGAAATGTATTCAGAAAATCGAGCGCGAAGCGCAAGTGTCATGATAAGAATGTGTTCTTTAAGGCTGATAGAGCTTTAAGTAAATTGAATTTCTTTTTTCATTTGAAATCAAAAAGAAATTTAGTAACTTTGAGAAAATGTGATTCACATCGATAATATTATAAAATTGACTTGAACTTAAGTATCAAATTACAAGTAATAAATTTAAATAATAATAAAACAGGACTTATATCGTCCCTAAGTATTAATATTCAAATATTGTTGATGTTCTTAGTTGGCATTAGGGTCCGAAGAATATAAGACTCAGTGCGACGATCGAATGGCGCGCCCCAGGCGCGCTCAAACTTGCAAGCGAAGCACGCCATGAGAATGTGCCAACGAAGCGGGCAGATTTTTTGTAGTATATTTTTACAAAATCAATACTTTGCTCTTAACTTGGGCTTATTAGCAGCAAATCTGTGTTAACTTTTATTTTAGCATCAGGAAAAAATGTTAACCTTTTATTATAAAAATTAAGTTACTTTAACAATAGCTTAAATAACATATGAACCTCGAATTTCCGATGGAAGTGTCTCTGTAAAGAAAGGTTTTAAATATTACAAAAAAAAACATAAATTGTATTTGAATTCGCATGCGATCTTGCACGTTGAGATTTATTTGGTGTGAAGTAAATTCGACAAATTTATACTATAAAGTAAAATACTTGAAAAATTTTTTTCGAAATATTTATTATTTTTACACGAATGTATATGCAGTCGACAGGCAATCTAAATACCCGGACTCGAATCCCGGTGCATTCGAAATCGTCATTTTGTCTACAGAAAGATTTTCAAATTCTTTAAATTTATGTATGTAACTATGAACGTATTAATGTGTTTAATGTTTTTAAATTATTCAATGTTTTATTGAAACAATTAAAATAGTAGATTGTATTGACCCTTGATTCAATTTATAATAGACTTCTTCATTTATGGACCCTAAAGCCAATGCAAACGTACAAAGTTTTAATAAAACATTTTGAATTCAAAATAATTCTGAATGTTTGAGTACAAAAGGTTTAAATATTGGAAAAATACATAAATTATATCAAAATTAGGATACGAAATCTTACACTAACTTTAATTTGGTATGATGTAAAATTGAAAATAAATCCTTTAGAATAAAACATTTTGAAAAAACTTTCAAAATAGATAACATATTTTAAATGAAAATTTCAATATATAAGTATAAATAAAAGGTTTGATTATTCAAATGTAAAATATATTATATCTAATATTTTATCGAACAGCACACTTTAAGATTTCATTGGTATGGTGATACACATTTTTAAACTTACACGACTTTTTGTAACATGTTCAACCCCAAGATATAGAATCCAGAAAAGAATTTCTAAAAATATTTTAATTAGGTTAACAAATCACTATGAAGACATACTAAAAAAAATCTTTTAAAATGTTAATTTTTTTACATACTCATTACCTTTCTTCAAAGAGATCTAAATTAAAATTTCTTTTGTAATATCTTTCTATAAAATAAATCACTTTAACGAAAGTCGAAACTCCAGGTCAACCTGTAATTTCCGATGGTAGTTTATATATATATATATATATATATTGTAACTTTATTTATTATTTCTTATTATAATTTTAATTAGGACTATGAAGTTAGAGGTTCAGGCATGAGAGTAGAAATGAAGATCTCTTGAAAAACTATTTTTTATTATATTGTAGATTCTGATTTCCTTTTACATTAATTTAGAATCTCAACTGACATAAAAAAGAATAAGGAAGGAAATCAGAAGATTGAATTCAAACTACTAAATTTCTTAAACTAGAACGTATAGATTACTATGGGTATACTAGGCTCTAAATTTTGTATGGCTAATGAGTATGATGTGCTTAGACATCCGCTTGTCGCTTAATTTGATCTGTTAATAATAATGATAATTGATGGTTTATTTCTATGCTATTGTGGCTCATAAATAACAAGAAAATCCCTATCCGCGTGACAATGTTAGAGATAAGAGTCTACAATATTGTGGCCTGTATATGTAAAGAATATCCCCATCCGTGTGACAATGTTAGAGATAAGAGTCTACAATATTGTGGCTCGTATATGTAAAGAAAATTCCCATCCGCGTGACAAATGCTAGAGATAATTTTCCCTCATTTCCTAGATTCGCTATGGCTCCCCTCAGCTGCAGGCTACTGCAAACATTAATCCCCAGAGTACCTGTAAGTGAGAATATGGTATTCTCAAAATAAATAAGATCAGGGTGATTGTGAGTTTGGTTCGAATCTCGACTCGTCTATTAGGCAACAACCCTATAGCCTGTCTTGAAAGCGTATCAGTGAAGTGAATCCGAGCTTGTCTAAAAGGCAGCAACCCTTTAGCCTGCTTAGAAAGCACTCTGCAGGCTTTTGCAGCTCGCTTGCGAGCCGTTGGGATGTCTTCTCTGAGCGCAGCATCCTCTTTTTATCTATCTCCGAGCAGCCTCCCACTCTTGTCCAGTCGCGGATGGTGGGGAGCCTCGCGTCTGCGCTCCGCGAAAACCTCACGATGCCGGCTACCCAGCTCTTGCGCCTGCTTCGCGGCTCCTTGGTTGCCCTCCGACAGGGGCTACATAGTGTATGCTTACAATATATATATATACAAATTGTCATGTAGAAGATGTAAATTCCAAAAAATTTTATAGTTACAAAGCTTCAAAATTTTGTAATTAAAATTTTAATATAAAACTTTAAGCATTTATTGACCTTGAATTCTATTGGAAAATTTGTTGTTTACTGTCCAAATCTTCCTCCGATTTCAGAAGAACAGACAAATTACAAATTACAAAATATTTCATTAAAAAAATTGAACTCGTCCATATGATCTTGTCATATTGTAACAATATTTGAACACTTCGGACAAAAATTTTTATGTAAAATTTAATATCGATAAATATTTACATGTTCATATGAAGATACTAGTGAACACATATTTTAGCTTTTTAATTTATTCACATCTATTAGAAAATTTTTGCTTTCCTTAGACCGTTTCATTTTTTTAATGAAGAGTCTGTGCTTAGGCTACAAAAATGTGAGATGAAAATATTTCCAACATAAAACTGAGAATGTAAATTTTAAACTTGAATTTTATGTTTATCTCTTATTAATAGAAAATTTCTTTCTAACTAAAAAGTTTTTAAATGTACAAAATTAATAAGAAGTATGGAAATTTGAATAGGAAAATATATATTGATTCAAATTTGGAACATTTATTGGCATCAGATTTTACTGAAAGTTTATTTCTGAAGTGTTCAAATGCTTATAAAATTTTACACGATATTACAGATTTTTATTTTAGGCAGATTTTTTCCAAAATATCGGAAAAAAGGTGTTGTTTCTTAAATAAAATATTTCGTAAATTTGAAATTGTCGTCTGCGTCGCGCCTCTTTTGCACGGTTTCGACAGTAATACACAATTCTTGAATCCGACTCGATAAACGAAAGTGTGAAATCTAAAAATAGCATTGCATGGAGGAAGTGAGGAGAATAAGGAGAAGTGGGACGAGTCGTTCTCGCGTGCAAGAGCGACGAGGAAGAAACAAGGGCAGCGCGTGCCGCTGCCCCTCCATAGAAATTCTGCTGGTAAATCATGTCTGGATTTTTTAACATAATTCTGTATAGAAAAACTTTTTTTTGCTATTGACTCAATAATATCAATTCCCCAAGATTTTTCAACAATAATGAATTTTTTCAGCTGAAACTCTAGGACATAATAAAGGACTTATTAGCGGATGGCTGTAGACTTTAATTAGTTTTGAACAATTAAATAAGTTTTAGTGTCGGTAAAACAGGAATTATTATTTTTTATTGTTTAAAAGTAATTAAAGTCTACAGACATCCGTTAATATGACCTTTATTATGTCCTAAATTTTCAAATAACAAAATTCATTTTTATGGGAAAATCCTGGGGAAATCTAATATTATTGATTTAGTCAGCTGTACTGGTTGATATACATGACCTTAAGTTCTTCCAATTGGATATATATCTGTATATAAGAGGTATTATCACCCAACATAATGCAAATACAAATACTGTGTATTTATAAGTACAGTTTTTTTTATTAAAAAATTACATTACGATATATATGTATCGACTTCTAAATGAGATAAAGTGTATCTATAATTCCATGGATTATGTATTTACAAACTCCGAAACAATTGTAATTTTTATTTACAGATGTTTAACAAATTTTAAGAATTTTAGTGCAAAAAATTCATTCAAGTAAATCTATCTTCAGTTCAAAATCATATTTATATGCAATTTTGCATTCTATTGGATCTATAACTTAATTCGTGCGGATTTTTTTTCAAAATTTGAACGTTTATTTAAAAAAAACATGTACAATAGTATTATTCAAAGTATTGCCCATCTGAAGCTATTACTTTTTCCCATCTTTCTGGCAATTTGTTGATTCCATCCCAAAAGAACCGTGCCGGCTTGGCGGCCAAGAATGAATCAAGCCAATTTTTGATATCTTGTTCTGATGTGAACCGTATTCTATTGAGGGCGTTCTGCATCGACCGGAACAAATGGTAGTCAAAAGGGACAAGGTCTGGGCTATAAGGCGGATGGGGTAAAACTTCACATCCACTGTTTTTCAAATAGTTCTTCACCGGAATAGAAACATGGGGCCGAGCGTTCTCATGATGAAAAATTATTGCCTCGTGTCTGGTCGCATATTCTGGGCGTTTTTCGGCTATTGCTCTCTTCAAACGGATTAATCGTGTTCGGTAGCGTTCTCCATTGATGGTTTGATCCGGTTTTAGCAGCTCATAATACAGCAGACCCTTCTGATCCCACCAAATACAGAGCATTACCTTCGCGCCATGGATATTCGGCTTTGCCATTGATTTGGCTGGTTGGCCGGGTTTCACATGATTTTTTGCGCTTGGGGTTGACGTCATGGATCCATTTTTCATCACCAGTAACAATCACATGCAAAAATGACTTCTTTTTGTGGCGTTCCAGCAGCATTGCGGACATGCAAAACCGCCTTTCAACGTCTCTTGTCTTGAGTTCATGTGGAACCCAATTTCCTTGCTTTTGAATGTGTCCGGCTGCTTTTAAACGTTTTGAAATGGCTGCTTGAGTGACTCCCAAAGATTCTGCGAGCTCTTCTTGTGTTTGGCAACAATCTTTATCGAGTAATGCTTCCAGTTCTTCATCTTCATACTTTTTTGGCTGCCTAGGACGTTCTTCGTCTTCCAAGCCAAAATCACCACTTTTAAATCGTGAAAACCACTTTTGGCACGATCGGTCAGGTAGAGCATGTTCACCATAAACTTCCACCAAAATACGATGACTTTCGGCAGCAGTTTTCTTCATATTAAAGTAATGAAGAAGAACTCCCCGCAAAAACACTTTCTCAGGCACAAAGTTAGACATTTGAGTGGAAAAAAATTATTGTTGTTTACGCTGCAAATGAATGACATTGTCTGAAAAAGACGCACAATGACAGTAGCTTTCCAATGCATGTTCGGAATATTGGAACAATGAAATGATAATCAAGTTACGCCATCTCTTAGCAAACCGCACGAATTAAGTTATAGATCCAATACATGTCCACACGATTTTCAATTTAATATACGCAATTGTATTAGTTTTAATTTCATGCACTCAAGTTCTTAAAATTGAATATACATCATTATACTAAAGTTATTATTTTTCAAACTGATGCAAATGCAAATACTGTCTAATTATAAATATTGTTTCTCTTATTCATGAGTCAACAAATTTTAAATTGTACCAAGATACTTGTGCGTATTTTGAATTCTTTACCATTACGATAATTTCAAGATATGTATATATATTAACTTTATTTTTATATTTTGTAGCTTTATTGTAAAAATACACTGAGAAAAACGGATCATAAAACCTGGATGTTAAAAGTAAGGATAGTATTCGGTAACATAAAATATGTTAATGCGTATGATCTATAATCTTTAAATGATAAGATTGAATGAAGGTTTAGTACAATAGTGTTTTAAAATGAGGAAATCCGAGGTTTTATTACATTTATTCATATTATGGCATCGAAATTCAATATAGTCTTTAAAACGTGTAGAAGAAAAATTAGTATTTTGAATACCAAATATTATGAATCTCCACTCGAAAAATAAAGAGTACTAAAAAATGATATTATGATTACTGTTTTCTAAAAATAAATTTAATGAGTCGAACAATGAATATTATAACCTAGAAACCATATTTGAAAAATTCATATTATGAATATGAACTTGCCAGAAACCTTGCGACGAGCATCAAAAATCAAAACATTCATTCTCGGTTTTTCATATAATTCGTTTCAGAATGTCGTCCGAATGCTTCGGACGTTATCCGTGTTACATCCCAGTAACTTTTAAAATTTTATATTGCCCCTGTGCAAGGGCAACACGTCACACACCAAGGAGAGCGAGGAAGGAATTATTTAATAAAAATAAGTATTGCTATGGTGAATTATCATATGGACCGGGTAGCTGTGCGCATAAGGTAAACCTATGTATACCTCACGTCGACGAATCGGTTTGACACATGGTAATAAGAGATAAAGAAGAACAGCGCTCTGTCTATATGGTAATTGCACCCGCGGTAATGAGTCAGTAACTCACATCGCGTGCCGATAAATTAGTAACGCTGTGCTAATAACCTAATGAGAGAATAAGAAGTTTTCGGCACAGCCTCATTAATTATAATGATTAAATATTATAATCATTATTAAGTTAATATTAATTATGTATCAACATTACACCATAACTATTATTAATATCTCGGGTAGTAAAATAGTATTGATCAATATTATCGCCATTATGTATTGATTGCCGATGAGTCGATCACGAGCAATGAATAAAAATCGGTCATTGATTATGGATCATAGATAAGAAATTGATTGACTGATCATTGGCAATCAATTAATGATCATACTTCATAAAATATGTAACACAAATTATAAACAAATAAATGCAGAAATGAGTAATTAAAAATGCATTTATTTGGAAACTAGATATAAAATTGGGCAATGGAAGAGATGAACTCATGAACCCTCGCAGAGATCGTGCCTGGCCACCGATTCGCAATTCGTACGTGCCTTGCCACCGATTTGCGATTCGAACGTGCCTTGACACCGACTTGCGATTCGAACCTGCCGTGCCACCGATTCACGTTGATCTGCTCCCACTAATAGAAGCATCAATAGTATATATACCCCAGATTCACCTCTGGAGGTTTGTCATTAAGTTCCGAACAGTTGTACGGTTGTTAGGTCTGGAGCGGTAATTCAAGGTCGTGAGCAGACCCTTCGATAAACGTAAGTCTCATTGGATTTCTATGAGCAACTCAACATTCGGTACTTGGTAAATAAAATCCTTGGTCCTTAAGTGGTGCAAGTCCGGAAACCGTAGTGCTAGATAGTTCCTTTGGATTACGTGCATCGTTGTATTTAGTCGTGTCGGTTAATAGTGATTCATTTCTGAAATCGGGACGAGCTACCCTATCTTGTTAACAAGTGCATGTTTGATTCATTTCTCGTGTACTTAGCAAGATACGTAAGCGGATAATTGATCACATCAGTTGCTGGTAGACTTGCATCCCTTACAATATACCTCCTGCAAAATTTATCGTTGTTTTGCTACCTCACGGAGACCTAAACGAAACCCAACTATCCTGCAAGGATTTGTGCGCGTTGACTTGCAATAATAGGAGTGATAAACGACAATTCTCTCTTTTGCCCTCTAATTTAAGAGGTAGACAAGTAAGTTACCAACTAAGTATCATTTTATGAAAACTTGTGCAATAACTTATCTATTTATAATAAATTACCTCATATATTCGTAAATTCAGTGTTTTATTATCATTGTGAACAACTCAGGGCCCATAGACCTGACAAGTGACAACGTACCCACAGACAAAAATAAATTATCAGGCCTTACCAACCTGATATAATCAGCTAACCTCCTCCCTTACATCCAAAAATCCTACCTACCCTCGCCTTTTGCTCGGGAAGTAACAGCTGATTTGGTGGCAGCGGTGGGATAGTCACTTTTGTTGTCACAATTGATAATAATTTATAAATTATTTAATTGAAGCTAATCAAAATTATATGTGCAATTATTTCGAATAAAAATTGTACATAAATAAAAGCTTCGAAATTTAGGAATGTTCAAAATTACAAAATTATAAGTTTAGTAGAAATAATTAGATAAGATATCGTCAATAACATCAGCGAATTACCCTGAATAAACCTTGCATGTATTCTTTGTAGCAAGATTGTGCAAGTGAAGGGTTTAAAAAGTATAAGAGAAAGTAAAACATCATTATTTTGATTTAAATAAATTTAAAGATCAGAAGTTTTTCTACCTGGAGTTTACGCAGGCAATTGTGTCTCAACCATTACCTGAATAAACTTATAGTATTAAAAGATTGAATATTTAAATTCAAAATATTAAAATTATCTGAATTTCTGAAAGTATTAAAATTATACAAGGTTTTGAGCTTGAGCCTGGCTTGTCTAATTTCGTACTACTGGAATTTTCAAATTGTTAACTAAGTTTGAATTTAAGTTTAAAACAAAACAAGAACAGCACACGAGAGTATAAGTCATTTTTAGATTCGTTGAACGGTCACCATCGATGACGATCGACTGAGTAAGGCAAAGTTCGAAGTGTCTGCATTGTAATTGTTTATAACTTTCATTTTAACTTTGTTAACTAACAGAATATTTTTGATTGCAAAAATTGTCCAAGAATCTGTGTTTGAGTCTAGCTTGTCCAATCTTGCATCTCTAAAATTCTGTGACATCAAACAAATTTTAACAATTTTTATATTTCTCAAAACTTTTGAAAGAGCAATAACAGTCACATATTGAATGAATAAAATTAAACTACATCATTATATCGCATAAATATATCGATTCGATTGAACAATATAATTTTAATCGTTTCCAACAATAAAAATTTGGAGAGAATAGTTCAAAATTGAATTTGACATCAATGTAAATTATACATATATCATTTATATACCTTATAAATAACATGGAAATACCCTCGAAGAAGTAACATATTTATCACATTATTATTAAGCGATAAATTTGAACTATTTTCTTTTGCAAAACGTTTCGTTGAACAATAACAATCGTTTGTACCACATTAAATGAACATCAATTAAATTTTAGATTCGAGCATTATTATCAATGAACTATCGATTTCATTAAACAATAATTTATCACTTGCAATAATAAAACTTTTAAGGAGAGCTTAAAATCTAATTTAAAATCAAGTCTAAACATATATAAATAATATATAAATATTGTCAAAGAAGTAACATATCTCCATTATCTGGGCGATAAATTCGAACTATTTTCTCATTATTTTGCAAAACATTTCGCAGAAGAATAACACTCGTTATTTGCACATTAAATAAACTAAAATAATTATTATCAGTAGAAGAACACTATCATTTTTATTGAAAATCAATTTATCACTTCCAATCATAAAAGTTATAAATAAAGTTTCAAATTGCATTAAAAGCTATGTTTGGATGAACTTTGGCAAAATCATGTATGAATACTGACGAATGAACAAGTCCAGTGATGCTAACTAGAGGCGATTTTTCTTACTGCGCAAGCGTAAAGGGGGGGGGGGGTAATATTGTCGCAATGTTCCAAGTTCCTGCCTCAGTTTAAATTCTAAAATTGTGAACTTTAGATAAAACTTAGAGAAATCAAATAGCAGTGATGATATTATCTTGTTAATGTTGACTATACATATATTTACCAAAATAGTCAACATTAGGAACAAAATATCATCACAACTATTTTATTTCTCTAATTTTTATCTAAAGTTCACAATTTTAGAATTCAAACTGAGGCGGATATTCTGGCTAATGAGACAATATTACCCCCCCCCCCCCCCGACGCTTGCGCAGTAAGAAAAATCGCCTCTAGTTAGCATCACTGGGACAAGTTGAAGATTGCAAATAGCAAACAACTATTAAATTGCTCCATATTCCGAGTCCGAGGACTATCACTGCTTCTTATTCGGTTTCCAAGTTCTCCACCTCTGAAGATTTTATGGAGTTACTAAACCTTTGTTTCGTAGCTCGCATGACTTCAGTCATGTGCTCTTTAAACTCTTCGACACTCTGCGGGCCGACAAATGAAGAACACTCTCGCGCAGCTCCTAAAAAGAAATGAAACTATAAACTATCAATAATTATTATTATTTGTAATAATTATTATTATTGGTAATAGTTATAAGTAATTATTATTAACTTTACACATTCACCAAATTCATGAATAGCACTCACTGAAAAGCACAGTTGCAACTCGAGTACTGCCAAATTCAAGACAATCCTTATGCTTGGAACAAGTGAAATTGCGAACTAGAGCATCTGTCATGATGGTTTTCAGTGTGGAGCTGAGAAACTGCCGTATAGTTGCAGCTCCCAAATGGATCAAATGATGGTACTAAAATGAAGCAAATAAAAATACAGATAACTCGATGCGTGAGATGAAATGATATTTACATTTTGCGCAAACTTCACAATACCTACGAGGGCTGGTTCGAACAAAAATTGTACTTTGTCTAATAGAAAATGAAGGAAAATTCCCAAAATAGTTTAAGTTAGAAACGAATTAAAAAATATGGGATAATACTGGATTTGGGTGGACACCTGACTTCATGCCTTCAAAGGACTTCAATACGACTTCAAAAAACTTCAAGGGACGTCGAGGGATTACAATAGGACTTCAAAGAACTTCAAAAGCAGGTGTAAACCGGACTTCGACAGTAGTGTTTAACCCCTCGTGCGCACATGGATTTGTACAAACTCCATAAATTTTCACAAAAACACTTACCACTTTCTCGGGTGATGATTTATTAGACTTCTTATCCAATTCTTCAAATTCAATCACCGTACTCAAAGGGAAACCTACCAGTGGCTCATAAAGAGTATCGGTAAAATTTGGTAGTTGTATGTTCAATGCAGCAAATTTCTGAAACAACTCTGTATTCTGCTGCAATATTTTTTCGTTCTGTTTCCCGATATCACTGTACATATAAAGGTTCACAAGAATATTCAACTTATTTATCATTATTATTAAGCTAGCATACCAAACAGCATGATGCAAAACAATCGAGAAAAAGATGTCGTATCTGAATACATTCAACTGACCTTAGTTTTTTCATGATAGTTTCGTAACGGGTACTACTGATTTCATCAAGCCGTTTCATCAAACTTGCATTATCGTTGCTGTCGTCAAAATCATTCTCGACCACTGCAGTAGTAGAATCATTGTCAATGTTTGAATAACTAATTTCATCCGAGGCATTAGTCCTCGATTCTGGATCCGATTTCGGAAGAGTAGATGTGAAAGTTATTTATTTAGAGTTACATGAAATCTTCCTTGTAATTTGGACTCGGTCTTTCGATGTAACCTTGTGTGTGTGAGATAATTCGGCATTCAATTGAATCAGAGGAGGGTCGGCAGTTTGATTTTCAGGACCTTTTTTCTTGTTCTTAAGTTTGTTTAATAGCTCTGTAGACAATTTGGGAGGTACAGATTTTTCTTGTTTCTGAGATTCCAAGGTAGACTCTTTTCTATTGGAAATAATTTGAAAGAATAAAATCATTTTCTGATGGCTTCAGTTTTTAATCCATTTAATTCTCATTTTTCAATTTTAGACTTTAAATTTTAGACTCTAGCAGGACTCCAAAGGACCCCAAGGGACTTGAACAGAAAATCAAAGGACTCCAAGGGACTCAAAACAGAACATCAAAGGACTTCAATAAGATATCAAAGAATTCGAAGAGACTTCAAAGGATTACAATAAAAGCAGGTATCCTCCGGACTTCAACAATGGTTAACCCCTCGACTTCACATTCCAAAATGAAAGAAACATGAAATATGATAAAGGAATTCATATATGACTTTCAAGTATCTAATCACCCTGTGCGAGTCTAAAATCATAAGAAATTAAAGATTTTCCAGAATAACTGCTGATTCATTCTATCAATATTTATAGGGAGCACTCTGGAGTACTATGATAATATGATAAATTTATACTTACGAATTGGCTTGATTTTGAAGTTTTTATTTCTGAAGTTCAAGTGCGATAGTTTGTAGGTGTTTTATTCGTGCATCCACGTCAGCAGTCTTTTTAGACTTTCTACTTTGGGGTTGTTCATCTAAAGAAGTTTGGAGATGCTTCGGTGTTACAACTTTCCTTCCGCTTTTTGATAATCTACTATATTTTTCCTTGACTGAGACTTGTGGTTTTAATATGTCAAATTTCCCCATGTTGCTGGAAAGAAACGGAGAAACAAAACAAAATCAAAAACTATTAAAGAACCTTCAATAAGTTTTCAGTCCTTAATGGAAGTTGTTGCAAAGAATGACATAAAATTTACGATGTCTCAACAAGAAACCGAAGACTATTCTATAATTTCCAGTGTTGGGTAGTAACTAGTTAAAAGTAATTAAGTTACTGAAAAAGTTAGGTCACTTGTAACTCTTTCAGTAACTTAATTACTTGAAAATAAAGTAACTGTAACGTAACTAAGTTACTATTTTTCTAGTATTCTTCTAGTCCGTCAAAAAACAAATGCTTTCAAACTCAATAAAAATTATTTGTAACAGAGTTTTCATAATTCTTATTTAAATTTTGATGTAGAGAATTTAACAAGCTGTCAAGTAGAGTACTTAACTTATTTAGTATTCGTCGATTTATGACTTGTTTTTCTCAATTTATGGAATGATGTATACCAAAAAGTTAAATGACATTCATTGCACGGAATGATTACTTAATTCACAAATTATAAAGAAGACATGTTTAGCAATCAGTGAATGATTCAATGAGATACACAATTTTCTGTATAGTATTATAATTCACATATAACGAATGTGAAGAAGATACAATTCATCATATAATTTTCATAATAAAAACCATAATAATACAGATTTTCAATCAATGAGTTCAGATTGATACACTATTTTTAATAAAAAAAACTTCACAATCTAACGATGATCCAAATGGAAAACATATTGGGCAACGTTAACAGAATACTCTACTTACTTCTTATATTTTCAGCACTTCGACCAGCAAAAGTTAAATGTTTGTCGTTCTTCAGTACATGTCCAATTTTGTGGGAATTCTAATGGTGTCAATAAAGTGACACAGATCCATCGATTGTCAATAACATTTTCTTCCTCACCTAGCACGTTACTCCATTCTGGCATCCTGTAGCACTTGTTTTTAACATCTCGTAAGTGAATTGCTTCGATGATAGAGGATAATGTCGTACACCGATACACTCCAACGCTTTCTGATGTCATTCCAGCATTATATATTTCTGACTTCCTTCGAAATTCCTTAACAATCAGAAAAACTTCTGTTTCTATTTGAATGATGTTCTCTATGAGACAAATTCTTGAGTCTTGAAGTATGCAGCAGCTATCACGTAGAGAAGTTGCAAACGTACACTTCCCAACTTTTAACTTGTAAAATTTTCAGCAAAAATTCGCTGGGATATCTTCGGGCAGAGGTCCCCCAGAATGAGACAGCGATGGACGAATAACAATATTGTTGTCTAAAGGCGTGAAAGTGGAGTCGTTCATCTCGCCTATTCGTTTGTACAACTGCTGTAGACATAAGTGATACTCGTCAAGAAAGACATCTTTGAAAATTGCGGGAGCAGTATAGAGAGTCAATTGTCTAAATTCTGTAGCCTTATACGTATTGAACGTAGTTATTTGACGTGGTCGGCGATTGAATTCTGAGGGGCAATACTCGCTGAGCATCGTCAATCTCGAATCAAGAATATACAACTTTCTACCATTCAGCCGTGGGAGTCCCCATTTACCATCTACTTGAGCTGTAACTATTTTCTTACTATGCTCTAGCCATATCAAATGCATTCCTTCGAATGGGACTTTTGTGACCAATCCTAGAATCGGATCCAATGGACTTCTTCCTTTGTGGTGATCATCGTCTGCGAGATTATGGTATTCTTCATTTGTTCTTAGAGTGTGCCGGACGCCCTTGAAAACCATCGTTCTGCTGAAACCTGGTGTTGTACTGTAATGACCTTCGACTTTGCACTTGGAACATGCGTTCGACGAATTGTGGCCATAATGATTTAGGGCCATTGCTCTGGCAGGTGCATCGGCAATAAAACAACGTATTTCCAAGGAAATCAACTTTTTATTTATGAGAATTCCTTCTCGACGAAGTTCGATAATTTCTTGAACGAAATGTTCGAAAAATTCGAATGCGTTCGATGGTTTCCCTCGACCTTTGAATATTCCCGCTATGCTGGGCCTTTTATCTGGAATATTAACAATCCTGTACTGATGTGGCCAGAACTCATTTCCGCCTTTGTAAACCTTCGCACCATCAGTACTAAAATCTATAACAATAGTTTCAGGCAAGATATTTTCAGGAAGGCTTTTTAATTTCTTGTTTAGCGTTTTTTTGAAACCTATATGAAGGTACTCTCCATTCCCAATTCTATGAACGAATCTACTGGCTACAACAGTTGGAGTTTGCAATAATGTCCTACTATCCACTGGAAGAGAAACAAAATTAAATGGAAATTCTCTGAGAGTTTTCAAAATTATGTTGCCTTGATTATGTTTGAGATTGGCTTCCAAAAAAGCATTCTTCAGCGCATTATTTTTCAGCTCAGCAGGATTTTGAGGAACATTAAGATCTGTATTCTCGTTTTCTGAAAAGTCTGACATACCTTAAATATTAATTTGTTCTGCTGCACCATCTACTGAAATGTCATCTAACCATTCTTCATCCCTCAATTCTTGGTTAGAACTTTCAGTTTCACTATCACCATCTGGAACATCTTCTGATCCATCGACAGATCCTTCCGATTGATTTTCAGATGCAAGCTGTAGAGGACCTAAAGGTGGGGAGTTTTCGAATCTTTCTTCCTCTGAACTTGAATCCGAGTTCTCAGACTACTGATTCGGATGATTAACAACATGTGAGGAATTATGCATTATATGCAAATGTTTCCTCTTTTGACTCAAGTTAAGCTTTTCAAACATTTGATGTCTCTCCATATTTTGGATTATTCTCTTCTAATGGTAGCTCCTGAAATCCTTAGAGAAACAAATTTTGGAAATTGAGAACCTTACAGAATACGAAACTTTTATGAGAAGAATTTTCAAAAAAAGTGTCGTGCACCCCATCCCCTGGTTTTTGATGCGCTGAATTCGAATCCATCTTTCTTGATAAGGTCTAATTCTCTTAATACCTTAAAAAAAAGTGTACATTTTCATCATTTTTCACTATTTTTTGAGGTCATCCAGAGAATCATACCTGATCGAGCAAAACGGATCTCGGATTCGGATTCGGCGCATCAAAAACCAGGGAGGTAGAGAGATGCAGTCCCTTGGGAGCGGCACTTTTTTGTGTGTAGCTGTGTTAATAATTATTTGGAGATGAATAATCGAACACTCAGTCCACTAGACCCAAATCAACATTTACATCTTTTTGTAAGTGGCATATGTTTTTCTATTTGTTAAAGGTTTCATAGTTGGGTTTCTGGAAAAAACTTTTTTTCATTTTAGCAGCTAAACAAATAAATTATTACATTAATTTTTGTGTGCATATTATTCTCGATTTAAATTCATGCTTACAAATTTGACAATGTTTCCCAGCTTAATATTTCACAAAATATTTTTAAAGAATATCTACCTTCGATCGTAGTATATATGCTGCGCCTAGACTAAAAGGTTATTCGATCAAGTCAAAGGACCCCACACAAAATGCATTGTGAATGTCTCTTTGTAGAATTGTTTCATAAGTCCAAATCATAAAAAAATTCCAAATCATAAAAAAATTCCACAGAGAGCCATTTTCGATGAATTTTGGGCGAGACCTTTTAATCAAATTTACAATTCATCGAGATTATTGTTGCAATTATAATTCGAAAATGCCCTCAATTTCTTTAAGGTCCCTATTACAAACATCTTTCTTAAGGAGGGATTATATATGTTTTAAGGTCATGTCTTACTTATCCGATCCCTACCTTACCGACTCTATTTTTTCGCCTATCACATTTCTACATTAATTGAGATATGGAGTTAAAACTTTGAGTAATTGAGTAAAAAACAGCGAAGAACGTTTATTTGCTTCTAAATATTTATAACTATGAAAAAAAATATATGTATGTATGTATGTCACATGCCCTTAAGTTAGAAACTTTATTAGTAAATAAAAAATTATATAAAGGAGAACTGCTGTTAATTTTAATGAATTTTAGAAGAGAATTCTGATCAGAGTATATTAATAAATAGTTTCGATCACTATTGTTTTTCCAAAAATAGTTATTTATAGTTGTTGAATTTTTCTTCCGCTCTAGAAGAAACTCGTAATTTTTATCCAATTATGATCAATGCTAGCTCATTTTCTTCCTTTCAAGATTCCCCACAAATGCTGGATCTTAGATTTTGTTAAATTTATGTAATTAAGTTTCTAATCTAAAATATGTTCATTTCCTTCTCAATTTAGACTTTAAATCAAATAACCGGCTACAATAAATTGAGGTTCAGGTGTACCCTAGCGGGCCTAGTCCAGTGAACGGTCAGCGAATTCGTTGGTCGTTCACTGGACTGGGTCCGCCAGGGTATCAACTACTTCTTCTTTAGTGAATTTATATTTCATGTGGCAAAGGAACCAAATATAAAACAGGTTTCTAAATGTGGATGGGTGCTATTTCCTATATAAATGAAATCGACATTTTTTAACTGGATAGAGTTACGTCTCATACAGGCCCTTAAATACCACAAAATTCAACTCTACTTCCACGATAGCAAGATCAAATCAGCTTTAAGTACCTGATAAGATTTACAATGTATTTTGGATATATAAGATATTCCAAATTTCAATCAAAAAAAGCAATTTATTGGCAGCAATATCTTATTCAGACTAATGAGTCGAATTTTCAACAAAAATTGGGTATCTTCAGCAAATGCACGAA
Organism: Diplolepis rosae; assembly: GCA_030998225.1. Classification (NCBI taxonomy): domain Eukaryota; kingdom Metazoa; phylum Arthropoda; class Insecta; order Hymenoptera; family Diplolepididae; genus Diplolepis; species Diplolepis rosae. The sequence goes on from JAPYXD010000450.1 coordinate 1,023,800, forward strand.
ATCTTTGAAATTTTTCACGTTTTCATGAGAAACGTTGTTTGAGAAAATTGCTAGAGCATGGAAATTACATGAACAATCATTCAAAACGAATAGTTTATCATGTAGTAAAATTAACTACATAACAAAAATTGATGATCTGATTATTCGAACCAGAATTTGGACTTGAATATATGATAAGGTTAGATATGAAAACCGTCAAGTATATTATAGAGTTATGAATTGAATATGGAAAAAAGTGAGTTGTGGGAAATGGCATGATTTGTCAAGATGAACAAATAACTTCTTTCTCCTGATCAATTTTACTATAAATTATGTAATTATAAAATTTTCCTTATTTCCTCCCAATGTATTCGAAAATTGCTATGATATTTCATTCTGTATATTTTTTTCTTTATTATTGGTTATTGTTTTTATAAAATCAGGAAAACATCCTGAATAAATTCATGACTGATCTTCACATTTGTTTGTTAATAATATATAGTTAGGAATTCACTGTGAAAAATCTCGAGCTCGTCACACGGAGAAACTCTTTATATAAATTTTTACAATAGTATTTTTTAATTTAGGGAAAAACGTATCACTTTGAGAATTTTTGTCGGTAAAAATACTAAACTTCATAATAATTATATAAAACTTCAGCATAGGTCATAGCAAATTTTACTATAGTTTATACTAAAATTTCATATCATTCTTCAAAAGTTTAGTATTTTACCGACAAAAATTCTCAGTGATACGCTTTTTCCCAAATTGAAAAATACTATAGTAAAAATTGATATAAAAAGATTCTACGTGCATATAAAGGAGCGCGGAGTGTATTTCAAAGATCATATTCATAAATCCGGTGAGCCAAACAAAAAGTGAGGTTATATATTACTTTATGATCGATAAATGCATCTTATGTTGTACTTACCAGAATTCCTTGAAAAGCCAATAAGAAGCCTATCCCAAACAACATCCACAAAATGATAAAACGCGCTTTTGGTCGAGAAGTTGCGGGAAGACGCCAGGCGTGGTAGAAACAGACCCGGTAAGTTGGCTTCCATTGTGAAGTATTGAAAGTTTTAAATATACACAAAACAGAGATTCAGAAAGCAACTTCTTAATACACTTCAATTCCAAGTAATCTAAAGGAATTTAAAAGTCGCTTCCTGAATCCGTGTTTTGTCAAAATTTGACACTTTTAATACTTTTTAATGCAAGTCTTCTTACCGGGGAAGGAGACGCAGCGACCAGGTCAAATCAAACGAATGCAAATGAATGTCTCTAGATACAATTACAGGTTACCATGGTTACATATTTGTGAGAAAGAAATAGGAAAATTGTCGGTCACTTTCTCTCTTGTATGTTGCCACGATAATCTGCATGCAGAGGTGCAGGGCCGAATTTTCCGACGAGGGCGCCCTGGGCAAACTGGAATAACCGCCCCTCCCCTCTATTACTTCAACAAATGAACTTATAGATGTTTTTAAACTATAAACATGCTACCTCTCTGAATTTGATTTTTAAGTATTGAAAATTTATATTTAAGAATTTTGAAAATTCGCCCCTGCAGATGTGTAAATCCTCCATAGCCGTTGAACTACTGATTATATATATATATACCGCGCGCAATTTGAAATGTCTTTATTGAACGAAGACTCATATAATGGAACTTATCCAGTATCATTATTTATAGGATACAGTAAGAATTTTTTGAAATGAATGAATTTCAGTTCCTATATATATCTTTGGAATGACATAAAACTTTCGGAATTAATTTATACACTTATTTTTACATGAAAAATGTAATAATGCATATACTATTTTTTCTATTCAAATCACATTTTAGTACGACTGCCTTATTTTATGGAACTTTCAACACGATTATTATCAATTATAACTTAATTCGTTTTTGTGTATCTCTTACCATTCCATAAATATCTCAAAATTTATGGAATCAAAAAATTTTTTATTTTCAAAATCTTATTAAAGTTGATAAGTAAAAGTAATCATTCCGATCGAATTTCGCAAAAGATTGATCATTTCTTGATGTTAGGAAAATTCTTATGAATGAATAAAACAGATTCGTCGCTGATTGATATATTCATGAACTTTTTGTATGAAATCCGAAATTTCTCTCCATGAAAATACTGCTGAATAAGATACGTGATCAACGATTATTAAATTCAATGTATCTCAACTTCTATGCGTCTCATTTGATCATCTTGCGCGCCTACATGAGTGATCGCGTACTGCAACGCATATGTGTCGAACTGATATGTCCCTCACGTCTTTGGATTAGTGCGCGCGAGATTGCCGAATTCTCGCACGCACAGGTGCCCCGCACGGCGTACGGGTGACGTGCCACGCATGATTGTTGTCTGGGCAGGGATAATAAGGAGACCTACATCACCAATAGTGCCTAATTACCCAAATAAATAAATCACCCGCTCCAGCTAATGAAACTGATTTAAACGTCGACTCCGCTCGCCGAACAGACACGACGACGAGCGTGGAGAAATAAGAGCGTCAGAATAGCGTGAGATTTCTCAAGAAGCAAGAAAAATCTTCTGTACCAAACTCAGTCGAGAATCCCCAGTAGTAGAGCTTTCGTCGAATGAACTTTTACAGTAAAAGGCAAGGTTTCTAGTGGACACAGGTGCGGACATAAATGTTATTAAATTAGATGCTTTAGATGAGGACCTACTGGTCAATGAAAATGAAGCAATAGAAATCACAGGAATCATACAAAATAGAATTTCGACCATAGGCACTGTAAACATCGAATTAATGAAATCTAAAATCACTTTTCATGTTGTACATTCTGATTTCCCCATAAGCACAGATGGAATATTAGGTCGAGAATATCTTCGACAAGAGAAGGTGGAAATATTCCAACCTCACAAAACCTATACCGTTCATAGACAATGAATCTAGAGTAGCGTTAGAGAATACCACAGATTACAAAGGACCTCTACTAGGACCAATAAAGGTAAGAGGCAGGACTCGACGAGTTATTCCAATAGCAGTAATAAATTCAGAATTAAAGGAAGGGTACTTACCCTCAATAAAAACTACAGAGGGCGTGCTAGTAGGCGAAGCAGCCGTAACCAACTCGAATGGAATTTGTCATGTGTTCGCTATTAACACCACAGATAATGACCTCAAAATAGAATTACCCCCGCAAGAAATCATCCCCTTTGAATATTACAAATTTCCAGGAGAAGATTTCGACGAATACTCCACAGACGAAGATTATTCACCCCCAGTAAATAAGGCTGAAGAGGTGATAAAACACCTTTGACTAGATCATTTAAACCCCGAGGAAAAGGAACACGTTCTAGAGATAATTAGGGACTTTCCTGATCATTTTCACCTTCCAGGAGAATCCCTAACCCCCACTCATTTAGTACGGCACAGAATTCACACCTTGGACGACGTACCTATTAACACCAGACCATATCGATTTTCACCCTCTCAAAGGGAAGAAGTTAAAAGAGTAAGACAAAACATGAAGACAGAAGGAGCAATTCAAAACTCAAAATCTCCTTATAACTCACCCCTACTGATTATACCCAAGAAGATAGACGCCACAGGAAAGAAGAAATGGAGAATAGTAATTGACTTTCGGCTTTTAAACGAGAAAACAATTGGGGATGCATACCCATTGCCAAATATTGCAGATATTGTTGATCACTTAGGTACTGCACAATATTTCTCTATTTTTGATCTAGCCAGTGGTTTCCATCAAATAGAACTGGACTCGAATGATAGACAAAAAACAGCATTTTCATCATTGAATGGGCATTACGAGTACGTCAGAATGCCCATGTGATTGAAAAATTCACCGGCTACATTCCAGCGCCTAATGGACCAAGTTCTATTAGGGCTACAGGGGACAGAACTATTTGTCTACCTGGACGACGTAGTAATATACGCCAAAGACTTAGAAGATCACGGAAAAAAGGTAAGACGTCTCCTCAAACAACTGAGAGAAGCCAACCTGTCACTACAACCGGAAAAGTGCGAATTTCTTTTCAAAGAAATAGCAAATCTAGGGCACATAATTACAGACAAAGGAGTAAAGCCAGATCCTAAGAAGATCGAGGCTGTTCAAAATTTTCCCAGACCAAAAACACCAAGAAACATAAAACAATTCCTAGGACTAGCTGGATATTACAGAAGATTCATCAAGGACTTCTCAGCAAGAGCAAAGCCCCTATCAAATTTATTAAAAAAGGAAGTAGTATTTAAATGGGGACCGGAGGAAGAGAAGAGCTTCAAGGATTTACGACAGGCTCTGTGCGAAAGCCCCATATTACAATACCCCTTTTTTGATAAACCCTTTACAGTAACCACTGACGCTTCAGACTATGCAATAGGAGCCGTTCTAAGCCAAGAAAAGGATGGAATGGATCTCCCTGTGGCATATATGTCAAGGGTGTTGGTTGGACCTGAATTAAATTACTCTACAAAGGGGAAGGAATGCCTTGCGCTTCTTTACGCAGTACAACAATTTCGACCCTACATTTATGGAAGAAAATTTACCCTCATGAGCGACCATGAGCCCCTCAGGTGGATAAATTCTGTAAAAGATCCAGGCCAAAGACTGATTCGCTGGAGACTAAAATTAAGAGACTACGAATATGAATTTAAATACAAACCAGGAAAATTAAATACTAATGCTGATGCCCTATCAAGAAATCCAATCGTAGAAAATTCTGACAAAGAAGGCGAAGAAGAAAAACAGCTTGCCAAGTTACTGCCAATGTTGACTAGGCAAGCTAATAAACGAGAGGAAAACAGCGCGAAGCTTGGTTCAAAAACTTTAGAACCTGAAGCAAAAAATAAACCCGCGGTTCAGACTAGAAAAGGATTTACTTCTAGGATTTTACCCTCTAAACTATCTACTTCAAGACCTCAAAAACCAACCCTCGCTTGGTCTAAATCTAGTGCATCAACATCAGCTGATCTGGACAGGAGCACCATCACTAAACGCCTGATTAGGCGACGGGTAGAGACTCAACGAGTTCAGAATCGACCAGACTATAAAGAATATAGTAGTTCGGAAGACGCAGAAGGGGATCAAGAACCACCTCCAATCCTCAGAAAAAGAAAAAGTGTGTTACCGAGCCTGAATTTGCCACCTGCAGCGTACCCATCGTTAACAGTACCGAAGAGTGCACCGGCAAAAGCACCAGAGTGCTCAACTGAATTCTTCCCAGAAGATCAGGAAGAATTAACCCCTACGACCGAAAAGCAAGAAGCAGAACTCATCAAAACGGTGAGTCCGCCACCCAGCGACAGCGATGACAGTACAACAGAAGAAGAACAGGAAGGAGATCAGATGGAACAAGAAAAGGCTAATTCTACTAAGGAAAATATAGAAAAAGTCATTTTCAAGGTTTGAACAATCCTTAAAGGCACATGAAGAGTGGCTGGAAAAGACAGATGTGAATGAAGAAGCTCCGCTTCTTGAAGTCACAGCAGTTTCGGAAGGAGAAAATAACCAAGAGCTCTTTGATGCCATTGAAGAAATGGTACCTGAAAGCGAGACCGAATTCACGAACAGGATTGAATCAGCTATAAAAATAGCTGAAGAATCACTAAAAGAGACTCAGGAAAAAAGAAAGGTGATAAATTCCGAAAGTAAGGAAAATCTGGACCCCGGTCTTTCATCTTCAGATGAAGAAGCCCCGACCAGAAATCTACATGCTCACACCAGAAAAAGTGTAACTTTTCACCCTGGAATAGCTTCAACCCCGGATGCTTTAGAGAAATATACCCCCTCAGCACTAAGAAAACCTAGGGCTATTTCCACGCCCTTTTCTGAAAAACTTGATAACGACCCTAAGTTTAATCTATCAACTGACAAAAATAGTACTCGCAGAATGGGAGTAAATATACCTATATACTCAGACGAACTTACTATGGATACCACTAGTTCGCCGTCTGACCATTCGCGATCGTCGATCACTTGCATCCCTCCAGCACTGCCTAAGGCCTGTGAAATATCCAGTAGAACGTAGACGCACAGTAGTAAAAACGTGCCGGTCAGACTAAATAGCAGTCGAGAGAATCTCACTTATTTATAAAATAACTATGTACATTTTCTCTCGGCTGACTGTGAGTTTGTCACCCCCGTAAGCCGACTACTGGTGGACTTGGGAGCAGTAGACCCTCAGGATCTGAAAGATAGGAAACCTAAAATAGGAGAAGTGCTTATCACTCCACATAGACGCTTTAACATATATTCACTCATAGTTAAACAAAACCATTTTGATGAGATAAACGAGGAATACGTTAAGGTAGCCGTGCATAATTTGAGAATAGCTTTAGAAAAGGAAAATATTTCGGAATTTCGCATTTCTAAACATGGAGATTTTAGTGACACATTACCAAAAGGAAAATTGCGCGAGATGCTAACTCAAGAATTCACTAATTCAAAAATAGAAATAACGATATGTTATGGTAACGTAAACGTACCCCCAGAGGAGTTATGTACTGAAATTATTTCTGAAAATAATCAGAGTAAAATTGGGGGTCACAAAAGGATGAATAAAGCGTATCGAAGAATTAGAGAAAGATACGTGTGGCCAGGCCTAAAAGATCAAGTTACTGAATTTGTCAGAAAATGTGACATTTGCCAGAAACAAAAAATTGTACGGGCAAAAATTCACAAACCCATGTTAATCACTGATACACCCCTCGACACCTTCGACAAAGTATCCTCAGACACAGTAGGGAAATTGCCTACCACCCCTGACGGTAATAAACATATTCTCACTATGCAGGACAATTTATCTAAATACTGCATAGCCGTCCCCATACCCGATATTTCGGCAACTACTATCGCTCATGCAATAGCAAAACACTTATTCTCACAATATGGAGCCCCGAGAGCCATACTCACAGACGGGGGGTGGAAGTTTCATCAATAATTTACTCATAAAATAATCTAAAATTTTCGGGGTAAAACAAGTTACCACCTCTGGATATAGGCCGCAATCAAACGGATCCCTGGAAAGGAGCCATGCCGTATTGATGGACTACATAAGGACGTATTCAGAAACCTAGGACGATTAGGACCAACTTCTACCCTTCGCGATGTTTGCATACAACACCTCAATACATGAAGCCACTAAATTTACACCCTTTAAAATAGGATTTGGTGATACCTCCCGCACCCCCAGTTCATTTCCAGACCCCGAAAAATTAGAAACCTACGGGACCTATCTGCAGGAATTGATATTAAGACTATCGGAAATCAAATTGATAACAGCAAAAAATTTGATCGCCGCGAAGGAACATTCAAAAGAAAATTATGATCGAAAGGTAAAACCATTTTTACGAAATGTAGGAGATCAAGTATACGTCCAAAGGGAAGTTAAAACACGCGGAAAATTGGATAGTAAATATCACGGACCCTACACCCTTATAAATATATTAGACAAAAACAACGCCATCTTGGAAAAACCCGACGGAAAACTATTCCAAAAACATTTTAATCAACTTAAGATAGTGAATAACTAAAAATTAAAAATTATTAACCGCAATTTTCTTTTACAGGAAAATCATGTACATCATTAATACGCAGCCACCAAAGGGAAAAATATTCCCCGCTACCCTCCATCCAAAAGGGGAGATAAATAACCTACGGTTCGCTAAGGGGCAGCTGGAGGAGCTGGCGGCAGAGTACAGTTTTAGAAAACCAAAATACACGTTAGTGGAAACCGCGGGAACCGATAACGCAAAAATTTTCGTCGTTAGATGCGAAGTAGAAGACCGCAGACGCGAAAATAAATTCAGTACCGTAAGCAAGGGGGGAAGAAAAATACGTAGCGCAGAACATGAGGCCGCGAAAAAATGTTAACGGCCCTTGAAAAATTGTATTTTTTTAGCGAGGAAAAAAATGATTGTAATATTAGGGACGAACAGTACGTAATTTGTATGGACAACCGCGCGACTCTATTAATCAAATTGTACAAATGGGAAACTTGCTGCGAGTATTGTTATTTGAGAGGCCATACTATGGCAAATTGTAAAAAATAAATTAAACGAAACAAGCGGCTTCCCGACGATCAGGAACCAACTGGAGAAGACTTCTGGGGTCCTCCAAAAGGGGATGAAAATACAAATCTTATCTATCTGACGCTCTAGAGAAGTCTTCCTTCAATATAAAATTTATAGAATACAACTTAGCTAGTAAAATTCGCTAGGAAACCCCTACTATTCATAGACAGATGCATTACCACTAATGTTATAAGAAACAAACATCGTCATTATTATCTTTCAACTTATAAAGTTATATATTATAGGATTAACAAAGTTATAACTAGTTAGCATTACTCATGATTCACATCATATATCACTACTAGTATAATAGATATATTCTCAGATACACATTATAACTAGATTAGGCGTACATTACTGAAGCTCAAACCAATTTTATAATAATATTAGAGATAATGTGAATTACACGTTTTCTCAGTCACTCAATTTCTTTTTGAATTTAAGTTAAACAGGAAACTCAATTTACTTAAGGCTCTATCAGCCTTAAGGAACACATTCTTATCATGACGCTCGCGCTTCGCGCTCGATTTTCTGTATACATTTCAGTAACTTTTTAATAAATTACATGGTTAAAATAATTTATTTTCTTCCAAATCTCTCAAAAAGAAAAAACAATTGTAGACTTTATTTAAGGAAACGATTTTGCAGAACAACGCTTATTTCGTATCTCACATATTTTGTTGAAAAAAATCGAATTTTTTTAATATTGAAAATCAAAACATAACAAATACACCCTGTCCCGAAATGTCCTAACGAAAATTTGTAGACCTCATTTAGGCAAACAATTTTCCATCTATAAGTTTTTTTTGTATCTCACATATTTTGTCTAAAAAATGGAATTTTTGAATTTTAATTGTATTTTTTGGAATTGAAACGAAAAATATATGTTTTATCAAAAACTGTGTGAGACAAAATTTGTAGATCTTTTTGAAACAAAAAACTTTGTATTCTTACGTTTTTTTCGTATTTCACATATTATTGTTAAAAAATTGAATTTTGGATTTTCAATAGCTTTTTTTTTTTAATTAAAAAGAAAAATATGCATCTTATGAAAAAATGTTACAATTCAAATTGTAGGTCTTTATGTAGAAAATAATATTGTGTCATAACGTTTTTTCGTATCTCGTATAATTTAACTGGAAAATGGAATTTTGCTATTGACTTTTTTCGAATTTGAATATTCTGTAATATTTCGAATTTTGATTTAATCAAAAAATGTTATTGGGATAATTTGTAGAAATTTATGAGCACTATCAAAAACCAGTATTGAAATTTTTGATTTTTTCAAAAAGTTATTTTCAAAAACACAAAAGTAGTGCTCAATCCCTCAATTTTGATTGGATGTGGCTAGTTAATGAACTTGTCCTTACGTTTTCGGCTCCGATAAAGTGTACCAAAGCTCAATTCAATCTGATAATTCTATCGAAAGCTATGCCGCACACGACCTACTACAGACAGACAGACACTTTCGTAAAAACCGCTTTTTCTGACTCAGGGGGTCTCAAAACGTAAAGATTTGATGAAAATTTCGAAAGTCATTTTTCACATAAAACCAATACCTTCTCATCCATGATGAGAATGTAATAAATTCTTTCGACTATGGTGATATAAAATCAAAATACAATTATACAATGTATGTATATTGTGTGATGTCTGGTTAAAAGTTGCAAACTACATCCTGCGATCATCGAATGTTCAATATCCGAATTGAGGCACTTCGGGTGTCGAATATTCGACATTCAACGGACGGCCGATCGAATGTCGAAAATCCGACATCCGAAGAAGAGTGCTTCGGATGTCGAATATTCAGCATTCGACTATGCGGCCGATCGAATCGAAAAAATCCGATCCGACAAATAAGGCGAATCGAATCGAATTTGCGACATTCGATCAAAAAAAACAGGAACATATTTAATTTGACCAAATGAAGTCAGAAATTCAGAAAATCTACAAGATATGCCCAAATCGATTGAAAAGTACTAATTGCAAGGAAATGATAAAATTGGATCGCCTCAGTGAGAAGCTACACCAACTCGAAGTTATAAATGAGGATTTAAGTGAAATATTAATGGAACTACGCCAGGACATACCCCATGAAATAATCCCTCCCAGGACCATGCATAGGCGAAGAGCAGCTCTTCTAGGATTCATAGGCAGCATTCTAGGATCAGTAATAGGGGTCATGACTTCCGACGACGCAGAAGAATACAACGAAGCAATAAATGATATTTATGAAAAGCAAAATAACATCAGTAAAATAATTGGAAAATAAACACACATAATAAAAGCAGAAGTGAATAATATTCATCAGGATTTGAAAGAGTTCGTTTATCAAAATTTTATGAAAAGTTAAAGTTATGACCCGAAGGGTGCGTGAAATAATCCATATACATGATATATAACAGAATTCAATATATTTATTTACCAATCTTTTAATAATACAGTTTCGGTAACTAATCGTCGTGTGCCTCTTGGACTTAACACTATAATTATTTATTATCCTACTCTATCTTCTAGTCTTTCTCTCTCGCAGGTACATCAGAAACCAATATGGCGTGTTTGCCACTATCTCGCCGTTCCTCTACGAAATATATGAGAAGTTTCGTTGCCCAGTCTTTTAGACTTATTTCTATGGTGGACCAGTGATTGTTAAATTAAAAAACAAGCTAAGTTTACTTGGACGTCTAGACGACGTTCACAAGCATTAAACAAATATAAGTTCAATCACTGGTATCGTGACTAGTTATTCGAGTAACTGGAGCCAAGATGGCGTCGTAGTTATCGCAGATTTCCTAGAAGCCTATGTGGCGCATACTCCACTCTTTGGTGGTTTAATAATATTTTGTTAAATTGAATTTGAGCATTCATTCAATATATTTGCGTGCTAAATCAGTGATGGTTAAATGTAATAATAAGCTAAATTTACTTGGATGTCTCGACGACATGCGCAAGCATAAACAAATCAAAAGTCCAATCACTGATATCGCAATCCTTCTCTCATACCTTTGGAGCCAACATGGCGTCGTAACTATTATAAATTCACTAGGAGCCAATATGGCGTCGGTACCCTCCTAATTATCACCACTACATAGGAACCAGTCCTTAAAGCTACTACACCCTGTCGTACACGCGAAGATATTCTAGGAGCCAAAATGGCGACTATCTCCGTTTTCACCTATCGCTGTATTGCCCGTACAATGGGCGGCTAATTTCTTACACCGTTTCGCGTTACAATTAGTATCAGCGACGTATCGGCGATTTTACTTATCTGGGAGCCAAGATGGCGCTCATTATATAAGTCAGTTCGCGTATTGGTGGCGGCAAGTGTTAATCATAAACGGCAGATACAATATTAAGTACAAACAACACTAAGCATAGATAATAAGTAAAGTTGGCAGCAGAGATAGCGTACACCAATTACAGATTAGCACTAAACATCATGGCAGCCTGTGGCAGCGTGCACCATGGACAGGTAGTGATAGAGATGGCAGCTTAGGCAGCGTACACCATAGAGGTAGGAAAAAGGCAGCTTAGGCAGCGTACACCTTTATTAAGGATGGATGTACCGTGTCTACGCCTGGAGCAGCGGACTAGAGCACGGGGGGGGGGGCACAAAGGAAAATGGCGGAGCCTGAGGCAGCGTTCCCACCGAAAAATGGACCTACTCCTGGAGCCGAGGTGGCGTACCCAGCGAGTTGATCGCTAAAAAATTATAAATAGTAAATGGGAATTCTTCCAGAGCCGAGATGGCGTACCTGGAAGATTCACCCAAAAAAATTGTTACCCTCGGTGACTCCTAGGTGGCCCTTTGGCTGCTTCCTGGTGTCTGGTAGGGTAATGAAGCGCTGGCTGGAGATCCTGAGACCCCGCCTGGTGGTACCGCTGAGAATTGAGTGCGCTCAGGTATAGACACGCGGTTTCGGGTCTACAGCGGGTAAGCTTGCACTGCGAGCCTAGTGGAGACTGTCGGTACCGCTACCCCTGAGTTCCTACTGCGCCTCGCGTACTATAACTTTAGTAAGTCGTGGGCGCAATCAGCTGACATGAATTGTGACCGTTTCAGATTTAAACAAGAAAACTAATCAAATTCAAATCATTCAAAAAGAATTAAATGAAACCATCCACAAAATAGAATCGCAAGAACAATATTGGAATGACTACATGTATTACGAAAAAATGATTCAATGGTCAACACATTTGGAACTAAAATTGGAAAATTTATATGAAATAATAAAACAATTCAGTAAAATAACAGAATACGCACGAGAAGGCAAATTACACCCTTCGACAATTTCCAAAGCCAAACTGCAAGAAGTAATCACTGAAATACACACTAAAATGGAAAATTGCGAATTTCCGATTCCTAATTCACACATTAGCGTGGAATTACTTTCACAAATTGGCAAAACGGACCTTAAAATTAAATCTGGAAAATTACTAATATCAGTAGACATCCCATTGCTAGATAGAAAAGCACTACAATTATATAAAATTTATCCATTTTATGTGTACAAGAACATTTCTGGAAATTATACAAGAGCCGTCTACATTTCACCAAGAAAACAATATATTGCCCTGACAGAAGACGAAAGAAAATTCTTTTTGGCAGATAAAGAGTACTATGACACCTGCCAGAAAACAATCTATCACACAATTTGCGAAAACACCCAACCAATACACGAAACAGTCACAACTACGTCCTGCGAATGTCAAATGCTTACACGCCCTTCAATGGAAATTTTAAAGCAATGTGATATAAAAATAAACACAAAAAATTCAGTTTTTTGGAAGCATATTCCATCTTTAAACGCATGGATATTTTCAACTAAAAAACCAGAGCCAATCAGCATCACCTGTAAAAAGGGAAGAACAGAAAAAGGACATATTACAAATTCAGGAATATTAAGATTAAGTGCAGGGTGTATTGCCAGAACGGAACAGACAACTTTAATTGGAACTCAAATAAATGTAAACTCAGAAGAATTTATCTACAACCCCGGATTTTCATTGAATATATCAGAAATTTCCCCAATAATCTATAAAACGATGCATATTCCTAAGATAACATCATTTTTTTGGGAAACAGAAAAGGATGAAAAATTAAAAAATCTGCATACGGAAGAATCACTCCCTACCATAGAAGAACAACTTCTCGACATGGAAAATAATCATTATAAACATAAATTAATTTAAAAATATTGGTTAGGAGGGTCCAGTATCCTAACCTTATTAATAATAACAACAGTAATATACCTCACACAAGGAAGAATTCTTAAAAACTGTAAAACCTGTAATAATAAAAATATTAACATAAAAGAAAACCAAGAGGAAATAGAACTACAACCCCTTTCGGTAGACAACCAAACAAACACAGAAGAAATTCACCCCCTTCCAAGAGTATTAACAATCCCAACAACAAATGTTAGAATTGCATAAACAAATGCAAGTCGTTGAGGACAACGACGCTTTTAACGAGGGAGGACAAGTACCAAAGTAGACAAAATTTTTGCCAAAAATCACCCTGAATTACGATACATCATTATGGATACCACCAGGAATATACAATAAATAATCACGATACATAAGTGCAGCGATAATAAATTAACAATCAAAGCAACAGAGGAAAAAGAATAAGGATCGCAGAAAGTACGAGGAGTTTAGCCGTAGCAAGCTAACAAACCACTCCCACTTGATAAAGAAATTAATCACACCCACCAAGAGCAACCATAATGAATTATGATCCAATCATATAAAGAAATGCAATGTGACACCTTACAGAACGCAGCGTATCACCAGAAGTCGAGACTCCCGACAGCATGGCCAGAGCGTAACTCGAACCGCCCAGCGATAAGAAGACTCGCGACCGCCTGGAATGATTCACACACGCTAAACAAGTTCTCCTGCATCCATATGAATTCTTAATACAAGAACATTATTAGACGTGCCAAAAATTTCATAATGCATCAGGCCTTACGCCAATAGATGCACCGACAAGATGGCTATCGTTATTAAAAACTCCATGCAGCCCCGCAACAATGGCCAACTAATATACAAGTATTGTTGTACATGCAACCATCATGGAGGCACAAGTGATGCATATAGGTATGCAGAACAGTGAACTCCACATACGGTATGTTATCCGGACAAAAAAAATTAAACGGACAATCAAATTCAGGACATTCCGTTAATAATAATTTAATAAAAATCGCAAAAAATAAGAAAGTGCATTACTCAATACTTATAAACCTTTAATTATGTAAATCAATTGAGTTTGAGCCACATAGTTAAGGGGTTTCTCAGAACTATAGTGGTACGCATCTCTATTGATACCAAAATTTCTAGAATTAACTGCAACGATGTTTTGATTAATTGATTATTTAACGACTTAATGGGACAAAGCCAAGTTTTGTTTAAGAACAATATTTACGAACATGGCAATTAACAAAGCCGTTATTGGTAAAATCGGGTAACGCAAAGCTCAACCACTAATTCTCAATTATAAAAATTGCCCGATCTGATCAATAAACAAGCCGTGCCACCCCACCTAAAAATGAGCAATAAATTGAATCAATAATATAACCATAATGTTGATTCCTAGAATTCAGATTATGGTCCGACTATAAATCAAAAGTTAAGATAGAACCTCGGAAAATGCAGTTACTTCTGGTAACTTGAAGAAAAATCTTACTAACTTTCATTTAAATAGAAATGAATTAACATTTTGGGCAACTGAAGTTTTACGCAGTCGCATGTAAAAGGGAACTCGGTTACAGAATTATGACTCTGTGACAAATTTTATAAAACTGTGTTATAGATTCATAATAGAGGCATTTTTATATCTAATTTATTATCTTAATCCAGAAACAATGTCGAGGATATGTACGTAAAAATTGTATACACCTAATGTTGTGAATATGTGTGCAATTTCGACATATTAAAGAGAGGAGATTTCATGGCGACCCCGTAATAATGGCTACCTAACAAAGGCATGGTTATTCAAACCACTACCATGGAAGCTTCCGTGAGATACAACAGCACGAATGCTCCTCAAGCATTATGTTACCCTACTAAAGTCCCTACTAGTTCCACGCTCAAATTCGGGTGGTCCTGCATTAAAATTGCGGAAATTCACCTCGGAACCTGAAAATATCTATTATCAGAAACCGATACACCCTCAATCAGGTATCCCAGTCGAATTTGAGATGCATGAATTTGGGGCTCCACATGCGTGTGTACACTCATACATGTGTGCGTATACAGGTGTGTAAATGGGGGCAACAATCACAGGTAGATAAGCCCATAATTAGAGGTATGATAATTATAACCTAGAACTAATGACTAATAGCATAAATAATTTTATAGTTAAGTGCTAGTACGCCATCTTTGGTACATAATTTCCATTCTATAACAATCAACTATGCTACCAAGGATGGTCGAAGCTGAGATTAAAGAAACAAAAAACCCATCAAGCAATAAGAGAGACCGGAAGAGAGGGGTTACCTCATACCGAAAATTAAACTACACTGACACCCCCCCATCCGCCTCTCTTCCGCTTTCATTGTGTTTATATTGATAAGAAAAACTTTTCATATATTTTATAGCTTTTAGAGTAAAATTTATTTGACTAATATAACCTAGCTATTAAACTAAAAGGAAAAATCATAACACAAAATAATTCTATAATCAAAAATGTGAATGTACAACGATTAATATAAATAACTATCATATAAATTTATAATTAATTTGTACCAGGCACCACTGAAACATTCAAGAAAAAGGGGATCATAAATAAAATATGCAAAATCAAGGCAATTCCAACGAGCAAACGACGACTTACCCAAGGCAAACAGAAGGCAGCAGAGGAGAGTGTATACACTCCTGCACGGCGGGCGTGCCCACATGCGCTTCTGTAAGCGCTAGCAGCTCCAGTGCTCGAGCATGTGCCACCTCCTGCGCTCTCCTAGCAGCCTGGATCGCCATAGAGTGCCAGCACCTCCGAATCAGCCTATTTCGGCGCCCATCTCGGTTCTCCCGGGCCACCTGTAGCCAGGTTCGCTGAAGCTGCCCCTGCTGCACGATTTCAGTGGAAAGAAGGAGGACCCGGGCCAACAACAAGCCCAAAGGACACCGTGGGAGTTGGCGCGGACGCCCCTGCACACCTGAAACAGAAAGAAGAGGGACAATTCAAATTCAATAATCATCAAACGAAATAGGAGCCCTGATGCACCGCCCTGTTCAACACACCTAAACCAACTCTACCACCAGACCTCGACGTTTGAGAGCATTCTTGAACCCTAAAATACGATATTTTAATTCCAGGGATGCCACACGCAACAACACCCCGGGATTCCTCGAATCTAAAACCCGGACTACCGAAAAGGAATCACGAGAAATAGATGGATCAAACAAGTCCTGACAAGCCAGGGTCATCGACTCCACGACCTGGCTTGAACGCACACCGCGAACCGACACATAAAAAACTCCTGATCGATCTTCGATTTCAGAGACCCGCACCTGGAGGCTGTCACGTCGCGGAAAAAACAGAGTAGAATCCCCTGAAGAAGCAGGCGAACTCGAGGAACTCGGCTCCAACAGGGAAAGGTCAAAATCTGCAACCGAGTCGACCAACGAATGTTCGGTAGGAAGACCGGAGGTTTGAGGGCTAGAGTAAGCTGGTGCACCGAACCACTTTAACAACAAGGCGTCCAGGAAGTCTCCGGAGTCGGACATATCGACCCGAACCGAGACACTTCACGAATGCGGCACTACCGGAAAAAATCATGCAAATTAAAAATGGGCACTTACCAACTCCTTCGGGCACTGATGTTGCTCCCCTCACCGGGGAGAGAGGTTAACCGTGGTTTTGGCAATACTCATCGTAGCTGATTGTCTCTACACTAGAAGAGGACCCTTCTTCCGCCATGGTTGCTTGAGACTGAGGAGAAGATCATCCCCACGACCCAGCATGCAACGAGATGGCATCATGTCAACCATGCAAAATCAGCCAAGAACCCCACCAATGCAGAACTCCTAGGGAACACGTGCACTACAACAAAGAACAAGATACAAAAAATTTCGCCATGTCAACTTCTATAGAAAATTGACTCATGGCAACCGCAGCATAGCATCACCATCCAGTATCTTTGAAAAATGACATAATCTTACAGCAACTGAATCCTTGGGTGTCACCGTTCTCAGGATACATATAGCTTAGTATAAAAAAAAAGGGAGGACTGTTACATCCCAGTAACTTTTAAAATTTTATATTGCCCCTGTGCAAGGGCAACACGCCAAACACCAAGGATAGCGAGGAAGACACCATTCAAATATAATAGTGTTCCTATGATAAATTATCATATGGACCGGGTAGCTGTGCTCATGAGGCAAACCTATGTATACCTCACGTCGACGAATCGGTTTGACACATGGTAATAAGAGATAAAGAAGAACAGCGCTCTGTCTATATGGTAATTGCACCCGCGGTAATGAGTCAGTAACTCACATCGCGTGCCGATAAATTAGTAACGCTGTGCTAATAACCTAATGAGAGAATAAGAAGTTTTCGGCACAGCCTCATTAATTATAATGATTAAATATTATAATCATTATTAAGTTAATATTAATTATGTATCAACATTATTAAGTTAATATTAATTATGTATCAACATTACACCATAACTATTATTAATATCTCGGGTAGTAAAATAGTATTGATCAATATTATCGCCATTATGTATTGATTGCCGATGAGTCGATCACGAGCAATGAATAAAAATCGGTCATTGATTATGGATCATAGATAAGAAATTGATTGACTGATCATTGGCAATCAATTAATGACCATACTTCATAAAATAAGTAACACAAATTATCAACAAATAAATACAGAAATGAGTAATTAAAAATGCATTTATTTTATTTTATATTTATTATTAATGCCTGGCCACCGATTCGCAATTCGTACGTGCCTTGCCACCGATTTGCGATTCGAACGTGCCTTGCCACTGACTTGCGATTCGAACCTGCCGTGCCACCGATTCACGTTGATCTGCTCCCACTAATAGAAGCATCAATAGTATATATACCCCAGATTCACCTCTGGAGGTTTGTCATTAAGTTCCGAACAGTTGTACGGTTGTTAGGTCTGGAGCGGTAATTCAAGGTCGTGAGCAGACCCTTCGATAAACGTAAGTCTCATTGGATTTCTATGAGCAACTCAACATTCGGTACTTGGTAAATAAAATCCTTGGTCCTTAAGTGGTGCAAGTCCGGAAACCGTAGTGCTAGATAGTTCCTTTGGATTACGTGCATCGTCGTATTTAGTCGTGTCGGTTAATAGTGATTCATTTCTGAAATCGGGACGAACTACCCTATCTTGTTAACAAGTGCATGTTTGATTCATTTCTCGTGTACTTAGCAAGATACGTAAGCGGATAATTGATCACATCAGTTGCTGGTAGACTTGCATCCCTTACAATATACCTCCTGCAAAATTTATCGTTGTTTTGCTACCTCACGGAGACTCAAACGAAACCCAACTATCCTGCAAGGATTTGTGCGCGTTGACTTGCAATAATAGGAGTGATAAACGACAATTCTCTCTTTTGCCCTCTAATTTAAGAGGTAGACAAGTAAGTTACCAACTAAGTTCAAAATTACAAAATTATAAGTTTAGTAGAAATAATTAGATAAGATATCGTCAATAACATCAGCGAATTACCCTGAATAAACCTTGCATGTATTCTTTGTAGCAAGATTATGCAAGTGAAGGTTTAAAAAGTATAAGAGAAAGTAAAACATCATTATTTTGATTTAAATCAATTTAAAGTTCAGAAGTTTTTCTACCTAGAGTTTACGCAGGCAATTGTGTCTCAACCATTACCTGAATAAACTTATAGTATTAAAAGATTGAATATTTAAATTCAAAATATTAAAATTATCTGAATTTCTGAAAGTATTAAAATTATACAAGGTTTTGAGCTTGAGCCTGGCTTGTCTAATTTCGTACTACTGAAATTTTCAAATTGTTAACTAAGTTTGAATTTAAGTTTAAAACAAAACAAGAACAGCACACGAGAGTATAAGTCCTTTTTAGATTCGTTGAACGGTCACCATCGATGACGATCGACTGGGTAAGGCAAAGTTCGAAGTGTCTGCATTGTAATTGTTTATAACTTTCATTTTAGCTTAAATATGTGAACATAAATAAGGTATGATAATAATATTTGTGTATGTGTTTCCACTGAAGCCTCCCCTCTTCTGAGTGCCAAAGCTCTCCCCTCTATCTTTCTTTTGTTTTGCACGCGTTCAATCTGGTATGTTTCAGTTTATAATCCAAGATATTATCCGATACTATCTTTTTTTTAACATCTACAGATTATGGTTTCAAAAATCTAGATCGCTGTCCCATAGTTAATAGTCCAAGATTATACCCGGTAACATATTTTTCATTACCATTTACAATCCATTTTTCTCAGTGTAGGCAATTATGTGAATAAAAATCTTATTTAATGTGATATCTCCTTGTGATATGCATTTCCCCAAATCATTTATCAATACTTTTTAGAAAATACTTTTTAGGATTCATTACTGTGGTCCATAAATTCGCATCATGCATAAAGGAAAAAAGTGACAATTGAATGACATCAGAGACTTTACATTATTCATGCCACTTTAATTAATTTCAGCAACTTTTATCACGTAAAGTTCATTATTAAATTCATTTATCTTACACATTTGCATTTCTCAATCTTTAATTCTGTTTTTAAATTTAGCGTGCAAAATGCTAGTGAGAGCAGTTGAAGCCGCCTTCAGTGACAGGTATTATGTTTTTCCAGTTTTTATCGTTGAAAAATAAGATAATTGTATTTATTGCCACACCTTCTAATTCAAATTTTGCTACAGAATCATAATTGCAATGCTTTTAATGTCTTTTTTACCGTTCTTAGCCGTAATAATGCGAGGTCATAGAACGGTCAGAGAACGGTCAGAGTATTCTATGACCGTTCTCTCAACCGGGTCCGCTAGGGTAGGCATCTCAAAATCTAGTATATTAGCGTAAAACGCACACAATCAACCGCGGAAGTCACATATATAGGCATCTCAAAACCTGTATTATTGACTTATGTAGACGCACACACCTAAACGAGGAAGTTACATATATAGGCATCTCAAAACCTGTATTATTGGCTTATATAGACGCACACTTCTTAATGCGTGAGTTACACATATAGGCATCTCAAAACCTGTATTACTGACTCATAAACGCATAAAACTCTTAACATTTCCTTCTCATCTTGAGCAGTAGTATAAGTCATACACATAAGCATCTCAAAACTTATTGTATACCTATCTTTTAATTAATAAAGCTTCTCATATTTAAATCATTTTGGAATAAATATCTAAATAAAATAAGTTATTATCTAAGTTTTACACAGAACGAAGACTGCACTCGAGAGTATAAGTCCTTAGATTCGTTGAACGGCCACAATTGATCACGATCATTTGGGCAAGGCAAAGTTCGCAGTGTGTGTCAAGTATTGTTTATAAATTTCATTTTAACTTAAACAATTGATAGAATATTTGTGATTGCATAAGATTGTCCAAAGTGTTGTGCTTGAGTCTGGTTTGTCCAATCTTGCATCACTAAAATTCTCAATTGTATTCGATAAATAATTAAATTATCGACACATTGTAGTTTTTGTAAATGCGAAAATTATTCAGGAATTTATGCTTTAGTCATGCTTGTCTAATTTTTCATTTCTCAAACTAATAATTTTCAATAATTTCTACTCAACTAAATAACTTCTCTATTTGCTACAATTAGTCAAGATTTTGTTTGCCTAATCTTGCATAACTAAAATTATTTATATCTAATAAAATAAATAAAACACATCAATAAAAAACGAAATAAATAAAATTAATATCAAAGTTTGTGAAAAAAATTAGAATCAAATCATAAATAAGTCAAACAGTGAACATTTTAACTCAAAAGTTTTAAAAGAAAATCAAATTTACTTAATTAAAAAAATATAAAAATTTTATTTCCATTCACAAATTGTTAACTAAGTTTCAGATTGAGTTTAATACAAACAAAAAACAGCCCTCAAGAGTATAAGTCCTTTTCAGATACGTTGGACGGTCACCAGTGATTTCGATCATTGGGTAAGGCAAAATTTAAAGTGCTCGTATTGTATTGTTTATAAACTGCAATTTTCAACTTAATTAACGAACAGAATATTTTTGAATGTAAAGATTGTCTAAAAATTGTACTTGAGTCTAATTTGTCCAATCTTACATCACTAAAATTCTGTAACAGTAAACAATCTTGTTACGTATTAGCAATAAACAAATTTTGTAATTGCAAAAATTTTCCAAGCATTTTCACTAAATCTAACTTGTCCAATCTCATATCGCTGAAAATAACTTTTGTTAATGCTCTTAAACAACTATTAAATTAACAAATGTAAAGCTCACTCAGGCGAATATTAAATACGTCTGACGTGACCCCCTTTGCATCACTGAAATGTTAGCATTCAAGGATAAGAACCTAAAGTACCTGCATACATCGTGACCAAAATCGACAGCGCGTTAAAATTACTGCATAAATTCTTTAGCAAAAACAAATTCAAAATTCGAAATCAATTGTTACACTTAACAAACAAATGAATAGTTGGCTAAGTTATATGGCAACTAAACAATCTCAAGTAATAATAAAATCAAAACATTAAATAATTAAATATTTTAAGAATAATGTAATTAAGTCATTTTGGCTTACAAAACGACAAAGAACTACTGATTCAGGCAGCTATTATTTTATTGTGCACAGATAAAGGAAATATTTGGTAAAATTCAAGAATACCCTCGTCAGCTGAAATAATATGCAAAATTATATTCAAAATTTATTCAAACATAATTTCAAGTAAAAAATTATTATTATCAACTAGCACACATATCAACATAACTAAGCGAATCAAGTTGCTTTGTTATAAGAACAGCGGGCAAAATGTCACAGTCTAGAGGTAATTTCAGAACAGATGACAATCAGGCTCAAGAGGTTATCAGCAATTTCACCCGCACCCTTGATGTGTCCATGATAAGATCGATGATAGAATGTTTTTCTATACAGCAAGGCATTATAAACGTTCCGGTATTTGACGGTGAAAATATGCCTGTTAGAGATTTTATTGAAGATATCATGAACAGCACGTTAGTAGTACCAGCTGAATGTGAAAAACAATATGTCACGGCAGTATTGTCACGTTTAAAAGGTACTGCCAGAAGCAGTACATATGGAAGAACGTTTTCATACTTCAATGAACTAATTGATCATTTAAAGCAACAATACACTCCTCGTAAGGCATACTCGTGGTATATAAGCGAAATGGCTACTATTCAACTTTCTCGCGGTGAAAATGTAAGCGACTTTTACGACCGCATAACATCATTAAGATTAGGAGCACAGGCGGTTCTCGAGGACAAATATGAGAAAGCCAACTCACATTGTCTGCTTCTCAATGATTGCGCTTTGGAAGCATTTATTGGCGGTTTGCCCGATAGAATGTCAGCTTTTGTAGAATCTCAATATGCAAATACGTTAGAAATAGCCTTAAAATATGCCCTTGACTATGAAACGAAACATCAAACCAATAGTCAAATTTTGCAGCAGCAAGATAATTTTGAATTAAGGGACAGAAGCCGTAGTCCACGAGCGCAATTTACACTATCGCACAATGGACAGGATGCTACGAAGCCCGCATCAAACGTAACCCAACACATTCAAATTCAAACGAATACAAGCGCTTTTGACAATCCCTTCTCATACATGCCATTGTCTCAGACTAATGAAGACCACTTATTTGATCATAAAACTAATCACTATCCAAACTTCAGAAACAAAATATATGGAAATACATCAGCCAAAACGGAAGAAAAGGAATCTCGAATAAGTGTTAAAATCCTAATGCAACGTAGAAATCTCCTAAAACAAGAGATAAGGCAGGAAGAAGGCTCGTCATTAAACATTCCGGAATCAAAAATAGTAGAGAACATTATTCCTCAAGTTACAATATTAACCAATAGTAAAACCGAAAAAGGAGAGAATAGAGAAAAGGAAGTCGGTGTGACTGAAACAGGGTTACAAAAACTATCATTCTGCCAGTCGCTGGGAACTCCCAATAGCTTATTTAAAGAAGAAATGTCGGAAGATAAATAAGAGTTGATATCAAATTCAAGAAAACGAAAAAACAACACTTCTGACATTCTGGACGCAAATTGAAGCCCAATAAAAAGGATTGGTCTGACGAAAGTACATCGATCGAGCACTCCTGCCAGGACGATGTCTGGATCTGCTATCCAGACAATCTCACCAATACCTGGCCATCTTTACATGTCAATGGCTAGTGAACCTTTTGTCTTACCTGAAAGATACGACAAGCAAGATATTCTAGAACCGTACAGTCTTGTAAAATCATGGAACACAATCCAGTGGAACACTGGACAGGAGCGACGTGGTATTGGTTAATAGTGAAATCATAAGCCGGCTAACATCGTCGCTCTCAGGTAACACTATAGCTTAAATCACTCGAACGGTTTATGTATAAATTTTATTGTTCGTTTTAAATGAATAAAAGGCAATCACCTAATGATATGTATCTTCCAACGAAAAATGTCTAAATATAATTTTTCTGAATAAAAACTTTGCATAGCAATTATATAGAAAATCTGAGATAAATCAATACCTGCTGCTATTTATGCTAGTTCCATGCTTATAATTTCCAAACACACAGAGTAATTTCACGCAATATCATGTACATATACTATACCACATCGAACATACTTTTGTTTAATTGAAACTTTTTCAGGAAAAGAATAGAAATTTTTTTTTTTCAGATTACTATGACAAAATAAATGAAGTACAAAGACATTTTTAGTATTTGCCAAGTAGAGGCATATATATGTATCAATTATAATAATAATTATATACCATGTAGTATACTCAAAATAATCAAAATAAACTGTATTGAAATCATAAAATTTAATTTTGAGAAATGAAAAATTCCAATTCAGAGGTACAATAATTTAACAGAATAAAGGGATAAGATTAAATAAAACCTATCTTGAAAAGTACTTATATATATTTTCTAATACGCAGCGTCATCCAGTAGCAGAATGGACCAACAACACCTCACCCTAGGCCGAGCAAAATGGACCTGGATCTTGATCGTCATTATTTTTGCAACCCCAGTCACCCCAACACAATATGAAATTCAACCATTCAGAAACAACCCTGGATTATTTTATGCCAAAGTAGAGCCCTTACGTATCACCAGTACATATTGGAGGATTGTCGTTTATATGGATCCACATCACCTGCAAGCTCACCTCCAATCCAAAAACATATCAACCGATATACACAACGTATATTCAACATGTTTAGAACAATCCATAGAGGAAGACTGCAGAAGTGAAGTTAGAGTAGACCTGTTAAATGGAAAGGTCAAACAAATCGAAAACATTCACGAAGAATTATAAAATATGTTAACAGAAATAAAGCGAGATACACCAGAAGTAGAAAACCCACTCCCAAGTATGCAGAAGCGAAAAGCACCCTTATTAGGCTTCTTCGGATCAATTATTGGACCAGTGATAGGAGTGATGACTTCCGACGACGTAGAAGAATATGACAATGCTATCAACGAACTACATGACAGACAAAATAATCTTAGCAAAATTTTAAGAAGGCAGACCCACGCTGTTAAATCAGAAATCAACAACATTCACCTAGAATGGAATCAAAAATCGCAAGAGATCGCCAACATATAACAAAAACTAAACGAGACCATCAAAAACATAGAATCGCATAATCAATACTGAAGTAGCATCATATATTTCAGAAAAATAAGACAATGGGCTGACCATATCGAGATAAAACTTAATCACTTAGCGTCGCACTTGACAACGCAACATTCTGTCTTTCGTTTCTTAATTTTATACCCTGAATCATCGACACAAATCTTTCTAAGAATTAACCATGGAGGGTAATATTACTGATTCTAAAATACTGAGTCTTGGATCAGATACAGACTCACCATCACCATCATTGGTAACACCAAGTTTTTTCTCACGCATTGAAGACCAATTTGGATTAAAAGTGAAAAACCATCTCAAAGAATGGACCAATAACAAGAGACGCTTAGCTGAAGCAACATCAAAACGAAAATATTTAATAAGGTGCAGACAGAATGACCTAGTTCCTCAACATATTTTAGATCAAAATAATAGTAAGAAGAATGTTTCCTTCTACAGCAATTGTTGTTCAAAAGTTTTTAAAAAATTAAACAGGTATTTTTGTAAGAAACTTTTAAATTTAGAAATTAGAGATATTCATATTCACATTGAATTTTTAAATAAGTCAATTCAAAAAACAAAAAAAGACATAATGTTCTCCGATTTGGTTCCTAATACTAAAGAAAGATTTTTTGAACTTAGTAAGCAAAAATTTAACTCGATTCGACAAATATGTAATGATAAACATAATAAGAAATTTGATTCACTCTTATCCAAACAACATAACCACTGTAATTTAAAAAAAGATGACTGGGTTAAGAATTTTACTGAAACAATTATACCCAACGAAGTGATTGACATTGTTTCCCTGGGTCCTGACCATAGTATTTCGCACAAAATTTCAAAACAAAATGTCATTGACACTATTAAGAATTTAGAGTCGTTCCTCATTTCTTTAGATATCCAAGAGAATCTCAAAAATGAAATTAGAAAAAAAGTCACTGACAATATTAATAATAATCTAAAGAAACAATCTCATATTTCTAATGAAGATAGAATATTTTCCAAAAAATTAAAAACCACAAAATTT
Organism: Diplolepis rosae; assembly: GCA_030998225.1. Classification (NCBI taxonomy): domain Eukaryota; kingdom Metazoa; phylum Arthropoda; class Insecta; order Hymenoptera; family Diplolepididae; genus Diplolepis; species Diplolepis rosae. Next base: position 1,049,730 of record JAPYXD010000450.1, read on the forward strand.
TTTTAAATAAATAATCCGGACATTTTCTTTACAAATGCAGATAAAGGCAATGTCACGGTATGCTTACAAAAATCTACTTACTATACAAAAATGCTCAACCTTCTTTCTGACACTTCTACTTACATTCCAATTCAAAAAAATCCCCTAAAAAAGTTGCAAGATAACACTCACAAGGTTCTTAAGGGTCTCAATGACAACAATTTTTTAAAACACAAATTTCATAATAACCAACTCACCTTAACGAATACTGTATTAGCGAAATGTTATGGTTTACCCAAAATTCACAAAATAGATTTGCCATTCCGCCCTATCATCTCGTTGATTAACAGTCCTACACATTTTTTAGCCAAAATTATATATCAGGAACTGAAAGAGATTATTAAAGTCCCTAACTCTCATATAAATAATAGTTTCGAACTAAAAAGTAAATTAACAAATGTTAACCTTCTCGATGATCATGTTTTAATCTCACTCGATGTTAGTTCATTGTTTACTAATATACCCTGTGATTTGGTTTTGGAGAGTTTAGAGCGTAGATGTCATTATATTCATAACAATTGTAATATTCCGTTTAATGAAATTATTAATTGTACTAAATTTCTTTTTAATAACACATATTTTACTTTCGACGACAAGATTTATAAACAAATTTTTGGCACCCCCATGGGTTCTCCAATTTCACCACTTTTCGCAGACATGGTAATGGATGACTTGGAAAGTGATTGCTTACGAATTTTAAAAGATAACCACAATTGCTCTCTCCTCTTTTATTACAGATACGTCGATGACACCATTTTGTGTGTACAAAAAAAACATATTGAGTTAATCATCAATACTTTTAACTCCTATCATCAAAATTTAAAATTTACTCACGAATTACAGAAAAATAATTCAATTAATTTCTTAGATATGACTCTCATCTCTAGCGACAACCATATTATTACTAACTGGTTCCAGAAGTCAACTGCATCTGGTAGATTTATCAATTACTTTTCAAATCATCCACTACAACAGAAAAAAAATATTGTATACAACTTGATAGATAGAGCGATTTTGTTGTCTCATGAATCCTTTCAACATACCAACTTAAAAAAAGTTAAACAACTTTTAATTAACAATGATTATTCAATTAATTTCATTGCTAAGAACATTGAAAAACGTTTGAATAAAATTAAATATCACTCTTCTGACAATTCCAATATTAGTAATAACTCTTTATGCCCACGAAAATACTTACCTTTTCAACTAACAATACCCTTTTCAAATAATAATTTTATAACATTATCCAAAATTTAAAAAAATATAACATTTCTACGATTCCGTTAGTGGAAAAAGTTTAAATTCAATTATTAAATTAGGAAAGGATTTCACAGAAAAATGGCAACAAACTAACATTGTTTATAGCTTCAAGTGTCATAACTGTCCTGCCATATATATGTGAAACGAAAAGATCTCTAAAAACTCGTATTAATGAACATAAAAACAACAAAAATAGCGAATCTGTCGTATTTAAACATCGGGCTGAATTTAAACACGAGTTTGATTGGGAACATGTTAAAATTATTGATTACGAATCTGATTATAAAAAAAGATTAACATCTGAGATGATTCACATAAAATGCAACAAATTTAGTATCAACAAAAAGGAGGACATATTTACTTTAAATAGAATTTACTTCCCATTATTAAAATTATTAGATTCGTGATTGAATTTAGGTTTGAATTTCTTACACATTGGTTCTTATTTGTGTTAGTTTCTTCGTTATTAACTTATACTATAAACTCTCTTCGATGTATTTCCTTAGTTTACAAACTCTGTTTGCTCGTTTAGCACCTATTATAATGACGGATTCAGCTTTTAATTATTAACGTTATGTGACTTTTATAAATTATTTTAACTTATTTATTATGGTAATTATTGTCTGTTTTCGTATTATTTATTTGTTACTGGTTTCATAAGATGTGTTTTTTTCAAGTGTTTTTTGTGTTATTCAATAAAGCTTAAGCCTGATGAGGTTGGCGTACCCATGCCAACGAAACGTCGCACTTGACAACGCAACATTCTGTCTTTCGTTTCTTAATTTTATACCCTGACTGATCGACACAAATCTTTCTAAGAATTTGTAAAAATAGTAGAAGCAGCACGAGAAAAAAGGTTATATCTACTCCTTCTCACTAAAGAAAAACTCCAAGAAATTATCAGGGAAATACATTTTAAACTAAGTGAAAATGAATTCCCAATACCCACTTCACATGTTCGAGCAGTGGAATTATCAGAATTAGGAAAAACAGATGTTAGAATCGGATCTGGACGTCACTGCTCATCGCCATCGACATACCCTGACTAGATAAGGCAGGGTATCAGCTTTACGAAATTAATGCAATTCCAGTGTATCAACAAATGTCTCCGAATACAACCGGATCTATTTATACAGGGTGTCTAAAAAGTCCCGGGATGGTTGGATATTTCCTCAGGTAAAATATTTTTCAAAAATGTGAAGGTCATTGCTGAAGTAAATTTCAACGAGGAATTCAATGGTGACCTTCATTTTGACCTTAAAGCGGACCTTAATGGCTTTTTCAAGGTCAACTTTGTTTTTTTTTAAATGGAAACCCACTTTTTTTATATCTGCAATCGATAGAGCGGAAAATTCTACGTTTAAATACGTACCCAAGCCATAGGTCAATTGTAACGTTCCAGGTCAATTAGAGGTTATTTGAAATAAACAAAGTTTTCCAAGAGGTCAGTGCAATTCCTGAAGTATTTTTCAACGGGGAATTCAATGGTGACCTTCATTTTGACATTGAAGTTGACCTTCATGGCTTTTTGAAGGTCAAATTTGTTTTTTTAAATGGAAACCCCCTTTTTTTACATCTGCAATCGATAGAGCGAAAAATACTACGTTCAAGTACGTACCCAAGTCATAAGTCAATTGTAACGTTCAAGGTCAATTAAAGGTTATTTGAAATTCGGAAAGTTTTCCAAGAGGTCAGTGTAATTCCTGAAGTAAATTTCAAAGAGAGATTCATTGGTGAGCTCTGTATTGATCTTGGTTACAACGTTTTGAATATTGTAAAATCATATGTATAGGAAATTTTTCATTAAAAGTTCCACGAGTTCTGGTGAGAGTTCTGTTCCTCCCCAAAGAGTTATATCGAAAAGTCCTATACCGTTTTTCGATACCTGAGTCAATACCTAAGGCGATACCATAAGTCCTATACCGTTTTTCTATCTCCGTACGAATATTACGAATCGAAACTAAATTTACGTATTACGAGTACATACTTACTATCTTTCGCTAAAAGTTTATTATAGCGCAAGCTAAACTTTCGGAACGAGAGAGGGTATCTGTATTAATGATGCGTGGTTGGGGAGATCGAGTTCGATCTTATAATCAAGTTCGTTTGATTTTTAATCGCACTTTTCGTAATGGAGAAGGGTTAAATCCTGTCTCAAAATCAACAATTGAAAGACCTGTAAGGCGCTTTATGAATCATGGATCTATCAAGGACCTTCAGAGAACTGGTCGGCCAAAATCTGCAGGATCTGAGGAGATGCAGATGGACATAGCCCAAGCATTTGTTGAAAACCCACACCTTAGTTTACGTCGAGCTAGTGATGAGCGTGACGTTGCTCCTGAGACAGTGCGAAATATTTTAAAAAGCATTAATTTCCATCCTTACAAATTTCATCTGGTACAAGAGCTCAATGAAGACGATCCTGATCGTCGGGTTGAATTTTGTGAAATTATGATGGACAGCATTGATAGAGATCCTCTTTTCTTGTACAATACAGTATTTTCAGATGAAGCTACTTTCACTTTAAAAAGTGATGTTAACAGGCAAAATTGTAGATATTGGTCCGACACAAATCCTGATTCGATGTTTGAGAGTCACACATAATATCCACAAAAGATTAATGTTTAGGCCGGGTATCTTGAATGATACATTGATAGGCCCTTTCTTCGTCGATGGTAATCTCAATGCCCGTGCATATGAAGAGCTTCTCAGAAACCAAATTGTACCAAGAATAAGGGAGATTACAGGCGATAATTTTCAAAATATTTGGTTCCAGCAGGACGGAGCAGCGGGTCATTACGGTAGGGAGGTTCGAGCATATTTGGATACTCAGTTCCCTCATAGGTGGATTGGAAGAAATGGTGAAATCGAGTGGCCTGCTAGATCTCCTGATCTGACGCCTGTCGACTATTTTGTTTTGCGTTATTTAAAGAGCAAAGTATACTCAACGCAACCCCAAAGCTTAGACAAATTGCAGAATCGGATTCTGCAAGAGGCTACTTTCATTGACAGGGAGATGATTCGTAATGCTGTAACTCATTTTTACAATCGCATAGCTTTTTGTCAAGAAGATCAAGGTTTTCAGTTCGAACATCTTCATTGAAGCGTGAGAGGCAAGGGGACTCGCGTTAACCAAGCTCCCCGAAACGTGAGAGGCAATGGGACTCGTGTTAACCAAGCTCCCCGAAACGTGAGAGGCAAGGGGACTCATGTTAATCAAGTACCTCGAAACGTGAGAGGCAAGGGGACTCATGCTAATCAAGCACCCCAAACGCGAGAGGCAAGGAGACTCACGCTAATCAAGCACTCCAAAGGGAACAGAATTTTCTACATCCACGTAGTTGTTCCTGAGTAATGCTAAACGTAAACGTAAACTGCTTGGCAAAGACCTTGAAAAAACCTTGAAGATCATCACCAAGATCAATACAGAGCTCACCAATGAATTTCTCGTTGAAATTTACTTCAGGAATTACACTGACCTCTTGGAAAACTTTGTTAATTTCAAATAACCCCTGATTGACCTTGAACGTTACTATTGACCTATGACTATGGTTGTGACGTGGTAAATTTTACCCGTCACAAGGAAAAATGTTTAATTTAATAAACTCACCGGTGACAGGTGGGGTTATGTCCCTGGGGAAAAAAGTCGTGAGACGAGAGCCCGCACTTCGTTGTCACCCGAGAGCACTCGAAACACACTTTCGCGCACCACACGCACTCACGCTTCCTGTCCTGTCTGTTTCATGAGCAATACGAAGACAACAGCACCGGAGGACAGCAGCGTTGTAGACGAGACACTACCGACTACCGAATCAACGTAAACACTGGCCGCCATGTCGAGTTTCGAGCCACGATAGATCGACGTTTCGATTATCGCCCTCATCGATCGTTCGAGAGCGACGCACCAGACGACCAGATGCCACCACGTGACCCGGAAAATGTACCTAGGGCGCATAGACCCTGGGGCTTGATATAAAACATATTTGATATTTAGTATCTTGGACATTTGGTGATACTAAATTCGTGAGGTTTGACGGAGATGAACACTGATTATAATGGTGTCATCGTGTTACGCGCGCCGTTCATTGTAAATAATAGAACCGCGTGTTGAGGAAAGTTATTTGTCGAGGGCAATTATTATACTAGGCACGAGTTGCCTCTTCGTCTATTGGATGTTGGACATGTGACCTGTTTCCGGGTCCGCGATTGGGTCACGCGTGTAATTCGTGGGGCAGGTCGGGAATTTTGTTAGCGTCGCGTCGGCCATTGTCACTCTCGTCCTGCGACTGTTAGCGTCAGGTGTCACCTAAGACTCGTCAGCAATTGAAATAGGAATTGGAGGTTAAGCTCAGCCCAGATGGAAGGAGAATTCATCCTCAGATTTCTTCCGGAAATCTAGGACGTGATTCAGGTAGCGTGAGGTACCCTTTTTTTCATTGATTTCTTTGGCAAGTGGTCCGGAAATAACGGACTCAGTTGACCTGGTATTGACGCCTCATGGTGTACATCTCACATACCGGCCACTTCGCCTCTTCTCTTCTCTCTCGTACTTGCGAGTGCTTTTTTTTGTTATACCGGTAGCTTATCAAAGACATGTTAGACAGAAAAAGAAGTTATCGTTATAATTGTTATTGTTATAAGAAGTTATAATTGAAGTAAATTAGTCGAGTCTAGTTCTCTCGGGTGGTGACGCGCGGTAGAATAAGTCGAATTCGCCATATTGTCGCGTGGCTCGGAAAGTTCCGAGATTTGTATCATTTTGTTTACTGATTTTGAGGTAGATATCTTGGAATTTATTATTCACATCTAATTTCAATTTGTATCGAGTCTCACTTTAATAATAATAAATAGTGTTCTGCCAAATTTATTGTATTTTCATCAAATTCTGGTTCATTTATTCATTACCCGCCAAACTATTGTGACCTTGTTTTGACCTTGCCTTGTTTTTAGTGTTGTTAGTTTCGAGTCTCATTACTATTGGAATAAATTTTGTCACTAACCGGAGTGACTGGCGCTCAACGAAGAAATTAAAGAAAATATTTTATTTCGGGCTGTTCCGAGCCGAAATAAAATCCGTTGGGTAGCCAAAAATAAGAGGGCCAGGTCACGGGTAAGACCTGCATCTCAACTGGCGCCCAACGTGGGGCCGGGCATAGTCGAAAATAGTTATTTTGCCCGGACAACAGGCCAGAATTTAATTGAAAATATTAGTGATTTAAAATTTTTAATTTAAATTGATTTTAATTTGAATTAATTTTAATTTATTTAATTTAAATCGAGTTTTTTTGGTAAGGTTTAGTTTTTTTTAGTGTGAAATTTGGAAATTAATTGGAATATTTAAAATTTTTATAAAAATTAAAAATTTTAAATCGAGTTTTTTTAAGAAATTTGGAATTTTGTGATATTATGAAAATACTTACAGATTAAAATTGTTGAATTTAAATATTTTTTTTTGTGAAATTTTAAATACGAGAGTCGGAATATTGGATCATTGGAAGTTTTTTTTGTGCAATTATATTTCAGGTTATAACAGGATTTATTGTTGGAAACATTGATTTGGCAATTTGAGGGATTTGAGGATTCTCTTTCGAATTTCCGAAATTAAGGGAACTTATTCGAACTTGCAAAGTCAGGATTGGTAACTTATAAAGGGTGGAAGATTTTGTGAGTTGGAATTTGAAAATTTTGGAAAATTTTTTTTTGTGAAATTGGAGCAATTGTTGGAAATAAAGATTTCCTTAAATAGAAAATTTTGACATTTTTCTGAATTGAGAAATTTTGAAAATAGAAGTGGATCCCGGGAAGATGGAAATTTTAAGATTTGGGGACACCACGACTTCAGAATTTCTCTCGAAAATATCTCTTGAGAAATTTGAAAGATTTGAAGTGTCTCTTTCAAGTTTCCGAGACAGAGAGAACCCACACGTGAGTGAGAGAGAGAGAGAGAGAGAGATAGATAGAGAGAGAGAGAGAGAGAGAGAGAGAGAGAATTATTTTTGAATATATTTTATTATATATTGAATTTATTATATATATTGAATATATTTTGAATATATTATATATTGAATTTTTGGTGTATACTTGAATTCATGGTCTATAATTTGATATTTTCTTCCTTTCTTTTTGGATTTAGAGATTAGGTGCATCAAGGTTAATTGAGCTGGTACTTGAAACTTGAGAGTAGCTGGAGCTCGGAAGTGCAGTATTTGACCGCTTATGGGTAAAATTCACTGACTTAAAGACGTCAGGATTTTTTTTTTGGAATTTAGATAACCTGTCAAGTACCCGCAGACCACGAGCTCTTGCTTAGACCTAACCAGCGGTAGTAATTGGAATTAGTAGAGAAAACCGCCTCCTATTACAATAGGGATAGAAAACGTCAAATTGGAAATTTGAAAATTTGAAAATTTTACTAGAAATTTGAAAATTTTATTGGAAATTTTGAGCAAGAGAAAAATAGAATTTTTTTTTTCTCTCTTCTGGAAGTAAACTTCCTAGTTGCGAAGCAAGGTCGAGAGTCACCGACCACTATCGGCATCGGCCTAGGAGATTTTTCGGATTTAACTCGGGAAGATTATTTCAGACTTATTGGAAAATTTTTCCGGTTATTCTGGTCGAAGGTATTGGTAGAAGGAAATTTTGAAGATAAATTTCGGAACCAAAATTTTGGGGAATATTTTGGACATTTTGAAAGTTCGGGATTGTAATGGATTTATAGGTAGATTTTATATTGATGTCAAATGACTTTCTTACGGGCGAAATAAGTTTAATTCGCCAAAATTCGAATACGTCTACTAGAATTGAAGAGGTTCGGTAGAATTTTTGTAAATAAGATACATTTTTTTTTTAAATTCGTTGTATGGGGAGTAAAGACGGATTTTGAAGATTGTTTCGCGATTATCAGCTTATTCAAAGACGGAATTCGGAACTCGAAGTATTAAATCGGGAATTTTAATGGCCTTTCAAGTGAAATTTGCGGTTATTGATCTTAAAGACTTCTGAGATTTCCGAAATACGGGAAATAAAGCGATTTTCGCTCATATTAGAATTTTTCGGGAATAATTGAAAAATAGGATTTCTCGGTAGTTTCAATTAGCATCTTTCGGAAAATTCTACTGGTTGATTTAAAAGAAATCACTGGCTGCCTAAAGTGCGCTGGATTTCTTTAGTAATTAGATATCTGAAATTATTTACATTTATTGTTTTATCTTTTACGAATGTATTGATATTTATATATAAATATATGTATATACTTTGCTAGCATTGCTTTGCTAGGCTATTGCCTTTTTTTTGCTGTGCTTTACAAACTATTGGCCTTACCTGATTATATTTGATTGTGTGTATTTACCTTTTACTTTTGTCGCTGATTTATTTGATTTACTTCTAAATTGGCCATTGTGTTTATATTGCCCTATTACTATCGCCATTTTTTTTATCTGATCATTGCTGGCGGCGATTAATTATTGCTTTTGGTTATTTTCGGGCTATTGTAGGTTTTACTTGCCACTGCTATAATGCAACAGAGCTTCTCGCCACTTTCATAAGTAGGTATACTCGGAACGGCGGGAAAACTATCTTCTTTTGGATCTTGGAAAATTACGATGGAGGGTTTATCTCCCAAAATTATCCGAGCGATTTTGAATCTCGACTTAAAAAGCGCTAGAAAGTACCGCTATTGACCAGAAGATTAGAAATAACCGTCATGTCTCTGATAGTGGATATTCTCGCGTACTCCACGTCAGAGCAGGTCTCAATCTATCTGTCGGAAATTTCGGATCAAGAATTAGGAGAGGCCCTAGACGAGGTCGAACTGGTCAATGTTGGAGACAGACTGTCGAAGATTAGGCGACTTCGGAATTACGTGTTCCGGATAAAAGGATTCTCGGGAGAAGGTTTCTCGGACACTTCTTCGAACGCGACGCGGGACAATTCGGTCGACTTGTGTGACGTAAGAAGATTATCAGCACATGACCTGGAGGACATTTTAGATGAAATCCCAGGACCAACTACAGCTCCGGTTACAGTCACGGCCAGCGAGTTCATACCTAGTTTCCCAATAACGACAATGGCGGGTACTATGAGTAGAGGCGCAGAAGGGTACGTGACGGTCTCGGAATTGGCTCATGGCGTCACTACGTCCAGAATAACGCCATCTGCTCTCGCGATGCCAGCTGGCTTAGCATTGGCATACGGTTATGCAAACATCACGTATACCGGACCGCGTGATTCACTCCATCTACCGAATCCAATATTCCCGCCGACGAGACCCTCACGGACGTCGGTAGAGATAACCGAAGAAGATGTGCGACCGAGCGTTAGTGGTGTACCATCTTCCGAGTAACGCCGAGAAACCAGTTATCAAGATACAGTGCGAGGAGGGCCGCGTAAGCCGTCGGGAAAAAGGATACCAAGCAGGCTGCCCCCTACCGAGAAAGCTAGCATGCTACCGATGCAAAACGGAGGGCTACACCACGAAAAATTGCCCCTAGTGCTCGGGAAACGGGGAAAAGGAGCAGTGAGACCGGTCTGCACTGCCTCTCAACCTTCCGAGACCGAAGAAAAATCCGATATGGACATAAGGATTAGTATCGGATGCGCTTCGAGAGTCCCGGGCCCGGTAACAACCACGACAGTTCTCGCAACGATTGACATGCCGGAATTTAGAGGCGTGAACATGTCAGGCATCGACGAGTTCGACTCGATAGTTAGCGATCGGATCGTCGATGAGATAAGTTTTAAAGACGATGTAAAGGATTTCGGAAATTTAGGAATTATAGATCGGGAAAAACCTCGTGAGCTCCCGCATAGGCCTGTAGATTTTGAAGACGATAGCGGGGAGCCCACGAATACCGATGAGAATAAGGAACTTTGGAGACAGGGTAAGGAATTCGTAGCCGAAGAGAATACCCAGATCACTGTCCAAGCTCAAGTACATAGAGCGGAAGATGCCGAAAGACCTCCCAGTCTTAAGACCTTGGTAGAGAAGACTGGGCCAGACACGGCTCTTTCAACTCCGAATAACCGGGATGAAGTTATTGCGGGGGAGCCACCTCACTCGGACTCATTAGATTTTGTTGAGATTGAGTTCCGTCAGAGTGAGGGTCTGGAGACTGAATTTAATAGTGGCATCGTCCCTACCGACGAGGTTCGCGGTAGAATACATCTAGCCGTGGAGGTAGGATCGGTCACCCTAGATGCTTTGTATGACCCGGGATCCACTAGGACTTTTGTGAGAAGTAAAGTGGGTCGGAAGATCTAGGATATTACCGGGAAAGAGCTGGACAGGTCGCATAGATCCATGATGATAGTGGCTAACGGATCTATGCAGGTTATCGAGGGAAAAGTCGAGCTACTACTGACCATTGAAGAGGTAACTCGGCTTTGTGAGGTTAGATTTGCAGAGCACCTCGATACCGAGATGATATTGGGTTTGGACGCTCAGGCCGAATTCGATATGTATTTGGGGTCTAGGTTGAAGAAGGTCTTCATGCCTGACGCATCCGGAAGACACAACCCTTTAAAGACGTGGTTGGTTGAAGAGGAGAGTTGCGGTGCGATCGCGGACTTGTCAGATGAGCAACAGGCGAGGCTAAAAGAAGTAGTAGACAGGAAGCTTCCGCCTAGACTCGAAGGTCAACTGAAGGATACTCATCTGGTAATGCACCATATTGACGTTCAGGGGCACCCTCCCATTAAACAACGTTACCGAGTAGTGTCTCCAAAGGTCCAAGAGGCCATGTACAAAGAGGTAGATCGGATGTTGGCTAAAGGAGTAATAAAGGAATCCTTCAGCGAATGGTCAACACCGATCGTCATGGCAAAGAAGGCAAATGGCGGCTATCGCCTTTGCCTAGACTTCCGGAAACTTAATGCGGTTTCGAAGAAGGATGCCTATCCGATACCGTACATGTCGGACATCCTTAAGCAGCTGAAGGCGTCAAAATATATCTCGACAATAGATTTGAGTTCAGCTTTCAATCAGATTCCGTTAGACGAAGCGAGTCAGGAATACACCGCGTTCACCGTACCGGGCAGGGGATTATTTCAGTTTGTGAAGATGCCCTTCGGACTCTTGAACGCGCCGGCCACGTTCCAAAGATTGATCGACCGAGTGATAGGCCCGGAACTTAGACCACACGCATTCTGTTATCTAGATGACATTATTGTCGTTGCCGAGACATTTGAGGAGCATTTGAAGTGCTTTGAGGCCGTTTTAGAGTATCTAGGTTATGTCGTGAACAGAGGTGGCTTAAGCGTGAATTCGGAAAAGACCGAACCGATTTTATCCTACCCGGCCCCGAAGAATATTAAGCAGTTAAGACGTTTTATAGGCTTAGCTTCGTGGTACCGGCGATTTATTCCGGAATTTGCTGTTGTTGCCGAGCCGTTGACGCGGTTATTTAGGTCGAATGTCAAGTGGCATTGGGGCGAGGAGCAACAGCAAGCGCTCGACTCGCTAAAAGGAGCCTTGACGAGCGCGCCGATTTTGGCATTCCCAAGTTTTAAAGACATAGTAGCGAACCCCTTCCACCTACAGACCGACGCGAGTAAAACCGGTCTAGGAGTTGTCTTGACCCAGGTGCAAGATGGGGAGGAGCGTGTGATCTCCTTTGCGAGTCGTACTCTGCTAGCGGCCGAGAGGAATTACTCGGTAACCGAAAGGGAGTGCCTGGCTGTCGTGTGGGGAATCCGTATGTTTCGGGAGTACCTTGAAGGCTTCTCCTTCAAGGTCATAACCGATCATAACAGCCTCAAATGGCTGCACAACTTGCGGAATCCTACGGGGAGACTAGCCAGGTGGTCCCTAGAGCTTCTCGAGTACGACTTCGAGATTATTCACCGCAAAGGGGCGCTCCATCACGTCCCAGATGCCCTGTCGAGGATCACAGAGGATGGAGAGATACCGATCTCATCCGCCTGTGATACAAGCGACTCTTGGTATAAGCGTCGCGTCGCAGCTGTCCTGGAGAGGCCTTGGATCTTCCCAGATTGGAAGGTGGAAGACAAGAGGCTCTACAGGCACGGGTCAAACGGGATGTCCGATCCACTCATCCCGGACCTGGATGCGTGGAAGCTTGTGGTACCCGAGAAGCAGAGGATAGAGGCTTTGAAAGAGGCTTTGAAAGAGGCTCACTCGGAACCACAAGCGGGCCATTTGGGGGTCGGGAAGACCTACCATCGGCTGTCGCTTCGCTACTACTGGCCAGGGATCTACGCGGATGTAGCGAAATTTGTGAGACAATGCGACCTCTGCCAGAGGTCCAAGGTCGAACAGGACCGACCGGCTGGCCTGATGGGGCAGCGCATTGTCGTGCAACCCTGGACGGTGGTGGCGAGCGACGTGATGGGCCCTCTTCCACGCAGCAAGAGTGGCCATAAATACGTCTTGGTTTTCCAAGACCTATTTACTAAATGGGTGGAAGTGGTGCCAATCAGGACTGCCAACGGACCCACGATCATACGACAGTTTGAGGACATGGTCGTGTCGCGTTGGGGTGCCCCGGAAGTTGTCCATACGGACAATGGCACCGAGTTCTCTTACCGCCTGATTGAGCAGACGTGCAAGGGCCTGCCTGGGTATTGTTCATACCACTAATCCGGTGTACCATGCCCAGGCAAATCCCGCTGAGGGGGTCAATCGGGTATTGAAAACTATGATTGCGGCCTTTCTCAGGGATGATCATAAGGAGTGGGAGTTACACTTGCACGAGTTCCTGTTCGCATACAATACCGTGGTTCACGGATCCCTTAAGGTTACCGCAGCGTTTTTGAATTTCGGCAGGGAACCTTTGCCCTACCGCTCGTTGCGTAAAGAAGTAGATATGAAGCAGCAGCGGTGTGTCCCGGAACCCTCGGAGTGACTAGGAAGAATGAAAAGATTGAGCCACCTCCGAGACTTCATCACGAGGAACTTAGATCGCGCTTATGAGACCCAGGCCAAATACTACAACAAGCACCGACGTGAAAGACATTTTAAGGTTGGTGACTTGGTCCTAAAACGCGAGCGAGTTTTGTCAAACAAGGAAAAGGACATCGCGGCGAAATTGTCGGACAAATTTTCCGGGCCGTGTGAAGTAGTGCGACGGTTGTCCCCGGTAGTTTTCCGTCTGGTGGATTCCAGAGGAAAGTATGCGGGCAAGGAGCACGTTTGGCATTTGAAACCCTACGTCGCCAGCGATGATCGGAACGAAGGCGAATACTCGGGGCGGTGTGTTGTTGAAGGTACAGGAACAAATTAAGTAATGAAGGTTCCCAGCCCCTTTTCTTTCAGCTTCCGAGCCCCACCATGGCCGAATCTCAGGCCGAGAAGATCCCGGGCCCGTTTAACCCGTGGCCCCGGCGGAATGCGGGAGCAGAGTCCCACCATAGGGCAGAAGAAGAGACTCTCAGAGACCCCGACCCCAAAGCAGACCGGCAGATGTTGGATGAGGCCCGCTGGGTAAGGAGTCTCCCCGAGGACCTGAGCCAGGTGGAATGGCTGCGCCGAGGGGCCCCTAAGCCGAGACCCGACTACCGGTTGCCCTACAAGGCATGCTGGGCATGTGGGGTCAGGGGCCATAAACGAGGTTCCCCGGATTGCCGCCAGCCGAAAGCGGTGGTCTGCTTCGGCTGCGGCGAGCCGGGGAAGACGAAGGCCACTTGCCCCACATGCTCGGAACTCTGGGAGTCCGACGAGGTCCTGGCGGGCCGAAGGAAGGCCAGGCCGGACCAGTACCTCGTCCGGCGCCCGGAGATCGTAAGGGCCCACCAAAAGGCCATCCATGACGCAGGCTGGCGCCATGGCATCACAGGCCGTAAGGCCGAAGAGTAGAAAGAGAGGAGGGTTCCCCCCCCATTTGTTGGGTGGTATGGCCGTTTGTAAACCCGTTACGAGTAAAGTGGGAAAGTCAGCAATAAAAATTTTTCCATATAGCCTATCGTTTTTTTTTTTTATTTCCCTCTTCGCTGGGCCCGGTATGGTGTCTTCCCCTTTATGATTCAGGGAGCATAGTGGGACTAGGATAAGGAGAATTATAGCTTAAATTAGAAGAATTTTGGTTACTAGGCTGTAGTAGGAATTGGGGCAAAGATTTGGTCTTAATGTTCTGTATAGTGATAAGAGTTTTAGGGTCTATGTTCAGGATTTGTTAAGGCTAGGAAATTGTATGAGTAAAGGAGATGATCCGGAAGTTGATCCTAACCAAAGGAATCTTCCGAGCAGAATCACCGGTGTCTAGGTAAAGTATAGCGTCGCGTCGGCCATTGTCACTCTCGTCCTGCGACTGTTAGCGTCAGGTGTCACCTAAGACTCGTCAGCAATTGAAATAGGAATTGGAGGTTAAGCTCAGCCCAGATGGAAGGAGAATTCATCCTCAGATTTCTTCCGGAAATCTAGGACGTGATTCAGGTAGCGTGAGGTACCCTTTTTTTCATTGATTTCTTTGGCAAGTGGTCCGGAAATAACGGACTCAGTTGACCTGGTATTGACGCCTCATGGCGTACATCTCACATACCGGCCACTTCGCCTCTTCTCTTCTCTCTCTAACTTGCGAGTGCTTTTTTTGTTATACCGGTAGCTTATCAAAGACATGTTAGACAGAAAAAGAAGTTATCGTTTTAATTGTTATTGTTATAAGAAGTTATAATTGAAGTAAATTAGTCGAGTCTAGTTGTCTCGGGTGGTGACGCGCGGTAGAATAAGTCGAATTCGCCATATTGTCGCGTGGCTCGGAAAGTTCCGAGATTTGTATCATTTTGTTTACTAATTTTGAGGTAGATATCTTGGAATTTATTATTCACATCTAATTTCAATTTGTATCGAGTCTCACTTTAATAATAATAAATAGTGTTCTGCCAAATTTATTGTATTTTCATCAAATTCTGGTTCATTTATTCATTACCCCCCAAACTGTTGTGACCTTGTTTTGACCCTGCCTTGTTTATAGTGTTGTTAGTTTCGAGTCTCATTACTATTGGAATAAAGTTTGTCACTAACCGGAGTGACTGGCGCTCAACGAAGAAATTAAAGAAAATATTTTATTTCTGGCCTTTCCGAGCCGAAATAAAATCCGTTGGGTAGCCAAAAATAAGAGTTCCAGGTCACGGGTAAGACCTGCATCTCAGGGTATGTATCTGAACGTAGAATTTTCCGCACTATCGATTGCAGATGTAAAAAAGGCGGTTTCCATTAAAAAAAACAAATTTGACCTTAAAAAAGCCATGAAGGTCATCTTCAAGGTCAAAATGAGGGTCACCATTGAATTCCTCGTTGAAATTTACTTCAGGAATGACCTTCACTTTTTTGAAAAATATTTTACCTGAGGAAATATCCAACCGTCCCGGGACTTTTTAGACACCCTGTATAGTACCAAAAAAGCCCAAGCATGAAGGTTCCACAAGTACCTCATGCGAATGTTTCATATTAATAAAACCATCAAAGGATACTATTCACCTTTGTGACATCAGAATAAAAGTAGAAGAAGAAATGTATTGGAACTACATCCCTTCGTTATCTGCCTGGATTTATTCGACAAAAAATCCGGAGGCAATAAGTATCAAGTGTATCGAGTATATCAAGTGTATCAAGTGTATCAAGTGTGTAAGCGGAACCCAAATTAACAAAAGGACAGAAGAATATATTTACAACCCTAATTTTACTTTCAATATAACTGAAATTCTTCCAAAGTTGGACACAATTCAACAACTTCCTAAAATAGAACCTTTTACGTGGGAAAAATCTTACATAGGGAATTGGAAAAGGCTCCACACAGACGAATCACTTTCAACCATAGAAGAACAATTGACAAAATTCGAAAAACAAAATTTTAATAAACAATTACATAATAAATACTGAACAGGAGGATCTTGTGAAATAATAATAATAATCATTATTATTACTATTTTTTTGGATAAAATGCAATCCTAAACTGTTTGAATACCCTGAATAGAACTCCAAGAGAAGAAAAAGCACCAAGAGAACTACAATACTTACAACCAGTGAACATCTCTGAAATTCGTGTACAAACAGAAAATACTAAATTTCCAATCCGGAATATCCGAATTGCTTAAAACACCACCTTCCGTGTCATCGAGGACGCTGAAAAATCTAAGGAGGGAGGACACGGAAAGTTACACGAAAAATTTTCATCAAAAAATAAATAAAATAGAAAGAAATCTACAGTACCAGTCAGCGACGCCTGTAATTAGATTGAGCTGCGAAGCATTAATGCAGTCCAGCAGGATAAACTTACCTCAGCGAGATAAGGCGCTCCCGACAAAATGGCTGGCGCGAGAAATATAATCATACGAAGAATAGAGAAGGAGCAGTATAGCACCGAGCATGCAACCTGACACCACAGCACAGAGGAAGAGCAACGATCCACTTCTCAATGCCAATGGAAGCGACAAGATGACAAGCACGTCTACCATCGTCAGCAAAATTCTCGCCAGTATGTTTTCCTGATCAAAAGTTCGTTTCATTTTTATTAAAAGTTAATAATAAAAGCTTAATTAACAGAAATTCATTCTCTTAATTGAGAATTAATAATGAAGACTTTTATTTTTAAAAAAAGAGAGGAAGAAAATTTAATATTGAAATTAATTAAAGGACAACGAACCTTTGACCAACAAAACACTAGTAATTATAAAAGTATGAACAATATACATGTACGCATATGTATAAGTCATTGGAAAAAACTCTTATAAGGTAATCACATAAATTTTACCCACATATGCCTACATAAATATTTGGATGATATTAAAAAATATATAGTAAAATTAGAAAAAGTCAATAAACCTAAATACTATTTATGACAGAAAAAGGAAATGGCTTGGAAGGATAAATCAAAGAGAATAAAATGTATTGATTGTATACAATTATAAACCCCATGAAATAATGATGAACGAAACCAAAACAAAAATAAAAATCTTTTAAATTGAATCAAATCAATGCATTTTACCGACCGATTAATTTAAAATACCTAATATATATTTAAAAATTCAAAAAGAGACAAAACAAAAATTACAATCTAAATCCGTAAATACTACACACAAAATATACATAAAACAAATCAATACATAAAATAAACACACACACACATACACATACAACAAAACAATACGAACACATCAGATTCGGGGACGATATGGAGAATTCCGCAGCCCTGGAAACGCCCGATGTCCTCTAATCACTGGCCGACGGCAGTAAATTACCTCTCGCCGCGGTACTGAAAAAGACAATTAAAATTAATTAGAAATCTAAAATTTGAAGAAAAGGGTAGTACCAAACGAGAAAAAAAAAAGAAAAAGAGTTCAATTACCTTCGTGACCAGCCAGTAAGGACCCACAGGAACATCGAACAGGCTCCGACGTCGATATCCCCACGTACCGTACCTATCTTCGGTACCCTGGACGCTGAAAACAAACAAAGAATTATAAAAAAATGAACCAATAAATCAAAATATATATACACAACAAATAATAATAAAAATAATGATAGCAATAAAAAATGATATTTACCCCAGACAAATAACAGAAGGCACCGAATGGCAGCAAACTCGGCGATGTCGCGCAGGCAAGGGCGTGACGTCCATCACAACAAGTCGGTTCAACCCTTCAACTATGTAAAGGGACTCTCGACAAGCCTCCGCCAGAGTGTGCAGATCGACATGCACACTCCGCTCGAATTCACGACCTGCTCCACCACTCGACTGCTCTCCTGACACCAGCTCTTGCGCCAGGAACCATAAAAACCGCATCCAGGGCACCAAAGAGGATGTTAGGTTGTATACCTGCCTCATAGAGCTGGCAGGCGGAATCTGGGGCGCACGAACATAAGAACCTCAAAAGAAAAAGAAAATTTCAATTAATTACACATATGGATAAGAAGCAACTAAACAAAATTAACAATAAAAACAACAACATTGAAATTCAAAAATAAATTAAAAGCAAAAACCACACACGTGTCAGCAGATCCCTACGAAGAACCCTCGAAGCTGAAAATCGGTAGCCTTCAACAAAATTTGCCGTTTAAGGGCAAGGGATGATACACTCAGCAAAAACCCCGTGCGACGAGCATCTAACCTTGGACTACCGTGAACTTCGAAACAGACACAGTCCATCCAAAAATGTCGTAACAACAAGCCGCGACAGTTGAGAGGATAGTATCCGCCCTGACACCCCAAACTGCGACATGGTAGATCCCTAGGCGCTCCTCTATTGATGAAATTCGAAGAGATAAACTATCAAATCTCGAAACACACCGCCCAGCACCAGTTGAGAAATCAGGAAAATTTATAATTAAATTCGAAGAACAGCCGGAAGAAGACACGTCTCCACCGTTAACCGGACATTGCTGAGCTACATCACCCAGCAAAGATAAATCAAAATCAGCGACCGCCTCTTCCGAACCAGGAACGAATTCATGAAACGTCACGTCATCAGGAACGTCCATCCTTCGGCCCGAGAAGTATAAAAAAAAGGAAAGCACTCGCGATGACACTTGAGCAATAATCGGAACAAACCGAAGCTATTATATAATAGCACACCCCACTTAACGACACACAAAAAAACAAAAGGAAGGAGAAAATCACTCACCTTGATCACGAGGTACCCCACGATCCACCAATAGATTGTAGGGCAGATGACATTTATTCTAGATGTAAAGAGAGTAGGGGATGGTGGTTGACCCTCTCAATCACGATCCTTGGTTGTCCATGGTTAATTATTAACTAACATCTAACACATCTTCGACATAAAAGATTGCAGCTGCCCATCTCACAAACTGATGATGATTACAAAATTTTACTATGCAAAATTGGAACTGAAGAAAAATAATAAACTAAATTATGAAGAATATGAGACAAATGCAAGGAATAGTATCACTTACCTGAATCGCTTGGGACATCTGGATGACACAAGACACGATACACTAGACATAACAAAAATACACTCATTTCATAGAATCCGCAGAAATACAGGAAACGATAACTCGCGAAAAATAAGATTAAATTCAAACAAGAATAAGGGAAATAAACTGATTGCTATTAACAACAAATTGAGTTACAAGCATCAATCGCCAACTAATTAATAACTTTTTTCATCGAGGACGATGACTATTCTAAGGAGGGAGGACTGTTAGATCCCGTAAAATTTAACAACATTTAAAATCGCGCCTACAGCAAGGCAATTCGGCATGCAACCAGGCGTTTGACGAACGTAAATCACATCACTGCGATGATAACTACTTCTCGATAGGATAATTACCCGAGATTGACAAGGCAGTTGAGTTGCATAAAATAGGAAAACTACCTTACCGTCGGTAATGTAGGAAACCAAGCCAATAAACATTAACAATTATTCAACGAAAATAACAATAACATTCATTATTATTAAGAACAGTCGTTAAATGATTAAGTACTAGTCGCGAGTTCACGAGTTTACGCGACTGTCAGCAAGCATGGTCATCGACATTGCCGCCAGACGCGTGCCGATCAACAATTTATCATTGCACGTGCCGATCTACAAATTAGCAGGCACTCTCCCGCTATAGAAATAATCAATAATATATAAACCCCAGATTTACCTCTGGAGGTTGTCTTTTCGCTAGTAGCTGTTCAGTCTTCAAGATCTTAACGTCGCTAATCACTCCGTCCGCAAGTCATACTGACGGTGTCACGAATTGACCCTTCGATATTCGTAATTTCATCGGTATCTTACACAAGGATTACTTCGGTACTTTGTAAATGTGTCTGGTCCTTAACCTTAACCTGGTCCTTAAGTGGTGCAAGCCCGGTGGTGGTGAATTAATAAGTGCCGTTAGGTACGTGCATCGTCGTATTAAGTCGAGTTCTGAGAGTAAAATATATGACAAACGAACTTAACCAGTGTTTAGCAAGCAAGTTGGATTGTCTAATACGCTTCCTGTACTACTTGACTAGCACTACTTAACTCCAGCCAGGATTGTGCCGTTATCCTGCTACCAACAAGGAGAACTATACGACAAAACTCTTTCTCTTGCCTTTTCAAGCAGGGAAAAAGCGTAAGTTATATATATATATATATATAAGCATCTCAAAACTTATTATATTAATTATAACGCCAATTGTAGTTCTGGAGTTGTATACTCAGGCATCTCAAAACCTAGTATATTAGCGTAAAACGTACACAATCAACCGCGGAAGTCACATATATAGGCATCCCAAAACCTGTATTATTGACATATGTAGACGCACACACTTAAATGCGGAAGTTACATATATAGGCTCCTCAAAATCTGTATTATTAACTTATATAGACGCACACTCCTTAATGCGTGAGTTACATATATAGGCATCTCAAAACCTGTATTGTTAACTCATAAACGCATAAAACCCTTAATATTGCCTTCTGATCCTGAGAAGTAGTATAAGTCATACACATAAGCATCTCAATTCTTATTGTATATCTATCTTTTAATTAATAAAGCTTGTACACCGCAATATAATCAACTTTGTTATTATTGTGAACGACTCGAGCCGCATAGGTTTGTCTAGTGACCACGATCCCACAAAAATATAAATAATCAGAATTTACCACTCTGATTTAATCAGCAAACTTTCCTCCCTTTTCCTAATTTCCCAACCAACCCTCGCCTTAGCTTGGGACGTAACACACTTGACAAGCTTAAAAGCGTACGTTGGCCTAACGCCCATGATTGGGCCTTTTAGTACTTTAAAGTGAATCCAGACCAATTAAAGACAAGAAAATTCCTAACAAAGAATTTCAGAGCCTATGATATTAAAGTTAACGCCTTAATGACCCAAAATCTCAAGGTGGGGAATTTATGTTTTAAGCCTCCGAGGATCACTCTCTGTGTTACATCCCGGTAACATTAAATTTTTAAATTTTCATTATTGCCCCTGTGTATGAGCAATACTTCATACATGGAAGTGAATAATATAATATATAATATAATATAATAATATAATATAGCAATGCGGCGCTAGTAACCTAGTGAGACGGCAACATGTAACTGTCATGGCGCTATTAACATTGATTCATTATTGCCTTAATTAATAAGTACTATACCATCCTTGCTAGTTACTAAGCATAAAATTATTATTGATATTAATAACAATTGATAATAATTTAGTGTTTAAGCTTAAGATAAGTAAAGACAGGTGTACTTAACCAGACTGGTATTTATTCGTCACCTAGATATAAGCACAGGCAAAGGAAGGAAAATAAGGGATGCAAATCAAAAATAAATTCACCCTTGATTGAGACCGTAAGGCGGAAATTAGAGGAAGTCGCGAACTTTGCAACGAACGTGATTTATATCACTTTTGCAATGAACGTGACTTCCATCACTTTTGCAATAAACGTGATTTCCATTACTTTTGCAATGAACGTGACTTCCATCACTTTTGCGCGAATCCATTCCCACTTCAGTCACTATTGGGAGATCAATAGTATATATACCCCAGATTTACCTCTGGTGGTTTGTCATTAAGTTTCGAACAGTTGTAAGTTTATTAGGTTCGGACCGGTAATTCAACGTTGTGAGCAGACTCTTCGATAAACGTAAGTCTCAGTGGATTTCTATGAGCAATTCTACATTCGGTACTTGGTAAATAAAATCCTTGGTCCTTAAGTGGTGCAAGTCCGGAAACCGCAGTGCTAGATAGTTCCTTTGGATTACGTGTATCGTCGTATTTAGTCGTGTCGGTTAATAGTGATTCATTTCTGAAATCGGGACGAACTAACCTATCTTGTTAACAAGTGAATGTTTGATTCATTTCTCGTGTACTTAGCAAGATACGTAAGCGGGTATTTGCAAAACAACATAGAATGTGACTGCCTAGATACTTTGTTAAATGCTCTAAAGTTGGCGTTCAGTCCACAATGGGACTTAAGTCAACTCCAAGCACAGATTTCCAATGTACATGACGAACATTAGAATCGATAGACGAGGGATTTCCTAAGGTAGCTGTAGCCGGGATGAGGTTAGGAGCCAATAAAAATGCAATATCGTGTTTCGTAAGGGGACTGAAAGGAAGAATAGAGACCAGAATGCAGAACAAAAATCCAAATAATTTGCAAGATGCTATTAATGCGGCCGTAGCAGTAGAAAACGAAACTGTATGCCTCTCGCACCTTCGTAATACGCGCACCTTTACTCTAAAAGATCTATCCCAGAGATCACATCCTTATATCCGTGATACACCTCGTGACACATACAAATAGCGCAGAGTGTATAAATTAGAAGGATCACGCAACATTCCTTATCTAAACTTTAAAAATGATATAAAATGTTTCAACTGCGGGAAACCAGGTCATTATGAACAAAATTGTCTTAAATGGCAATCTCCTTAAAAAATTTGAATCCACGAAAAGTAATTGGTCGTTGTGGATTCTGCCAAGGACCTAACCACTATGAAGAAAACTGCTTCGCTCAAAAAAGGTACGAAATTCGCGAAAATACAAATTTTTCAAAAGGGCCTTACCGAGTGAAGGAAAAAGAACAAATACACTTTCCAAGTACGTCGAGTCCAAAACCCTCCGGATCGAAACATGTAGGGTCGTTTGCGTCATCGAACACTCAAAAATAGGCAGAGATCCAATCATCACGTTGGGTAGAGAATTCAAATAGTGCCAACAAAATTTCAAATCCGTCAAAAAGGGCTTCTAGGAGTTGAGTTTTTCAAATCTCAAGAATCCACGCTTAAATGTAAATGAAACTCAAACGGAGAAATAATAATTTATAGAAGGTCAGTCTATCCCTTTTGAAACTCACACTACATTAAAGCTGCCCGCTTGAAGTAAAACCTTAGTCACTTTTCCAATCAAAAGGACTTGCTTGAAATCGGGATACATAAGGAATATCCAGACTGGATCAGGTATCTATAAGGGAGAAGCATTGGTCACACCGAAAGAAGGATTCGTTAAAATATATGCAATAAACTCCACACCCCAAAATATAGAATTAACTATACCAATCGTTGAATTGGAAGAATTCGAAATTATTGACCACGATAAACTAAGTTTGAATAAAAATGACCCCTATTGCAAGAAAGAAGCGGCTCATGCAAAAAGGATGTGCGAGATTGTGAAATTATTAAACTTAGAAAAACTTAACGACGAAGAAAAACTCTTTTTAATGCAAATCATGAATCAATTTCCATATCAATTTCACTTACCAACAGATAAGCTAGGAAGTACAAATTTGGTTAAGCATAAAATCATAATGACTGCCCAGAAAGCAATCAACGTGAAACAGTATCGCTATCCTCATATTCACAAAGAACAAGTGCAAAATCACGTTGCAAAATTGTTAGATAACGATATTATTCAACCTTCCAATGCACCTTATAACTCGCCACTGTGGATCGTACCTAATAAACCTGATTCAGAAGGACAAGTTAAGTGGCGTATGGTTATAGACTATAGGGCTCTGAATGAAAAATCAGTGAGTGATGCATACCCTCTTCCAAATAATACGGATATCCTCGATCAACTGGGAGGAGCAAAATATTTCTCAACTCTAGACTTGGCTTCAGGATTTCATCAGATCCCAATGGATCCTGAATCGCAACAAAAAACAGCATTTTCAACACCCTACGGACATTATAAGTACAAAAGAATGCCTTTTGGGTTCAAAAATGCACCTTCTACCTTCCAGAGACTAATGGATCAAGTCCTGTCCGGTTTACAAGGAATCGAGTTATTCGTATACATGGACGACATCGTTGTCTATTCAAGCTCACTAGAAGAACATATGAATAAACTTTAGAAACTCTTTGGTAGACTTCAGACTGCAGGACTGACACTACAGCCCGAAAAGTGTCACTTTTTCGGAAAAGAAATTACATATCTCGGACACATACACTACCGTCGGAAATTGTGCGCACGGTGCTTATCATCGCTATTAAAAATCACTGCTAATTTTGAACCACGATATTTCAGTGAAAAAAAGAGGTAGAGCATTTTTAAAAATACAGTGGGAAAGCTTGTGAAATTCCACGTCTAGGGATGTTCAATAAATATTTTTTTGACTTTCTGAAAATAATACAGCACGTGAGGAGTTAAAAAAAAAAATTCAAGATTTTTTCAAATTCTCTACCTCAACTTCAACTTTTTACATGACCTAGGAAATTTTTTTTAAAAATCTGAAAATTATACGACATAAAATCTAAAATATTATCTTTAATTTAAGCCAAGAAAACTTAAAAAATATTCATGGGTACCCGAGGTACGATTAAAAATGTTCATTCGTATTTGAGTTGAATTTTAATTGACGATCACGGTTCTCGGCCGATTTGTTGCTCGCCTCCTTCGTTGAGGCAGGACCGAATAGGCCACGCACAAAGGTGGCGCTTAAGTGGAGCTCTCTTATATGTTCTTTGATCCAACAACGTGTTTCTTTTATTTCCTTTCCTTTCATTCTTAGTTAATATTTACAATGACTATTAGAATTTTTATTAATGTTCTAGTTTATAAGAATGTTAAGAAATAAAAAATGTTTACATATCACATTGTTCTATTCGTTACCATGGGGATAATATTGGATTTAAATAATTTTTCATAATCACAAATAACAATAAATATTTTTTAAAATTTAGAATAATTAGAAACAAAAATTACTAATGAACAGAATCAAAAATACATATAAGAGGGCTCCACTTAAACGCCACCTTTGTGTGTGTCCTATTCGGTCCTGCCGCAACGGAGGAGGCGAGCAACAAACCGGCCGAGAACCGTGATAGTCGATTAAAAGTCAACTCAGATACGATTGAACATTTTTAATCGTATCTTGGGTACACATGAATATTTTTCAAGATTTCTTGGCAGTTAAAAAATTCCCTCGTCCAAAGACACGTAAAAACATAAAGCAATTCCTTGAATTAATCGGTTATTATAGGCGGTTTGTACCTAATTTCGCAAAAATAGCAAAACCTCTAACCTTACTCACTAAGCTTGGAATAAAATTCCATTCGGAACAAGACCAACAAGAGGCTTTCCAAAATTTGCGAGATTTAATAATAACTGAACCGATCCTCCAATATCCAGATTTTAGTAAGCCCTTCATAGTCACCACTGACGCATCTCATTTTGCTATTGGGGCTATCTTGAGTCAAAGAGAAATAGGAAAAGATCTTCCTGTTTTCTATGCATCCAGAACCTAAAATGATGCAGAAACTAAGTACGCGACTATTCAAAAAGAGCTTCTTGGTATACTGTATACGGCATACGAAATTGATTAAAAAAATATTGAAGAAAAGGATTTGGAATATCTTGAAATCGGCAGCGACGAATATGAGACAGCCGAAGAAGATTCATCTCTCCTCATAAGAAGTAGTGATGATAGAAATACCCGCACACTTCGGGAGAAGGAATCACTCGAGTCATTGGATTATGAATCGGATAGTGTAACATTAAAAATATTCTCAAAATTTTAAAATAAAATATAAGCAGGCGTTCAATATATGTGATATAAGAATATTTATTCACAGGTGAAATTATTAGTTTAAATCTGTCTTAACGGAATACAATCAATTCTAATATTATCAAATTGATTGTTGCCACACAAGGATATGCGAATCGTTGTAATCGCAGTCTTTCAATGATAAATAATATCACACATTACATTTACACATACAACAAACATCCGCCCGGATAATATTTAAATTATTATGTTTTTATAAGTGCTTGAATAAAACAGAAAATATCTTGTTTTACACAATTTAAACATGATAAAAATTGGTATAATAAATGGTACCTGCGATCATCAATTTCAATTTCATGACAAAAATGTATTTATCGATGCTAATGAAACGTCGTATCGGTCACCAGACCCTTTAAGTGTAGCTATAGGCGAAATGTGTCATTATAATCATTTATTTGGTTCGTGGTAACGGATCATGAAGATACGACCAAAAGCTGCTCTTCAAATAGGATATAAATTAACGCCACACTGAAATAAAATTCAATGTGAATGTAAAGCTTTTGAACTATTATGCAGTTATTTATCACTCCCGCACTGTATTATTTCTATTGAGAAAGTAACCTGATCAGTAGTGGTATCTTAACTTCACTCTGCTAGAAAGTGCCGTTATAAAATCGTGATTAAACAAAATATAAGAATTGACTGGTTTGTTCAATGGCGAATTACCTATTAAGTTGATTCTAATGACGCTAAGCTTTTCTCCTTCCTGGTCCGTCCCCACTTATCGATTATCGGCTACGTCATACGTGACGTTTAAGCTCACATATTTAAATCGAAATTCTCGCTTCACTATCCCCCTTTTCAAAACAGTAAAGGTACTTTGTGTTTTGAAATAACATTTTCGCATATAATACATTATGCAACATTAACATACCATGAACAGATAAAAAAGGTATTAACGACATTCTTAATATATAACAAAAATTTTCTAAACCCCTTTTGCATTTTACAATATCCGATATCATACACATAATTCATATCATGCTTCATTTAGCATTCGTCGTTTGTATGCAACATGTATATATGTCTCATTTGTTTATTGATATCTGGACTGTGTCGGCCCTCGACCCAATCACGACTCGATGTTATCTATTTTATATTTTTTAAGGCTTTCGCGATTATAGGCTCCCTTCAAAGGCATTGAATTTAAAGGATGTACCTATTTATAAGAATTATTCTCATATGATTCAGAGATTTTATAGGGACCATAATATAAGTGAAAAAATTTTTAGTTACTTTATCTATTGCACTTGATTTATATGGAATCCTAATCAGAACCAAATCATTCACATTCAATGGCACAGTTGACGCATTTCCTTGAGCCCGTTGACGATATTTAAATTTTGTATTGATATTTTCCTTCGCCAAAATAATTTTTGCATCATGAGAGATCTCATCAATCACCGAAAATTCAATTATTTTTTTAATTTGATCGGTCGGCTTTAAACTAAAATGCAGTTCAAAAGAAGAGAATCCGGTCGAACAATGGGTCGTGACATTAAGAAGACACTCCACCCCCGCTATATGTTTAGCCCATCGAGCATGCGAATCTGAGCTCAGCGTTCTAAACAGTCTTTCCAACTCCCTCATGACCCGCTCAGTCGGGTTGCTTTTGGGATGTCCAACTGCAGAGTAAACCGTCCGAATTCCCAACTCTTGCAGCTTATTTCCCCACGTAGGTGAGCTAAACTGCGATCCGTTATCGGACAGGACTCTTTTAGGTTTTCCCATTTCCGGAATGTAAAAATCGATCAGCTTCCTCAGTGATGTTACTGTTGTTGCTTTTTTTATTGAATAAAGTTTCACATATTTCGAAAATGCGTCTAAAACAACAAATATATATTCAACTCCTCCAATCGATCGTGGTAATGGGCCATAGAAATCAACCGTAACCAAATCTCCCGGGCACTCGGAATAGACCAAACGAAATTCGCCCTACATTTTTGTGTTATTGTGTTTAACCATCTGACACAAATCACAGGAGAGAACAAACCTCTTAATTTGCCCATTCATTGAAGACCAGTAGTAGAGATCCTTTAAATACATACTTGTTTTGTACACACCTGGATGACCCAATTTTGTGTGTACATGATCGATCAATTTCAATTGCAGTTCCTCAGGCACAACAATTTTACAGTTTGACCCATCAGAATCATGATGAAACAGGATCCCCCTATACATTAAATAGTGATTCATATATCGTTCAGATTCTATATCGTGTATAATCGGTTTGAGATAAGGATCATTCATTTGGAAATTTCCCAACTTTTTAACTTCACGGCATAAATTTTTGTTCATTTCCATCATACTGCAGGAGTACGATATTCCATAGAATTGAACGCGAGTTAAGGTACAATGTGGTATTCAGAAAAATCAAGCCTTTGTGATCGGTAATAATAGTAAATCTTCTTCCGATCAAAAAGGTTCTCAATTTGGTAATCGAATAAATTATGGCTAATAATTCCTTCTCAGTCGTGGTATAGTTGAGCTCAGCCCCACTTAGGCATCGACTAACAAGCGAAACAACGCGATGATCTCCCTCTTTATCGACTTGATATAGAATTTCAGCAATCCCACAGTTAGATGCGTCAGTTTGTAATCTAAAGGGTGCATCAGGAATTATATGTTTAAGCATTATGTAATTGGAAAAATTTCGCTTCAACTCATCAAAGGCCAACGTATGTTCCGAAGTCCAAATCCATGCATTTGACTCCTTCAATAAATCTCTGAAAGGATCCACATAATTCGAGAGACGCATGCTAAACTGCCTATAATAGGTGCATAATCCGAGGAACTGCTGGAGATTTAGCCGGCTTTCCGGAATTGGAAAATTCCGAATAATCTCCAAACGATCCGACGGTAGCAAAATCCCCTCAGTCGACAATTCATATCCCAAAAATTTCACTAATCTTTTACAAAAAATAGACATTTCTAAATTCAAAGTAAAATTTTGACATTGCAAAACCTCAAAACCTTCTGAAATCTTATCGATGTGATTATTAAAAGTACCTGAAGTCGCAATCAACAAATCATCGATGTATATAGTCAAGAAATCGTTGAATTTGTTTCCTATTGCCAAATTTAGTGCTCTTACGAAAGCTGATCCTCTTGTCTTAATTCCGAATGGTATCCGGCAGAATTGATACATTCTTGAGCCATGCAAAAACGCAGTATATTGTCGTGAGTCCCTATGCAACGGAATCTGCCAATATCCGTTAGCAAGATCAGTCATCGACATATAACTTACAACGTAAAATTTCTGCATGAGCTCATTAATCAACGGTGGCGATTCGTCATCAGCTTCGATTATTTCGTTGACAAACCTAGCATCAAGACACATTCTAATATTTCCATTTTTTTTAATAACAATCCGCATTGGATTACAATATGGACTCATAGATGGTTCTATTATTCCATTTTCTAACATTTGTTGTATCTCTAAATTCACCCTGTCACGATATGCAAATGGTACGCGATATGTTTTGCGAACGACAATAGAATGTGGCTTGATATTTATGCGGTATTCGTAAACACCCGCACTTCTAGATTTAGGAGAAAAGAGTTTCTTGAAAGAGGTCATTTTATTAATGAAAATCTCACGCTCGTGGTCAGTTAACCCCTCGAGTGAGAACGAAATCGCCCGCACTCCGTCCAAAAAGCTCGTTGAATCGGATACAAGTTCTGTGCTTTTATCTTCTAAATTATTTAAACCAAGGATAAAATTTTTTTCTTCCCGTACTGATAGATTTTAATAATCTTCACAAATAAAATTATCGTGGGTTATTTGCAAATTCGGAAAACTAAAGTCCTCTCTGATCTGTTCTTTCAAATCCAATTCAGAGGGAAATTCATTTAATTTTGAAAAATTACAAACCACTTGACTGGAGGAATCGATATTTAAATCAGAGGTAGCATCATGATGATACAATACATTAAAACACTCTGCATAATCGATGTCATTAATAACATTACTAGTATTATGAGAAGGTTGTACAGCACTCGTTGTTCTGATTGTATCAACCCGATTAGACACATCAAAAAATGGTTCAATTTGGTCACCTTAATTTTCAATTTCAAACAGCGGAGCAGGATCCTGATATCTGCTCATGGACCGCGATATCCGAGAGGAAGTTCTCTGTCCATATGTCACAAAAGTTGGGTTT
Organism: Diplolepis rosae; assembly: GCA_030998225.1. Taxonomy (NCBI): domain Eukaryota; kingdom Metazoa; phylum Arthropoda; class Insecta; order Hymenoptera; family Diplolepididae; genus Diplolepis; species Diplolepis rosae. Next base: position 1,079,655 of record JAPYXD010000450.1, read on the forward strand.
GACAATTCCTCATCTAAATTATAATTCTGATTGAAATTTAGAATCTGTATGTAAGTAACATTATCAACAATCGTAGAAATGGTAGTGTCACCCTCCATATTAATATAATAAAAGATGCTGGTTTACGATCAATGAGGGTCAAATATAAAGAAGAAAACTCTTTATATTGTCAAAATTGTTGCGACGTTTAGTTGGCTATGGGTTTGCCAACCTCATCAGGCGTTATAAAAGAAGTTTAACTCATGATGAGTAATGTCGACTCCATGACATCACGTCATTTTATTAAGTAAATCATGACTTTTATTATAATTTTATTTTCTCGACATTACTCATCATGAGTTAAACTTCCTTTATAACGCCTGATGAGGTTGGCAAACCCATAGCCAACGAAACGTCGCAACAATTTTGACAATATAAAGAGTTTTCTTTTTTATATTTGACCCTCATTGATCGTAAACCAGCATCTTTTATTATATTATCAACAATCGTTTTCTGAATCCTTTCGGACGGCATGCGACCAAAAGAGATCACCGACCCCGAAACATGAGATCCATTTACGCTAAAAGATCGATCACCATAATCAATTACAGCTCTAAAACGGAGAAACCAATCACTCCCCATAATCACGTCACTAGACAATCGTGGTACTACTAAAAATATTGTCGGATATATCTCATTACCTATGAATACATCGACTAAGATTTGTTTTTTTTATGGTAGTTGTCTTTTTTCCAATTGCAGTAGACAGAAACATATTCGAAACCGGAAATTCATTCATTTTTCCATGTAATTTAAGATATTCATAATTTTTTTCGGATATACATGTTATTTGACTCCCGGTATCAATCAGCGACAACACCGGAACATTCAACATAAACAAAGTCAACCGCGGACATTGTAAAAATCGTGAGCCAGCATCCTCAGCCTCCTTCCCGGAAGAATCATCCATAACCCGATTTGCCAAGTCTCCGAAAGCATCATAAGACCACCGGTGCATTTCCCGACCTGATGACAATGCACCAATGTTTAGTTTAAAGAATTTTCTCTCTCAGAAGGGTTTTGATTACTCTCCGATGTAAATGTCGGTGGGGGAATACTAAAATTTGGAAGTTTCAATTTCGGACATAAATGCTGGTTTTGTCTATAACCAATATTCTGCCCTGGAAAACTACATTGAGTCACATCAACATAATGCTGCCCATTAACGCTCGATGTGCAACAACAAACTGAATTTAAATCCCGTCGAACATGTGAAGAACGGACATTCTGACGATCTCGATTATCAATACCATGATAATTCCCCGATTGACTCGGTGATTGATTCGATTTATTATATGATTTTTTTTGTATATTATTTTTATCAATAAAGGTTGCATCTAACTGTGCCAGTGCCTGTAAAACTTTGTCCATACTTGAATAATCAACTGTAACTAGAGCTTCTCGAACTCTAATTGGCATTTGTTGAACTATAATAAAATTTACTTCATAAGATTCCATTTTGGGTAAAAAATATTGTGCTTCTTTTATTTGTTGAAGAAAGTAAGACTGTAAGTTTCCTCGAGTTGGGTCAAAACGCTTAGCGAGCCAATTAGATTCAATTTTAACCTTAATCGGAATCGAATAAAATTCTTCCAAAAAACGGGTTTTAAATGACTCATAATCAACAAGGTCATTTTTTTGAATTGCAAACCAAATCTTGGCTCGCTCTTCTAGAGCATTTTCTAAAACATTTAATTTATTTTTATTTTGAACCCGCTTCGTAATAAAATATTTTTCAATTGCCTCCAGAAATTCACAGGGGTTTCGAGATTCATTGTCGAATTTGGGAGGTTTGCTATCAATATGAATGGCCTGCAAGCCCTCAATCAAAGTCGTGATTAGACGAGCACCGACATCAACATTTTCTTGTTCCTATACGGGATTATGACGTTCATTTCTCATTCTATTTATTTCCTGACGCTGAGCCTCGGCATGTTGACGCAATCTCAACAATTCTTTACGAATTTGTTCGTTATTCAAATTATCTAGGTTAGACTCTAGGTTCGCCTTTTCAACATTTAGATTACGTCTTATATTAAAAAATTTGTCTCGATTTTCTGTACCACGTCTACGAGTCTGACGTCAAAGTCCGGGTAACAGAAAGCCGCCTCTTTCTCTAGTATTAATAAGGGTCATTAAAATAATTACAAGGCAAAATACATTTCATAGAAAAAAAAACAAAACAACTTAAACAAATTTCGATATAAAAGGTGTCAATGTTCGGGCGCCAAAAAATGTAACAATTAAAAATATTCTCAAAATTTTAAAATTAAATATAAGCAGGCGTTCAATATATAAGTGATGTAAGAACATTTATTCACAGGTGAAATTATTAGTTTAAATCAGTCTTAACGGAATACAATCAATTCTAATATTATCAAATTGATTGTTGTCTCACAAGGATTCGCGAATCGTTGTAATCGCAGTCTTCCAATGATAAATAATATCACACATTACATTTACACATACAACAAACATCCGTCCGGATAATATATATATATAATATATATAATTTAAATCATTATAATCATTTATTTGGTTCGTGGTAACGGATCATGAAGATACGACCAAAAGCTGCTCTTCAAATAGGATATAAATTAACGCCATACTGAAATAAAATTCAATGTGAATGTAAAACTTTTGAACTATTATGCAGTTACTTATCACTCGCGCACTGTATTATTTCTATTGAAACAGTTACCTGATCAGTAGTGGTATCTTAACTTCACTCTGCCAGAAAGTGGCGTTATAAAATCGTGATTAAACAAAATAAAAGAATTGACTTGTTTGTCAATTACCTCCTTGCTGGATAGATGCAGCGAACGTAGTGCCACCTTGGCCCGAGGTAGAGAGGCACCTTTATCCTGAAAGGAAGAATAAAAATCCTATAGGTGAAATCTCGCTGGAAAGCGGATTGGTATTTGACTTGGATTCACAGGGTTGTGAATCAGGTATCAGCAAATCTCCTGGCCGGGTAGATGTAACGTACGTATTGCCGCCTTGGCCCGAGGTAAAAGGTAAAGGTGCCAGAGAAAATGTTAAAAGTAACAGCGATAAAGGTTTTACAAATCCACTGGAACGAAAAAGGAGGAAACTTCTATCTTGTGACTGTAAACAAAATTCTTCTAAACCTGTGCTCATTTCGGTACTTAATACTTCTTGTATACAATATAAAAAAGATATTTTCGAGAAGAGAAGAGATCACCTTATCCATTTTAGCTCCAAAGACTGTAAGTTTACGACATTGGTCAGTAAAAAAAAATTGGAAATCATATAGAATTTCAAAGTCATAGGAATCACTATATAATCATAAATTAACCTTCCTTCTTGTAAGTCGATCCTCCAAAATTTAATCTTTTTCCTTCGTGAATAAATCAGTCAGAATAAAGCGACACTTTATAACAAATGACCGCGTTAATAGATCTAGCCTATCTAGGCCTCTAAACATTTTATGTTGTGAAAACAAAGTTTACAAACTTACCTAAATTTTTCACGACGTGTATTTTTACCTTACCGTCAGTATTATAATTTTTCCAAGCCCTTTTGGTTCTAATACATGTCCTCTCACCAACATTTCTGGCTTATTCATGTGTTATTTCATCAGACTATCCTCCAGGAAACCAATTAGTGTGTAATTTATTGGCATGTATAGCAAACCTGGCTAGATGGGACGTCCTTTCCTCAATGGCAATTTTCGTACTTATCATTTTTATTATGGTAAGTTTTAATTTAGGTAAGATTGTTCATCTTCTTCCTTGTCAAACTGAATTATACAATAATTGATCTTCACTTTATCAGAAATAATTGTTCTTAATTCCTAAATCTCATAAAACCCAATTAATTAACTACCTAATGTTAACTTAATTGCATCAAGAATTTAATTATTTGAGAATAAATATTGGGAACAAACACTATAGGATACACATGTATACGTATAGGCATGTATATATATATATATATACTATATATGAAATAATAAAAACCACAACTTTAAGAGGAAAACTTATTAATGGAAACCACTTTTAAATATTACAAAAATTATTTTATTCAATATTTTGAACACAAAAACTTAAATTTTTTATCGTGATTATAGAAAAAGTTCCACTGATAAACTATTCTTCTTTATCTCATTGTAACGTAATGAGAAAGTATACTCTCTCTTTTCTAACGCAACATTACACTCTCCCTTTTCTAACGCAATATTATACTCTCTCTCTGTAAGATCAAGGCCTATGCAATGTAACGCGATGACACAGCATACTCCTGAGTATGATTACGGCCTATATATTGTAAAGTTACAGGCTGGCTTAACAGTTCTGTTCAGTTTCTTCTAAATACACGATCTTATATTTTAAATAAAGACAGCTGAGTACCAAATAGGTAACTCGTGAACATTTAATTGAAAAACTGTTTTCAAGTTTCTACCCATTACAACATATCAGAAGTAAATTTAATTGAACATAAAGCGAAGTAAAATTGTAAAACAAATTTTTCTCGTTATACTTGAAATAAAATACAGTTTTCGCTTTACCTCGAAGAATTGCGAAGAGGCTCATTCATTTTTTGAAACTATTTTCAAGGGTATGTGAAATTGTACCATAAGAGCAGTTTAGTTTTCCCGAGCTTCTTTTCCAAAATTTATAATTTTTCAAAAAAATACTTATGCGCAGACCTCCGTGTTTATGTTCTTCAGGTCTGTGCATTTTTCTCCTTTTAGAAAATTAAAAATTGTGAAAAAAAACTCTGACACACTAAATTACTTTTATGGTGAGTATCACATGACCTTAAGTTTAAAATATTTCGAATTAGGCTGGAAAAAATTATAAATAATAAATAAATTACTAAAATTATTTTCTTTAATTTCAGCTTTACAATTAATTTCATGTAATTCTTCTATTAAATACCAAAATTAATATATTCTATCCCTTTGTCCATTACATATATTTTAAAATAGAAATTAGTCAAAATTGGAAAATTGGCGTAATTAAAAATTACGTATTCAAATTTAATCTCGAAATTTAAGAGCGAAACTTTTGGCTCAACTAGGCAAAAATTCGGTCTAAAAAATATTTAGTTAAATGAGAATTAGTCAAAATGTTTCAACATATCTTGTTAAAATAAAATGATTTTATTAAATCACAAAGGGATCTGACCTTGAGGCTAACCTAAGTGATTGATAATTATTTTATTTGGAATTTTATTGTCTGAATTTCTGAAAGTACAAGGATTACATAGGATTTTGTGTTTGAGTCATGCCTGTCTAATCTCGTACTTCTTTAATTCTAAACTGTTAACTAAGTTCTGATTCAAGTTAAAACGAGAAAAAACAGCACACGAGACTATAAGTCCTTTTTAGATTCGTTGAACGGTCACCATTGAATCAATCAATTGTGTGAGGAAAAATTCAAAGTGCTCATGCAGTATCGTTTAAAACTTCTATTTCAACTCTGTTAACTAACAGAATATTTTTAAATTCCAAAGATTTACCAAGGTATTGTGCTTGAGTCAGGCTTGTCCAATCTTGCAATTCTAAAATTCTGTACCATTTTATAATTTTTTTTTTGGTGTGTATTATCAAAAAAAAAAAAAAATGAATAAATAAATAAAAATACTTTTTTTGCCTGTGATTGTAAGAATTCAAAATTTATTCATGACCTATATCCTTCGACAATTGAATTTCTGAATTGAAAAAATATAATACTTTATGACTTACAATAACGAAATATATATATATGTATATTGAACTGGCAACAAAAACAGTGTTTTGATTTAAAAACAAGGTAAAGAGAAATCAAGTATTCCAGGTTAGGCAAAAGTCCAAAAAATAGTTTCAATAAGAATGAATTTGAAACAAAAATTCTAAATAAATATTTTTCTGTAAGCACATGGAAATGGGTAGAATTAAGGAATATTATTTTTAGAATTTTGGTTGATGACTGTCAATTTACCTGACACGGAACATTGAGAAAAATTCATATTTTCTAATAACAAATTATTAATCACATTTACTGATTACAAAAATATTTTAAAACGAAATATATATTCAAATCTTTTCGGTTGATCCAGTTGAATATTTATGTATTGTAATTTTAAAAGTGTCTCCATGTACGTATCAGTAAATTTCATTTTACAATAACCTATGTCGGGACCCAATTCCACTGAATTAGGGAAATCACAAACTCAAGAAAATCCTATTACGCGCAGTCAAGTTAAGAAAAATACTGAGCATGCAAAATTTGTAGCACAAAATCCAATTGGTCCCCTTAAACCAAAAAGAATAGTTACTGTGAAGGAAAAGGTAACTAAAGATAATTTTGAAAATATTTCTAACAAAGACAAAACAAATGCGACGATAATAGTACCGACAACGAACACATGGAGCAACCTGTTCACAACAGTCCTGAAGAAAACGTTAATTCAATTATAAACAACGAAATGGCCCTACCCAATAGTCAACAAGTACCCTTACGTGACGCGTTAGAAGGAGTACCCTTATTCGATGGAAGTAACATTCCATTAACACATTTTATTGAGGGATGTTATGAGGCAAAGACAATGCTACCAACACGCGCAGTTCAAGAAATTTTAGCGCGATTATTAAGAAGTAAATTATCAGGAGAAGCAAGAAAATATATCTTTGGGTCAACTTGTATGTAATAATGTAGAAGAATTAATTGAAAAACTCAAAAGAGTATATACCCTTGCAAAAGAGTGTATCAATTACAGGGAGAATTAGGTAATACATTCATGTGGGAAAGAGAAAATGTACTTTCCTATGCTGCCAGGATAAAAGAAATTGCCGACAAAATCGAAGATGCTCACAGGCTCAATAATAATGGTCGGGTAGGAAATAATTTAAAACAAAACCTTGAAAGGGATGAAATTCAATGTTTTATACGCGGTTTACGTCCTGAGTTAGAAATTTGTGTGAATTATAATTTGTAATGGAATAACGCAATATCCATCTGAAGAACAACGAACTCATTTAATTGAAGAAGCTCATTCTTCAGCATTAGGAGGCCATAAAAGCGCCACAAAAACTTATAGTTGAATTCGCCAAAAATTTTTTTGGGAAAATATGAAAGTAGACATTGAAAAATATATTCAAAGCTATTTACAATGTCAACTGTAAAAATGAATCAGAGTCAAAACAAAAAATCTTATGGTAATCACTGACACACCCACTACTGCTTTTGAAAAAATATCAATGGACATTATTGGTCCACAACCTGAAACAAAATCGTGAAACTTATATATTCCAACCATACAAGACAATTTTACAAAATATTCTTTAGCAATACCTCTCCTTAATCACCAAGCCAGTACAATATCAGATGCTTTTGTGAAAAAATTTATTTGCATATTTGGATCACCGAAAGGAGTACTTACTAGCCAAGGCAGATATTTTTAAAGTAATTTATTGAAAAGATTGCCAAAACGTTTTAGAATTAAACAATTTCGTACCACAGCTTCTTGCCCTCAATCAAACGGGTCATTAGAACGTTCACATCATGTTTTAGGAGAATATCTCAAACAATTTGTTGCAAAAAATATTTTATATCTAATTAATAAATTTTTATAATTTTTACATTTTTTTTCAACAATCATATTTGCTCAGACTGGAGCATGAGAAAGACCATCGTGTCAGGAGTGAGCTCGGCACCCACTGCCTGTCCGAGGGCCTCCTTCGCCACACCCCATTTTGCGCAGACAAAGATTGCGTGCTCTGCATTATCCACAGGGAAATCGCAGTAGCAACACATCCCCTCGTCTCTCTTCTTAAAGCGCATCAGGTACGCGTTGAAACAGCCATGGCCTGAGAGCGCTTGCGCAAAATAAAAGCCAACTTCCCCGTGCTCTCTTTTCAGCCAAGTGGCGACAAAACAAATTAAGGAACCAATGAAGGGGACGAGGCAACATTACCGCGTGCGTGGTTATATCGGCTCATGATACAGCATGATCTAATAAGAAATAGGGAGATCGTTAAAATCGGAAGGCAGATTAAAATAGAATTCATATATTTGGCTGTGACATTAATTCCATTTCGTCGGAGCGTAAGTCTTCGGGGAGGGCAACTCATCCGATCTTAAGCTTCAATACCAAATTGTTATACCTGTACTTAGGGGTTTGTTCACTCTGGGATTGCCGCGGTGTTAAGTCGGCCTCCGAATCAGATTACGCGGCCGAGGAAGAGCCAGGATTGAGAGGGAAGAGTGTACGTTTGACCTTTTGTAGGGCCTTCCGTATGGGTGGCGAGAATTTTTCGGGCGATTCGTCGACCGGAATAAAAATTGTATCTCCGTCAGAGGGGCTTAGCAATTGTCGGCGAAAAAGCTCGATGGCTGCAGGCAGTTCCTTTACAGGTGGCTCGTTCAGGGCCGGAATAGAAAAGGTCCAAGAAGGGACCTTAGTGGGAGCTAAAGTCAGAAGGTTGAAATAACCGGCGCTGTCTGGCGCGGATGGGAGCGAGGGACGATAGATCACGTCTTGCGGGGGTGCCTCGGCGGTAGCCTGGCGCCGCTTCTTCTCACTACGCTTCTTACTTAGGTGCTTCTGGGGCTTCCCGCGGCGTTTTCCCCTCTTCTGGACCTCCGGGATGGCAACGACGGATCGGACGGCCGAAACTGGCGTGGAAAGGGCGGCTAATTCCGCCAGGAACCTACGTTCTTCACACACACGGCGTTCAGGGTTTAGTCGTTTAAAGCAGCGATCGGAGATGTTAACGAGCTGGACCACAAATTTCCGATCTGACTGAAATTATTTCAACGTCTACAAGTAAGGACTCAAGCATTCACATCCAATCTACTAGAATCATTTTATCACCGACCAATTTCCAAGCCAGGGTAATCACTATGTATTTCAACTTTTATATATTCACCTCCGTCTTTTTCATGGTGCTTACTTGAAATACTTTTGTTAACAAATGTATTTATATGATCAACCCTTCTCATTTACTGACTATTCCTCATCCCTTAGAGATTCCAAATTAACTAAAATTTTGATCTATACATTGCGAGAAATCCTATTAGTTGTGCTGACTAAAAGGTCACAACTATTTATTTGCAGTAATCAGTACCAAACATTTTTTAAAACTTACCAATGCTCAAAAGTCTATAGAACTAAGTATGCTACTAGTTTTTTTGTTGTAAAATTGATCAAATTCATTTAGTTTGAGAAAAGTAATTATTTTATTTTCATATGTAATATTTCGTGTAATAATAAATCTTTGATAATAGTACACTTCAAGAAATAATAATTGTTCAGCCAAATTAGATTTTGCCTGCTTATCAACTGTTTTGAATCATTTTGAAATCGTCACATACGTTGATTACTTAAAATTTCGCTATTGTTCTTTATCAAAATGAGAACAATTAGATCATGGTAATTTTAAAGTATTGTATAATTGTAAACTGTTGTGCAGTTTGTGACGTAAAATATGTCAACAATTATCATCCTTTGTTACATTTTGAGAAACCATAATTAAAAAAGTTTTTCTATCAAACAATTCTAAAGTAAGAAAGCTTCCAGCGACTTTAACCTAAATAAAATAGATAGAATGATAAATTTAACATTTTTTCCAAAGTTGGAATTACTATTTTAATCATGTACGGATGAAAAAATTCATCAGTTTCTAATTAAGATGTTAAAATCGTTTTTAATACAACTATTCTCCGTCATGCCAAAAAAATATATATTTTTTGTAATAACTAAACTGAACAAATGGTAATAGCAATTAACGCAATTAGTAAGTTTTACAAAAACGTATTGGTGACTTCTATTATGAGATCAATACAATGTGGGAATGCATGAAAATAGTTCCGACTATAAAACGGACCAACTAATCGGATCTTGTAAGTTTCGCGCTTTTGCGCGATCAGCATAAACTGTCAAGGGGTCGGTTCAAGAACCTGGGAAGTTGGGAAACTGCCTGAAATCTTAAAATTATATATATAAAACAGTCCGAAATCTGATTATATCCTTATACTCATAAAGGGGCACACACACATATATATACATATGTATATACATACATATATGCACCTGCATACATACACACATACACATATGTAATAATGTAATTAACATAATAAAAAGAAACGTTGAAATAATATAATATATATATATATAATATACAAGGTGCGTTGCAAAATAAACGAGACTGAGCTAAAATAGAAACGACAGGAGCTTTGTTCTGATAATTTCGAGTTTATTTATTCAAAAAAGTCCCCTCCTGCCGCGATACACTGTTTTGCGCGATCCAAAAGCTTTTCGAAAGAGTGTTTCAGTTCATTGACCGGAATGTCCTTCAGGATGTCGGTACAAGCCTTTTGGATGGCCTCTACGGACGCAAAACGTTTTCCTTTCATGGCCAAATGCAATTTTCCGAATAGGTAGAAGTCACAGGGAGCCATATCAGGCGAATGCGGTGAGTGGTTGATGGATAAAATGTGTTTTTTGGTTAAAAAATCAGTGATAAGCGTTGAACGATGGGCCGACGCATTATCGTGCAAAAGACGCCAACTGCCATTTTCACGGTGTTGCGGCCTCACATGGCGAATTTTCGGTCAAAATGCGATGAAATGAATCTTTTGACATGTTTAATTCCATTGCCATGTGTCGCTAAGAAGATTTTGGGTCATTTTTTATAAATTCACGCACAATTTCAATATTACTTGGTGTAATCACGAAACTTTCCTGACCGGGATGTTCGTCGTCCTTGATGTCTTCACGACCTTCTTTGAATCGTTTAAACCACTCATGGTCTCTGGCACGGAATAAACAATTATCACTATGCACTTGTTTCAGTAATTTAAACCTTTCAGAAAAGGTTTTACCAAGTTTCAAAGAAAACTTAATATTCGCTCTTTGTCCGAAGTTCATTTTTCGACCGATGCTATAAACACACTGTCCCTTATAAAGCAATAACTCGGCTTCTAATTGTCCGTTGGTCATGAAATTCTGACAGAACGTCAGTGAAGGATGTACCTTTCCAACTCCTACTCTTATCAGAAGATAGCGCGACGATAAATAGCTATTTTGAAAAAGTCTCCTTTATTTTAGAACGCACCTTGTATATCTATATATATATATATATATATACATATGTATATATATATATTTTTAGGAATCGTGACGAAAATGTACAAGGGGATGGGTGGGTGTAATGATTGTTATAAGAAAGTAAATTGTGGAATGAGCGACTGAAAGAATGATGCGCACAGGTTGGTAGGATAAGAACGGAGAAGAAAAGGAGAAAAGAAAGAATCAAATGAATTTACTAGCACACACGTGAGCCAAAACTTAAAGGTTGTGAGCGCTCGTAAACCCTTGCGGCGACGCCATGATAATCTTACGTCTGCCGTAAGCAGCTTACGCTCATCCGTACGCCCCCACTGGCGATTCCTAGGCACGTTAAAAACCATTCAGTGAGTTCTTTTATCGCTGGCATCGATCTTATATGCTAAAATAATATCTTTTATGTTATTACCCCTACCTAAAATCCACTAAATACCCTTCCTGTAAGTAAAAATTAATTTCATATCTGACCAACGAATTATCGTTAGCCAGTGAGTGACATATTGCCATAAAACCTGAACCAACATTTTCCTGAAAATATGAGAAATTTTTAAGGTATCAGGCCCTAAATTAAAAATATAAACATATAAAATTCTGGAGTTAGAACAAACCAGGAATCATTATAAATCAATAAAATGGCCAAGTCAACAAAATTTCTCACTTGGCAACAGACGAAAGAAATTTCGAAGCTGACAAGTATTTGGCGAGTTCAATGTCAGCACAAATTCCTTTCCCATGGAAACCACGCCACAAGAAATAATTCTAAGTCATCACTATTCCCCACCTGAAAAACATCGATGCGAGTCAACGAGGTAAGTTAATTTCAAATCAAAATGGCAGTCTGACGAGCTCCTTACTCCGGGTAAGAACTTTCAAGAGCAAGACACGGTTCTTTGCATTCGCCCGTCCGCGGTTTGGAACAAGTACGTCCTATCACCTGGATAGTTGACTTAGATTCGTAAAAAGACCTAGCCAGGGCCACAAATTGGGGATTGCGTTGAAAAACAAAATTCCGAAAAATAATCCTGTCGTCGAATCTCAAAACGACGAGAAGATATTTTTCGAGAAGCCACATTAAGGTTATAAACGATTAAAAGTGGAGAAAGAACACAATTTAAAAGTACTGTTTTCGTTCTGGTTTGAAACCATCCATCTTTTAATTTTTATAAAATTAATAAGGTAAAAGTGTCGATAATTCGTGTGCGTATGTGTTAGTTGCAACCACGCGCAACCGGTGAAAAATGAACAAGAGTGACTAGTTATAGTCAGGCATCACAGAATTTTTAAAAGCCCAGTTGAGTCAGAAAATCAAGGGTGACATCGAAGACATCCTTCTTCTCCAACTCTTCTTCTACCAACTGGTAGAATTAACTCCAAATATCGGTAAGCTGTATCGTTTCCAATTTATAATATTTTGTTGAAAATAGGAGCAGAACCTTTGGATCGAGCCCCTCGAAATTGAGTAGATATTTTCTTTTCGCCTAAATTTGAGCATTTTATTCTATTTTGGTGGCGAGTAGAGTTAGCAAAGATTCCGAAAACGATCCTACATAAAAATTTAAAAAATGGACACAAAAGTGTCCCACAGTTTGTGAAGCCTCCACGTACACTTTTTCATCTTTTTAATAAATGTTAATTTATTGTTTATAATATTTAATTATTTATTTACCCCTACCACCCGTACGTAACAACTGTTGGTGGCAGCGTCGGGATTTTTTCTACGTGTTAAATTCCCCTTAGCTTCGCTACCAAGTGACTTTTTGTTTTTTTTCATTTTCTTAAAGTGACTTCAATTCTCTTGATCTTTCACTTTTTTTTAAATTCAGACTGAGTAACCACCGAGTTACTACTGAGACAGTTTGACCCAAAATTATTACCACGCGGCATTTCAAATTTTTCTAAATTCTTCCGTATCATCACCTTCTAAGTAGAACTTAAGTAACCTTCCCAACATTTTCCAAAAATATTCATTATTATTTCTAATTCATATTTCATCTTAAAATAAAATAAAAGCAATTGAGTCCCTCAAGGGTTTGACCTTGACGCTAACTTGTGTGACTCGAAATTAGCGTTATTTTATGACAAACTTTTGTTACCTCATTTCAGAATAAAATAAAACTGTATAGTCACTGAAGAGTTTGACCTTGAGACTAACTTCAGTGACCAAATCCTCAGCTTTATCATATTCACAAAATTCATTCTTTTTCCGAATTAACCCAGATGTTGTGCTTGAGTCAGGCCGGGTTAATTTGAGTAAATTTAATTGCACATAGCTGAGACCTTTATGATCCCGGTTATGAGGCAAATATATTTTAAAACTTAAATCCATTATTGTTACCACTGAGAATAACATAACAGGGGAACATTTTTCTCTCCTCAGAAAACCTTATCATATGAATTATAGTAAACCGACTTAACGCATAGGAACAATCATCCCAAAATATCAATCCTATAGACATTCCCAAATTGAGCAAAACTGGTGAACCGCCGCGATAGCTCCGCAGGGGGTGCCAGTTTTGATAGTTTCAGTTCTATTCCCGCGATAATCCGCCGAAGGTACTGAAACCTCTCAATTGAATATTCCTTTAAAATTTTTTGTGCAAAACTGGTGAACCGCCGCGATAGCTCCGCAGGGGGTATCAGTTTTGACAGTTCCGATTCTGTTCCCGCGATAACCCGCCGAAGAAATGGAAACCTAGCAAAACACTTTGTCCCTATCTATCCTACTTGAGACATCTAGGCTAGTAAGGAATTCGTACTTGAGTCCAGCTTTACTAATCCGAAAGTTATAATTGTATCGAGACTCAAACCTTAGCCGGTTTTCGTCTCGAAGCAATAATTAGAAATCAAGTAACCTTTATTTATTTTCCTTTCTCATGCGTTCAGAGCCGACGAAGCTCAATTAACTACTATACTTGACTTCGTCCAGATTTACTCTCGCACAGAGAGAGAGAAAAACTTCGCCTACTTCTTCCTACTAACCCCATGTCACATCTACCGGTTACTATTGACATCTCTCGTCGAAGACGCCCTCGAGGGCAAGAGTCTTGCGTTAAAGAAAGCGATTCGCGGAATTCCGAGGACAAGTAACACAGCTAATCAAATCCGGAGTCCCAGACCAGATTCGAGAAGTTAAAAATTACGAGGAGTTCTCGGATCTTTTCGAATCACTTTTTGAACGAGCGACACGTATAATTGCTGAAAAAAACGCTTGAAAGGGAAACCTCACTACCGGTTCCAGCCACATCTCTAACGTTCAGAGAAGTTTACGGATGGAAATCCTCCCCTAAAAAACTAGGCAACAAAGCTTGCAAACCCCAACTTTTAGAAAATTCTGATCCGAAACTAGAAGTGCCTACAATAGATCTAAGCTCAGATTCAGATTCGTCCATAATCAGCTTATCTTCTGATTCGGAGACGGAGGTTCCAAGTGACGCGGAAACAATAAGTCCGCAGAACGTAGAGAGCAACAGGATCGTTGGTGGCTCCGAACTTCAGTACAGACTTAAAGAACAAAAAAATTTAAAAACATAAAGCTCTGCACTAGCCAAAATTGCAGTTGTGTTTTCAAATTTCGATTGCAAGGTTTCACTTCCCTAGCCAAGTGTAATGGGCTTGTGATCATAGAAACGTGGATCATTCCTGCACAATTACAATAGACATTTAGGTATCCATAATTTCCTCACAACCAGCATACGCAACAGCGTAACCGAGGTTATAAATAAACAACCTGTGCAGGGCTGCCAGCGTTCTCTATTATAGCACCTATTCCTGTCTTACAATTTGAGGCGTAGATTATAAGCTATTGTATCATATATATATATATATGCAATTACGGAACGTTCGCATAGTTAACCTAGGAGGCCGTACCAGCGCCACTCGATTACAATATTCCGGGGTGGTCTTACATATACATTAAGCCCATAGTTTTCACGCCGCTACAATATGCCTAGGAATGCGGATCGAAACACATTCCAACATGGGGATGACCATGGTAGGAACGACATGGAAACGTAACCCGAACAAGAGACTCAAATGCCCTTGAATCAAAGCGTCTCAGACCCACTAACCGGAGACCCAGCAAATATTCCGACTCCCACGTCCTACCTCAATTTAAATACGAGCGCGGCAATGGTGTCGGTACTAGAGTGCATGACTCTGCAGCAGAGTGCATATCACATCCCCCAATTCAACGGTAAAAATCCACCTCTAAAAGAATTTTTACAAGACATCTCCAACGGAGCAGTATTCGTAACAGAGGTCACGGAACCCGGCTTCATCAAGGCCGTGTTAGCCAAACCAAAGGGCGTTGCTCGCGAAAGCGTTCGCGATAAACAATTCTCTAGGGTAAATAACCTCATAGCGCACATGAAGAAAATCTTCGCCCGGACGAAAAAGTACGAATGGTATTTCGAGTCTATCGTCAACCTCCGGATGAAGCAATCGGAAACAGTGAGCGACTATAACGATCGCGTACAGGGCCTTTTAAGTGGCGCTAGACACGCGATAGAAAAAAAACATACGGGCACGTACGGACACATCAAAGAAAGCGCCATTACGACAAAGCCAGTAATCGACTGTACTTTAGACGCTTTCATTAGGGGTCTCCCTGATGATATATCTATTTTTGTTGATACCCGAAATCCAAAGGATCTCAGCAAGGCGTTCGAGCACGCCCTGCACGCTGAAGAAAGGCAGAAATACACGGAGAAAGCTAGGAACGCCACGTCGTCCTACCATATCTCACGACCCAGAGAACACGTGCCTGAGCGTCCACGCTCACCAAGTCCCTTCTCAAAACAAATCGACCACTCGGAGAAGCAGGTCAAGTTCGAGAAGCCGAGTTTGAAAAAAAGGGCCGCAACCACGATAACGCCAAGTCATAGACCCAACATGGCACCGGACTCAACGTACCCACCAATGTACAGTCAATACCCCCCACCATATCCTCCCTATCAAGCCAATTATCAATCCCAATACCCGTACACCTTACCTCACTATCCAGCCAATTTTCCCTATTCGCCTCACTATCCTTACCCCTCTCATCCCGCAATGATGCGGTATCCACCCGTTGAAAAGAGCCCAACGGTACCTGGTAATGCATCATGGCAAGGTCAAGGTAAAACGGCAGGAAGCATGACCCCTCCTAGATCGACCTCTCCAGGACCCTCAGGAGCTTTAAACTTCCAAGCGACTCGTCGCTCGGACGCTGTGACGAGTCACTCATCCCAACATGAGTGTCCCAAGTCGGTTCACTTTCAGGAGAACTCCGTAGGGTCTTTCGAACGGGACGCGGACAAGAAGACTTACCAGTGGTTAAGTTGACTGCACCCGAATTTGGAGGCCCTACAGCCACCTTCCTGGTCGACCCAGGTTCCGACGTGAATCTTGAATAGCTTGACGCGTCTGGCGAGAGAAAGTGGAGGGTTGTAATCGACTTCCTAGCTCTTAATGAAAAACATTGTAGTTTATGCAGAGAGTCTCGATAAAGACGACAAAAAGGCCAGAAGACTTTTTGATCGCCTGCGGGATGCTAATCTAAAGTTGCAACCGGATTAGTGCGACTTCTTGAGGACATCGATTCGATATGTTCAACTGAATCCTCTGAGGACTCCGATAATTCGGAGGTAGTGAATCGATCCAACTCCCCGCACCAGAGGAAACACAACTCCAAAATAACAAGAACAGGCAGGGACAGCCCAACTGGAACTCGCAAGCAGGTGTTGGTCATTCGCAACAAGGTTGAGGCAGAAAGATCGAAACCCGTTACTAGGTCGGTCACTCAACAGAGCAGACCTGGATCCATGCACATAGCACCCAGTACTTCCGGTCTTGTCCCGCGCCCTACGAAAACGGCTAGGGCGGAAAAAGAAATCGCCGCTGGTCCAAACTCATCAATGACAAAAAGTAAACCTTCAATCATGAGGTCAACTGCGTTTAAACCTGTCAAATCTAAAACCATCGCGGCTACTACGCAAAAGGCAGTCGAATACACAGCTGCTATTCACAAACGAAGAGGAAGGCCTCCCGGGTCGTCATCCACGGTGCCCAGGACGAGTTTCGGCAACTCTTACACGCCACCGTTAGGTCAAGTAGACTCGAGTCTGAACGAGAGTTGTATCGCAAAGAGGGTCTCCCGGCGTCGAGGAGCAAGGGAACCCCCAAAAGCACTTACAGATAGCTAAGAATCCTCTTCAGAGAGCGAACGATCTCGCAGCGCGATAGTAGCGAAGACTCCGATCCTCCTGTGTACAGAAAGTCGCACAGTGTCCTTCCCAGCCTCCTGCGCATTGGAGGCACGAAGGGCGGGTCCCCGCCGAAGAGTGCACCTCCATGCATCCGTGCTCCGAGCCCTTGGTTCCCTCCTATCCAGGAACCCTACGTTGACGTCTTCGTTGATGGCGCTTGCAGATACAACGGGAAAGGCGAACCCAGAGCAGCATTCGGAGTCTGGTTTGATCCTGATAACCCGCTGAATGTATCCCGGCCAGCCAGAGGTCGAAAAACGAACAATGCTGCTGAAATCGAGGCCGCCTTCGAGGCTGCTCGAAGAGCTCAGCACGCTGGAATAAAGAAATTAGGAATTAATACCGATTTCAAATACCTAGTCAGCAGCGCGACAGAGTGGATCCCGACATGGGAAAAGAACGATTGGAAAACTGCTGAGAACAAACCGGTGAAAAACCGTACCGAGTTTGAGAAACTGAAAAGGGCACTCGAACCTATAGATGTGATTTGGAATCATGTCCCAGGGCACTACGGCTTCCAAGGAAATGAAGCAGCTGATAGGCTCGCCCGTGAGGGAATAGATTGAGGAGCAACACCCAACCCCGAGCCTATAGAAGACACTAACAACCCAGGCGGAAAATCAAGGGTAATCGTCGACGTGCCGCCCTTGCCTATAGGCTGCGACGTGAGCAACGATGATAACGAAGTCAATATGGAAACCCTCAAGAAGGATCTACAAAAATCGTTCTCCCCATTCGAGAAATCCATCGAGAAGAAGGGATTGAATATATCCAACATCAATCCTGATTCACTCTACTGGGATCATGAGGGCGTGGATGCGGAGGACTTAGCGGTATGTACCCATGTCTTAGAGGGCCAGGAAGATGAACAACTACTAGAAAACCTGAAGGCCCTTGAACCTTGCGGGGAGTTTGACGATGATGCTTTCCCTAAAAGAGTTCAAGACTCTCCTAAAAATACGGGAGGGGAGAGTGAGACTGACGATAATGATGCCCAGCCGCCGGAGTTTCAGCCGAAATATTCCGGGGTGGCTGGAAGAGCTACGGCAAGATTCAAGGATCTTCTGTCTCACTGAAGGACACCCCCCTAGAAGATCATTATCCCTAACACCGGCTCCCACAGTCAACCAGAAGCAAGGTCAACACCTTTTCCCACCACTGAAGAGAGGGAAAGGAAGGACAAAATTTCCTCCAGAAGGGGCCTGGAGTTTAAGCCACGACGGCTACAGCGTTCGAAGACGTCTGAAACAGCCGCTGCTGGCCCTACTTCGGCCCCTACATCAACGATCAATGTAACCATCCTTTATATCGATCCACCCTCACCCTCACCTTCGGAAGAAGAGCATCCCTCATTGCTGACTACAAAACAATTGCAACCAATATATCGGGACTTTCAAGATCACGCTCCCGCACTTGCCTTTCCGGTTCCAGGGCTCAAAATAAACTACGACAATTTCCTGCAGGAACAAAACGATCAGGGTATTTTTGAACGTTCCTCTGCTAGAAAAAACCGAATACCATCTGTATGGACTACATTCCGTACCGGTGATCCAATCTATCCTGAAAAATGGTTCGGGAAGAGCATATGTCCGCTCTGAATTTTCCAACTTAGCTATGGCGGACTCGCAACGGACTTAGCTCCTGATTAAGGAAAAGGAAATGGACCAGTGCAAGGAACTAAAAGGATTCTACATGTGTCCTGAGAACCTACCAGTATGCGAACCTATGCATCCTGTGAGAGCTCCCTGTTAAACAATCCTACGGTCGAGTCGTTTCGACTATGCGAAGTCCAGGTGTCCTACAGGAAACGTCCCTTCTTTAAGCTCCTGGAGACTCCAGGTGGCTGGATCTACTCTTTCCTGACGAAGACTGCGGCTGAAATAACTTGTCCAGCCAGAAGGACTTCAAAAATACAGCTAAAAGGAGTGGGTATCGTGCAGATTGCCCCAGGATGCTACTTGAGGACTAGTAGATTGAGCTTACCATCACCAGGCTCAAGAGCACAAACTTCAGTGGTTACCTATAAACCACACCTTCACTTGAATCTATCTGAATTATCACCGGCCTTGCTTCAACACAAGCAGCTCATGGTGTCACCAGAACCTTAACAGGAACCGCCCGAGGAGACCCCGGCTGAAGACGGTCGATATAAGGAGAATGATGAGACGCTAAGCGAGATCGAAGATCAGCTCAACGAGATCAGCTTCCAAGAGCAGGGTAGGGCCAAGCAAACCGTCCTGACCCATGGCTCCTATGCTGGGTTGGGTCTCATCTCGATAGGCCTGTTGACCTATCTGTGCCGTGTCAAATTAATGGCAGTAATGACAGCTTGGAAATTCTGCCCGCCACGAGGAGGCAAGGCTAAAACTCAACCATCCAGCGAACCAAATGACGAACAGGCAGCGAGACAGATAGCAGACATTTATCGGGAAGAAGTCAGAGTGGAACAACAACCTGCGCCAGTGTTGCGCATGCACCTGCTGCGAATAACAGAACTACGCTACTCAACACTTCAAAGACAAAGGCAACTATTCAGTTGCCGCAGCAAAGCTTGCAGCCGATTTGGAAAAAAAAAGAACAACATGTTACCAGGCCAAATGATGACTTGCTTCGCCTAGGTTTAGCTATACATATATACGTACGTACGTTGCACGGCGACTGTTCTACGGTACAGGTGAGGTAAAGTTGAGGCAAGATCGGGTTGGCTATACTCTGTGTGTTCACAAACACTGGCCACCCTTAACAAATTAAGTATCACTACCTCAAAATCAGTAGCAGTTTGTAGCAACTTATACTGCATTTTGTTTTATTAAAAAATAAACATTTAAAATTTTAACGCGCCATTCTACACCCGAGTCACAAACAATAGATAAGTAGGTACACTGGCGTTTGATAAACACCGAGATAGCACGCTCTATCAAACTGACTCATCCTACGATACGGACTCATCCTCTTTAATCACAACCACTCTCATGTCTGGAGCACAATCTCCCGTCAGGGCCCAGTCCCCCTCCTACACCACTGACGAATTACTAGTAAGGGTTCTCAACCAAATGGAAACTCTGACTATCTCATTCAACGTCCTGAAAAAAGAAAACGGAAATAGGATAGATGAAATTTCAAGATTATCAAAGAAATTAGGAGGAGCAGGGACAGTAGAAAAAGATAGTGAATTCCAGCAACCACCAGAAGCGACAGACGATCATTCTTCGGGCGAAGAAAAAACATTCGAAAGAATGAAACATTTAGACCAAGACAGGAAAATATTTACAGTCAATCACAATTTTTCCCAACAACTGTCCCAACAGCACCACACGAAGAACGGAAAATGGGAGCCAAGTTAGCAATTGAAACGATAAAGCCAATTAACGGTCAGGATGACATGGGAGTAGAAGACTTTATAAAAACGGTAAAGAAAGGTAGAATAAGATGCGAAGAACCAGAAATTCTTCTAGATTTAATTTTAGCAAAGAAAATTACACACGCGGCAGAAAAAGCCATTAGGTATATGCAAATAAACTCCTATGAAGATTTATACGCGGCACGCAGACAAAATTTGAGACAAACCAGCTCATTAATTTCATTAAAATCTAAATTAGAAAGCTGCAAGCAAGGCTTAACAGAAACGGTTCAGAACTTCACGACGAGGTTTAGACAAATAACAAATGAAATAAATTACCTAGTCCAATCCCAGCACGTAAACCCCACGAAACGAAGACTTAAAATAGAATTGGAAGAAGAAGAAGCCGTTAACCGTTACTTATTGAATTTAAAAAGAGAAATTGGAATACAGGTACGTCTGTTAAAACCGAACACAGTAAGCGAGGCTCAAGCATTAGCCATCGAAACTGAAACATGGTTAAAAGACAGCCAGCCTCTCAGACAAATTATCAAGCCACCAGTAAAAATAAGGGCTAAACCACCCGGTCCACCTCGACCCAGTGCAAATACTACACCTAGAGCACAGAATAGTACCATACCACTGAGTGACAGATTTAATATGAATTGATTCAAGTATGGCAAAATAGGTCATATATCTTCATAGTGCTAAGTGAAACAGGGTTTTCCCCCAGGCCATGGTTTCAAGCGACCACCTCCGGTTAGATCAATTTAAAAGGAAGAAACAGAAGCGGAAAACATGACGGAGGAAGAAATAACGGAGTAACTGATCTTCGAGGAATCAGCCGAATTTCTTCCATATGCGGAAGATTGCGAACAATCGATGCCAGAAGAAAAACAGGAAGATACAGATTATTAGTAGACTCAGAAGCTCCTATAAACATAATCAATGAAAAAATATTGGATGATGAAGACGAAAGGAAATCTACCCACAAAACATTCCTAATGGGTAACGATCGGCATATCTCTAAACATTCTACAGAATTAAACTTTTTTGCACAAGAACACGTTTTCTACATAGTACCCAACGATTTTCCCTTACCAGAAGGAGGTATAATTGGAATTAAATTCTTTGAAAAATATCCAAGATACACGATCACGAACAGTCACCTCGTGCTAAATAAGGTGAAGCTACCTTTGCACCTAAGCAATGATTTCATACTAGGAAAATCCGTAAAGACATGTACCATTTCTACTGAAGCAGAAGATCAAGATATTTTCATTATAGATGATAAGGAAATCCCCTACGGACTCTACACTATACGAAATGGACAAATAAAAATCCCATTGAAAAATAATGAGGGTTACCCTAAAGAAGTAAATCTCCAGATTAGCTACGAACCTATATTAAAAATAATCACAAATGAAAGTAATGGGCCTCAAATGACCTTTAGACTAAATGAATTATTGAAAGCTTCAAGATTAGATCATTTAGAAAAAGACCAGAGAGAATTAATCAAAAAATGATAGCCAGATATTCGGAAGTTTTCACGTTAGAATCAGACCCACTTCCATGTACTAACCTTACCGAACATCAAATAGTACTTAAAAATGGAAAAATAATCAATCTAAGATCCCACGAATTACCCGAAAAACACCGACAGTTTGCCCTAGAAGAAACAGAAAAGTTATTAAAAAAGGGAATTATAAGAGAAAGCCAATCACCATACAACTCACCTTTATGGATAGTACCGAAAAAAGGAAATAAATTTAGAATGGTAATTGACTACAGAAAGATTAATGAAGACACGGATCAAGATGCTTACCCATTACCAATGATCGATGATATACTAGATCACTTAGGAAAAGCTAAGTTCTTTTCTGCCTTTGACCTCTCAGCTGGATTCCACCAAATCCCGATGAAGGAAGAAGACAAAAAGTACACTGCGTTTTCTACAACCCAAGGACATTTCGAATACAATCGCACTCCTTTCGGTTTAAAGAACGCACCAGCCACTTTCCAAAGAATGATGGATAATGCATTCAGAGGATTAATCGGAACAAAATGCTTTGCATACATAGATGTCATTGTGATATTCGGAAGCTCAATTCAGGAACATAATGAGAACTTAGTAGAAGTCATGGAAAGAATCTACTAGTTAGGACTAAGACTAGAACCGAAAAAATGTGAATACCTTAAACCAGAACTAGAATACCTTGGACACATAATAACCAAAGAAGGAGTCAAACCCAACCCTGAAAAAATAAACTGCATAAAAGAATTCAGACCATTGAAAACTGTAAAAGATGTGCAATCATTTTTAGGACTTGCAGGTTACTATAGGAAATTCATCAAGAATTTCTCTACTAAAGCGAGACCCTTAACAAAGCTAACTCAGAAAGAGACAATATTCGATTAGACCCCAGACTGCGAAAAAGCATTTTACGATTTGAAGAACGCATTGGTAACCGCACCAGTTTTAAAATTCCCTGATTTTTCCAAAGAATTTATACTAACTACGGATGCATCCAACTGTGGATTAGGAGCAGTATTGAGCCAAGACGGGCACCC
Organism: Diplolepis rosae; assembly: GCA_030998225.1. Classification (NCBI taxonomy): domain Eukaryota; kingdom Metazoa; phylum Arthropoda; class Insecta; order Hymenoptera; family Diplolepididae; genus Diplolepis; species Diplolepis rosae. The sequence goes on from JAPYXD010000450.1 coordinate 1,102,929, forward strand.
TTGTCTTTTTATATCAAGAACATTGAACAAAGCCGAAGAAAAATGCACCACATCTGAAAAAGAACTTTTAGCAATTGTATGGGCTATGAAACGCCTCAGATAATATCTTCTCTGGAAGAAATTCAAAATTCAAACAGACCACCGTGCTTTAGTTTGGCTGCACAATGTGAAAGACCCTAGCTCGAGACTCTTACGATGGAGACTTCGTATGGAAGAATACGAATACGAAATAGAATATGTAAAAGGAAAAGAAAACCGGAAATAGAAACATTCGACACACAGCGAATAACAAAAGACGAAATTTTAAAAGAAAAAATTAAATTAACCGTGAGGTGAATGAGAGAACCATCAGAAAATGAAACCACAGAAACGGAAGAAGAAATCACGGAAACACCAGAAGACAATACTAATTTATATACGGATTTTATAAATTGGAAACTACAAACAGTCAAAGGCAAAATTGAAACAAAGCCTAACGCTATCGGCAAACTTTGGAAAGAAGTAACTAAGAATTAAATGCCTATGTACAACGAAGAAGATTGTCTGTATAAATTAAGTTGGTTTATCGAAGAATTCGTTAACAGAAAACTTTCAATCGTTAGATTATTCTTTGGAGATCCTCTATTCACATTATTGGAGCGAGAAGTAATTCAAGAAATAATGGAATTCCTATAAAACTATTATCCAAATAATAATTTCCACATTTGTTTCTCTACAACCCGGGATTTAACTAAGGAAGAACAAAAACAAATTATTAAAGAAGCTCATAGGGATCACACTGGAGAACAAAATACTATCGAAAAAGCCAAGAGAATCGGAATTTGGACCAACATGGACTAAGACATTAAGGACTATGTCAAAAAATGCCCTATATGCCAACTACAAAAGACCACGCGCATTAAGAATCAATCAGAAAATATAATACCCGAGATACCACTCAATCCAAATGATAAAACAGCACTGGATATTTTTGGACCATTACCCACTACACCTAGGGGTAACAAATACATACTTAGTATTCAGGATAGATTGACCAGATACACCACTTTAATACCGATAGAAAGTGAAACCGCAACAGCAATAGTAGAAGCTCTGATAAAACAGTATATTTACATTTATGGATCCCCTAAAACTATTCTCACTGATCAAGGTTCTAACTTTCTATCTGAGTTAATGGACCAATTTGAGAAGGCTTTGAAAATCGAACATATTAAAACTACAGCTTTCCACCCACAATCCAACGGAAACATTGAAAGAATGCACTCAACCCTGAATAATCTGATCAAAACTAGCATGGCAGAAAATCAGAATAACTGGGACGAAAATCTAAAATATGCAACATTCGCAATAAATTCAATAGTAAATCAAACCACGGGATTTACACCCTTTGAACTCACGTTTGGAAGACTACCAAATATACTATCTGAGATTGAAAACTCACTCAATTTAACCCATCAAAATCTGATGAGGAAATGGAGGAAAAAACACGAGGAAAACATCAGAAAAACTAGAGAAAGAATCCAAGTGGAATTAGAAAAAACTAAGAAAGGATTAGATAAAGGAATAATAAGAACACATCCTTTATACAAGCAAGGAAACCTAGTCAAAATCCTTAACAACACCAAACAAAACAAATTAAAACAATCCTGGAAAGGTCCTTACGAAGTTATAGATTACCTAGATAATAATAATCTACGCATTAGGAATAAAGATAAAATACTGAGAGTACACATAGATCAGTGTATGCCTTATTTTTCAGATGAGGACCCTAGTACTTATAATACCGGCAATAGCCAAATGTAAAGCCAACTACACCTCGCAACCATTAACCAGCAATTTGTTTGTCGAAGACATCTCCAAGGTACATTTGTACCATGAAACTTGGGACCTTGTGGTGGGAACTAAGTTCACATCTAACCAGCAACGTATATCAGCGATAAGTAGCACCATTGAGTTAGCAGAATCAGCATGTAACGGGAAACTGAACATCGTATCAAGGGACAGCTTCGTTAACAATAAGCTGCTAATAGCAGCCATAATGATTGACGAGACTAGCGAAGACATAGAAATGGCCATCAACGCTATCAACGACGGTAAACATGGAATCATCCATCCTTAAATATTAACACTTGCTATGTTAAAAACAACTATTAAGGAATTTGAAGAAAAACACAGAACAAGATACCATTTTGATGCAGACGAAACCAGCTATCAGCATATAATCGGAATAAGTCAACTATCAGTTGCCATCCTGAAAGGACTATTCACCTATATACTCAAAATTCCCATTGTAGAAGAGGAAGAGGGTATCATCAAACACATTATACCTATCCCTTATCCTATCCAAAACCTATATTTTGCAGTAATTCCCGACCATGACTATTTAATAAAATTTAGAGACTCATATTTAATTACTGCCAAGGAAACAATAAATAAATGTACGACGATAAGCGAATATAAAATTTGCGAAAGAAACCAACCAAACCTTAGGTTGACTGACAGTGAAACATGCGAAGCTAGGATATTCAAGCGATACTCAGAGAACAAATGTAAAACTTCACCTTTTGCTTTATACAAAGAAACCTTCATACGCGTAATAAACGGATACATAATAGTACCAATGAACGAGGTAGATTTAGATATTAGCTGCAAAACAGGAATAGAACACCTAAAGATTAAACAATCCTCACTACTGACGGGCTCAAATTGTAAAATCTATAAAGGATTGGACGCACTGTGCCTTAGCAAAAATCTAAAGGGACAATTTCACGTCGAATTCAATGTGAGCTACAACATTAGTTACTTTAACGACGATCTAAAAACCTTAGAAAGTAAATTAATACGTCTTCCTAAAATTATAGATAACAATGAATTACGACAAGCCAAATTAAACCTAGACGATGCAGAAAATATGTTAAAATCAATAGCCACTGACAGAAGACTAAGAACATGGAGAAAAACAACTATGGATTGGTAAAGCTATTTAGGTTACGCAGCGCTAGGATTAGGATCAGCCTATGTTCTGTACAGATTAGGAATACTCGAATTCATACAAAAGTGTATGCCCAAAAAACTCTGTATATTCTGTGTGAAAACAAAGGTAACAACGCCGACGAACGTTGTCACGTACAATTCTAGCTTGCAACCCTTGGTAACCACCGAAATACCAAAAGTAAGGAGGGTAAGAATTTAGTAAATTAAGAGACTAATTCATGTCTAAAACAGACGGGTAAGATCTAGAAATTAAAGGGTTAATTTACGTCTAAAAAGGGGGGTGTTACAAGGCTAGATGATGATCTCCTTCCCCCATGTTTAGCTATCCATATATGTAGAGGTTGATGACCTCCCCCTCCTAGGTTTAGCTGCCTATATATGTAGAGGTTCAGGCAGGCCTCAGCCGTTCTCTAAAATCTCTCACAAATAAAACTTACGAAGTGACATCAGTTTGATGTCACTACTTGTTAAATTAGAAAGTTTAGTTTTCACTCTTAACGAACAACAACAAAAAGGTTTTTAGACTAGCAGTGTACGTTCGTGTGTGTGCATGTATATGTGTGTTCCCTCGCACTTAGGATTAGGAACTTTTATGCTGAGCTTAAAGATAGAAAGAAAAAGGGAATCTCGAAATGAGGAGAGAGATACGCCGACAGGAAAAACAAAAACAAAAAATATATATATATATATTTTTGTATGAATTTTGTATGCATGAACACACCCTCGTATACTAAGTGTATGACTAGGTGCATGGGTGATTTGAGGTACATATAAAATCAAATTTCTTGCTTTGGAAACATCCCTTCAACCACCCCTGCTCTCGGGGACGAGAGCACAATATTCCGGTGTGGTTTGTTACGAGCAAACGTAAATGAAAACATACCAAAATAAAACCTACAATAAATAAGGTGAAATATTTAAAAGTGATATTTCACTTGAAATCAAAAGAACGACGAAAAGTTCATTTGCGCTTCTCGTAACCTGAGCGCTTTTGCGCGCTCAGCATAAACTGTCAAGGGGTCGGTTCAAGGACCTGGTAAGTTGGGAAACATCCTGAAATCTACAAATTATATGTATAAAACATTCCGAAATCTAATTATATCCTTAAACTCATAAAGGAGCACACACGCACACACACACACACACACATTTATATAATATTATTTCAACGTTTTTTTTATTATGTTAATTACATTATTACATATGTGTATGTGTGTATGTATGCATATACATATGTATATATATATATTTGTAGGAATCGAGACGAAAATGTACAAGGGGATGGGTGGGTGTAATGATTGTTATAAGAAAGTAAATTGTGGAATGAGGGGATGAAAGAATGATGCGCACAGGTGGGTAGCATAAGAACGGAGAAGAAAAGGAGAAGAGAAAGAATCAAATGAATTTACTAGCACACACGTGAGCCAAAACTTAAAGGTTGTGAGCGCGCGTAAACCCTTGCGGCGACGCCATGATAATCTTACGTCTGCCGTAAGCAGCTTACGCTCATCCGTACGCCCCCACTGGCGATTCCTAGGCACGTTAAAAATCATTCAGTGAGTTCTTTTATCGCTGGCATCGATCTTATATGCTAAAATAATATCTTTTATGTTATTACCCCTACTTAAAATCCACTAAATACCCTTCCTGTAAGTAAAAATTTTATTTAATATCTGAACAACGAAATATCGTTAGCCGGTGAGTGACATATTGCCATAAAACCTGAACCAACATTTTCCTGAAAATATGAGAAATTGTTAAGGTATCAGGCCCTAAATTAAAAATATAAACATATAAAATTCTGGAGTTAGAACAAACCAGGAGTCATTATAAATCAATAAAATGGCCAAGTCAACAAAATTTCTCACTTGGCAACAGACGAAAGAAATTTCGAAGCTAACAAGTATTTGGCGAGTTCAGTGTCAGCACAAATTCCTTTCCCATGGAAACCACGCCACAAGAAATAATTCTAAGTCATCACTATTCCCCACCTGAAAAACATCGATGCGAGTCAACGAGGTAAATTAATTTCAAATCAAAATGGCAGTCTGACGAGCTCCTTACTCCGGGTAAGAACTTTCAAGAGCAAGACACGGTTCTTTGCATTCGCCCGTCCGCGGTTTGGAACAAGTACGTCCTATCACCTGGATAGTTGACGTAGATTCGTAAAAGGACCTAGCCAGGGCCAAAAATTGGGGATTGTACTTGGGCGGACGTAAATACTTTTTAAATCTTTCCTCCGACGAAAGCCGTTCACGGGGTTGTCGCGCAAAAAGAAAAAAAGATTATACAAGTAAAATTTTTACCACTACGCTTCGCGCTGAAATAATATTCTGAGTGTGTCTGTGATCGGTTATCCGCGAGAGTTAACTGTGTGTGAACAGCCTGGCTTTGAAAAACAAAATTCCGAAAAATAATCCTGTCGTTGAATCTCAAAACGACGAGAAGAAATTTTTAGAGAAGCCACATTAAGGTTATAAACGATTAAAAGTGGAGAAAGAACACAATTTAAAAGTACTGTTTTCTTTCTGGTTCGAAACCATCCATCTTTATTTTTTATAAAATTAATAAGGTAAAAGTGTCGATAATTCGTGTGCGTATGTGTTAGTTGCAACCACGCGCAACCGGTGAAAAATGAACAAGAGTGACTAGTTATAGTCAGGCATCACAGAATTTTTAAAATCCCAGTTGAGTCAGAAAATCAAGGGTGACATCGAAGACATCCTTTTTCTCCAACACTTGTTCTACCAACTGGTAGAATTAACTGCAAATATCGGTTAGCTGTATCGTTTCCAATTTATAATATTTTGTTGAAAATAGAAGCAGAACCTTTGGATGGAGCCCCTCGAAATTAAGTAGATATTTTCTTTTCACCTAAATTCTAGCATTTTATTATATTTTGGTGGCGAGTACAGTTAGCAAAGATTCCGAAAACGATCCTACATAAAAATTAAAAAAATGGACACAAAAGTGTCCCACAGTTTGTGAAGCCTCCACGTACACTTTTTCATCTTTTTAATAAATGTTAATTTATTGTTTATAATATTTAATTATTTATTTACCCCTACCACCCGTACGTAACATTTTTTATGTTGTTTTAGAGATACCATTTTTATTCTCTCAGGAAAACATCCTTGCACTGAATACTACTAATCAGATTTTTTTTGTGTAGTGGAACATAGTTATAACAATCAAATGTACGTAACGGTGCCGCCCACTGTCGAGATTTACGGTGGATGAATGCGATCATTTTTTTACGGGATGTCTACATGTTGTCTATACACGTATAGTTTCTAGAGTTTACCATAATGAGGTTGCAGTATGTTTTGAAACTCCTTATCATCGGGGTATTTCTGCTGGTTTTAAAATTTGTGATAAATTCCTTGGAGAAGATAAATAATAAGCGATGGCTGCAATGTGAGAACAGCAACCAACTGTTCTTCTACCATTAGCACATTCACATGCATAATGTGTCAGATCTAAAACCCCAGCGCTGTTAGGTTTATACTTTAAAAAACACCTATATGTTGTGCGAGAAATATGTCTGGATGAAACTTTTAAGATCAGCATAGTTTTATCATCTTTAAAATATTCTATTTTCAATGTGCCGTCTTTATTAAGGGCTTAGAAGAGTTGATATGATTCAGTAAATAGGATCTTGAGATCCCTTTTTGTCATTTCCGGAAAGTCTAATAAGTCTTCGGATGTAACACTTGGAAAGGGAATTATGTGTTTCAAAAATTATTACGTAATACAAAAAAGCGAATTTCAGGAACAAAACGAGACTGATTTAGACTCTTCTGCTCTCAATTCCTTCCTCTTATCTTTCAAAGCAGGCATTAATACTTTAAACTTTTTTTTCTCTAATCCACGATCAAATACAAAAGTCAGTCAATCGTACAGATAGTGAAGGATTTGCAAAGAGGGACTTTCTTTTTCCCCGAAACTCGTTACTTGGTACTCGTTGTTGGTACTTTTTTGGTGTCGTGCATACATACCATCAGAAATTATAAATAAATTATCGGTCACATCACATCTTATTTCAGTAGTGTGATTATTAATAAGATCATCTCTATTTAAAGTACTTTAGCCAAAATGAAATAGTAAGATATTAGGTGCGCAACTATGTTCCCGCTGTTTGTCAATAGATGGCTCCAGCAGTAAGTGCTGGTCAATTTTGACCTATCCAAAACGTCATGAACCAAGCTTAGACTTATGCTAAACAAACCGCTTAGACACATTAGTGATTTTGTTCTGGCGTCATATACTTTTGGTTGTGTGAATATGTCTGATTTTGTGCCAAATAATCATAATTTGCGGGAAGTGTACGAACATACGAGCAGATAAACGAAAAAGTGATTCTACAGCATGACAACGCTCGGCCTCACGTTGCCAAACCCTTTAAAACCTACCTGGAAACACTCAAATGGGAAGTCCCACCCCACCCGCCGTATTCTTCAGATATTGCGCCGTCCGGTTATTACTTGTTCCATTGGATGGCACATGGTCTGGCTGATCAGCAGTACCGCTCATATGAAGACATCGAAAAATGTCTTGATTCGGGGATAGCTTCAGAAGATGAATACTTTTACCGTAACGGTATTCGAGCTCTACCAGAAAGATGCGCAAAAGTTGTAGCTAACGATGGGCAATACTTTGAATGATTCATTTGTAACCACTTTTTCACTATAAAGTTGCACTTTCATTGAAAAAAACAGCGGGAACTTAGTTACGCACCTAATACCAGTTTCGAAAGATTTAATTACGCTTGTACAATAATTGGAAATTTTTTATTCATTACCTAACTGAAAGACAGAACTGATTATTTCAATTGAGTTTCCTGTACGCACTTTAAAAAGAAATAAAACCAGAGCTTGGATTACTGAACGGCTTCTCAATGAAATCATCTTATCTTTTGAATCATTAAGTTGGTTCAAAGTTAAACCCGTAAAATCTTCAATTTCTTTATCTGAGAATCTGCATTCGCAGACTTTATCAAATAAAGTCGCATCGCATTTGATAAAAAGAGTTTCCATCACTTTGGAAAACTCTAATATATTAAGATTCGTTGTATTAGAGTGAACTTTCAGGAGCCTAAGATAAAAACTCATGAGATGAGAATTCGTTTATAAATATATTTATAACAATATTATTGTTTCTTGTATTATTTTGATAGATTTTTTGCCGTAGGATCCGAATCCAGAGACGGAAGTTGAGAATTTGCACTAGTTTTCGAGAAAAACGGGGTCAAAAGTCCCAAAAAACGTGTTTTTGGCCATTTTTAAAGACATGTAAATATGTAACTCATTCATTCTCTAGCCTCCCACAATTCGGGGTGCTTTTTTATTGTGAATCCCCTAGCCTCTCACGACTTCAAATGCTGCTTGGGATTCAAATTTCCTGTCCCTTTAGGGATCGTGATGCTTACCTTTTGTAAGTAGTACCAAGAGAATCACGAATGATCGTCCAGCAATAATCTGTCGACATATTCAACGTAGATTTTCCTTCATATACTTACTCCATAGTGGCAATGTCTTGATGAAATCGCTCACCATGTCCATCGCTGATAGCTCCTAGATTTGATAGAAGAAGTCCAAATGAGAATGCAGAAAATGAATTTTCTGAGACACGTTACACCCCAATGCTTTATAAGCAATCCGCGATTCCTTGATAATCTTTTTATACACAGGATCCTTTGCATTACCTAAAAAGCTTGTAGAAACTGTTTCCAAAGCATTCCAAGTCCTGATGGAATTTGTACAGGAAAAATGTCACTATACGGAAAGGGATGTTGTGCTGTGTTGAGATCAGGATAGTCAACTTTTCTCTTCTTGTACCGATTAATGCCTGAAGACACCTGTCCTAAACAGAAATAGCAATCACCTACATGATTTTGTTGTTCCTTCCAAATCATGGGAACTGCAAATTTCATTGACATCAGAGCACCTTTCAACCAGCTTAACAGGTATCGCGAACAATATTAATATTAATTCTTATCCAAATTGGCAACTTCACGATTGAAACAATATCCATATACTTTTTTTAGCGTACACGGAGAGAAAAATCGGCGATTGAAACGACGAAAGGGCATCGTAGTTCAAAACGACGACGAATATCTTCGCTTTTTCTACGGATCGCTCCGTAGTTCAAAGCAACGATCTTGTGAGTAGGCCCCTCCTAAAATAATACACTTATGCCAACAAATAATCCAATCATCAAAACATTTTTCAAACGCATTTCCCGAAATCGACTTCAGATCTCGTTGCGAATTCTCTTTTATGTCTTCTATCGACTGAAAACGGGTGCTTCAAAGTGTTAATTTAAGTCTTGGAAAGTGAAAAAAGTCGGCCGGAGCCATATCAGTTGAACACGATGGTTGTTCGATGATATTCGTTGAGTTCTTGGCCTTCACGCGATTGAGTTTTGAAAGAAAATTCAGGTCTTACGGAATTAGTCGAGCAGCAACGCGTTTTATGACCAAACAATCGTTTAAAATGGTACGAATTGATTCGTCAGACACAGAAAGTTCAGTGGCTATCTCTCTAAAACTTGAATGACAATTTTCAGTAATCATTTCCTTTTTTTTAACGATGTTAACTTTAGTTGGAGACGTTGATGGCCGAACAGGGCGAGGTAAATCTTCCAGCAAATCTCGACCGCTTTTGAATGCACTGTACCATTCTTATGCACGTATTTTTGAAAAATTCGATTCACCGTAAGCCTTCTGTAATGTTATAAATACTTATAAAATAAGAGGCGCGCGCTCATGTACAAAGTCTGTTTACGATAATTTCAAGGTCGTGGCACCTAGTTTTCTGTTTTTTACTCCGAAAGCGAAAGAGCCAACCTCTCATTTCATCCATCTCAGAATGTTTTATTGGCTCGCGTTCCATTTTTACACGTCCTTAAAAATGGCCGAAAACACGTTTTTTTGGGATTTTTGGCCCCGTTTCTCTCAAAAACTAGAGCCGATTCTCTAGTTTCACCTTCGGATTCGGATTCTACAGGAAAAATCCTATCAAAATCAGTTATTATTGGTCAAGTGCCAAAAGGAAAGTTCGAAAATTATGGACAGTGCTTTTAATCTTTTAATCGTTCAAACAATTCCACAGTGATCCATAATAGGAATTTACTGCTCATAATCGGCTACAGATCGTATTTCTTAAACGGATTTGAATTTTTTTTTTCATAGAAATTCTCAACATTTAATTCTTAAAAGAAGTGTTGAATGCGATTTTTTGAGTTTTTTCACAGAGCAACAATACATGAACAAAAAAAGTGACAAAATTGGCCATTTCAGCTTAAGAAGTTTGACTTAAGAAAAAATGCTAGGATAAACTTACTATGGGCCAGAATTATTGCAACTGCTCTCACGGAACAGAAATACTTCTATTAAAATTCAGTTACTTATCATAAACAATTGTTATATACAAATTCTTACTCGCGTGTATTTTTCGTTGAAAAATTTTTTTGTTTGACTAATTGCTAAAATTTCTCATAGGAGGGTTGAAATTCGTCAAGTGTACCCGCCTAAAAACTTTTTGTCTCTGATTTCCTTGAAAGTCCGCAAAATTATTGTCCTAGTTAACTTCTTTTAATTCCCATAAGAGAACGTCTCTATTACGACGGGTTGTCAGTATACAGGGGCTCGAATTTTCAACCTTTTACCGCGCACGCTGATACTCAATTAATCATAACTTCTACAAAACTTATCCAAATTAATTTTTTATGTAGGTCTTAGAAACGTTTTTTCATCAGCTTTACGCTAAAGTCAATGATTTTAGATTAAAAAAATTATTTGAGCTTCATTTTTTAATTTCAAACATATTTTTGAGTTTTTCTCCAAGTGCGGCCGTTAATTTTCTTTCCAAAATTGTATTTTAAAAAAAGCTTGATTTCTTCCCTTTAAAATGAGCCATCATCGAAAGTGGGGCGAAAGAAATTGGTGGAGTTATATAACACTGCATCAGGCCATCACAGCTCAAGAACTTAAGAGTAGATTTGCATCAGTAAACACAGTGTCTGGTACACAAAAATATCACTCTTTCGTTCCCTCTGCTGAATTAACTCTCATGTTGAGAAAATATTCGTCATCATCAGAATGTGATGTTTTTCCGAAAAAACTGTGAGGCAAAGAAGAAAGAGAAGTGCACATACACTGTAATAAGCAAATTATTTGACTCAAATTTCGATGTGAAAGGCGAGGGGAGTCACACTAAAAAATCACCCAGAATTACAAATTAATTTTTATTTTTAATTTAGTACCAGCCCAAAATAACAGTTTTATGAAAAAATTATACAAAGTACAATTAAATAAGTTCCCAATAGAAGTTACGTCGTGATCGTTGCGCCTAGCTGCACTGTGATATGGTTAATTGAGTATCAGCGTGCGCGGTAAAAGGTTGAAAATTCGAGCTTCTGTATACTGACAACCCGTCGTACTAGAGACGTCCTCTTAGGGGAATTAAAAGGGGTTCACAAGGAAAATAATTTTGCGGACTTTCAAGGAAAACCGGAGACAAAAAGTTTTGAGGCGGGTACGCTTGATGAATTTCGCCCCTCTTATGAGAAATTTTAGCAATTAGTCAAACAAAAAAACTTTTCAACGAAAAATACACGCGAGTAAGAATTTGCTTATAACAATTGTTTATGATAAGTAACTGAATTTTAATAGAAGTATTTCTGTTCCGTGAGAGCAGTTGCAATAATTCTGGCCCATAGTAAGTTTATCCTAGCATTTTTTCTTAAGTCAAACTTCTTAAGCTGAAATGGCCAATTTTGTCACTTTTTTTGTTCATGTATTGTTGCTCTGTGAAAAAACTTAAAAAATCGCATTCGACAATTCTTTTAAGAATTTAATGTTGAGAATTTCTATGAAAAAAAAATTGAAATTCGTTTAAGAAATGCGATCTGTAGCCGATTATGAGCAGTAAATTCCTATTATGGACCACTGTGGAATTGTTTGAACGATTTAAAGAAGGTCGGGAAGACTCAAATGAGCTTGAATGTTCGGGTAGGCCAAGATTAGCGGTGAACGAAAAAATCGTTGAAATTGTGCGTGAATTCTTAAAAAATTTCGCGGACTTTCAAGGAAAACCGGAGACAAAAAGTTTTGAGGCGGGTACGCTTGATGAATTTCGCCCCTCTTATGAGAAATTTTAGCAATTAGTCAAACAAAAAAACTTTTCAACGAAAAATACACGCGAGTAAGAATTTGTATATAACAATTGTTTATGATAAGTATTTGAATTTTAATAGAAGTATTTCTGTTCCGTGAGAGCAGTTGCAATAATTCTGGTCCATAGTAAGTTTATCCTAGCATTTTTTCTTAAGTCAAACTTCTTAAGCTGAAATGGCCAATTTTGTCACTTTTTTTGTTCATGTATTGTCGCTGTGTGAAAAACTCAAAAAATCGCATTCGACACTTCTTTTAAGAATTTAATGTTGAGAATTTCTATGAAAAAAAAATTCAAATCCGTTTAAGAAATACGATCTGTAGCCGATTATGAGCAGTAAATTCCTATTATGGATCACTGTGGAATTGTTTGAACGATTAAAAGAAGGTCGGGAAGACTCAAATGAGCTTGAATGTTCGGGTCGGCCAAGATTAGCGGTGAACGAAAAAATCGTTGAAATTGTGCGTGAATTCTTAAAAAAAGAGCCGAAATCTTCGTTTCAAGAAGCGAAACAGGCAATGTTATGTTTTATTTTGGTGTTCTGAAGCGTTTGCTGGAATGTATTTGTTGTGTTCAATCAGAATATCATGAGAAAGGACGTTGGCGCTTGTTGCACCATCTCATCACTTGCTCATCGATCAACGTTAATAACGGATTTTTTTACTACAAATGGCTTTTGGATTATCAATCATTCCCCATATTCACCTAATTTTGCTCCTTGAAAAAACGTTCCTTTCACCCTGTCAGGGAATATGTACACTTGCGACGGGTTTATTTTTATGACAGAAATAAGAAGAAACGCATGTTCTCGTGAAAATATCATGAAGGATGGCTACAGCTCGTGAAGAGATGTTGTGAAAGAAGCTGAAGAGGCAGGAGTATGCGCGCACAGATCAATACGTCGACTCCCTACACGTGGATCTCTTACTCACTCACTCTTTACTCTCTTACCGTGCTTCTCGATTCTATCTCTGTCGTGCTTGTGCCACCCGCCCATATAGTAAGTGGTCCAAAGCCGAACTGGATGTTGAATCTGAAATTCAGTCATATGCTTGATGTCGTCTGAGTAGCTCTGAAGCCAGCTGTCATAAGTACGCGAAACACGATTTTTTGCTACCCTCTTTTCTATCATTTCCTTCAAACTTGATAAAATTGAAGATATGACCAATTTAAAAACGAGAAAGTTTCATTTTAGATAGCATGGTTTATTACACTGCGGGAGTATTGAGGAAATACTAAAATTCCGGAGTGAAGGTATCTACACCCACTTCCAAAATACAAGCTGAAATGATGTGTCGGTAGCAAACTTCGAAAGGATGTAGGGTGAACAATAATAGTGTACAAGTAAGTTAGGGTTTTATAATTTACTTTACTAATAGCATTTCTTCCAAAAGCATTCATATCGCTGATTCAATTCAATATTCTATAAAATTTATAGCATATTTTCTTAAATCAATAGTATGCATGTTTTTAGCAGAAATGCTATAGATTCAATAGCATTTTCTTTTCAATGCAGATTTTCCCCGAATTTATGAATGAATTTATTGTTCCCATCTTCAAGCATTATCCAAAATTTCATTCTTCGATCTTCTAAAATCAAAATGAATTTGGGATCTTGGAACAGAAAAATTTGTATATTCTTCTGAAAATAACATTCCAGATTCATTACTTCACAAAAGTTTTTTTTGATTTTTAAGTATTTATATTTTTTTAATATTATAGAAGGTTAAGAATTTTCTAAGGATTTAAATATATTTTGAGGGAATTCCAAGTTATTTAAAAGGACATCAGACAACCTAGTGGGATTTCGAAAAAAAGATTCTAGAAACAACTGACCACATACAATTGCAGAAATTTAATAATCTTGCAAATTTAACAAATTTTGAAAGATTTAAACACATTGATCATATTTCAGAGCACGTTGGAAATTGTTTGATTATTCAAAAATATTTCAATATTTCGCAAACGCTTGAAGAATTTTATAGGATTTTCAAAATTGAAATAATTTCGGATCATCTTGAGAAAATTACAGATTTACGTGCAAGTACTACATCTCTGCATTCTATTAATTTTTTTTGTAATTTCACGCGGATTTGGAACCTTATTATTTTCAATCCCATAAGTAATCTTCCATGAAAGTAGTTTACATTGGGTAGCATTAGCCAATGTTTATGTCAACCCTAGCGGACCCGTGTGAGAGAACGGTCATAGAATACTCTGACCGTTCTCTGCCTGTTCTATGACCGTTCTATGACCTCGCATTATTACGGCTAAGATCGGTAGAAAAGACATTAAAAGCTTTGCAATTATGATTCTGTGGCGAAATTTGGATTAGAAGGTGAAGCAATAAATACAATTATCTTATTTTTCAGCGATAAAAACTAGGAATACATCATGTACCTATCATTGAAGGCAGTGCAGTGGTTCACCATTTGCGGAACGTCTCCGCCAACAGCAAACCTTCACGGTGGAGACGTTCCGCCAATTGTGAACCACTGCACTGCCTTCAATGACAGGTATTATGTTTTTCTAGTTTTTATCGCTGAAAAATAAGATAATTGTATTTATTGCTTCACCTTTTGATCCAAATTTCGCCACAGAATCATAATTGCAAAGCTTTTAATGTCTTTTTTACCGATCTTAGCCGTAATAATGCGAGGTCATAGAACAGTCAGAGAACGGTCAGAGTATTCTATGACCGTTCTCTCACACGGGTCCGCTAGGGAATGTTAAATCATTCTATAATGATCACAAAATAATCTTTTTATGGAGTTTTTATTCCTTGTATATTACACGCACATAAATCCTTGTCAAAGGGTGCGTACATGAGATTTTCCGCAATCTACGTGCTCCACAAGCCAGCTTTACAATTTAAAAGTGATGTATTATGATTGAATATGTATATACACGGAGAGAATTTATTGATGAAACATTACCCAAAAGATGAGAAAAACGGAGACATAGAGACACTTTAGGAAAGTTTAAAATAATTTTGCGCGTTTATTAAAAAACCAATTCTAAGTAATACTCAAGCAGTTGAGCAAACTTTCAAAAGCGCAGAGTAAAAATTAGTTATGTAATAATTGACATGTAGAGTGTAATGTTTGCAAACATTTTATCACACACGGAAAAACATTTGGTACAGTTGCTACTTCTAGTCGTAGAGCTGTTGCATTTACCGGAGGAGAGTTGTGCGACTATACATTTGGGTATGCTGCGTTTCCTCTGTGGGTGAGCAACTGTCCCTTTTTCGCATCATTTTAAAAAATCTAACAAATTCTTCAAAAGATATATAATAATTAACGATGATTTCATAAATATCAAAGCAATCGAATTATCCATTGAAATATAGTCAAATTTCAGTTTATACGACTCGCTGCAGCATTATCTATTTGGAGCAACAGCATTCTCTCATGTGAGGCAGCAGCTCTCCGACAATTGTGAAGAGCTGTATAAAGAGCGGTGTAGTCGCCCTCCAGTGTAGTAAGGTAGGAGCACTAGAGGTAGTGTAGCATCTTTACCAAATTTTTCTCCGTGTAAAGTAACCTAAAATAATTGAATCTTTCACCTAAACTTGTAAAAAATTTATGCTGAATAAAGATTTTAAGTTTTCAACTGCAGAGTATTAATATTTCATTTGAAATAAGTCAAAGAATGAAAAATGTTTGTCAATCTTTCCGAAAAATTGTCATTTATTACATTATATTACTATTGTAAAGTTTAAACCAAATCTCAATGAAAGTTTAATGTGAGTTTGAATAGTATCTTAAATATTTTATGTAGAACTTTAAGCTTCATTGGCGAGCATTTGTTCTCGAGTGTGGTACGGTTTACTCAATAGTTGAGGAAAACGTAAATGCTAAGTCACACAGGTCACACGTCACAATAAATATTTAAATATACTTTTTTCCATTCGTTTTGTACCACCTAACATCCTGAAAAGTTATTCTTTTTCACAATTCTATTTACTTTAAAGATTAATCTCCAAATACGTTTGAAAAAGGTTAATTTTAATTTATTTTATTTAATGTCCTCGGGGGCCTTCAAAATTTTGATCCGTCACTGTCAGACTTCGGGGCACATACAATACTTGAGAAATGTATAGCCGGGTCAAGTATTGTATGTGCCCCGAAGTCTGACAGTGACGGATCCAAATTTTAGAAGGCCCCCGAGGACACTAAATAAAATAAATTAAAATTAACCTTTTTTAAATGTATTTGGAGATTAATCTAATATATTATATATATATCTGATATATATATATATATATATATATATATATATATCTGAAGGGGATTACTTTGAAGGGAACAACATAGAAATTCATGAATAAATCGATATTTTTCCAAAAAAATGAAAATTCACCTTATTTTTTAACAGACCTCGTACACACGGAGAAAAATAGCTGAAGTAATTTTACTTAAGTTTCGATCAAATTTGGGACATATGAACAAATTAGAAGTTATTTAGTATCACTGTAATTATTTGTAATATATTAAATGTTTAAGAATGAACCAAAGTTAAGTAAATTTCAGAAGTGTAGGGTGAAGTATGAAAGCGTGAATTAAAGATTTCTAAAAATATATATTATTACTCGTATAGTATATATTATATATTAATATAATTATATATATTAATAATGTATATTATTGTTTTACTGGTATAATTATAAAAAACCAATCATTTATTCAATCACAAAAATAGTAGAGCTTTCCGTAAAACATATAAAATATTATACTGTATTATATATAATATATAATATTAGAATATTATATATAATTATATATAATAGTATATTATAATTAAAGTTTATTTTAGTACTCTCCAAATCCAAAAAAGTGGATTCCACTTATAAACTAGTGATTTTAAAAATCCATCGTACTGCAGTCGTCTTTGATCAACAGCTAAAACTAAACAGCTAGGGCTTTCCTGGGCAAATGTCGTAAGACGGACTTGGCTCACGCAATCTTAGGCATGCCCAAGAATGATGCAAGGATTTTGGAGCAGGTACAAACTGGGCACAACTACTCAAACGACCACAAGCACAAGATGGGTCTAACACCCAACACTGCTTGTAGGAGATGCGTTAAGGATGATGAAACGTCGCTTCTCGTCTTAAGTCAATGCGCGGCTCTTGCCGGGATCAGGCTTCAAACCTTCGGTTCAGCGCTGCTGGATCTAGGACAGACGAGTTCGCTATCGGTTGGCGATATTTTGGGCTTCCTGAGAGGTCTGGAATAGAAGGCTAACTAGCGCTGGGTTAAGGTTACGGCGCAATGGCCTGTTAGCCTGATCGCCAGTCGTGACCCTAGGGGAGGGGCGCTACGCCCGACTTTCAATCTAATATAATCTAATCTAAGAGAACCATGACAACGTTTACTCAACTCCTTACTATTTCTTGTGTAACGCTTATTGTTATTCACTTTCGATGAATTAGGTATTTATCAAATTCATTGTACTCGACTAGGATTTAATAGATGTTTAAATGTCCTTATGTCCCAAGTTTAATCGTCAGAGTTGAGTAAAATTACTTCAACTATTTTTCTCCGTGTACTAACACAGCGAATACGTAAACCTACATGTCTACAACTACATGTCTAAATATCGCTCGCTTCTCGCTAAGTCTAAACGCTCCAACTCTCCCTATATATTAACTTGAATTATATATATATAATCCGAGTTAATATATATATAATATATATATTTTTCATACTTCACCCTACACTTCTGAAATTTACTTAACTTTGGTTCATTCTTAAACATTTAATATATTACAAATAATTACAGTGATACTAAATAACTTCTAATTTGTTCATATGTCCCAAATTTGATCGAAACTTAAGTAAAATTACTTCAGCTATTTTTCTCCGTGTGTACGAGGTCTGTTAAAAAATAAGGTGAATTTTCATTTTTTTGGAAAAATATCGATTTATTCATGAATTTCTATGTTGTTCCCTTCAAAGTAATCCCCTTCAGATATTGTACACTCATGCCAGCGTTTTTTCCAATCCTCGAAGCACTTCTGATATGCACTTTTTGGCATGTCCTTGAGCTCTCTCAGCGATTCGGTTTTTATCTCCTCAATCGTGGCAAAACGCCGTCCTTTCATGGGTCTCTTCAATCTTGGGAACAGGAAAAAGTCACACGGGCTTAAATCCGGTGGAAACGGTGGCTGAGGCATGATTACGTTGTTGTTTTTGGCCAAGAAATTACGAACAAGAAATGACGAGTGAGCAGGTGCGTTATCGTTATGCAGAAGCCATGAATTGCTTTTCCATAATTCCAGGCGTTTCCTTCTAATTGCTTCGCGGAAACGGCGCATTACTTCATAGTAATACTCCTTATTAACCTACGACCTTGTGGTAAGAAGTCATGATGCACTACGCCATGATAATCAAAGAAAACAGTGAGAAAAACCTTGACATTTGACGGAACTTGACGTGCTCTTTTTGGTTTTGGCGATTCAGTGTGCTTCCATTGGGACGATTGTGCTTTGGTTTCGACGTCATAACCATATACCCATGATTCGTCACCACTTATGACCCTTTTCAGCAAATCTGGATCGTTGTTGACGTCATTAAACGTTTCCCGAGCGATGGTCATGCGACGGGTTTTTTGGTCAAAATTCAGCAATTTTGGAACGAACTTCGCTGCCACACGCTTCAGACCCAAAATATCCGGAAAAATTGCATGGCATGAGCCTATCCGTTATGCCGACATCCTCAGCAACTTCTCTAATAGTGTTTCGACGATTCTCCATAACAATTTTCTTCACTGCTGTAGTATTTTCATGGGTTGTTGACGTGCTGGGCCGTCCAGGGCGAGCGTCGTCATTCACCTCTTCTCGACCTTCTGTGAAGAGCTTGTACCACTGGTAAACACTTTTTTGACTTATATATATTCTTTAATCCATTTTTTTCGACAGCAGAAAATCGCCAACACACGCAAAACACTTCTAACCTTTATACCTCTCACAAACAGACAAAAAATATTATATTGCTGAAACTGTGAACATACATTCGGGACAAGTGTGCCAACATAGGAAAAAAAAACGAAAATCGAATGTATATAGCCCGCGAAATTTGAAAATTCACCTTATTTTTTTAACAGACCTCGTAGTGTGTATATATATATTTCCTCCTGTAATCGAACGGGTTATGTGTGCGACCATGTGAATTAAAAGTCTTTTAAATTCATTAAATAATGTCAATTAATCAATGAGTCTTTTGTAAAAAATTTAATTTTTATGTCTGACGTAAATGACTGAATGATATTGTTGCAAAATCTTATAAGATATTCATAATAAATGGAATAAATAAATAAATAACAGTAATAAAATATATATCTATATATGGAACAAATATAACAAACAATATAAAATAATTTAATAAAAAAACATAAAAAAATAGACAACTTTTGTTCTAGGTTACAATTTGAACATTAAAAGTACAGTCGAAACCTGGTAAGAAGAGGTGGATTGAATTGAATTGAAAGGCATTCAAAATGTCAAACAAATCAATTCATATGAATGCCAAACCAATTCTGTTTCTTTCCGAATTGTAGTTAATGCGTTCTTAATCCAACCCACCACCTAATACGAGTGAATTCTTTCTTATACGATTGACCGGAATTAAAAATGAGACAAAGCCAATGCGATTCAATGCTGTCAGGTGACTTTAAACTTGAATGCGTGCTAATGCTTTTTGTCGGATTCACATTGAAAAAGGCCAATGTGATTTTATCCAAGAGATCTGAAAATTGAATGTCAGTTAATGGCAGTTAATGCCAGTCAATGCCTGTTGTGGAATTAAATGTTTTGAGTTTTAATTCATATATTAGACCCCTTGAATTTTCATGTAACATTTTTTTTTGAAATATAGTTATGCAAAATTATAAATTTCATCATTGTTGTCAATTTTCATTAATTTACTAAATAAATTTCTGTATGCGATGAGTATTGCATTTTCATTGACAGACTGATTCCACTCATTATAATGACGCAATATAATCTGGCATACCTATATAGTAGTTAGTCATGGCTATTAATCGTTACAATAATTCTAAAGCTGGCCTGCCTGTCAGCTCTTCACTTGCGTTAAATGCTAAACACTCATTAGATACTATTATGTAATGGCATGTCCTTTGAATTACTCCACCAACAGAAGCCAATAAATTTTCACCATTTAACGGAAGTGAATAACGGACAGGCAGACCACTCTTGATAACACTGAATCGCTGTGATTATGTCACATGTTGTCACGCAAAAGTGCTAAACTCCGTAGAATATCTCCAATATACATATGCCAATATAATCTCAACTATTGGTAACTGAACTGAAAAGGAGAAAATTTGTTATCAATCAATGTGCTTATAATTTGCCTTTATGGTAAAATATGTATCATATGTGGATAATTTAGTAACAATGACAGAAACTATTTACCAGTTTTTTACGGGGCTTTAAATTAGTATTCAGCTTATCGAATTGTTCAACTGTTTTCAAAGGGAATCCCTTCAGCGGTTCGAACAATTTATTGGAAAGGCTATCAGTCTCGTCTACAAATTTGCTTGAGAGCAGTTCCAATATCTTTTCATTTTACTTTCGGATAATACAGCACGAAAAATTTTTAAAAATGTAGTATTATAACAGAAAGTCAAACGTAGAATAGATTTGAAAGAATATAAAAAATATATTTAATAAATTTTTTTTTGTACAGAAATATTAAACACTCACCCTAAGTCATCTTGCATCTATCGTTTCCAATCATCCGTTGCAGGACTTTCCGGAGCGATAAAGTTGATTTCTGTTTGAAGAGAGGAAGGAGATTCGTCACTGCTGTTTGTCCCAGCATCTAATGCATCTGCGGATGGTGCTGGCGGATTTGCGAAATCCGTTTCGATTTCTTCCTGAGATTGGTATGTAGACTGTTCCCATGACTTCGCTGGCCTTGCCTCAACTTCTGTTATAGATTGAGATCTAGGCTTTCTACATCAAATAAAGAAAATTATATGAAATCATTTATTATAAGTAGCGGCAACCCAAACAAACCCCAATGCACACAGCCCAACCGAAAAGGAACTCAACGCATACACTGCCTACATTATCGGAGAATCACTGGCCACTGCAGTGGCAGAAACTTCAAATCCAACTAATTAATTTGAAATCATTTATAGCCGCAATGCTGAGCCACTAGGCGATATGAGGAGATCTTACTGTGGAGAAGATGTCGGACGCCTGTGTTGCTCAGTGGTTAGAGCAGTCGACCGGCAATCGAAAGACCCGGGCTCGAATCCCAGCGCAGTCGAAAGCGTTTTTTTTCCACAGAAAGATTTCAAATTCTTTAAATTTGAATTTAATTCGCATTTATTTGCGATATAAGAGTTTGAAATTGTCTCCGAGGACACCTGTCGGCAACGTATCCTATCTGATACGCAACTAGTGATTCTCCGATAATGTAGGTAGTGGCAGAAATTTCAAACTCAACTAATTAATTTGAAATCATTTATAGCTGCAAGGCTGAGCCACTAGGCGATATAAGGAGATCTTCCTGTGGAGAAGGAGATGTTGGACGCCTGTGTAGCTCAGTGGTTAAAGCAGTCGACCGGCAATTGAAAGACCTGGGCTCGAATCCCAGCGCAGTCGAAAGCGTCGTTTTTTTCCACAGAAATATTTCAAATTCTTTAACCCTTTCAAACCCGAATTATTCCTGGCTGCGAAAAAAATTTTTTCTTGCGTAATTTTTAATACTTATGCCTCAAATATGACCCCTGATTTTTTCAGAATTTTCCGACCCCCTTATAAAAAGTTACGGATATGTACATTGGAATGTACATTAGGTGTTTGGGAGAAGGATTTTGCAAAAAAAGTTGGAATCTCCAAATATATGATTTTTATGGCTTAGTTTCACATTAACAGAGAAAGAATGCAAAAAACCGACTAAATAATGTTTTACACGGTTGGCAGCTCTACTGAGTATATTTAGTTTAAATAAGTTTTATCGGTCATCACGAGCAAAAATATGTCCCTAGAAACTTTCTCATAATACAATATATTTAGTTTATATATACAACACGTAATGCAAAAATTTAAATTCATTATTACAATAAGATTGAACATTTGTATTGATAACAACAAAAATTGATGGAATCATTGGTCATGTAATGTAGAAAAACAATTTCTTCCTTTCACAAACCACAAATGTACTTGGCACTTTACACAGTAAATATGGGTTCTATTCGTCGTGTAATTTTTGCATCGCGTCGCTTCTTTCTTATCATCGAATTCTGGTAGATGGCTAACAGAATCGTACTGGACACAGGCAGATGGTCGAACTTCACATGCAGGTCGTTTCTTGGAAGGTTCACCCTGTAACATTTGAAGCAACTTAGATGCATTAGACGGACGATCTCTTTTCTTAGGTTTTTCGGGCGTTGAAGATTGACAGGAAACTAAAGCTTCACTTAGTTCTAATCTAAACCTCAAAAGATCCATCTGTTCTTGAACTGGAATCTCGAGCATTTCACAGTCTCTTTTATATATTAAATAGAAGTTTGTTACTGCCATATCGAAGCCATGAGCAATCATTCGACATGTCCATTTCTTCGATTTGATGAACACTATAATAACTCATATATTGATCGAATAGATCTACACCACCCATATTTGCATTATAAATTTCTACAATCTCTGGGATTTCAATTTCTTCGTATAATTTAGGTTTTTTGTTTCACCTATTCACTAAAGTTACTCCACCAGTCGACATAAAGTTCGAGCCAAGATGAACGCACTTATTATCGAACCAGCGAACTAAGCCAACTGTATCTTTTGCATTTGAAATTTCATAGGTGTGGGATCAGATACTTTGTTTACAGAGACTGTAGATGTCGCTAAATGACGCTGGCAGAAAAGAGATAGGAAAAGAAAATGGCGGAGGTGAGATAAAAGAGGGTATCTCGGTCTTGTAAAAGTAGTACGATTGTTGTTTTTATTGAAAATAAACGTTCTTTCTCTTAGCATTTTAAGTGTGGTGTTTTAATGAGTTTTCCCGGTCCTACAATTGGGGGCTCGTCCGGGATCGCGGATTCATTGAAACATGAGTGAAATGTACGACGCGCTCGCCACGTTGACGTGTGGGTGTGCTGGAACGCAGTAAAAGGTGAAGCCGATTTCGAGTGTGCACACGACAATTTTTGAGTACTGAGTATAACTTGGAGTATTTTTTTTTCCAATGACTGAGTGCCATAAGACGATTTTCCGGAAGCTCGCGGCCTCATCGCTTGTCTGAGGTGTTGTGACGTCATTTGCCTTCGTGCTGAGAGAAGTCGAATGATTTCTGGAGAAGCAGACTACTTCGCAAATTTAGTGTGACCTGCGAAAAAAAGTGCTTTTACGGTGTTGAGCTGAGCGCTCATTATTCTGTTAGAACTGAGTGTTCTTTGGAAGTAAAGTTGTATGAAATGCCTTTGTCTAGCAAAGCTGATTTGTGCGCAGTTTCAAGTGTGAAATTCAGGTGGAGCTGAGTGCTCAATTTCAAGAAGTGTGGATATTCTCAGCTGACGGCTGAATTGAAGGTTAAAAATAGAGTTGAGTACGCTTATTTTTCGCGGTTTTTGGCAAGATCAGAATTCAGAATTGAGATGGCGAATTTACGAGGAGATCTGAGCTTGTTGACAGTCGACGAATTAAAGACGCAACTTGAAGAGAAGGGATTACCCTTAACAGGTAGCAAAGCAGTGTTAAGAGAACGGCTACGAGGTGCCCTGGAAACAGAAGAAACCGAAGAAAATTACGAAGTTTTCACAAATGAGCAAGTGAACGCGATGAAAAAAGACGAATTAGTGAATCGTTTGCGCGAGCTAAGTTTAAAAACGACGGGCAATAAAGGAGATCTGCGCATACGACTCAAGGCGGCTCTGGAGATTGGCGACGAAGAGGAGGAAGACCAAGAAGATGATAATCATTCTAACGTTATAGATTCATCCAGCGAAGAAGAGGCTGTTTCGAATTCTGATGGAAGAGCGAATCGACGTCAAGGAATCGGTTCACATCCGACTTTGACGTTTCGAGATGTTGAAGACGCTTTGGAAACCTTCAGCGGAGACGGGAGTAAAAATTTCCAAAGGTGGATAACAAACTTCGAGGAGACGGCGGACCTGTGTGTCTGGACGGAGGTACAGAAAGTCATCTACGCAAAAAGATTGTTGCGTGGATCTGCAAAACTTTTTGTGAATTTCGAGTGCCAGGCAAAATCGTGGAGAAAACTTAGGAAGTCATTAGAAGCAGAATTTTCAGCTACAACGAATAGTAAGCAGGTACATCGACAACTCAGTCTCGCGAAGAAGAAGTCGGATGAGACTTTCCAAGAGTACATTTATCGTGTGTTGGATATCGCAAGTCATGCAGAAATAGAATTGGAGGCAAAAATCCAATACATAATAGATGGTATTCAAGACAACGAAGCAAATAAATCTGTTTTATATGGAGCCACCACGATAAAGGAACTGAGGAAGAAGTTTACTTTTTACGAAGCTTTGCTGAACAGAAGCAAAGGAAACGCAGACAGTGGTAAGCAGAAGCACCAGGCGAAAGACAGAAATGCTCAAGGATCACAATCAGGTGGTGATCCGAAAGGTAGGCGCTGTTACAACTGTGGCGACCGGACGCATCTAGGAAGTGATTGTCCCAACAAATCTAAGGGAACGAAATGTTTTTCCTGTGGAGAATTCGGACACATAGCGCCTGAATGTTCCAAAGGCTCAAAGAAGTCAAGTATTAAAGGTAAGACTCGTTGTGATGCAGTTATGACAGGTGACAAAAAGTCATACAAGAAGGTTAGTATCTTGGGTGAAGAAGCGGAAGCCATGATTGATTCTGGTAGTGATCTTCATCTCGCTCGATCGAGTTTCTACATTCGATTGGGAACTCCGCCTCTTAATCCCAAAGTCATCTCTTTTGGCAGCGTTGGAATCAATCAAGGCAGTACCCTGGGAAGTTTCAACGCAGACGTAATTGTTGATGGAATATCGATTAAATTGCAGGTTCATGTAGTTCCAGATAACTTTATTTCGCATGATATTTTGATTGGAGGTGGACTCTCTGACTTAGTGGAGGTCAGACTGAAAAAAGGGCAGGTGAGGTGCCTGGAGTTGGAAGAAGAAGACCTTAAAGAAGATTTGTCGCACGAACACAGCAACACCGAAGTATCCTGTAGAGAAGTTATTCTTCTAAAAGACGAAATCCCAGTCTTTCAAAATCCTCGACGACTATCAGCAGATCATAGAGCAACGGCGAATAAAATAATTGAGTCTTGGTTAGAAAAAGGCATCGTGAAAGAGAGCATCTCTGAATATGCTAGTCCAGTAGTCCTGACGTCAAGAAAAAATGGAGATCCTCGGCTTTGCGTGGATTATCGTGTTTTAAACAAGAAAATAATCAGAGATAGGTACCCTCTCCCACTCATAGAGGACCTTCTCGATAGATTACAAGGCGCAAAGGTTTTTAGCACGCTCGACCTTAAGGATGGATTCTTCCACGTGCCACTTGAACCGGAGAGTACAAAGTTTACAGCTTTTGTGGTGCCTGATAGGCATTACGAATTCCTGAGAGTTCCTTTTGGTCTCTGTAATTCACCTGCCGTGTTTCAGAGACACATAAGAGCGATTTTCCGACATCTGATGGCGAACGGAACAATGACATCGTACTTAGACGATATTATAATTTCAACTGAAAGCGAAGAAGAAAACGTTGAGAAGCTGCAACTAGTTTTGGAATTAGCTAGTAAACATGGCTTGATAATTAATTGGAAGAAATGCACCTTATTAGTCAGGGAGGTGGAATATCTCGGCTATTTAGTAAAAGATGGAACCATCAGGCCATCAGAAGTTAAAACCAGGGCCGTGATGGATTTCCCTAAACCAAGATCAATCAAGGAGATTCAGAGCTTCGTGGGGTTAACGGGATACTTTAGGAAGTCCATTCCCCAATACGCCACAATAGCACGACCGCTAACTCGATTGTTGAAAGATGGAATTAAATTCGAATTTGGATCAGACCAAATACGTGCATTTGAAGAGTTAAAGACAATCTTAGCACGAGAACCTGTTCTGAAGTTATACCGAGTAGGAGCGGAGACCGAACTCCACACTGACGCATCAAAACTCGGTCTCGGAGCGATCATGCTGCAAAAGGATTCTGAAGACGGTTTTATGCATCCTGTCTTCTTCGCAAGCTGGAAGACATCTCCTACAGAAGAAATATACACAAGCTACGAACTGGAGATTCTCGCGGTGGTCAAGGCTCTCGAAAAATTTCGGGTATACTTACTTAATATCCCGATTAAAATCGTGACAGATTGTCGTGCTTTTGCACAGACAATGAGTAAGAAGCAGACATGTCTACGAGTACAAAGATGGGCTATATTGATCGAGTCATTTCAATATACTATCGAACATCGGCCTGGTACTTCGATGCGACATGTGGATGCTTTGAGTAGAAATCCAGTATCTGTCGACACCCTTCAGGAAAAAAAAGATGGTCTGATTTCTCAAATCCAGGCAGCTCAAGAAGAAGACATAGAGCTACAGAAGATCATCGAAGCGGTGAAGGACGACAAGAGTGAAGACTTTACCTTGAAGCGAGGCGTCTTATATCGAGAGAAAAATGGAGACATCCAATTGGTGGTCCCGAAAGTAATGCAGCACGAGATCATCAAGCAGGCTCACGACAGAGGACACTTCGGAGTTCGGAAGACGGAACATGCTATCCAACAAGAGTTCTGGTTTCCTGGAATACGAACAAAGATTGAGAAGCACATCGAGAGCTGTATTAAATGTATTCTTGCCAAAAAGAAGCATGGAAAAGCAGAAATCTTTCTTAATTTGATTGACAAGGGCGCCAAACCACTCGATACGTACCATATCGATCATTTAGGTCCTTTACCCTCTACCAAGAAGCGTTATAACCACATATTTGTTGTAACAGACTCCTTTACCAAGTTTTCTTGGATTTATCCCACGAAGTCGACGACAGCAGAGGAAGCCGTTGAACGACTGAGGACGCAAGCAGTGATCTTCGGTAATCCCAGGCGTATAATTGCAGATAGAGGGAGTGCGTTCACATCCAACCTGTTCCAGAACTACTGTAAAACGGAAGGAATTGAACGGGTGTCGGTCACGACCGGAATACCTCGTGGTAATGGACAGGTGGAGAGTCAACCGGGTTATCATCCCGGTTCTTGCTAAACTGTCCATGGAGAATCCAGCCGACTGGCATAAATATATTGGCCAGCTACAACAACACCTAAATTCATCTTTCCACCGAAGTATTGGGATGACACCGTTTGAGCTGATGATTGGAGCGCATATGAAATTGACAGATGATCTACAAATACGTTCCATTCTGGAAGAGGAAACCATAGCAGCGTTTCATCAAGGGCGTTCTAAACTCAGAGACGATGCCATCTCCAACCTGACTAAAATACAACTGGAGAACAAAAGGACAGCTGATCGCAAGCGGAAAGCGGCTCATATCTACAAGGACGGAGACCTAGTAGCCATTCGACGTACTCAAGGTGGTAATGGATTGAAACTTCATCCGAAGTTTTTTGGTCCGTACAAAGTCGTATCAGTGCTCCGAAACGACCGATATTTAGTTGAGAAGATTGGAGATCATGAAGGACCTTTCCGTACCAGCTCTTCGGCTGACCATATGAAGCAGTGGCCGAGTAGACGACAAGCTAACTTCGATTCTGATTCTGAAAACGAGGATGAGTATTCCTAACTTGACAGCAACGAGGTCGTTGCAAATGCAGGATGGCCGAGTGTGGGATCAGATACTTTGTTTACAGAGACTGTAGATGTCGCTAAATGACGCTGGCAGAAAAGAGATAGGAAAAGAAAATGGCGGAGGTGAGATAAAAGAGGGTATCTCGGTCTTGTAAAAGTAGTACGATTGTTGTTTTTATTGAAAATAAACGTTCTTTCTCTTAGCATTTTAAGTGTGGTGTTTTAATGAGTTTTCCCGGTCCTACATAGGATGCTCCCCGGCCTTTCTTTGTCAATTCTGATTCAGATATCAGGGGTGGTTTTGCAAAGCGGTTAATACGTAAAGTTCCGATCGCTCGTAAGGACATATTACTCAAGACTTCAAATAGATTGTATGATGAAAAAAAGTTATCAAACAGAATTACATGGCCATTCTTTTCCAAGTTATTCATGGAAAAATGTAAAACGATAGTGGCACCAAATCCATGCTTTTTCAAAATATTCTCAGGTAGCTCAGTTTCTGTTCCTTGATAAAGAACAAAATTATATAAAATGCCAGATTGGCCACATAATGCATAAATTTGTATACCCCACGGGTACGGTTTCCCCTTGATATACTGTTTGACGCTTAATTTACCAGTAAAGGGAATAATCTGCTCATCAGCACTAACATATTCTTCTATTGACAACGTATTACAAACCGTTTTTATATTATCAAAAAGTGGTCTTACCAGAACAAATTTGTCTCTATTATCAGGAGATATTTCCAGCTTGTTAACTAAGTGAAGACAGCTTCTTATTGCAAAGAACCGATCTCTTGTCATGCTATCAACGAATAATGGAAGTCTATATTTTTCGTGCCAATACATATATCTCCGAGGTAATTTTAGAGACCCCATAGAGAATTGTAGACCCAGATATGTTTTTATTTCTTGTGGTGTTGCAAGTTTGAATTTAAGGTTATTTTGAACCGCATACAAATTAGTCATATTTGTAACAGTTTCAATGGAATCATCAGATATATAGTCTTGAAAGTAAGACAAAGGAGAACGGGGTTGTTTTACGTTTTGAAAATCAGGCTTGGTAAATGAACGAAATTTCACATTGGTTCTCAATGGCTCTTTCTTCCATGTTATATCCTTTTTGTCACATACATTATATATACTTTGCAGCGAATCATCATTGTGAACACTCTCAATATTTTCGTCAACATTGTTTATTGAATTTTGCAATTAGCGGAATCTCGCCACTGTCACTGTCTTCATCACAGTCTTCTACTTCTGAAGAGTCTCCTTTGTTACTGAGTAACTTAAATATTTTTCTTGATCTTAATTCCATCATATACCGAAATTTCAAAACAGTAGTCTAATATATTGTGACTTTTATATCATAAACTTTAATACAATGAAAACAATATTTTTGACTATTACGGATGACACTCTTCAACTTGGTGAATTACTTTGACAAACAACGCGAGCCAAACTGCAACTAAAAGGCGCCAGGCTTTTGCTCGTGAAAATCATTTAATATTGACCTCTTTTTCCCTGTATATTAAGAAAAATTGTCTGCGAAATCAAAAATAAATCTTGATTCATGCGACGGATGTACATTACAATGTACATAGAATATTTTTCAGTTTTATAATTTTGAATTGATTAAAATTGATTTAAAAAAAAAATTCTTGCACTTGAGGACTTTTTTAAGCTCAGAGTATTTTCTTAATGGAATACATAGACATGAAGCAATCGGAAAAAAAATAATAAATTAAAAAATTATCATCTATTTTCTGGCATTTTTTTCATACTCTTTGTCTAAAACAACCAACAATACGAAATTTATCAACCTTCAAATAAATTTTCCTAATAGATATTGCATCACTCCAAATGTTCCAATAGCTTATAAACCATTTTAACTCGCCAAAAAAATTTCTGAGCCTTTAAAAACTATGTACATTGGAATGTACATTGGGTCTGAAAGGGTTAAATTTATATTCACAATCCTGAACTGTATTTTCCAAAACTGATCTAAACCCTTTTCAACTTGAGCCCCGTCCGTACAAATATCGATTCCCACGCTTTCTGACAAAGTAGGAAGACTTTGTAGTTTTTGCAAAAGTGAACGTCTAAGCCCAATGTAAAGGTATTCTCCACCTACAATGATCTGAACATTCATACTGACTACTGCAGTCGGTGTATGTAATAATGTTCTTGTGTCTTTCGGCAAAAATGTCATATTAAAAGGGTACTGGCGTAAAGTTTTCAGTAACAAGTTTCCTTGTTTGTGATTTATATTAGTGATTAGAAATTTATTTTTTAATGCCCTTTTTCTCAAATTTATAGGATCTTCTATAACAATAACATCTTGGTTTTCATCAAGAGACGCTGTATCGGTATCAGGCGGTGCATGAATATGCAGGTCATCAGCGCTAGATCTCTCTCTTTGACTTAACTCCAAATTGTTTTAACTTTCCGACCTTTCATCTAAGCTAGAGTTGGAAGTTTCAATACCCTCCGAGCCGTTATTACGATAATTTTGTCTCGGGCTAAGCGTTATATAATCTCGATATTTTTGCGACATCCTTTTTCCCCATTTCTTATATCATGAAATGAAAGGTCTTCATAAAAAATTTGTGAAATGCAGATCGATTATAGAAATATTGTATATTAAAAGAAAGTGGGGATATTGAAACTGATCAACTAGTGGTTGGAAGAAAATGATTTAAATGTGTAAACCTCGAGTTATTGTGCTTAAATTTAACACGCTAATACACTAATACTGAGTGATATTTGATACTAAATTTTGTAAGAATCGGTCGAGGCCTTTAAATTTAAGAGGAGTATATGAATTTTCGTTATCGTGACAACAAATTTTGAAAATTCGATGCATCCATGAGGCTTCCTCTATGAGGAATCGAAAATTTTGGATTCTGATATTTAAAAATTGATAAAAAGTATAAAGCCTGACACTGAACTCTGCGCGAAGGTTTAATTTAGAATGACATTTTACAGTTGCCGTTGGCCTACATTAAGTATTTTTTTTGTCTGATATGACATTGGATGCTACGCCAACGATTTAAATGATAGCTTTGAGTTACATTATAACCAGCGAATTCCACTGTATATATGGGTCATTTCATGGGAGATTTACAGTTAACATTTTTTTTTCGACGAAA
Organism: Diplolepis rosae; assembly: GCA_030998225.1. Classification (NCBI taxonomy): domain Eukaryota; kingdom Metazoa; phylum Arthropoda; class Insecta; order Hymenoptera; family Diplolepididae; genus Diplolepis; species Diplolepis rosae. The sequence continues at coordinate 1,134,030 of JAPYXD010000450.1, forward strand.
CATTTTTTTGCCTTTTTACTTCGAAAATAACCGACACGTATTTTTTTTTCAATGTGATACTTGAAAATTTCGAGATATAATTTTTTTAAGTTTGGCACTCGGGAAATTTTTTTTTTTTAACAGCTCGCTGTAAAAGCAGTTTTGAATATAAAATGTAACCCTTGCACTTGAAACGCGCGAAATTTGCGTTTTAAGTGTATCATTTAGAGTAATTTTATCGTAAAACTTCACTCATCAATTCATCATTATAACTAATGATTCGTTTTGAAATAGTCTACGCACAAGTTTGAATGTACTTACAACAAAAATCTTCCATCTCTATTTCATTTGCTTCTATTCTGCATTGTGTACACAAAACATCATCAGGTTTGAAAATTTTCAATTTTTCAAGTATCGAGGACGAAACGTGACGCAAATTTTTTTTTTGCTTCTTTGCACTATGATTTTTTTTATTAAACGGATTGCAGCAGGCATGTTTAAATCGAGAGCTTGGCATTTCTGTATTAATTTGAAATAGGTGAACACTTGAGGAATATTTACAGAAAACTAAAACAGCGGTCACTGCATTCACTGCCACACGTGCTTCGAGTCTGAGCATGCCTAAACAAGCTTAAGCGCAGTTGCAGCGTGCGAGCTCGCTCGTTTCAACGCGCGGGACAGATTTTATAAATTAATCACACCTACAGTTTTCATTTTTCCATTCCAAAATTTTGCCTGCACATTGAAAAGTCTTCAACAAAAATTTAGAAACAAAAAAATTAAAAAAAAATTAGTTCCAAATTTTAAAAAAATTCAATTGTTTATAAAAATGTACTATATTGTTATTACAAAAAAAACAACGAAATTATATCTCGAAATTTTCAAGTATCACATTGAAAAAAAATACGTGTCGATTATTTTCTAAGTAAAAAGGCAAAAAAATGTTTCGTCGAAAAAAAAATGTTAACTGTAAATGTCCCATGAAATGACCCATATATAAAATTGTAACCTAGAACGAAAGTCATATATTTTTAAATGTTTCTTTATTAAATTATTTTATATTGTTCGTTATATTTATTCCATATATAAACATATATTTTAGTCTGTTATTTATTGATTTAGTTATTAAATTTATTACGAATAACTTATAAGATTTTGCAACAATATCATTCAGTCATTTACGTCAGACATAAAAATTCAATTTTGACACAGGACACATTGATTAACTGATATGATTCAATCAATTTAAAAGACTTTTAATTCACTGCAATATAGAAATTTCCTTGAAAGTATTCTACACAGTTTTCGATTCCTACTTGATACTGGTAGTAATGTAAATTAAATTCCTTTATTTCTGAAAATTAAAAAAACTAATAAAAGTAATTATTTTATAATTTATTATATTTTTTCCTTCTATTTGATACTTCAACTTGAACTATAGAATTAATTAAACATACGAAGATAATGATTTCTGAAAGTAAGTCATCTTTTAGCTTCGGGAAAGTTTAGATTTTTAATGTTTTTCACTTTTTTTTCTTTGATTTACATATTAACATAGGACTAGGTGCGAGATGTACTGCGCATGGCTGAAATTCGCAACAGAAACTCAGAGCACTAAACTCCCAAAGATTGATGGCTGAAATGTACAGGAGTCGGATGGGGCTGGGTAGTATTTACGCTAGACTTATGGTTCTTAGCTGACTTCGCCGGTGTAGGCTGTAATATTTTTGTTTGGTTGAGAATTGAGGTAATCAATTAAGGATCAACAAAGAATCAGCTGAACTCAGGCGGAATAAACAGGAATCAATCGTAGTGATGCAGCTCAATGCGCCCAACTTTCGAAATGATCCCTGTGCTTCTTCTGAGGTTGGATTCGATTCTTTTCTTTTCTAATTGTCAGAATCAAACTGGATCATGCTTCAAGTGTGGAATCACATGAATCGTGAGTTAGTTAATGGAATAATTATGCTCACGTAGAATCGATGTTGAGTGAACGACCCCTCGGAAAAAATTAGTCCGCACAACTCCATTTATTAGCATTAATATCTAATTTTTGTAGAATTTTTACCACATATCCATCGACATACAGAATAATACATATGCTAAATACATCTGAATACATTATATGATATACAGTTCGATGTGCATCGACATACATAAGCAGCTGATTCATGTCGATATATCAAAGGCAAATGCGAACAGAGTAATGGCGGGAAAAAAAAAATTTGAATTATTTGCTTGTATAAGTTTGTTCCAACATTTCAGTTGTATATAATTAATGATCTGCAAGAAGGATGGATTTTTATTCTTCATAGTTGACAACTTTTCGAGTATAGTTTTGATCGTCCTTCGAAGCGTACGGTTTCTGACACTTTATTTTACGAGACTTTTGGAAAACTTTTATTGTGGGTTTCAGTATTTTTTGGTTAGGTTAGATGCAGTTCATAAACACACAAACATTTTGGAATGCGCAAATACGCGATACGCCACAATGGGCATAAAGCATAAACAGCTCAAAGCTGTCTGCGATGTGTGCCCACTATACGTGACGTTCCCAGATCTCAATTTCACTAAACATTATTTGAGCGCTGTGACATTAGTTTCGCAAAGAACAGACCTTCAGAGAACTTTAATTACTTTCCAAGTGTAAGTACTACCTTAATAAAGTTTAACATTAAAATTGGAAATGCAAGCTAGAAATGTTGCTAACAACTGACGACCTGTGGGAAGTCATCACTGAAGAAGCTCCAACTACGCCAGACTCACAAATTAAAACCTGGAAGAAAAAGGACGCTCAGGCTCGAGCAAAAATAATTGTGCTTGTGGAAAATGATCAGCTTACACATGTAAGGAACTCGAAGACCGCACAAGAAGCATGGAAAGCACTTAAGGATTACCACAAAAAGTCAAGAGCAAACAGTAAGATATATTATATAAAGCCTTTGTGCAATCAAAGGTTACCAGAAGGTGGGAATCTAGAACTAGAAACGCATTTAAGTTCTATGCAAGGAATAATTGAAAAAGTTTGCAGCTATAGAGAAAGTCTTGAATGAAGATTTATACGTTTCAATGATCCTAAATAGCTTGCCACCTTCCTATGAAACGCTCGTTACGGCACTGAAATCAAGACCAGAAAAGCTAAAAATCTCTTTTATTAATGGCAGACTTCTAAAAGAGTATAGAAAACGTAAGAAAAAGACATTAGAAGATTCTTCCAATGAAACAGTGGTGAAAGTGTCGAACAGCAAATTTAATTCAGGGCAGAAAACGAATTGTTTTTTCTGTGATAAGCCAGGTCATCAGAAAAAGGATTGTAAACAATACATAAAATGGAAAGCTAAGAAAGAAAAAGAAACTAATAACCTCAGCTCAGGGAATGTGACAAACATCTGTTTTATGACAAAGGAAGAAGAAGGTTCTCGTTAAGTTAGTAAATGAGGAGGGAACTCGGGTCATGATTGAACTTCAAGATGTGCCATCATTCGACAGCAATTCAATTTCGGTTCGAAAAATTACACAGAAAGGTTACAAAGTGGTATTTACTGAAAAAGACTGCAAGATAAAATCTGGAAAAAAAAACAATCGCCATCGGAAAAGCATGCGGAAACAATTTATACAGAGTGATTACTACAGAAGCAGCATACTTATCAGCAACTGAAGATTTACATAATGAAAATTGACAACACCAATGGCATAGAAGATTCGGTCATCGAGACATAGATGCAATCAAGGAACTCAAAAATAAAGGTCTTACATCAGGTATTAGAATTAGGGATTTTCGAATACGAACTAGGTGTGAGTGCTGTGTGAAAGGGACATAAGCTCGTAAACCATTTCCGCAAAAATCAGAAAGCAAGACAACCGCAACATTAGATCTAATACACATGGACGTTTGTGGACCCATGGAGACGGAGACTCCAGGTAAAAAAAGGCACATTCTTACAATCATTGATGATTATAGTTGGTATACAACTGTAAATCTAATGGAGTTCAAAAGCGAAACTACGACCCTAATTAAGGGGTTACATCACCCAGGCGCCCCGAAAAACTAAGCTTTCTTTGTGAATTTTTTTCTCGAGTTGTATGTGATGGATCAAAATAAAATTTTAGGGCTTTATTACACATATATTCAAGTTCTCAAAAATATTTTTTATTAAAAAATTTACAACAAAATGGCGTCTTGGCAGTATAATAAAAGAAAACACAATTTTTTGAAGGAGGAAAACGGCGTGCAGCATAGCAATCTTGGTGTTTCATCTGGAACAAAAAAAAAAGTTTTTTCTTAATTTACAATGGTTTTTCTAGCGAATCATCCAGGATTTTTAATTTTGCTCGAAAATTCACAAATTTGTATGAGTTCAAACTTTTTTTTCCAGCCGAAAAATGAATCACTATTAACCGACACGACTAAATACGACAATGCACGTAATCCAAAGGAACTATCTAGCACTACGGTTTCCGGACTTGGACCACTTAAGGACCAAGGATTTTATTTACCAAGTACCGAATGTTGAGTTGCTCATAAAAATCCAATGAGACTTACGTTTATCGAAGGGTCTGCTCACGATGTTGAATTACCGGTCCAGACCTAACAACCGTACAACTGTTCGGAACTTAATGACAAACCTCCAGAGGTGAATCTGGGGTATATATGCTATTGATGCTTCTATTAGTGGGAGCAGATCATCGTAAATCGGTGGCACGGCACGTTCGAATCGCAAATCGGTGGCAAGGCACGTTCGAATCGCAAATCGGTGGCAAGGCACGTACGAATTGCGAATCGGTGGCCAGGCACGATCTCTGCAAGGGTTCATGAGTTCATCTCTTCTATTGCCCAATTTTATATCTAGTTTCCAAATAAATGCATTTTTAATTACTCATTTCTGCATTTATTTGTTTATAATTTGTGTTACTTATTTTATGAAGTATGATCATTAATTGATTGCCAATGATCAGTCAATCAATTTCTTATCTACGCTCCATAATCAATGATCGATTTTTATTCATTGATCGTGATCGATTCATCCGCAATCAATAAATAATGGCGATAATATTGATCAATACTATTTTACTACCCGAGATATTAATAATAGTTATGGTGTAATGTTGATACATAATTAATATTAACATAATAATGATTATAATACTTAGTCATTATAATTAATGAGGCTGTGCCGATAATTTCTCATTCTCTCATTAGGTTATCAGCACAGCATTACTACTTTATCAGCACGCGGTGTGAGTTACTGACTCATTACCGCGTGTGCAATTACCATACAGACAGAGCGCTGTTCTTCTTTATCTCTTATTACCATATGTCAAACCGATTCGTCGACGTGAGGTACACATAGGTTTTGAAACATTTCGACTCTTGGAATTTTAATTTTATTAATATTTAATTATTCTTAACACGAATTTTTGCCTATCTGAGCCAAAAGTTTCGCTTTTCAAGTCAGAGTTTAAATTTTATATCTACAATTTTTAATTAAACGATTTTCTAAATTTTTACATGGCAATTTTGCCCTACCTTAGATCAAAATTGTCCGTTTATAATCTACGTGTGGGTCACACGAAGGGTGAAAATTTCGCGAAGTGGGATTCTTAATTTTAAGAGCTAGAATACCGAAGAAACTCACTATTTTATTATTATTATTATTATATTATTTTGATATAACGCCTTCTAATTTTGGGGTTGATCCCTACTTCTGAAAATAATGTTGTTTGACCTTTTGGATCAAGGAATGGCTTACTCTGCCAGATTAGTTAGCCCGAGAATACCTCAATCATTGAATTTCGCGCCTCACCCTTAATTTGAAAAATTTTACCAGTTACAAAGGCATCAGTAAAAGTCGGTCCCAATTTTTGGAATTTATGAGCATAAGCTCCCGACGAGGTCATCATTTGCCCTTTTCCTCCCACAAAAATAACCGACGATGACACTGGACCTTGGTTGCCCCAATTGGACTATAAAAAGGGAATGCAGGGACGCACCATGGCTGTGAAGTGCCCTCAGGGCTCCGACACTGCTCGGCACAAGGAAGAGTTATGAGGATGGGAGCTTTCCCCCATTTCACCTCCCGCTGGCGCGTGCTACCTGTGTGGGCCAGAGTTTCTATTGGACAACGGTGTGGGGGCAGGCTTGAACGTCGTGTAACGATTTTTATAATAAAAAGAAAATTTCAATGAATCAACCTCGTCTACATAACCAAAATTCATTATTGTTAAGTGACTTATATCTATAATTACAATTATTCATAATGTTGAATACTAATAGTGTTTGCTATGCAATCATAATTATCTTTATTTATAATATTTTATTATTATAATATTTTATAATGTAATGATGATTATATTTATTTATAATTGTCGTATTTGTATGATTATTAATTTTTATTTATTATCAACGATTTACCCTTCCCATGTACATAAATAAATAAGCCTATCGTAGCTAATAAATAATAAAAAATAAAAAAATATAAAAGAAATAACAGCGTGGGACGCCCATCCAGCGATCATGCATTACGCTGCTTGACCTGGGTGATTGGTCGTGTGGCAGCAACCACAGGTTAGTGTGGCGCTCGCTGAGAGTACGAACGAAAATGTCCGTGAAAAGCAGACTGCGTCGTTCTCGCCACTTTCACTTCCGGTTTGGAAGTAAATCGTTTATTACTGGGCAAATACTTAACGAGACATCGCAATTCTTTCGTGCGAGTCTCGTGGGAACCTACTTGTTCTAAAAGGGACCCTAATTTTGTGGATTCTTCCCTCGTTTCGTCGCAAAAGGCGGATACTTGACGCTGGCTCGTCTCAGTTTACCTCATGCGCACAGCTACCCGGTCCATATGATAATTTATCATAGGAACACTATTATATTTGAATGGGGTCTTCCTCGTTATCCTTGGTGTTTGGTGTGTTGCCCTTGCACAGGGGCAATATACAATTTTAAAAGTTACTGGGATGTAACAGTCCTCCCTCCTTAGAATAATCATCGTCCTCGATGAAATAATATGTGTCTTCCGTGAATTAGTGAGAAAAAGTCTAGTGGGCGTGCTATATTGAGTTGTGGGCCCCATAATTTGTGGTGTGGATTGCAGTTCCGGAATCTCCTTGGTAAGTAAATATTTCTTAAGGAATAGTGATGTCATATTGCAGCTGCAAGCTGATGTTTGCAAGGGCTGACGTAGAATTCACTATAATTTGACAAGGCGTTCTTCTTTTTATTTTGTTTTTTTTTTGTATACTAGGCTATATGTATCCTGAGAACGGTGACACCCGAGGATTCAGTTGCTGTAAGATTATGTCATTTTTCGAAGATGCTGGATGGTGATGCTATGCTGCGGTTGCCATGAGTCAATTTTCTGTAGAAGTTGACATGGCGAAATTTTGGATCTTGTTCTTTGTTGTAGTGCACGTGTTCCCTAGGAGTTCTGCCTTGGTGGGGTTTTTGGCTGATTTTGCATGGTTGACATGATGTCATCTCATTGCATGCTGGGTCGTGGGATGATTTTCTCCTCAGTCTCCAGCAGCCATGGCAGACGATAGATCCTCTTCAAGCTCAGAGACCATCACTTACGAAGAGCACTGCCAAAAACCAGGGCTACCCTCTCTGCTTAGTGAGGGGGGCTACGTCGGTGCCTGAAGGAGCTGGTAAGTGCCCCTTTTTCAATTTGCGTGATTTATTCGGGTAGTGCCGCATTCGCGAGGTGTCTTGGTTCGGGTCAAGATGACAGACTCCGGAGACTTCCTAGACGCCTTGTTGTCGGAGTGGTTCGGTGCACCACATTATTCTAGCCCTCAAAACTCCGGTCTTTTCACCGAACCTTCGTTGGTCGAGTCGATCGCGGATTTTGACCTTTCCTTGTTGCAGCCGAGTTCCTCGAGTTCGCCTGCTTCATCTGGGGATTCCACTTTGTTTTTTCCGCGACGTGACAGTCTCCTGGTGCGGGTCTCTGAAATCGAAGATCGATTAGGAGTTTCTTTATGTGTTGGTTCGCGGTGTGCGTTCAAGCCAAGTCGTGGAGTCGATGACCCTGGCTTGTCAAGCCTTGTTTGATCCATCTATTTCTCGTGATTCCTTCTCGGAAGTCCGGGTTTTAGATTCGAGGAATCCCGGGGTGTTGTTGCGTGTGGCTTCCCTGGAGCTAAAACACCGCATTTTAGGGTGTAAGGATGCCCTAAAATGTCGAGATCTAGTGGTGGGGTTAGCTTAGGTGCGTTGAACAGGGCGGTGCATCGAAGCTCCTATTTCGTTCATTATTAATTTTAATTAATTAATTTTTAATTATTTATGTCTATCTGTTTCAGGCGTGCAGGGGCGTCCGCGTCAACTCCCACGGTGTTCCTTGGGCTTGTTCCTGGCCCGGGTCCTGCTCCTTTCCACGGAAATTGTCCAGCAGGGGCAGCTTCACCAAAACTGGAGACAGGTGGCCCAGGAGAACCGAGGTGGGCGCCGAAACAGGCTAATTCGAGGGTGCTGGCACTCTCTGGCGAGCCAGGCTGCTAGGGGAGCGCAGGAGGTGGCAGATGCTCGAGCACTGGAGCTGCTAGCGCTTACAGAAGCGCATGTGGGCACGCCCGCCGTGCAGGAGTGTATACACTCACCCCTGGTGCCTTCTGTTTGGCTTGGGTAAGTCGTCGTTTGCTCGTTGGAATTACCTTGATATCGCATATTTTATTTATTATTCTCTTTTTTTTTAATGTTTCAGTGGTGCCTGGTACATGGGTGATTTCTGCCACTGCGGTCGCTACCTGCGTGGCTCCTTCCATGTCCTCCCGTGCTGATGCGGGATATACTATGATGCTCCGTGGTGTAAGTTGTAGATTTCGTTTCCAATCTTGTTCTATTTAAAATCCCCTTCTTCTTTTCTGTTTCTTGTCTTCCATTTCTCGTTTCTTATTTATTAATTCTTGTTTCAGACTCGAGGCCTGAGGACGTCCTGGTACCAACGGAGGATCCGGTGCTGCCTCCCAGTTACCATTAATATTAGTTTTTTTTTTTTTAAATTTATATATACCTTTTGATGTACACATATCTTAGTTGTAAATACCTAGGTTATGTATCTTATATTTATATTTTAGTATATTGTACTTAGTTGTAAATGTTTCCTTATTTATATAAAAATTTTAACTTTATATAATAGCTTGAAAGGCTGGCAGACGAGGCATATTCAAGAAAGCAATTTTTTTTTTTCTCTGCCCGTCTTTCTATTTTTTGTGTTATTATTTTCCTTCCTATTAGTTTAATAGCTAGGTTATATAAGTCAAATAAATTTTACTCTAAAGTCTATAAAATATATGAAAAGTTTTTCTTATCAATATAAACACAATGAAAGCGGTTGAGAGGCGGATGGGTGGGGGGGGGGCGTCAGTGTAGTTTAATTTTCGGTATGGGGTAACCCCTCTCTTCCGGTCTCTCTTATTGTTTGATTTACTTTACTTTAGATTTTATTTATTTTAAAATGAATTTAATTCTCCCTTCTTTTTTGTTAAAAGAACACCTTTTTGTTCACATATGTATTATACTATTAGCTATTAGTTCTATGTTATAATTATCAAACCTCTACTTATGGGCTCATCTACCTGTGATTGTTGCCCCCATTTACACGCCTGTATACGCACACATGTATGAGTGTACACACGCATGTGGAGCCCCAAATCCATGCATCTCAAATTCGACTGGGATACCTGATTGAGGGTGTGACGGTTTCTGATAATAGATATTTTTAGGTTCCGAGGTGAATTTCCGCAATTTTGAATGCAGGACCACCCGAATTTGAGCGTGGAACTAGTAAGGATTTAGTAGGGTAGCATAATGCTTGAGGAGAATTCATGCTGTTATATCTCCCTGAAGCTTTCTGTAGTATGTCGAAATTGCATATGCATTCGCAACATTATTTTTATCATACATACAATTCATATAATATACGTATGCAATCTCGACATTGCTTTTTGATTGAGATAATGACACCTCGAAGTTTGGTTCTTATTATTTCATATATTTATAGTAGATGTATATATATAAGTCGATCAAGGTGTGGGTTAAAAAAATAATTGAAACACTCAAACGTAATTTGTCATGAGCGACGTTTCGTTGGCTTGGTTCGCCAACCTCATCAGGCTTAAAAATTGAAGTCTTTACATTTAAAACATTTAGTTAATTATTAAAATCTAATTTAATTCGTCACATTGTTTCGTCCCGAAGTGAAATATTAAACTGCATTTCACTTCGGGACGAATTAAATTAGATTTTAATAATTAACTAAATGTTTTAAATGTAAAGACTTCAATTTTTAAGCCTGATGAGGTTGGCGAACCAAGCCAACGAAACGTCGCTCATGACAAATTACGTTTGAGTGTTTCAATTATTTTTTTAACCCACACCTTGATCGACTTATATATATACATCTACTATATACACATCATGGAGGGTGATAATTCTACAATATTCTCTATTTCATATATTCTTTGGAAACTTCCCGAATTTCCATGTTACAAAACTAACACAAACTTGATGCTATTTATGATGTTTTTGATTATAGGGATTTTAAAATTGCAAAATGCCCTAAATCCTTTTGAAAAAAATTTTCTTTTATCTTATGAAACTGTGATTCAGTATAAAATTCATTGTAAATTATAATTTTGCAAGGAAATTTCCTTTTTCATGTCACTGCATAAAACTTCAGTTGACCAAAATGTTAACTTAGTTCTGTGTAATTAAAATTAAAACATTTTCTTAAAAGTATTGTTATTTTACAAAATTCTACCCTATTTTTAACTTATAATCTGATTATAATCCAAATTCTGGGAATCCATATTATGGTTATTTTAGTGATTCCATTTATTGCTTATTTCTAGGTTAATTTGGCTGGCACGAGCTCATTTATTGGCCAAATAGGGTAATTTATAATTGAAAATTCATGGTTAAGTTTTGCGTTACCCGATTTTACCAATAATGGCTTTATTAATCGCCGTGCTCGTAAATATTTTCTTTACAAAAATTTTGGCCTTATCCCATTAACTAGTTACTTAATTAATTATTTGAAACATCTCTGCGGTTATTTCTAGTATTGTGTTAACAATGGAGATATGTGCCCTTATTGTTCGGAAAAACCCTTAGTTATGTGGCTCAATTCTGATTGATCCACATGATTAAAGGTTTATGGATATATAGCAATGCACATCTTTTATTCTTCGCGGATATTATTCAATTATTTTTAATGGAATCTCCCGAATTAGATTGTTCGTTTAAAATTTTCTGACCGGATAGCATACCGTATGTGGAGTTCGCTGTTCTGCATACCTATGTGTATCACTTGCGCCTCCATGATGGTTGCATGTCCAACAATACTTGTATATCAGGTGGCCATTGTTGCGGGGCTGCCATGGAGTTTTTGATAATGATAGCCATCTTGTCGGTGCATCTATTGGCGTAAGCCCCACTGCAATATGAAATTTTTGGCACGTCTAATAATGATCTTGTATTAAGAATTCATAAGGATGCAGGAGAACTTGTTTAGCGTGTGTGAATCATTCTAGGCGGTCGCGAGACTTCTTATCGCTGGGCGGTTCGAGTTACGCTCTGGCCATGTTGTCGGGAGTCTCGACTGCTGGTGATACGCTGCGTTCTGTAAGGTGTCACATTGCATTTCTTTATATGATTGGATCATAATTCATTATCGTTGCTCTTGGTGGGTGTGATTAATTTCTTTCTCAAGTGGGAGTGGTTTGTTAGCTTGCTACGGCTAAACTCCTCGTACTTTCTGCGATCCTTATTCTTTTTCCTCTGTTGCTTTGATTGTTAATTTATTATAGCTGCCATTATGTATCGTGACTAATTATTGTATATTTCTGGTGGTATCCATAATGATGTATCGTAATTCAGGGTGATTTTTGGCAAAAATTTTGTCTACTTAGGTACTTGTCCTCCCTACTTAAAAGTGTCGTTGTCCTCAACGACTTGCATTTTTTTATGCAATTCTAACATTTGTTGTTGGGATTGTTAATACTCTTGGAAGGGGGTGAATTTCTTCTGTGTTTGTTTGGTTGTCTACCGAAAGGGGTTGTAGTTCTATTTCCTCTTGGTTTTCTTTTATGTTTATATTTTTATTATTACAGGTTTTACAGTTTTTACGGATTATTCCTTGTGTGAGGTGTATTACTGTTGTTACTATTAATAAGGTTAGGATACTGGACCCTCCTAACCAATATTTTTGGATTAATTTATGTTTATAATGATTATTTTATGTTTATAATGATTATTTTCCATGTCGAGAAGTTGTTCTTCTATGGTGGAGAGTGATTCTTCCGTATGCAGATTTTTTAATTTTTCATCCTTTTCTGTTTCCCAAAAAAATGATGTTATTGTAGGAATATGCATCGTTTTATAGATTATTGGGGAAATTTCTGATATATTCAATGAAAATCCGGAGTTGTAGATAAATGCTTCTGAGTTTACGTTTATTTGAGTTCCAATTAAATTTGTCTGTTCCGTTCTGGCAATACACCCTGCACTTAATCTTAATATTCCTGAATTTGTAATATGTCCTTTTTCTGTTTTTCCCTTTTTACAGGTGATGCTGATTGGCTCTGGTTTTTTAGTTGAAAATATCCATGCGTTTAAAGATGGAACATGCTTCCAAAAAGCTGAATTTTTTGAGTTTATTTTTATATCACATTGGTTTAAAATTTCCATTGAAGGGCGTGTAAGCATTTGACATTCGCAGGACGTAGTTGTGACTGTTTCGTGTATTGGTTGGGTGTTTTCGCAAATTGTGTGATAGATTGTTTTCTGGCAGGTGTCATAGTACTCTTTATCTGCCAAAAAGAATTTTATTTCGTCTTCTGTCAGGGCAATATATCGTTTTCTTGGTGAAATGTAGACGGCTCTTTTATAATTTCCAGAAATGTTCTGGTACACAGGAAATGGATAAATTTTATAGAAATGTAGTGCTTTTCTATCTATCAATGGGATGTCTACTGATATTAGTAATTTTCCATATTTAATTTTGAGGTCCGTTTTGCCAATTTGTGAAAGTAATTCCACTCTAATGTGTGAAGTACGAATTGGAAATTCGCAATCTTCCATTGTAGTGTGTATTTCAGTGATTACTTCTTGCAGTTGGGCTTTGTAAATTGTCGAAGGGTGTAATTTGCCTTCTCGTGCGTATTCGGTTATTTTAATGAATTGTTTTATTATTTCATATAAGTTTTCCAATTTTAGTTCCAAATGTGTTGACCATTGCATCATTTTTTCATAATACATGTAATGATTCCAATATTGTCCTTGCGATTCTATTTTGTGGATGGTTTCATTTAATTCTTTTTGAATGATTTGAATTTGATTAGTTTTCTTGTTTATATCCTGATGAATATTATTCACTTCTGCTTTTATTAAGTGTGTTTGTTTTCCAATTATTTTACTGATGTTATTTTGCTTTTCATAAATATCATTTATTGCTTCGTTGTATTCTTCTGCGTCGTCGGAAGTCATGACCCCTATTACTGGTCCTAGAATGCTGCCTATGGATCCTAGAAGAGGTGCTCTTCGTCTATGTATGGTCCTGGGAGGGATTATTTCATGGGGTATGTCCTGGCGTAGTTCCAGTAATATTTCACTTAAATCCTCATTTATAACTTCGAGTTGATGTAGCTTTTCATTGAGGCGATCCAATTTTATCATATCTTTGCAATTAGTACTTTTCAATCGATTTGGGCATGTCTTGTAGATTTTCTGAATTTCTGATTTTATTTTGTCGAATTGAATATGTTCCTGTAGTTTTTGGGGGTCCATGAATATAACAAACCTCCAATGGTTTTGAGTGGTGCGGATAGTTTCCAATTTTTCGTAGAATAGTCCTGGGTTGTTATTGAAAGGTTGGATTTCGTAATCTTTGATATTTAATCTTACGAGTAGGATAGAATATTTGTATGAAAAAATAAGCCTTTTACGTAAAAAGTATTTAATTAATGAACGATACATTTGCGGCAAAATTGGCGCATACAATTTCAAGTATTTTATTGTACAAATATAAAATATATTTTAACTTTGGCTGGTTTATGTGAATAAAGGTATAAAAAACTTCACATATCTTGATATACTATCTCAAATTTCGTTTCGTTTAATTTGTTTTTTACAATTTTCCATAGTATGGCCCCTCAAATAACAATACTCGCAGCAAGTTTCCCATTTGTACAATTTGATTAATAGAGTCGCGGGGTTGTCCATACAAATAACGTACTGCTCGACCCTAATGTTACAATCATTTTTTTCCTCGCTAAAAAAATACAGCTTTTCAAAGGCCGTTAACATTTTTCTCGCGGCCTCGTGTTCTGCGCTACGTATATTTCTTTCCCCGTTGCTTATGGTACTGAATTTATTCTCGCGTCTGCGGTCTTCTACTTCGCACCTAACGACGAAAATTTTTGCGTTATCCGCTCCCGTGGTTTCCTCTAATGCGTATTTTGGTTTAGTAAAACTGTGCTCTGCCGCCAGCTCCCCTAACTGCCCTTTAGCGAACCGTAGGTTATTTATCTCCCCTTTTGGATGAAGGGTGGCGGGGTATATCGTTCCCTTTGGTGGTTGCGTATTAATGACGGACATGACTTTCCTGTAAAAGAAAATTGGGTTAGTAATTTTAAATTTTAGTTGTGTACTAACTTAAGTTTATTAAAATGTTTCTGGAATAGTTTTCCGTCGGGTTTTTCCAAGATGGCGTTGTTTTTGTCTAATATTTTTATAAGGGTGTAGGGGCCATAATATTTATTATCCAATTTCCCGTGTTTTTTGGCTTCCTTTTCAACGTATACTTGATCTCCTACCTTTCCTAAAAATGGCTTTGCCTTTCGATCATAATTTTCTTTTGAGTGTTCCTTCGCGGTGATCAAATTTTTCGCTGCTATTAATTTGATTTCCGATAGTCTTAATATCAATTCCTGCAGATAGGTCCCGTAGGTTTCTAATTTTTCGGGGTCTGGAAATGAACTGGGGGTGCGGGAGGTTTCACCAAATACTATTTTAAAGGGTGTAAATTTAGTGGCTTCATGTATTGAGGTGTTGTATGCAAACATCGCGAAGGGTAGAAGTTGGTCCCAATCGTCATAGGTTTCTGCATACGTCCTTATGTAGTCCATCAATACGGCATGGCTTCTTTCCAGGGATCCGTTTGATTGCGGCCTATATCCAGAGGTGGTAACTTGTTTTACCCCGAAAATTTTAGATTATTTTATGAGTAAATTATTGATGAAACTTCCACCCCCCGTCTGTGAGTATGGCTCTCGGGGCTCCATATTGTGAGAATAAGTGTTTTGCTATTGCATGAGCGATAGTAGTTGCCGAAATATCGGGTATGGGGACGGCTATGCAGTATTTAGATAAATTGTCCTGCATAGTGAGAATATGTTTATTACCGTCAGGGGTGGTAGGCAATTTCCCAACTGTGTCTAAGGATACTTTGTCGAAGGTGTCGAGGGGTGTATCAGGGATTAACATGGGTTTGTGAATTTTTGCCCGTACAATTTTTTGTTTCTGGCAAATGTCACATTTTCTGACAAATTCAGTAACTTGATCTTTTAGGCCTGGCCACACGTATATTTCTCTAATTCTTCGATACAATTATTCATCCCTTTGTGACCCCCAATTTTACTCTGATTATTTTCAGAAATAATTTCAGTACATAACTCCTCTGGGGGTACGTTTACGTTACCATAACATATCGTTATTTCTATTTTTGAATTAGTGAATTCTTGAGTTAGCATCTCGCGCAATTTTCCTTTTGGTAATGTGTCACTAAAATCTCCATGTTTAGAAATGCGAAATTCCGAAATATTTTCCTTTTCTAAAGCTATTCTCAAATTATGCACGGCTACCTTAACGTATTCCTCGTTTATCTCATTAAAATGGTTTTGTTTAACTATGAGTGAATATATGTTAAAGCGTCTATGTGGAGTGATAAGCACTTCTCCTATTTTAGGTTTCCTATCTTTCAGATCCTGAGGGTCTACTGCTCCCAAGTCCACTAGTAGTCGGCTCACGAGGGTGATCGACGATCGCGAATGGTCAGACGGCGAACTAGTAGTATCCATAGTAAGTTCGTCTGAGTATATAGGTATATTTATTCCCATTCTGCGAGTATTATTTTTGTCAGTTGATACATTGAAATTAGGGTCGTTATCAAGTTTTTCTGGAAAGGGCGTGGAAATAGCCCTGGGTTTTCTTAGTGCTGAGGGGGTATATTTGCCTAAAGCATCCGGGGTTGAAGCTATTCCAGGGTGAAAAGTTACACTTTCTCTGGTGTGAGCGTGTAGATTTCTGACCGGGGCTTCTTCATCTAAAGATGAAATACCGGCGTCCAGATTTTCCTTACTTTCGGAATTTATCACCTTTCCTTTTTCCTGAGTCTCTTTTAGTAATTCTTCAGCTATTTTTATAACTGATTCAATCCTGTTCGTGATTTCGGTCTTGCTTTCAGGTTCCATTTCTTCAATGGCATCAAGGAGCTCTTGATTATTTTCTCCTTCTGAAACTGCTGTGACTTCAAGAAGTGGGGCTTCTTCATTCACTTCTGTCTTCTCCAGCCAGTCTTCATGTGCCTTCAAGGATTGTTCAAATCGTAAAAATGATTTCTCTATATTTTCTTTAGTGGAATCAGGCCGTTTTTGTTCCATCTGGTCTTTTTCCTGTTCTTATTCCGTCGTACTGTCATCACTGTCGCTGGGTGGCGGACTCACCGTTTTAATGGGTCCTGCTTCTTGCTTTTCGGTCATAGGGGTTAACTCTTCCTGATCTTCTGGGAAGAATTCAGTTGAGTACTCTGGTGCTTTTGCCGGTGCACTCTTAGGTATTGTTGATAGGGCGTCAGAATTAGTATTTAATTTTCCTGGTTTGTATTTAAATTCATATTCGTAGTCTCTTAATTTTAATCTCCAGCGAATCAGTCTTTGGCCTGGATCTTTTACAGAATCTATCCACCTGAGGGGCTAATGGTCGCTCATGAGGGTAAATTTTCTTCCATAAATGTAGGGTCGAAATTGTTGTACCGCGTAAAGAACCGCAAGGCATTCCTTCTCCGTGGTAGAATAATTTAATTCAGGTCCAACTAACACCCTTGACATATATGCTACAGGGAGATCCATTCCATCCTTTTCTTGGCTTAGAACGGCTCCTATTGCATAGTCAGAAGCGTCAGTGGTTACTGTAAAGGGATTTTCAAAATCAGGGTATTGTAATATGGGGCTCTCACACAGAGCCTGTCGTAGATCCTTGAAGCTCTTCTCTTCCTCCGGTCCCCATTTAAATACTACTTCCTTTTTAAATAAATTTGATAGAGGCTTTGCTCTTGCTGAGAAGTCCTTGATGAATCTTCTGTAATATCCAGCTAGTCCTAGGAATTGTTTTATGTTTCTTGGTGTTTTTGGTCTGGGAAAATTTTGAACAGCCTCGATCTTTTTAGGATCTGGCTTTACTCCTTTGTCTGTAATTATGTGCCCTAAATATGCTATTTCTTTGAAAAGAAATTCGCACTTTTCCGGTTGTAGTGACAGGTTGGCTTCTTTCAGTTGTTTGAGAAGATGTCTTACCTTTTTTCCGTGATCTTCTAAGTCTTTGGCGTATATTACTATGTCGTCCAGGTAGACAAATAGTTCTGTCCCCTGTAGCCCTAATAGGACTTGGTCCATTAGGCGCTGGAATGTAGCCGGCGAATTTTTCAATCCCATGGGCATTCTGACGTACTCGTAGTGCCCATTCAATGATGAAAACGCTGTTTTTTGTCTATCATTCGGGTCTAGTTCTATTTGATGGAAACCACTGTCTAGATCAAAAATAGAGAAATATTGTGCAGTACCTAAATGATCTAAAATATCTGCAGTATTTGGCAATGGGTATGCATCCCCAATTGTTTTCTCGTTTAGAAGCCGAAAGTCAATTACTATTCTCCATTTCTTCTTTCCTGTGGCGTCTATCTTCTTGGGTATAATCAGTAGGGGTGAGTTATAAGGAGATTTTGAGTTTTGAATTGCTCCTTCTGTCTTCATTTTTTGTATTACTCTCTCAACTTCTTCCCTTTGAGAGGGTGAAAATCGGTATGGTCTGGTGTTAATAGGTACGTCGTCCAAGGTGTGAATTCTGTGCCGTACTAAATGAGTGGGGGTCAGAGATTCTCCCAGAAGGTAAAAAGTATCAGGAAAGTCTCTAATTATCTCTAGTACGTGTTCCTTTTCCTCGGGGTTTAAATGATCTAGTCGAAGGTGTTTTATCACCTCTTCAGCCTTATTTACTGGGGGTGAATAATCTTCGTCTGTGGAGTATTCGTCGAAATCTTCTCCTGGAAATTTGTAATATTCAAAGGGGATGATTCGTTGCGGGGGTAATTCTATTTCGAGGTCATCATCGGTGGTGTTAATAGCGAATACATGACAAATTCCATTCGATTGGGGTTCAAATGCGTCACAATAGTGTTATGCCAAAATGATATTTCCACCTTCTCTTGTCGAAGATATTCTCGACCTAATATTCCATCTGTGCTTATGGGGAAATCAGAATGTACAACATGAAAAGTGATTTGAGATTTCATTAATTCGATGTTTACAGTGCCTATGGTCGAAATTCTACTTTGTGTGATTCCTGTAAATTCTATTGCTTCATTTTCATTAACCAGTAGGTCCTCATCTACAGCATCTAATTTAATAACATTTATGTCCGCACCTGTTCCCACCAAAAACCTTGCCTTTGACTGTAAAAGTTCATTCGTCGAAAGCTCTACTACTGGGGATTCTCGACTGAGTTTGGTACAGAAGATTTTTCTTGCTTCTTGAGAAATCTCACGCTGTTCTGACGCTATGTTTTCTCCACGCTCGTCGTCGCGTCTGTTCGGCGAGCGGAGTTGAAGTTTAAATAATTTTTATTAGCTGGAACGGGTGATTGTGCTCTCGGCGGTGTATTAGTTCCTTTATATGGGTAATTATGGTTAGGGTAAGGGTTGTTTGATGCGAGCGAACCTGGATAATACGGATAAGGTTGGTAGGGTAAATAAGGTGGGTATTGAAATGGGGGTGCGTAATTATTCGGGTAATTAAGCACTATTGGTGATGTAGGTGTCCTTATTATCCCTGTTGTTCCTTGTCTGGGTTCCGTTGCTCTATTCCTGTCCGTTGATGATGCAAACCTAACATGAGGGCTCGGGCTTCTGTCTCTTGATCCTGTATAAGGTGTGGAATATCGATTTTCCGCAATATTATTCATAGGAAAATGGGGGTTTAATTGATGTCGAGCCTCATACTCGAGTGCGTACTTTAATGCTGATTCCAATGACGATGGATTCCGTGATTCCACTATTCCTGATATTACATCGGGTAGTCCTCGGATGAAAGCTTCTAAGGCGCAATCATTTAAGGGTAGTAACATTTGCTCTGCGTTCTTATATTTGTCTTCTAAAGCCGCTTGAGCTCCGGATTTAAGTAGGGTGATTCTGTCATAAAACTCGCTTACACTTTCGCAGCGAGACATCCTAATTGTGGATATTTCATGTAAATACCACGAGTAGGTTTTGTGGGGGGCAAAGCGCTGTTTAAGATGTTGTATTAAGTCAGTTATTGTAGAAAAGGTTTTTCCGTGAGTGCTATTTCTTGCTGCACCCATTAATCGCGCTAGTACCGCCATTATGTACTGCCTTTCGCAATTTGCAGGTACACTGGATTCTCCGTTTAAAACATCTTGAATGAAGTCCCTAACTGGCATATTTTTCCGTTAAAAGTGGGTATATTCATCACTCCTTGCTGTATAGCAAAACATTCCGCCATTGAAATGACCATGTCGTCACTAAGGGTGCGTGAGATGTTCCTTGTGAACTCTCCACCCTGCGTTTTGTCATGAGTGGTACTATTTTTGTCGTGAGGCATTTTGATTTATTTTTAGTTATTTTCAAGTTAAATGCAATCCGTTATAATATAGTTTTTCCAGAAAACGGGAGTTTCGAATGCTCTTTATGTGTAAGATTATATTGAATTTAATACCTTATACTTAATTTTAATTAATGATGAAAAACCGACTTTTTCAAAAATTAATTAAATTAATTAAATTAATTATTATTGATTATTAATTATTATTGATTAAAAAAATTAATAAATCAAATTGCTAGTGTAATGTGAAAATTTGTTTTCAAAAACAGAAATTAGTCCTTCCAAAATTAAGTTGCCCTATATAAAATGCTTATTGTTATTATTATTATAATTATATCTATTTTTATTTCCAGTATTGTAATTTTTCTAAGAAATTTTTAGACTTTGTCCGGAATATTTATTTTGAAAGAGTTGGAAACGATTTTCCAATAACTCCGGCTATTCCTGTACCTATTTCTGGATTTATAATGCTGAATTCGATTTCTTGCTTTAATATGGGGATTTTTATTACACCACTTGTTGTAAGGGTGGCGTTGTGAATAATGTAAATTTTGAGATGATTGATATTGTTGAAAGAGGCTAACTTTTCCTTCTGGATTAGATTAATTGTTAATTTTGGGTCGTATAAAAAGTCGCCTACTTTGTCTTTTAATAAGTCGGAATAAATTGAAACTATAGTATTTGAATCGTGTTTAAACACTATATGTGAGTTTTTATGTGCCATACAATTTTTATTACTGTATTCTTATTTTTAAGTGTACTTTACCGATCTTAATTTTTTAACTTATTCCGGATAATAATATTTTATATAATTATCCCTAAATTTTTTCCTTCTGTGAGCAAAATTGATAATTTTTTTTATTTTTTTTTTAAATTTTGATAAACTATTCTGTAGACCTTAATTTCTTCTTCCTTGGTTGCCTTGACCGTATGGTCGCGAATTTTGATTGCTGCTAGCAAATCAGCTGTTATAGTATTGAAATTGATTCTTTATCGTTTTGTATGAGAATCTGTTCAAAGTGTTGAATTTATATATAAATAAAAACTATTATAATTCAATTATTATTATATACTATAATATCCTAGTTACCTTGAATTTTTGTTTTTAATCGTTAATTTAGAAAATTTTATTTATTGCTGAATTCGTTTATTTATTCGTTTGTAATTGTTTATTGTTAAATGAATGAGGTAATTCTAATTTTTGAGTTATTATTGTCAATTTATGTGTATTAACAACTTGCGTTTTCGGTGATACAAAAATAATTAAGCCAGACTCAAGCACAAACCCTTAATTAATCTTTAAAATCACAGAAAATGTTTATTGTTAATAAACAAACAAAAAATTTGTTTAATGTCACAGAATTTAAGAGATGCAAGATTGGACAAGCTAGACTCAAGCACAGACTCTTGGACAATCTTTGCAATCAAAAATATTCTGTTATCTAACAAAGTTAAAATGAAAGTTATAAACAATTACAATGCTAGCACTTCGAACTTTGCCTTACCCAGTCGATCGTCATCGATAGTGACCGTTCAACGAGTCTAAAAAGGACTTATACTCCCGTGTGCTGTTCTTGTCTTGTTTTAAACTTAAATTCAAACTTAGTTAACAATTTGAAAATTTTAGTAGTACGGAATTAGACAAGCCAGGCTGAAGCTCAAAACCTTGTATAATTTTAGGACTTTCAGAAATTCGTATGATTATAAAATTTTGAATTTAAATATTCAATGTCTTAATACTATAAGTTTATTCAGGTAATGGTTGAGACACAATTTCCTGCGTAAACTCTAGGTAGAAAAACCTCTGAATTTTAAATTGATTTAAATCAAAATAATGATGTTTTACTTTTTTCTATACTTTTTAAACCCTTCACTTGCACAATCTTGCTACAAAGAATACATGCAAGGTTTATCCAGGGTAATTCGCTGATGTTATTGACGATGGCAGAGCTTGTGATCACACGAAGTATACCAACGATTAAAATAAAATAATTTATTTTAAGATTTAATTCCAATTATGTAAATTTTGACGAGTAGAAATATCTTATCTAATTATTTCTACTAAACTTATAATTTTGTAATTTTGAAAATTCCTAAATTTCGAAGCTTTTATTTATGCACAATTTTTATTCGAAATAATTGCACATTTTTGTTTGTGGGTAGGTTGTCACTTGTCAGGTCTATGGGCCCTGAGTTGTTCACAATGATAATAAAACACTGAATTTACGAATATATAAGGTAATTTATTATAAATAAATAAGTTGTTGCACAAGTTTTCATAAAATGATACTTAGTTGGTAACTTACTTGTCTACTCTTAAATTAGAGGGCAAAAGAGAGAATTGTCGTTTATTACTCCTATTATTGCAAGTCATCGCGCACAAATCCTTGCAGGAAAGTTGGGTTTCGTTTGAGTCTCCGTGTGGTAGCAAAACAACGATAAATTTTGCAGGAAGTATGGTGTAAGGGATGCAAGTCCACCAGCAACTGATGTGATCAATTATCCGCTTACGTATCTTGCTAAATACACGAGAAATGAATCAAACATGCACTTGTTAACAAGATAGGTTAGTGCGTCCCGATTTCAGAAATGAATCACTATTAACCGACACGACTAAATACGACGATGCACGTAATCCAAAGGAACTATCTAGCACTACGGTTTCCGGACTTGCACCACTTAAGGACCAAGGATTTTATTTACCGAGTACCGAATGTTGAGTTTGTCATAGAAATCCAATGAGACTTACGTTTATCGAAGGATCTGCTCACGACGTTGAATTACCGGTCCAGACCTAACAACCGTACAACTGTTCGGAACTTAATGACAAACCTCCAGAGGTGAATCTGGGGTATATATACTATTGATGATTCTATTAGTGGGAGCAGATCAACGTAAATCGGTGGCACGGCACGTTCGAATCGCAAATCGGTGGCAAGGCACGTTCGAATCGCAAATCGGTGGCCAGGCACGATCTCTGCAAGGGTTCATGAGTTCATCTCTTCTATTGCCCAATTTTATTTCTAGTTTCCAAATAAATGCATTTTTAATTACTCATTTCTGCATTTATTTGTTTATAATTTGTGTTAGTTATTTTATGAAGTATGATCATTAATTGATTGCCAATGATCAGTCAATCAATTTCTTATCTACGATCCATAATCAATGATCGATTTTTATTCATTGATCGTGATCGATTCATCGGCAATCAATACATAATGGCAATAATATTGATCAATACTATTTTACTACCCGAGATATTAATAATAGTTATGGTGTAATGTTGATACATAATTAATATTAACATAATAATGATTATAATATTTAGTCATTATAATTAATGAGGCTGTGCCGATAACTTCTCATTCTCTCATTAGGTTATTAGCACAGCGTTACTACTTTATCGGCACGCGGTGTGAGTTACTGACTCATTACCGCGTGTGCAATTACCATACAGACAGAGCGCTGTTCTTCTTTATCTCTTATTACCCTGTGTCAAACCGATTCGTCGACGTGAGGTATACATAGGTTTAACTCATGCACACAGCTACCCGGTCCATATGATAATTTATCATAGGAACACTATTATATTTGAATGGGGTCTTCCTCGTTATCCTTGGTGTTTGGTGTGTTGCCCTTGCGCAGGGGCAATATAAAATTTTAAAAGGTCCTGGGATGTAACACGTGTACGCGCGAACTGATAAGATAAACTTTTGTATTCTCTTGAACACATTACGAACCAGTCAGAAGGAAGATTTCCCTTGGCACGCTTGCGCAATCTATCGAAAACGGTATAAATGCCACTTCTCTCTTCTTGTCTAAATGCATACTCACCCTGTCCAGTGATCCCAGACAGTGATCGCAGAACGTCAATCAAGCGCGCCGTATCGGCGTGTCCCCACTTCCTCGCTTCGATTTTACGCTTTCGGCTGTTGAGTCTGGATTGAAAATTATGTTTCTGCGACTTCGTGTGAAAGTAGCACGAAGCAGATGACAAATTTAAAATCACGGAATATATCATTTAATATATTACCTTTCTCTCTTATATATTTTTGAAAACATTTACCTAAAATGAATATCGAAACATTTCATTTTGAATTTTAGGATGATTTAAATACTTGAAAATCCATTTTCTAGTGGAATTTATAGTAAAAAAATATTTAAAGTTTTAAAACAAAATATCAATTTCAATATTTTAGTTATGCAAATCAAATAAATCAGTTATAAAATTATGTAAAGAATATTATAATATTAAAAAATGATAAAATATGATATTGAAGTTGAAAAATAAAATACTAAAATACCTGAGCAATACATAAATTATATATTATCATACATTCGACATTATACAGTAGAATTTCTTCTCTGGTATAAAGCAACATTAAAAGAAATTTCATCCAAATAAAATACTCTGGAAACTTTTTGAAATACGTAATATTATTCACATATAAATTTCATTATAAAACTGTGAATAAAAGGTTTCAATATTAAAAAAAACAAAATTACATCTAAATTTGCATAGGAAATTACACTTTACGATTTCTTTTACATCAAATTTAAATATTAAATATTTATTTCGAATAAAATAGTTTCTAAAAATTTTTATAATACGTGGATTAACTATACCAATTAAAAAATTAAGTGGAAAATATTTTATTTAATAAAAAATGAGAAATTAAGGTTAAAAATCTACATTCCTAATTCAATTTGCCAATGTAACGTTCGCTATTGATCGTCTTACCTTTTTCATGGTAGTCGATGAAAAAAACTCCATGAGCATCCCAAAATACTGAGGCCATAAACTTACCGGCCGACATTTGCGTTTTTGGTCGCTTTGGACGCTTCTCACCGACTGCAGTCCACTCTGATGACGACCGCTTTGACTCCGGAGTGTAGTGATGGATCCAGGTTTCGTCCATTGTCACATACCGACGTAAAAAATTCGGTTGATTTCGGCGAAACAACTCCAAACAGCGCTCGGAATCAACGACACGTTGTTGTTTTTGATCCATCGTGAGCAAACGCGGCACCCACTTTGACAAAAGCTTCCTCATAAACAAATGTTCATGCAAAATAGCGTACACACTGCCGTATGATATCTTTAAGGTGTCAGCTATCTCACGCAATTTTAATTCACGGTTTTCGAAAATGATTTGGTGGATTTTTTTATGGCTTCCGGTGTAACTACCTCATTTGGCCGGCCGGAGCGTTCAGCATCTTCAGTGTCTGTGCGACCACGTTTAAACTCAGCTTACCACCGAAAAATGGTTGTTTTTGATGGAGCAGCGTCCCCGTAGCACTTTTCAAGCCATTGCTGAGCTTGCACTGTGTTTTTTTCCATCAAAAAGCAATGGTAAATCAACACACGAAATTGTTTCGAATCCATTGTTTTGAGAATATCAAGACTAGCGTCATTTAAATCACTGTAACTCGTAGACCAAACATCAGAATGTCATGAAATTTTGACAGGTATCTTTTGAAGGCTGGTACTCATGAAAAATCATACAGAACTTTTGTTGGCAACGCCGTCTATGTGTCAGTCCCGGGACTGACACGTGTTACATGGTGATAGTAAGTAAAAATGTTCTCATTTAACGTTTTAGTGGCTTATATGCATAGACTTTTCAATGAAAAAAGGAAATGCTTTATACAAAGGCAAAATTTTCTTACTGATGCAGTTGATCAAATTTATAAGCCCGAAACATGTTTTAATTAATATCTTGATTTAAATCTGCAAAGATTTATTGAACTTAAATTTCACTAAGAATTTTCCAAGAATTTCACATAATCTCAAAAATGTTTATATTAGGCGAATGTTTTTCAAATATTAATAAAATTCCATAGTCAATAAATGTTTAAAATTTCAAGTTAGGGTATTGATTGGAAATTTAGTATCTTTGTTAGTTAACTATTTTGATCAGAAAATTCTTCATTTTCGTAGATTTTTTCAATTGTTTAATTAAAAATTGATGCACAGGCCACAAAAACGTGAGGTGAAAATTTTGAATCATCAGCTACAATTTCTAGGCAACAGAGATTTTAATTGGATTGTGGTAGGGCCCTAGCTGTTTTGCCCTCTCAGTAATCAGGAGCTGATAGGAAAAACTAGTGAGAGCCTTAATTAATATGAATTTCTATTAAACTCCTTTCCACACCACCGATGAGGCACGTTTTTTACATTTTCATCATGGATGAGAAGATATTAGTTTCATGTGAATGAAAAGTAGACCATTTTTTGTGTTTTTGAAAAAATCAAAAATTCCAATACTAGTTTTCGATAGTGCTCATAAATCTCTAGTAATTATCTTCATAAAATTTTTCGATTAAACCAAAATTAAAAATGTTACATCATATTAAAACTTGAAAAAAGTCAATATCAAAATTCCATTTTCCAGTTAAATTATACGATGTACGAAAAAAAGTTATGGTACAAAATTATTTTCTACATAAAGATCTACAAATTTTTACTGCAACATTTTTTCATAAGATGTATATTTTTCTCTTTAATTTAAAAATATACTGTTGAAAAACCAAAGTTCAATTATTTTTAACAATAATATGTGAAATACGAAAAAAGCTAAGAATGCAAAGTTATTCGTTTCAAAAAGATCTACAATTTTTGTCTAACACAGTTTCTGATAAAACATATATTTTTCGTTTCAATTGCAAAAAATACGATTGAAATTTAAAAATTCCATTTTTTAGACAAAATATGTGAGATACGAAAAAACGTTTAGATGTAAAATTATTTGCCTAAATGGGGCCTACAAATTCTCATCAAGACACTTCTCGACAGGATATATATTTTATGTTTTGATTATAAGAAACACTATTGAAAAAATTCCATTTTTTAATCTAAATATGTGATATGTTTATCAAAAAGTTAGTAAATGGATGATAATAGATGTCTTTTACCAAGATATTAAACATGATAGATAAAATCAAACAAACAAATTTTTGGAAGTGCAGGGGTTTGAACTCGCATATGCTGCATATCAGCCAATTATATGG
Organism: Diplolepis rosae; assembly: GCA_030998225.1. NCBI lineage: Eukaryota > Metazoa > Arthropoda > Insecta > Hymenoptera > Diplolepididae > Diplolepis > Diplolepis rosae. Next base: position 1,160,913 of record JAPYXD010000450.1, read on the forward strand.
ACCATTCTAATACGATCGTTTTTAATACTATATAATTAGAATTAACGTTTCCTGCGTGTCATAAAATTTCTTTGTAGAACTATAGAGCTTTCAAAAATCAGAGTTACGAAAACGATTGAAAAGTTTATCTAAAATATTTTATATTTGTATATAATATAACGATACCCACGTTCTAATATGTCGTATCCCACAAAATTTGAGAAATTGACTTTTTTTGAAAAGTGGATTAATAATAATGTTCTACAGCTTGTATTAAAATCTTGTGAGTCAAATTGTTTATTTAATATTTTTAAATAAATATTCTAATATGTCGTATCCCACATGCCGATTTTCACGAATTCTAATATGTCGTATCCCACATCCATTGGTTAAGTCAGCGCCAGCGATGTGACAGTCAATTTTTATTTTGTGATTAGTCTTAAGTTTATTTTGAGAAATTATTTAATAAAATGAGTAAGAAGGTAATTACAAATAATATTTTTACAACTCCCATTAAATCTAGAGCATCCGCTGAAACCTCTGTTTGTAGGTCGATTAAAAAGAACTAAAAGTAAATGGCAACAATTACAGGCATTAAAAAAAGTGTTGCTGAGAGATACACACTGCTTCTATGATAATATAAAATATATTGATGATACTGCCTCTGCTTCTAACCAATCTCCATCAATAAAAAATTTGGGAGCCGAGAGTAAAAATATAGTTAAAAACCTGAAGATAATGATATTAATTATTAAAATAATTGTGATAATACCAGACGAAAGAGGACAAGAAATTTTCAACAATCTCAGCAAGAAAATGTTCCTGAAGTAAAAAAAAAAAAATTAAGAGTACTTAAAATGAAAAAAAAAAAATTTTTTAAGCAATCTTAAAGATAGTAAAAATAAAATGTATCAATAATGTTATAAGGTAAATGTACTAGTCCTCGGACATGTGCCAGAGTCCGGACAAAGTCAATCGTTTCCGACTTTTGTTAAATGAATAATTAATAAATTTTACTGAATTTTTTTTTTTTTAAGTAAGCTGTAGTTAAGAAGTAAAGATGACACGAAACATTTTGTTTTCTTGAGCAATAGTTTAAAAAAAAATCAATATTGTGTAAGTCGATGTCAATTATTTCTCAGAAAATATTATGCGCTTACTGTTTTCGTTAGAAACAGATTGAATTTCATAAGGAAATATACACTTAAATTTTTACGATATGAAAGAAGTAATGCATGTATACTTTGTAAAAATGAATTTCGCATACAATGTATTTATTTTTTTGAAGATTTTATTATTCTTATTTTAATAAATAAACAATCCGGACACTGGATCACGTAACATGCCAATGTGCCAGTCCTCCGACAAAATCACCAAGACTAGCGCCGCAACCTTTTTGTGTTGTGCCAGTCGCCGTCAATCAAAAAGTTATTGACTTTTTATGCTGTAATAGTATATTATGTGCCTAGGTGCATAATGAGAGTTATTACGCGACGAGCGACAATCCTCGCAGGAGATTAAAGCCGAGGCGCGATCAGTGCTGTGAGCATTTTAAGCGAGTCTCGTAATTACCCAAATTGTGTGCATTGGCACATATTCTATTTTATGTGACTTCGGCGCATATACGAGTTTTTATGCGTACACTCGAATCCAATCTGAAAAGGTCAAAATTGCCGTGATTATCGCCCATCTCACTTGACATTCCGTGAATACTTCCGGCTATTTTGAATTTCTCGAATTTGTGTAGTAGTAGCGTATTGTAATAGACGCATGCGCAGTTCAAATGTACAATGCTTTGTCAGTACGGTGCCAACGCTGTACGAAGGAGAAGAAGAATAAGAAGAAGATTACGCTCCGCTGTGTCGTAATAGGCGCATGCGTAGTTCAATTTTACATTAGATTCCTCTGTATCCTAATACACCACTTTTGTGTTTTTGAAAATCATTTTTTGAAAAAATCAAAAATTTCAATACTGGTTTTAGATAGTGCTCATAAATCTCTAAAAATTATCCTGACAACATTTTTTGATTAAATCAAAATTAGAAATATTACAGCATATTCAAATTCGAAAAAAGTGAATATCAAAATTCCATTTTCCAGTTAAATTATACGAGATACGAAAAAACGTTATGATACAATATTATTGAATAAATAAAGTCCTACAAATTTGAATTGTAACATTTTTTCATAAGATGCATATTTTTCTTTTTAATTAAAAAAAAACTATTACAAATCCAAAATTCAATTTTTTAACAATAATATGTAAAATAAAAAAAAAACGTGAGAATACAAAGTTGTTAGTTTCAAAAAGATCTACAAGTTTTGTCTTACACAGTTTCTGATAAAACATATATTTTTCGTTTCAATTCCAAAAAATACGATTGAAATTCAAAAATTCCATTTTTTAGACAAAATATGTGAGATATGGAGAAATTTCTCGACAGGATGTATATTTTAATTTTTTGATTTTTAATATTGAAAAAATTCGATTTTTTTCACCAAAATATGTGAGATACGATGTAAGCGTTGTTCTGCAAAATCGTTTCCTTAAATAAAGTCTACGATTGTTTTTCCTTTTTGAGATATTTGAAAGAAAATAAATAAATTATTTTAATCATGTAATTTATTAAAAAGTTACAAAAATGCATATAGAAAATCGAGCGCGAAGCGCGAGTGTCATGATGAGAATGTATTCCTTAAGGCCGATAGAGTCTTAAGTAAATTGAATTTCCTGTTTCACTTAATCTGAAAAAGAAACTTAGTGAATTTGAGAAAATGACTAATTTACATCATCTTTAATATTATTAAGTTGGTTTGAGCTTCAGTATTAAATTATAAGAAATAAACTTAAACGTATGCGAAGAGCACAAGACCGAGGGCGAAGCGCGAGGTTCAGAAAGAACGGAGCGCGAAGCGCGACGATCGAATCGCGCGCCCTAGGCGCACTCAAATTTGCGAGCGAAGCGGGCAGATTTTTTATACTACAACTGAACCAAAGTGAAATATACCGAATATTGTTTGAAATGCTGTAAGCGGTGCTGGCTTGGTGCGTTTATCATAGAAAGTCCCCGGAAAGGCATGTATAAAACGGATATTCAATTCCTCCCGGCACATGTCAAATGCACGCTTCCAAATTGTTGTGGGTTATATAAATATAAATATTGGAGTATTAGCCATTTTTATATTTCACGAAACCTAACTAACAAAAAAATTCATGCATTTTCCATCTAGTGGTGATGTAAAATCGAAATTAGGTTGGGACCAAGAAGACTATAGACAGGAGGGTCAACAGGCTCGCTGTAGTAAACGCATTATTGGATGAAGATTTGTGTCAAACGCAAGAAGAACAAAACGATGGACAATACTTCGGATAAGACATAAGGTTCCGTTCTTTTACAATATGTACTCAATTTTTGAAAAAAAAACGGCGGAAGCTTATTTGTACACCTGATATATGGCACCACTATTGACAAAACCATATGATTTTTAGGAAGTAACACCCTTCAAACGATATGTGTCAAAATTTCATGTCAATCTGATGTTTAGTTTACATGTTATAGTAGTTTTAGTGACGTTACTTATGTAAGTCGTTGAGAATGGTTAATGATATAAAATATATTTATTAACGATAAAATTATAATGAGTAAGCACCATGGAAATGGAAATTGAATTGTATTGTTGAAGTACCCTTGTAATTACCCTGAGTTGTAACTTGCTTGGTGACGAAATGAGTCCAGTAGAGCGAAAGTAGTAACTTGAGTCCTCACTTGTAATCTTTGAGATAGATGTTGTCAGATAGGAAATTCGTAGTCCAGTTGGTTGATATAGTTGATTCTTTGATCCCAGTTTCAAAGAGAATTTGGAATGCGATTCCTCTTCACTTTTAAAGTCGTTGAACTCAGCGTCGAATTAGAAGTGGTTTAGCTAGCGGTAAAAATCTGGTGAAGCTGGATTAGACTGGACTGAACTCGCGGTGTAGAGATAATGGCACTGGACTGGATTCGCGTTGGTAACATTGTAGAAATCGGATGTCGACTAACTGACTGAACTGAACTCTATTGGAACTTTCGCTTATTATAGGCCTTTGAAAGGTCACCTGTGGTCGGAGTAAAAAGCAAGGTGTACCACCTTTTCCATATTTGGTATTGAAGCTTAAGATCGGATGAGTTGCCTTCTCTGATGACTCACGCTCTGATGAATGTCACAGCCAAATATATCAATTCTATTTGAATCTGCTTTTCAATTTTAACAAAAATGTCAACTATGCTGGGAGTAAAAACAAGGTTTTTACAAGGATTTTTTACAATTTTTACAACAAGGAGTAAAAACAACTTTTCCATACTTGGTATTTCTCCGATGACTCATGCTCCGATGAAATTTATTACCTTGCATTAATGTCACAGCCAAATATATCAATTCTATTTGAATCTGCCTTTCGATTTTAACGATCTTCTTATTTCTTATAAGATCTTGTTGTATCTTGAGTCGATATAATCACGGATATGGTAACGTTGCCTTGATCCCTTCATTGGTATCTTATTTGTTTGTTACTCGTAGCGGTAGAGTCACAGGACGTGACACCTCCCCCTTAATTCGAACGCGGGCAGTTAACGATCCGCGATCGAAATTTCGGTAGAAGAATACATTTTCTATCCAAGATGCTTACTCAATCAAGAACATATTTTTAATTCAATTTAACAATTTATAACATAAAAATTTCGTTTATACATAATTATAGGAATTAACATTTTAAATAATTTTTGTGAATTAAACATTTATAATAAGTTTTACATAAATGCATAGTAATAACACAGGATACAATTCTGGAAATATTACAATCGTTGATTACATATGTTTCAGTGGTAACTAGGTAATTTGGCAATTTTTTTTTTTGATTGATAATAACTATTTAAACTTACAACATGATGATTGTTGATGAAAAGAAGATTAAAAATTTCAAAATTTTATCGATTAGATATAAAATACTAAAGAGTAATTTCCAAGAATTACGATCGCTGATGTATACATTAGTAAAAAGAGAATTTGATATATATAATAATAATAATAGGGATTTAAAAATTTCAGGATCGTAGATTACATATATGAAATAATAGACGTTGTAACTTGTTACATTGAAGAGAAAAACCTTGGTTAAATCTGAAATTGATTTCTTCAAAACATGGCATTGTTATTGCTTATTATTACTTGTAATGCTATATTAATATTCGATATATAGCACCTCTTCGGCACCAAGCTTCCACCAGTAATTTTCTCTAAAATTTGAGAAACTCAAATTCAGGAGTAACGACAGCCAAAGCTAGTTTTGCGGGCGCCAGACCGACTAGGTCAACTCAATCTAAATACCCAAAAGGGTTAAAGTGACAGGTCTAGGGGGGGGGGGGGATTCCTGGTAAAAACTTGATGTACCGGCAAAATAGGCTAGCCTAGCTCGAGTCGGTAGAGTAGGGGAGGTCCCTCAACTGAAGGTCACGGGAAAGGTTTCTTACCTATAAAGAGGATAGATAAGCTCGAAGTTGTTATAAAATACATGGACAATTTATTAAATCTTTAACAACAGCTTTCAAACCCGACAATGTTTCGCATCTAATCTAGATTATCTACGGGGGGCTATACAGAACAAATTGGGGGGGGGGGTCGAAAAACCCGTGAAGTTAGGCCACTCTGTCCGGTACTATGGGACTGGGTCGAGAATTCGTCAAAAGTACAAACAGAGGGGGGGGGGGGGAGTCGTAAGAGTCGAAATAAAATTATATATCACAGTCAATCAATTATCACAACAGATCAAATATTACAATAAATTAAATATTATATGAAGGCCCAATCCAGAAATCCAACTAGCCACGTGTGACCATCAAAGAGGAACAAGAAGAATGGGCTTTACCCAATGGGCACTAACCGTCTCGGCTCGGGAAAACGATCCCGGGCACGAGCGAGGTTATGCAATTAAATGTTAACAACAAAGAAAGGGGGGGTTGTCACGTACGGTGGGATTTCTGGTTAGAGTAACAAAAAATATATAGAGGAAAACCTCACCTCACCAAAATCCCTAAAGTTCAACTAAACTTCACGACAAAACTGGAACGCGACACTTATTCCCTGGTGCACGATCCTGAATCCTCGGAGGCCGCCGACAGACTAGGACGATGCTGTCGCTAGCCGGTGGCTCGTGCCTTGCGGTTACCTCTCCTACCGCTGGTTCCTCGCGCTAATTGGCTGGTGGCGCGCCGCTATGGTGTCGAAGCTCAGACGTATGTCAGGGACGTATTGAAGTGGAGTCTGCAGTACCCCAACGTCCTTATTCCCTTCCCTGATTTCTGGTTTGTCGATCTGGGCCATCAGCAGATGTTGCTCCACTCTCTTTCCCCTCCGTTGACATCCATATTAATAATCATAATTCTGGGGACTCCCTTGCTCATCCATAATACGAGGAGTCTTGCTGGGATCCAATAAAAAGGGGTGGCATGTCACGGGCCTGGGCTATAGGGGCCTCTCAAGTAGAACTGGAGGTCGAGACTGGAATTGCCCATGACTCAGTATACGTAGTTCCACAACAGGTGAAGGAGTCGTCCAGGATCCTTGTGGCAGAAAACGCAGCGAAAGTCCTGGGGGCATCTTCGTAGGGTACCCAGTACATTGGTTGACGGCGGTGGCGATGGTTCGAAACAAGGCGGTAAATTTGAAAGCACCAGACTCAGCAATGTGCAGCAAAATTGGGATCGTTTTGGGCTAGGCAACAGCAAACGTCCTAAATAGGTCTTCATATTCCTTCCAGATCCCTCGTTGTCCAGAAGTATCCTCGGTGGTTTTACATAAATAAATAATACACAAAAATATGGCAATAAATCCTTAAAATACAAACAACAAAAATAGCCCGTAGTCCCGAGTACCGTGCAGCCTCTGAAGAAACCTTCAAATTTTCCAAGAAAAATCAAAACGCATAATGCAAAACCTTGAAGTTAATTCGATTTAATACATTTAATAAGAATTGTGAGTTGCAAAATTTTGCAACATCACAACACCCCCCTCCCCGGAAAGGACCGTACCCGGTCTTTAACCGAAGGTGGGTGAAACGTTATCAAAACGAAATGTAAATTCTTAATCTATATTCTTTATCTTTATTCCTCAATGAATCTAGGTCAGTAAGGCCTCCACGCAACCCACCAGAAATCCACCAGCATACTTTACGGCACGGAACTCCTGGACTGGACCTTGTGGTTGGTAAGCATAAATTATCAATCCCAATACAAATCATGCTAATAACAACAAAAACTCCTGAATAAAGGTGGCTGAATTCAATACTGAAAGAAATAGGAAACTTTAAGTAGGAGACACAATAATTAAACTCGCGGGGTCGACAATGCTTCAAATAGGGGACACAATAATTAAGTTCACAGGGTCGACAATGCTTCAAATAGGGGTCACAATAATTAAGCTCACGGGGTGGCTCCTTCTTAGCTTGCGTTATTAAATATATATTCAAAATTTTCCTACCACTAGTGGTATTTTAAACTACGGTAAACACGGGGTTTCTATAATCAGACTATCAATATTATCACAAGTACGTTATACTATACTCAGTCTCATGATCACAGTTAATCCTAGTAAATGAACATGGCAAAACGATAAAAAAAAAGGTTAAAGTTCATTTTTGAGCTACAACGTGGTTCGTCCAAAATTAATTGACATGGCATATTCAGTCTTAACGTTAACATTATCACAGTTACAGGTTTCAACGTAGCTAGCAAAATTTACAGTTCTATAACTTTAAAGATTCAAAATATGCTTAGAAGAAGGCAATTTAGAAGTAAAATAGTAAGTGGGGGCGTGCAAAAGGGTCGGAAGGAGACGAAGAAAATTAAGGAGGTTGTAAGGTTCTAGGGCTCAAAGGGGTGACCGAAAATTAAATCATAGGGGAAAGTCGAAATGTCTATGAATTTATTGCGAGTTCGAAACTGGGCGACGCGTCAATTCTCACGTAAATCTCACTTTATGCAGGCTCGATATGGCGTGATTCGGAATAAAAAATTCTAAGTGTGGATTAGATAGGCGTCGATACTGGAGTATTACCAATAGTGGAAATTTACAGATGGATGGGGCCGGTATTTAAGAGGGAGTTGCTATATTAGAGCGTGAGACGGAAAATACGGAACAAGGGCAAATTAAGAGAGACGATATTAAAACATATTCCAATAATACCAAACAATTTTTACTTTGAAGTCGGATAGGATCGATAATGGTCAATTGGGACAATATGACGGTACTCGGAAGAAAATTCAAAAAAAAAAGAAAGAACTAGATCAATAAAAGAACAATGGTAATAAAAAGAAATAATTGAAGGAGGTACTTACAAACTATTCGCAGAAGAAAAAAAATTCGGGATAGCGGTGGCCTGGGGCGTCGCAATTCAAACAGCCCGCGCGTATATCACGTAGGAGCTCCTCCAAGACCTGCGGATCTAGATTCGCTGGGGGCTCCACCTTAATTTCCAATAGGGAGGGTGGAGGGTGTCTAGTGGGGGTCGTTGGTCTGTCGGGTGCGGGGGGTCGGAAGAACTTGTATCTCAAAATGGGATGCTCGTCGGGAGCTACAAGGGGACTATGGCTAACGCTGATCTCCGTTCCAGGGTCGGCGTTAAGGAGTTCGGCGGTTAACTCGCGCAAAAGAGAATCTACGGGGGACGTTTGGGTGGAACGGGAGTGCGTCGGTGTGGTGGTGGAGGTTTCGATGGATCGGAAGTGCGGTGGTGTGGGGGTGGAGGTTTGGACGGATCGGAATAGTCTTCGGGGATTCATAGGGGTTTGGGTAGCGGCAGACGTAAGGATAAGTCAGGAGTGGTTTGAACTCCGCACGAGACCGCTGTCCCGGGATGAGGCAGCGCTGACAAAAGAAGCTGGTGTTGGTCGAGGTGTCCCTGGTCCTTCAACTCCTCGCGGCAGTAGCTGAGGAGCTCATCAGCCGCGGAAACGTCGCGAATTGAGTAAGGCGTCGGTTCCACTTCTGCTTACGATTCCGCTTCCTCTTCAGTGGTTTTAGCCTCTAGGAGGGTCTCGAAGAGTCAGGGGTGTCGGCCATCTATCTTGGAGATCACTCGGCGATAGGGCCTAAGATAGCGCCAGCCGGGGTGTTGTTCGGCAAGCTCGTCGTCGCGTTCGCTCTACTCGTCGGCGATTTCCTCCCCCTCTCGTTCCTCCTTGAGCTGGTTCTTGAGCTCTTTATTCTGGTGTAAGGCCTTCTGTAACCTCAACAACTACTCGTCATTAAGACCCTGTAATTGGTTCGATATCACCGCCTTAGGGTCGGTAACGGGGGTTCCTTTAGTGGTCGACATGGCCACGGTCGTCGGAGAATGAGTGGGGTCAATATTTACCTTAAATATTAATTAAATAATCAAAACTCTGTGTTATTCGATATATAGGGTTTGAGGTCTTGTAAGTGGGATTTACCAATATATTTATGGGTGAAGTCACTAATTTCATATATAACAGGGGACAGAACTTTAGAGACTCGATATGGCCCGGTAAACTTCGGACTCAACTTAGCCGCGAAGTGTTTTTCTTTGGAGGAAAGTACCCTATTGCGAGCGAGCACTAGGTCTCCCTCGAACAGACGCACCTCACGACGCCTCAAGTTATAGTGTCGAGATTGTTGTTGAAACGCGGCATCGAGATTCTTAATTACCCAGCCTTTCATGACCTGAATCTTTTTCATGCGCTCGTTCCAGGATTTGGGGGTCTAGGGGTCTATTTTTAGTTCCGGATCCTCGCCTCGTCTAGGCGAATTTATATATTTAGGGTCGCGGCCATAGTTTAGGAAGGCATGGGAGGTTTCAAGGGAAGAGTGGTAGGCGGTATTGTAGGCGAAGCGGAATTCAACGATGTGCTCATCCCACGTTCGGTGGCCGTTACCAACATAGAATATAATCATGGACTTAAGGACTCCATTCACGCGCTCGAACGGATTGGCCAGGGGGTGGTAGTGTGGTGGATATTGTATTCGTGGGCAAGCGAACGCAGTGTACCGTTAACGAACTCGGTGCCGTTGTCCGTGAGGAGGACCTGGGGGGTTCCCCATCTGCTAACCACGATTTCAAGGAAGGCGTTTCTTATCTTGATCTCGTAGCCGATCTTAACAGGGTACACTTTATCATTTTGGTAAACGAGTCCTGGATCACCAGGACATATTAGTAACCGGCTTTGCTTCGGGGAAACGGCCCCATAATATCGGTGGCCACTGCCATCCAAGGCTGTTCGGTGATGTGGTGGCCCATTAATCCGGGAGGGGCCCTTTGGTCGACCTTCCAGGTCTGACATACTTCACATCTACGTACATACACGGCCACTTTCCTGTAACACGCGGGCCAGAAGTAGTCTGCGGCGACTCGTACATAAGTCTTTTGCGTCCCGAGGTGACCCGCCTGCGGTGGGTCGTGAGCTGCTCTCAATATCACTGCGCGTTTCTCATCATGTGGGACCAGTTTCCACTCGTTCAAATCGCGAACCAGGGTCGAAATAACAGGGTCGGAAATGGTATAACTTGCCCAATTCTATCCGCCAGGTCGGAAATTTCTCAGGATAGTTGGTAACGGCAAGAAATCGACGGACATACTATGATGGGGTAGGGTCCTTGGCAAGGTTGATTATTACTTATATACTCCAAAAGCGACAGCGCCCATCTCGCCAACCTTCCAGTGGGATTCTTCAGGTTGTGTAACCACCTGAGGCTTCAATGGTCCGTCACAAGCGTAAAGTGATAACCCTCAAGGTACTCGCGGAATTTTTCAATGGACCAGATTACAGCGAGATATTTCTTCTCAGTTGTAGAGTAGTTCTTCTCTGCGTCAGACAAGGTCCTACTCGCATATGTCACCGCATGCTCGACATCGTCAACCGTTTGTGACAAGACGGCCCTTAATCCAGTACTGCTGGCATCTGTCTGAAGCTCGAAGGGGGTGTTGAAATCGGGGCTGGATAATATGGGGCTTTGATGAGGCAAGTGCAGATCTGCTCGAAAGCCAAAAACGTTTCCGTCACGATTATTATATCGTCTAGATAAGCGAAGGCATGCGGCTCCATCTCCGGACCAATGAGGCTGTCCACTAACCGCTGAAAAGTTGCGGGTGCGTTAGTTAGCCCGAAAGGCATACGATTAAACTATAATAATCCACGTCCATGTACTGAGAGTCGACCAGGATACCGAAACATTTCAGAAAATCGAGTCCCAATGCCAGGTCGAAAGGCAAGGACGGCAAAACGCGCATACACAGTTCCTCGACTCTCTTTTTGAGTGCGACTGGAGCCGTTATCTCCTGTGAAACACATTCCACTCGGCTGTTAGCAACCTGCACCAATCCGCGCCTGGTCTTCGGCTTCACATCCAACTCTATTAACATTCTCAAGCCTCTTGAACCGATGGACGAGCGAGAGGCGTCGCTATCCACCAGGGCTCGCATAGGCTGGCCAGAGACACGCACATTCAGGAACATTAAAGGTTCAGGGCCGAAAAGGGGTGTCGGTAAGTAAGAGGTTTCGGGGAGATTGAATAAGAGAGTTGGTAAGGTCTGTATACCCGTTACTACAGGGGTCGCGGTAGAGTCGGCAAGGGCACGTTCCGAGTCGACAAATGGCTCGTCAGGTTTGGGAAGTTTGGGATCATCGAGAATAGGTGTGACGTCCGTTACTCCTCCCAATCCGATTTCGGATTTTGGGGTTAGGGTCACTAGTGTCAGATCTATGATTGGGATTCTTCGTTTGGGGTTTCCTGGGACGATGTAGGGCTGAACTCTTGACACAGAAAGAAATGGTCGACCGGGTCATGTTCTATCAATGTTCTGTTACAATCCATACCCGGAATATAATTTTTCATATTGTTATAAACAAATTCAATGAACAGGCCCCGCTGGATATATATATATCACGTGTTTTTTGTCCCTGAAGGTTCATCACAAAATAGATAGACTTGCATTTTCAGTAAGCACAAAAATTGGATAAACTTATTCATATTCGTTCTATGTGCTTGGGTTGTTTGATTTAATTTATTTCGTTTTCCACTTGTTTCGGTTCTCACATGTTTTTCGTCACTCAACTTACAATTGATACGCTCTTTTCTTTAGAGGGACAGTAAAAACTTTGGGCACGTACCCATTTGATTCTTTTGTTTCCCCAACTATTTTTTTCCACAATTCTCGAATCCAATAAGTAAGGATTATTCCTCATAAAGTGCAGATTCGTGAATAAATTGATTCCGTGTTATTCCTGTCTTCTTATTCTATTATCCTTCTTCAGATTCAAGTTATACATATTATAGAGTCCTATTAGTTGTAAGTTTCAAGTTATCTTTTCATAAGTTGCTATCGATATCCTTATCTTCGATAAGATCCATTGTTCTAACAATAAAGGAATTAAAAGTTCCGAAGCAAGTTCTTCGTAATTTTCTGATCACAAACGGTTTTAAAAATAGAGAAGCAATCGTAAGCCATATCAAAACCAATTATGGCTTCGGAGACGAATATCTAAAAGCAGTCGAAGACAAGTTAACTTATTTCATGTCCACATTTGAACAAAAGTGGACAAATGCTTTCTATAATGCAACAAAATTCAGCGCCCGAAATGCGGAATGGCTACTTTCAGATTTCTCTGTACAATTCTTTGGGGCTGGTCCCGGGAGGAGATTTTCAGATCATTTAGAGAATAGCTCAAAATCAACCAAAAGACGTAAACTGCTTCAAATTCGGGAATGTTATTCTGAGTCGGAAATACAGGGTGCATTCCTGAATATTTTGCGATGTTCTGGTAAAACTAAAACTGCTAATGACATCATGAAGCTTTTGCCAAAAGACGATGATGAACACAATGAATTACCTGACAAATTATCAGGTTCAGAAATGGGAGGAATTACACGCTACACTGATAACGGAAATACCTGGAATCATACCTTTAAATTTAGTTGGCGGACCTGATTTTTCAATGACTCTAACTTCGAAGTATGGATGTGATGGAACGTCTGGTTATAATCCATACAATCAGTCTTTCATAGATTCAAGTAAGTCAGATGCAAGCGTCTTGATTTTTCGATGGTTCCTCTAGCATTGGGGATGTTTGACTCGAAAATGTCCATGGTTGATGGATAAGTTTTGCGCTCACTGAAACTCCATCATCACAATCGTGTTATATATGCGGCGCAAAGGCCTCCATGATGATCAAATTGGAAGAAGTGAAACCTCTGTCTGTGAAGATCGAAAACTACTCTTTCGGTCTCTCCACCCTACATGCTTGGATACGCTTTATGGAGTGCATCCTTCACATTGTGTATCGTTCAGATTTCTGCAAATGGGCAGCGATGTTACCCGATCAGAAGCAAAAAATGAGCTAAGCAAAAAAGAGAGTGCAAAAAGAATTTTGGGAGGAAGTGGGCCTGATTGTGGATGTTCCACAACATGGGAGTGGGACATCCAATAATGGCAATACTGCTCGAAGATTCTTCCAAGATCCTGAATTAACTTCGAGTATTACCGGGGTTGACAAAGTATTGATCGAAAAATTTGGCATTATTCTACAAGCTATGACATCTGGAAAGAGAATAGATTCCATCAAATTTGAAGAATATTGTGAGGAAACTGCGAAACTTTACGTTAGCTTATATGAATGGTTCAAAATGCCTCTGACAGTACACAAGGTCCTAATCCATGGGGCTAAGGTAATTGAAAATGCCTCATTGCCTATTGGTCAATTGGCGGAAGAGGCCGAAGAAGCAACTAATAAGATATTCAAGAGGATCAGGGAATTCAATACCCGTAAAATCAGTCGGATGGCAACCAATGAAGATTTGGGTCACAAGTTGTTAATCATGACCGATCCTTATATAAACTATTTCAGAACTCTTCATGAGAATCTCACTCTTCCTATGAAAGCGGAAGCTCAATATTTACAGATTGAAGATGATTGAAATGGAATAAACAACTCTGCTGAATACCCAAATCCTTCCTCTGAAAGAATACATGCTTGATGGGTTTGTTTGAATAAATCGTTCATAGCGATGGAGAAGAATGTTGAGTGTGAATGTTTCACCATCAGATTTTTTCCATACGAAATCACCTATTTCGAGAATTTTTCGAACGGAATTGTTAATATCAATAGAAAATGTTGTTCAATGCAAGTATATTCCGTTGGAGTTTCATTTCTGAGGATCAAATGAATATCCGAGCGGAGAAAAATGTTTCTAATCTGGAAACAGCTATTGGATGCATTTGTTGACTAGAATTGTTAATAACAATGGAAGATATTGTTTAATGTCAGTCCTTTCATTATGCTTCTATTTTTGGTATATAATAGACGATTTCACGAAGAAAAATGAATTTTTTCTACCAAAGAGTGACCGTTCAATACATTTGTTAATCAGTATTATTAATAACAAATGTAAATATCCTTGATTATGCTTTCCATTAATCGAAGCATCATTTTCGCAGAGGAAATTGATGATCAGGCAGAAAAAAAGGAATTTTATATATCCAGCGGCGCCTGTTCATTAAATTTGTTCATGAAATTTGTTTATAACAATATGAAAAATTGTATTTCATACATTCTTGAGGTAATATCGACGAATATCATGGAGCAGGTAACACAAATATGAAAAATTATGATTTTTTTGCAATTTGCAACTTAAATAACAAAATAACCGCGTCTTTTCTGCAAAATTGGCCTCGGCAGTCTTCTTCAAAATTTAATTAGCTTTGATTTAAAAAAAAAAGTTAAATCGTAGGAAAATTGTAGGCTTTGAATTATTTTGAACCCCAATTTTCTCATTCTACACACTGTGCGACGCGTTCTTCCAGAAAGGCTATATTCTCACGTCGCCTGTCCATGTTCCGACCTTTAGGCTCTCGGTAAGCCAGATTAGGCAGTAATACCAACTCAAGGCAATTCCAGATAAAAAGAAAGGTAGTAGCCGCAAGATCACCTCCTCGCCACTGGGATGACCGATCGGCCTTCAATGATTCGAAGTAAGTAGTCCTCAGGGTCCTCATCACGCGCACCTGAAAATCTGAGGTTCCACCTTCGCATGGTATCATAGGCGGTAGCTGGAAAAGGAGGTGGTGGTCCTCTTCTGGATTAGGGTACGCTTTCGAGACCATATCGACGGTCCGGAGGGACAGAGCCTATGATAGGGTCGAACGTAAGGTGAGGGGAGTCTGCTCTGGCCCGATAACTTCTCGAAGAAGGGTGGTGGGGATAAGAGTCGTCATTTGAGTCGTAAGGGCGGTAAACAGGGCTTTGGCCTCAAAAGGGGTTATGTCGGGGGTCACGATCGTAACGGTTGTTAAAAGAGGGCTCAGAATTTATAATTTATAAATCCACGAATCATCGCCTGTGAATTTGGCCATGGTGACTTAATTGATAACCCAAGCGATATAAATGGTACGGGAAAGAATAAGGGGCGTTAACGGAGATCCCCCAAAAAAAATACACTAAGCCAATTGGTTATCAACTGGGAGTCGGTACGTGCGATACAAATATAATAAAACAAGAGGGTCGAGTATCCAGAGCTCTGTCAAAGTTAAATTAACTTGGATTACTTAGAATCGGAATATAGAATAATTAAATAAGTAATGGGATATAATAGTAATAACAGTAAATAAATTCAGGGTTTGTTGATAAATAATGTAGGGTACGAGGGGTTAATAGACCGGTCAAATAATGTGTCGAAAACAATATAGATTATTATAACTAACTCTGCATAGTCTATTCAACCTCAGGGGTTAACTCAGTTAGGGTTAAAGGGGAATTTAATTTTATACTAAGAGCGCAAAATAATAAAGCTCAACCCACAATATGAGTTTTAATCGTGAATCAAAGTAATATTTACCAATAAGGGAGACGGTGTTGAGAATCACTGTTAGTAGGTCCTCAGGTTGAGTTCAGGACACGAAATAATATTTCCCGTCTTTAATTTAATGCTTCGAATTATTCCTGTCATTATAGATCGAAAAGTCGCTGACAATAATTCTAAGGTATGCGAATGCTAGCCGTTGTGTTAACGTTCGTAATGTTATTATGGGTAGCACAGCTGAATGTAAACATTACAGGGCAGAGTCGAAAATGATATTGTCAATTTTTAAATCTCTATCGTAGCAATCTTATTGCGTTGAAATTTTATCAAATCAAACTATATAATAAAATAATAATATCAAAATATCCAACTACCTACGGCAATAAGCATTAAATGTAATTGCAAAGAGCCAGAAATACTTAAAAATTGAAATTAAATGAACATTAAATTATTAGAAATTATTTATCAATGCCAAAGACAAATGGGTTAAGCCAGGGTTAAAAATACGAATAAAGGCTGTAAATCGATGCGTATGTCTAATCCGACGTTTTACTAACAGTAGCAAGGATTATAATACATTATAAGGAGATTTCACTGTTTTGGATTCGAGACCTTTTGAGACTGAATATAATATTTCAAGATAATGCTATATTAATATTCGATATATAGCACCTCTTCGGCACCAAGCTTCCACCAGTAATTTTCTCCAAAATTTGAGAAACTCAAATTCAGGAGTAACGACAGCCAAAGTTAGTTTTGCGAGCGCCAGACCGACTAGGTCAACTCAATCTAAATACCCATAAATGTTAAAGTGACAAGTCTGGGGGGGGGGGGGGGTCCTGGTGAAAACTTGATGTACCGGCAAACTCGGCTAGCCCAGCTCGAGTCGGTAGAGTAGGGGAGGTCCCCGAACTGAAGGTCACGGAAGAGTTTTCTTACCTATAAAGAGGATAGATAAGCGCAAAGTTGTTATAAAATACATGGACAATTTATTAAATCTTTAACAACAGCTTTCAAACCCGACAATGTTTCGCATCTAATCTAGATTATCTACGGGGGGCGATACACAACAAATTGGGGGGGGGGTCGAAATTACTTTAGGTCAAATAAAATAACAAAATAATAAAAAAGGGTGGGGGGCTAACCCGTGAAGTTAGGCCACTCTGTCCGGTACTATGGGACTGGGTCGAGAATTCGTCAAAAGTACAAACAGAGGGGGGGGGGGTCGTAAGAATCGAAATCAAATTAAATATTACAATCAGTCAATTATCACAACAGATCAAATATTACAATAAATCAAATATTATATGAAGGCCCAATCCAGAAATCCAACTAGCCACGTGTGACCATCAAAGAGGAACAAGAAGAATGGGCTTTACCCAATGGGCACTAACGGTCTCGGCTCGGGAAAACGATCCCGGGCACAAGCGAGGTTATGCAATTAAATGTTAACAACAAAGAAAGGGGGGGTTGTCACGTACGGTGGGATTTCTGGTTAGAGTAACAAAAAATATATAGAGGAAAACCTCACCTCACCAAAGTCCCTAAAGTTCAACTAAACTTCACGACAAAACTGGAACGCGACACTTATTCCCTGGTGCACGATCCTGAATCCTCGGAGGCTGCCGACAGACTAGGACGATGCTGTCGCTGGCCGGTGGCTCGTGCCTTGCGGTTACCTCTCCTACCGCTGGTTCCTCGCGCATTGGCGGGTGGAGTGCCGCTATGGTGTCGAAGCTCAGACGTATGTCAGGGACGTATTGAAGTGGGGTCTGCAGTACCCCAACGTCCTTATCCCCTTCCCTGATTTCTGGTTTTTCGACCTGGGCCATCAGCAGATGTTGCTCCACTCTCATTCCCCTCCGTTGACATCCATATTAATAATCATAATTCTGGGGACTCTCTTGCTCATCCATAATACAAAAAGTCTTGCTGGGATCCAATAAAAAGGGGTGTCATGGCACGGGCCTGGGCTATAGGGGCCTCTTTAGTAGAACTGGAGGTCGAGATTGGAATTGCCCATGACTCAGTCTACGTAGTTCCACAACAGGTGGAGGTGTCGTCCAGGATCCTTGTGGCAGAAAACGCAGCGCAGGTCCTGGAGGCATCTACGTAGGGTGCCCAGTACATGTCTTGACGGCGGTGGCGATGGGTCGAAACAAGGCGGTAAATTTGAAAGCGCCAGACTCAGCAATGTGCAGCAAAATTGGGATCTTTTTGGGCTAGGCAACAGCAAACGTCCTAAATAGGTCTTCATATTCCTTCCAGATCCCTCGTTGTCCAGAAGTATCCTCGGTGGTTTTACATAAATAAATAGCAAACAAAAATATGGCAATAAATCCTTAAAATACAAACAACAAAAATAGCCCGTAGTCCCGAGTACCGTGCAGCCTCTGAGGAAACCTTCAAATTTACCAAGTAAGATCAAAAAGCATAACGCAAAACCTTGAATTTAATTCGATTTAATATATTTAATAAGAATTGTAGAAACTGTTCTTCCAATAGGATGGGAATCAAGGAAAGTTCCCTTGATGGAAGAAAAAACAAAATTGAAATTATATTTATGTTGGCACCGATTTAGAAGTGCTTATTTATTCTTGTCAAAAAAAGTATTTTTTTTTAAAAAAGAAGAAAAATGCAAATATTTCTATATTTTTTTTAAGCGATAAAATATAATGTTGATTCGAATAAAAACTAGCATTTGTCTTTCTAAAAAGGTTATTAGTTCGTTTCTTGGAAGGTTGGTGAACAAAAATAAAAGTGTCTGATTTTTCCAAATCATTTCAGTCGATTATGTCGATCATTAGAAGAGTGTATCACTATCAGTGACAACGGAACTCTACTATATCGACTTTATCAACCTATGATTTAGAATTAATTTAACGTTATTTAAAACAAGATGGAATATTTCAATATAAATTGAAGAAATTTTCTGTGAAAAAAGGAACGCTTCCAATCCGCTGGGTATCGAGCCCAGGATTGAAAGCGTTCCTTTTTTCACAGAAAATTTCTTCAATTTATATTGAAAAATTCCATCTTGTTTTAAATAACGTTAAATTAATTCTAAATACCTACCTAAATGCCTACCTCGTGATCTCTTGATGGGAGGTTCAACTGGTATATTTCGATTTACATTTTCTAGATTTTTATGCTGATTTGAATTTTTTATTTGTTCTTGGTTTTTCTTTTTAACCCTAGTAGTCATGGTTTTCAATGGCAAATTTTCATAATTTATAGCAGGAAGTTTTGAAGATAGTAGTTTAAATAAATTTTTATATTTGACTATATCTTTATTAATTTCGTTAAATAATTCCTCATTTAAGATTCCATTGAAAATTTCCGATAACCTCAAATTAACATTGGATATTGGTCCTTCTGAAGTTCAACTAAAGTCATTTGCATCATCTTCGGTGAATACTGAATTAAAATATTTCTTTTTCGAAGTATTTCCTGTTTTGATATTATTTTCTTGATTAATTTTTATAAAAGCATTTTCAAGATTTACTTTTTCCTGAGATGTCATAAAGGTATCGTCATCATCTTCGTGTAAATTTCTTGATTTTTCTTCATTAACAATAGGGTTTCTTGAGAGAGCGTCTGCATTGACATTCATTTTTCCTGCTTTGTATACTACATCAAAATCATATTCAGCGAGTTTTAACCTCCAGCGCGAAACTCGTGAGCAAGGATCCTTAGAGTTTTGAAACCAAACTAGTGGTTTATGATCAGTTACTAGGGTAAATTTTCTTCCATATAAATAAGGGCGGAAATAAGTGACACAAAATAGTATTGCAAGTGCTTTTTTTTCATATGTGTCATATTTTTTCTCAACGTCACTTAAAGTACGTAAAGCAAATACTATTGGCTTATCTTTGCCTATTTTGCCTTGTGATATATACCAGCTATTGTGTATCTTGAGGCATCTGTCGTGAGAATAAAGGGTTGAGAAAAATCGGGTCGTTGTAAAAGTGGCTCTTCACACAATCTTGATTTTAAAATATCAAAAGCAATTTGCTGTTTATCGGTCCATATGAAAGGAGTATCCTTTTTCAGAAGTTGATTTAAAGGAGTTGCAATTTTTGAGAATCCATCAATAAATCGTCTATAATATCCTGCCAATCCTAAAAATTGTTTAACATTCTTTTGTCTTTATGGAACTGGAAATTCTTTTATGGCTATTCTTTTTTTGAGGTCTGGTCGAACTCCATTTTTATCAATTATATGACCTAAATATCCTATATCAGGTCGTAGAAATTCACATTTGTCTGGTTGTAAATGAAGGTTTGCTTTTCGAAGACGTTGTATTAAATTATTAAATTTTGTCTCATGTTCTTCTGGTATATCAGCAAATATGACTATGCCGTCAAGATATACAAAGAGTTCTGTCCCTATTAATCCAGTTAAAGTGATACCCATTAACCTTTGAAATGTTGCGGGAGCGGTTATTAAACCGAAGGGCATTCTATCAAATTCAGAATGGCCATGATGTATAGAAAATGCAGTTTTATAAGAGTCTTTAGGGTCCATTTTTATATGGTGAAAACCAGTAGCTAAATCGAATACTGGAAAATATCTGGCAGATCCGAGTGAATCGAGTATATCGTTTATGTTAGGTAGTGGGTAAGAAAATCCGATTGTGTTTTCATTAAGTTTTCTGAAGTCAAGAACCATTCGCCATTTTATTTTACCTTTAGAGTCTGGTTCTTTAGGAGCAATCCAAACTTGAGTGTTATATGGTGATTGTGAAGGTTTTATTATTTTATTTTTTAATAATTCGTCAACTTTTTTTGTAATTTCTTCTTTATGAACAGGGAGATATCTATATTGTCTTGCAAAAATTGGAGAATCATCTGTAGTCTGAATCGAATGCTGCAAGTGGTTCTCCTGGGATTTGAAATCTGTCTGCACTGTCAATAATTAATCTTTCTACATGTTCGTATTCGTCTTGATTCAAATGATCCTAACGAAAAAGTTTCTTGATACATTCTATTTTTCCTTTACCTGTTATGTTAAAAAGTTTGCATGGATTGTCGAAAAAATTGTCGTTCCTTAAGAAGCTATTCAGAATTTTGGTAGATAAACGGTCATCATTTAAGTTTCTTAAATTGCTTGATTGACTTGTCACATTTTGGAAATCTCTTTCTTCAAAGTCTTCTAAAGTAATAGCTGGTATTGATATCGTTACTGAAATTTCGTTTGTATTTGAAAATTTGATATAAGCTTTACCATTGCAATTTTTTACAATTGCGTCTCCGGCATAAATTCCTTTGCCAATGTGTAGTCGAGGTGCGTAACCTTCGCTTTTTTCAGTATTTTCAAATGAAATATAAAATGTTACTGTTCAAGCTGGAATTGTTAATATCTGTGTCGATTCAAATGGATACAGTTTATTTTGTATTTCTAGACATTTTAATCCAATTTCGACCAGCACCGGAATCTATCATCATGCGAGCAGGGCTTTGAAGGCCTTCTGCGCATATCATTATAGATGGAATTGTACTTTGTTTCGAAACGCTTATCTTTATAGCCGTTTGATTGTTAGAAGTGGATGCTTCTGGTTCTTATCGTACGCTTTCCTCAGTGCATCCGTACTGGGGAGAGCGTTTGAGTTTTCCGAATTTTGCGATTATTGTTTATTTAATTTTAACATTACAATTTGGTATAATATGTCACGTTGTCTATTTTGATTTATAAATTGTCCGTGATTTGCATACCTGTTGTGATCTAGATTTTCTTGTCTATTATCATTATTTCTGTTTCTCGACAAATTTTAATTATGGAATCTATTGCTGTTATGATAATTATTTCTGTTACTTGAAAAGTTATTGTAATTGTTGTTCTTGTTCCTTAAAAAATTGTTATTCGGATAATTGTTTTGTGCAAAGTTATTATTATTATAATTGTTATTTCTGTTTCCTAAAAAGTGGTTATTCCGGTAATTATTTCTTGCAGAATTATTGTAAATAGTTTCTCGTCGTTGGTGATTATTACTAGGCGGTTGATTTTGCATAAAAAATTAGGATTTTGTTTTCTAGATACTGCTTCTTGTGCTTTGGTTAAATGATAACAATTTTCAGCAACATGACCCGGTTTTTTGCATATTATACAATTTATATTGTTAGCTCGTGCAACATTGAATCGAGTTGTTTTATTATTTCTATTATTTATAGAATCATCCATTTTTAAATAATCTGAATTTTTATTTCTCCGTAGTTCGGAAGACGCTGCCAAATCTCTTTCTACGTTGATTGTGTCATTGAAAACTTCTTTGAATGTTTCCTTTCTTTTTACTCGAATTTCTTCTTCGATTCTGTCAGCAATCTCCTTAATTCTAGCTGCATAGGAAAGTACGTTCTCTTTTTCCCACATATAGGTATTCCCTAATTCTCCTTGTAACTGATACACACTTTTTGCTGGGGCGTATACTCTTTTGAGTTTTTCGATTAAGTCCTCGATATCATTATAAGTCGATCTAAAGATACATTTTCTCGCTTCTCCTGATAATTTCCTTCTTAATAATCGTGCTGAATTTTCTTGACATGCAGGTGTTAGCAGCATTGCCTTTGCCTCATAACATCCCTCAATAAAATGTGATAATGGAATGATACTTCCATCGAATAAGGGTACTACTTCTAACGCGCCACGTAAGGATACTTGTTGACTATTAGGTAGGGCCATTTCGTTGTTTATAATTGAATTAACGATTTCTTCAGGATTGTTGTAAACAGGTTGCTCTATTTGTTCGTTGTCGATACTATTATCGTCTCTATTGTGATTACTTTTAATTGTTTTGCAAGTAAGAGATTTTTCTGATAAATTTATTTTAGTTCTTTTTTCAACTGTGTTTTTTAGGATTATCGTTGAACTAAGTAAACTTATATCTTCGTTGTAAATATAAGTAGTTTCGTTTTTTAATGTTTCGCCCTGATCAATTGATCCACAAATAATACTTGAATTAGTTTTTAAACTCGAATTAACCCAATTATTCGAGATAGATAAACTGCTTGTTCCGGCAGTTTCGAATTGTTCAAACGTTAAGGTTTTCTCTAAAAAAATATTATCTAATTGAAAACTGATATTTGTTTTGTCTTTGTTGGAGATATTTTCAAACTTATCTTTAGTTACCTTTTCCTTCACAGCAACTCTTCTTTTTGGTTTAGGGGACTAGTTTGATTTTGTGCCACAAATTTTGCAAGTTCAGTATTTTTCTTAACTTGACTGCGCGTAATAAGATTTTCTTGACTTTGGGATTTCCCTGATTCACTGGAATTGGGGCCCGACATAGGTCATTATAAAATATAATTTACTGATGCGTACATGGAGACACTATTTAAATTGCAATATACATAAATATTCACTTGGATCAACCGAAAAAATCTTTCAAATATCGTTCGTTTAACAATATATATTTTTGATAATCAATAAATGAGATTGACAATGTGGTAACTTGAGTCCTCACTTGTAATCTTTGAGATAGATGTTTTCAGTTTCAAAGAGAATTTGAAAGGCAATTTCCCTTTACTTTTAAAGTCGTTGAACTTAGCGTCGAATTAGAAGTGGTTTGGCTAGCGGTAAAAATCTGGTGAAGCTGAACTAGACTGGACTGAACTCGCGGTGTAGAGATGATGGCACTGGAATGGACTCGCGTTGGTTACATTGTAGAAATCGGATGTTGACTAACTGACTGAACTGAACTCTATTGGAACTTTCGCTTTTTATAGGCCTTTGAAAGGTCACATATGGTGGGAGTGAAAAGCAAGGTGTACCACCTTTTCCATATTTGGTATTGAAGCTTAAGATCGGATGAGTTGCCTTCTCCGATGACTCACGCTCTGATGAAATTTATTAGCTGGCATTAATGTCACAGCCAAATATATCAATTCTATTTGAATCTGCCTTTGGGTTTTAACGACCTTCCTATTTCTTATTAAATCATGCTGTATCTTGAGTCGATATATCACAAGTTAGACATTTTATAATTAAAGTTTAAGTTACTTTTTACTATTTTTAAAATGTTTTTCAATTCATTTCATCTCTTTATAATATTCCCGCGTGATCATATGGTTGGAATAAGCTTCAACATGGCGTTTCTTTCTGTTGGTTAGGCTAGGTCGTTCATAATCAGTTTTTTTCACTTTATTTTCATGATCATAGTTTTAGTGCATTCAGTGGATTCAGTGTGCGTAAGGTATTTAATATTTATTCTTAATGTTTGTTAGTCTTACACGTGCTTTTTCTTATTTGAAAAGTAGAAGCCACAATGTAAAGTTGACCACGCGTTGACCGGCATCACTAAATAACACTAATAATATAAGAAAATGTACTACTTGTTTAGTGCTAAAAATATTTTGCTGTTCATAGAGAGTCAACTATAAGTTGAATATTTATTATATTTCAAATGTATAACTGTACTAATAAAGGAAACTAATTCTTTATCGGCACTAAAAAAATGTTCGCGTTCGTCGTTACTTAAATATATTAAACACTTTATACATTGTTTCTTGAGATTAATTGCATATATAACAAACATTTATCCATTGCCCGTATGTATAATATCGGTTTTCAACTTTAAATATGTTTCCAAGTACATTATGTATTTTTATTTCTTATTATGATTAATATTATGGAAATAATTTTAAATCATACGAAACGCATAAAGCTCGCTTTTCACCGTCACGAATACGAACTTCCCTACGTGCCGACGATATGCATCGCATGTGATGACGCATCTGCGTGGCGTTGTGAACGCACGCGTGATGCATATTTCGCACCCGTGCGAGCGGTAACGCTCGCACTGTACGCGCACTTTGTTATCTGGGTTCAAGCAAAGCCATGGCTTGACAAGTGTTATCTGGACTCAGCTCCTTCGAGACAAATGGTAGAGAAGTGGTTTGCTGATTTCAAACGCGGCCGTGCAAACACTGATGATGCTGAGCGCTCTGGTAACCCAAATTAGGCAGTTGTTCCAGAAAACATAAGAAAGGTCCACAAAATGGTTTTAGCCGATCTTAAATTGAAATTGTGTGAGATAGGTGACACATTAATGATATAAGAAAGCAGTGCATTAACCATTTTGCATGAATATTTGAGCATGAGAAAGCTCTGTTCGAAATGGGTATCGCGTTTGCTCACAATCGATGAAAAGCAGCAACGCTTCGACGATTCAGGGGGTTGTTTGAAGCTGTTTGAATGCAAGGAAAACGATTTTTTATGCGGTATGTACGTATAATTGAAAAAGAGCCTTCTAAACTCCTCGTGTCTACAGAAAGTCTTAACATTTGAGATCTTCAGGGATGCCGCCCAAGGCAGGGACAAGTCCTTGCCACTCCGCATGGTTGATATAACACATACTCCGTCGTAATGACAAAACGGCATGTTGATGATGGCGACTGGAAGGACGTCACTTAAGGACAAAGGAACCGTCGCATTGACCTGAAAAGGACACCCAGATAACCTAGCACATGGCAAATTGGAGATTGGCTGGGATCGTTACCCCAAAATAAAATTACGAAACTCGTGGCAGAAACATCCCGGGGTGGTAACATTATCATTACTCTCTGCAACAGAAAGATTGAAGTTCTTCCTATAAAAATCTGACCTCAGATAATTGCTGAGTATCACAGAAGCCTCATAAGGGAATCACTAAAACCTGCCGCCGTATTAGAGAACAATACATATGACCTGGTTTTATAAGTCGAAATTAGCGAGTTTATTCGAGGGTGCAGAAGCTGTTTCGATCAGAAACCCGTGTGATCTCTAATTCGCGAACCGATGTTCACCACTGACACTCCTGCCAAGCCGTTCAAAAAGGTATCTCTCGATACTATTAAAAAATTGCCCACAACCCCAAACGAGAACAGACATATCTTCACGATGCTAACTAACGGATTTCTCGAAAGGAGCCATATTGTATTCATGGATTACATAATGCATTATGCTGACGACTATTTCGATTTAGATCGATTGCTTCCTTTCGTCATGTTCACATTTTATACTTCCATACATGAGGCAATCAATTTTACACCCTATGAAATGGTTTTCGGGCCAGTCACTAGAACACCAAGCTCGTTTCCTCATGGCACAGAACTCGATACCTATAAATCCTACTTGCGCGACCTAATAGTAAGGATAGCCGAGTTCCAGAAACCAGAATCTCATCAAGGCTAAATCCCGCTCTATGAAACTCTTGATTTTTTCGTTGCAGATGATCAGTTATTAAGATATCAACGCCGCCATCGAATGTGACCTTAGAAAGAAAGAAAGGACACTACGAGGCGCCATCAATCAGAAGGGAGCTACCGAAATCATCTAGGCCTCGCTGCCTCAACTCAACATCTCTGAGTTGTCACCAGCTCTACAGGAATTTCAGGAACATATACTATATTACTTCAGCCTGGCACGAAAAACAAAAGGCTGCGAAATAATGATGATCCATGGATTCCACTTTGGCTTGATTCTTTTATTCGATCCGTAATACCTGCTGTATCGCCAAGGGAACGACCAGCGACGACCCCAGTAATTCAGCTGCCATCCCAGACTTTTCAACCGGCATGAAAACCTAATCGGGGTCTAGATGAATCGGTCAAGGCCCATGGCCGTCGAAAAATCTGATATCTGCGATACAAGTAGCGCCAAATCAATCTCTATATATGGTGTGTTCCATGCCAAATCGGACGACTTCAGGACTCCATGTTTCCGATTTACTTGAAATTTTAAGGACTGATAGTCTAACATAAATAATAAAGAAACCAAAAATTTGAAATTTTGTCATAAATTATTTAAAAATTTATGGGATAAACAAAAAAAAAATGTTTTTGTTCTTTTTCAATTATTTAAAAACTGACTCTTGGAAAAATTCTGAAAGAATTACACAAACGTACCATTAGGTGGCCGATGTAGTAGCATTTTTCAGAAAAATTTTCACCCCAAATTTATTAACAAAAAACTTTTTTTTCAAACAAATTGATTTTTTGAAAAAACACCACTTTTGAAAAATCTGAACAAATTCATAGTGATAGCCCCAAGTATAACGCAAATGTTTTTGTTTATAATATTAACAATTAAAGATTTTTGTCACTTTTTTTGTAAAATTAATTCTGGCTGATCTAATTATCCGATTTTTATGTTTTTTGTGACAATGGAATCGTCATTTAACATAGATTAGCTATGAAATTTCCCGATTTGAAAACTTGAAATTTTATGTGAAATTTTAATAATTGTTTATAACAAATTGATAAACAAATGTCTTCTTCATCGGATTTCGACTGGAAAAAAAACCACATGTACTTCATTCAATTATCTTTCATATTCCGTTGAGAAAAAAAATCGCCCGCATTTTGGAATTCGGTCGAAAACATAGTCACGCGAGGTGCCAAAACTGTGCCGTTCGCTCGCACGCATTTATTCTTCACCGCGCAAATGCTTCGTGCTATGTGTTGAATCTGAATAATCCATTTTAATAATTCTCTTCATTAAATAATGCTCTGGAGCCAATTGTCGGACGGGAAAAATAGAGCCTTTTTTTTCTTGGCGAAGTTTTAATTTCTAATTCAACAAATTTTTCACTTTTTTTAAAGTGTACATTTTGAGGTTTGTATAAGGGACACCAAAATAGCGATAAGTCATTCATAAATCTAATTCTGAGAAAAATTCATGGCTCTGTCCGGCTATTGGTGCTTTTACCTTAACTCATCATATTATTAAGCCTCCAAGTGATACATATTAATTAACGTTCGATCCTGCACTGAGTACCAATATCTGAATTCGATACTATTTTGCACAAAACGTGCTTTGGTTCTGTGGCTGTCTCGAATGAATAATAATAATAATAATAATAATGACATATAGCATAAACCACGTTGCCATAAAAACACTCGAAATTCTAGAACACCACTACAAAAATAACGCGTTAATTTTTTATAGAGGTCTGTGCTCAGTTTCGATTGTGAAAAGACTGATCTACAAAAGCAAAAATAATAATGATGTGGAAAAAAACAAATGAAGATCGCTAGCAACTAACGTGTTCAAAGGCGTCGAACGCTCCGTGTCAAAGCGCGCTCCGAACGTTCGATCAGATTTAAATTAGCATTACATTAATCAACAATAAAAATGCGAAAAAAATCTTTTTGCAAAATTAATCTGGATTTTAGTTCACATTGTCAATGCCTATCGAAAAAATACCATAACGAGTAGAAGTAATTTTTGATCATATTTGAGTGATCTGTTTAAGGAGTATATCATTCTTGAAAATACTACCTATTCGGTGCTAAATTTAAATAAACTGATGTCAAGATTGTATACTACTTATATACGTTTCAAAAATCTATTATTTATTCACCCGAGAAATCCTTTTTAAATAGCACGAAGCATTTTCGCGGTGAAGAATAAATGCGTGCGAGCGAACGGCACAGTTTTGGCACCTCGCGCGACTATGTTTTCGACCGAATTGGATCGTTCCAAAATGCGGGCGATTTTTTTTCTCAACGGAATATGGAAGATAATTGAATGAAGTACATGTGGTTTTTTTCCAGTCGAAATCCGATGAAGAAGACATTTGTTTATCAATTTGTTATAAACAATTATTAATATTTTACATAAAATTTCAAGTTTTCAAATCGGGAAAAATCATAGTCAATCTATGTTAAATGACGATTCCATTGTCACAAAAAACATAAAAATCGGATAATTTAATCAGCCAGAATTAATTTTACAAAAAAAAGTGACAAAAATCTTTAATTGTTAATATTATAAACAAAAAAATTTTTTGAACGAAATCACTTTAGGTTTATGTCAGGAATGGTAAACACTATAGTAAAAAATCATTTTGAAGTATATTTGAATTTTCATCCAATTCGGGTGATCCGTTTCAGAAATTCTGACCCATATATAATAGCTGGAAAATTAAATGTTTGATTCTCATAAAAACGTTTTTGGTGATTAATCTTTTCTTTTTGAGCCCTAAAAAGGTGTGCCAAATTTCAATCCAATCCGATAATTCTATCAAAAGTAATCGTGTACAGAGACGCCGGACAAATAGACACTTTCATAAAACCCGGTTTTTCTGACTAGGGGGATTTCATAACGTAAATATTTGATGAAAATTCTAAAAGTGATTTTTTACATGAAACCAATATATTATCATATGATGAGAATATATTTAAAATTTGAATTTTTCACCTAAGTTAAGTAAAGAATATTTATTTTTCATTCAGAATGAATCACAGAATGCAAAATGTTTTTGAATCTTCTTGAAAAAATGTAATTAATTACATTATACATTCATAAAGTTTAAACCAAATATCAGATAAAAGTTTACTGTAAGTTTGAATATCATCTGGAACATATTATATGGCACTTTACGCTTCCTTCGTGAGCTTTTAATCTCGGGTGTGTTCACGAGTTCTCCAGTTCACTCAA
This sequence comes from Diplolepis rosae, assembly GCA_030998225.1. Taxonomy (NCBI): domain Eukaryota; kingdom Metazoa; phylum Arthropoda; class Insecta; order Hymenoptera; family Diplolepididae; genus Diplolepis; species Diplolepis rosae. The sequence goes on from JAPYXD010000450.1 coordinate 1,190,151, forward strand.
GAGTTGGGAAAAGCGAAAGTCTTTTATCGCACGTCGCTCGTCACCACTTCCAGGAACGAATTTTAAACTCAAGCTCCCGTTCGGAAGAGCCCATGATACGTCGGTGTCACCCCTAGCCTAGTGGGATTCGAAAATCACTTAATCACTTTGTCGAAACTCGAAACACGCCGGGTTTGTTTTCACCACATGTTTTCGCTTTGCCATTATTGGTGTTGTCATCGTCAAAAAAGTTATTTTTGGAAGTGGTTTAAAGTGTTAGGGCAATATAAAATTTTGTAATATTTTCACTATAAATATATTTTTGTCAATTCTTTTCCTACAGCCGAACATCCTAATAATATTAGATATTTTTCTGTATTCAAAAATAATTTATTCCGTTTTTTTTTAAAGAAATTATATCTTAAACGTTAATTTTTATAAATTTCTTTAGGGCCCTTTACACTTTTCAACCTTTAGTGTCAGGCACAGCGAAAGCGGCCAGACACCATTTCTGCACTTAGTTGGGAATTCTCACCCCGACCGCTCTAGTCAACAGACTTGTCTCTTGCCGACTACAACTTGTTTTCATCGATGTCTCACGAACTTTCTATGAAACATTTCAATAATTACGGATGTCGAGAAACGGCTTGATAACTGGACTACCTCAAAAGTTGTACGGCTTTTCTAGGAGGACATCTACAAATTGCCAGTAAGATAGGGAAACTGTGTGACTAGCGCTGTCGCGTACTTTGAATAGACCATTTTTTATCTTTCTCCCACATTAAACGTGTTGTTTTTATGAAAAAATTCAGAATTGTTAACCGCCAGACCTGGTAGTTGTAATTCCTGATAAGATATCTCTCCAGTATTCAAACGGTGTATACGATGACTGTCCGGACAGTATAGTCAGTATAGACAGTATAGTTCATGCGCAGCGTGTCTTTGTTTACAAAACTATTTTTGAGTTTGGCGGATTTTGTGATTGTTAAAAATAACTGTAAAACAAGATCAACGAATTTGCATCAAATTTTGTTTTCAACTCGGGAAAGCGAGTTCGGAAACTATTCAGATGATGCAGAAGGCCTTTGGGAATGAGTCTATGAGCAAAAAACGATTAAAAGAGTGCTATAATCGTTTCAAAGGAGGCCACTTCTGTTGATAGTGATTTTCGTTCTGGCCGACCTTCGACGACAAAAACATTGGATAATATTGAGCGGGTGTGACTTGCGATTGAAGGTGATCGTCGATTAACTGTTCGTGAACTAGAAAATGATCTCGGAATACCGAAAACTACTGTTTGGTAAATTTTGAACACTATTTTAAGAATGACTCGCGTGTGTACGGTGACTGGCTTCTTTACCACGATAACGCGCCAGCGCATTTATTGAATTTTGTTCAGCAGTTTCTGAGTAAACACAGTATCGCATTGCTTCGACAACTTCCATACAGTCTTGATGTAGCCCCCTGTGACTTTTGGCTGTTCCCAGGACTCAAAAAACCACTCTAAGGACAGCAATTCGATGACAAAACGACGGTTGAAAATAATGCGACGAGCGTACTCAAGGCCATCCCTAAAAGTGAGTTCCAGGATTGTTTCCAGAAGTGGAAACATCGCTGGAACCATGTTATGCAATCAAGTGGGGATTACTTTGAAGGATGCCACCTGCCCGATGATGAAGAATAACGCCAGCGCGAAGATATAAAGGTGGGCCCGCTACTTTCCGGACAGACCTCGTATATACGATTATGTATATGCAAGTTATAGATGCCCCATGTAACTATGTATTTTTGAGTACGTTCTTTAATCATTTTTATCATACTGTACCCCATTGTAGCTTACGTTTTAGTCAACTGTGATTTAACCCTTTAATGTCACAAGGACATGTTCTGCACGTTTTTTTTAGGGTTACGAGATGGCTCGGGCGAAAAACCAGGACACTTGAACATCTTTCATATAAAACCTAAAAAAAAAGAAAAGGTCACTAACTTCACTCTCTTCCTCTAATCGTCACACATATTTAAAAATTAAATCCAGAACTTGAATAGCGCGCACGCTCCTACAAGTATAAAATCGCGCTCGGTATTATACTGAGACGCACAACCATATAACTGCGATTATAGAAAAATAAAATATTTACTGTCAGAAACATTGGTTTCGTTAAAACCAAGAAATTTTGCATGTTTAAAAGAAAAAAACAGGACACCAGGACAGGTAAGGCTGAAACAGGACATGTCCTGAAAAAGCAAGACGTCTGGTAACCTTAATATTTTCCTACCCAACTATTCACCATGGAAATATCAATAAAAAAGCGTGCAGTATCTTTTCCACTATTTTTGTGGTCACTCTTTCGGGATCGTGCAATTTGATTCCACGAAAATCCCATTTCCCTTCATATTGTTGCGAAATAAAGTAAAAAAAATACGAATTTTCTAGTCACATTTTTCTTTTATTATATTTTTCGGAAGTCCTGTCGTACTATTTCTCAACTATGAAGTGCACGAATCGTGTCCTTGATACTTGTACTTTCAATATGTGTACATGGTTTCTTTCCTCTCAAGGGTTATGTAACCATTTTTTCACAATAAAGTTGCATTTTCATAAAAAAATCAGTGGGAACTTAGTTGCGCACCTAATACAATAAAATGTTTACAATAAACATATAATAATTACATTATATCATATATCAATTAACCAAAATTCAAATTTTTAAGGAACAAAACAGTTTTAATTTCTTCATGCATATTGCGGGGTTGCTGCAGGTCAAGGAATTTATAAATCGGCAGGGAAAGTCAAGTAAAACTTTAAAAAGTTAGGAAATTTTTTTTTGATTCAACAAATTAAAATCCAAGCATTATAATTTAACAAATAAATCCCTTTATTAATTGCCACTGATGTAAAGTAATTCCAATTTTAATACAAAAATATAAGATTTCCACACAATGATTTCCGCAATAACACTTTAAACTTGATGTCTGGCACATAACCTCTAATATCATACCATTTTAGATCTCGTTTATAACTTTCTTCCGCACAAATAAAATGCACATGCAAAGTTTAAGAGATGATTTCATATTGCAGTATTAATTCATTTTTATTGCTTAAGGCCATGGATCAACCACATCAGCTGATGAATTGAGTTCCATGCGTATCGATTTTTTGCCCACATTTAAAATTCCAAGTTGGATAAAAGCGGGGATATTTTGGGAAATGACTGGAAAGTAGGAATGAAAAGTCGTGACAAAAGCGTTGAATGTATAATGAAAAAAAGTTTTATAATTCCTACAGAAATACCGACGCACATAACCTCGTACATCACCTGTCTATATAGTTATCTCTGTCCTCTGTATTGCGGACGAGAACAGAAGTAAAGTTTGTGCCGCCTAACAACACTGTCGATAAAAAGGGGAGCTCCAAGATTGACAGTGATAATGTAGATTTTTCGTGATTTTTCGTTCGCATTTTACAAGTATTTCATCATTTTAATTAATAAATGTTATCGTGATATTCATTCATTGTTACAAATGCGAGTTACATCAAGGAGGTTTACGAATCGTTCATTTTAGTTTACTTGTTGATTATCATTCTTACCGACAATCAGTGCCCGCTTTTGAATTTAGTACCTACAGTGCGACATTATGCATAGGTGGCGCTTCAAAAAATTCTAGATTTTTTGTGGTAATGTTATCAATTACATAAAATAATTTTTGTATTTATTTCGATATTCGACACCCAATAAACCTGCCTTAGTACTTTCGTATTCACGTTCCAAAATTTCAGGTCAATATTACATTTCCTGTGGAAATGGCGTTACAGAGCTGTAATTGCCGATAACTCCCAGTTTTATTTTCTAAAAAATAAAATTTTTGCAAAATTTTCAGTGAAACGAAGTTAACAGATGATCCTTACCGCCTTTTATTACGTCCTTCGAATTTTCAAGTAGATATATTAGAAACAAAAAAAGTTATCTTACATGGTTCGATTAACCTACGAATTTGGTCACGTGACCCGGTTGATCCATGGCCTTAACACGCTTAACAAGCCAAAATAATAAAATGCTCATGAATTCTAAAAGAATTTATCAGCCGGTTATATTCTTGGTAATATTCTCATTTTTGTAACCATTCTCAAAGTAACCCTGCTTTAAAAAACCGTTAGAACCCGATAGAACCCTGTTAGAATATGGGTTTCTACCTGGGTATAAACGGAGTTGTACACGGATTTTGCAAACGGGTCCTGCCCCAGGTTTCATCCAGTCCTAAGAAGGGTTCTAAATTGATTTAAAAAATGGTGCGGCTATCAGCTTCTGCACGGGTTGGAACCAAGTTGTACCCGAATCTAAGAAAGGTTCTAAATGGTTTTATCGGGGTTTTATGCGAGACATGAAATTGTTCCGCGTATATGGTATTAAACCGGCGTATTATGTCCGGCCCTGAGAAGGGTTCTGATGTCCATAACAGGGTTCTATACGGATCAAAACTTTGTCATGCTAGGCCCTTTTAGACACCTAGAGCGCACTTGACCAAATTTGTAAATCTATGTCCCCGCTATAACCCGTTTAGATTCTGTTAGACGTCCATACCTTCAATTCAAAAAATCCCTAATAGAACCACGGTAGACCCGTTTATACAACCAGAGCTCACTTGTCCAAATTTCTTAATTTATGTCTCCACTATGACCCGTTCAGACCCTGTTAAACGCCCATACTTTCGATTCGAAAGAACCCTGATAGAACCACGGTAGACCCGTTTAAACACCCAAAGAACACTTTTAAAGAAGGGAATATAACCGACTCAAAACTCTAGTGTCTGCGTAGCATTATTATTATTTTTACTTCATGCACATAGTTGTTCGCGCACTAGTTGTCGCAAGCCGGCGGAGTGCGGCAAGGGGAACTGGCTTCGTATGAGTTCCACCATTGTTATTAGGCCGTGCAAACCTAATGTATAAATGGTGGCTGAATATCAAATAGCGCCGCATACAAATGTGATCATGAACTATCATTACCTGTGCACGTGTTAGTGTATATACATGCATATATATGTAGGTTCATTAAATGTGTTGCACAGAATATAATAAAAAGGAAATTGAAGATTTAATGCAAAATTGTGTATTTGTATTTTTATTTCTAGAACATATACAGAAAATTTTCCTATGCAACGAACTGCGAACCTTAAAACCTTCCTAAGTACAGGGTTTTCCAATAGGGACATAACAATTTTATCGATGAATAAAACACAGAAATATTTGAGATATTGAGTTCAAATTTATTGTGGGTGTAGTGCAAGCATTATATTTTATGAATGAAATTCGATATCGGTCATATGACCACCGCGAGCCCGTTTACAGCGGTTGATTCTTTGGACCCAATTTTCCACCACTCTAGCACACATTTCGACCGGAACGTTGGCAATTTCGCGTTGGATGTTGTCTTTGAGGTCGTCTAAAGTTGCTGGCTTGTTGGCATAGACCAGTGACTTGATATGGCCGCATAAAAAGAAATCCAATGGCGTCAGATCGCATGAACGAGGCGGCCATTCGACCGGACCTTTCTTGAGATAACACGTTCACCGAATTTGCCTTTCAATAAATCGATTGTGACACGTGCTGTGTGGCTAGTGGCACCGTCTTGTTAAAACCACATATCGTTGATGTCAAGTTCAGCCAATTCTGTCCACCAATAATCTTCCAACATAGCACGATAGCGCTCTCCATTGACGGTAACATGACGGTCGTTTTCATCCAGGAAAAAATACGGCCCAATCACACCTCCGGCATGACAACCGCACCAAACAGTCACTTTTTGCAGATGCAACTGTGTCTCAAGAAGCACATTTGCGTTTGTTGCTGACCAATAACGCATATTTTGCTTATTAACAAAGCCATTGAGCCAGAAATGAGCTTCATCGCTGAAGATGATTTTTCGATGAAATTCTTCATTTTCTTTAAGCTTTCCCAGAGCCCAATTGGAAAAGTTTCGGCGTTTCAAATGATCAAGTGGCTTTAGTTCATGAGTCCAATATTAGTTCAATCTTGAAAGCATGTAGGCCGAAATATTTTCGCATAACACGCCACAGTGTCGTTTGAGCGATGCCCAATTCTTGAGAACGACGTGGTATCGACTAATTTGGCTCATTTTGAATCGATGCACTTACTGCTGCGATTATTTCTTCGCTTCGAGCAATACGACGTCTTTTTGGCACCGGAACGTCCAATAGTGTAAATTTAGTCTCGAATTTGTCCACTGTAGCACGCAAAGCCTGTTGGGTGGGACGATTATTACGACCGAAAATTGGAGTAAGCGCTCTTAAAGTTGCGAAAACAGACTCAGAAAAAATCTAACGTTTTGACATTGACAGTTCATTAAAAAGGTTTAAAGGTGCGTTATATAAATATACGAAATTGTTATGTCCCTATTGGAAAACCCTTTATTACAGTGATACTCAGGAAATTAGCAAATTTGATTGATTTTAGGTTTCTACATGTTTGTTTCTAAAGTACATAAAATTTGGTTTATAAAATTTGGGAAATGGTAGAGAAGATAAAAACAAGGACACATGTTCGTGTCTGAACTACTTAACATCTTGTTTATAAAATTTGGGAAATGGTTTTTTTTTCCCCCAGAGGAGAAAGAAGATGCATTTACGCACGCTGTGTGGGACTTGGCTGAAGCAATACCCACTAAACTCAAAACTCCCCTGTTTTCCTGCCAGACAATGACCCCGGAACCGCGATTAGCATTACTTCAGGGTCATTGCCTGTAGGCACAGTTCGCCGATCCTCAGCGCGCGACAACGAGTATCCTTATTTAACTGCTTAGTTTGCGCCTTCAACGTGATATACTGTCTTCTAGAGCGAGAAATTCGGAGCACCCCATGACTCCAGCTTTCTTGTTCTAAGAACTTTACCTATGTTAATTGCGATTGCATCCCAGCTATTTTTAGATTCCAGCATGGTCTGTACAACTGTCGTCGGGGACACACTCTTTCCTACTTCTGCTTCAAGGGCCTGCCTATCTTCCACCCAACGCTCACATTCGAAGAAGGTGTGATGTCAACCAAATCTGAGTATTATTCACAGAAGGGGTTCACCTTAATGCCTCTCCTGAACAAGTACCAGTTAAAATGGACATGCCCAGTGAGAAATTGGCAAAGATAAAAACTAATCTCGCCATGTTTTCTTCTGTACCAGGGTCTCAGCTCTGGGATTAGCGTGTGCGTCCACATTGCAACCATAGAGTCCCTTTCCCACCGTTCCTGCCACGCCAGAAGTGTGCACTCCCTAGCGCGCGCCCTGACGGTCTCTTTTGATTCTCCCATCTGTTCTCGTAGACAACTGCGCGTTCTTTTGCGAGTAACTCTATGGGTACAATGCCCGCAACCACTAGCACTGCTATCTCGGACACCGAGCGGTAAGCGCAGGCAACTCTTAACTCAGCCCTTCTCTGCATCGAGCCTAGGCGCCTGCGATACTTATTCATCTCCAGGGCTTTAGCCCAGACTTCGGCACCGTACAGCATAATAGAATGCGCAACTTCCATAAGCAGCCTCCTCTTGCTTGCTCTAGGTCCTGCCACATTGGGCATGAGTCTGGAAAGCGCAGCTACGGACTTCGCAGCTTTATCCCCGGCCTGACTGATGTGATTCCAGTATGTGAGTTTGGCGTCTATGTTTACACCGATATATTTCACCGTGTTGGTGGCCTTAAGAGAGCACCTATTCACGTCTAATCTCATGGGTCTGGGAAAACTCCTTTGTCTAGTGAGCACCACAATCTCCGTTTTACTAGTGGCCAGTTCCAAGCCATGGGCTTTAAGCCAGACTTGAGCCAGCCCGACTGCGCACGCCACCCTGTACTGCGCCAACTCCGGTGTCCTAGCCCTGACTACCGCGGCGACATCGTCTGTATAACCCACCAGTTTTTCCCAATCTGGGAGATCCATTCGAAAGATGGCATCGTACATGATGTTCCAGAGTCCGGGCCCAAAGCCGAAACTTGTGCAACCCCTACATACTTTAACCCCTGGCTCGGCTTGATAATTACTGCGTCCGGGCGAACTTTCCTCCTCGATTTAGCAGCGTTGCCCCCCGCTATTTCGACCCTTGTACACAGGGCAGGTGTGATACGCAACCTGTTTTTCCGCGATAAAACCACCGTCCAGGAGTCTGGGTCCCCCTTAAAATTTTGTTTATAAAATTTGGAAAATGGCAGCGAAGATAAAAATAGACGTAGTTAGACTACTATTGGTTTCAAAATTGAAAAAAGTCCAATTTTAGCAATATATATCAAAAACTTTTTTCAATTTTAAAACCAAAAGTAGTCTACCTACGTCTATTTTTATCTTCTCTACCGTTGCCCAAATTATAGAAATCAAATTTTATGTACTTTAGACACAAACATGTAGGAACCTAAAATCAATAAAATTTTCTAATTTCCTAAGTATTACTGTAATACTTAGGAAGGTTTTAAGGTTCGCAGTTCGTTGCATAGAAAAATTTTCTGTATATGTTCTAGAAATAAAAATACAAATTACAGGTATTTTTGATTTTTACTTATTACGACAAAACCAAGATTTAATACAAAAGTGTGAAAATATAATTCAAGAGTAAGTGAGAAGTTAATGTCAACTTCTCACTCTTGAATTACATTTTCAAAATTTTGCATTAAATCTTCAATTTCCTTTTTATTATATTCTCTGCAACGCATTTAATGAACTTACATATATATGCATGTATATACACTAACGCGTGCACAGGTAATGGTAGTTCACGATCACATTTGTATGCGGCGCTAGTTGCTATTCAGCCACCATTTATACATTAGGTTTGCACGGCCTGAGTAGCATCGATAATGTTTCAGAAAGAAACATCTCAAACAAATCCGTTGGTAAGCTAGCTAATATTTTGTTTTCACCAGTTTGTGATAATAAGACATTATTGGATGAATCGCCATAATATTTAGCCTCTCCATCAATCCAACGGTATGCATGTCCATCTTTTCCATTCGCTGACCTTGAAATAATCTGAAAAAGAGGTGAATGAAAAACATTCAAATTGTTGCTATTATGATTCTGCAGTACATTTCGAGTTTGAAAGTCTCAAAGTAAATAAAATAATTTTATTTTTTAGAGTTAAAAACCGCAGTACGTCCACTAACATGTATTTTACGATGGTACTTAACCCTCCGGTACCTATGGTATTAGCCTATGGTTAAAACAGGTTGAAAAAACCATCGGTATAAGTATCCTCTAGGGGAGGATGCGCTGAACCCCGTGCCTAATACGGATTGGTCTAGCAGAGTTTGTTGGAGAGTTTCGGTTAAGTGTTAAGCGGTTATGTTTTTGTATAGTAATTTATAACGAATGTGAGTATATTCGCTTAATAAGTATCTAATTATGATATATACATCATAAGTGATACATTGTGATGCATACTATGTACGCGAAATTCGGTCCCCTTTACTCCTATAGGAGTGGACTGTTAATTTTCTGCTTTGCAGTTTGCACCCACATCGGACGGCACCCTTAAAAACTAAAAAAACATAATATCTGTTATTGAAGGCAGTGCAGTGGCTCAGCAACTCCCATGTCTCCACCGATAGGATTGTTTATTTGTTCGAGTGAGATGAAAGTACAGTTGTGTCTCACTCCAACCAATGGACAATTCGAACGATAGAGACGTTCCGCAAATGGTGAACTACTGCCCTGTCTCCAATGACAGGTATTATGATTATGAGTATGTCCTTTGTGCTCTTCTTATTCATATTATTCCAAGGTCAGCGAACAGGGAACGGCTAGTGAACGGTCAGTTCTTTTCATTTGCAGTATGATTCTCTGAGACTTTCCGGTACGAATTTGAATAGGAGCATTACCTCCATGGTTTAATACAAAAATCTGGGAAAATATAACACTTGCTTTTTTCTGTATTGAAGCTCCTTAAAGTTTTGCCGGTTTAACGTATGCAATTATTTTATACCATGAAATATATTTTTCAAAGTTATCTCTAAATATAATATAACTCATGAAAGACACAAAGTAAATATTTAACTTGTTTCGTATCGCTATTCTATGTTAAAATTTATGTTGAACCGTAATGAAAATATGCAATAATATTCTTTATTAACGCTAAAAAATTTTAAATGATAATGTCTATATTTTTGAAATTTTTAGCGTTAATAGGGTTTGTTTGCAATTCTGAAACATTGTATTAATATACAAATAAATTACATAAAAATATGAATTATGTTTCTAGGAGGCCATTGTGAAATAGAAAATGGGTCTCTACGTGCCCGGGGCGGCAGGAGTGGCGACTTTCTATTTCGCAATTCTAGGGGTTGGCATGTGGGAAGCAGTGCTAAAAAGACGAAAAAGTCAGCGCAGCCAAGACAAAACACTGATAGAGAATAGAGACCTGGGAATTTTTTTGGGAGTATTTTCCCTTATAGGTAAGCTTCTTTCATAGAAAAAGATTTATGATACTTAAAGCAGTTGTCTTGCAGCAAAGCAGCTCTAAAGCACAATAATTTTGAATGCATGTTGTCTGTAAACTGATGTCTATACCCTGGTGGACTCAGTCCAGTAAACAGTCAGCGATTTCGCTGACCATTTGCTGACCTCGTAATAATATGAAAAAGAAAGATTTTATTCTTTAGCGTTAAAAGCTAAAAAAACATAATACCCGTCATTGAAGTCAGTGCAGTGGTTCACCATTTCTGAATTATAATAGCAATAATTTAAATGCTTTTCATACTCCTCTTTTTACATTCTCATCATGGATGAGAAGGTATTCGTTTTATGTGGAAAATGACTTTTGAAATTTTCATCAAATCTTTACGTTTTGAGACCCCCTGAGTCAGAAAAAACGGTTTTTACGAAAGTGTCTGTCTGCCTGTAGGTCGTGTGCGGCATAACTCTCGATAGAATCATCAGATTGAATTGAGTTTTGGTACACTTCATCGGAGCCGAAAAAGTAAGGACAAGTTCGTTAACCAGCCACATCCAATCAAAATTGAGGGGTTGAGCACTACTTTTGCGTTTTTGAAAAAATCAAAAATTTCAATACTGGTTTTAGATAGTGCTCATAAATCTCTAAAAATTATCCTGATAAAAAATTCGAAAAAAGTCAATATCAAAATTCCATTTTCCAGTTAAATTATACGAGATACGAAAAAACGTTATGATACAATATTATTTTCTACATAAAGTCCTACAAATTTGAATTGTAACATTGTTTCATAAGATGCATATTTATCTTTTTAATTCAAAAAAAAATATTGAAAATCCAAAATTCAATTTTTTAACAATAATATTCGAAATACGAAAAAAAAAAGAATACAAAGTTATTCTAAAAAGATCTAAAAAATTTGTCTCACACAGTTTCTGAAAAAACATATATTTTTCGTTTCAATTCCAAAAAATACGATTAAAATTCAAGAATTCCATTTTTAGACAAAATATATGGGATACATAAAAAACGCTTAGATGAAAAATTATTTGCCTAAATGAGGTCTACACATTCTTATTGAGAAATTTCTCGACAGGATGTATATTTTATGTTTTGATTTTTAATATTTAAAAAATTCGATTTTTTTCACCAAAATATGTGAGATTCGAAATAAGCGTTGTTCTGCAAAATCGTTTCCTTAAATAAAGTCTACGATTGTTTTTCCTTTTTGAGATATTTGGAAGAAAATAAATAAATTATTTTAATCATGTAATTTATTAAAAAGTTACTGAAATGTATACAGAAAATCGAGCGCGAAGCGCGAGCGCCATGATGAGAATGTGTTCTTTGAGGCTTATAGAGCCTTAAGTAAATTGAATTTCCTGTTTCGCTTAAACTGAAAAAGAAATTTTAGTGAATTTGATAAAATGAGTAATTTACATCATCTTTAATATTATAAAATTGGTTTGAGCTTCAGTATCAAATTATAATAATATATAAACTTGAATGTATGTGAAGAGCACAAGAACGGAGCGCGCAGCGCGGCGATCGAATCGCGCGCCCTAGGCGCACTCAAGCTTGCGAGCGAAGCGAGCTGCGCGCGATGAGAATGTGCCCGCAAAGCGGGCAGATTTTTCATATTAAGTTCACTGGACTGGGTCCGTCAGGGTATGCAAAAAAAGATATCGAGCTCCAAATTTCAAAAATTAAAGAAGAGACTCAGGAAAGTTTGTCGAATCTTAAATTTTTTGAATAAAAAAAGATGTATATTATCTTCGTTTGAGATTGTACCGAATGAGCTTCTACTCAGTGAGCAGAAACGTAGTAGAAAGTTAAGGATGGAAAACAATATTTACTTATATGTCATTTATTAAAATCGATCGTAAGCCAATTTAATAGGAACTAGGATGAGAAGTTGGTTCGAGTACAATGTTGTGAGAATGTCACAACATACATGAAACGTCGTTATCGAATAAAGTTCATAAATATTCCATGCTAAAATGCACTCAATCAATTAGAAATTTTGTGTAGATATTCCGCGTTGAGATTCACTTAATGTTGCTTTTATACCTCTCCGGATGCGGGCCGAGAAATTCATTTAGATTTCTTTATTCGCACATTTCGTGGCTCAACACACAGGATTTAACAGAATGGACCAATCTACTTCTGTAGATGATTTTGCCTACCCGTAGCCAGAAAGGTCTAAAAACATCTTAATAGTTGAATCGAATCGCACGCACAGGACATACTGTCGTTCTCACGTCGAGACGTTGGACTTATAGTCTCGACGTGCTGTGCGCGCGCCGTCGAGCGGCAGTCTGGGGGAGACTGGCGCGTGGGGCTACGTATACCGCGCTTGCTGACAGTGGCGCCGATGGTAGATGGCATTGGCGTCACAAGGTGCTTCATGCACCTGAAAGTAGCCTTGAGAGAGTACATTTGTGATACGGCGAACTACGCGCATATGCCTGAATACACATAAGTGTGAGAGGGAGAGATCAGGTAGTCAACATGGTCGACACGTTTAAGCACGCTTATTGATCGATTCGCTCTCTCTCGGTCCGGAAAGAGAAAGAAAACACAATTTGTGTACTTCGATTTTCGTCAAAAGATATAAACAATAATATACAATGGCATGTATTTTTTCATTTTGTCGATTTTTTTATATATCAGTTATTTTTTATGAAGGGTGGCACATTTTCGTATTAATTTCTATACTCGCATGACTATACACTATCTCAAAAACATTGGCCGCGTGTCAAGGACGTGCATTGGGAAAATATAAACCATGTTGCACATTAGCGAATTTGAGAAATAAAAGCAGGGATTGAGGAATGAAACGAGGTACAATAACGAATCGCCAGCGAAAATGTACGTTATCAAGGCTGCTTTTCTAGGTCCTCGGAGCACCTTTTTTGTGCATATTTTGCAAAAAGTTGCATTACGTTGATGAGTATGCGGGAAGTAGAAATCATGAGTCGATATGAAGCTCAGTAGCACGATGAAAAATCAACCGAGAAGTTATCACGATGTATTGTGTGAGAATCCACCGATCAGAAGTAGCATGGCCGAACGTCGCATTGAGTGACTACTCGTACCTTGATATGCTCCGAGAGTTTCTACCAAATGGTGGCCGAAATACTTATGAGGCTTCTGATTGCAGACGTTTCTCAAATAATAAAAAAAAAATAATGTTTTTCGTAATCATAAATATCTAAGAACCGACAGACCTTTCTTAGAGCCTTTACTTCAATATCGCAATTTTTTATTTCGATATTTCATTTTGCATGGAAATGAGTTTGGAAACAACAAAATACTGATAAGGCAGTAATCCGATCATATCGTTTGGTTGTAATGGAAATTTTTTTCTGTAACGTGTATTAAATTCAAAATTTTGTTGCCACCTCCTGCGACGTATTAGTATTTTTGTAAACGAATTAAACTTATAGTCATGGCATAAGAAAATAATAATAAATCTATGGAAGACCTAAGCTGTGCTAATTTAAAAAACAAATAACGACGTGACGTCAAACAAAAAACACCACAAAATGAAAACGACTAACGACAAATCAGTCTAAATCTAATCAATGCCAAGTAAACATCGGTGTTCCCCAAAGGATTTCAATGTCTGAAGATAAAAACTCACCCTTTATATAATTAGAAGTTTGTCTTAATCAGTTTAACTTTGCTAAATATTCAAATACTACCTTTTAATTCTGATTTTTATAAATTACATTTCAATTAGAAGTGGATATACACATTTTTATCATTCATATATTAAAATTTTTTAAGGGCAAAGAAACTGAATTTTTTACTGGAAACAATGAGCTTTTCTGTATTAGAAGATCGTTTGAAATATTTACTAAATTGGAAATTTTTGCATTGTTTTTTCATTACGCAGCGTAAGTGTAAAATTGACGTGGTTTTTTCGGTTTTGGCTCATTTTTGTCGCGCCATTTGCAAGATTGTTTAGCAGTTTCGACGTCATATTCATAAACTCACGTTTCGTCACCAGTAATAATACGTTTGATGAATGTAGGGTCATCAGCTACGTTGGCAAGCATCTTTTTTGCAAACCCTACTCGACGTTTTTTTTGCAGAAAAATTCAGGTCTTTCGGTACGAGTCTGGCGGCGACGCGCTTCATGCACAAAAGCATGAACCACATGAAGAAGGATGTATGCCCCAGGCAGCGGCGCTGCGAATGCGTCTGCGAGGAATGAGTGAACTGGATGAATGTCAGCGCCGCATGACTGTGTTATGTGTCCTTCGAATGCGAGAGAAGAACCTATGGACGGACTCTTTCTTGAATGTAGCGCAGAACGAATTGGTGTATGGAATCTCCTGAAGGACACTGCAAAGCCTCCGCAGTCTGTGACCAAGACAGTCCAAACGATTGTTTCCGTATAGCATCCCACTGGGAAAGCTTCGTCGCCGAGTGGTGACTTCCCCGGCCCACGAGGAGGCGAGGTTGATGTGAGTCTAGCTCTTTCGAGGTGGTGTGCCATGCGGAATCAGGAGCCAGCTCCTTCGGGACCTTGATCAGGTAGTACGTATTGAACACTGGTGTCGGAGCCTGTGTTGCTTCGAGCGAGTCCTGTCTGTCCGCGCATTCCGGGACCGGCTATGAGGAGGTTAAGCCTCACGGAACAGGGCTAGGAATTCGGTCCGAGGGTACACGCGTTCCCAACTATTCCGACCCGCTGCTCTACTCACGATGCGCTGGTGATTAAATTTATAGATGCAAAATTGAAAACAGTGGGGAAAGTGGACTTGGGTGCTTCTCCAGATGCTAAAGGAATGGGAGCACGTCCTTCAGCTCCCGAGGGAGCAAAACGGAAAAATGGAGAAATTGGCCAGGGCTCTCAGCGTCATCCAGCAGGATATGCGGAGAAATAACCCTGGCCATGTTAAGAACAGCGTCAACGAGGCTACAGAGGTGTTGAGCGGAATGCCCAACACCCATAAGTATCTTCTAGAAAGCGGGGTGGAATTCCAGGAGAGGATGAAATCCCACCCCGTCTCGAAAAGGATGGGTATCTTTCGGAAACCGCGCTCTTTGTCTCTGGCAGATACCCCAAGATAGCTCACAAAGGGGGAGAAGTGGGTTGCTCCTTCTCCCCCCGAAGATCGGACTCCCAAAAAAAGGAAGGGCACCTCATCGCCCACATAAGCTAAGGCCACCAAAGGCCAGATCCCACAGAAGGATGGGGAATGGCTTGCTCGGGCTCGGTAGGCTAAGGGTGTGGTGGGTGAAATGCTGCATCCGAGAGCATGTTGAGGTTGCCCGGTGTTTCAGGTTCCACGGATATGGCTATGTGTCGCGCAGCTGCACGCTTCCAGGCAGGAAGGATGCCTGCTGGAGGTGTGGGTGTGCGTCGCACGTGGCCACGGAGTGCAAGGCTTCTTCTCGGTGTCTGACTTGTGCTGATAGGGGCGAAAACGATGTCACCCATTCTCCGGGGAGTTGTTTTCGCCCAATATTTAGGGCGGAGCTCCAGAGGTTGAGGAGTGGAAAGTGAAATTTCTACAGCTCAACCTCGGGAGAGTGAAGGAAGCCCAGAACCTTCTGATGCAGACTGCCCGGGAGAGGGGGGCCGATCTATTGCTCATTAGTGAGCAACAAAAATGGTCCGAAAACTCTGCCTGGTATCAGGATGCATCAAGGAGGGCTGGGATCCTTGTTTGCAGCTCTGATTTGAGCATCAGGGATTCCCTGGAGACCGACGCGGGGTTCGTTTGGGTGGAGATGGCGGGGGTACGTGTGTACAGCTGCTACTTTTCTCCCAGCGATCCTTTCGAGATCTTTGAGACCCAGATCCTCCTCCTTGAGGAAAGCCTCAGAGAGGCTGTGTGGACAGAAGGGGAATCTTGGTCAGCGAGATGGTCACTAGGAATGACCAGGTTGTATTGAATCGGGGCAGAGATCTTACGTTCAGACGATTGCCGCGCCTCTTCTTGCCTCAAGGATAGGCGACTAGTGCGTTCTTGAGGTAATATCCTTGAGTGACCGCCGGTGCATTGAGTTCAGCATTCAAGAACGGAGTCACCCAGTGAATACGGGAAGGGGCGGAAAGGTGAGGAGCCCCTCCTGGAACACAAAACGACTCAGCAAAGACAAGCTTCGCGAGCATCTTGAAGAAACCAGGCTCATAGATAAGCTTGGTTGGGGAGGGTCTGCTGGGTCGTTGGAGGACACTGTGCGGGTGGCGAGGCAGAAAGTGGTCGCAGCATGTGACCACTCCATGCCTCGTCGCGGGCACGGGCGTACCGGGGACTCGAAGTACTAGTGGAACACCTAGTTGTTTGTCCTGCGTCGAAAATACCTTACAGCGTGGCGTAGATTCACCCGCTCAAAAGGTGATCCTGTGCTGCGCGAGCCATGGAAAAAAGTAAAATCAGCTCAGACGCAAGGCATCAAAAAAAGCCGACTTCAGTGCTGGAAAGACTTGATCGAGAAAGTCGAGAAGGACCCATGGGGTCTCGCCTTTAAAATAGTCACTAAGAGATTGGTGACTAGAAGAAAGACCCCAGCCCTGGATAATGATAATCAAGATCCTCAAACTAGATTCTCTTGATCGAAAATTTCACTATCTTCATTTAGAAACAATAAAAATGATTATGCCAAAGATATTATAAACCTAGATGCGGCAAGTGATTAGTTCCGTAGACTTGAATGTAAATGCTCCAACTTCGAAAATTCCTAATCTGAGAAATTTGTTTCCCCGCAAACCCTCTCACACTCGAGCGTGCGCCTGGTTGGCTATGTGATTTCTCTGAAGTGTTTAGAGGGTTATGAGATACATTAAGAGGATAAATTTCCTACAGTTTCAAGACAATCGATGCATGCCCAAAAAATGGCCTTACTGATACCCCTCCTTTTCCAATTACGTAATTTGTATAACAAAATTATTAGTTTTTTTGTAAACATAAATCTTTGAAGATATAAACTAAACTTCAATGTGAAAAGGATAAAAATTTGTGGTCTTCTATTTGGTGATAATTACACTTATAAACTTGAACTACACATGTATATATGTGACATAGATGACTAATCCCTTTTCAGGTAAGCGGGAAAAAACTATTGGATCTATAACTTAATTCGTGTGGTTTGCTAAGAGATGGCGTAACTTGATTATTATTCCATCGTTCCAATATTCCGATCATGCGTTGAAAAGCTAATGTCATTGTGCGCCTTTTTCAGTATATGTCACTCATTTGAAGCGTAAATAACAATAATTTTTTTTCAATCAAATATGTCGAATTTTATGCCTGAAAAAGTGTTTTTGCGGGGAGTTCTTCTTCATTGCTTTAATATGAAGAAAACTGCTGCCGAAAGTCATCGTATTTTCGTGGAAGTTTATGGTGAACATGCTATAGCTGAGCCAACGCACCAAAAGTGGTTTGCACGATTTAAAACTGGTGACTTTGGCTTGGGAGACGAAGAACAAATACAAGAAGAGCTCACAGAATCTTTGAGAGTCACTCAAGCAGCCATTTCAAAACGTTCAAAAACAGCCGGATACATTCAAAGCAAGGAAATAGGGTTCCACATGAACTCAAGCCGAGAGACGTTGAAAGACGGTTTTGCATGTCCGAAATGCCGCTGGAACGCCACAAAAAGAAGTCATTTCTACATCGGATTTTTACTGGTGATGAAAAATGGATAAATTACGATAACGCCAAGCGCAAAAAATCATACGTGAAACCCGGCCAACCAGCCAAATCAACGGAAAAGCCGAATATCCATGGCATGAAGGTAATGCTCTGTATTTGTTGTGATCAGAAGGGTGTGCTGTATTATGGTCTGCTAAAACCAGCTGAAACCATCAATGGAAAATGCTACCGAACACAAATAATCCGTTTGAAGAGAGCAATATCCGTGAAACGCCCGGAATATGCGACCAGACATGAGGCAATAATTTTCCATCATGACAACGCTCGTCCCCATGTTGCTATTCCGGTTAAGAACTATTTGGAAAACAGTGGATAGGAAGTTTTATCCCACCCACCTTATAGCCCAGACCTTGCCCCTTCTGACTACCATTTGTTCCGGTCGATGCAGAACGCCCTCACTGGAATGAAAATTGGCTTGATTCATTCTTGGCCGCCAAGCCGGCGCATTTAATTGGGGATGGAATCCCCAAATTGCCAGAAAGATGGGAAAATGTCATAGCCTCAGATGGGCAATGCTTTAAATAATACTATTGTACTTGTTTTTCTTGAATAAACGTCCAAATTTTGAAACAAACCGCACGAATTAAGTTATAGATCCAATATTTTCACAAAATCGATTTGAAAATATATACAGAGTGAGTCTTTTATCTTGAGAAATCGAGTGCGTATTTTTTGAGATATTCCAATGTCTCAAGATAAAAAAAACTTGTTCTGTATATGGGAAAGCTTTAGTTGTGATTGTGAATGCTGGTTTTGCTTAATTTTAAGATATGAACAAATTTTACGATAGAAATACCTACTCACCTCCCTTTTGGGACCACGGACATGTTCTCATCACTCAATTCTTTCGCAAGTTTGAACAGATAAACAAATGAATTCTTGTTTTACCAACACTTGCATTTTTTTAGGTTAAAATGTTTACTAATGTGGAAAAATTTGGAGGAGAAACTTAAATACATTTCTTGATCACGTGAATAATTAATCCATGCCCTTAACCCCTTGTCATACAAGTATCAAATTTAATCAAATTTTACCAGTAAAAAAACACAAAACAGATCACTGGGTTAAAGTTCACATTTTTCTAATTTTTTAAATGCTGCAACTTTGTTAATTTTTGTCAGGTCAAAAAGTGTTATATTCACTTTTAACCTTAAAACTCGATTTATATAGCACCGGATTCTAATGTAGAATCTATATTCAACACCAGACTCCAAGTAAATATAACGCCAGACTCTACAAAATAGGGTGTTTGATATTGACGTGATATTTCCATGAGAGGTCGCCACTAATAACAAACGGCTATCATTGTTGACAAGTTCCATCTCTTAAAACTCTTCTGTCAAAATTTGAGCCAAATCCTTTTATTAGTTTACAAGTTACAGCGTCTAAAAGCAACCAACCGAATTTCGTGTGGTCGTACGAGCACAGAAACCATAATAAGTCCAGTTCATCCAAATGAAATCACTTCACCAGAAATGATCAATAAAATCCATAATATTGTTTTAAATGGCCTAAAAGTGAAAGTACGTGAGATAGCTGAGATCGTGGCTATCTCAACTGAGTGTGTGGTATTTTGCATACACATTTGTGCATGAGAAAGCTCTGTGCAAGAGAGGTGTCACGATTGTTCACAATCGACCAAAAACACATTCGTGTGACCACTTCGGAGCAAAATTTGGCCTATTTTAACCACAATCTGAAAGAGTTTTTGCAACGAATTTCAACGGTGAATGATCAGCAACTCCAGGCAAACACAACGCCTCGACTTTTTTTCTGTGAAATTGAAAAATTAATCTCAAAAAAGCAAATTTGATTTTCACAGACTTATAATTTGAAACCTGGTGTGTATTAGTTAAATTTCAATCTGAATGGTTAAATTTTTGTTACAGCGTCATGGATCGGTGGCGCCTTCTTGAATGGAGCCGCCGAAGAAATGTTCACAAAAGACTTGGCATGGTGTCAAATTCCTATTTGCTACAGTCTCAGTCTGCTTTTCGGTACGTGACAGTACATGTATGATATCTTGATAATTCAAGCATCCTTCAAGATTCCAGAAATTATCTGAAAACTCTGATTTTATTCGTTCCATTTATAAAGCGTAAGGATCAATAATCAAGATGCATTCAAGAGTTAAACATTTCGTAGAAGACTCAGAAAACCAAGTTTTGTTTAAAATATAAGAGGATTGATATTCATGTCATTCAATCTAAAATAAATCTGTATGCAATTCAAAACATTTTGAAATTAAATGTTATCAGTTGAAAAATACTAATATTTTCAAAATTCGCGTTTTTGGTCATTTTACAAACTTATACCACAAAAGCAAGATCTTCATATGTCGTGAAATATTATTTTCATAGCGTCTCCTTTGAAAATCCGATTTTCGGTACCTGTAGAGCGGGTTGAAACTACGATTTTCAACCCTAGGGCAGAAAGTCGCTGTTTCAACCCGCTCCACAGTTACAGCCAATCAGATTCTCAAAAGAGTAGCTATGAAAAATAGTATACATTATTCGAAACAAAACACAGCGAAAGCATTTCATGTGATTGCAGCCCTCGCTTCACTCGGGCAGCAAACTTCACACTCATGCAATTGCTCTGTTTCGCCCCTTGTAATGTAATATACTATTTCAACGGCAAATAAGTTGTTTTTACTTTATTAAGAAAACCGAAAAAATTCAAAACAACGCATTTGATGTTAAGAAAAATATTTCACGACACATCAATAACTTGCTGTTACCTAGAAATCCATCAATAGGTAATAGACAATAAAATAATGCCCAAAATTAGGATGTGACACAATCATAATCAAATTACGTTGATTTTCCACCTGAAATATTTCCGATTCACTAAGTGTTTGCAATTCATACATAATAGATGTCACCACAATCCTAATTTTGAATTTCCATACAAAACGTACTGTGATCTAATTCCCAAGTAACACAAGATCATCTATCAGACGTCTAAAACAGCTTTTTGGGAAAAACGGGGGGGCACTAGAAGACGTTCTAATTTTCTGTCGAAAGTGCTATTAGACGTCTAGTAGAGCTCAAATTGACCGCTAATTCAACTATTTTTGGCGTCTAGAAGATTATCGAAAAAAAGCATCTACAAGACGTCCTTATATCGTCTTTTACAGGAGTGTCTTTCGATGAGTTTTACATTGTTTGAAGGGCTCTATTAGAGCTTCTTAAAAACGTATTTCAGTCCTCGTTAATCTAGGTTGAGAGCTCTAGAAGAAGTTTGAAAAATCGTATTTTACATATTAAAAAATGGACTAAAAGTAATATTTTTACTGTTTTTTTAGATATCGGTTTCAAGATAAATATCTGTACTACATTTTTCGGCTTTTATTAATAGAAAATCTCATGTAAAAATATCATTTTTGGCCCATTTTTAATATCTAAAATGCAATTTTCCATACCTCTTCTAGCGCTCTTAACCTAGAGCTCTAGGAAATATTTACTTGCCTGTTCTAGCAGAATTTTTAATTGTTATCTAAAAGACGATTTTCGTAACCTCTTGTACAATAAATTATCGAGAGCTCTAATAGAGCTCTTTAAACAATCTAAAACTCATCGAATGACACTCCTCTAAAAGACGACATAAGGGCGTCTTGTAGATGCTTTTTTTCGATCGTCTTCTAGACGCCAAAAATAGTCGAGTTAGCGGCCAATTTGAGCTCTACTATTCAATTTGAGTCTAATAGCACTTTCGGCGGAAAATCGGAACGTCTTGAAGAGCTCTCCCGTTTTTCCCAAAAAGCTGTTTTAGACGTCTAATAGATGATCTTATGTTACTTGTGAGACGGCCCAGCCTCAAGTCTCCGCTTTTTGCGAAGAAACGGGAGCGAAATCCACAAAAATAGGGTCGCCATAAGTCGAAACACATTCACACGAAACCCCCACGAAAGAATCGCGAGGTTTCGTTAAGTCCTCGCTTCGTAATTAGTCATTAACTTTTAAACCGAAAGTGCATGTAGCTCGAACGCGGTGATCCAGGTCTCATAGGCGTTTTCGTTTGGAATCTTAGAGAGCGCCACACTAACTTGTGCTTGCTGACACTCAATGAATCACCCAGGTTAAGCAACTTTGTGCGAGGTCGATGGATGGGCGTCCCACGTTCATTTCTCTTTAGCCTTTTTTTTTTACATTATTTAGCATGGCTTTATTTATTTGTGTTTATGCAGGCAGTTTATTAATAATAGATAAATAAATAAATAAATATTAATAATAAATAAAACATTGGGATACTGCATTAATTATCTCATAATTGTAAATTTTTGCAGTATAAAAATGTGAATATAAATCAAAAATTAAATAAATTAATATAAATTAAATAAACATATAATTTCTTTAACTTATTAATAACCGCTAAGAATAGTGAGGGTATTGTAAATGACGAGCAGAATGACACTCTCGTGGATAAATAAATAATGCGCAACCCTTTTTAATCCTTTTTTCACTCGTCCGTAGAACATTTCACGTCTTTGCATGAGGTTTAAACTTCCTCCTGCTACTGCCCAATAGGGGCGCGCGCCTACTCAGGAATCGCCTGTAATTGGCGCCTGGGGACACGGGCGACTAATCAGCGAGCACTTAGACCATCCATGCTTTTCATACACCGTGACCCATGCCAGGAGAAACGGCATAAGGGAAATATGTTCTCCTTGTTAAAACGCGGAATGCCTTCTCTTTTCAGTGGATACGAATTTTCAAACGCCTCCACCAGGCGTAATATGCGACCTTTTGAAATATAAAATGCATCATCGTTATCGCGAAAACGTTGTCTTTCTTTTGACACCAATTTCCATCTCTAAAATGGTCTGTAAGGGGGGGGGGGGACATCGTCTATAAATTTTGTAATTTATTGATCGTATTGGATTTGATTGCGGTTACTAATTGAGGCGCGCGCATGTTAATAGAAGGGGGAGTATATCAAAGAGGTGGAAATCCGAGGTAATGTGCTTGGTTGCAGACAGTGTGTCCAGATTTGACACGCGAACGTTACGTACACAACGCCAACAGCAGTACGTACGTTAGAATGGTTGCGCGCGCAGCGTAGTGTGTCTGCTGTTCGCAGTGGTTCTCTAAGTTTTCTCTGGTCGAGGGCTCCTTGTACCTACAGCTGAGATTGCATGCGCGAGGAACCACATGTACGCACTGTTAGCTAAAGTTTTGTAAGTTAGATTGCTATATGAAACTCAACAATGTGTAGGAGCACTGCTTACAAATCGACAGCTTGCTCGGTTTTTATGTTTTTTCGACTCTACTGGATTCCGTGCAAAAGAGGCGCGAAAGAGATGCCGAATTCGAAATGACGGAAGATATAATTTGAAAACTTAACCCTAAAATCAACAGTTTAAAATCTTTTACATGATAGTTTTAATAAACAATTGTTAATTAAGGGCTTCAATATTTAAGCAAGTCAATAATTTATATTCTAATTCACATACGAAATTATACAATTACTAAACAATTTTTTTGTATGAAGTTTATTCGACAAACCTTTACTATTGAGTAAAATACTTTAAATACCATTTTTTGGAATACATAACATCTTTTACGTGACCATTTCAATATATAAGTGTAAACAAAAGGTTTCTTTTTTTTTAATGAATAAATTATATTTACATTTTCATACGAAATTACTCATTGTGATTCTTTTTTATTAAGTAAAAGTGACCAATATTATAAAAATAAAATACTTTTAAAAAAAGTTTTAGAATACTTAAAAATTTGTATATGGTAATTTTAATGTATAAATGTAAATGAACGGTTTGATTATTTTAAAAAAGCCAATTAATTATATCTGAATTCGCATGCAAAACTACACATTGAGATTTATTTGATATGAAGATAATTCGAAAAACTTTTACTTGTACTTTTATCTACTGTTGAAGCATTTTCATTTTTATAATAACACGTGATGTAAAAGATTTTATCTATTCCACAAATTTTCAATGATATTTTATTCGAAATAAATATTTTTCCACTTCATATCAGAGAAATCTCAACATGTAATTTAGTATTCAAATTTAAATATAATATATTTGATATTTAAAGAATCAATCTGTTTATTCACAACTTGGATAGTCTCTAAAATCATTTATATTCAAATACAATATAATTTATTTTTGAATAATCAAATATTTTATTTACATTTATTTGATGAAATTGGCATGTAAAATTACATAAAATCTTTCATTTATTTATTTCAAGTGAATGCTTTTAAAAATATTTAAACAAGAAGGGTAATTTTTTAAATAATATATTTTGAATTTGGCGTCTCTTTCGCGCCTTTTTTTGTATGGAATCGAGAAAAACATAAAATCTCAGCATGTTGTCAATTTTTAAGAAGTTCGTTGATACACGCTTCGATTTCATATAGCGATCAAACTTACACAACTTTAAATGTCAGTGCGTATGTGTGAATCCTCGTGCACGCAATATCTGCTGAAAATACATAAGAAATTGCATCTTAAGAGATTTATAATATAAAGTAAATTTTACAAATTTAATAATCAATTATTTGGAAACAAAATTTCTTAAATACCTAAAATTATTTTATGAAAATTCTAATATACAAGTGTGAATAAGAGATTTGATTATTTAAAAAATTAAAAAACATGTTTAATTTTGCATAAGAAATTAAAATGAAATTTGTCTAATGAGAAATAAATTTCAAAAAATTTCCTTTAGAATAAAGTAACTCAAAAAAGTTTTTAGAATAACGCCGAAAAGAAGAAAAATAGATCGAGGCTTGGAACACGTACTGTGCATTATAGCATCACAATACCTGACTCTTTGAGAACTCGATCGTACATACGAATCCTGTCCTCCATGCAAATAGGGGCTTGCGGGTTTGAAATTTATTTTATTTTGGATATCTTTTATTTTTATTTTACCTGGTTTTTATTTAATTTGGTTGAGTTTGATCGCGACTTTTTACGAGGGAATTGCGAATCGGTAATTATATTCGATTTTCTCCCCAAATCTCGAGTGGCGAGTATCCCTTGGCTCACGTTACAGTGAGAAATTGGGAAAACCACTCCTTTCAAAGCTCCTTATTAAAGTAAGTTGTCGATCAGATGCTGTAGCCCCTCAGGACACTTTACATGTGCGACAATATTCTCTTTTGTTTTATTTAATTTCAGTTGTCGATGAGGTGCCGTACCCCCTCAGGACACTTTACCTGAGAGACGATATTCTCTCTGCTTCTTCTTTTCATTTAAAATCAATTGTGGACACGAACTTCCTTATTCCCGGTAAATTGGAGAACAAACCCACGTGTAATCACATCGTTCTATAGGAAGGTCGTTTTTCTTTAAAATTAAGGTATTGAACATATCTTCCAGGGCAAGTTATGACGGATTCTGATCGTGTGAGCCTGAGGGCTTTTAGTACACGACAGAGCTCTGATGCCAAAATTGGAAGATCTTCTTAATTTTAATAAATGTGGGTTAATACATTTTTCATCCTTTAAAGGTTCCAAGGGTTGAATACGGGAGTTTAGATGCACAAGGATTGAACTTAAGAGAAGCCCGCAAGTCAACCAATATTATTTTCAGAAGTAGGGAAAACCCCAGATTAAAACGTGTTTTTAAAGGCGCAACCGCGCGAAATCAAGTTGGAAACTAATTGAAGTTTTTTCTTAATACATTTTAGGTACGAATGTTGCGAGTCACGGACAATAAAAACGAGGATTCGTGTGTTTTACCGTCGCTCACTCGAGAAATTAAAAACGTGAGTTTGTTTTGGGTATTCTTGCTCGTGAAATAAAGAATTCCGTCTCTCGAAATTTTCCCCCTTCGTGGTACCCATACGTGAATTTGGAGAGAGAAGACTTTGAGCCAAATTAGGCCAAAATAAAGTTTAAAAATATTTAAATATTAATAAATTTAAAAATAAAAAAGGTCGAAATGTTTCAACCGGCGCCCGACGTGGGGCACGAAGGTTTTTGAATTTGAAAATTTCGCTAAATTATTGATTTTTTATGTTCAGAAAACATGAAGTTAATATACCGGGTGGTCATGTTTCGTATGGTTCTGGCGTACTCATCTGTAAAACCTGGAATTCCTAGCTAAATTGTCATGTTTGTGCGTCCAAAATAAATTGCCACCGAGTGCATGAATTTCATTTCAATTTAAAATATATTCTAAAGGAGGAGGAAATAGATTCACGTCCAAAAATCCTAGATTTTCAACAGTCAAATGTCAATTTGCCGTCACTCAGCTGACTTAGACGTTTAACGTTGTGTGTTGACACGTGTAGCCAGAGAGTGAGCGCGAAGTTGAATGCTCTGCGTGGTAAATAAAGAAACAAATAGCTCTCACCTCAAGCAAGAAAAGCGCTCGAAATAATATTTCAATTATTAAATTATATTTCTTTTCGATTTTAAAATAAATTCTTTGTTACAGTTTAAATAAAATCTGACTAAGAATAAAAATTAATAGTTTTTCTCTTAGTAATTATCAATCAATTATTAATATTTAATGAATTTGAAAATCTTTCTGTGGAAAAATGACGCGTTCGACTGCGCTGGGATTCGAGCCCAGGTCTTTCGATTGCCGGTCGACTGCTGTCGACAAAAATTTCAAACTCAACTAATTAATTAATATTTAATGGTACGTGTATACATTTTTTAGATTAATAAATTTTTTAATTGAAACAAATTTGAAATTGATTTTAATTATTTTTAATTTTTGTTTTGATTTAATTTTGAAATGAGAATTATATTTTAATTCAATTTATAAAGTTATTTTTTGTCATTAGAGTGATAACTTTATTTTTTTTAAATGTATTGGTGGTTGATGAGTTGTCCAAAACCAGGACAATCCACTAATCACTTAATGAGGTTTTTTTTAGTTCCATTATGGTTGATTGTTTTCTTTAATAATTTAATAATTTGGCAAGCAATCAAAGGTTCTTGTTTTTTTTCTTTATTAATTATAATTTCAAAATGGCCAATACAAGTGAAGCAAACAATAGAGTAGCTTTAATATGGGAGAATTATTAATACAACCCAGCTATTAAGCGGAAATCATAATGATTCAAATGGCCAAAACGAGGCACTAGATTCGTCAATTAATGAAAGAAATATGTCGCGTGAATCACTTGATAATGAATCTTGTTGCTCCTCTATACACGTCGACGAGTTTGTAGACTCCGATGGTTTGGTATAGTTTGATATTGCTGAACTTGACCAAATGTTGGTAAAACTTAAATCTACACAGAGAGAAATTTTAGGTTTCACTGACCAAAGTTTTTTTGTTAAAATCGTCTTTACAAAAATGTTAAAGTTCTCATGACAATCATGGTAGTGGCTGTCATACATTGGTAAAGTGTTTACTCCAACTGCAAGGAACGTTACTGAGACCACGATTCTGGTACTTGAAATACCATAGCGCTGCGGTTATAGGAACCAAAGTCCATCGTAAAGCCGCGCATAGAGTTTAGTTAAAATGACTAAGTCTACGGACAGTAAATACCCAGCCAAAATTATTTTTGAGGTTATAGGTATGGTTCTCTTAGTTATCAAAATATCAATTCAATTTGATTAGAAAAAATAAAGTTTCACCGAAAAGATCTAAGAAAAATAATCCGGTATAATGATATTTATGATAACTTTCGTCGATTAAGTTAAAAAATTGTCACTTTTTTCATCACCATAAACTTTTTTTGACTGACTATAGTTTTGACAAAATACGACGAGACAGCAAAATTGGAACGCATTGCATTGTCCCCGAACAAAATCGTTTATCATTTAGAAAGAATTGTCAAACTATATTTATAATAGAATTATTTACCTGATAATGCTTGGCACGGTGAAATATAGTCCAGGAATCGAGAACGAGAATTGGCAGGATTCAACTTAGGCTGCATATCTTTTTGGAAGTAACTACTCATCTCCAGTGCAGTGCAAGTTAAATTGTGTGACTATTACAAGATTTAATAGTTGTCACGACAGGCTTACCTCGTTGTAACAAATGAAAGTTATACTTGATTTGTTTAGCGCAACAGCGAACGCTGCGGTTGTAGTAACCAAAGGAGCTTGGCAGTACACATAAAGAAAATGTACGTGTACTAACCGTTGGGGTACGTATAAAGCTGATTCTAATCATCAACTTTGGTTACAACAACCGAATACACAAGAAAGTCCAAATTACTGTCATGATAACTATAAAAGTAGTAGCTTCTCTCAACTTTTTTGGTCAAGGCAACTACTGTACAAAAAATTGATGTGCTATGTGCACAGGAACCAAAGCCGATTTCTCTCAGTGTATAGGCGTTAAAATTAAGAGTGTCACAAACAATCAAGTTAAGGTTATAAACACAGTTAAGAAAAATTCTCAAAAGATATCCGATTTAAAGCGTAATACGGCGAAACGATTTAATGAGTTTACAAGTTTAATTGTCGATAGAATGGATAGCTGTGAACAAATACACAAGGCAGAGTGCGAATATAAAAATTCAGAATTAGAGAAGAATGTTAAACATTTGGGAGCCAAGATAAATGCACTAGGCGAGACTTCCGAAGAACTTCACTGTTAAAGTCGAGATTTAATTGCTGAAAAAATGATACATGAGAAAAGAATTAAGCATCTGGAAGACCACCAGCTTGTTCTAGAAAATAAATTGCAGAGAAACCTGGGTAGTTCTTCGGCAGTTTCGCCCTGGTTGAATAAATACCCAATGCCTGAATTCTCAGGGCATAGACGGGAAAGGCCAATGAGATTTTTAAAAGATTTCGAACGCTACATAAGCGCTATAGATATTACTGCAAATGATTATAATTATATAATTTACGCCTGTTTAGATGGCATAGCGAGAGAATGGTGGGAACTAGTCTCTCAGAACGATGAGAACATTAGCTCATTCGGAGAAAAGTTCATAAAGAAATATTGGAATGAAAATGTGTGCTTCCAGATTAGTTCAAATTTACAATTTGGAAGACACATATCCAATGGTAACTTATCTAGAGTTGAATATGCCATAAAAATGATTAATAATGCAAATGACTTGATACCACCACCCTCTGAAAATAAAATAGTGGCTAAATTATCAAGACATTTTCACGATGACGTGAGAACAACTATTATTATTAGAAATGTTAGAACTTTTGAAAATTTGATAGAACTGCTTGATGCCTTTGATCAATCAGGCTCATCTAACATGAATTCTGATAATAATGGCTACAATTTGGGTCAAAATCATAGGTGTTATCCAAATGTGTACGGGGAGACATTATCCTCAAGCCAAAAAAATTTTAGAGGGCGTGATTATGCCCCAAATCGAGATAGAAATAATTTTGGTGCGGCAGCGAGTTTTGCTCAACAAAATAAGAATTCAAATTATAATGGTGGGCACGGTTTTGCCGGCCAAAATTACAGAAATGATCATTTTTCTTTTTCTAATAATACGGCTCGTTTCGAAGGGCATAATCATGCTCCCATGAGCCGTCCTGGCACAAGCCAGGCCAACGATATTCATCGATGGGATATAAGAGATAGAAGTTATAATCCCAGGCCAAGTGGTAATGGATTTGTGCAAAACGGTGTATATTACCCTCGCGAATTTGTAAACGCCCCGAGTACCGGCGCCATTGAGCTTGCACGGTCTCAAGGCGCTAATGCGCAGGAGGGGACACGAATGGTGCGGGCGGTTGCTAACGCACCGAGCACTAGGCAAGTGCGTAGTAACGACAATTTAAATACTACGCCAATAATGTCGACACATTAAATAACCAGGGAAACTAGATAGTCCTGGGCAGTCAAATATAAATGTATTAGAGGCAATCCCAGGGCCAATTATTACGAAAAGACTTCTAGATTTAGACACAAGAAAAGATCTATTAGAATTTGAAAATTCCAAAGTTATTTATAATGTTGATAAATATCCAAATATTTTTGTAAAAATTCAAGGCGTTAGAACTGATGCACTTATCGACACGGGTAGCGAAATAACGTGTATTTCGGACAACTTCTTTGAGAATAATAAAAATAAATTCAAAAATTGTAAAATTTTGCCCATCGTTGGCACAAGCGTCGTAGGTGCCACAGGTGTTAAACCTTTAAAATTAAAGCATCAATTATATGCAGATTTAAATGTCAATGATTAGACGTGTTCTTGATATTTATAGTAATTCCAAAATTGAATAAAAATTGTATTTTGGGAATTGATGAGCTCAAGAAGTTCAAAGGAAGGATTAATATAGAAGAAAATTATATAATTACGAAGTGAGGATAGGGAATTGAAAATTTAATTTATGAATGATGAAGAAAAATGTATTCGGGTAATCCATTTTTACGTCCGGAAACGCACAAATTTAAAATCAACAAATTTTTTCGATTAACCTTTAGGCCAACACCCACGTGCTATAGCCTAGGGAACGCCTAATGTAAAATAGGTTGTTAGCAGACTTCAGCCACGAGATGATTATGGACCAGTACCAATCATTAATTGCTTGCTTCGAGAGAATATTAAGCAGTGATCCCAGAACGTGGGAGCTAGCGGCCCCCACCATAGATGCCTCGAGCTCATTCTGTCTTCCTCATTCAACCAACCTATGGCAGTTGAGCGAGGAAGAAGCCATGAGCTGCTGGGGTCTATGGTGGGGGCCGCCAGCTCCCACGTTCTGGGATCACTGATATTAAGGTTGAAACATCAGAATCCTTAATTAGGATGAAATTCCTAACAAAAGGCCTGACACCACACAACTATATAATTCGAGAATTGATGAAGTCATAAAAACATAAATTGTGTTAAGTTCTATTAAAGGCCTGACACCACACGAATGTAAAATTCGAGAATTGATGAAGTTATAAAAACAAAAATTGTGTTAAGCTCTATTATTAAAATTGGAGTTGGTACAAAAATTTGGAAATCGAACGCCACACACTTGACACAGTACGTATTTGTAGATACTAGGTGAAGAACAACCTCAGAGCTAGTTCTGTTCGAAGACTGACACCCGTTAAAATTTGGGCTCGTATTTATATGCTTCAACCCCATAAGGGCCATGTGTAAGAAAAGAAGAGCAAGAGTGTAGATAAGGCTTATACCGGGTGTCCTCATATTCTCCTTGCCTTTAAATGAATTCGCTATTCAGATCTTACATTTGTTACTTTCTGATCTAAACACATATTGTCTGATCATTATATTATGGTTTTTAATAAACTTACTAGGTTATTTTGAAAAAAAATTGTTATCTATATGTCAAAGTTTAATATTTGTATGCTTAGGTTGAAATTAAAAATATTTCAATTCAGAATATAAAAAGGTAAGATTTGCATATATTGAATTTATGGAAAGTCTATGTGAAATCTGAAATGATTATTATTTTGAATATATTTATCGAATTTTAGATGTTCATATTTGATTGAACGCAATTCTTATTTGCACACTTAGTATATAGTATTACATCATATATGTCCGTATATGTCCATACAATCTAATATATATATTGGATCCATTACTTAATTCGTACGGTTTGCTAAGAGATGGCGTAACTTGATTATTATTCCATCGTTCCAATGTTCCAAACATGCGTTGGAAAGCTACTGTCGTTGTGCGTCTTTTTCAGGATATGTCATTCATTTGAAGCGTAAACAACAATTATTTTTTTTCACTCAAATATGTCGAACTTTGTGCCTGAAAAAGTGTTTTTGCGGTGTTTCTTCTTCATTACTTTTATATGAAGAAAACTGCTGCCGAAAGTCATCGTATTTTGGTGAAAGTTTATGGTGAACATGCTCTAGCTGAGCGTACGTGCCAAAAGTGGTTTGCACGATTTAAAAGTAGTGAGTTTGGCTTGGAAGACGAAGAACGTCCTGGGCAGCCAAAAAAGTTTGAAGATGAAGAACTAGAAGCATTACTCGATGAAGATTGTTGCCAAACACAAGAAGAGCTCGCAGAATCTTTGGGAGTCACTCAAGCAGCCATTTCAAAACGTATAAAGCAGCCGGATACATTCAAACGCAAGGAAACAGGGTTCCACATGAACGCAAGCCGAGAGACGTTGACAGGCGGTTTTGCATGTCCGAAATGCTGCTGGAACGCCACAAAAAGAAGTCATTTTTGCATCTAATTGTTATTGTTGATGAAAAATGGATTCATTACGACAACGCCAAGCGCAAAAAATCATATGTGAAACCCGGTCAACCAGCTAAATCAACGGCAAAGTCGAATATCCATGGCACGAAGGTAATGCTCTGTATTTGTTGAGATCAGAAGGGTGTGCTGTATTATGATCTGCTAAAACTGGGCGAAACCATCAATGGAATACTCTACCGAACACAAGTAATCCGTTTGAAGAGAGCAATATCCGTGAAACGCCCGGAATATGCGACCAGACACGAGGCAATAATTTTTCATGATGACAACGCTCAGCCCCATGTTGCTATTCCGGTTAAGAACTATTTGGAAAACAGTGGATGAGAAGTTTTACCCCACTTGCCTTGCCCCTTTTGACTACCATTTGTTCCGGTCGATGCAGAACGCCCTCGCTGGAATACGGTTCACAACAGAACAGGGTATCAAAAATTGGCTTGATTGATTCTTGGCTGCCAAGCCGGCGCAGTTATTTTGGGATTGCCGGAAAGATGGGAAAAAGTCATAGCATCAGATAGGCAATACTTTTACTAATACTATTCTACATATTTTTCTTAAATAAACGTTCAAATTTTGAAAAAAACGCACGACTTAACTTATAGATCCAATATATATATATATATATTTTTTTTTTTTTTTATAATACTTGTTTGTTTAAACTATTTTATTCGCATACCTATCTATTGTTAAATATATTTTTATTTATCAGAAAAGGGAAAAGAGAAACAGATATATTCTACACTAATTGCTTAAAGGCTTATTTTCACTCTCATACATTTTTCTTGTAAGTCATAATATAATTTTGTGGATTGGTATATAATTACGTTTCCTAATTATTGCAATTATATATAAGAAAAAAGTGACAAATAGGAATTGAATCTCGATCTTGAATGGTGTGAAGTTATCAAACCTTGTGGCCATTTAAATTAAGCATTTGAGAAAATAAAACAAAAGAAAAGAAAATATAATAAAATGATATTGGAATAATTCAAAGGTATGTTGAGTCAACCAGGATATGCACCGGATATCGCACCTTGGACTAGCAGTTGCACTCTTATCTCAAGTGCTTAGTCTCTTTGTTAAGGGACAAGGTCCATTTTATAAGGCGTTTGCCCACATTTACCGGGTGATACAATTTCTTCTGATCTGAATCTATTCAATATTTACTAATTTGTTTAACCACACGTCGAATTCGATGGGACGTAACACCCTCACCCTGAAGCGCTTGCTAGTAATTTGATTACTAGTGAGCGTACGCTGCGTAGGCTACACATTGACCATTTGAGTTTGGTTATATTATATTTTATAGGTAAAAAACCCCTTTTGTATTTCTTTGGATTCTTGATTGCTTGGTGATGCACCATCTCGTGTTGTCTTAGGACTTGTGCTAGGCAAAAACTGTGCCTGAACTTCGACTTGTCCTAATTCCACGCCTTCTTGAACCTCATACAATCTGGTTGGTTTAGGTCTGGACGATCCTCCATTGACTTGGATAAGACATACCGTGAGTGAACTCTAAACAGCACCCATCATGTGGACTGACCATCCGTAGATGCGATGTAACAGAAAACCGAACGTATTCCCAGTTTGGCTAGGTCGATGGTTGGATTGTTAAGGGTTTTAAGCCTTCCGTTGGTTTTGGTAATAGTTTGTTCCAATGGCCTTCGATAAGATAGTATGAAGGTAAAATTGTATTACAGGTAACTCTTGTTCCTCTCGCCTTGATTATGTGTATCCTTAGTGTGAGAAAAAAAGGTAGTGTTTCTGATCATTACTTTAAGTTCAACATAACATTCTTCCTCTTGTTGAACCATCACTTCCACTGGTATGCATTTTATAATATGCACTACTTCTCCTGCAGTTACTGCCATGTATCCAAGACTCTTCATGAGGTTGTAAGCAAACTCATCTGGTGCTTGTGTAGCTATTGCGAGTCCGTTCTTCAATGTTTCCCTCGCAAGATTACATCTTTGTAGCAAGACGTCTCTATACAAATTTCTTATTTGAGTCTTTATATGTTTTTCCACATATACAAACTTAGAATTAACGTATTTAAATATGTCGAGATTATCTATATTAAGGCAATAATTATCTGCAAAGGACTCTCCTTTGATAGTCTCAAAAATAACTAATTTGGGGTGTTCGGTTTGTAATACAGTGTATCCGCAAACATTTACTGACGACTTAATCATTAAAGCAAACGTTGTATCCTCCGTTACTACACAGAGAGAAATTCCTGGTTACAGTAACCTGATGAATACTGTTAAATTTGTCTTTGACCACATTTTCAGGTCAGAACTGAGTTTGGAAGAGTTGTACTCGTGTCCAATTTTTCTGGTTACAGGAACCAGAATTATTAATCACAGTGACCTGTAAGTTAGTCAAAGCGCTAAATGATTCTTTTTTTTCTGGTTCCAATAATCACATTTTCTATTTACGAAAACCATATTTTCTGGTTTCAATAACCTTAAATTAGCTTGTTCGTGTGTGTTATAGATTATTAAATAAATAAATATTTGATAATTAAAAATATAATTAATAAAAAATATTTCATTAAATTTTGAATAATAATTTTTAGAGAATAAATGTAGTTTAAAATACTTCTTTTTTATTCAAGAAACTCATACTGCTTATTATTTTACTATATGTTTTACAAAGGAAAAGAATAATTGTGGTGCCAACATAATACAACGTAGATTTAGAGATGAAGGAAGAAATTGAAAAAATTCTTGAAAAGGTGATGATACATGCTTCATAATATTTTTTTTGTGCCAGAATTATTCTCTCCCGTTGTAGAAAATGTAGCGAAATAAGCAGTAAGATTTTACATTGATACAAAACAACCATTGACAACTGAACTTAATATGAAGTTAGCTGCAGACTAGCCCGTGATAAATCGAGATAAATCGAACCTTACTGCCTCGAAGCCACCCCAGTAAGAAGGCTTGAATTGAATAGAATTTAAAATTTCACAGTTTAACGTGAAAGTAGTGATTTTTTTATTTTACTTAATACCTGATTTTTCCCTCAAGTCTAATTCACGTTTAATTTGAACGAATTCTACTTTATATTAAGAAGAGATTGTGTACTTTTAATTCCAATATTTGAAATGAAATATTTGTATGAACCTCATACATTTTAGAAAGTTATAAATAAATATATAAACAATTGAATATCTTTTAAACGTCAACTTGATTTGAAAGTGTTGGTTAAATAACAGTGAAAATGTAACTTATTACAGAGGTTTAATAAAGAAACGTGTTCACAGTATTTTTATCTGTCACTCTCTCACCCTTTATTTCCAGTCATCAAAAAATTGAAATTATTATTCAAATATTTGGTTGCGTAACAAAAAATTTATTTTAATTCCACAAAGTAGAATAAAATTGCTATTAGTTTCTTCGCATTCTCGTATTTTTTGATTCCCTTTAATTCACTTCCTTTTCTTTTCCTATTTGATTAACATGAATTGGATTATGCTTTTTTTCTTTTACCACTAACAGAATAAGACACAAAGGAAAAATCAGGTACTAAATGGAATTAATTTTTTTAATCCTATTCAATTCAAGCCTTCTTACTGGGACTACAATTTTCAGGTTCCTGTAACCACAAATCTTTAACAGATATAACTTGAAATTGTGCTTAAAGACATTTTTAACTGTGACGTGTGGTTACTGTAATCAGAAATAGGAAATCGTATTGAATCTGGTTATTGCAACCAGTTTTCAGGTTATTGTTACGAGATCGTTTGTCACCCAGACTGTGCTTTTTAGTACTGGTGACCATATTCAATTCAACCAGATTTTTCTGGTTAATGTAACCACGACTTATTTCTCTCTGTGTAGTGAGTACACTGCCTGAACGCGATTATGAACTAAATCATCAATTTCATTTCTATAACCTTCATACAAAATACTATAATAGTGAAAATTACAATTATTTGTAGGAATAGAATTCCAAAACGTATATCCACTTTGTACATCTATGCATGCTGCATCAGACAACATACAATGTGTACCAGAGCGCAAGTATATCAGATTGTTATTCGAATTTACTGTTGCTTTTTGCTCTTTTAGAGTTATTTTTAAAGTACCCTGTATAACAACAGACTCCCAATCCCCATGAGGATCTGAATATGCTACTCCGTTACATCTTCCTTAATTATCTAAGTAACCTGCATAAAGTATAGGGTGTGACGTGCTATTTACCTTAATTTCGCTAATGATGTGGTTGTTAAACCCTAGTATTCCGGTATTATAAAGTTTCTTACAACTTTCGTTACTTATATCGTATATGTTTTGACGCTCGCCATGTTTCACAATCGAAATGAGTGAATAGATCCCGCAATAAAAAACAGTTCTATGTATCTCAATTTTACATTGTATGGCTTGAGTTTCTGTAAAGTCGTTGAGTTGTAATATTTAGTGAGTATGATCCGCAATCATACCCTATTAATGCTGTAGTGGCATGGACCAGCAATGCAATTGCTAATGACACGAACATCTGTAATCAGAACATGAATAAGGTTATTCATCTTCTGAATGTTTTTGTCTTGCTCTAACTTTGATCTCTTGATTAATGTGTGACACTTTCAATCTATTAGCGTGTACCACCTTACTGTTCCCTTTGAATTTAATTTTGATATTGTTTTTACTTATAACCTCTAATATTCTACGAGGACCCGTATAATTATTCCCAAATTTGCCTGGTTTCGGCCCTTTTAACAAAAAGACGTAGTTACCTACCTTGAAATTTTTATCGTTCAATTTCCTATCATAGTAATTCTTGGATCGTTGTTTATCATTTACAAGATTATTAAAAACTGTTGTTCTTATTTCTAACAGGCGCATGATAATTCTTTTATGTATCCTTGATAGGTTGGTTGCAAATCATCCTCTCGGAGTGGTTCGCATGACGGTAACCCAGCTAATCGTCCAAAAACCACTTCGAAAGGCGTATTTCTAGTGCCTTCATGCACGCATGTGTTGTAATTGAAAATTGCAATATCAACCCACTGATCCCACTCACAATCCTTCTTGGAATATTGCTTTGAAAATTCCCCTAGTGCATGATGTGAACGTTCTAATGAACCATTGGATTGTGAGTGAAATGCGGTGGTTTTTATTCCTTTGATTTTGAATCGTTTTGCAATCGTTTGAATTAAGCTACTAAGGACATTTCGTCGCTGATCGGTCAAGATAACCTTAGGTGTTCCAAAAATACATACGAACCTTTTTATAAATGCGTCGGCTATAGCAGTAGCTAAGACATTTGGTAAAGGCACAGCAATGCTAAATTTTAATAACTGGTCGTGTATCGTCAGTATGTATTCGTTATTGTCTTGAGGTTCTAGGCAGAGGGCCTACTATGTCCAGAGCAATTTTCTCGAAAACTGTACCGGGTGTGTCTGTTATTACTATGGTTTGTTAGGTCTCAAGTCTGACTAACTTCTTCGATTGACAGTGTATGCATTGTTGTATACGTCTTTGTACGTCTTGTTTCAAATTTTCCCAGTAAAAATCCTGTCGGATTCTATGAAAGGTTTTTGATACCCCTCTATGACCTCCTATTGGCGAGTCGTGAAGTTCCTTACAGATTTGATTTAGGCTATGCTAAATTCTTTTATATTTTTTGCTATCAAAGATTCGCGTAAAAGTGCGAAACTGTCACGTAGATTGTTTTTAATTATTTTTTGTGATTCTGGGTTTTCTTCTCGAATACATAAACCGAACAAGTACTTGTTTTTATTTCTCCTAGTTTCGCTGATGTTGCCTACGCTTACTGTTTATTTAGCCGAGATTTTATTTGATTCAATTAATACGCGACTACACTTGTCACAAGGACTTCCATCACTAGCTATAAAGTATGCAATATTATATTTACGAAATTGTAACAACTCTTTACTGTTACGTACAGGTATTATTAATTTAGATAAAATTCATAAAAGGTGAAAACAATTACCCTTAATATATTTTATCAATTAGTAAAATGAGTACGCGGAGGTCGTCCAAACTGCCGAATTTAGTTAATATAAATATTAACTGAATTCGTTTATTATTATGTGGGGTCGTTGGTCTTCTACTCTCGGACTGAGAGTGTATTCTTCATGTTTCCGCTGATCACCTTTAATTTTGAATAGTAAGAAGAGGGGAAAAGGTGCCTTGAATAAAACTAAATCAGGCGGCAATTATTCGCATTAATAAAAGATAGTTTTATTTTCAAAAAGAAGGAAACGAATAATCCGAGATGAGCACTTTGGATATAAATCAAGAGAAAAACAAGTCAGAAATATAAATTGTACTTTACCACAATTAAGGCTTTATTCCTAGGTTCTTAATCCGACCAGATCGCTGGAGAGCAGGAGCAAGAAAGAGAGTGCGTTCCCGTTGCAGAAGTCCTCAGTTATCCGGGCCAAACTTCATTTTTTATATTTGTGGTTTCCAAAAGAAACCACTTTGGTCCTTTGCGTAATGCATACACACACAATGTTTTCCACTTTTCTTTTAGGTTTAATAAGAAAATATAACGGTTGGCTTTCAACCAGAAAAGGGTCGAGTGCTTTTAAACTCGCTCTTTCCACCGCTAAAATTTCCCTATTAAATCTAATTCAAATATTTTTGTGAAAATTATCACTACCGTTTTGAGATTCGGTAGTATTAATTTTCTGCGATTTCTCGCTGCTTTGTGCCGTTTTATTTTGGTGAAGAAAAACCGCGAAAAACTGGATTTGGACTATAAACAGTCCGCCGAAGATTTTCGTTGATACACGTTCGATGCGACTGCCAAGAGGCTATCACTAGATAATCGTTTACGAGTTACCCTCAACTAGTGAAACAGGTATACCGACCGTTCACGATCAACGAGTTGGACCTTTTAAATGGTCCGCCGAAGATGAATTTAATTTCGATATATTCAAAATAAAAGAATTGCTTCCGTCTAGATGAAGACTTTTGTGTTTTACGTCCGACCGACACAATTCTAAATAAATAATTTCGGTAGAAAGACTTTTACGGTTTCAATCAACTACGGAGAATCTAGGAACTGTCGATCTAGACCGCAGACGGGCAAAAGTAGAGAAAAGTATATTCCCTACTGTCCTAGTAGTTCCGAATAGTACCGGTTTGCTCGAGTAACTGCAAATTTTGGCTTGGCGTTGATCTGTTTTACTGATTCATCGCGAGGTGAACATGGTAAGGTTTTTTGATGATTAAGGAATCTATGATTGGACAAGGAAATAATTGTAGGGAGGTTTTAGGAATTTAGATGGACTTTGTGCCATGCTGATTCAGTTATTGCACCATTTGCTGATTTTTAGGTGTCGAATATTTCTCCCCTATTTCCACACTTGTCATGAGAAAGGAAATGCGCTCATCGAATTTTAGTATTTGATGCATTGTCATCAAATTGTAGAAACGATTTTCGTTTCCAATATATTTCATACTAAATTGAAATATACATTTAATTAGTCTAGGCTTATAATCATTATATGAATTATAAAGCCTTACATAATTATTTTAAATATTCAGATGAGTCTTTTAGGTTTTGATTACAAAAAGTACGTGGCCTTTATTGTGGGAGATCAGCTGGCTAAAGCATCTAAGCAAGGATAGGCGCACGAGAAGGAAGTGTGAAAATGGAATGTATGCTAGCCTCGCGATGCACAGCAGAGCACATCAAAAGTTTCCAAAAGAGATGGGTATATGGGGCATATGCATGGGCGAACGAAGAAAGGAAGTGACAAACGACAGAAAACTATTGGCAGACTGCAGAAAGGCAGAGGGGATAAACAAAACGATCGAGGCGTTCATGGTGGTGAAAATGCTAAAAGGCGTCGTAGAAGCGTAGCATAGTCTGCATAGTAGACTGTTGTAAATATTGAATATTATTGTTTATTTCTACAATGGTTAGTAGTTGTTGTGTATTTAATTGTAAAAATACACACGAAAATAGTACGTGTGAATTTTACAAATTCCCTAGACATGCTTACAAAAAAAATCAAAAGGAAAAGTGGATTGCTGCTGTACAGCGAGTTCAGTAAGATACCATAACCAAACTTTTAGTCAGCGGCAATGCCTTCAATACAATACTTGTGTATTTACATTTAGACGTTTTTTTCTAGCCCGAATGGATCTAAATGGATTTTAAAACCACATCATGTTATATGCAGTGAGCATTTTGTCGGGTATAAAAAATCAGATTGTTATTTAAGCCCTAGCTACATTCCAACTGTATTCTCTTCTGAAGGTCGAGATGAAGTTAATGAAAAGCGCGTACTTAACAGGTATAAATAGATGATTTGAGTGTATTGCTAATGTAATATATTGTTTATTATAAAAAAATTATTTATTTTTAGACACAAACGATTTTTAAAACGGAGAATGTCAAACCAAATAACGAAAAATTTGAAAAAGGCTTGTGTTGTTTTGGAGCAACATCAAGTTAATTACTCAAATTTTAAAAACAAAAGTTTATATATTTTGGACACAAACATGGAAAAACTCAACCAAATTGTTCACATGAACTTGATACTTTCCTTAAGTATCACTTGCTCTTGATTATACAATTTCAAGAAGAATAAATAATTGAACATTTTAAAACTTTTACTCACAATTAACTTCGTAGAGTATGGTGTCGAAGATACTGATGCTTGTCTAATTATATTAGCAGAGATTGTATAATAATTTACATCAATTTTATGCTCTTCTTGCACAAATCGAGCATGTCCAGCTTCTACTAGAGCTTTACCTTTCGACATTGTTTCAGGTTGGAACTGAATTTTATGAGATATTTTTTGAAACCCAGTTTTAATTATAACATTCATAATTCATCTAAAAGAGAAAAGATTTCATTCATATTACATTTTTTCAAATCAAGTTTTCATATGGAATGACAGATTAAGAATTATAAAACTATGAAAACATTAATATATTTTGCAATTTTTCATTTTATAAGTATATACTTATTACTTAGTCTAATATTTACATTTTAATAACCTAGAATGACGCAGTGAAAATTAATAGTTACACTAGAAAATTTTACTTACTTTCAGTTTTCTATTCCCCACGTATTTAAAAACATTATTATTCTCTTTTTCAAACTTATTACTTTTATTTATACGAGCTTTTATTAAAAATCTCATAAAAGCTGAACCTTTATCAATGTTATTCTTCCGACGCTTTCGAACGCTTTCACCGAGAGCGGCGCTACCTGTATTTCTGCAGTCGGCCAATAGTGAGATACAGTGCATGAGTGTACGCGCGCTGGATATCTCTCCCTCTTCCTCTCTCTTATGCTCTGTTTTCTTCTCTCGCGCTCTCTCCTTTTGCTTCCACTTTCCAGTAGAAATATTGATAATGTCGATCAATGTTTTCATAGATTTAGATATTTCTGAAAAATACATCTTATGCGATGATGTGACAGGCCACTCGCATGAAGTTATAGTTATAATTATTGGCGACAATATTAATGGTTTTAAATGAATTAACATCATATAAAAGCATTATAAATATTAATAGTAACATTAATATCAATAAAATAATGCATTAGGAATTTCCTGAATTTAGATACTCCTGAATTAACAATCTATGCGATCATGTGACAGGCCACTCGCATTAAAAAATCGCAGTTTTAGTTATTCGCTTTTACCTGTAAACATAAACTCACATTCATACGCAGGTGCACAAGCCTGCACGT
This sequence comes from Diplolepis rosae, assembly GCA_030998225.1. Lineage (NCBI taxonomy): Eukaryota > Metazoa > Arthropoda > Insecta > Hymenoptera > Diplolepididae > Diplolepis > Diplolepis rosae. The sequence continues at coordinate 1,232,050 of JAPYXD010000450.1, forward strand.
ACATCAATATATATATATTAACACGCATCAATATAATGCATAATATAACGCAATATGGGCGTGATATATAGCATTAATGATATAATTACAATGATATTAATAGTGATATCAATATTAATATAATAATGTATTAGGAATTTCCTTCCCGAATCAACCATTTGCTGAAAGTTCCTTGACCCGAGAAACGATAAGCTGCATCAGCGACCTTGTCAAGGTGCTCGGTTACGGGCGCTTCGAGTGGCATGCAATTTATGTAGAAATTTATATTATAATTTTGGAAAAAACTGGAGATTCGGGAATGAAATCCCAAATTCACATTGTTGGAATTTAATTTTAGTACGATATTCGATGCGTAGGATTTCCCTGCAATGGCGTGCCCCTGCCTATTACACTGAGAAAAAATCCTGGGCATAGTGACGTGATATATGTAGTTGAAAATGTCCTTAACTACTTTTTGTGGCTGAATTCAAGCAATGGTTGACCCGTCAATGTAGGTACTAAAAGTGGTCGCAGTGACTAAGTAATGTAGTCACAGCGTTGAGTGAAGATAGGTATAGAGGAGACATCCAGGGCAATTGAATGGTCCAAACCTTGCGGGGAAAGACGCCAGGGGTCTGTAAAGTTCTGGAACCAACCACGGGGATCGACACTTTCGAAATTCGACAAAATCTCACGGATAAGAAGTAAGTTGTAGGAGTAAGGCCCAAACTTGTGTTGGTGAGTCTGCTGTATTCATGATGCGTCAGGTAGTCCTCGTCGATTCAACCCTAGCTTGTCGACAGAATTTCACAAAATAGCTTTTTACCTCTTTTCCTTCTACTTCGCTCCTTACTAGTCTTTTCCTAATATCGGATATATACTTTTTAAAAATATATATATAAAATTAAAATAGTAGATTGTATTGACCCTTGATTTAATTCATAATACTTCTAAAGCCAATGCAAACGTACTAAGTATTATGAATTATATATATAAAATAATACACAAAAGAGTATATGTAAAATATTTTATATTATAATTTTTAGAATATAATATATATATAAGATTATGTATTATATTATATTTTATATTATAAATTGTTGGAAATACTAGCTTTTAAGTCAAAAGCAATTTATTGAACAAATATAGAAAGTTAAGGCTAGGAAAGAAAGGCCCTTTTTAGGTTCATAGTTTTATGACTAGCTCGGGTTACAACGCTTGACGCTGTGACATGTCACTCGTCTAGAATTTTATGGAGAGCTTAGCCGTCTGGAGTCTGCATGTACTTATAGTAAAAGGAACCATTGTTTTTCTGACAGAATGCAGACTGCATTCCCGATAGCTAGCAAATCGCTCTAGCTCTAGCCCTTAGTCCTTTGACTGGTTCTCCTAGAGATCAGACGTGCGTCTTTCCTTGTGCTACTCAGAATAAATTATAAAGTTAAATTCAAATATTCTGAGTTTTTGTTTCATTTAATTCACCCATTTCCAATATAAATTTTATAATATAATATATATAAAATATTTTATATTATAAATTTTGTATTATAATATATAAAAGAATATATATAAATATTAAATATATATAAATAAACCATGTATTAAAATCAACAATTTTTTTTTTTGAAATTTATTACATATTTATTGACAAATTGTTTTCAATATTCTCTCTTTATCTTGATTACAATACTGAAGACATATAGAAAATGGAAATAAATTATCAATGATGATATTTTGAAAGTTTAATTTTCATACAATATAATTTTCGTTTATACAATACGGTTACAAAGTTAATATTATTCTCTATAGGGATACAATAATAATTGCTTTTTTAAAAAAATTTACAATTCTTAGAAAAATTAAAATTAAAACAAAGTATTGCTTTTAATATATAATAATTTGTTAGAGAATGTTAGAGAAAAAAGATTCTCTACAACTTGACCGTTTCCGATTTTTGAAAATGAATTCTTTAATGGCTGAAATTATGAAAAAACAGTTTTTCAAAACAAAATTATAAATATCAAATACAAGCACTTGCAGGTGCAAAGTGTAGGCGTTATAAACGGATTTTTACAGAGGATCAATAAAATCCTGACTTAGTTTCTGGATCTACAGAATTATGACATGGAAGAATATTGTTATTTGTACGAATGCATCAATATTTTTCTTTGGATTTAAAAAAATTTGATTGCAAACTAGTTTCTGTAAATTATCTGCCTTAATTTAGTCGATTCAATGGAATTTAATAAATAGAATTTATTCAATAAAAAATAAATGACAGAATTTACGTAAATCAATTATTTGAGTCCCAGCAATTTTTAATTATGATTAAAAATGTTTTTTTATTACTTAAACAGAGAAAAATCATTTCAATTAATCTACGGTAAAGAAGTAATAAAGTTAAAATGATTCATTTTTTATTTTTGGTTTGTAATATGTAATAACTTCCAAAAAAAATTGTGAATATTTTTATTTTTTCAACATATAAATCCGATCTTAGAAAAAGACAAGTCAAGAACGAAGTAGAAGGAAATTCATTTATTTTTTATTGAATAAATTCTATTTATTAAATTCCATTGAATCGACTAAATTAAGGCAGATAATTTACAGAAACTAGTTTGCAATCAAATTTTTTTAAATCCAAAGAAAAATATTGATGCATTCGTACAAATAACAATATTCTTCCATGTCATAATTCTGTAGATCCAGAAACTAAGTCAGGATTTTATTGATCCTCTGTAAAAATCCGTTTATAACGCCTACACTTTGCACCTGCAAGTGCTTGTATTTGATATTTATAATTTTGTTTTGAAAAACTGTTTTTTCATAATTTCAGCCATTAAAGAATTCATTTTCAAAAATCGGAAACGGTCAAGTTGTAGAGAATCTTTTTTCTCTAACATTCTCTAACAAATTATTATATATTAAAAGCAATACTTTGTTTTAATTTTAATTTTTCTAAGAATTGTAAATTTTTTTAAAAAAGCAATTATTATTGTATCCCTATAGAGAATAATATTAACTTTGTAACCGTATTGTATAAACGAAAATTATATTGTATGAAAATTAAACTTTCAAAATATCATCATTGATAATTTATTTCCATTTTCTATATGTCTTCAGTATTGTAATCAAGTCTCCTCTATACCTATCTTCACTCAACGGTCACAGCGACTATGTAATGTTGTCACAGTCACTATATGTAAGTGTCAACTATAAAGTTATGTAAAATCAAATTCCTAAAATCAAATGCATGAAATCACTACGTGGAACATTGTATTTTTCATAGCACCTCTTTTGAAAATCTGTTTGTCGGCATCTGTAGAGCGGATTAAAACTTTAAAAGTAGTAAGATTTAAAATCACCGTTTCGAGCCGCTCGACACTTCAAATCAAATTCTCAAAAGAGTTGCTATCAGTTGCTATGAAAAATAATATGCATTACTCGAAACAATACTCAGCGAATTCAACGAGTGTGAAGTTTGCTCCACTGGTTATAGCGACTACGTTATTCTAGCTATGACAACTCAATGTTTCAAGTTCACATAGCTAGGTTTAAGAGTTAAGGACAATTTCAACGATGTTAACTAGTCGCCACGACCAGGTATTCAGAATATGGCTACCATGGCTACAAATCATGTTACTGTAGCCATAGGTCAAGTAGCAACAACAAGTCTCCCTCGTTACAGTCACTTTTTTATTTCCAACTACATTATTCCTAGTCATTATGACCAGATGCTATTTTTCTCTGTGTAGAGTTTCATTTCTTAAACTCCCAGGATTTAATGAAAATTCTGAAGCTTCCCAGGAGGCGGGTGCTGTATAAATTTCTAAGTTTAACGATAAGAGAAGGAGATGGGAATAGAACACCTGAGTTATCATATTCCTAGTTTCTGGAATAGAAAATAATGTAATTATTGCTGAAAGAAAAATACAATTTAGTTATTCAACGATCCGCCTCAGATTTCGGCTCAATTAACATTATGATACAAATTTTTCAATAAATATAGAAATCGAAAGTTCATAGGTTATAAAATATAATTTTAAGGAATTTTGCCAGAATAATTTTGTTTTAAACTTTATTGAATTCCAGATTTCACAGTGAAATTCGCAGTATAAATTTTACTGACGCCTTTGGATATTCTCGAAAGTAAAAAACAATTTTTAGTTCATAGGATAAATAGTCGTATGACAATTATGGGCAAAACTAATTGCATGTGGTTATAGTTCAACTAAACATTGCAATTAGAATTACAAAATGATGTTTTAAAAATTGCATATCCAATATAAATATCCCACAACATTCACTTATAATGATATTATATGTGAAAAATATGAAAATTTTGGCTTGTATGGTTGTTTCAAAATTGATTTGACAAAGCCAAAAAAAATAAATGTACCAATTTATCAAAAAAAAACATTCCTTTTTGATAGAGTTAAAATTTTTCTAAAAGATAATTATGTTCATAATTTCGAAAATTATGTAAACAGAATTGAACCCAAGTAAAAATGGGGACATTTAAATAGCTGTAATAAAAATAATTTCTGTTTTCCAATAAATTTTGAAACATTATTATAGAGAAAAAAAGGAAATAAATTATTATTATAAATTATTATTATTATAAATTTATTCCTGCTGTTTGAAGGCTACTCAATAGTGAATGCATATTATTCCTTTTCACTATTTGAGGAAACTATGGTTATATGGTAGTGAATAACACCCTGGTATCATGAGGTGGGGTATTTCAAAAATTTCAAGGGATAAGAAAGATAAGATGAAAAATCCTATGGAGGATGAAGTATCGATGATTTTATCAAGGCAAATAATTCCTTCTCAAATGTCATAAGGTAAGGTGACAGGGTTTGAACCTGCCTCGTTCTTAATTTTTGAGGTTTTTCGGAATATTTTGTGTGGCAGCGGTTATTAGTTTAACTTGCTTAGGAAGAATATTTATTGTTATTTGAGAGATTCCATCCCTTATCACATAAGTTGCAAAGGGGGTGTCCCATGCATCTTCCCGTTCGACCAACATATGTTTTGGAACAATTTAAGCATGAAATCTTATAAACTACATTTGAAAAAGAGATTTTTTTGTTGTTGTTAATAAAAATTCTGTTTTTGATATTTTGCTAATGAAATTTTCAGGATAATTATCAAGCATCAAAAGATTTTAAATTATTTCTAAGTTTTCTTTATGAAGTTTCCTTGTGAAAGTAATATTGCAGTGTCTACTAAATTTTCAATAATCGCAATTCTTGTTGAAGAGGATGATTTGAGAAATAGTTTCAATATCTACCTGAAAACGTGGTTCTTCCGTGCCAGTTTGTCTCAATGGTACCATCTTTATTTTTCTTTTTTTATTATCAAAAGATTTAGAAACGAAAGTGTGTTTTCAAATTCTAATTCATATGTACATTTTGAACGTGAATAATAAGAATTAATGTTTTCTAAAATTTCCTTAATCATATTCTTTGGAATAATTAAAAATGTGTCATCAACATCTCTGTAGTAAGCATGTATTTTGAAATTAAATATTTTCCTTTAAAACCACTTTCTCAAGATGTTACAAAACAAAATTTGGCAGATTTCTAAGTTATTTTTCATCACATCCTCCATATCATAAAATTGGTATCATTAAAAACCTTGTTGATTCAGCTACTTTACTTAGTTATCAAAAATTCCAGCAAGACAATTTGAAACTAGCCTTTACATTTCTAAATTTCAATGGTTATCCTAGTCAGTTTATTGATAGACACATTAAAAAGATACTCAATGAAATATAAAATAAACCATCACAATAATGATTTGAAAAGTACACTTAATGTTTCAATTAACACAAACGTTTGAGTTGTTTCAATTCCATATTATGGCAATTTATCGGAGATTGCAAGGCGTTTTTTTTTTCGAAAATGTAATGTGAAAGTTGTTTCCAGAATAAATTCTAAATTAGACGGATTTATAGCATTAGGTAAAGATCCTTATGAAATTGGAGAACAAAATAATGTTGTTCATAAAATTTCTTGTAATGGTGGTAAGGTAATGGAACCAATACTCGATCAGCATCCATGTAGGTTACGGAAAACGACCTTTCAAAGTGTATAGCATTAGAGTGATAAATTAAACTTTTGTGTATATATTGTAGAAAAAGGTTTTGTTTATCGAATTCCAGACGCAGACAATTTTTTTGTGTCGTTTTGTAAATGAATTAGGCGTTTTTAAAACATTATTTTTGGGTACCAATACTCGATCACCGAAAACCCCGCGAAACCAGTAGTCGATCAGCAAGGGACCAATAGTCGATCATGTCATTTGTGATCAGCTGTTTTACGGAGAGTAAAGTTTTTCTTTTCTGACCTTCACCATCAGCAAATGATTATTTTATTAATGTAGTATGTACTGTAACTCATAGTTAAATTTAAAATATAGGTCACTGTGAAAGTATATATGCACATCAAAACAATCATATAACCTCAAAAACATACATACAAAAATTAAAGCATTTATGTGAAAATTTTTGAAAAATATCACTTCTTTTATAGTTTTCACTAATCGAGCACCATAAAATTTCGACCCGAAATTGAAAAACTCAATTTTAAGAATTAAAAAAACGAACACAGCATCGCGCTAGGCTGATCGACTTTTGGTTCCCCTTCGCTTTTTGTATACCAAAAGACGATCAGCGTTTTTTACATATTTAATTAAATTTTTTATTATAATTACCTGTCTGTAATAATAGAAAAAGCCTTCATAGGCCTGGTAATGCCTTCTCTCACGCGATTTTTCCAACTTTTCCCTGATTATCGTCCAACTTAGCACGGACACATGAGAGTTGGCGGCACCACTGATCGACGGCGCAGGCGACTGTAACGCACGAAATTCAACGAGCGCGTAGGGGAAATATTTTTCTCATGCACTATGTTATATTTTTGAATAATAATTGGGCAGTATAATATTGTTAAGTATTTTTTTAAATGTTACAATTTTTTTGCAGTCTTTTGCTTTTTTGAATTCGTAATAAACATGAATTCATACCGAAGTGATCGAGTATTGGTTACTGATCGAGTATTGGTTCCATTACCTTAAGTGTTATTTGGGTCAGACTAAACGTCCGTTGAGGATTAGAATTGATGAACATTATAAAAATTTTAATCCTAATGAAAAGTTTCACAATGTCATTAGAAAACACCTAAAAGGTATGAGGATGATCAAGATAATCACTTTTTTCATTGAAATGATGTCAAAATTTTACATAATGAAACTAATAGATTCAAAAGAGGCTTTTCTAAAATAGTATATATAAAAAAAAGAAGGTGATAATAGTCTTAACAAAATCACAGGCATTGAACACTTAAATTCAGCTTATAATATGATTCTGGATTTCTTATTTTAATTATAATTTCGATATAATAATTTCTGTTGTAACTTTTAAATATTTTCATAAATTTGTGTCTATTTCTTAATTTCGATTTTAATTTTGATTTGATAGCTATTGTAAATGTTAAATTTTAATAACATTAGATTTTATTAAACTTGTTAGTATTGTGAGGTCATTTCATGATATTTGACTTCAGTTTGATATTTATAATTTCAAGTGACATGACGTTATTTCTGCTTTACTTCAAAAATTTTAATTCAAAGCTAATTCGGACAAATTTTATTTATTTTACTCAGTGATTTTTTCTTTGTTCGAATATGTCGGTTTTTTACTCGTTTTGGTAAATATATTTTTTTATCACAACTCATAAAAATTTTCAAAATTTTGTTTTTTTTTTAAAGTTTTTATTGAATAATAACTTTTTTAGATTTAATGAATCTGACTATTATGGATTGACCTCACATTACATTTTACTATCCTCTCGGTGATGTAAGATTCATTGGCTATTTTTGTATGCCCTGATGATCCCTCTGGAGATGAGGCGAAGTATTGCCAAAAATTTATAATAAGAATATACTGATTGTCCAATTTATACTTAATTTATTAAACATTGAATTGATCCTCATCATACATATGAACTTAGTCAGAACGTCCTAAAATCAATATTGAAAACTACATTAAATTACTATAAATTCATTAGTCTTTATTTTTTTTATACAAGTTTATGTAATTTTTCATACATTTATCAAATCTTTCAAATTTATTTTCCAAAGTTTTTACTCTCACTTTTTTGTTCATTTTATTATAATCATTATAAATAAAAATAAGGATCAAAAGATAATCGAAAAGAAATTTGATATTTAATTTCAACTAATTATTTTCTCAATCATTAAAATAATTGGCCACACAACATAATCTCTTAAATGACTGAAATAATAATGTTTTCAAAATTAAAAAACTTCACCGGATAAGATTCAGTCAGTACCGGCTTGTTAGGTGGATTTGGTTCAATCCGTTTCCTCCCTTTTTTGAATTAAAATTAACAATGATGATAGTAACAAGGAACAATATGCATTTTAAACAAAAGGTGTAGCGATTCAAGTTTATAGGTTTCCCTTTTTGGCGGTAGACAATTTTTAAAGTTGGAACAGAATTAGATTTTAAATAAACTTTCTTATTAGCTTGTACTTCTCTAGCAAGTATGCGGTCTTCCTTCTGCAATGCCTGAGTCAGCTTCATGGCAATCGCAGCGGCTTGAGGGATTGAGCTAGCAATGTGCCATTGAAAGTTTCAATTGGAAACTTTCATTTTGAAAGTTTCAAAACGTGAAATTTATGATCAACGCAATTTTTGATGAAACTTTCGAAATTTTTTAATTTATTTTCTACATTTAGGTTGGTACGTTTGGGAATATTTCAATCTTCGTTAAAAATGTTTTCATGTAAGTTGGTAGCACTTTTCATCTCCTACTCCTTATTTGTTTGAATCTAAACGTGTCTGAAACTGCCGCCGTTTATACATGTGCTTCGAGCGTCTCCAACAAATCAAGCGATTTATAATTTATTTAATGTTTAAAGTTTCTCACTAACCTCCAGAGTGATGAAAGTAAAAACATCTGTGTGGAACTATTTCTACTTAACAAAGAAAAAAAAAGGAATAAAAGTGCAAGATTATGTACATTGCAAATTATGTAAAAAAGAGATATTTAAAAATACGACTCGAATGGTGGATCACGTTGAAAAATGTAAAAATTCTACGCAAAAGATGAAGCAAGAGATGCGTGCATTAAAAACAGCTAAAAATAAAAATGTACAGGGTGTGCAACGATTATTATATAATATACAAACAAACAGAGACGTTAGGAATGTAGTTCTATCTTCATCTTACTCAAATGCATCAAAAAACGAGAATAATAATGATGAAAGTACAGTATAAAACATGGATTCTGCCAATAACGATTCTATTATAAATGAATTGACATCAAGTTTAGAAGAGACTAGTCTCAATGACTCTTCTTCAATGACATTAAAAAATCAGGTAGAAAAACCTGTGAGTTCTTTCATTGACATAATGGATGAACGAGAACAGGTATCTTATTTTAAATTTTATTTAGAAATATTCACATTCATACATAGTGTATTTTCTTTGAATAAGTCCATTTTCATAATGTATTATTGAGAGAAATAGAAAAATCTATTGCGAAGGCCATTTATGTCACCGAAAAAACACTGAACTTTCTGGAGCATCCTTTATGGATAGAAGTTTTAAGAAAAATACGACCTGCTTTGAAATTGCCAAGCCGAAAAATGTTATCTGGGAAGTTATTGGATACAGAGTTTAACGATACAAAAGAAGTCGTTGATATTCTTGTTTCTATAGCAAAAAATCTTGCTTTACAATTAGATGGCTGGAGTAATTTGAGGTAAAATCCTTGAAATTATATTATTGATTCAATTATTTATTATCGTTTCAAAATTTAGATATTTTTTATGAATGCTCTTGAAAATTGAAAAAATGCAAAGCGTTCAGTATAGCTGCTCTATTTACTTCCCTAACTTTTTAAGTTTTAATACAATATTACAGATCTTTTCAGAACGTTGTAGAATAGAGCAGTCGACCGGCAATCGAAAGACCTGGGCTTGAATCCCAGCGCAGTCGAAAGCGTCTTTTTTCCCACAGAAAGATTTTAAAATACTTTAAATTTGAATATATATACTATATATTTAAATTTGTAGAATAATCCTGAAGTTTTTAGAACATTTCAATTCTGTATTTTCCAGAATCTTGCTAAAGTGTAAAGGATTTTTAACAATCTTTTCGTGGTCTTGTAGCATTTGGAAAAAGTTGAATAAAATAAAAACATTTCAATTCATGACCATGCCTTGAAAATCGGATTCTAATATTTTCTGATCAAAAATAGAATGCTTATCCTTTTCCTATTTTCTTTGAGTTTTTCAGTTGATAGACCCTTACATTTTCAATATTTTAATGTCATATATCATAGTATAAACTCAGCCATTGACTGAAGTGAACTTAACATGCTATTTTCAGTAAATAACCAGAAAATGTAATGAATTGAATAAAATGTATTTTTCCAGAAATGAGAGTGTTATCAACATTACGATTAATACTCCAGAGCCATTGTTTGTTGAGTCTGTGGGGACAGTCGATGAACGTCATACAGGAGAGTACATAGCTGAATTAATTTTCGACGTGCTTCGTAAATACGATCCACAAAAATTTTTACTAGTTGTTGCTGACAATGCATCAGCTATGCAAAAAGCAGGAAAAATAGTTAAAGAATTCTACCCTCATATAACCATGATTGGTTGCACATCTCATACCTTGCATTTGCTAATTAAAGATGTCATCGATTGTCCAAGTGTGAAGGATCATATGGGTGACGTGAAATACGTCATCTCTACAATAAAAAATTCGCATCTTTTGAAAGCTTCATTAAAAAAAATTAATGCAGATCTACCTCAGCATTTGCGATCTTCAGTCAGTCTCCATACTCCAGGAGAAACTCGATGGGGGTCAAATCTTCGGTCCTTAGATAGTTTACGCGAGAATAAAATAGGACTTCGGATGCTTGCCGTAAAGAAAACTATTAACATTCCTAATGAACTACAAGTCCTTTTATCACCTTCTTTCTGGAATAAAATTGAACATCTTCCTGACATCATGCGTCCGATTGTCAAATGGACAATCGAACTTGAGAGCGATGAACCAAAAATACATCAAGCTGTTCGAGCAATCCATGAAATAGAATAAGTATTGGATGCAGTTTTGCCAGGCACTTTTTTAAAAGATGATAAGAAAGAATACATCTTTGAATCAGCCAAGTACAGGAATGAATTTTCGTTAAAAAAAATCCATTACTCTGCCTTCTTACTCGACCCAGCTAATGAATTAGAAGATCATGACAGCAAGCAGCCTAACGAAAGAAATTTACCGAAGGCTCAACTGTCAGATCAGCAAAATTCCGAAGCAATTGAATTTCTAATCGAAACAGCTCATTTTATGGGAAATGTAGATCCAGAGGCTGTACTATTAGATATTACTAAATATTCCTGCAAACTTGACGCATGGTCCCATAAGTTCTCATGGAAAGTTGCAAATAAAATTCATCCTAAAACATGGTGGGCAACATTTTTTAAAAATACTGATTTATCGAAGGTTGCACAAAGGATTTTCAGCATGCCGACAACTTCTGATGCGACCGAACGGTCATTTAGCACATATGGACGTATTCATTCGAAAGGTCGACATCGATTAACGTTGCCTAGAGCTGGGAAGCTTTGCTTTATTGCGCATAATTGCTTACTTCTAAATTATCGATAAAACTTATGCACTCTAATCAGGATTTGAGAGAATATCCCTGAATTATCCCTGATAAAGTTGCAGAAGATAACGCCAAAGTTCAAAATAATAGAAATATTTAAAAACTTAAAAATGTTTGCTTTGGCTTTATTATAGTTTTATTTTTGTTCTGTTACTCTATTACATATGTCTGTAGACATATAAACATTTTGTAAAACGTGAAGAAAGAATGCAATTCTATTTTAAAATAAGTAATTAATTTTTATGCTACATGAGAAGTGTTGTCCATTTCAAATTATAAACCTATAAAATATGTAAGAATAAACCAAAGAATCTTCTTGATCTCAGAGGAAATTTATTTTGGTCAAGTATGACTACATTGTGGAAAATGTATGGAAAAAAATATATAAGAAATGTTTAAAGTGAATAAAAATAAACTTATCTTTTTTTTTGCATCCTTAATTGAAAATATAATAATTTTATATCTATATTATTATTTACCTACATCAGGACTATATATTAAATTATGGTTTCTAATAGTCACCACGAGCAACGTTGACAAAATTAACAATAAAATACAAATACAACTTTCAGGAAATAATTTGAGCTATTTGGGAATCGTTTTGGAAAATAAATATAAGAAGTGAATTAAATTGTGAATCATGCTATACATTTCAAACTTCCGCGCCTTTACTAACTATAGGTTAGGTTATAATCGTACTGGTTCAATTTGATTTAGTATTTAACGAGCTTTTTTTTATTTCTTAACACCAAGAATGTAATTTTGGAAAAAAAGCTGCTTTGAATATAAATTAGACACTTTAGAGATATAATTATTATCAGAACAGAATTAAGAAATCCTTCCGATTTCTTAAGCGAACAAAAAACGGGGAAATTTAATTATAATAGTAGAAGGTGAGTGACAGGACGTCACATACCCTTTTATTATTAATTTTTGGTGCATCGGCCTGGAAAAGTTATAAGCCAGCAATGAAAATTAAATCAATGTAAGAAAAAATCAAATTAAAATAAGATCAATTTAAAATCAAATCAAATTAAAATAAGATCAATGTAAAATAAAATCAAATTAAAATAAGATCAATTTAAAATAAAATCAAATTGAAATAAACTTGAATCAAATTAAATTAAAATTATTTGAATTGAAATTGAATCAAATTAAAATTGAAATTGAATTAAAATTAAATTGAAATTGAATTAAAATTAAATTGAAATTGAATTAAAATTAAATTATATCAAAGTAATATAAATTGAATTGAATTGAATCAAATTAGAATTAAATTAAATTAAAATTAAATTAAAGAAAAATTAAAATTGAATTGAATAAAATTGGAATTGAATTAAATTAAATTAAAATAAAATTAAAATAAAATTTGAATTGAATCAAATTGAAATAACATTGAATTAAATCGAATTAAAATAAAATTATTTGAATTTAAATTGAATCGGAATTGAATTAAAATTAAATTATATCAAAGTAGTATAAATTGAATTGAATTGAATCAAATTAGAATTAAATTAAATTAAAATTAAATTAAAGTAAAATTACAATTGAATTGAATAAAATTGAAATAACATTGAATTAAATAGAATTAAAATAAAATTATTTGCATTTAAATTGAATTGGAATTGAATTAAAATAAAAGATTAATGTATTGACATTTTATAAAAAAAAAAAAAATAAATTTCAATATTTTTTTTTTTATATATATATAAAATTAATCTTTTTTTTTTTTTTTTTTTTTTTGGTGAGGAGGAAAAATGGCAAAATCTTTTATAGACGTTGTACAGGACTCTCCTAGGACGGGTCTAGGCATACCTGTTAAAACCAGAAAACCCCCTCTCTCGAACCAATACACCACCCGCGGAACCGCCTTTCGGCTTTAAACTTCACGGGTGGTAGGTTCCATTAAAGTCGCGTACTACTCTTCCGTCATCCGTTCGCTCGGAACTTCCACCCGCCTCCACACGCCCACTAGGATAACCGACCAGCCGCGCCACCCAGGGGAGAAACAAACAGATTCCTCCCCCGAACGACGCGGACGGTCAAGTCTACCCGAGACGCAGGACCGCGGGTGCAGGCCCCGATGCGATTTCTACTGGCCCTCCCCGTTGTTTCGCTCCCGACGCCCATCAAGTTCTCTCGTCTTCATCACAAGTGTGACGAATGACTCGATGAGCGTCCAGAACCGCTCAGACTGGAGCATGAGGGGGACCATCGTGTCAGGAGTAAGTTCGGAACCCACCGCCTGACCGAGGACCCCCCTAGCCACACCCCATTTTGCGCAGACGAAGAGAGCGTGCTCTGCGTTATCCACCGGGGAATCGCAGTAGCAACACGTCTCCTCGTCTCTCTTCTTAAAGCGCCTCAGGTACGCGTTAAAACAGCCATGGCCCGAGAGCGCTTGTGCCAAGTAAAAGCCGACTTCCCCGTGCTTTCTGTTCAGCCAGGTGGCGAGCTCCGGGATCAGGCGGTAGGTCCATCTCCCTGTCTGCTCACCATGCCATCTCATCTGCCATTTCTCGACGAGTCTGCGCCTTCCATCCTTGCGGATGGCCTCCTTCGCGCGAGAGATTTCCTGCAGGTCGGCGCAGGTAAGCTCCTTGCGAAGCTGAAAGGTTTCCTGCCTTTCCTCCGCCAATAAATCTATTGGCGGGACGCTCGCTAGGACCAGCACAGCGCTCGTCGAGATAGTTCTATATGTCGAAACTATTCTCAGCGCGACAAGTCTCTACGCCGAGAACAGCTTCTTCTGGATAGCATGGTTTTGCAAGACATTGGCCCAGACCGGAGCTGCATAAAGCAGCTTCGAATGGACCACGCTCGCCACCAATCTTCTTTTCGCTTCCCTGGGTCCACCAATGTTTGGCATAAGCCGGGCCAAGTTTGCTCCACATTGGATGACTTTGGTGGCTGCGATCTTTAGGTGTTCGCCAAAGCTAAGCCTACGATCCAGCTGCACCCCCAGGTACTTAATACTTGTTTTCCACTGGACTTCATGCTCTCCGAGAACGATCCTCGGGTATTGGAAGGATCTCCTGTCCGTAACGAGCAAAGCCTCGGTTTTCTCAGGGGCCATTTTAAGACCTCTGCCATCCAACCAGCGCTTCGCTCGCCACAGACTTTCACTGATCCTCAGCTCTAGGATTCCAACGTCGTCAGCGGCGCACACGACAAGTGCGTCATCCGCGAAGCCGACGATGCTCGTTCCAGCAGGCAGGTCCATGCGCAGGAAATCGTCGTACATGACGTTCCCAACGAGTGGACCCACCCGCGACCCTTGAGGGGCGCCACATGTCATCTCCTCCTTGAGAGAGCCTGAAGCCGTTGTAGAATCAACTCCTCCAGAAGCTTCCCCATCGTATCCAATAGGCATATTGGTCTATACGACGAGGCAACCCCTAGAGGTTTGTTGCCCTTCCTCAGCAGGACCAACCTCTGCTTCTTCCAATCTGCGAAGAACCTCCCCTCCCGAAGACAGGAGTTAAAGGCTTCTAGGAGAATCTCTGGGTACGCCCCGATCACCTCTTTGAGGATCTCGTTCGGCACCCCGTCGATACCCGGCGCTGTATTTGCCTTAAGCCTTCCACCCGCTCTCTTTAGTTCTTCGAGAGTGAAGAGTTCTTCGCGCCGGACCACGCAGAAACTTCGGTCCTGTCTTTGGAACGGCTCCACGTGTGGAAACAAGCTACACACAATGTACTGGACTCGATCGAGATTATCCAGACCCGGGGTCTTTCTTCTAGACACCAATCTCTTGGTGACTATTTTGAAGGCGAGACCCCATGGGTCCTTCTCGACCTCACCGATCAAGTCTTTCCAGCATTGAAGTCGGCTTTTCTTTATGCCTCGCCTCAAAGCTGTTTTTGCCCCTTTCCATGCCTCGTGCAGCGTAGCATCCCCCTTTGAACGGGTGAATTTTCGCCGCGCTGCGAGGCATTCTCGACGTAGGGCTGTCAACTGGTCGTTCCACCAGTACATCGAACCCTTGGCTTGCCTGCGCTCGCGGCAAGGCATCGAGTAGTCGCAAGCCGCGACCACCTTTTGCCTCACCGAGCGCACAGCAGCTTCAAACGACCCAGCAGGGCAGACCCAACCAAGCTCATCGATGAGCCTGCTTTCTTCGAGGTGTTCGCGAAGTCTTTCCCTGCTGAGTCGTCTCGTGTTCCAGGAGGGGCTCCTTCCATCGCCGCCCCTACCCTTATCCACCGCCTGACACCGTTGTTCTAGTGTGAATTCGATGCACCGGTGGTCACTCAAGGTTATTACCTCGAGGACCGACCAGTCGCTTATCCTTGAAGCGAGGCGAGGTGCGGCAATTGTGAGATCAATTATTGACCCCCCCGCTCCTCGTCTGAACGTAAATTCCCCGCCCTGATTCAAGACGATCAGTTCGTTCCTAGCGACCATCTCGCCAACCCAGATTCCCCTCCTATCTAGGCGGGCTTCACCCCACTCGGGCGACTTACTGTTGAAGTCCCCCCCTATGAGGGATCGCCCGATGGCCCCACGGAGGCTTTCCTCAAGGAGGAGGATCTGGGTCTCAAAGACATCGAAGGGATCGCCGGGGGAGAAGTAGCAGCTGTACACACGCACACCCGCCACCTCCACCCAGACGAACCCCGCGTCGGTCTCCAGGAAGTCCCCGACGCCCAAATCAGGGTTACAAACAAGGATGTCGGCCCTCCTTGATGCATCCTGATACCAAGCAGAGTTTTCGGACCACTTGTACTGCTCACTAATGAGCAGCACATCAGCCCCCCTCTCCCTGGCAGTCTGCATCAGGAGGTCCTGGGCATCCTTCCCCCTTCCGAGGTTGAGCTGCAGGAACTTCAATTCCTGCCTCTCAACCTCCGAAGCTCTTCCCGGAAGACCGGGCAGGAGCCGCTCCCCGACACATGGGCGACATCTTTGTCGCCCCTGTCTGCGCATGACAGGCACCTTGGTGGCGCCTTACAAGTCCCGGCCAAGTGTCCCGTAGCGCCGCATCTCCACCAGGCGTTTGTCCTGTCGGGGTTGCTGCAGCCCCGGGACCCGTGACCGTACCCAACGCACCTGAAGCAGCGGGCGACTTCCAGGTGCTCGCGAATGCGGCACTCTACCCACCCGATCCTCAACTTACCTAGCTGAAGCAGACGCGCGGCGTCTGCCTCAGCTAGCCGGATCACTGCAGTCTGCACCCCACCAAAGCGGGTGAAGAGCCTGCAGGACCCCTCAAAAGCTGGTCTGCCCAATGCCAAGCACAGGGCAGACACAACCTCTTCTTTTTCAACGGTCTCGTCGAGGTCCCTAATTTCGAGGGACCTCGTCGAGACCAGGGCTGAAATTTGCGCCCTTTCCCCGACCGCGAGGTCGAGCTCCTTTCGGAAGGCCGAAACGTCTCCCCCCTTTTTGAGGACCAAAAGGACTTCTTCCTTCCTGGTCCTCCGGATAGACAGGACCTCAAGTCCTGCCTTCTGGGGGTCGACCTTCGCCTTCGTTTCCCTCAAAATGTCGGCGTAGGACTGGCCGTCCTTCGCCGACACCTTGATGGCGTCGCCCGACCTCGCGGCCGGGGAGCGCCTCGGTAACTTTCCCTTTGTGTTTTTTTTTCTTCTTCTTCTTCTCCACCAGTTGCCATTCCCCATCCTTTTTCGGGGTCTGGCCTCTGGTGGCCGCAGCATAAGACGGCGATATGCCGCCCTTCCCTTTCTTGGGAAGCCGATCTTCTTCCCCTTTGTCAGCTTCTTGGGGGTATCTCCCAGAGACGCAGAGCGCAGTCTCCGGAAGATACCCATCTTTTTTGAGGCGGGGAGGGATTCCAGCTTCTTCTGGATTTACATCCCGCTTTCTACAAGACATTTTTGGGTGTTGAGCATTCCGCTCAACACCTCTGATGCCTCGTTAACACTGTCCTTTACGTGGCCAGGGTTATTTCTCAGCATACCCTGCTGGATGACACTGAGAGCCCTGGCCAACTTTTCCATCTTTGTACTTTGCTCCTTCAGGAGCTGAAGGACGTCTTTCCATCCCTCAGCCCCTGGAGAAGTGTGTGAGGGCGTATCTGACGCCTTCACCTCTTCACCTCCTTTATTTTTTGAGACATTCCTATTAAAACTGTCGTGTCTTAAGACGGTTCGCCCATCTAGAATTTGAAAAAGTCCAAGAAACTTTACCGAATAAAATCAATCAAATTACACTTGACGATTCTACAAATATTGAACAAGCTCTTAATTCGCTAAAATTTTCACACCCGTTATCGACCTCTAGGAAATCTGATAAAGAAGTTTCAGTAAATAATTCACCAAATAATTCACCGAATAATTTACCAAATAATCTACCAATACAATCCATCGAAATGATGAATTTACCTACAAATCAACAAGTATCTCTACGAGATGCGTTAGAGATTGTCCCATACTTTGATGGCTCAAGTAAAGTGCCATTAACCATTTTTATTGCGGCTTGCAAGGAAGCCAAAGAAATGGTTCCAAATGCAGAAGCAAATTTGGTCAAATTACTAAGAAGCAAACTTTCAGGTGAAGCCAGAAGATGTATAATAGGAAATTATTATAATAATTTAGAAGATTTTATTTCAAAGCTAAAAACAATTTTTTCACCATCAAAAACCGTATACCAATTACAAGGAGATTTAGGCAGGGTATATATGTGGGAAAACGAAAGTGTTCTATCCTACGCAACACGCATACAAGAAATAGCAGCAGAAATTCTTGAATGTCATAAACAAAATAATAATGGTAAGGAATCTGCTGAATTTGAAAGAAACTTGGAAAGAGACGCGATCGATTGTTTTCTCCGAGGTTTGAAACCAGAATTAGAGATACGAATAGGAACAGCCAATAAATTTGACGAAATTGTAGAAAGAGCAATACGAGAAGAAAGAAATTTAACAGCCAGAAACGAACTGCGAAGAGGAAATAGACAACATTCACTAGTCCAAGAAGTTGAGAAATCATCATATAATAGTCGAGATTTTGCAAAAACAAATAAAATAAATTTAGCACGGGAAGAGCCAATAAAATGCCAAATCTGTCAGAAAATAGGTCACACAGCAGCAACCTGTTTTCAATTTGTTCAGAAATTAACAAATAAAAATTCACAAAATAATCAGTTTAGAAATAACTTGACTAGACAAAATAATCAATACCAGGGAAATAGGCAAGGTCAGGGAACGCAGTGGAGACAGAGATACCAGGTGCAAAGCCTAAATCAACAAGGCAGTAGAAACAACTATAGAGATATAAATAGCTCCCCATCCCACCCTAATTTTTCCCAAGGAAACAGATTTAATCAAAACCCAAACTTCAATCGAAATACCCAGAATGTGTATCGCAATTTTAATCAAAATAATCAAAGTCGAAATTTTAATCAAAATTCAAATTTCAATAGAAATTCTAATCAAAATCCGAATTTCAACAGAAATTTCAACCAAGGACAAAATTTCAACCAAGGTCAAAATTTTAATCAAGTTCAAAATCAAGGTAGGAATTTCAATCAAAACCCCCATTTTAATCAAAGACCAAATTTTAATATGAATTACAATGAAAATAGAAATCAAAATCCAAATTTTAATCAAAACCCAAATCAAGGTCAAAATTTCGAAGTTATTTGCTACTCGTGCAATACACCAGGACATACATCTAGGAATTGTAGCAAGAAAATAAATACTAATCAACAATTACCACAAGAACCACAACAACAACAACATGAATTTAATCGTCAGGAAAACTCCAATGCCCTTCCTGGAACGGGTGCACAAAGGAGGGGTTAAACGAACAAATATTCGCACCTAATTTGATTGAAAATAAAACTGAAAAAATCAATTTGAATACAAGTAATACAATTCCTCATATAATTCTATCAGCTGAAGGATTGAAAAATCCTATACACATGATGATAGATACAGGAGCCGGATCAAATTTAATCAAACAACAAGCAGTCAAAACAAACGTAAAAATAAATACATACGAATGCCTAAAACTAACAGGCATAAATGAACATCCTGTATTTACACTTGGCCAAATAACAATCGATATTTTCGGCTACCTGACCACCCTCAACATAATACCGAACGAAGTACCTATCGAACATGATGGTATACTAGGTACAGAATTTTTCAAAAACAACAATGCAAAAATTAATTATGCAGAGAAACAACTTGAAATAAATGATAAAATTTACCCATTTAAAATGCAAGAAACTATACTGGTACCAGCAAGAACAGTTTCAGATTTTTATGTGAGAATTAAAAACAGTGAACAAAAACAGGGATTTATTCCACAATTACACTTATGCAATGGAGTTTATTTAGGAAATGCAATTGTTTCTAATAATAACAATAAAGCGTACCTGAAAATATTCAATACAAATACACAACCTCAAAGATTAACTATACCAACTATTGAATTGATAGTTAAACATGATAAAACATTAAATCAGAATGACAGAAAATTTAATTTAGGAAATGAAAAGTTTAATTTTTCGCAACAAATTTTTAATGATTTAATTACTCAGACAAATGATTATCACCAATTATTCAATATTTCAAATAAAAATCGAGAAAACGCAATTAAAGAATTATTAAGATCAGATCATTTAAACAAAGAAGAAAAACAACATGTTGAAAATTTAATTGAAAGATATGCAGATCGATTCCACATACCAGGAGAACCATTAGGAGCAACAACTGTTTTACAACACAACATTCCAACAACAGATGATCAACCGATGTTTTCAAAACAATATAGATTCCCTCCGGTACATAAAGAAGAAATTTCACGTCAAGTAAATGAACTAATTGAAAATAAAATTATTAAACCCTCACAATCACCATATAATACACCTGTTTGGATAGTACCTAAAAAATTGGACTCACATGGAAATAGAAAATGGCGAATGGTACTTGATTTTCGCAAACTCAATGAAAAAACGATTGGAGATTCTTACCCTTTACCAAATATAATCGATATTTTAGATCAATTGGGATCTGCACAATATTTTTCCGTATTTGATCTTTGCTCCCGGATTTCATCAAATAAAAATGAGCCCTGAAGACTCTCATAAAACAGCTTTTTCCACCCCTTATGGCCATTATGTATTTGACCGTATGCCATTTGGTTTAAAAAACGCACCAGCTACCTTTCAACGATTAATGGATTTAGTTTTAACAGGACATCAAGGAACTGAATTATTCATCTACTTGGATGACATTGTTTTATATGCAAATTCTTTAGAAGAACACGAGGAAAAATTTAACAAACTAATGGAAAGATTAAGTACAGCAAATCTCAAATTACAGCCAGATAAATGTGAATTTTTACGCCCAGAAGTTGCTTATTTAGGACACATAATAGACAAGGAAGGAATACGACCAGACCCTAAGAAACTAGAGGCAGTAAAAAATTTTCCGATACCAAAAAACCCTAAAAATATTAAACAATTTTTAGGATTAGCTGGTTATTACCAAAGATTTATTGATGGATTTTCTAAAATTGCAACACCCTTGAATCAACTTTTAAAGAAGCATGTAAAATTTAATTGGTCTGAAAAACAACAAGAAGCATTTGAACTTTTAAAGGAAAAATTGTGTGAAGAACCTCTTTTACAAAGACCAGACTTCTCACAACCTTTTATTTTAACAACTGATGCGTCAGGATTTGCTATAGGTGGAATACTTTCACAAGGTAAAATAGGTAAAGATAAACCTATAGCTTATACTTCTAGATCATTAAATGACTGTGAACGAAAATACGATACATACGAAAAAGAAGCTTTAGCAATTATTTATTGCGTAACACATTTTCGCCCTTATTTATACGGAAGAAAATTTACCTTGGTCACAGACCATAAACCACTAGTATGGTTTCAAAACTCGAAAGATCCTTGCTCTCGAGTAACTAGGTGGAAACTAAAACTGGCAGAATATGATTTTGATGTTGCATATAAGGCAGGTAAAACTAATGTAAATGCAGATGCTTTATCAAGGAATCCTATTGACGTAGAGAATATTGAACATAATTATATAAATAGTAAGACTAGTATTGAAGTAAATTTAGTTAAACCAAGAAATGCAAAATGTATATCTGATTTAGAATATAAGAAAAAAGTACCAGCAATAGATCTAGCATCCCATGAAGAAATAAAATATGATAATTTTGAAGAAGATATTGAGGAGTATAATTACGAAGAAACTGAACAATTTGTAAATAAGAAAAAATTATTTAAGAATAGGGATAATCAAGAAAATTATGATGAATTAAAATATAAGAACATTGAAGACGAAAATATAACTACTGATAATTCTGGAGGAAATGAACAAATACCGATAAACGACGAGAACTTAATTAAGGATATTAAAAATAAGGAATTTAATGCTATAAATTATGAAGATTTTGAAAAACGAAAAACTTGTAAAGATTTTGAAAATGTTGGACAATTAAACGAAGAAACATTATTTAGAAATGTTGATAATGAAAAACGTTATTATGAAAATATTGATGAAATTGATAGGAGTAACACTGAAGAATTATTAAATGAAAAATATTTACTGATAAATGATGAAGACAATGATGAAAAATGTATTAAATTAAATATTAAGGATATTAAAAAAGGAACAGTTTATGAAAATAATGAAGAAACTATTGGAGAATTGGACGAAGAAGATATATTTAACATAATTAATAAAAAGTTGATCAATGTAATAATGAATAAAATGAAAAATGAGGAAAATGGAAACACTTTTTACAAATTGATCGATGAAGGAAATATTTCGGAAACATTTGTTTCGCAATTTTTGAAATGTGTCATGGATTCAATTCCAATTTTATTAGAAAATAAAAATAAATGCTTTGCTATGCAAACAAGAAGTCAGTTAAAGAATTCGAAGAATATAAGTAATAATAATGAAGATAATATAAAAAATAAATTGATAAAAAATGTTGAAGTAACAAATAAAGTAAAAAGGAAACGTGGAAGGCCACGAAAAATTATTCAGGAAATAAAATTACAGGAACATATTAAAAAGAGAGGTAGACCCAGAAAATGCATAAATAAATCACCTGAGATTAATAAAAAACGTAAATTTACGGAATCAAAAGACGAATCCGATTCTGATCAAGATTATGATATTAAGCAAAAGCCAAAAGCAAATAAAAAGAAGAAACATTTTAAGGAAAATGAAGAATTAAATGAAGAAAGTGATTTTGAAACAAATTCTGGTTTGTCAAGTGAAGACGAAAAAGAAGAAATCCAGGAAAATTTTCAAAATGTAGAACATGAAAACGAAAACGAACAACCGGATATACCAGAAATAGAAAATTCTGAAAACTCTGATGATTGCGATTTTACAGAAGAAAGGACACCCCCCGAGCCACCCCCTGATCAACCTTCAACATCTGGATTATTTAAGACACAAAAGAATATAATTGAATGCCGCGACCAATTAACGATGAGAAAAGATAATTATGCGTATTTTGTAAGCAATAAAGGAGAACCCCGCGATGTAGGCTCTAAACTCTTGAGAAAATATGGAAAATTACCAAATTTCCAAAATTTACAAAAAGGAATAGTCCAAAAATTACGAAAAGGAAATCAATACCATTTTATACTTCCAATCGAAGATGAATTTAAAGCAAGTCTAGGAGAAACAACTAAAAATATCAAATTAGCAATTTATGCTCTTCATTCCATGGTAGAAGAATTAAATATTAAATCGATTAGTATTGCAAAATCACCACACATTAACAATGTTTTGTGGGAAGAAATTTTGGCTACATTAAAAATAGCATTTTTGGATTCAACAATTAAAATAATAATCTGTAATGGAATCACACAATACCCTACAAAAGAACACAGAAATCAATTAATCGAAGAAGCTCACTCATCTGCTATAGGAGGACATAAAAGAGTAACAAAAACTTATAATAGAATCAGACAAAGATATTATTGGGAAAATATGAAATTGGATATACAAAAATACATACAACTTTGTTTACAATGCCAACTAAAAGAACTTGTTAGAGTGAGAACAAAATACCCTATGATAATCACTGATACCCCAGGAACAGCATTTGAGAAAATTTCAATGGATATTGTTGGAAAGTTACCAACAACTTCATCACAAAATCAATATATACTTACTATTCAAGATCATTTTACTAAATAATCTTCAGCAATCCCACTCCCTAATCATCAAGCTGGAACGATAGCAGATGCTTTTGTTAAGAAATTTATTTGCATATATGGCTCGCCAAAAGCAGTTTTATCGGATCAAGGAGCAGATTTTCTGAGCAATTTAATGAGAAAAATGGCAAAGCGATTTCGTATACGTCACTTTAAAACTACTGCTTATCATCCTCAATCAAATGGATCATTGGAAAGATCCCACCACGTTCTTAAAGAATATCTTAAACAATTTATTGAAAATAATGCAGAATGGAATGACTGGATTGAATTAGCAATGTTTTCATATAACACGAGTGTTCACGAAGGAACGAAATGCACACCTTACGAATTAGTCTTTGGGAAATTAGCACGTTTACCATCTAGCGATCCTTTACCGGAACATGAAATAATGGAAACTTATGATATGTACATGACAAAATTAATTACAAAATTACATGAAATGCGTGGAATAGCAAGACAAAATTTAATAGCAGCTAAAGAAAAATCGAAAGAATATTATGACAGAAAAATTAATCCACAAAATTTTAAAATCGGAGATAGTGTATTTTTACTGGAAGGTAGAGAACTAAAGAAGTTCGAAAATCAATACTCAGGACCATACGAAGTACTTGAAATATTAGGAAAAGGAAACATAAAAATTTCAGTCAAAAATAAACCTAAAATCGTTAATATTAATAGACTCAGACTTCCATACATAACCCCAAAAACAACCAATCAGATTAGAAAGAATTAAAATTAAATAAAAATGATTGCAGATCACAATGGAACCAAAACATCGCCAACGCATTGATTTATTATGTGATTTAATTGTTCGCCAAGTTGATATGAAAGCATTATGGCCATACTTATTTATAAATGGAAAATTTAACTACGACGATTGCAACGTACAAATCCAGAAATGATGACATTATTTTTTCATAAATTTCTTACTTACAGGGATTTTAACGTTGATATAAGAATAATTTTCACATGATATCGTAGAGTAAGAGAATCAAACAGTAATAGCTACAGGAAATATAGCAATAATAACTGAGAATGAAGCAGCATTTAAACAAATAAAATTGATACGAGAACTTTACGACCTTTTCGAAGACAAACAGATATTCGTTGAAAATTAGTACCTTTATGTAGAAAATGCAGAAATTTGAACTATATCTCAAACAATTGTTCAAAGGAAACAACAAAAACTAAAAAGAAAACAATTTTCAGAAAATTTTTAAACCTCTTTGCATAATTAAAATATCACCCATGGATTTATTTTAACAAATTAATTTTATTTCATGTTACATACTAACACAATCTATTTTTCTTGTTTTAGGACATAGACATCCGAGAAGCATTATATATGAAAGATAGTTAAAGTCCGTAATTAAATGTCTAAAATTTCGCACAATGAGTCAGTTTTCATAATTATCATATAAAAACTATTTTGATCATTTTACCAGTCTTTATTTTCAAGCCTTGCACAATTAAAATCTTTGGAGAAGATAGTCATTTGATGTTTTGCATGGATATTTACGAAATACTCAGTTTTTGAAGTACACTAATTGCAATATTCATTTAAAAAAAAAAAAAAAAAAAAGTAAAACGCTATTGATGAAGAAATACTAATAATAAACACAAACAAAATGAAAATGACTAATTCTTCTTCTCCTCTTTTTATAATATAATTATTCTTTACGTTTTTAATAAATTTATGAATGCTTTCCATATACATAATTTGCTTGCATCATGAAATTCTCTCGTGTACTATGATAATTATCGATACCGAAAATTTTTCTAAAATTTTCTTAAGATAATATACTCCCTTCTGCTATGGAAGCGAACATGTTCTATATATATAGAAAAATACTTTTTAAATCTTCATTGAATTTAAAGTTTTTCGTTAAAGTAAATCTTATCCATGATATTCTAAAGTAGAAGGTTCTCTAAAATAAAATACAAAGTATCTGTTTCGTAATCTGAATATAAAGAACAAGAAATGTTATTAACCACTTTAGACGAAGTTAAAATGATATACAAAGTAAGCTTGACATACGATTTTGAAGGTTAAAATATGAAGATTATTCAATGTGTATAATTTTTAGTAATATACAAATATTTATGGCTATATGTACTATTGAAAGATAAAAAAAGAGTTTATGCACAATTCAGCATAAAAGTTACTAGAAATTTTGTATCGAGACTATTTATTCGGCGAACAAACAGAGTCCGAAAATGAATCGAAAAAACCCATAGAAAATGATTTTGAAAAAATTATGCTTTATAAATGGACTGGAACATGTGAAAGATGTTACCAAAGGGGTCATAAACCAGTAAATTGTACTGCTCCGAAGCGAAATAAAAAATTTATCGAATAAATTTCAACTTATGCTCTATAAATAAATTTAAAAATAATTTTATAACCTAATATATGATATCACGCGATGTGACACATTGCTAAGAAAATATAAAAATTGAATGAATAAAAATAAAATGAGTTTAAACACGTCGATTTTATCCCCATGTTTAAACAAAAGGGGGGAGGTATTACATCCCGTAACTATCACGCTTGAAATTCGAAAATGGAGAGTTTTTCTAGTCATATGTTCTGATCAATAATTAACCTACATAAGGGTATATTGGAAGAAATTAATTCAAAGATTACCTAAATAAATATTGACTATAGCTTAATATTATATCAGTGTAAGAATGTATTATAAAAGTATTCAATGTTGCATATGAGTATTTATATCAACAAAAAATAATAATAATGAAAGATGTGCTAATTATTGTCAAAAATGTATGTAAACAAAATTCACAGAAAAAATTCAAGCGATAAGTACATACCTTTTAAAATAGGTAAATTTTCAATAAAAATATGTGAATTATTCAATAAAAAGATGTAATAATGTATGCGTACGTAAGCAGATTCATTTATGAAAAACGATAATAAAAAAAAAATTATGAAAAGAATGAAAAAACTTTATGTATGTAATAAATATTTACCTCTGTTTTCAAAATAAAATGGAAGTTAAAGGTATTATATTCACATATATAAATATATGCATTGATTAGTATATACGTATTTATTGTTTAATAAACAAGGATAAATGTTTAATATGACAAATAGTGTATGTCTAACTACATAAATTCATTCAAGGATAAAGTTAAATACTTATGTCACTTAATATTATATTCAGAATTTTTTCTCTTATCGTAATTTTCGAATTACATTCAATTATATCAATATGTATGTAGTCAGTGCTTCACGAACAAACTAAATGTTTAATTGAAACATTTCTAGAGTTTACAAAATAATGTGTGTGATTATATAAAGAGGAAAACGAAATAAAACAAAAATCATAAATGAAAAATACTTATGTGTGTAATGGATGTTCTCAAAAACAAAACAAAAAATATATTCAAAAAAAGTAATCGTCGTTTTTTAAATTATATTCAGCTATAATATGTATGTGTCCATTGCTTTATGCATTTCTGTTGTAATAATTAAAATAAAGTGTGAAAGGAAAATATATAAAAAATAATCATATATGTTTCAAACGTTAAAAAGATTCTAATGGACGTTTTGAATTATATTCATTTATAAAAATATATTTGTTGCTTTATATATAGGGGTTTGGTAAAACGCATCAATAGGTCGTCTAGCAATTATGTAACAATTATGTAACAATTATATAAAAATTATGTAACAATTATGCAGGATTTATGTAATATTTATGTAACAATTATGTATCAGCATTCGACATTCTATTAATGAACATTCACTAATTCAAATCACATTGCAAATGATTACTGCTTCTATGGAACTATTATTGAGTGTTGTAATCAAGTTGAAGTATTAATGGGAACACGATTATTAACCGATCAAATAATTATATTTATCATGAACAGTAACAATGATAATTGAAATGTATCACAATTCTGTAAGAAAAACAAACCTCAATATCTGCGAAAGTTTGTACATGGTCATTTCATCCCCATGTCCAAACTAATGGGGGGAGGTGTCACGTCCTGTGACCATTAACATTTATTTATTAATATCATAATTTTATTCGCAATAAAACATGCATAAACGATATGTTTTGGAAGGTATTAATGATACGAAATAAAATTTAGAGTACTATAATTGTAATAGGGAGAGAGAGATAGTAAGTTTATAAATAGACAACGGTTATACATGAATCGTCGAAACCCTTACAAAGGTGTGAACGAGGAAACCCCATCGGAATGCGCTGAGTAAACAAGAATATCGACCGGGGGAGCAAGACACGGAAATTAAAAGTCTAGTTGCTTTGAAAAGAAGGAACGTCGGGGAAACCAGAGGAGAAAAACTATTCGAATATATTCTTCCCCTTTTTCTTCTTCAATATGCGAAAAAGCCAAGCAGATCAGCCACGTGCGAAGGTCGAGGAAGGGTCAACCAGAGGTTGGTAAAAATATCCAGGGCAAACCAACTATCGATTGAAAAATGGCGACCAGGATCACAATCGACCGAAAATTGCCCATAAAAGGGACTGAGAATCCGCAAAAAGTTTAGTTTTCATCGTCAGTTTTTCTTCAGTTCTCGTCGGGTTAAGATCGGAAGCGGTATCATCAAGTGACCTCCCCAATAAATAACAGTCTTCCCCTTAAGAATAAATTGGAGAGTTCAACAGTCAAATTAGTGAATCGTTTCTTCGGTATATTCGTCCTCAAGTAAAAACGGGGGATAAATTGGATATCAGTGTCTTCAGTTATTAAAAGGAAGTTCCAGTGGTACAAAAGTTCCAGTGGTACAAGTTCCAGTGGTACCAGTTCCAGTGTTAGCAGTTTAGTGGTTCCAGTTTCACAGATCCAGGTGGAATAAAATAAATTAAAGTAGTAAGTCCCCATTTTAAGTTAAAAAGGTATATTCTCTCTCTCTCTCTCTCATTTATGTAGATTGTTTAATAAACGGTTAATAATTGTAAAATTTATTTGATTAATTATTTATTGTTGGCTATCCCTAACCCTTGTTTCGATTAAGAAATCCTTCCGATTTTTTAAGCGAACAAAAAACGGGGAAATTTAATTATAATAGTAGAAGGTGAGTGACAGGACGTCACAGGAGTTTTATGCAGTTACATGTAACTGAAAATCTTGTTACAGTTTCGTAATTCTATGATACACATTATTAAAATTGAATTGAGTTTCACAATATTAAAAAAAAATGACAGAAACTTCAGTACATTTCTTGCAATTTTGAGATACCTTCATTCAAAAATGTTATAAACATCGTCAAATTTTGCGTTACCTTTGTAATATAAAAATGTTTTAAATTTCCGAACATTTCCAACAGTATACATATATATATATATATATATATATATATATATACGCACACATATGCGTACCTACACAGTTATATGTGCAGATATATATATACATAATTATTAATTCGAATTTTAAAGAATTTGAAATCTTTCTGTAAAAAAAAAGGACTTAATTAGTTAATCTGAAATAATTATTAATATCGTTACAATTACGTGCGTACAGTTACGTCTTATATTACAAAATTATCCAATAATAGGTAATGAACGACAAGGAATTATTTTCGTTTGCTGCATCGAGATTTATTTTGAATTTCGTATTGGATTTGCAGGAGTTTGCCTGTAATGACGGACGCAACCTTGCCCAACTCTTACTGTTAATATTAAGTACTATACATAGGTTCATACGTTACATACATATATATACAAAAATGTCCACCTCGGTAATTGCTAAGGTAATACTTCTAATAGTGGTTGTTTTTTATTTTTAATTGATTTTGAACTTAAAGCGTATTCGTGTGGGGTTATGGGTCACCACCCCCGGAATTTGTTGCACGATTTTCGAGCATAGGGTGTGACCGGAGTGAGAAAAATTGACGCTTTAATTTTAATTTTAATTTTTTTATTTTAATGTCTACCCAGAAGGGTTTTGGTCCAAAAAAAATTTTGATCTAGCTTCTGCCAAGCTTTTTTTTTAATTCGATTTTCTTTTAACAGGAATAAAAGATCCGTTTCTAGGATTGGCACAAAAAATTTTTTTTTTTCACCTGTGAAAATTTAAAAGATGTCTATGGAAAAAGAAAATTTCTTTTCAGAATAATCGAGTAAGGTTCGAACACAAGCCTTGGTTAACTTAGGAAAAATTTCGTCAACTTTTTAATTTTTAGAAAAATGGATTTTTTAACATACAAAAAAATTATTGAAATAAAATGAATTTATTATTGAAATTCCTCAGGCTAGCCTCAAGGTCAAATTCCTGAGTAATTTGATAATTTTATTTTATTTTATCAGAAAATTTTAAGGAGTAGATAATGTTCTAAACTGATCTACTTTTTAATGAATTTTATATTTAAATTCAGATTCTCTGCTGAAGAGCATAAGAGGTTGAATTCTGAAATTGACCTTTTGCCCAAAAGCATAAAGCGTAATTCCTATACGAAAAATAATTTGTGACAGGTATTTTGAAATAAAATTGAAGTTCAAAATTTAGTCTTTCTGTTAAAGAGCATAAAAGCTTAGATTTCAGAATTCAACTTCTGCTGAAGACCATAAAGGGGAATTCTGTAGAACACAATTTTTAGGAGAAATAGAGGATTATTTTCTTTCTGTCGAATTAAGGCTTTCTGTTGAAGAGCACAAAAGATTTAATTCTAAGATTGACACTCTGCTGAAGAGCACAAGAGTAAATCTTTAATGAAAGAAAATATGAATAAAAATTAAAGTTTAAAATTCATTCTCTCTGCTAAAGAGCACAAGAGCTTGAATTTCAGAATTAACTTTCTGCTAAAGAACACAAAAGTGAATTCTCAAAAACTCAATTTTCTTGGCATAGAAGGGATTATTTTCTTTCTGTCGAATTAAGGCTTTCTGCTAAAGAGCACAAAAGATTTAATTCTAAGATTGACACTGCTAAAGAGCACAAGAGTAAATCTTTAATGAAAGAAAATATTAATAAAAATTGGTGTTCAAAATTTTGTCTTTCTGCTAAAAAGCATAAAAGCTTAAATTTCAGAATTTACCTTCTGCTGAAGAGCATAAAGGGGAATTCTCTAGAACACAATTTTAGGAATGGAAATGATTATTTGAGTGGAGTTTGATATTTCTATCGTCAATCAAAAACTTTGACTGATTAGCATAACTATCAATACTAGTCTTTAGGTCAATTCACGTAGCGTGGTAATTAGCTACATGAATTTTGACCCATATAATTATCGATAAGAAATAAAACAGTAAATGATATAATAATAATGCTGAAGTTGCGAATAAAGTAGAGTTGGAAATTTTAGTCGCTCAAGTTAACCTCAAGGTCAAATTCTTGGTCGACACAACAATTCTACTTTATTCTGTAATAAAATATGATCATTGAAAGTAAAATTTAATTGTTCATAACAATAGTCAAACAAGGCTCAAGTTATAAGCAATTTATTTTTATCAGACTAGCCAGGTTAGCCTCAAGGTCAAAACCCTGGGTAGTTAGGATAAAAAAAACACAAAAGAAATAATAATTTTAAATAAAATATAGTTGATAGCTAGGTCATTTAGGTTAGCCTCAAGGTCAAATCCCTGCGTGACCTCACGGCTTTATTTTATTTTGATACACAATATAAAAATGTTATGAAAACTCATGGAATTTTGAAAGAAGTAAATAGTATGACTGGAGAATTTTGAGAAGAAGGTAATTTGCTAGTAACAGAAAGTTACTAGTAAAACGTAGCCGGTAAAGAATAGCGCGAAAGGCCGATATCCCTCCGCTGCCACCATCAGTTTGTTACGTACGGGTATTATTAATTTAAATAAAATTCATAAAAAGTAAAAACAATTACCCTTAATATATTTTATCAATTAGTAAAATGAGTACGCGGAGGTCGTCCAAATTGCCGAATTTACTTAATATAAATATTAACTGAATTCGTTTATTATTATGTGGGGCCGTTGGTCTTCTACTCTCGGACTGAAAGTGTATTCTTCACGTTTATGCTGATCACCTTTAATTTTGAATAGTAAGAAGAGGGGAAAAGGTGCCTTGAATAAAATTAAATCAGGCGGCAATTATTCGCATTAATAAAAGATAGTTTTATTTTCAAAAAGAAGGAAACGAATAATCCGTGGTGAGCACTTTGGATATAAATCAAGAGAAAAACAAGTCAGAAATATAAATTGTACTTTACCACAATTAAGGCTTTATTCCTAGGTTCTTAATCCTACGAGATCGCTGGAGAGCAGGAGCAAGGAAGAGAGTGCGTTCCCGTTGCAGAAGTCCTCAGTTATCCGGGCCAAACTTGATTTTATATATTTGTGGTTTCCAAAAGAAAACACTTTGGTCCTTTGCGTAATGCATACACACACACTGTTTTCCACTTTTCTCTTAGGTTTAATAAGAAAATATAACGGTTGGCTTTCAACCAGAAAAGGGTCGAGTGCTTTTATACTCGCTCTTTTCACCGCTAAAATTTCCCTATTAAATCTAATTCAAATATTTTTGTGAAAATTATTACTATCGTTTTGGGATTCGGTAATATTAATTTTCTGCGATTTCTCGCTGCTTTGTGCCGTTTTATTTTGGTGAAGAAAAACCGCGAAAAACTGGATTTGGACTATAAATAGTCCGCCGAAGATTTTCGTTGATACACGTTCGATGCGATTGCCAAGAGTCTATCACTAGATAATCGTTTACGAGTTACCCTCAACTAGTGAAACAGGTATACCGACCGTTCACGATCAACGAGTTGGACCTTTTAAATGGTCCGCCAAAGATGAATTTAATTTTGATATATTCAAAATAAAAGAATTGCTTCCGTCTAGATGAAGACTTTTGTGTTTTACGTCCGCCCGACACGATTCCAAATAAATAATTTCGGTAGAAAGAGTTTTACGGTTTCAATCAACTAATGAGGATCTAGGAACTGTCGATCTAGACCGCAGACGGGCAAAAGTAGAGAAAAGTATATTCCCTACTGTCCTATTAGTTCCGGATAGTACTGGTTTGCTCGAGTAACTGCAAATTTTGGCTTGGCGTTGATCTGTTTTACTGATTCATCGCGAGATGAACATGGTAGGGTTTTTTGATGATTAAGGAATCTATGATTGAACAAGGAGATAATGGTTGGGAGGTTTTAAGAATTTAGATCGACTTTGTACCATGCTGATTCAGTTATTGCACCATTTGCTGATTTTTAGGTGTCGAATATTTCTCCCCCTATTTCCACATTTGTCATGAGAAAGGCAATGCGCTCATCGAATTTTAGTGTTTGATGCATTGCCATCAAATTGTAGAAACGATGTTAGTTTCCAATATATTTCATACTAAATTAAAATATACATTTAATTATTCTAGGCTTATAATCATTATATGAATTATAAAGCCTTACATAATTATTTTAAATATTCAGATGAGTCTTAGGTTTTGATTACAAAAAGCACGTGGCCTTTGTTGTGGGAGATCAGCTGGCTAAAGCATCTAAGCAAGCATAGGCGCACGAGAAGGAAGTGTGAAAATGGAATGTATGCTAGCCTCGCGATGCACAGCAGAGCACATCAAAAGTTTCCAAAAGAGATGGGTATATGGGGCATATGCATGGGCGAACGAAGAAAAGAAGTGACAAACGGCAGAAAACTATAGTGAGATACAGTGCATGAGTGTACTCGCGCTGGATATCTCTCCCTTTTCCTCTCTCTTATGCTCTCTTTTCTTCTCTCACGCTCTCTCCTTTTGCTTTCACTTTCCAGTAGAAATATTGATAATGTCGATCAATGTTTTCATAGATTTAGATATTTCTGAAATTACAACTTATGCGATGATGTGACAGGCCACTCGCATGAAGCTATAGTTATAATTATTGGCGACAATATTAATGGTTTTAAATGAATTAACATCATATAAAAGCATTATAAATATTAATGGTAACATTAATATCAATAAAATAATGCATTAGGAATTTCCTGAATTTAGATACTCCTGAATTAACAATCTATGCGATCATGTGACAGGCCACTCGCATTAAAAAATCGTAGTTATAGTTATTCGCGTTTACCTGTAAACATAAACTCACATTCATACGCAGGTGCACAAGCCTGCACGTACATCAATATATATATATATTAACACGCATCAATATAATGCATAATATAACGCAATCTGGGCGTGATATATAACATTAATAATATAATTACAATGATATTAATGGTGATCTTAATATCAATATAATAATGTATTAGGAAAATCCTTCCCGAACCAACCATCTGCGAAAAGTTCCTTGACCCGAGCAAGAATAAGCTGCATCAGCGACCTTGTCAAGGTGCTCGGTTACGGGTGCTTCGAGTGGCATGAAATTTATGTAGAAATTTATATTATAATTTTGGAAAAATTTGGCCGCCTTGACACGCTCGTAACATTTACTTTCGATTATGTTACGTAAAAACACAGTTTGTGCTTTTCTTGATACCAGACTGATGATTATTTTAAGTTGATAATTTGATACTTAATCCCTCTTCATTTTCTTTACATGTTGATCTTTGTTTCACCGGTGTAGGTTCATTAGACACAGCATAAGTGAGTGACAAGTCAGTTCCTGTACCCGTATGGTGCATGTTCAATTCTACTGTACTTGGTTGAACTTGAACAGGTATATCATTAGTAGGACTAGTTTGATAATTCTTGGATTTTTCTCTGGGTATCCTACTTCTTGCTTTGAATTCGCTATCAGTATCGCTCTCAGCGTAATTAATTCTTTTACTTCGACTTCGTTTCTCCTTTAAATTGGGTCTATTTTCAAATGATACCTTGTTTGGGTGTGGTTCCTCAATTTCTTTGTTGAACCCTTTTGTCCTATTTTCCTCTTCATTTTTTAACATGGTTTGTCTTCGAGTTAGGACACTAATTCGTTAGTATTCTACTGGGTTCCTTGACAGTGCGTCTGCATTAGCATTCTGTCGCCCAGACTTATTTGTGATTTCATAGTCATATTCGGATAGCTTAAACCTCCACTTTTGAACTCTCGTGTTCAGGTCTGCTGTTTTAAACCATATCAGACGTTGATGATCTGTGACTATTGTGAATTTGCTTCCAAATATGTAAGGTCGGAATGTTCTAACAGCGTGTATCACTGCTAAAACTTCCTTTTCGTATGTGTCATAATTCAGTTCTAGTCCTCTAAGTACCTTAGAAGTATGGGCATCAGCTAAATCACTCCCAATTTTGCCTTGTGATAAAATTCCACCGACAGCATAACCAGATGCCAAAGCGAAATAGGGAATATACCATGACCAAAACTTGTATACATAATGTTTTTGAGTCTCCTCTTTCGATTTATGAAGCCAGAATTACATTACCGTGCACTGGAAAACCAATATGGCAGATTTTATTTAAAAAAGTACCGAAAATTTAAAAAAAAATTTTTTATTCTTTTTTTTTCAAATGGATAAAGCATATTGATCTGTTTCAAACCATGGACAAAGGTGGACAAAATAGTTGTAGTTTATGAAAAATTTTTTTGGTCCAGCTCCTTATGTTTTATCTTTTCCAAAATGTCGAAAACTATGGAAATTTGGAAAAATACGCGTTTTTTCATGACATTTCTAAGATAATTGGATAATACACGGGATTTTATTGATCAAACTGTCAAAGTTTGATTGACTAATAATATACAGACCTCTTCGAATATATGGAATAACCTGATTAATGGCAGATTCAATATGGCGCTTGGAGAACTTGGGAAATACCGAGTTTTTTCAAGATTATCGTTGATGAAAGTTCCTGGACCTTCATTAAATTCAATTTTCCAATGTTTCTTGGCACGGTATATGAAAATCCGGTGACAGTGTAAAAAAATTCAAAGTGGCGGATCCAATATGGCGGGCCGAATATTGAAATAAGCATTTTTCTTATATTCTAAAATATATCATATTGATTCGATCCACTCATTCACTCCAAAATAGATCATATTAATTCAAACTACTCATTCACTAAATCGATCATCCAACTTCGTTTAGCCACATGCATTAACCGTTGGAGAATATTCAGATCGTGAAACATAAATTCAGAACTTTAGGACTTTTTTCCGCTCAATTATCGATTTCAATCAAAAAATGTCTACAGACATTTTTGATCACATATTATACATAAATTTAAAAAATATTTTCTTCATTAGCATATTATTAAATCTTCAATATTTGGACCGCCATATTGGATCCGCCATTTTGAATTTTTTTACACTGTCACCGGATTTTCATATAACGTGCCAAGAAACATAGGAAAATTGAATTTAATGAAGGTTCAGGAATTTTCATCAATGATAATCTTGGAAAAACTCGGTATTTCCCATGTTCTCCAAGCGCCATATTGAATCCGCCAATAATCAGGTTATTACATATACTAGAAAAGGTCTGTACATTATTAGTCAATCAAACTTTGATAGTTTGATCAATAAACTCCCGTTTATTATCCAATTATCTTAGAAATGTCATTAAAAAACGCGTATTTTTCCAAATTTCCATAGTTTTCCGACAATTTGGAAAAGATAAAACATAAGCAGCTGGACCAAAAAATATTTTTCATAAACTACAACTATTTTGTCCACCTTTGTCCATAGTTTGAAATAGATCAATATGCTTTATCCATTTGAAAAAAAAGAATAAAAAAAAATTTCAAATTTTCGGTACTTTTATTATTGAAATCCGCCATATTGGTTTACCAGTGCACGATAATGTAATTTTGACTTCATAAATCGAAAGAGGAGACCCAAAAACATTATGTATACAAGGTTTGGTCATGATATATAGCGTTTTTCGCTTTGTCAACAACGGCCAAAAATGAGTTAAAAAGTCTGTGATTTTGGGCGTTAATGGGTTAATTTGTCAAGACGAGTTGCAATGATAATTGTAATAATTGTAATTGTAATTTTGACTTCATAAATCGAAAGAGGAGACCCAAAAACATTATGTATACAAGGTTTGGTCATGATATATAGCGTTTTTCGCTTTGTCAACAACGGCCAAAAATGAGTTAAAAAGTCTGTGATTTTGGGCGTTAATGGGTTAATTTGTCAAGACGAGTTGCGTGATGAAAATTGTTCCTGCTTGAACTTCCGAGATATTTCGTTATATCCTCTGAATCAAATATTGAGTATGCTTCTAAACAGCCCAAATTCACATCCTGTTTTATCTCAGGGATGCCTAAATCTCCTACAGTGCCTTGACTAACACTCTGAAAATGATGACGTTGTCCTAGACTGATCTTATCATCCCATATGTCATAAACGTTGTCTTCAAATTCATCAGATTGATGATCGCTTTTTTCTATTTCTTGAGCCGAGGTATCGTCTTCTTCTGTCTTGGATTTCCCTGTATTGTTTTTTTCTGCTTATTCTCTTGTGTGTTCTACTGGTTTTCTTTCTTTAAATGCGGCAAATTTTCCACCAATTCGTATAAATTTACGCTCGAAATCCAGCAAAGCGTGATAAATCTCAAAGTATTTGGATCGTAATAACCCTTCACAAGGAATTGGGAAATCCTCCGGCACTACTTGAAACTTAGTCAGGTGACTAAAATTTGTAATTTGGGCCGTACCCAACGTAGAACCAACCTCTCCACTAATCCCTTTTAAATATACAGTTTTATTAATATCAATTTCGCAATCAGATGGTAGAGAAATTATTTTAATTAGGTTGCCTTCAGATCCGGTATCTAATAAAAACTGCCCTATGTATGTATGTTCTCGATTCAAAACATCGATAGGTGGTAGAGTTTGTGTGTGATAAAGTTGGTTAACGTTGAATATTCTATCAAGCTCATTGCCCTTATGCTGGTCTTTATTTTGTTTAAAAGGTATTATATAGTTACCGAAGTGTAAATTCTTATGATTAAAATCCATAGCTACTTCGTTTTCAGAAAGAAAATCTATTCTCAATATACCGTCGTATGGAATATGTAATACATCCTGTATTAAGTGAAAATTAATCATCTGGTTAAAGATTTCAAGTGTTACACTTTTTAATGTACAGAAATATTAATTAATATTAATAATAAATTAATATTAATTATATTAATATTACGTGGTAGTACGTTAATTTTAATTACGTTTCCCTGTGAACCGGAATATATCATAAGGTCTATCCTTTGTTCATTACATGGATATTTAAAGGAAACAAACGGAATTAAATCGCACAATTTGTTTCATCTAATGGCAAGAGTTCGCAAGTTTGGTCTTCCATTTGAAGGAAATTTGTTGAGCGCGTCTGCCATTGAGGAGTCTCCGTATTTGCGCTCGTGTTCGGGAGACCTTGTCCGTTTTCCGACTTCGTCCTTTCATTGTACTGATGTTTGCGACATTCTTCAATAGTGTGTCCTAAGGTTTGACAGTACGCAAAATTTTTATCGGTTTTTACCCGACAGGTGGCAGCCGTATGCCCTGTTTTACCGCAAAGTTAACAATATAAAAGTGATCTAGACTCTATTTGTGAGTTTAACCTATCTGTTGCTGTTTTGGATTGATAACACCGGCTCGCAACATGTCCAACTTTGTTACAAATCTAGCAAGTAATTATGCCAGCAGTTTTCAACCGACATTGCCTTGCGGAATGTCCCATTTTCTCGCATATTTGACATTTTATTAAATTCTTACATTGACTCTCAAAGTGGCCATCCCTATTACAAAATTGACAAACTACTTGAATGTGGTTTATTCCAGTCATTCTATTCCGACATTTATTTGGTGAATGACCGATTTTATTGCAAAATTGACAGGTGACTACTGATTGGGGGCTAAAAGCGCGTACCCCATTCTTATGTTCCCCTGAATTATAGATTTGGGATAGGTATTATTTTTCCTGAGTTCCCTAGTTTGGGGCATAGTTCTAAAGTTATTTTCATCTTCGCTCCTCAATGATCTCCTGGCCTCTACTAATCTTTCTGCCTTAATGGCATTTTGTACTATGTGTTTCATGTCCAATGCATTTTCTAATCTGTGTTCCACCTCAAGCTTCAAACCACGCTTGAAGCATTCTATGCAATTATTTTCGATTGACGTTCTAAACGCGTTATCGATATTTCCAGCATTAACCCTTTGGGTCTCTATTATACGCCTACCTAAGTCTCGAATACGGTTCGCAAATGAAATAACCGTCTCGTGATCCCTTTGGTATTCACTCCCCATTTATTTTTAATGAAATCTATTAATTCATCGATAGTCCCGAAATTTTGCCCGTAAATGGCATCTCGCGCCTCCCCTGTTAGTTTAGATCTCACTAATTTGGTCAAGTTCGCTTCATTTTCATGCGTGATCATCTCTTTCGCTTCATCGCAACTTTCCAGGAATGCGCTTAAGGGAATATTTTCGCCATTATATTCGGGTACAACCATCAAAGCATCTTTTAATGGTATTGGCTGCACCGCTGCAGCTATCCCACTACCACTTGGAGCAGTCATGGTTCTGTCTATATCAAACTTTTTAAGTTTCGATTCAGAGTGAGTTCTCGATTTTATGTCTTCGACTGAATCACCGCGTCGTATAGACCAAGTGAGAGTAAGAGGGTCAAATGCTTCTACTTCCCTTCTAAGTTCTTCGTCGCTTCTTGCTAAACTACGAGTTATCCTTAAGTCGCAAGTATTCTAGATAGATCCTTATTATTAAGTAAGTGAAATTGGGTGGGTTAATGAAACAAAAGGTAAGTTATGAAATTAAAATTGAAATTTCTTAAAATCTTTTGAAAGCTTAGCATACCACCATATATAATTTTTTACTTTATTTTAATCTACATTGTTCTAATCAGATGTGTCTGATTCTCCAAATAAGTCTCTCAAATTATTTATTAAATCACTATTGTTAATTTTACAGGGTTTTTTCACTTTTCTAACTTCTAAATCTTCTTTCTGTTCAGTTTTTTGCGGTACGTATAGGTAGTTACACGAAAAACAGTCTTTACAAAATTCGGATTTCGGTTTTATTTTACAAAATTCGCAGATGAGAACCGGACGCGAATTAACCAGTTGGGTGGAATAAATCCTCCTTCCTGGACTCAAATATATTTTATGTGCCACTGGCGTGCAAACTCGTTTTTTCGATACAGTTAACAGTAGCGCAATGAAGTATATTGCGCTACAAAGGAATGAAATGTAAAAATTGAACTGCGCATGCGCCTATAGCCATGCAACGGAGCACAGTTTTCTTCTTCTTCTTCTTCTTCTTCTTCTTCTTCTTCTTCGTACAGCGTTAGCACCTTACTGGCAAAGCCTTGTACATTTGAACTGCGCATGCGTCTATTAAAATCCATTACTACTACACAAGATCGATAAAATCAAAATGGCCGGGACTAGTCGTGACATATCAAGTGTAATGACTAGCGCCGCAAACAACTACAATACTAGATTAGATTCGAGTGTACACATAAAAACTCGTATACGCACGAAAGTCACATAAAATAGAATACGTGCCAATGCACACAATTCGGGAAATTACGAGACTCGCGATAATGCTCGCAGGACTGATCGCGCCTCGGCTTAGTCTCGGCTTTGCCTCAGCTACGCCTTGGCTTCGATCTCCTGCGAGCATTGTCGCTCGTCACGCAATAACCCTCATTGTGCGCCTAGGCACGTAATATACTATTCTTATAATTTTGTTTTATTTCCGCCTCAACGCAGCTTGATAAACCTTTACTATCGCTTTGTCAAACGCTTCCTGTAGAAGTCGCATACGCTTATTGATCCTCTCACGGGCCCTTTTGTTATATTTATGTTTCTTCAAACCTCCTTTCATGGCAGAACCTTGGATATCCACTAAAATTGTAAAATTCGAATTATCGGGTGTTCGACTTTATATTGAATTTTCAGATTTCAAAGTGTTCAAATTTCCGCCTGAGTTCCTACAATTTGTTAAATGTATGGTTCAATTCAAAAAATTGTCAGTGTGTCGGCTCTGCTACACGCTGCGGTCACCAGCTTCGTGTAAAGCCGAAGGTGCACGAAGACGGACTTCGTTACAGTGCTTGAGTTTTCAAGTTATTTTTAGATTTCACGCTTTCGTTTATCGAGTAGAAATTAAGAATTGTATTTCTCTCGAGTACGTGCAAAAGAGGCGCGAAGCAGACGACGAATTTGAATTTACGAAGTATATAGTTCAAGAAATAACACTATTCTTCAATTTCTTGAAGAAAGTCTGCATGAAATAAACATCAGTATGATCTTGGAAAATTTCATGAGGATTTCAACACTTCAAAAATAAACTTTCAGTGAAATTTAGTGACAATAAATGTATAAAATTTGAATCAATATATAATTTTCCATTCAAATTTATATACTTCTTACTAATTTTGTACATTTAACAATTTTTCAATTAGAACAATATTTTCTATCAAGATAAAATGAACATAAAATTCAAGTTCATAATTTATATTTTCAGTTATATGTTAGAAATATTTTCATCTCACATTTTTGTAGCCTAAGCACAAACTTTTCATTCCAAAACTTAAAATCTCTACGGAAATGGAAAATTGTCTAATAGCAGTAGATAAATTAAAAAGCTAAAATATGTGTTTATTGGTATTTCCATATTAACATATAAATATCAATCAACTTTAAATTTTACATAAAAATGTTCGTTCGAAGTGTTCAAATCTTGTTACAATTTGACAAGATTTTATGGAGGAGTGCAATCTTTTGGATGAAATATTTTGTAGTTCTTAATTTGT
The DNA here is from genome assembly GCA_030998225.1 of Diplolepis rosae. Lineage (NCBI taxonomy): Eukaryota > Metazoa > Arthropoda > Insecta > Hymenoptera > Diplolepididae > Diplolepis > Diplolepis rosae. The sequence continues at coordinate 1,273,618 of JAPYXD010000450.1, forward strand.
CTGTCCGTCTGAAATCGTAGTAAGATTTGAACAGTAAACAAAAAATTTTCCAATAGAATTCAGGATCAATAATAATTGATTCAGGAAATACTTCAACTCTGTAGAGCATTTTTGTATTTCGAATTCAAAATGTGTGCTTAAGCCACAAAAAAGTAAGCTGAAAATGTAGATATAAAACTAATTATTTCATGTTTATGTCTTCTTAATGGAAAATACTTTGCATATAATTCTCTAATTCGATATTTTTTTAATGCATGAACATTCAAGAAATTGATAAATATTCCATCTTTTTATACGAACTAAAAATTTCCGGATAATGCTTTGATAGAGAAAGCTAAAAATTTGTCAAATATTGATATAAATTGCAATTTTACAATTGCATTATTTTTCAAATATTTTAACATCTCTTCAATCTTGATAATTCTTACAGAAGTTTATTTCATGTGAGTGACTTTTTCTTTTTCTAATGAAAGATTTCGTAATTCTAAATTCGGCCCAATTCGTAACATTGTAAAAAGATTTTAAAACTTCATAAAATTTTTTTTTCTGTTTTATTCAAAGTCAATAAATATTCAATGTTTGGAATCGAAATATTAAGTAAATGATTTTTAATTTCTGGGAATAAACTGCTTTAATAAGACAATCTTTCTTCTTTGTGAGAAATCTCAATTTTAAAATTAAAATTCTACGCATAGGAGACAAAAACATAATATGAAAATACTTTTATTACAGAATATTGAAATATACAAGTTCACCAATTTTTAATCGAGTAAATCGGCTACTTTAAGCAAAAAATTATGTTAAAAATATTTTATCAAAAAAAAATAAGACACATTAAATTACGGTTTAAAATCCACATTCATAGATTGATGGTAAAAGCAGTTTAAAGTTTTTTAATCTTACGTTTTAGTGACGTATGCACAGACTTTTAATCAGATAAATGAAATGCTTTATAGAAAGTCAAAATTTTCTTATTACTGCACTTAATCAAATTTATAAAGTAAAAATATTTTTTAATTGATGCTTTCACTCAATTCTTTAAACATTCATTAATTTAAAATTGTACTCAAAATTTAATCTTGCAGCGTTCCAATATTCCCACAATGTTACAAAATCTTATTAATCATTATTTGAGTCGAATTATTTTCAAAATATTTAAAAAGTAAATGTAAATATTTTGATTAAATACTCTGTCAAATTTTGCATTTGACTGATCTTGCAAAATTGTTGAAAGTTTTGAATACCGATAGAAGAAACATTAAATGAAATTTTATGTCCATAAATGCTTAAAGTTCTATATAGAAATATCAACTACAACATTCTCAAATTTTATAAATAAACTACTAAATTCAAAAAGTTTCGGATTTTTTTAAAAACTGTACAAATTTCAAATATGAATCAGTCAAAATATACTGATTATCAGTGAAATTTGACTGATTTAAATAACTAAAAACAGGATACTGTGAATCAGTCAAATTTCACTGATTACTTCAGTGAAAAGTAACTGATGTAACAGTGAAAAATATTGTTTCCACTGATGATTTAGTGAAAAGGCAAATCACTGATTCAATTAGTGAAAATTTGACTTATTCAGATCTAGAGTGTATACAAATTTCAAATATAAAGTGTACTCTGTACATTAATCAAACAAATTTAGAAGATGAATATTTTAATAAATATTCCAAAATATCATTGGAATATGATACATATCGATTTAGAAAAGCTTCTTCAAAGTACTCAGACATTTTGCTTATTTTACGACATTTTTGCACCATGTTTGACCTTTGGGTAGGACTCAAGAAAACAATTGTAGACATACTTTCATTACTTAGTAAAATACTATGAAGACTTGCTTTTTAAATTAAAGCGAAAACTTTTAAAACCTTTAACAATCGGTTGCATAGATTCGGCTCTAATCTTGGACGCAATTAGAGAAATAGGTTTTTTTGCTTTTTTTAGATCTAGTTTTTGCCTTAAACATAAAAGAAAGAAAACACATTTGAAATATTAAAATAAAAAAGCTGGTTCATTCTTAGAGAATCCCAAATATTCTGAAATAAAACTCCTTTCCACACCACCACGGAGGTAGAGTTTAAGGCTCGTTTTTTTTACGTGGTATCCCCTGTAGGCCTAGTCCACGTCCTGCGAAACGAAAAGGGTTTTTGCTTTCAAGCAAAAAGAAAAAAGGAAAAAAATGAAGCAAAGTGGTAAAAAACGCTACAAATGTAGCCCGTACTTCAGGCTTGCCTCTATCAAATGCCAGTATAAGTCGAACAAAAATGTTTTGTTTTAAATCAAATAATGAAGAAGTTTGATTAATTCGGGATGATTTGGGGTGCTTGATTATTGTGAGTCCCCTTGCCTCTCACTTATGCCCAAAGCGTGATATTACTCAATTTCAGTATGCTTTCTTACTCACAAAATAATAATTAAAACTAAACAATTTCCATACCTGAGGCACGCGAAGAAAGGAATAAAGAACGTATCTCTGATATAAGAAATAAAATGTCATTATTTTGTGAGTAAGAAAGGGGTTTGAAATTGATTAACGCCATGCCTTGGCCATTAGAATTAATCCTCTCCTTCGTGAGCGAAGAGCGACAAACCACTTTCCCTATCACTTTCTGCCATCTCATATAGATTTTCGGTCATTAATTGCAAATGCTTCGAAGTGATGCTCGTTGTTCTGGCTGTTTCAGCTCTCGCCTTTAGGGCTGATCGAGTAACACAAATTAAGTTGACCGTCCTGTTTCCTAAGCGATTTCTTTTGGGAGTTTTCGCGTCCGTGAGCATGGAGAAACCTCGCTCCGCCTCAGCATTTGAATGAGGAAGACTCCGAACATGATTCAATACTGAGGTCAAATTTGGAAAAAGTTTTTCTCCTGTACTCGTCGAAGATACACCGATACTAGACCACATTTCGTCAAAAGATAAATTCGACCACTTTTCTTTGAGTTCCTGTCTGATTTTGAGTAAAGAATCCCACTCTTTTTGTACACCTATTCTATCAAACGACCCTAAATCTTGACAAACTTTCCAGACCCTAGGAAAAGTTTCGCTTCGATCAGCATAGAAAGCTACTTGAGGCCGGAAAACAGCAACGCAAGACAAAAAGATGTCATCAAAAGGAAGTCGATTGCGAATTTCTTCGCTTGCTGTGACATAAAATTTCAAGCAATTACGAAGAAATAGATCAACTTCTATATTTGCAACTTCTTGTTTGTAAGTTGCTGCTGGAAATATTCTCGCGTTTCCTTACCAACGTCAATGTCTTGAAGCGGCTTTTGATTACTAGGATCTGCAAAGTTAACATTTCTAATGATTTGAAAGAATAAATTCGGTTGAAGAAGACCCTCTTTCAAATAACTGCTAAGAATCCATACGAAGAATTTAGCCGAGTTTGGCTGGAGTTCCTGAACCATTGTTTCGCGATTTTGAAATTTCGCATTGTATACGTTGAACCTATTCAAAGTAAATTTCAAGAATAGGAAATATGCGAGTGTCAAAGGATTCTGCATTTTTCCTAACAAGTCTTTGGCTTTCTCTACCGTCTCAGATACGAGGGCCATAAGATACTGAAGAATAACTTCCCAATTCTTTATTATAATATCTTTGCATCGATAGCGGACAAGCCAGCGAGTTTCAGAATGACTAGGAATTTTTTGATAGTCATTTCCTAATTCCAAAACAATCGATCGAAAAATAGCCGTTCGCTTGGAGCTAGCATTAAGAAAAGCTGGCAAATCTTTGATTAAATCCTCTACATCTGGAATTGTGGCACAAGCATATTTTGCTACAATTGCTGACGAATGCGAGACACACGGGAAAACAATTAAACGTGGACTTTTTTCCTTTAATTTTGTTTTAAATGAGGACCTATTGCCGACCATCACCTGTGCATTATCACAAGCTAAAGCACAGATATTAGATAAAGGGATTTTCTGCCCGGACAATGCTTTTTCGAACGCATCAAAAATTTTAGAGGCAGAACAATCCGAAGCATTTACATTAATAAGCTGGAGCAATTCCACCCTGACAGAAAATGTCGTTGGCTCCACATATCGAACCATTAATCTTGGAAAAGTACTATCAATTCTGATGAAATCGCGAATGTTAAATTATGCTCTACGAAAAATGTACTAATCCTAATCTCTGCTTCTTGTACTTTCTATTTGAAAGTAATACTTTCCGGAATCGTGGAATTTGTGAATTCTGAAGCAGAAGAACTTGCTACACAAGGTTCAACACTGTAAGAATTGGCAGTTACATTAGAAGAATTTTCACTTACTACTCCATAACATTCTAATTTATTTGAAAACTCTTGCTTCTTTCTGTGTGATAAAGATGCTTCATGCTTTTCAATTTCCGATTTGCCACATAGCAACGTTTTATTGCAAATTTTGCAATGAAATCTTGTTTCATCTGCTAATGTAACCACCCACTCTCTCCACGACGGAAATTCCTCAAACCATCCCAACTGAAAGTTTTTTGCATTTTTCATGACTTTTCTAGCGGGTTGACATTCGTTTGAACCAGAGTTCAAACGGTGGTCAACCTTCGTTTGAACCTGGCTGTCCTTCAAAACACTCGAATTTGGGTCAACCGGATTACTCATTGTGAACAATAAATTATACGACGAAGGAAAACAGAATTATTTGAAAAGAATTAATAAGATGAAAAGTCGATAAAATTGAGCGAATGTGAATAATTTGTAATCTGCACACAAATTAAGTTTCAAAAAATAAACTTACCCATAAGCATCAAACAATAACGTACGTAAGAGCACTCACGTATCACCAAATAATAATATAATATTCTTACTTTTGCCGTTTTCAATAAGGAATTACGATAAAAATATGAAGAATCCACACTCTTGCCTTCTCAAATAACGCATGAAGCGAGAATCAAGTATATCTTAGAAGAAAACAAAAGAAGGTTGCTATTATTATTTGTTTTCGTCTCCAATTTGACCTCTATACCGTTCGTTTGCGATTTAAAACATTGGTAACTTTTTGGCTATTAATCTGATTGAGCTACAACTTTTCAGAAAACTTTCTTTACTAAAGTATTAAAATTTTTCTCCTGTAGATAGTTTCAGAAAATGTAGACACTTAATACAATATTAATAAAATCGTAAACTTCTGAAAATTTGTTAAGCTAGCGCGAGTGGAAGTAGAGAAAACAATTTTTTTTTAAATGTACTTCTCCCAATTACTTGAAAAATTAGAAGTTTTAAAAATTTTTGCAAAAGGAAAAACGATGTGCCTTGAAAGTGTACATAAAATTTATTGAACTATTACTAGTAAACTCTACCTCCGTGGTGGTGTGGAAAGGAGTTTTATTTCAGAATATTTGGGATTCTCTAAGAATGAACCAGCTTTTTTATTTTAATATTTCAAATGTGTTTTCTTTCTTTTATGTTTAAGGCAAAAACTAGATCTAAAAAAAGCCGATTCTGAAGAAATAGAAGAAATCTAATTTCACAATGTCGGTTCAAAATGACTTCGTCATTTATGCATGTATATATATATATATATAGATAGATAGATATCAAGAGGGGTTAATTATTACTAATAATCAAGTAGGTATGTCTATGAAATTTAGAAATTACATAAACTCAGTAAAATAAGATATAGAATTAATGAATTAAGTTCATCACCAATGGAAAATTAGCGTGCTCTATTTTGCTGAAATTGACCATTTTAGAAACAAATTTAGTTCAGAATACTTGATGGCAAAATGAAGAAAAAAACGAAAATCACACAAAAATTTGTTTTTTGAGTCTTAAAAAATTAAGCCATATTAGGCTATACTTTCATAGACATTTATACACTGTCTCAAAGTAACCAGTATGATTATTTCTGACGAGCGATTCTCAGAAGTAAATATTGCTTTTCTGGGTAGCAGGATTCCAACTACAAATTCTGTTCTCCGCGTACACGTTCAAGTTGACAAGGACATTCTCCTTCAAGCCACATTTGATGGCAATAGGTCGCCTCGTGAAGTTCGATTTTGTTGTGCCACAAAACCTTGTAGGTAAGCGAATAAACGTTTAACGCCTCATTCCTTTTCTTTGGTTCTTTTTCCGTTGTTCTTCCACATTTTTGATCACCCTCTCCTTTCCTTGTGTAGATTTATCAATTTCCGGTGTTTCCTAGGAGTATTCTGGAGCTTGTTCCATATCCTGACTTCGTTCTGTTTGGTTCTTTCTGCAGAATCGAACATGTCAACGCCAACGGAGTTGTCCCTTAGAGACTGCTGCACGCAGTTTAAGGAAAATCACCTCCAGCCTCACCTCCAAATGATTCTCTATTACGTCCAAGAAGGAGAGCGCAATCTCAGAGGACAGGGTATACCAGAGGTCTCGCTCGCAGGAGGGAGTAAAAACGAAGCATGAGTGCATCCAAACTGGGAAATTGGGACCCATGGGGAAAAATGAGTGGTCAAGAGCCAGTCGAATAAGTATCCCTCCTCTAAGGTCCTGGAGGGCATCGAGAAAAGGCAAAGTATGCCACAAATGGAAAGCTGCAAGATCATAAAGTCTCGTTTTAAGTCGGGATTCTGTAGATGGCTGCTGAATGAAATAAAGAACCCTAAAACACCAGACCCAAGATTTAAAAGGCTGGGAAATCAGGTGTATGCCAAAGTGTATGGGCCAGAATTTGAGCCCACCCAATAAAATTATCCTTTTTTTTTCTTTTTAAGTACCCTTTTTGTTTATTTCATCCTTTCCCATGGTTCGCTGCATTCATTGGACTTCGGATGGTTTTTTTTCTGTGGTGAGGTGTTCCCGTTGTTTTTTTTGTTGTTGTTGTTGTCATTCTGGGGTTGTGATTGCCTGATCGCGTCTCTCCACCCACAGGATTTGCCTACCCAGGATAAGCCACTTCGTTTTTCTCTGTTGTTTTGCTTAGGTTTTCACTACTGCCATGGTTGAGCCAATGTGGAGAGGGGCCGAGGAGGAGCTCGCAACTGAGTGAGACCAAATACCCCCTCTGGGTCTGGCTGTGGGCAACTGTTAGAGAGAGAGACAGCCCAATGGGCACATGATATTAGAAACGTTTATGTAACATTCTACAAACGTTCTAGGAACATCCCAATGTCCAATGTCCGAAAGACGTTCTCTGAACGTATTGACAATTATCAATAAAAGTAATTCGGCTGCTATCTTAGCTCTTGCTACACTAAATCCACATGCGAGCAGCAGGCAAATGAAAAAAAGAGTGGAATTAGTCAGAGATCCGTATTAAGAATCTTACATCAACAAAAGTTCCATCCGTATCGTATGTCATTACATCAGGATTTGTACAGAAATGGTTTCCTAAAACGAGTCAATTTCTGTAATTGGATTCGTAGAAAAATGCGAACAGATGTCTAATTTTTGAGTCATGTCCTTTTTTCTGATGTAGCTAACTTCGCAAATACGGAAAATGTGAATACGCATAATATGCATTATTGGGCAAATGAGAATCCTCGATGGATGAGAACTGTACCATTTCAACATCCGTGGTCCGTTAATTATTGGTGCTGCATTGTCGGCGATCACGTCATTAGTCCATATTTTTTTGAAGGTCGCTTGACTGGGCAAGTTTATGCAAACTTTCTGCAAAACGTACTACCTCAATTGATAGAAGACGTGCCCTTTCATGTTCGCATGAACATGTGGATGCAACACGACGGTGCACCACCCCATTATGCTCTGTGTTCAACAGAAGTGATGAATGAGATTTTTGACGAAAAGAGGATAGGACAAGGCGGCCCTATAGCTTGGCCACCTCGTTCGCCAGATCTAACATCACCAGATTACTTTTTATGGGGTTTTGTCAAAGAACGTGTAATGGCGGTAGCACCTACCACGCCTGACGACATGAAAGAAAGAATACGCCAAGCATGTACTGAAATGACACAGCAAATGTCACCTCGAGCATCTTCTGTAGGTAGATACAAACCAAGGTTAGTGGATCCTTTGAAAGTGATTATCCCGATATGTTTCGATTTTCCGACTATTTTCATAATTTGCGTGACTAGAATGACCTTGTGTTGTAGGTCGCTGAATTCGTCTTAAAATCGGTAATAATTTCATCGAAAAAAAATACACGATTCCATTTAAGAAAGTGGAATTGACCTTGACGTAGCTTCAGCGTCTCCACCGATAAAAAAATAGGGTGGTCGAGTATGACGGCCTTCTCGAACACTGAAACTTTTGTCTGGAATATTTTTGGATATGATTAATAGTTTTAGTGCTATCGCTCTGTTACACTTTATGTGTCTTACTCTGTATACACTACCGTTGGAAATTGTGCGCACGGTGCTTGTGAGCACTATTAAAAATCACTGCTGATTTTGAATCACGATATCTCGGTGAAAAAAAGAGATAGGGCATTTTTAAAAAAACAGTTGGAAAGCAGGAAAGTACAAGGAATTCGGTAGCGTCTCAGGAGCTTCCAATTTTTCCACAATTTCTTGCAAAATAACATTAAGTAGGATGATACTTTTTGTCAATGTATGATATATATATAAATTGTGATATGTATATACATATATATGATACATATAGTCCACTTTCAATATTCGATATTGTTAAAACAAACCTTAATGGCTATTTGACTGATCAAATTGATACCCTCGTCAGAAGTTTGCTTAATGCAGAAGCTGATTCCTCATGCATTCTACCCGATTCTCAAGAGGCGCTGAAGAAAGTCTTGTGCAAACTAAAATCTAAATGAAAAGCTATCAACTATATTCAGGAACGATTTTTGAGTAAAAATGAAAGCTGGCTGACTACTACAATTTTAATAGTATATTATGCACCGAGGCGCATAATGAGGGTTATTACACGACGAGCGACAATGGTCGCAGGAGATCAAAGCCAAGGCATAGCTGAGGCAAAGCCAAGACGAAGCCGAGGCGAGATCAGTCCTGCGAGCATTTTAAGCGAGTCTCGTAATCACCCGAATTGTGTGCATTGGCGCATATACTATTTTATGTGACTTCGGCGTATTTACGAGTTTTTCTGCGTACACTCGAATCCAATCTAGTATACGCAGAATCTTCCAATCCAATATTCGGTAATAGAAAATTACGCAATTGACACGAGACGCAGTCAATACATGAGTGGTTCGGAGAGAACGATTTGTAGGTTAGATTGTAATAAAGTCCAACATCATTATATTGTAATAATATTGTATTATATTGTATTGTATCATTATATTGTAATAAACAAATATTTCTGAAAATTTCCAGAAAACTTCCTCTAACGATAGAGAAACAACTTTGCCCCTGGAAGTTTTCCGAACAAGAAAATTTATTAGAGACTTTCTACCGGGACAAACACAGAAACATGGTTCTTTACTTACATTAAAATATTATTTAAAGAAAAGTGTTTCGACCTATTTCACTTAATACATTGGCTCCGCTAAAGTATTCCGCGTCTAATAATAAAAAAACAAACGATTTCGTCAAAAATTGACCGAGTAATAGCAATTTATGATTAAGGGCACTTTACCTGTGAGACAATATTACTATCAGTGACAACGGAACTCTACCATATCGACCCTATCAACCTGTGATTTAGAATTAACGTCATTTGAGACCAGATGGAATTTTCAATAGATATTTGTACAGTTTTTTCTGTGAAAAAAGGAACGCTTCCACTCCGCTGGGTATCGAGCTCAGGACCTTTCGATTGCCGGTCGAATGCTCTATCATCTGAGCCACGGAGGTTCCACAAAACTTTTCTCACTGAATCTATTTACGCCAATTTGGCCACGAATATATCATGAACTATATGATTTAGAAAAATTTGTATATAGTTCATGATATATCCGTGGCCAAATTGGCGTAAATAGATTCTGCGAGAAAATTTTTGTGGAACCTCCGTAGCTCAGATGATAGAGCATTCGATTGGCAATCGAAAGGTCCTGGACTCGATACCCAGCGGAGTGGAAGCGTTCCTTTCTTCACAGAAAATTTCTTCAATATTCTCTTTTGTTTTATTTAAGTTTAATTGTCGATCTGGTGCCGTAGCCCCTCAGAGCACTTTACCAGTGACACGAATTTCCTTATCCCTGGAGAATTGGAGATCAAATCAACGTGTAATCACATCGTTCTATGGAAAGGTCTTTTTTCTTTAAAATTAAGGTATGGAACATATCTTTCAGGGCAAATGATGACGGATTCTGAGATTTATCGGTGCTAGTTGGAATTTAAAATATGTAATGTATTAAATAAATGATGATTATGTAGAATTATGTATTTAGAAAATCTCGGATTTGAAATAACGACATGAAGAATTGAAAACAACCGAACAGCGAATGCAGAGCTCGGAAATGTAAAATTCCGAAAGTAAACTGAAAATTACGAACAGCGAAATAAAGATTAATTTCCCATCCGGAAATTTACAGCTAGGCGGTAATTTTACTCAAACCTCAAACAAAATTTCAGTTTACGTTTGGAAAATTCATATGACAGACGATGCGATTTTACATCGCTTAACGAGGGTCACTTTATGTCCAACGCTGATCGAAGTGATTTACACAATTGTCGGAAAGTCACATCCTCCATCAATATAAATTTACGGAACTAAGTAAATTTACACAGAGAGGCGCTGTGATTTTACGAACCTCCCATAATTATTCCTAGATCATTTTTTACAGTGAATAGCATATGAAAGGAATAGGGGAAGGCGTTTTGCATTGAATAAAAGTTTTATTTTATTAATAATACCATTGAGTGTCATGAATTCTGCTGCACTGGTCTAACACTGTAGGTAATATAGTCTGCAAATTTGCTAAAATTACTAATTTTCATCCAAATTTTTTTATATTATTATGAATATATATTTTTGTCACGTGACCTGCTTGGCCCATAGCCTTAATGTTAGTAATTCTAATGCATTTTTCTCAATCTAGCACTCCTTAAGTATAAATTAACAATTTAATAGTTCTGATCCTAATAAGTCTTCTATAGTGTTTGATGATGATCAAAAACAAGAAAATTCCTTTCAATTCATGCCAATCAGACCTGACCCTCACGAAAAGCATAACATATCAGGTGTAAAAATAAGTTTCCGCCGGTTTTTATCAAAAATTGGTCATTTATTGTAAAAGAACGGAACCTTATGTTTTATTCGAAGTATTATCCATCGTATTGTTCTTCTTGCGTTTGTCACGAATTTTGATCCAACAATGCTTCCAATTCCGCGTTTTCGTACACTTTCAGCCTTCCGCTACTTTCTTTGTCTTCGATGTCAAATTCACCGTTCTTAAACTTTAGAAACCACTCACGACAACTTCTCTCACTTAAGGCAGTCTCGTCCTATGTTTCTACAAGCAATCGATGCCCTCAGCTACGCACATCTTCAAATTGAAGAATTAAATCAAAAGTTCCCGCAAATGACGGTTATTCGGGTCAAAACTCAACATTTTCGCACACAAAAGAATATATTATACTAATAAGAATTCACTAATATTTCAAGGTTATATTCCGACAATATCTCCTCAAAGTTTAACGCACTTGGCACAACGTTTCCCCAGGTTCCCAATTTATTCTTTGGAGTAGTTTTCTCCAACATCTTTAGAATCTAATGCAGATGGAACGCTTTTCGCTTTTTACGGAGCTGGTTTTTCTCGTGCGGTCCACTGCTTAGGCTGCTGTTTTGTTCCCGGCATATAGTGGTGGATCTAAGTTCCGTTCATGCGATTTCATTTTTGCTCTGGAATGAGCAGATGCGGCACCCATAGTATAGAAACTTTCTTCATGAGCAAAGTAGGATGAAGTGCAACTGCTCAATTGAGGAGGGTCGACCGTGGCTAGAAAGCCCTTGGAAAACTTAATTAATTACGTAATGTGACATGTTTAGGAACATGTCTGCTATTATATTGACCCACAATTCACAGAATTTTGATTCATTTTTTTATTTTGGCATAGTGTCAAGTTCTTTTTATTTTCACATTAAAAATAATAAATTGCAGATATAAAAAGAAAAGAAAAACGTAAAAAGTAAAGCAAACGTTTCGACCACATATGGGGGCCCTCTTCAGTGCCATAAATTAGAAGATGAATTCTAAATTCATTAAAAGATTGAAATATAGGAGATTATTAAAATATGGAAAAGCATCAAAATAAAAAACTTATCTCATAACTTGCAAATCAAAATGAAGCAGTCCGGTATGCACAATGTATTGAAAAAATATGTAAAATTCACTGCGGATATAATGAACAAAACTTAGAATTTTGCAGAATGAATCGGCTGGGAATTTTTTTTCTTTTTTAATGTGTAATAGGTAAATCATGACAATACGAACACTAGTCAATTTTAAGGAATTTTCTTGAGGACTTTCTTACCGGAGTCTCTCAACGATCGACTTTAACTGTTTCAAAAACTGACTAGGGACATGTGGCTTTGCTGACTGGAATTTTGATTAAAATGCTATCCTGAGAGGTTATTTTCCTCCTAGAAGAAGACCATTGTCCTATACCTAGTTAAGAAATTCAAGACGGTGGTGGTGATCTCTACGAGTGGATGGAAGCGTGTAGTTTTAAATGAAAATTTTTGGTATATCGGCTTTATGGACAATCCATTTTAGATTGAATTTGCAGCAACGCTTTACAGAAAAATAAATTATTTCAGTTTCTTTTTACTTTTTACAATTCTTTTTTGGACATTTTTAGAAAACTCCGCTATTCTAGATTTTTAAATTAATCTGTCATTTTCTAACTATACTTATTTGTGTTACGTCCTAAAACGCTTAGAAATCATGTCAACAGTGTTGACTCTCGTTTTAGGTCAACGCTCACGCGCAATAACCTAGGATACGACCTAAATGACGTGGAACGATCGCTAATAATTAACCGCGGACGTAAGGGTAGACAACTTAGTAAATTTGAATTCCAAAGAATCAAATTTGTTTAATAAATTAGAAATATGGTGGAAAATAGAAAAATAAAATTGAAGCTTCCTGGGATAATAATAGGTATGATACGATAATTTTAACACGATTTAGATTAGACTATCGGTCAGCCATAAACCATATTCGAAAAATAAGTTATCGAGGATTTCAAGTCGAAAACCATGAATGGTTGTCAGGGTGTATGAAACACCAAACGAGTTGTTCAAAACAGTAGGGATGAAGTAAGTATGAACTACTAACTGCCTGGTTCTAAAGAGTCGGGTTAAATTCTGGAAACAGCTAAATAACTGCCTGGTTGTCTTAAACTTTCAGCACGTTATTCAACTTAGATAGAAATAATATACAATCAAGAAATAACTGCCTCGCTGTATTAAACACTCAGCACGTTATTCGAAAAATAAGGTTGAAATAAAATATAAAATCGAAGAATAACTGCCTGGTTGTATTAAACACTCAGCACGTTATTCAAAAATAATAAGATTGAAATAAAATGTAAAATCGAAGAATAACTGCCTGGTTGTATTAAACACTCAGCACGTTATTCAAAATGAGATAGAAATGAAATATAAAATCGAAGAATAACTGCCTGGTTGTATTAAACACTCAGCACGTTATTCAAAAATAAGATTGAAATAAAATATAAAATCGAAGAATAACTGCCTGGTTGTATTAAAACTCGGCACGTTATTCAAAAAATAAGATTGAAATAAAATATAAAATCGAAGAATAACTGCCTGGTGGTATTAAACACTCAGCACGTTATTCAAAATGAGATTGAAATAAAATATAAAATCGAAGAATAACTGCCTGGTTGTATTAAACACTCGGCACGTTATTCAAAAATAAGATTGAAATAAAATATAAAAACGAAGAATAACTGCCTGGTTCGGATTTAGCGTACACTCGGCACGTTATTCACAAAAATAAGATTGAAATAAAATATAAAATCGAAGAATAACTGCCTGGTTGTATTAAACACTCGGCACGTTATTCAAAAAATAAGATTGAAATAAAACTTATTTGAGTCTGAGAACAAATTGAAATAAAATGGAAATTAAACTTGGAATAAAAACTTGGTTGGAAAATATAAGAAATTGAAACACAATTGGATTTTATTTTACTTACTTTTAAATCTTCTTTATTTTGAACAGTTGGCACACTTAAATTTCACTTGGTACAATGTTTGTTAGAAGATGGAACTAGTCAAGGGACAACCCTGGAACTAGTCCTGACTCGAAGTGTGTCAAAATCAAATTCGACTCGGTATTTATATGCTTCCACCCCCATAAGGGCCATGTGTAAGACGAAGAGAGCATGAGACCAGATACATTTTATACCGGGTGTCCTCATATTCTCTTAGTCTTTTACAAAAGTTCTCGTTCAAATTCATCAATTTCTGTCCATCTAGGTCATATTTTGTTTTAAATTATTGAATTATTAGTTAACATTTACGTTGCTTTACAAGTTATAACTTTCTTATGTAAGAAGTTTTTCAAATTCCCTATATCTTGTATATAAAAATGTAATGTCTATACTATGAGTATAAATTGTAAGTTAGATTCATTCAGAATTGTGCGGAACCTTAAAAACATTAATCTTAAATTTTAACGAAACTCCCTTTTTCTAAAATGTGTATGTATATTAGAAGTGTTTATTTTTTCACACGGTTAAAGTAATAGTGCAATTTATGTATTGACTGTAATTTAACTAATTCAATAATCGCCTATTTCTGTTACTTAGTACACACATCATTTATATCCTATTTGTACGTGGCTTCATGTCTACATATTAATTATTGAAACGCCTGATGAAAAAAAAAAACAAATTTGAAATATGTGAGGTGTGAAATTCTATTAGGGCTTGAACGGTTTTTCAATTGAGATAATACTTGTTTGTTCGATCATTTGACTGAGAAAAGGAAATAATTTTAAACGAAAATA